>JAGIQG010000013.1:41263468-42513468 GCA_024679065.1 Sphyrna mokarran
ATCTTTCTTTGAATGATTCAGATACACAGAAATTAGTGGTAAATATCAATGTCACACTCAATTATGCAGCCTGACCCACCTTCAGTTTATCCATTACAGCTGAGGAAAATGAACGATTGCAGCACAACAGTGGTCACAAGAACTTACTAAAGTAACAACAAAAAGGCAAATGAACTCCTTTCAATTATGCATGCCCATTTTATATGAGCAAGTAGATTAGTGTTAGGCAAAGAACATTTGAAGGGGAACCGGGATTTCGGTAGTTCTCTCATCCTGTCAATATTCAAATAAGGCAAAAGCAGAAGTGTGTGGATGCTGAAGAGCTGAAATAAAAACACAAAATGCTGGAAACACACACCAGTCACACAGCATCTGTGATAAGAAAAACAGAATTAGTACTTAGGTTTGTAACCTTTATCATAATGAGAAAAATTAGGAAGGTACAGGTATGGGAAATGTAATCTTTCAGTTTAACGTGCTATTATTTAATCTCTCCTACCTTCCACCCAGTCACATTTCTTCCCTTTTGAATTTCCTCCCATCCTTTCACTTGCTCATAAGCTTCTCTGTTCTGATGGGAGATCACACACCTGAAACACTGGGTGCATTTCTCGATACTGGGAAAACCCACGTTAAGTGATTGAAGATTGAGGCAGGGAGACTCAATTTAAATTTCCAGATGATTCCTGCCAGCCACCATTTTGACTGATGTGGGAAACAGCCAGGTTGTGATCTGACACATCAGCATGGTGTTGGTTTCAGCATTTTAAATGCCTGCCTCAATTTGGAATTTTCCTGAGTTGGAGATTTTCAATGAAGCAGGGAGATTCCCAAAGATTGAGACGCACATCGGGTTAGTCAGTTTGTGAACCTGGTGGGAAGCCTATTGTGGAGTCAGGAAGCTTTTAACAGTCAAGTTTAAAAGTTGTCAACTTTGACTGTCATAATTATATTTTAAATGATGAGTATGTTTTTAATGTAGTGACAGATTAGGGGTTGCTCTCCTTAAAAGGTAAGTAGCCATTATATTGAGCTGCATTATATAAGTTTTGGAGTAATTTTTCAGTTTTATAAAGTGCCCTTCTGCATTCAACTGTATTGAAAATTAAATATTAATATATCATTTAGAACCCTATGCTTTGACTTTTACATGAAGACTAAATTTGAGATACCTGAATAGATATCTGACTTTTGTTGAAAATCTCTATTGCGCTTTCAAAAAAAGATTGAACATGTGGCCATTTCTTCAGGCAACTTCAAAATTCCATTATATTAAGCTCTGGAGGGTTTGTTTCTACAGTTGTGCAATTGAATCTCATTATGAGCTTTCAACCATACTAATGAATTTAGCTCAGCAAGGATAATTTATATAACTAGGAGGGAACATGAGCTTTGTATAATAGAATGTTTTTGAATGTTTAGGATGACTGAAATGTTTTGAAGTCATTTTTAAATAGCTGTTTATTGATGTTGATAGATTTATGAGCTATCAAAAGGGTGAGGTAGTCCTGACTAATTGTTTGATTCATGGTTTTATGAACTCTTAAGATAAGCAACATTTTTGAATGTGGTTTGGGGGACAATTATTTCTTTAATTAGCATTTTAAAAACTTCCTGGTGTTATGGTAAGGTTGTTGAGTCTTGTTTACAAAAACTTCTGGATAACTGGGTCTGGAAAATGCATGGGAAGCCTTGAGGAGGTCTTGGAAAGCATGAAAAAATTGAAGGGGAGGGGACATGTACAGTATTGGAAAGACAGCTTAACAGTAAAAACAACAAAACTGGCCTGTTGTGCTAATGAATAGAGGCATGTCCTCAAAATACCATCCACAACATTTTTCATTCTAAATGCGGTTCAGCTTCAGGTGGAGGTGGCCCCAAATTCCAGCTTGTCCCAAGTGGGGAAATAACTTGTGCATGCAGGTTCATTCAGAACTTGGGAATAGTACTTTGTGAGTTGGCCAACTCACAGTTTGAGAGACTGTCATGAAAGACCAACTTATCTCTCTCTCCACAGATGCTGCTCATTTTTCCCAACATTTTCTTTATGCACATTCAAAGGAAGCTTTGGTGTCTTTTGGGTAGCAGTTTCTTACAGCCATCAGCTACCCCACTAAGAATGCACATAATGTGTTCAATGGAAATGAATGACCATCTATATTTATGTAAAAAATTAAATTTTTGAAACAATCACTCTGTGAATCACCTAACAGTTTGTCCCAATTGCCTCGTTGTATAACATCACAGGAATCTTTCTCATCACCATCAGCAGCAATTCCAGTAACTTTCAACAGCATCATTGCAAAAGTAGTTATTCCAATCGGTGGAAAAACCCACTGTTAATCTACCACTTATCTGTCCACACATCCATCCTTTCTCATTGCCCTGCCCAACATTCCTCTCACCTGGGAGATCAATCTAATGCTGATTTCCTCCTCAATGTCCTCCATTCAGTGCTACTCTTGCTGGTGCTGCCAGTTCTAAGAATCAGCTTCTGATTAGCCAGCTGTTCCAAGAAGTGGGGCTTCTTGGAAGAGATGTGGAAGATTTGCCCCTTAATAATTAAGCACCCAAAGGCTGTAAAATGTGAAGTGGAGCATAACAGCTGAGCAGAGGCTCCTAATGGTTTGCTGGGGTGTGGAGAAATTCCCTTCAGTGTAATAATGCAGCCCAACATTGCCAGTGAGGAGGTTTATATATTTCTGCCCTTAAATGGTGGTACAATGGTTAACACTGCTGCCTTATAGCACGAGGGACCTGGGTTCGATTTCCAGCTTGGATCAGTCTGTATGGAGTTTGCACATCCTCCCTGTGACTGTGGGTTTCCTCTGGATGCCCCAGTTTCCTCCCAAAGATGTGTAGGTTAGGTGCATTGGCCTTGTTAAATCCTCACTTAGTGTACGCAAACAGGTGCCAGAGTGTGGCAACTAGGGATTTTCATAGTAACTTTATTACAGTGTGAACGTAAGCCTACTTGTGACTGGTAAATAAATATTATTCACTTTCCAATACACATTCCACTGTTCCACATTTTCTGGATGCTATCCTTGTTCATACACATATCCAAGGGCTGGACAACACTTGAGTGCTGGAAATAATTATCATGTCACTGTTGATCCCAAATCACTGACTACATCTTCAACAAGCATGGGTTTGAACATTTCCTAGATGAGCAAACCACTTGCTCAGTCATAATCCTTCTGGTCTCAAATTCTAAACTTCATTTGATCCATTTCTTGCATTCACCTTCATCCGAGTTTCTCTTATGAATACGGATGACAACACTTGATGGGGTGAATTTTGTGGGTAAATATCACCATCAGCTTTAATTCTCTGCCAACTGCCATACTGGATGAAACTCTTCACGGGGACAATTTTTTTTCCACCAATCTTTGTAATCTTTGTTTACTGATAAGTCAAAGTTCATCAGTGTTTCATCCATATTTCCAATGCAGGCCAATCAATATGCGTTCTTACTTAACATCAGATGACAAAACTATGGAATATCTCTTTCCAGTCATTTATTATTTTCTTGGAAGCATTAAATTCTCTTGCTGTTACACAATTATTACTTTTCTCAGTGAGTGTTACAAACCTTCATTTTAAATTGGAACAGCTTGTTTGCTATTATCTCTCAGAGGTATTGTGATTAATCATGTGAGGACTGGGATACTGCCACTAGAATTGGTAGAGAGAAAACCTAAAGATTCCCACATGCACTTCAAATTAATGGACTAATCATAATCAGTGATAATTAATGAATAATCATAATGCTCTATGATCCCTGGAAAAACTTGGGTCAACTTTAATGTATGTAAAAAATATATCAGTTCATGGGGTTGAGTTTTGCATCAATATACACAATAATTATTGCAAGTCTCTACCCTTCTCCAATGTGCGTGTACCCTCCTTGAAAAGCTGAAAATTCGATGCAACAACTCTGAGAAACTAGGCTTAAACATCAACACAGGATACTTGATTGTGAGACATATCACAGCTAAAACCAGTCTTGGCCTCATCCAAATGTTTATACATGTTGACTTCTGGCTACAGTCCATCAGGAATAAGCATCAGGAATGAGGAACATTGTTTGATTTTGCCTTCAATAGTCCATGAGCACTGAAACTAATAGTAGTGGTTCAACTTGACATATAAACTAACTCAGCATAGATAAGGAATTGAAGTTGGGCATTTCTGATCTGTGTGACTCTATATCATATCAAGTGGTGCATTTCACAGCTGATGTGTGAAAGCACCATAATAAACACATTGAAAAAATGCCATGATTGGAGAAATATCTGCTAATACAGATGCCAAAGAAGGAATTGGATAATCTTTCTACAGCATTTTTGCTAGCTCCCCTGTAAAATCGCTGCAAATGCATCCCTATGCTTCTCAGGTACTTCCAAAATCCTGTGTATGAAACTTAATGAGCTCTCCATTAGTGTATAAACAATGATTACTACACAGCTTCAATTCTGTTACAACTGCTAACCACTTACAATTCAAAGCATCACACAGACCTACGTAAAAATTACAGGAGCTCATATGTTCACCTGCACACTGGGATTGCCTGATAGAAGACAAAAGGGACAATTAAATTTATGCATATTTATATGTAATTGAATGCCAGATAAAGTGTAAAAATGGTTAGGAACTCAATCCAAGTTAAAGATGCAACTCTTAAAAATCAGCATTCAGAGATACTTTTAATTCTAAAAATATTAAAATGCATAATTTCATTTCAGGTATGAAAGTACACATACAGGGATATGATTTCTTCTGTGCATGGGGCTATAATCTACTGCCAAAATAACTTGGAGGCAAACTGCAATTATCAATATTTATGTGCAAGTGGTTTAGCAACTTTAAGTGAAGAGCAGATGTGTGATTAAGCTGAAGTATCCAAACATTGCTGTGTCAATCTGCTGTTAACTTTGCATAATAGTGTTTTGTCCATAGTATTTATTTAATATAATATGGATTGTGTACTTAATATCATTTAAATTGCTTAGTTTATTTTAATGGTTGAGATGCAATAATTTATCAAAAATTCATATGAAATTGAAATGATACGCAATCTATCCAAGACTCATGTAAAGGGAGTGATGAAACACATTGCTCGATATTTGTATTCAATGTTTTGAAAATAAAAATGGAATTTGAGATATTGCCAAAAAGGTGATTTGAGGAAAAGTCAAAAACACAAGTGATGAAAATAATGAAAAGGGTTGGTGCTCTTTATTTTTTCAGGTTCTTTTCTAGAATGAGGGGAAAAGTAAAATTTTAGGTTAGAATGGAAAAAAACAAACTGTTGGACATATTATTTATTAGGAGCGCGGTTGATAATGGGGCAACTTTAGACAGGATCTGTAGCCTAGCGATAAGAAAAGAATGAACATTAGAGATTCAGCAGAAACAAAAACTAACATTTCCTCAGTGAATGAGACTAAATAACATTTTCAACATGGTGCCTGCCAGACAGTCATACTGACTGACCAGCTGATAAATTTTGGGGCAGGAAATCAACTGAGAATGTTTTTAAAAAGTCTTGCAATTTTCAGCAGCTCTTTTATGGCAGCAGTTACCAAGCAAGCCGGAGATCACGGGGATTGAGGATGCTGGCCTTTGTCTGTTAGCAGGGTGTGTAAAGGAGTGAGCTCACCAGACCTGAGGAAACACTGTCGACCCTTGAATCCAATCCTTTCCATCTCTTTCTACTTGTAGGAAAATAAAGCCTCCGTGAGTTTAAAAATAAAAAAAATGTTCAACATACAGATGCTTCGAAGATTTTGCTGATTGATGTGCTTCAGGTAAAACTGGAAGTAGGTGGTGTTGTGTCAGTTTTGCCATTTTCACTTCTTTCTGACAATCTTGAAGGTTAAAAGCTCTGCCCTTCTCTCCCAACCATGCATATCCACTCATTGCTGTGATTGTAACACTTGCCTCTAAGGATTAACTTCAATGTTTTGAACTACCTCCAGCTTGTGACTGTATATGCAAATCTGCCAATTTCTCCCTGCTGTATGTCTCATTCATTTGGTGGCAACTACTAAGATTGGCTAACTCAAACAGTACAAATATTATTAGTTATGTGACTTTTTAGTTGAATAACCAGGAGATTTATGTACAAGTTCTATTTATGTTGCTTCATTATTGGGTTTGTAGTGAGTATTGATGTCCAAATCTAATTATTTTGGCAAGTATCATTCCCTCTTCATTTGTAGCGAAAGAATCAATATTAATACATTACCTTTGGTAATAATACTACTGATGACTTGAGGTCCACTTGAATTTTTTTAAAGCCACACAGGAGTGCCAGTTAAATGAAGTAAAATGTGCAATTTTCCATTCCTTTATCTTCTCCCTCCTAAAACATCACTTGTTGTGACCCTAGTAAAAACTTTTACCTCATCAAGCACAATCTGTAAAAAAAAGTAATCAATTTAATATTTAAAAAGTGCCAAATTAAAACAGAAGGCACAATGAATCCACACAATGGAAGGAGAATCTTGGAGGGGTGATTCAAAGTCTGTTTAAAAAAGGTGGGGCAGGATTTTTCAGAAGGCAGGATTTCCTGCTCTGCTACTTGAAGAGTTGGAGGGGAATGCAACCCTACCAATTACAGCAGCCCCAAATCACAATTGGTTGGAATTAGGACGTCTGCCTCTCATTCGGGCAGAGGTTCAGCCTCAGAGAACAGCCAGGCAATCCAATTGGCCAGCAGCATTATAGTCCCAGCAGTGGCAATGGTGACCAGGATTGGAACTACAAGCAGTTCCCAAATTCAAAGTGCTGGAATCCATGTAAGTGTGAGTTGGATTCACAGGAGGGAGAGTAGGTGAGACCCAGGACTGAACTTGTTCCTGAAATAGGCATTAGTTCCTTCGCCTATACCAGATTGCATTCAGGAATTTTACTCTACATGCAACTGAAATAGCAATCCTCAATGGGACCACTGCAACTGATAAGTAAGGGGTATTATAATTTTACCTATACGTACAGCAGCGCTGAAGACTATTGCTGGCCTGAGCTCTGCCTTCTTTCACTTTGTCCTCACTCCCTTGATGATTGTTTCACTGCATGAGGGAAACAGCCAAAAGTGCAGTGGATCAAAATTTAATTCCTCCTGATTGCTAAACTCCCTGGGATGGCCTAGCAGCATAACTGAGGCCTGAAGCCTAAAATCATGTCTATGCATTCCAATACAAGAAGTGGAAGAAATTTCTACGATGAGAACAATTTGTACTCATGTAGCATTTTCAATCTAAAAAAAAAGTTCCAAGATGCTTCACGGGACTATTATAAAGTAAAATTTGTCAGTGAGCATATAAGGTGATACTTGGGCCAACGGTCAACATTTTGATCAAAGAAATAGATTTTATGAAGCACTTAAAAGGAAGATGTGGCAGTAGAGCGTTAGGGGAGTTTAGATGAGAAATTACAGAGATTAGGGCAGTTGAAGGTATAGCCAGCAGATTTGGAGCAATTAAAACTGACAATGCTCAAGAAGTCAGAATTTCCATCAGGTATCCTTCTCTTTTGCCCCACATAGAATTGGGACTTGTGCTAAGAATAGGACTTCCATCAATACATCTTTAAAAGTGATATATAACTGCCTGTCCATTTGCTTTCTGCCAGGGGTTAACACTCAACTCTGAGTTAGAATGTTTGTTGACTCAAACACTACTCTAGAGACTTTAGTGCAGAATTTAGTCTGACACTGTCTTGTGGAAGGTCCTTTCTTTGGGATGAAACTGTCAGATCGTCATTACAATGAAGTCACACTGCAGAGATACATATTTTCTGTGAAGCCCCAAATTCCAGAGGGAGGACTGGGCATTTGAATTTGGCAGGAGTCCCAAAAATCACTTCAAATGCAAACATAATTTCCCGTGGGAACTTCCACTGGTGCCCACCATGGCAGGCCAGGAAACACACTGGAGGATGGCATGATTTGCATTCCACTAACAGGATGCGGGCGAACACCTGTGGAAATTTTATCCATGCCTAATTCTCCATGACACTAGTCCAGAACTCACCTGAACAATGCCTGTGCCTGCTTCCAAAGTTCATGTTGGAGGCAAGCGATTTCCTGTATGTGCTTTCAGAAATACATCAAATCAATTAGGTGAGTAACCACAGAATGACTAACAAGATAATTACATGTCAAGTATTGAAGCAGCGCTATGAAGGTATTGAAAATGTTATAAAAGGAATGCAGAGGTTGGTAAGCAGCTGAAAAAATGTTTTAATCTTTAGAATTATACACAACATGGAGGAGATGCAGAAACACAACTAAGTATTTTCACAACTTACTGAGCTCTGCAACCTTAACACATAGCAGGGCAAAATAATATTTGAACACAAACATTCTAATTTATTATTTTTGGTGTATAGCCCATAAATTGATTACACCATAAAATGGGTGTGTTCTCAGTAACATTGCCGACTGCCTGAGTCATTATGAGCTGGCTGCATCAATTTCACATGCTCCTTTCAATAACCTGAACAGTCCATTTTCTCTTCCTCCTGCTGACCTGGTGGTGTAGCTGGACCCTCATTATTGCAAAATTATATAACAGGTAGCATGATCACAAATCTGAATATTCACTCATGATCTGACTGAGAAGTGTCTTGCAAACAATCCAGACAATAGAATCATTACTTGAGCACATCTACTACTGCTTGATGATATCCTTATTGGCAGTATGATTCTTGTGAAAAGATAGCTCTGTGGCTGTGCCTGGACTCCTGACAGTTGAGTAACAAACCATTTTCAAAGAGAAAAGCTTTTGTCACCTGCCACTAAGCTTGTGATCTGATGGCATGGTTGGAATAAAGGCAGCATCAAGCATTGGCAATGACGAATAAATCATAACAGCCACTAGGAGACCAGCCACCTCCAAGAGAATGTATTGTTTCTGGTAGGAATCTAAAAGCAAGGTCATTTATTAGTCACAAGTAGACTTACATTAATACTCAATGAAGTTACTATGAAAATCCCCTATTTGCCCCATTCCAACGCCTGTTCGGTACACCGGAGGGAGAATTTGCACAGCCAATGCACCTAACCAGCACGTCTTTTAAACTGTGCAAGGAAACCAATGCACCTGGAGGAAACCCACACAGACATGGGGAGTATGTGCAATCTCCACACAGCCAGTGACCCACGCTGGGCATTGAACCTAGATCCCTCGTGCTGGAAGGCAGCAGCATTAACCACTGTGCCACTGTGCTGCCATATGTTGAAACAGTGGACTCCCTATTTGTTGAGAAAGATGCCAGGGTGATAATGGAACCATGCTAGCCAAGTAGCAGAGGATTAAGGCAGTTTGGACCTGGCATGGAAAAGAGCCAATTTCTCTTATAGTACGTTTGCTCTGCTTTCTGGATGCCATGTCCACCGCAAGATCTCATCTTCTGATTTTCCCTGCCCCTCACTTGTGATGTGCCGAGTTTCCCGCCCTCTCAACAGATTTTAATAAACGTTAATAATTACCGGACTTCTCTGTCATATCGTGCCACCCCCCCCCCCTCCTGCGCATTTCAATTCCTCATTATGTCAGCGAACCTTACAACTGCTTTTTAAAAATGTGAAGCAGTTGGGGGAAAACCACTGGGGGCACACAGTGAAGGATAGTCGTCGGGTAGGGGAAGGGGGGGCGGGGAGGATAGGGGGTGCTAACCGTGTGTGTGTGTGTGTGTGTGTGTGTGTGTGTGTGTGTGTGTGTAAATTATAATGTTTTTCAGCACAGAAGGAGTTAGTATATCAATTCTATCCTGCCCCACCACCATAACCTTATGGGCCTCAACTCCAGCTTTTTTGTGCACAGGTCTAGATTACCTTGACAGAAAACCCAGCTGCGCCATGGTTTACTCGCCTCAGCCATCACTGTGCACTTAGTAAAAAAATTCTGCCCCCCGTGATATAATCAGGGTAATCAGTTAATGAAGGCAGTCTGGAGGCAGTCATTACAGAGTGAAACATTACAAACATTTGCCTCCTAACAACCACACCAGTTTAATAAGTGTTTCTTAATGTATGTTCCAGTGAAATCCTAATTAATACCATACCAGCTGCATACAATTATTATACAGTTTACATATGGAAGAGCTTAACTTAGTATTGTAGGTGGTGTATTTTCGGTAGGGAATGAGGGTATACATAGTTCTAAATTTTATACCAAAAACTGGGCTTAGTGCATGAATTTCTAATTTAATCTTCTAGTTCTAAAAACTAACCATTATTGCACCTTAAGGAATTGACAAGATGAATGAATTAGCTCATCAGTCAAATGCTCTTGGTGCTACAATGGTGAATCATTGAGATTTGTTCTATCCAAATTCTTCAAATGTTTTTAGGTCCCAATGGGCCAATCACAACTCTACAGTGGCATTTTAACAGCATTTAAAAGCAGCATAGCTGATTGATGGAACAGACCTTTCTTCCAGCGGAGGGGTCCCTGATCTCTCCTTGCTACTTCACCTTCTAAAAAAAAGAGAAAATTTCCCCATGGAGAGTGGGAATAGAGAGGAGAAAGTGGAAGGGACACCAACCAGAGTGATGCTTTGCTATGTAATAGCAACATCTTAACACCAGCAAAAAGGTTTGTATTGACAGTATGGCTAGCAAATGTAAAATCTGAGAAGAATGTTCCATTAGAGAAACATAATGCTGCTGATACAGTAAGCAAGGGACTCTTCTACCTCGCCTCATAAGATGGTAATAGTGGGAATGTGCATCTTTTTTATTCCATTGCTCAGCATGTTGGCATATTTGTGTACCACATCAACGTGCTGTTGGTAAGTTATCTCATTTATAATAGGACTAATAATTGGATCCCTGTGGAATCCATTCAACAAGTCAGTCAAGCCAAATTTATGTACACTGCAGCAATTTCCTACATCACACTTCCAATTAACCAACAGTATGCTTATCCTAACAATGTTTCAAAGTACAGCTCCAAGGATTAAATCAACATTGCAGAATTCAGGCCATTGCTCTGAATATCAAGGAAGGTTAATACTTTATATCCTCAGTTTACATTGAAGTACTATCTAATCTGTGTTTGTTATTTTGTGCAATATTCTTTTTTAAACAAACCATTATATTTAGTCATTTATGTTGTTAAAAACTATTTAATAAATACATTTACAACCACCAGATATTTATATGGGAAGATCATAGAATGTTACTGTGTAGGAGGTGCCATTTGGTCCATCTTCCATGTTCAAAAGCAGCATATCAACTTCACACTCCACATTTTCCTTGTGACCCAGAAAATCTTTTCCTTTTGAGATAGCTAATTTGAGTTTCCTTTTGAAAGTAATGATTGAATCAGTCTTTTCCACTCTCAGGTAGCACATTCAAGGTCCTAATTACTACTGCAGAAAAGTACTTGTATACTTGTCACCCTGACTCTTTTACCATTCACCTTAAACAGTATCCTCTTGGTTCTTGACTCTTCTACCAATGGTAACATAGAACATTACAGCGCAGTACAGGCCCTTTGGCCCTCGATGGTGTGCTGACTAGTGGAAACAATCTAGTGACTTCCTAACCTAAACTATTCCAATGTTGTCCATATGCCTACCCACTGACCACTTGAACACTCTCAAAGTTGGCAAGTCCACAACTGCTGCAGGCAGGGCATTCCACGCCCTTACTACCCTCTGAGTAAAGAACCTACCTCTGACATCCGTCCTATAACTACCACCCCTTAATTTAAAGCTATGTCCCCTCGTGTTAGCCATCACCATCCGAGGAAAAAGGTTCTCACTGTCCACCCGATCTAACCCTCTGATCATCTTGTATCTCTCAATTAGGTCATCTCTTAACCTTCTTCTTTCTAATGAAAATAACCTCAAATCCCTCAGACTCTCCTCTAACAATTTCTTGCAATCCATTCTGTCTAGACCCTTTATAATATTGAACACATCTCCTCTCAACTGCATTTAGAACTTTGTGTACAGTTTTGGTCCCCTTACTTAAGGAGGATATAGTTGCATTTGACTTACAAAAAGAGAGATTAGACAGGTTAGGCCTAAATCCTCTGCAGTTTAAAAGAATGAGAGGAGATCAAAGTAAAGTGTGTATGATGATATGGAGGATTGACAAAGTAAATTTGAATCATAGAATGCCTATAGGAAGGAAGCCATTTGGCTCATCGAGCCTACACTGATCACAATCCCACCCAGGTCCTTAACTGCATAACCCCATGCATTGATCCTAGCTAATTCTTCTGACACTACATAGCAATTTAGCCTGCCCAATCCACCTACATCTTTGGTCTGTGGGAGAAACTGGAGCACCCAGAGGAAATCCGTGCAGATATGGGGAGAATGTACAAACTCCACATAGACAATGACCCAAGGGGGAATCGAACCCAAGTCCTTGGCGTTGTGAGACAGTAGTGCTAACCACCATGTCTTAGAGAGGAGGTTTCATCTTGTATGGCAATCTAGAGCAAGAGGTCATGGTTTTAAGGTCATGGTATCATATTTAAAACCAGAGATGAGGAGAAATGACTTCTCTCAAAGGGTTGAGAGTCTGTGGAATTTGCCAGCCCAGAGCTGGTTGCTGCCTGTACTTTGAATAAATTTAAGGAAGTGATGGACAGATTTTTATGTGTAAGGGTTTAGAGGGCAATGGTGAATGGGCAGGAAAGTGAAGTTGAGGCAGAGATGAGATCAGCCATGAATGTATTAAATGGGGAAGCAGGCTCGAAGGGCTGAATTGCCTATTCCTGCTCCTAGTTCTTATGATTCGTATAAACCTTCTCTTCTCCAAGGAAAACTACCCCAGCCTCGATAATCTATCCAGATAACTCAATGTTGGGAACTACTTCTGTAAATCTTTTCTGTATCACCTCCAATGTCTTCCTTTCTAAAGTGTCATGCCCAGAATTGAACACAATACTTTAGTTGAAGACAAATCAATGCTATAAAATTTTTTTATACATGTTCACTATTTTACTTCCTTGTTTTTGTACACTATGCTTCCACATAAAGCCTAGGGTCCCTTATGCCTTAAAATCACTTTTTTAAACTGCCCTGCAAGCTTCAACAATTTGTGCATCTGTCTCCCAATTTTTTCTACTCCTGCGTTCCCTTTAGAACTACATATATTTTATATTGCTCTCCTTGTTCTTCCTACCATAATACATCACTCACCCTTCTCTGCGTCTGCCCATCTGTTCTACCAGCCTATGACCATGTCCTTTAACATACCTCCTCACAATTCACAATACTTCTAAGTTCCGCATTATCTGCAGATTTTGAACTTATGTCAAGCACATGCAAGTCATTTATATATATTAACAAAAAGCAGTATTCCTAATACCCTAGAGAAGCCCCTGGAGTACATTCTTCCAGTTCGCGAAAGAACTATTCAATATACTCTGTTTCTTATCATTCAACCAACTTTGTATCTATGTTACTACTGTCACTTTTATTCTATGGGCTTCAACTTTTCTGACAAACTCATCATGCGGAACCTTATCAATTACCTTTTGGAAGTTCATGTATCACATAAAACTCGTCAATCCTTTTCATTACTTCATAGTGAGACTCAACTAAGTTAACAAAAAAAGGTATTTGTCTGTAACAAATCCATGCTTGCTTCTGTTAATTAAGCTACATTTGCTCATATGACTGTTAATTGTGTCTCTGATTTTCATTTCTAAAATCTTTCCCACCAGTAAGAGTGGCCTGAAATTGCAGGAGTTATCCTACCATCCATTTTTGCAATTCTCCAATCCAATAGCACCACTGTAACTAAGAAGAATTGATGGTTATGGCTACTGCCTCAGCAAACTTCACCCTCCTCCTTTCAATATCGGGGATGCGTTGAAGCTGATCCTAGACACTTTCCAACTTTAAATACAACCAGCCTAAGTAACACCTCTTCTATCAATTTTTAACCAATTCAGTGTCTCAACTACTTCCTCCTTCACTACGATTTTGGCAGCATTGTCTTTCTTAGCAAAGACAGATTATGCAAAGTATTCATTTAATCCCTGAGAAATGCTCTTTGCTTCCTTAGTTCCCTTTTTGGTGTCCAATTTATCTATCACTATTTATATACCTTTGGAAGATTTTTGTAGCAACACTGAAGTGCTATAAGAAATTTAGTTCTCCGAGAAAGCTGAGAGTACTCAAACAGTTTCGGTAGACTTTTTGGACAGAAAGACAGGTTGATGTTTTTGGTGTAACACTGAGCAAGAAATATGTGAAAGTTAGTCTATCTTTTTCTCCAAAGCTGCTGGTTGATTAACCTGTGCACTGTATTACAAGAATGTTGTATTTTGGTGTCAGGTTTCCAACTTCTGCCTGCCTTTTAAAACACATCTTAATGCCATTATCTGTGGTTTCTGTGAGAACTATTTATTTCTACCTCAAGCAGTTTTAACAGCTGACCTTTTGAATCAAAATAACTTGCAAAACTGGTCCAACCGTCACAGCCCTGACGCTCCAGTGAGTCATGAAAAAATTTAGGATTGCATCAACCATCTCTGTGTCATTAAGTGATAGCAAATCAATAGATTCGTGGGCAGTGTGATTCTAGTTGGACAAGTGGCTGCTAAGTTTTAGTGCCCTGAACAGCATCATTTTAACAAGTTTAACTTATAATATTACAGTACAGGAATCAGTCAAGTGCTCCAGTTCGAGGTAGTGTCCATGAATCCTTGGTCTAATTCTATTGTCCTGTTCACACCCCATAACATTTCTGTTTCAGCAAAGTCACATTTAAATAATTAGTGGACTCTTGCTTCAATGATTTTCATAGAATCCCTATACTGTAGAAAGAGACCATTTGATCCGTTGAGTCTGCACTGAAAACAATCTCACCCAGGCCTTATCTCTGTTGCCCCATATATTCACCCTGCTAATCCTTCTAAGCTATGCATCCTGGGACACTAAAATGTGGCCTCTTTAAGACTTGACTAGCAGGTTAGTTGTAAAGACTCGCATCCTAATCAGTAATCTGTGAACTGTCTGTGCTGTTATATGCTCTGTCTGTGGCCAGAAGACCTCATTCACCTGATGAAGGAGCAAACCCTGAAAGCTTGCGAGTTTACTATCAAATAAATTGGTTGGACTTAAACCTGGTGTTGTGAGACTTCTTACTGTACTTACCAACGCCAGCATCTTCACATCAAACTCCACATAGCCAGTGATCCAAGCCAGGAATTGAACCTAGGTCCCTGAAGCTGTGAGGCAGCAGTGCTAACCACTGTGCCACCTTTCTGCGATTTTGCAGCAGAATTCAAATGTTCAACCACCCTCAGTTTTTTTCTAATCTCCACATTATGATTTTCTGCTTTTTATCCTGTAAAACTTTTGCCTAATTTTAGATCATTTAGAAGGTGTGTCCCAACACTCTTATTGCTTTTGATCACTAAACTTGATGGCCAGCTAAGTCTTTGTTAACACACTCAAGGCAAACAAAGTAGTGTTATTAAATTACAAACTCAACAAAAAGATGAACAAGCCAAAAACCTGCTGATTGAATCTTATCATGTTTACAACTCATCCAAGCTGAAACAAATCAGAATCAAAAGACTGGAATAACATTTTGTAACCATAATTCATCATCCCTTTTTGTCCTCCCTTGAATGCCTCTCCTCCAATACTCAGCCTGATGGACTGCCCTTACTTGGGTCTAATAATATCTATCCAATTGTGGTCAAAGCATCTCTACCATTAAGTTGATCTCTCACCTCAATCGTCATCTTCTCTGAAATCCACTGAGGATCCATTTTTCCCGACATTCATTTACCTGCTGCCCCATGTAACACAGATATACGATCAACACTCAAGACTATTTGTTCAACATTTAATTTTAGAATTTGCCAGAAATTTTCTCCAACCGAGGCATTAGCTTCAAATCCGCAAAACATGGAACTCTAACATCATAAACTTCAAAACCTGCCACCATTTCAGGCCCCTACATGCTGAACCAATTCTTTTCACCCAAAATAATGCTCCAGACCCATATGCTCTCCATTACAAAGATTGTTTTAACCAACACAACATTAAATCAATTTATTTGTGAATTTGAGAATTGACAAAATTCTTCTAGCTATCCTTCCTGTCCTCCACCCTCTATATATTTTAGTTATTCCAATTATTCTTTTCTGTCATCATGGCTAATCCACCTAGTCTACTCATCTTTGCACTGTGGGAGAAACCCATGCAAATCTGGGGAGAATGTGCACATGTACATACAGGCAAAGACTGAATCAAATCCAGGTCATTGTGCCATGAGGCAGCAGTGATAGCCACTATGCCACTGTGCTGTCTTTTCTGCGCCACATGTCTGAACTACTTTTGGCATGTTGTTACATTAATTTATTACCTATTGTGCATTGACAGACAAGCGTACATAAAACACAAAGGAATCTCATTGAAAGATCACAATCTAAAAAGAACTCTTCTTTAGAACAGCTTGCTTAATTAACTTATGACTCTGCTTAATCTTGCACAAGGATGGCATAGTGGCACAATGGTCAGCACTGCTGCCTCACAGCACCAAAGGCCAGAATTCAATTCCTGCTTGGGTCACTGTTTGTGCAGAGTCTGCATGTTCTTCTCAGCTGTACATGGGTTTCCTCTGGATGCTCTAGTTTCCTCCCACATCCCGAAGGACATGCTGGTTAGGGGCATTGGCTGTGCTAAATTCACTCTTAGTGTACCCAAACAGGCATCGGAGTGTGGCAAGTAGGGAATTTTCAATTAACTTCATTGCAGTGTTAATGTAAGCGTACTAGTGACAGTAATAAATAAACTTTAAGAAATGTTTATTTCAACACTTCAATAACTGATGCTCATTTAAACAATTCTCAAGAACTCCATTAGAATGCCAAGATTTAAGATCCATAGCTTCTGAAATGTGGAGGGTATACTCACACTTGTTGAACTAGCGATCATTGAATCTTTTTTCTATAATGAATCCTGAGCAAGAAATGATGGTGCTGACATCAACTGTGTCTCAATCATCTCTTTCCAGACCTGCTTAAGACTAATGCTGCAGGAAAACATATAATTCCCTCTTTGATGGTGGTGGTGGGGAATGGTCACAGGTACTTAAAGCCAAGTTTGACTCAAGGTGACATTCATGAATGTGGAGACATAGCAGACATTGTTGGCAGCAGCCATTCCAAGTGCTAGTCTCAATTAATGTTTGCAAGTGGGCTGAACATTTTCTGATATATTCTAACTCAATTAAAACAAAGGTGCACTTCAAATACAGTTGCATCAATCGCTTGCATTTACCAAAATCTGGATGGCTTGTTGGGTGCAGAGTTGAGTCAAAGTGCTGTCCTTCCCTGCTTCTCCCAGTAATCATCTTAGTTTATCCTTTTCCTGACTGTGCCACAAATACTATGATTAACATTATATCTCTTACAATTGACATGATCCAGCTTGCCTTTTATTGGTACAGTTGCTGCCTTTTAATTTAGTGTCACATGTATTAGTATACCGTGAAAAATATTGTTTCAAGCATGCTATATAAAGCATACCATGCAAAAAGAAGGAAAGGAGAGGGTGCACAATGTACAGTTATAGCTAGGTTATACGCAGAGATCAAATTAATGTAAAGTAGGTCCATTCAAAAGTTTAATGGCAGCAGGGAAGAAGCAGTTCTCAAGTTGGTTTTTACCTGTCCTCAGACTTTTGAACCTTTTTCCTCATTGAAGAGAGTATGTCCAGGTTGAGTGAGGTCCTTGATTATGATGGGTGCTTTTCCAAGGCAGCAGAAATGTTGACAGAGTCAATGAATAGGAGGCTGGTTTGCCTAACGGACTGGGCTTCATTCAAGACATTTTGTAGCTTCTTGCGGTCTTGGTCAGAGCAGAAGCCATACCAACTTGTGATACATCCAGAATAGTTGCTTTCTATGATATATCTGTAAAAGTTAGTGAGTGAGAGACATGCCACATTTCTTTAGCCTCCTGAGAAAGTAGAAGCATTGGTGGGCTTTCTTGACTATAGCGTCAGCGTCGAGGGACAAGGATAGATTGGTGATTTGGACACTTCAAAACTCTCAATCATTTCCATTTCACCCCCTTTGATGTATGCAGGAGCATGTCCTCCATTACACTTCCTAATGTCAATGATTCTCTCTTTCAGTTAAGGTTCAGTTTCAAATTTTGGAGTTCAACTCAAATTTTTGTCAAAATTTCTGCTAGGTGTCTCATCATCAACACAGCAAAGGATTGCTTCTCGTGACAGATTTTAGTCCTGTTCCAGAATTAGGCTGGCAGTGCATTCATGATTTATGTTCAAAGACTAGCAGTTCTTCTCATGACACTTATCCTGTCATGGAAATATCTTTGAACTGAAATTAATTTAATCAGCAACACTGATTAAATACTCTACTCTAGATAGAAATTCAATGGAACAATGGGGAGAGTAAAGAACAACATCAGGCTGTGACAAAGAGCTCAAAATAATAAAGCAGTATTTTTCTGGATGAACATAATTCGAATTGGATCTGAAAAATATCTCTTTAGAATGTTGAAACTAAATATCACTAATCAAGTGCAAAATCATCGATCACTTCAAAGAAGCATCAGTTAGCTTTACAGTACATCAGTTATTGTACCAAATTATAGCATTTCTAGAAAGCAGAGAGACTCCTCAACCATACTGGTCATTTATTATCCATGACAATTTATTGTCTGAGTAATAAGCACAGGTTTCTTCCATATATAAAGCAGGACAATAGTAGATTGCCACATTAAAGAGTGAGGAGTATTTCAGGTGCAAAATCAATTTATTCAAAATACAATGCAGCAATCCATCAGACTTCCTAAGGTACGTATGCAGCAACAGCACAAAGGGTTGCACAGCCTGGATATTACTAATCCACTTGTGTGTGAATGCGGAAATATTTTTTGTTATGTACTGGAGGTGACTTTTCATGCAAGATTTTTCTAGATTAACGATTTGTAGTTCCAATTTATATGTGCGAGTTCGTATCAGTTGAAATAAGAAACAGAAGCATTTTGAGCTGGATAAAACAAAGCACACAGTTCTTGAGTATATAGTGTCTTTCAGAGAGCTGAGTAATCCACATTTGAAATCTCTTCCTTTCCAAGTTTATTTTCTCTCCATATATGGAGCCCAACAATTGTCTATGTGAGCATATGAATTACAATCAGAGGTAGGCCACTTTCACTCTTTGCTTATCAAAGAATCTGTCTACTTTGCCTTAAAAATATTAAGACTTTTCTTCAATAGCTGAATTGACAAAATGGAAAGGGTCAAGAGCTTCAAATGTTTAGGTATCCAGGTCACCAACAACCTGTTTTGGCCCCCCATGCTGACACTATAGTTAAGAAAGCCCACCAACGCCTCTACTTTCTCAGAAGACTAAGGAAATTTGGCATGTTAGCTACGGCTCTCACCAACTTTTACAGATGCATTTTAGAAAGCATTCTTTCTGGTTGTATCACAGCTTGGTAATGGTCCTGCTCTGCTCAAGACCGCAAGAAATTACAAAAGGCTATGAACGTAGCCCAATCCATCACATGTGCCAGCCTTCCATCCACTGACTCTGTCTACACTTCCCACTGTCTCAGCAAAGCAGCCAGTATAATTAAGGACTCCACGCACCCTGGACGTTCTCTCTTCCACCTTTTCCTTTCAGGAAAAAGATACAAAAGTCTGAGGTCATGGACCAAAAGATTCAAAAACAGCTTCTTCCCTGCTGCTGTCAAACTTTTGAATGGACTTACCTTGTATTAAGTTGATTTTTCTCTACACCCTAGCTATGACTAACACTACATTCTGCACTCTCTCATTTTCTTGTCTTTGAATGGTATGTTTTGTCTGTATTGCATGCAAGAAATAATACTTTTTATTGTATGTTAATACAAGTGACAATAAGCAATCAAATCAACACTAGAATACCTGCTCCAAAGCTTGTTTGATTGATAGCTCAGGCATTTCAGACCTGTGCAGTCAGTTTCACCATGTTTACTGAGATGTCAAATAGAGTCAAGTGCTATAGTTTTGGAAATTTTAAAGGGCCTAGATGATTGAAACTTTTATTAGCTTTCAGTCGAGATTTTTTTTGGAGGGGGGAAGTGCACTTTTGCCAAAGCTTTTTCTAAATAAATCCCACTTATGCTGCAATGTTGATTGGCTCTCGAAAGTGCATGGTGGTCAATGGACATTGAAGTACAGAGCAAGATTGGACATAGGGAGTGGATAGGGTGGCAGACCTGGCATAAGAGGTTCTTTAAAACTTGGCTTTTGAATGGTCTCTTCACGACTCCTCTAAAGGGCCATGAATGATGTGTCTTTAAAAAACCTGGTCCAAATCCATGAAAATTGCGGAGGAGGAGGAGGAGGTACCCATCTCTACAATGGAGCCAGCAAAGTCAGAAGTGCCGATGATTTAAGAATCTTTGAAAGGCACTCCTGAAAATGAGACAGCTGGGAAAGGATTAGATTCGTGGAATCGAGACCGATCCACCATTTTTTGGAGCTCCCGAGTAAATCCGACATGGTTAAAATCCAGGTCACAGTGCTGGATGAGCAGAAATTTACTCCAACAAACAATTGGGAAGACTGAAGTCATTGGCTGTAATCTTATCATCATTCACACTGACAGGATTTACCCATCCCACCACAGTGAACAGAGATGTGGCTGGCCGCCAAATTCTCTGGCCTCGCTTCAGCGGGAGCATGGTGTAGACAGCAGGCAAGATCACGCTTTCCTCTACAAATTCGTCACTTCGTAATCCTGATACAATATTTGATACTAAAATGACTTTCCGACCACATACACAGGCCATCTCCAAGACCACTAAATTTCACTCAATAGCATTCCCCAACTTAAACTCTGTTCCAGCTCATCTCCTGCCAAAACCTTCATCCATTCATTTGTTACCTCTAGCACCGTTTAGTGCAACATACTGTTATACTCCCCGTAATCTTGAGTTCATCCAGAATGCTGCAGTGTTTATGCTGATTTGAACCAAGTTCTAAAGTCTGGGATTTTTAATTTCCACTTGGAGGCTTACGATGGAATGATGTGTCCTGTGATACAACACCAATGCAGGATTTTTGTTTTGTACTGTGAAGTAAACCTACATCACATCAAATGCAGGGCCGTAATAAAAAAGGCGTATAGCCGCATGTCCAATCCTTAACCATATGGACAGTATTATATTGAAAGCACTCACTTAACAGCAAATGATCGTTGCAGACTCCAAATACTGCTTTGTGACAATTACAATAAGTGACGTAGTCGGAAATGTACATCATCCAATACTCGCAGAAATACAATTATGTTTAAATTTCTGTCAGGCATAATAACATTTACAAGATGGCAAATTGCTTTTAAAATTGAATTTGGTGGAATATTCACATCTCAACTGTATATATAAATTAATTACTTCATTTAATTGTCCTCGTCAGTAATTGATTGCATTGAACACATCAGCAATAGATAAGAAAATTGTTTAACTTTTGGTTAGTCCAAGAAATCAATTGGATTTGACAGTGTTAAGATTCTATCAGCATCCTTAGCTTTGTCATCCACATTTGGAATATTCATCAATAAGCCTGGTGTAGTTGGTTACTATGTGACTAAGAACAAGCATATCTTCAGGAATGATAACAAGAAGCACAGTGACATGTTCAAAGGGTCAAAACCCTCAATCAGAGATCAGTCAGAACCCCCCGCCTAGCGTGGCAGGTCTCATCGTGACAGATGAGGCAGACCTTTCAAACATCCGTTCACTTCGGTGCATCTGTAAAGATCCAACCAGCAAGAGATCTGATGCTGATAAGAAAACTACCCACTTACCTAAATACACTGTAAGGGCTCTGACACATCCGATTCTTAATGCTGAAGAATTCCCTCAGTGCAAGAATTCTTGCAGAGAGCAGCGAAGAGGATCAGCGCAGAAACTACACCTTTTGCACAGCACTAATCTGTCATCCGGCAAGTTTAAATGTCCAGTGTGAGGGTTAGTGAATAGGCAAATGGTCAGTGGATGATTGAGTGAGCTGAGTAGGGTAGCAGGTGGGTGGGACCAGGAGGGGTTGCAGGCTTTGTCCATTTCCCCATGTTCATCCACAACTCCTGATTCCATTAAAATGTTCACTTATGCTTCAGTTTATTGTTCTGAAGATGGGTTCTACCCAAAATGTTTTGTCTTTTCCTCTGCGGATGCTGAATAACTTGCTGTGTTATTTTCATTATTTTCCATGGGCGGCACGGTAGCACAGTGGTTAGCATTGCTGTTTCACAGCTCCAGGGACCTGGGTTCGATTCCGGGCTTGGGTCACTGTCTGTGTGGAGTTTGCACATTCTTCTCGTGGCTGTATGGGTTTCCTCTGGGTGCTGCAGTTTCCTCCCACAGTCCAAAAATGTGCGGATTAGGTTGAGTGGCCGTGCTTAAATTGCCCCTTAATGTAGATTAGAGAGGTTAGTGGGTGGGATACGGGGGTAGAGCCTGGATGGGATTGTGCTCGGTGCAGATGCGATAAACTGGATGGCCTCTTTCTGTACTGTAGGATTTCTCTTCCTTATTTCAATCTTATTCTTAAATTTCAATAGAAACTGCAACATTTCCTGAAATATGACGTTACACGAATCACGTGGTCCAACATACATTTGCACATTACTTCTGGTTTGATCTATATTGCAACAAATCTGTAGCACAGCAGATCGCAGAGTTAATCTGTACCTTTATTACATAGTCGCCTGCGTAAGGCACACCCATGGCATAGCTGGAATTCCTCTCTCTTTAGCTGAACAAAAAAATACACTAGCCTGTGCCAGCTCACTTATGGAATAACATGAAATACCTTGCATTTACAAAATGCTTTTCACAACCCTTAGAATACTTAAAAGCATTTTACAACAGTTAAGTAATTTTTTTATGTGGATTTTAGGCAACATTTGGTTAATTTAGACAAGAAATTTGCAAGCAAGGCAACATAAACTTGTAATAATAAATACTAATGAATGATTGCAACAGATTACAAAATGAATTATATTAATTTTTAATATTTGTCCTTTCATCTTCCCCAGTCAGGATTATAAATATTGTTCCATGGAGTTAAAATTTAGTTCAACATTAACAGTGAAAAGACATTTAAAATTAAAAGTATAAACTCATTGAAATTTAACAAAATGGAATAAATCAAATTTCAATTGCAAATTCAACTTTTTTAATAATCAAACTCATCCAGCAAAATTGTACAGGTGAATATTTTATAGTTATATTTACTGAAAATACAAGGCTAGGTCAAATGTCAGATGCCCATTGAAGGCGCTTATGGATAATTATGGTCTACTTAAGAACCTCATCCCATCACCAACGGTATTCTAACAGTGGTTAGTGGAGATTCACCATATGAGATGTTAGATGTGCTGGCAGCATATTTGGTGGGGATTGGAGGGGGAGGGAGGTTGGTAAATGGAGAAGTTCCCTAGTTCAGAGGACTCAGTGCCTGATTTAGGCACATGGCACAAGGAACAGGGGAGAGGAGGGGAGAGAACAAACCCCTGCCCTTTCCTCTGATCCATTCCTACGATTATCATCAGAATTCCCCAACAAAGAACAAATATATTGCCAGTGCAACCAACACTTCCCAGTGGTGCTAATGGTAATGCAAAGCTGCTGGCCTCTGATTGGTGCAAGAGCTGAAGACCAGTTAAGATGCATGTAAGCTAACAAAAATCCAATGGAATAAAATGCTTGCATTTCCAACTACTGGGAACTATTCTACAATTTAGTGTCCCTTTGGCATTGGGAAATCTGATGGCAAAGTGCCTACTGCCATTTATGGACTTAATTCTCTTGAGACTCCCAGAGATCAAATCATTGCCAGTTGTGATAGTGGACATTTGGCCCCTTCACCCTCTAATTTCCATCCATTATTTTAACTGCTCCTTCACCCCCTCCTCCTTCATTTCTGTGGGACTTTTAATACCATTGGCTATAAATCAACTTCACCCATGTGATTTAGAAATGAGGTGCAAGTGAAATGGAACAAATGCTAATTAGCTGTCCTTTAAATTACACAGAATATTCAGAGCTTATTTATATAGAGAGATTCCTTAATTAAATAACAAGATAACAAACACTTGAGAGAGTGTTTATAAACAGTAGCATAATCAGAATAGTGTGACATAAGAAACAGGATAGTGAAAATTTCACTGTGACATTTAATCACTATTTAATATTTACAATCTTCAATAGTGATTGTTCTACCTTTGTTCCAATTCTATTCTTTTTTTTTCAGCATAATAACTAAATTAAAATGCAATTAGTCAATTTACTGCCATATACAAGAGTCACAAGAGAAGTAACAATGGTAAATTGATGATGGAGAAATTATATACAATGAAAAAAAATCGAGAAATTGCTCCTGAATGTAGAAGAAATCTATGTATTTTATTCAATTAATCCACCAATTTTTACCATTTGTGATGCAAGTTAGCTAACAAGGTCCAATGGAATAAAATACAAGTATTTAGCAAGGTTTGCATTTAAAAAATAATTAGTGCACAAATGTGATAGCTTACAGCAAAGAAGTTTAACCCTTTAAAGATGCATTAAGTTTCAAGGCTTGGTTTTAATGCCACATTATGAGATAGACTGGCCATATTCGATATTAAGGAAAACACTGTACCTGGATGCTGAATGCACAGGGCTAGAAATTTTACCTGCTTCACCGAGTCAATTGAAAAATTGCATAAATAGCAGCAAAGATTGAATAGGATGTGTGAATTGGAGTGGGTGAATTTAAGCCAAATCAGGTACAGAATGAGAAATATAATGGGACAGAAAGATTGGTGCAGTGCATAAAGAAAAGATTCAACTTGTGCTCAACTCCAAACAGCCATCTTTGAATAATTTATTTACCTGTCAACAAGGAAGCCAATATAACAAAATGCTTGGTTATTACAAGATATCTTATACTTTAAATGTAAAATGATACATATATATCATTTCCCAGAATACAATAGGCCTAAAGCAATATTAGCAATACCTGAAATTTACCGAAAATGAAAGCAAAATACTCCAGATACTGGAATCTGGAACAAAAACAGAAAATGCTGGAAAGTCTCAGCAGGTCTGACAACATCTGTGGAGAGAGAATAGAACTAATGTTTTGAGTTTGGATGACCCTTCGTCAAAGCTGAAATTTATCAGGCAGGATTGCAAATCTGTGTTATTTTAAAATCACAACCAAAGCATATTAACAGATGTTACCAGAAATAATGAAAAGAACAATTTAACATTTAAATCATTGGTGGTTATTATGGCAACAGTATTTAGATTTAGTAAGATCTGAATTTCTGATTCAGTGTCTGTGAAGCTGGCTGCTATGATTTGGATCACACTGAAATCCAGTGGACTTCCCTTACCAACTCCGGATAGGAATTCTCTTGGAACTTCTGCCATTTCCATGGTTGTGATGTCATTGCAGGCCTCCTTCCATGTCAGCTTACCACGTTTACTCAAAAGCTTAGCCTGGACTTTATTGTTCTTTATACCACCTCTCAGTATGCTTCAATGGATGATTTCTAACTTTGCATCTAACACGTATTGATGAGAGAGATTTTTCAATCTACAGCAGTCTCCCTTGGCAACTGCTTCCTTTCATAGAATACAACTCTTAGTGCAATCTCATTTTTAGTCATGTCCTAATGAGTCTAAGCTCTCATTAATTTCAGAGTAGCTCATAATACTGGGATCTTGTGTGTAGCATTGGCTTGAAGCCACCTCAAACGCACCTAGATTCAGCATTCTGAGGAAAATAATTACTTTACCCTCATCTCCCATTTTATTCACTGCAGAGGATGTTAATTTTCACGTACAAGTGGGCAGGTGGAGCAACAGTTGGCGCACAGGCTGCACGGAATAGAGGATTGTTTTGAGTAGGTTGTGATTACTGTTAAACTTGTACTTTTGTCAAATTGCAGATACTGGTCACAGAGTTTCCTCAGCATGTGGCTGTAATATTTGGGCACAAGTCATTATCTTCTGCACTGCAATACAGTCTAATTAGGCTGTATTTGGAGTATTGTGTGCAGTTCTGGTCACCACATTAACAGAAGGATATGGAAACTTTGGAGAGAGTGCAAAGAAGGTTCACCAGGATGTTGCCCAGTTTCAATGGTGTTGACTATAAGAAGAGGTTGAATAAACTAGGATTGTTTTCACTAGAAAAATGGAAACTGAAGGGAGACCTGATAGAGGTCTACAAAATTATGAAAGACATAGACAGGGTGGCTTTTTCCTAGGGTGGAAGCATCAATTACAAGGGGGCACAAGTTCAATGTGAGAAGGGAGAAAGTTTAAGAGAGATACGTAGGAGTGGATTTTCATGCAGAGAGTGGTGGGTGCCTAGAACGGGCTGCCAGAGGTGGTGGTAGAAACAGGCACATTAGCAACATTTAAGGGGCGTCTGGGGGGGTATATAAAGAGATAAGGCTTTTAGGTATCCAGCTCTCCAATAACTTGTCCTAATCCCCCCCATGCCAACACATAGTTAAGAAAGCCCACCAATGCCTCTATATTCTCAGAAGACTTAGGAAATTTGGCACTCAGCTATGACTCTTACCAACTTTTATAGAGTGCACCATAGAAAGCATTCCTTCTGGTTATATCACAGCTTGGTATGGTTCCTGCTCTGCCCAAGACCGCAAGAAACTACAAAAGGTCGTGAATTTAGCCTAATCCGTCTCACAAACCAGTCTCCAATCCACTGACTGTCTACACTCCCCACTGCCTCGGCAAAGCAGCCAGCATAATTAAGGACCCCCAGGCACCCCAGACATTCTATCTTCAATCTTCTTCCTTCAGGAAAAAAATACAAAGTCACATACTAACCTTTTTCCCTGCTGCTGTCAGAATTTTGATTGGACTTATCTTGCATTAATTTGATCTTTCTCTACACCCTAGCTATGATTGTAACACTACATTTTGCATTTTCTCATTTCCTTCTTTATGAATGGTATGTTTTGTCTATATAGCGCGCAAGAAACAATATTTTTCACTGTATGCTAATACATGTGACAATAATAAATCAAATCAAAGAGTAAGGACAGAAGATTTTTTTAAAAAGGTTTAGTTAGGGTATCATGAGGGCATGGAGGATTGAAGGGCTGTTCCTGTGCCATACTTTACTTTGTTCTTTGTAATCATCATTCATAATTATACAGTTCTCATTGTTGGTTCTGAATTATCCCTTTGTTCCCAAAAATGCCCTTTTTCTCAATGATATGCCAAGCTGACTACTATGTACCTGAATATGATGTGCATTTACTGAGCAATCTTTCAAATAGCTCAAACTTCCCCAAAACTAACTTTAGGAATTCCAGAATGTTAACTAGGTCCACTTCAGTTGGTGAAATTGAAGCTAAGACATAGCACTTTCTTTGCTGGAGAGAGTTTATCAACTTGGTCCATAATACTTCTCCAACAATGTTCCAGTTATCCCCATTTATAGATGTACAAGTATACATCACCTGTTTAATAATGTAATTGTCATTAAGTCTTAAAAAATGTGATAAATAAACTGACAGATTCCCCTTTTCTCTTTTAAAAACTCAATAATATTTGAAACTAATCAAAAACAAAACAAAACTGTGTTTTTCCATCTCCTATGTCTCACGATATATTAAACCAACCATTGATAGATGCTACATTCCCCATTCTTTAAACACTTTTTATCTGTACCATATGTGATTATAAAGTAATTAAAAAAGATGGTTTTCTATATCCTTATTGTAACACAAGGCAGTACAGTTCCAATATATTTAGTAATTTCTTGGAGAAGCGCCGCTCTTCATTAAACATTTATTTTGGAAAGCTCTCTTCTTTCCAACATTTCCTTTATCCTAGCAAGATCAATTCTGATCCAATTTTCAGTGATACTCTTCGTTGTATGAACACTATCCCAAAGGGAAGTTATCCAGAAAACATTCTATGGCATTTTTTTCTCATATTCTCCCTTGTATAATATTTCCCCCACAGTATATTAGACAAGTATACCTCCATATCTACTGATCCTACTAATGCCAGTATTTCAGCAGCTAAAGCGCTTTTAACTACCCTTTTTATTTTCTGCATTTCCCAGAATAATAATTATTATTCTTCCCTGCCAAGAATGCAATACATCCTGCTGTGCAGAATATCCATCTGGGAGACTGGCATGTGAAACGTCACTATATATGACTAATTTTATATTTTCTGGATTGCCCAAGGCTAAAAAAATTGAGTGTACATTTCCCAGAATTTAGTTTCCTTAATGGCTCATTTGCTCTGCTCTCAGAACTTCTTCAACTGAAGCATGTTTTCTCATAATACTCAATTCCAAAACATCATGACTAGCATCAAAACCTAGTCTGAGTGCAGAACCAGTCTACTCAAATTTCTTAATTGATCTTTTTCTTCCTTGGTTGCAGGATCCTCTTTTTGTGAGAACCAGGCCCGATTTAATGGAATGCTAATGATGTTTTCAAAGATGATTCAAGGTCAATCCAACTTATTTTGCTTAATGCCTAACCTATACATTTAAAGGCTCCTGAAACTTGATTTCCAACCTTAAATTTCTTCTTTATTTTATCCATCACCCATTGTTCAAATTCTGCAGAATCTCCCCACAGAAAACCATCAACTTGTATTATAAAGATACCTGCCAGTTTCTACTTTGATACCAACAGAACATTGCTGCGTCTGCTTTTAGCTGAATACAACCAATTTTTAATAGAATGGGCCTAACTGAGAAATACCATACCCTTGGCAGAACATTCAACCTACAAACACACTTGTTCAATTTCTAGTTTCCCTGCTGTATCATCAGCTTCAGTAGGTGGTTTCAAAGATACCTCCCTTTAAAATTTCTCACATTAAAATTGTAGTTTATATATAACAGATTATATTACCAGGAACCTGTTGCTAAAAGATCCAAGAAAGCCTTCAAGCTCACTTTTTCTGCAGTAGAGGAGTCCACCCCAAAAAGTCTTTTCTTGAAATCCCAAGAGAAATGTACATTCAATTTTTTTCAGCTTTGGGCAATCCAGAAAATATAAAGTTAGTCATATTTAGTGATGTTTTACGTGCCAGTCTTCCAGATGGATGTTCTGGACAACAAGATGTATTGCATTCTTGGCAGGGAAGAATAATAATTGTTATTCTGAGAAATGAGTTTTAGTCTTATATGTGTCATCAGGAAGTACCTTTTCTGTACATTCCACCGGTGTGAGAAAGCTGGTTGTCCTTATCTCATATCTTCAAGTCCACTGCTTTAATTAAAGTCTCTTGCCAATAGAAGGTTCACTATGATCATGATGGTGTCCTCCTAAATTTTCTATATATATCACATTTCCTTCCCATTGACCTCTATAAAATTTACTAAAAATTCATTATCTAGTACCTCTGCATTCTTAACCAATGACAAGATGGATGGGCAAACTGCTGATGCAGCATTTACACAATTTGCCTTTTTTCCTTTGAACTCCTACTCATTGATATATTAATATTAACCTTCATTGTAAAAGGGCTCGAGTTCAGGAGTAGGAATGTCTCACTGAAGTTAGACAGGGCCTTCTTCTTCTTCCTTGGTGAGACCAGACCTGGAGCAGTGCATGTAATTTTGGTCTCTCTATTTAAGGAAGGATATACATGCCGTAGAGAATGCAGCAAAGATTGACTGGACTAATACTGGGACTGGCGTGACTTTCACACAAGTTCAACTGGGCCTATATTCACTTGAGATTAGAAGGATGATAGGAGGTTTGACTGAAATGTGTAAAATTCTAACAGAGCTGGACAGGGGCAAGATGTTTATTCTGATTGGGGAATCGAAAACCAGAGGACACTTTCTCAAGATATGGAATGGACCATTTAAGCTCTGAGTTAAGAAAATAATTCTTCACTCATAAGGCAGCAAATCCATGGAATTTGCTACCACTGATGGCTGTGGAGGTCAAATTACTGAATAATTTCATGAAAGATAGAGACAATTGTTTAAATTTTAATGGCATCAGGGTGTATGGGGAAAAAGTTGGACTATGATATTGATATAGAGAAGCAGCTATGATCGTATTTAATGGTGGAGCAGGCTGGAAGGGCCAAACAGCCTACTCTTGTTCCTAGTTTCTATGCATGGAATTCTCCAAAAAAAATTTCTAGGTGTCATAATGGCATGGAAACAGGAGTGATCCGTGCCAGTCCTTTTGACACATGCCAAACTGCAATCGTCCAATATTCTGTGCACTGAAACAAGCCATTATGGAGTCCCCAGCTGTGTGACTCACCCAAAGTGGCTGTAGCCACTTTGTGTATGGATAACAAGGGTAGCATTTAAACGTTCCCACTGCACTTGCAGCCACTCATGCCAGAAAGATGGCAGCATGTCGATCAACCCCATGCTTCACGAAGGGAGAGCTAGGACAGCTGTTGGATGCCGTGAATCATCCTGTACCCCCTAGACAACGCAGAAGCAGGGACTCCAATGCAGCCTGAGATTCGATGCCCATAGCCTGACACCAAGGACCAGCGCCCAATGCCAGAAGAAAATAAATGATCTGGTTTGAGCTGCAAGGGCGAGTATCCATCTGTCTCATCCTGGCATCAGTCCTGCCTGTCACACTCAATGTCCACGTTGATCCATCCCCTTATCATCCAGCATCATCCTTAAATCCCTGTGGCACCGCTCTGCAACAGCCCCTGCCTGGCAAGGCATGTGTCAACCTATGTCACCTGTTTCATTCCCTCTGCCTCCAAGCCTGACAGACATCAAGTTTGCAATCATCCCCTTTTATCTCCTCAGCCCAGCAGGAGAAAACAGGCAGTGGAATTCCCAAGTTGCGACTCCTGATGCCCTTTGAGGAGCATGTGATAAATCTCTCAGTGGAGGCATTAATCTATGAGACTGTTATTACACACAGCCACTATTTCTATTTTCAAAAACGACAAGAAAGGACATGACCTTTTAAAATGGAACAAATTCCCTCATGTAAAACAACATTAAAAATTTTATAGGAATAAATTATTTTTGTCACATTTTGACTGTCAGTAAACACTGGGATTTGTGAATCATTCATGTCAGTAAACATTGTGTCTTGTTAATGAAGGAACAGCTTAGTTGGTAAGTAGGTGGATTAATGCAGCACTAGATAGATAAACCTAATGTTGCATTTATCTTTATAATAATTACATACTTAACAATGAATGTCAAGATAAAAGCATGCAGCATGCGAGTTAATTGCATGTTAAGATAAAAACATAGTAAGTAAGCAAGTAAAATTGGCTGGAGATATAAAGATTGAGATTTAGGAGCATCAGATTTGCATTTGCATGAGTAAAATTGATTGTGAATGCTGAAAATCCAAATCTAAAACAGAAACTGCTGAAAATACTCAATAGATCAAGCAGCACACATGGAGATAGAAAGAGATCCTATGCTTCAGATTGATGACTTTTCATCTGAAGATGATCACAGCATTATTAATGTAAAATCCCGCTGCCCAGTTGTTACACTGGGTCATTCAATTAAATTTGATCTTTTCTTTCAGATGCCAGCAAATATATTGCCTGGGTTCATAATGGACAAAAAAACCCTTCTTCCATTTAAACAGACTCATTTTTGATCCATATGCCTTGAGAATCCACATCCTGATTACTTTAACATTTGTCAACTGAACCAGCACCAGAAACAGAAACAGTTAATAATGGAAAACCTCAGCAGATCATCTATAGTAATTTGCTTTTATATGATCACTAGAAACATTTGGTGCGTACAGTTCCAGATTTTCTCTACCCTTCGTGTTACAAGTACTGTTTAATTTCACTCATGACTGATCCTGCTCAAATGTTAAGATTATTCATCCTAGTCTTATCTCCCCAGTTTCTGCTTTCAAACAGACATGCTTCATCCCACTGGACTATTTTTCCTCATTAAAACCAGCATGAAAGTGCAAGCTGTAAGGGCTGTTTATCAATCCGTATTCCCAGTAAGGATGAAAATTTCATGGTGATTGCAGGTTTGAAATGGGTCAATAGCATTAGTCTTGATTCACCAATCCACACATTATGCAAGAATGGCTCTCTAATGGGAGCACAGGATAATGCAATTCGGCTTTGCATTTTAGGTAAATTAATGATACAAGTTGAACATGCACTGAACGATTAAGCTGTTCGTGTCAGGAAAACAACTATTGCTGCAGCTGGACAATAACATACTCGATCAATCTAAGAAATCCAGGGGGAATACCAGCAGTGAAGCTTCACGCTCCGTTTCTACTCCGTGTAAAATTATCTCAAGAACCTAAAACTCTCCTTTGTATGCAGAAGCCCAATTGCAGAGACAGCCACAATCTCTCAGGAAAATTTCTCCTTGCTTACTACAAACACTGTTCCACTATTACATTCTCAGTAGATACGAGGATGAGTGCTCTACAACACTTCTATCCATTATATTGTTACCACCAATCCTGTTGTATATTATAATGGCATTTTTTATAAAATATTAGTTTTGTGTAGTTACCAGATCTAGAGCACATTCTTGGAGCTAGCTCTGCGCAAGATTTCTCCTATTACATGTAACAACATCTTATTTGTAATGCATACTGTTGCCATTTGCCAAAAGGTCAACGTGGTACAGTGTCTAGCACTCTTACCTTGGAGTCAGAATATTGTAGAGTCAAGTCCTATTCCAGGATTTGAATATGAAAAAAAATCAAGATTGATACTCCAAAGCAATAGTGAATAAGCACAATTTTGAAGAAGAACTGGGGAATTATTCCTGGTGCCCTCACCAACATTTAACTCTCAATTAACAACACAGACAGATTATTTGAATATTATCATACTGTTGAATATGGAATCTTGCTATGTGCTGTGTTCCTGCATTACAACAGTGATGGCACTTCAAGCGTGCTTCATTGATTGCAAAATGCTTTAGGATGATGTTGAGCGGTTGTGAATGGCACACTATAAATGTAAATCATTTCTCGTGTTACACATCATGCAGAGGCTGCAAATCAAATAAAAATGCTGAAAATAGATATCCTCTGTTTGAAGTGTATTCTAATAATGCGTTTTTGTTTTAGCGTAGTTTGCAAGTTAGCTGAATATATTGTTGGTCATGGCTTCCATTTTAGTTCTGGCATATTTACCGGACTTAGTCTGTTTCTTTAAACACAGTTCTCATGGTCTTGCTCACCACCTTTCCTGACCCCTAACTCCGTCTCGTTAGCTACCTCTCCCACTCATCACTTCTCCTGACCCCTTTACTCTCTCCTGTTTGCCACGTCTTTCAATCCTTTCATTCCTTCATGTTTGTTGCTTCCTGCCTGCCACTTCTTACTCATCACTCTACTCTGACCCCATTGTTCCCTCGCACTCTGGTTCTTGCAAGCCAATCCTATCCCAACCCCTCATTGGATCCTGATCATCACACCTCTTGAGGTCTTGAGGGCTCAGGAATGGGGGGGTGGGTGGTGGTAGGCAGTGGCGGATCAGATATGTTCAAACAAGAAGCAGCAAATGGAAGGCATTGAGGGGGCCACGAGAGATGTGGGCAGGAAACAAGAGGCAGCAAAAGAATTGAGATAAAGGCAGCAAGCAGCAAATGAGAAGAAAGGATAAGTAGAAAGAACAGCTTCTTCCCTACTGCCAGCAGACTTTGAAATGGACCTACAATATATTAAGCTAATCTTTTTCTATAGCCTATGTTACTATGTGACTATATCCTGCACCCTATTATTTCCTTCTCCCCTATATAGTCTATGAATGGTATATTTTGTCTGTATAGTGCAAGAAAGAATACTTTTCACTGTATCCCAATGCATGTGACAATAATAAACCAAACCAAAAAGATTTTTGGATTAATTGGTTTCAAGGCAGCCAATAGATATGAAAAAAAAATTATAGACCAGGAAGACATCCTTCTGGCATGCTTCCTATTGGGAAAGTGATTTTTTTTTTCTAATTTGGCACATTTGGAGAAGAAGATGGGAGAAGGATACACACTTCATTAAGACCTGGAAAGAGAAAGAACTATTGGGCTATCTTAACCAATGGTCTGCACCTCAAAGCATCGATCTGACCTATTCTCTTTACAGATGATATGGAGGTTTCTGTTTATTTTCAAACATAAAAAAAAACCCTTGCGTACGTTTATTTTGAAACCTCAATTCGCTGCGGGTAGCATTTTTAGCGAAAATAACATGGAATCAGAATATTTCCAGTCAATTCATCTGTAGTGTTTATGCAGAAAGGAGAAAATGCGAAAGGATGGTAAGAAAAACTATAACAGGGAAACTCAGTGAGAAGCAGCAAATGGGAGCGGCGTGACACCAGTGGGTGAAGCATCAACACTTCGCCACTGTCCTTAGACAAGTCAGGATTCTGGCTGGAGCTCCCTGAGCGACTTTTGTTCTGTAGTTTATTTAGTAATGTCGGTTGGTATCGAGCAACAAAGTAAACAAATACCCACGTTCAAATAGCCTGTAAGAGGATTCAATGGGAAGGAGAATGCCCAGATGTCACAGAATGCTACCACTGCACCTCCCCTGTCCTTTTTCACCAGGAAATACTGCTGCAGTAAGTGCAAAATTCAGGCAACATCCTAACACCAAACTCAGGTTTTCCTTCACGGCAGCTCTGATCACAAGAGTACACTTTCAAAATGAATAATGTTGACCGCCCGAATATACAACAGATGATTCGTACTCGTTTCACTGGGATCCAAAATCCATCTACCCCCAATTTCTCAGCCTTCAGATCAACATAGGTTTACCCACATAGCCCCGCCGCTACTGTCACTCTATCAATGTTGCCTGTGATGATGGTAAGAAAACAGAGATCGTCGTTCGTGTCTCTGTTTTCTCTCACTATTAGTTCTACACGCTGAACGAACTGGTAACTGCTTGCACTCCTGTATGTACGCATCAAATCGTGCCCAGTTCCATATAGACAGATGTCTTACCTTTTAACGCAGTGTGTATGTGTAGCCAGACACCGCAGCTGGATGCAGCCAATATCTTCCCCACCCCCCTCTCTCTCTCTGATCATCTACCCACTGCTTCGCAGTTGTGGATGCCGGTGGCAGTGGCGGAGGAGACTTGGGCGGGGGGGTTAAATTGATAACAGCTGCCGATCGCTTTTACTCCTCTTCCGTGTTCCAGCGTTCACACTGGTCCGGACACTGAAACTCCCGGCTGCTGTGGAGAGCTCAGTCTTAAAAGGGGCGGGTTCGCCCAGAGCGGCTCAGCCTCACAGGAAACGAGCAATCCTGCTGGCACTGGGCGAAATATTCAAAACTTTAGTCTCGTGTTTTGAAGGAGGAAAAATAAATGTTGTTTCTCGAATTTGACCGAACAGCTCCACAACAACAGAATGTGATGCAATTGACCAGCGCTAGGTGATTTTCACAGTAACTTCACTGCACTGTTAATGTAAGCCTATTTGTGATAAATGAATGAAGAACATAATTAATAAATCGCTCAAACCTGTTGGGACATCTTTTTGCGTTCAACCAAATAAACGAAATCAAATTAAAAGCAGATTTTTTTTAGTCGCTGGAAGTATCTTAATTGGTTTCCCTAAATATTCTAAAGTCGATATCACACAGATCATTTGCTGCGTTACAATCATTTCAAGGTGTCTTTTTACATCGACTTCAGTATCCAGCGATCGTTCACTAGTTAGTATTTAAATCTAGTTCTAACATTCCACTGAAATTTTATCATGTTCCAGCATCTGGACTGGAGCAGTGCACAAAATATTGCTCCGCTTTCAAAATGACTGGCGATTAATTCTTCAATTGTATACATTTGGATGGGAAACACACGATCTTTTTTTTTAATCCTCAAGCTGCAAGCATCACAACTTTCACTTTAATTGGCAAAATATTTGTTTTTACTTCCGGACACAATTCCACACTCCTGCAACGTGTATTGAAAAATATATAGAGGCACAATAAAAATGCAAAATGGTCATGGTAGATTTATTTATTCAATCATAGAATTCTTACAGTGCAGAAAGAGGCCATTCAACCCATCTAGTCTGCACCGATCACAATCCCACCAGGCCTTATCCCAATAACCCTACTTGTTTACCCAACTAACTCCCTGGACACTTTGGAACAATTTACCACGGTCAATTAACTTAACCTGCATATCTTTGGACTGTGGGAAGGAAAGCAGATCACCCAGAGGAAACCCATGCAGACTCCACACAAGAAAGTGACCCAAACTGGGAATCAAATCCAGTTCCCTGCTGCACCATCATGTCACCTCTTATTAGTGTCACAAGTAGGCTTACATTAACAGCGCTGCAATGAAGTTACTGTGAAAATCCCCTAGTCATCACATTCCAGCTCCTATTCGGGTATACTGCGGGAAAATTTAGTATAGCCAATCCACCAAACCAGTGCAGCATTTGGAATGTGGGAGAAAACCAGAACACCTGGAAGAAACCCATGCAGACACGGGGAGAATATGCAGGCTCTGCACTGACAAAAACCCGAGCTGGGAATTGAATCTGAGTCCCTAGTGCTATGAAGTAAATAGTGCTAACCATTGTGCCACCATGCTGCCTGTTGGGTTGGGAGTCCAGGGTGGAAGGCATAAATATTAATGGAAATTGGAAATGAGGAGGAGTGGGGTGTTGATGAGTGTAGAATGAGACTTGGGAAGCAGAGATTGGATGAGCTGAAGTAAGTTGGAAAATTGGGTGAGGAAAGCTGCAGGAAAGAGTTGGCCTCATCTGAGAAAGACTGTAGAAGGGTAGAGAGTCAATGTTGAAGAGCTGGTTGAGAGGGATTGTGGAGGGATGAAAATGGATAGGGGAGGGCAGGATGGCAGTTAAATCAGAAAGGAAGGCACAAGGAGTTGGGATGAAGTCTTTTTTGGCAGAGATAGAGGGAGGAAGGGAATCTTAATTTAAAATTATTTTTACTTGGGCCACTCAACAGGTAATATTGTCAGCCTATTTGTCACTAAGCCAGAACTCCTGAGAAGAGGCGATCAAAGTCAAGTTGTCTCTCTCATCTTTTTAACTTACACCAGAATACAGCTGCACATTTCATGCCTGACCTTTTGATTCAGGCCAGGTCAGGTTAGTGTGGTGGTCAGTTGCGGAATGGGGATGGTGGTAATTAGGTGGAGAGTCTGGTGAGTAGTTGGAGATGGTGAAGGGATAGTTGCTGGCGTGGGGAGGATAATCAAGTGGTGAGATAGTTGGGATTGGGGGATTATGTGGGCCTCAGGAGGTGGTCAGAAGAGTAGATGTAAAGGGGGATGTCAGCAGGGTATTTAGTTGGGATAGGGAGGTAGATGAGGTATGGAAGGTAGTTAGGGATGGGGTAGTGAGGGTGTAAAAGTCGGGGATTGGGAAAATATTCAGGGGGTCAGGAACAGAGCTCCTGTTGGGATCAATGGGGTTAAAGACAATAATCACCCAGGATTTGAAAATAGTTCTAACTTTCTAATTCAACTCTTCTAACTTTTCTTGGGTAAGAAATCTGCTAAGACAATTAGAACCATCTGAAGTACCCATCTAAATTAGAATGTTAAATGGCCCATTGAGAGATGGAACATTGTGGTAACTCTGTGCAATTCTTGTGTGTAGACATCTGAGGGGGTCTCCCTGTGCATCTTCCAAGATACTTCCTGTAAATGACCAACTTCTTATGTATGACCAACACCCCTCCTCCCCACTTCCCTCCAACTCCAGAAATTGGCAGCTTTAGGTCATTATTACAAAAACAAATGGATGAATTTCAACAAAACTTAGTTCAAAGATAGGGTATGACCCAAAGAAGAACAGATTAGTTTTTGATGAAAATTCAGATCTAAACATTTTTAAATGATCTGCTAACATTGGGATTAGGATGAACTGGAATTTTTTTTAGTATGCTTTAGGTTGTATTATTTAGAATATTGTTCATTATTTAAGGTTATTGTATAGTGTTGGCACAGTGATTAGCACTGTTGCCTCACAGTGATATTCCAGTCTTGGGTCATTGTCTGTGTGGCATTTGCACATTCTTCCAGGTGCTCTGGTTTCCTTCCACAGTCCAAAGATGTACAGGTTAGATAGATTGTCCATGGTAAATATGTGGGACTTTGGGAAAAAGGCATGAGTAAGATACTCTGTCAGAGAGTCGCTGTAGACCTAATGGGCCAAATGGCCTCCTTTTGCACTTTGGGGATTCTATAATTGTCTCTGATGTTGTGGTGGTATTTGCTATACTGTCAAAATGTGGACAGAGATTTCAGAGCAAGTTGTTGAATTTGGATTGTCCTGAAACTACCCACCTGATCCCCATCTTAATAAAAATATTTCCTTTTTCAGTCGTGTTGTTACAAAGTTGTTGCAACAGTAATGAACTTGCCAACATTAAGGGTATTTAAATGGTCATATATAAACGTATGGATGATATTGGAATAGTGTAGGTTAGATGGGCTTTAATTGGTTTCACAGGTCAGTGCAACATCGAAGGCTGAAGGGCCTGTACTGCGCTGTAATGTTATATGTTTTAGAGCATCAAAGATACACAGGAATAACTCAGGAAAAAACTGCAAAATTGTATTAGTGTTGAGTTGACAGTGTGTGGTGGTAATATGTGGTCAACTGAGTGCTTTCTTCACTTTTTGGAAGATGGAACAGTTCTCATATTTTCTCAGCCAATGTAAGCATCAAATTTGCTCTCTATTGGCAATCCCTCTTGGCTCTGCTACAGTGAGGACATCAGTTGTCAGCCGGTAGTGATGATGGTGGATTGTTTGTTCAAGAGGCTGCCCTTCATTCCATCTCCCTTGTGGAAAAGATTGGGCAACGTCTCCCATATATTGATACTGCTAGATTAGATCTTCATACAGGCTTTGAGATCCTGTGTGAATCAGTTCCCTGGTATAGCCTGAGTAATAAACCTGTTTGAGCAGTGTGGGCATTCTGGCATCGTGTCCCGTCCACTCCAGCTGACGAGAGACTATTGTGGCTTCTGTACTTAGCATAGCTTTGTCTTGGAGGACATGCATATTTGTTCTTTTATCCTCCAACTTGATTCACAAGATCTTTCAAAGGCAATGTTGATGATGCTGTTCTAGGACCTTGATATGGTGTCTATTAGTTATCCAAATTTCAGCACTTAAAGAAGCATGAGGAAAATTATTGCCCGATAGACTGTGAATTTAGATCTGATTTCATGAAATCAAAAGACAGAAGCATGTAATTTACCATCAGCTGAGCTAGCATATGGATTTGGTGGAGTACCTCATAAGCAATGTCAACTTTCTGGAATAGATTGTTTTCAAGATATGGGAAGTGAAACACATTTTCCAACATTTTGCCATGAATCTCAATTTAAGGTGAAATTGAGACATATGGTGTGGTTGGTAAAGAACTTCAGTCTTCTTGGTTCAGGGAAAATCCCATGCTCCTGTAAGCTTTGGTGAATACTATCTATTTTAGTTTTTCTTCAAAGGGAGCACTAACCTTTGCATCTGTTGTAGTTCTATTACAGAATTGACTGTTCCCCTGGTTTTAGTCTTCAGCTAGTCAAGGTTGAAGCATTTACCATCAGTGTGATAAGTTATTACCACATCTGGGGCAAACTTGTTAGTATTAAGTTGAAGCGTTGCTTCAAGAAGGATAGGGAATAGTTCTGGTACAATAAAAAAAACCCTCTTTGATGCCTATTTTGACAAGGAATGGGTCTGTAGTGGAGCTGTTGCATAGTACTATTATTAACATGTCATTTATGAGAGAGGTAATGTTTATGAGTTTAGCTGAGCATCGACATCACTGTAGCATCATCCAAGGACAGTATGATTTACTAAGTCAAAGGAGTTTTGTGAAGTCGAACAAAGCCATGTACAAAGTGATGTTTTGCTCTCTGCACACTTCCTTATGTTGGTGTGCTGTGAAGAATTGGCTGTTTCTTTGGTAGATCAGAAGTTACAGTAGGAATCTGGAAGGAGCTTTTCTGCAATGGGTGCATGATGATTGAGAAGTGACTTGCCAAGAATTGAGATCAGCTCTTTGCCCGTATAGTAGCTACAGTTCAATTTATCTCCTTTTGTGAAGATTGTGATCACATGGCATCTGTAAGATCATTTGCAATTTTATCATTTTACCCTCTTTCTTCACTCCCCCTCAAGTTTTCAGTAAACAGTTTTAAATATTTAGGAATTTCAATTACTTAATGCTTTGGAGATCTTTTAATCTCAACTTTGACACTTTATTGGATTTAACATGTTCGTCTTTAGGTATGTAAAAATTTCTACACTTATTTTAGTGTTTTCCATTGTTTATCCAGAAGTGTTCTTTTATTGCAATAGACCAACTAATTTCTTCTTTTATTTGGAACAAGAAAACACCCAGACTTCATAAAGATTTTCTACAAAGACCCAAGCATTTTGGCAGTTTGCCACTGTCAAATTTTCAGTTTTATTATTGGTCTGCTAACATCTGTAATATTTCTTTTTGGCTTAATTGAGATCTGACTTGTTTAGCTTAAGTGCAATCGGAGATAGTTTCTTGTTAATCCTCATCTCTGCCTGCTCTTACCTTTATCAACTAGTCACTTTTCTTCAAACCTGATCTTTAGAAAGTCACTTAAAATTTGGACTGAAGCTGAGGTCTCAGAGAAAATTGTGTGAACTTCATGGCACTACATAAGGCCATCAGAAATACAGGTTAATCTAAGGGACATGGTATATTACAAAAAATAAGTGCAGAAAGAGAGGAAAAGCACAGGAGAGGTCAGATGCAGTAATGAAAAATAATGATTTTACAACATGGCAATCAAGATGTTAGCGTACATTCCTCAAGGCTAACTGACACTGATTATAAATTTGCAGAATCTGAACAGGTAATATAAAATGAAGAGGCAACATGCACTTCACATGCACATATGATGGACAAGGAGGAGATTAAGACAGATAAAGGGCTAATTGAAGATGAACAATGACACTGAACAGCAGCATATTGGCTATTTATCCCAAAGGACAACTACCCAAATTTGGCACTAAAATAACATATAAGCCAGAAGGGGCCAATGAATGGATGGATACCACCATTATGAGGAGCCAAGGAAAGCTGCCAACAAACATTGGCTGAATTTACAAGATGAAAGACAGAAAGCAAGTTTGGCAAAATGAGATAAAAATGTGGAAAGCCAGAAAATGCAGTGTGAGTTCTGAAAGTGGACTGGGAAGTGATCACAACCCTAGGAAAAGATCATGGATATATGAAAGGGACTCCAATTGAAGGAGCGTGAGATTGTGTAGCAATAATCCTGAAGAAGAAAGAAGTGTGAAAAAATCAAGCACCATGGAACAGTCTAGGAATGCCACTAGAAGTAGATGCCCTTAGATTGAGGAGTCTTAGCAGCTACTAACAAATCAGAAAATAAGTTGACAAAGGATGCCAGACAAGAAGCATTAGAAATAACTTGGTGGAGTTTCAATGGGTATCTGGATTATAGGAAAGTTCTTTCTTTTTATACACCCCTGAGAATGATTTGTTGGTTTCTCATTTTCATCTTGGAATGTGACCTTATATTTTTGCTCTGACTCAGTTCAAATTGAAAATTTGTTAAATGTTGAGAATCACATTTTCAAAAATAAAGGGGGTTAAAGTGGTATCCAGAAATTATTACCTTTGAGATTCCCCTTTTCAATTTAGCTCAAGCTGCTCATATTCCCTTAGCAGAAACTCTTTCCTAGTTCTACCTATGTTGTTTGTACTCATGTGGTCCATGGCCACTGGAACCTTCCCCTCCCACTGCAAGTTCCTCTTTAACTCAAAGCAGATGCCCCAAACACTAGCATCTGGCATACAACATGGCCATCTGGACTCTAGCACTTAGTTGCAATGAACTGTGTCTATTCCCCTGACTATACTGCCGCAACTACCAGTATATTTCTCTTAACTCCGCTCATTTGACTGGTTTCCTATACCATGATATCATGGTCAGTTAGCTGACCACCTTGCAGCCATCGCTTTCATCCAAATGAGCTGTCAGAACCTGCTGGACTATTGTAAAGACTGAGGCTGTTCCACTTTTACCTCTTGGCTCAATATTCCTTCCTCATACAATCACACCTGCCTGTTCCTGACCACTGACCAAATCAGAAGACCCTATCATGAGTGGTGCAACTGTGTCCTGGTCCAAAGTGCCCCAGTAATGTTTTCCCTCTTTGGTGGATCACAGTGTCTGCAGCTCAGCCTGCAGCTGAATTACTCAAACCGCAGGCACTTACTGCAAACATGCTTGCCCTGCGTCACATTCTGCAGTCACAGCGCATCAGCCATTTTTATTATGTAGTGATTAATATATTTTTCTTAATTTATAATTAAACACTGTTACTCCCAGTAACAGTGACTATTGCTAGTAAACCTTACTACAGCTAATAAAACCTTACAATTACTAATAAATTACATGAATTTTGAAGATAATTGAGCAAACTATATTCACCAACCATTGATCTATCCATTTTCCTCTGATGCCACACTTTGATTTCTCCCAGAACATGGTCACTCTGTACTGGAGTCACAACTGGACTGGACTGGATTTTCTTTAAATCAAAACTGCATAAATATAAGTAATGGATGGAACTTTCCACTCTTCTCTGTGGAGGGAATAATGGCACAGGGAGGGGCACGATGCAATGGGAGTCCAAAAATTAGTTCCCTGCCAGTGTAAAATGATGGTGGGATTTCTAGCACTACCCACTCCAACAGCTTGCAATTCCTGCCAGATGCCAGTTTGAAACTGATTTTCATCCTGTTAATGGGATGCAGATGAAAACCCGATCAGACTCACCCTCCCATGCCTGATTGTCCATGATGCCAGCAGGAAATCACGCCGGCTTAAAACATACCTGGACCCACTTGTTAAGTGAAAGTTGGCACCTACCCACTAGAATGCCCGTGGCAGCTCACGGAGATGAGGAGAGGATGGAGATCTCCAGTGACCAGATCTGGGAACATCACCTGGAGCATCAATCACACAGAACATCTCTGTGCAACAGCAGTATCCAGAAGGTCATTTATCTTGGCACAGCAACGTCTCCCAGGGATCAGGTCTTTGATTAACTCAAAACCAAATTAGACTTATTTCAGGGTAGTAATTAGGGATACATGTATGAGTAATTGCAGAATGAAACATGACAAGTGTAGTATCTTTAAGAGAGGCAAATGACCTTGAATCTGTGATTCCCAAAGATTTTCATCACCAGCAGGTTTTCCTTCTAATGTGCCTTAGTCTGTTGAAGGCTAATTGGAATCCAATTTTACTTTGGGTACAATGTGAATTGTCAGTCCATTTTATGTGTCTCCCAATTTTTATTTGTGTTGAAATCAATGGGCTGCTGATTCATTTTCACCCCTTTTACACCACTGAACTGAATTCATCTACATCATCGACTGAGACAGGCTGTCATGACCAGGTATTGACTCCATTCAAGCAAGTGACTAGCAGAATGGCAGAAGGCAAACAAGTTGGACCTTGATTTGCCTTTCATTTAGAAAGTCCTACATCTGTTTACTGGAACAAAATGTCATATTACCTTGTTGCATCTATCAATATAACTTAAAATTTCAAACAATGTACAGTGCAGGTTGGCACAATGCACTGATATTCCAACTTCCTCTATCACAGACTTGAGCGATGTAAATGTGTGATTCCCAAATGCCTTCCTTCTGATTTTCCCGTGTCAGCATTGAAACAGGTGTTACACATTGAAAACAAAACAGTGAAAAGGAGCTACAGAAATGACTATTGACATCATATTTTTCCCAGCTTGTGGAAGATAACCGTTTGATTGCTGGCGTCAGGATAACTGAGATTTCAATGATTGTGGCTGCTTGTAGAAATGTGGGCAGCTGTTCCCTGTTGGAGGATAATATAAAAATTTCTGCTAAATTTAAGATGCAACGAAAAGCAATTTTGAGCCTGTTTTAGTTTGCTCAAAATAATTGTATTTGTCTCCCTCCAGTGGTTTTTGGGTAGAAATTATAGTTGTGCAACACTTCACCGTCCACTCTGCGGCCTTTGCAGTGACGTTTAACAGGATTATTACAGTGCAAAGGGAGGCCATTCAGCCCATTACGTCAGCACTAGTTCTTCAAATGAATAATTCATTGTGTAATTCTCCCCTTCTCCCCATAACCATACACATTCTTCCTTTTCAGATAAGAGTCCAATTCCCTTTTCAATGCTTCGATGCAACCTGACCGCACCACATTGTCAGACAGTGAACTCCTGTAAATACTTGCTGTATGAAAATGCTTTTTCTCATGTCGCTTTTGCTTTTTTGCCAATTACTTTAAACCCGTGCCTCTTATCCTTGATCCTTTCATGAGTGGGATCAGTTTTTCATTATGTACTGTGTGCAGACCCTGCATAATTTTGAATACCTCTATCAAATCTCCTCTCAGCCATTCCTTCTCAGTTTATCTTCAGATATTCTGCAACCATTCTCGTGAATCTTTACTGCACGGTCTCCAATGCCTTCACATCCTTCCTAAAACGCGGAACCCAGAACTGGGAGCAATACAAAACAGGCTAGAATTGGCAGAATGCAGATGTATCAGAGGATAGTAGGGAAAGGGGAGGTTACGGACATAGGGTGCCGTGAGGCCAGGGAGAGATTTGAAAAAGATTCAGAATCTTAAAATTAAGTTGCAGTTTGACAGGAAATCACTGTAAGTCAGTGAGAACAGGGGTGATAGGTGAATGGGGCTTGAAAAAGCTTGCAAATAGTCCTGCCAGAAAAATTGATTGTGTGAAAATGAGTCACAGAATTTAACAGTAGTTTCAAAAGAAACTGTAATTAACAAATATCGCCACAAATCAATATTACAATATCATTTCAGTAGAAGTTGTTCACATCTATTGATGGATTGCATATTATGCAGACAAAGGGTTATTGTGAACGTTTAATGAGGTTGAAATACTCCATAAGTGTGGCGTGCATTGGTGTCATCTGCTGTCCAACTTCCTTTAGGAATAGGGGCATGTGCATGCACCATTCAGCTGCCAAAACGAAATGTGTTCACCTTTGTCTGCTGCAGTAGGTCAATGCACAACACCTCCCACTCATCTCTTTCTTTGCTCTTCTTTGTGCTTCTAAATGCATTACATTGAGTGATTTCCATTTGGAAAACCTATTGATGCCGGTAATAGTTCCGAGGGGAGTAAGAACAATTGACGCGGAGGTTTGTGAGAACCTAGCCACCAGATGAGAAAAAGAAAATCATTGAGAATTGATTGAAACATCTACCTCGGTGTTACTTCATCTTCTAAACTAACGTCGCTATATCCACCACTGTCCAACAACCCTGGATACTGTGTTCACATGGATAAATGTTGGAAAACGGTGTAAAAGGCATCGTTGGCTTTACATTAGTATGTTAATCAAGCTACCGCCTACAGAACAGTTTAAGCAACTGAGTGGACTATTCCTGTGCCTGTATTTCGGATGGGTACTTCAGGCCCTGAGTATTTTTTCAAGGCACGACAAGTAACAATTCCTTTCAAGGGAAGTGGATTAAGTCCCTGTTTGAAGAGAAGATTTTTAACTTTAGAGAGTAAGCTGCTGGTTATTTGGAATTATGAGGAGCTCTGGGCTCTCAGTCTTCCCATAATTTATCTTGGAGAGTCAGAAATAAATTCAGCAAAAAATTTGCTGGAAGCGGACACGTGTTGTAAAGTGAACAGAGATCCAGTTGTCTGAATTTCAGCTGAGTTGAATAATTTGATTTAATTTATTATTTATCACTTGTATTGGGATACAGTGGAAAGTATTGTTTCTTGCATGCTATACAGACACAACATACCATTCATTGAGTCCATAGGGGAGAAGGAAAGGAGAGGATTCAGAATATAGGGTTGGAGTCATAGTTAGGTTTAGAGAAAAATCAGCTTAATGTCTAGTAGGTCCATTCAAACATCTGATGGCAGCAGGGAAGAACCTGTTTCTGTGTCAGTTGGTACATGATTGCAATCTTTTATACTTTTTTCCAATGGAAGAAGGTACAAGAGAGTAGGTCCAGGATGTGTGGGGTCCTTGGTAATGCTGGCTGCTTTTCCGAGGAAGTAGGAAGTGTAGATGGAGTCAATGGCTGGGTTTGCCTGATGGAATGGGCTATGTTAATGATCCTTTGTGTGGGTGGCAGGGCAGCACATTGCTTTTTCACAATGCCAGGGACCCAAGTTCAATTCCTGGCTTGGATCATTGTCTGTATGGAGTTTGCACGTTCTCCCCATGTCTGAGTCGATTTCCTCCGGATACTTCCACAATCCGAAAGATGAGCCAGTTAGATGCATTAGCCATGTTAAATTTGCCCTCAATGTGCCCGAATGGGGGGGGGGGGGGCGGAGTGTGGCACAAGGGGAATTTCATCGTTACTTCAGTGCAGTGTTAATGTAAGCCTACTTGTGACACTAATAAAATAAACTTTATAAACATTCTAGTTTCTTGCGTTCTTGGTCCGAGCAGGAGCCATACCAAGCTGTGATACACCCTGAAAGCATGCTTTCTGTGTTGCAACTGCAAAAATTGATGAGTTGTAGTGGACATGCCAAATTTCCTTAGCCTCCTGAAAAAGCAGGGGCATTGGTGAGCTTAGTAATGAGAAAGCAAGCCCATGAATTTAAATTAACCTTGCATTGGATGGGATAATCCAGGCTCATCTATTATTAGAGTCTGAACTACAATAATCATTCATAAGTTTAGAATATTTGTGGGTTTTTTTTGTACACCATGATCAATATGAGAACAATATATTATTAAGATGCCAATAAATAACTAAATAACAATAAATAACAATAAACAATATAACTATTGTTCTCTTAAAACTAAGGAAAAATCTGGGAAGTATACTAGGAAAGAAATTAAAACTACAAATGATCCTTACTTTTCACCATTGTACTAAACATACCCAATATTATTGTTTTGCAACCTGTAGAAAATGACATAATTATATATTCTTAAGGATTTTAACAAGGAATGGGTGAGTCAAGGATAAAGAAATGTTAGGAAGATGGGTGAGATTAAATGATGGAAGAATTGATCATTAAGGACTAAAGGGATTGGGAATGAGGCAAAAAAAGATCAAAAGTTGTACCTCGAATAGGTGTGTTATGGTCTGAAAATGAAAGCAAGAGTAAAACCAAACCATGGAAAAGAAAGAAACTTGGGATACGGAGTTTATGATTGCAAATAGTTGGACTTGGGATCAAGTCCTTCTGCAGCAATGAAGTGCCTAATTCAAAGATGAGGTGCTGTTCCTCACACTTGTATTGTGCTTCACTGGAACAGTGCAGCAGGCCAAGGACAGAGACAGATTCATAGCTCCTTGAAAGTGGAGTCACAGGTGGACAGAGTGGTGAAGAAGGCATTCAGCATGCTTGGTTTCATTGGTCAGAACATTGAATACAGGAGTTGGGACGTCTTGTTGAAGTTGTACAAGATATTGGTAAGGTCACGTTTGGAATACCGTGTACAGTTCTGGTCATCCTATTATAGAAAGAATGTTATTAAACTAGAAAGAGTGCAAAAGAGATTTACTAGAATGCTACCGGGACTTGATGGTTTGAGTTATAAGTAGAACCTGGGTAGACTGGGACTTCTTGCTCTGGAACGTAGAAGACTGAGGGACGATTCTTTCTAGAGATCTATAAAATAATGAGGGGCAGAGATCAGCTTGATAATCAATATCTTTTCCCAAAGATAGGGAAGTCTAAAACTAGAAGGCATAAGTTTAAGGTGAGAGAGGAAAGATGCAGGAAGTTTGAGAGGAGCAACTTTTTCAGTGGGTAGTGAGTGCCTGGAACAAGTGGCCAGAGTTGGTATTAGAGGCAGATACAATTTTGTCATTTAAAAAGTGTTTAGACAATTACACGGGTAAGATGGGTGTAGAGGAATATGGGCCAAATGCTGGCAATTGGAACTAGCTTAGGTTTAAAGAAAAAGCTGCATGGACAAGTTGGGCCGAAGGGCCTGTTTCCATGCTGTAAACCTCTATGACTCTATGACATTTGGATCACCATGTCCATAATACACTCTAAAATAGTGTCCAATTTAATTTGAGCTGCACAATGTATTGGAGGCTTCAATCTGTCAGCAAGATGAATAAAAGCAAGAGTGCCACATCCATCCATGTGTACAAGGACAAATAATAAGTAACGTAACAAAAAACCTTGCTAGGTTCAAGATCATAGGTTCTAAGACAGATTTGATTGACCTGATAACATTTGTTTGAAATTCTTTGCAGAATGTTTTATTAAAAAAGAATAATTCTGTTTCCATTTCAATCAAATCTATAGTTTGAAAATCTTTGGATTTTCAAAAAGGGTACATTTTTACTGTGGGAATGAAAATGAGTTCAGCTCACTTCATTGAAATGTTACATCAAGCAATCATTGCATTATATAGATTAACGTGCTGTAGCATGTCAAACCACAAAGTGTAATTATCAAGGTCTCCAGCAATATAGACATTGTGAAAGAAATGGAATTGGCATTTGTCCCTTGCGTGATATTTTTTGTAACAATAATTAAATATTGATTTTAACAGAACATGAATAAAGTTATATTTTAATTTGGAAGAAAACAGTTTTTACATTGACAATTAAATAAAATGGAATGAAAACAAAGAGGTCTTCGGGTTTCAACATCAAAATCAACAACTTCAGATGATTTGCTCTACCCACCTCGGCCCCCTTTATTTTTATTCTATTTTGTTTAATTCTCTATCTTTTATTTCTTTATTGTCTTTCTTCATTTTTCTTCCCCCAACTTTTTCTCCCTACTTTATCCCCTTTTCTTATTTTTTTCTCCCCCTTTGCTCCCTCTTTTCTAAATTTTACCTCTGTCCCATCTCTCACCCTCAACCCTCCAACATCTTCATCTGTCACAGTTTACAGTTTCTGTGCTGTTTGGCCATTTACACCCTTTCTTCTCTCGGTAGGCAGCCATTAGCAGTCTTTTCCCCTGACTATGACTCATCTTTCTTTCCCTCACTTAGCAGTACAAATATCTCTCACTCTCTATGCCTTTTAGCTTTGACAAAGGATCATTTGGACTTAAAACATCAGCTCTTTTCTCTCCATACAGATGTCGCCAGACCTGCTGAAATTTTCTAGCATTTACTCTTTACAAACCAGGTGTAACCAAGTACATAATTGACCCAAAGTCTCAAAACATTATCATCAGGAAGGGGTAAAAACAGGGGAAAAAAACTGCAGGAAATTAAAAAGAAACAACTCTGACTCTCCAAAATAATCCCCAGCAGACTGTGGGCCTCAGTTAAGAATGCAGGAGAAATTTCAATGTTGAGATTTTTTTCAATCCAAAACTGACTGTCAGGAGAAGTCCAGTTAGCTGTCCCACATACCACATTGGCTGGAACATCATAACTAGATACTTTCAGCTGCCATTATGAGCTGGGTGAGAAAAAAAATTAGGGATAATAAGAGAAGGAAGCTGTATAATAGTTTCCTGATCTCCCCTCAATACCACCCCAAACAGGAGTTCAAAAACAATCCAAGAGGGAAGGCGATGATCACTAGATTACTAACCCAGAAACCAAGTTCTAATCCCACCATGTTAGATAGTGGAATTGAAATTCAATTCAAAATATCTGGAATTAAAAATCTACTGATGACCAGGAAAACATTGATTGTTGATTGTCATAGAACCTAATCTGGTTCACTAATGTCCTTTAGGGATGGAAATCTGTACGCTGTCTTTACCTGATCTGGCCTATATGTGACTCCAGTGGTTGATTGTCAATTGCCCTCCAGGCTACAACTAGGGATGGACAATAAATGCCGGCCAGTAGCGAAACCATGTTCCACAAATGAATTTTAAAAAAAGGTCACATGGACCAAGCGTTTACTGATAAGTTCACTTCATTTATATGATACAATTTCTTCCTCAGTGCAGAATTGGTCCATTAAGTACATGGCGATGTATTTCAGAGGCTTGTCCTCTCTGGGAAAAGAGGAACCACTTCACTTCCACTTTATACATAGTTTAAATTCATGACCCCTGTTCCTCCATTTTGTTAAATTGGAATAATCTCACAAGTCTACCATTTAGCCCCGTTCTTATTTCAGAGTCTTCTTCTCCAGATGCCACACCCTATGAGAGCACCACATAGCAACCATGGACAACCATTGGATTGGCCCATGATTATTTGGCCAAGAATAGCTCATCTGAAAACCCTGACTACCTGCTATTAGGCATTTTGGAAGTACCTAAGGCAGGCTGATATTATGGACACATCTTCCCCTGGTACATCATGATATGGGACTTGAAACCAGAATTCTATCACTGTACTACTTACCTCTTCATGGAGTTAACACTATTAAATAAAAAGGCCAAATTCCTCAAGCTACCTAAATATCTGAGGTTCTCTAAACTTTACTAACAATAAGCAAAATAATGTGGATGCTGGAATCTAAAACAAGAATGCTGTAAAACCTTGGTAGATCAGGCAGCATCTTTGGGGAGAGAAAGCAGAATTAATGTTTCAAGTCAATTTAGCTCTTCATCAGAACTAAAGATAGGGAGAAAGATGTCAATAATATATTGATATTAAAGTGGAGCTGCGAGAAATTGCAACAAGAATTAACAGCCTCAAGAAGACATGACAGATGGCCTGATGTGAGAGGATGAGGAAAGGGAAGATTATTGGATTCAGACAATAACTGTTATGGGATTTTTTAAAAAAGGATTTAATATTGAGGGGAAAGTTGCTAAACTCAATGTGGAGTCCTGAGGGTTGTAATGTTGCTAATCAGAAAATGAGGTTCTTGCTCCACCAGCTATACTGGTCTTCATTGCAGAAGGTCAAAAATGGCCATGTGGATATGAGAGCAAGGAACTTCTTCGCCCAAAGGCGTGTGAATCTGTGAAATTTGCTGCCCAGTGAAGCAGTTGAGGCTATCTCATTGGATGTTTTAAAGCAAGGAAAGATTTTTGAACAGTAAAGAAATTAAGGATTATGGTGCATGGGTTAGTAAGTGGAGCTGAATCGACGAAAAGATCAGCTACGATCTTATTGAATGGCACAGCAGACTCGAGGGACCAGATGGCCTACTCTTTGTTTTAGTTCTTATGTTCTTATTAAGGTACTGAGTTTAAATGTCAGGTGATGGGAAGGTTGGGGTTATGCTTGCAGACTGAGCGATGTGCTCACCCAGCCAAACTTCAGTCTCCCCAGCGTAGAGGAGATCTCACTGCGAGCAGTGAATACCTCATTGAGTTTTTTGAGAAAGTGACCAAAGAGGTGGATGGGGGTAAGGCGGTTGATGTAGTATATATGGACTTTAGTAAGGCGTTTGATAAGGTGGCCCATGGAAGACTTCTACAGAAAATGCAGATGTGTGGAATAGAGGGTGATTTAGCTAATTGGATTAGGAATTGGCTGGCAGATAGAAGACAGAGGGTGGTGGTTGATGGGAGATATTCATCGTGGAGTTCGGTGACAAGTGGTGTGCCTCAGGGGTCTGTTTTGGGGCCCCTGCTGTTTGTAATTTTTATAAATGATCTGGATGAGGGTATTGAGGGATGGATCAGTAAATTTGCAGATGACACTAAAGTCGGTGGAGTGGTAGATAGTGAAGAGGGGTGTTATAGTTTACAGAGTGACTTGGACAAGTTGCAGAGCTGGGCCGAGAGGTGGCAAATGGAGTTTAATGTGGAAAAGTGTGAGGTAATGCACTTTGGCAGGAACAATAAATGTGTAGAGTATAGGGCTAATGGTAGGGCTCTTAATAGTGTTGAGGAACAGAAGGATCTTGGTGTATGTGTCAATAGATCCCTGAAAGTAGGCAGTCAAGTGGATAAAGTTGTTAAGAAGGCATATGGAGTCTTAGCTTTTATTGGTAGGGGGATTGAATTTAGGAGCCGCAGCATCATGTTGCACTGTACAAAACTCTAGTGCGGCCGCACTTGGAGTATTGTGTGCAGTTCTGGTCGCCACATTATAAGAAAGATGTGGAGGCATTGGAGAGGGTACAGAGGAGGTTTACCAGGATGTGCCTGGTATGGAGGGCAGGTCCTATGAAGAGAGGTTGAAGGATTTGAGGTTGTTTTCGTTAGAAAGGAGGCGGCTAAGAGGGGATCTTATTGAAGCATATAAGATAATTAGAGGTTTAGATAGGGTGGACAGTGATAGCCTTTTTCCTAGGATGGAGAAAGCTAGCACGAGGGGACACAGCTTTAAATTAAGGGGTATGAGTTATAGGACGGATATCAGAGGTAGTTCTTTACTCAAAGAGTGATTAGGGAGTGGAATGCCCTGCCTGCAGCTGTTGTAGATGCGCCAAGTTTGGTGGCGTTTAAGAGGTTAATTGATAAGTATATGGAAGAGAAAGGAATGGTTTAGTTTGGAGGGGCATTGCTTTTTATTTTGGTCGGCACAACATCGAAGGCCGAAGGGCCTGTTCTGTGCTGTAATGTTCTATGTTCTATGTTCTAATACAGTAGACCAAATTGAAGAAAGTGCAAACGAAAGACCGCTTAATCTGAAAGGAAAATTTGTGATCATGAATGGTGAGAAGGGGCAGGGGTTGCACTTTCTGAGATTGCATTGGAAGGTGCAGTGGGAAGGGGATGGAGAGTTGAACATAATGGAAGAGTGGACCAGGATGTCATGGAGGGAGCGATCCTCATGCTGATGGGAGTAAGGTGAGAACAAGATGTGTTTTGTGCTAACATCATGCTGAAATGAATCCTTTTGGTGGCTCTCCTCTGGGTGTTTTTACAAGAACATGCACATTATCATATGGGAGGGAATAAATTCGTGTGGTCTGACCAACGACAACATATTATTTAGTTTTAACTATTTCACTGTGCGAATTTATCTCCAGGATTTTCTGATTTGGTTCAATTTCATTTCTATTCGAAGTTTCTACAATTACAATCCATTTGGCGATAGAACCTTTCAATCCAAGATTTCTCTGGTCGTCCACAAGCAGCGACAGAAGAAAACTCCGAGTCGCCAGGTGGCACAGCGAATAATTCTCCCGGCCACTAGGCAGCGTGGTGAGTGGTCTTCCTGGCCGCCAGGTGGCGTGGTGAGTGGTCCTCCCGGCCGCCAAGTGAGCTGGCGAGTGGTCCTCCCGGCCACCAGGTAATCCGGTGAGTGGTCCTCCCGGCCGCCTGGCGGCGCAATGGGTGGTCCTCCCGGCCGTCAGGCGGCGCAGTGGGTGGTCCTCCTGGCTGCCAGATGTTTCGGTGAGTGGTCCTCCCGGCCGCCAAGTGAGCTGGTGAGTGGTCCTCCCGGCCACCAGGTAATGCGGTGAGTGGTCCTCCCGGCCGCCTGGCGGCGCAATGGGTGGTCCTCCCGGCCGTCAGGCGGCGCAGTGGGTGGTCCTCCCGACTGCCAGTGTTTCGGTGAGTGATCCTCCCGGCCGCCTGGCGGCGCAGTGGGTGGGCCTCCCGGCCGCCAGGTGATCTGGTGAGTGGTCCTCCCTGCCACCAGATAATCCGGCGAATGGTCCTCCCGGCCGCCTGGCGGCGCAGTGGGTGGTCCTCCCGGCCGCCTGGCGGCGCAGTGGGTGGTCCTCCCGGCCGACAGGCGGCGCAGTGGGTGGTCCTCCCGGCCGACAGGCGGTGCAGTAGATGGTCCTCCCGGCTGCCAGATGTTTCGGTGAGTGGTCCTCCCGGCCGCTAGGTGATCTGGTGAGTGGTCCTCCCGGCAGTCTTGCGTCAGCTGTCTGTCCTGTGGATTCACGTCAGGTGCCAGTCAGAGAGACAGCGGCGGTGGCGGTTTGGTGAAGGGAGCAGCCCGGAGGATGGAGGAGTATCAGCCCAGTGAGGAGGTGAGCGGTGCGGGGGCGACCAGACATGTGGAGCTGTGGGCCGGTTGGACGACACCTCATTGCGGCCGGGCTGTCTGAGCCGCGCCTCAAGCCGAGAGCGGCCCCTTAGGGCGGCGGCTGGGAGCGATCATCGCTGAAGAGTTTCGACAGCTGCTCTGCCTAATGTCCCTCTAATACCTCCAAATACACACTGTGCCCCCCCCCTCTCCAAAGGCAGCCCCTGCCCCCCAAACGCACTTTGTGTACCCCCATTAATCAAGAACCTATCTATCTCTATCTTAAAGACGCCCACTGTGGCGGAGTTCCACAGATATCCTTCCCTATAATGCCACTCAATTCCCCAAATACCTCTCCAAATCATTCCCACCCCAATTTTCCCTACTATTCCAGTAGCCCTTCAACCTTAAATATTATCTGCCCCACAATGCTCCTGTCCCAAAATTACTCCTTCCATGCCCAGATTCTCTCCACACTATTCCAGTAAATCTCTTCCTTAAGATCCCTCTTTTTCCCTCATCTGGGGAGGCATTGGCTTGGCAGCATTGTCACTGGACTAGCAATCCAGGTTCATGGCAAATGGTAAAGTCAATATTCAGTAAAAATCTGGAATTAAATGTCTAATTGCTGACCTTGAAACCTTTGTCAATTTTGGGTGGCAGAGTGGTTAGAACTGCTGTCTCTCAGTGCCAGGGACCCATGTTTGATTCTGGCTTTGGTCATTGCCTGTGTGGAGTTTGCACATTATCCCTGTGTCTTTGTGGGTTTCTCCCCACAGTCCAAGATGTACAATTAAGTGGATTAGCCGTGCTAAATTGCTCCTTAGTGTCCAGGGACATGTAGGTTAGGTGGATTAGTAATGCTAAATTGCCCCTTGGTGTCCAGGGATGTGTAGATTAGTGGATTAGCCATGGTAATTGTGTGATGTTACAGAGATAGACACTCTCCCCCATCCTATGTAAGACCATCTGAGAGAGATCACGATGAGCTGAATGACCTCCTGCACTTGTAGGGATTTTCTAATTGTCATTGAAAACCCAAATGTTTGGGAAATCTACCACTCTTGCCTGGTCTGGCTCCAGATGCATAACATTGTGCCTGACTCTTAAATGCCCTTTGAAATGACCTAGCAAATCCCTCAGTTCAAGGACAGTTAGGGATGGGCAATAAATGCTGGCCCAGCTGGTGATACCTCTTTTCCCTGAATGAATAAAAACAAAATCTCCTTTTCACCTAGTTTTCTTCCTACTTGGGTGCCTTTTTTTTAAATGCTTTATTTACATCATGTCTGATCTGTTGTAGATCGCTTATGTTGTTAGCAGTAATGTAAGATTATATTGCTGAATTGTGTCGCTTATTTGCAGATTCTCTTCAATGCAGATGAAGCCAGTAATATTGTCAAAGAAGTAAGTATGGGAAGATTATATTTACAATAAATGTTCAAAGTGGCTGCATTAAAATAAGTGAATTAAAACAAACATGTTCTGTTCCTAAGGCCAACATATGTCTGACTGAGAGATCTCTGTAAATAATGATCTGTTTGATAGTGAACCTATATTCAGGTGAACATTTTAATTTGTTGAATAAGAAGCTGTAACTCATACTTTCCTTTGTGCATTTAAGGGATGAGTGTCTTGGGTTCTGCAACTTCCGTAGAAGAAAATGATATATTCAGGGACCTGAGCCTCTTAGTGCTATTTAAATGGCATCAAAAAGTTATAATTAGAGTGTTACTGCAACTTAATCACATCAGTACAAGATAGAATGGGCTCAAATCATTAAAGGGGAAGTTTAAAGAGCAACACAGCACGGGAAACAGGCCCAACGAGCCTGCGCCGCCGTCATAACTATATAGTAGCAAATCCATTATCCTATTATATTATTCCTATATAATAATATATATTATTCCTAATATGGAAAACTGTCACTATAGGGACAATTTGTTTCCCAGTCAGCCTAAGAGCGAATTTTTGGGTTGTGGGAGGAAACTGGAGTGCCCGGAGAAAACCCACGCAACCACGGGGAGAACGCGCAAACTCCCATTTAGCATTAGTAGGTTTTTTATCATTGTCTCTGGGGAACATAGAATAGATTTCTAGACATGTTGGTGAAGATAAAAATTCTGGATTTGTTATTGGGAATTGTTTGATGCTTTAGTAGGAATGTGGTGAATGCTGGGGGTGATGATGCATGAACTGTGCTGACTTCCTAAATAGGTGATTGAAAATGTTTTGGCTTTTTTAATTGTATCCATCTTGTGATACTGTACAGTTCCATTAATCTGTCTTTTTTTTTCTCCTTGAAATGTAATCTTTTTCCAAATGGAAAGCCATTCTGTTCTATATTTTGTATTAAATAACCTAACATTTACAATTATACATAAAACATGTTAGCAGAAATCTTTAAACCATAAATGTGCAGTTAATTTCATTGGTTTATTTTCAGTGTGTTGACACTATTATCGGAGGGATTGATTATAATCACAGCAAGATCAATCAATGGACTGCTGCTGTAGTTGAACAATCCCTGATGCATTTGGTTAAAATGGGAAAACCATTCAAATACATTGGTGAGTATTAGAACATAGAACATAGAACATTACAGCACAGAACAGGCCCTTCGGCCTTCGATGTTGTGCCGACCAAAATAAAAAGCAATGACTCTCCAAACTAAACCATTCCCTTCTCTTCCATATACTTATCAATTAACCTCTTAAACGCCACCAAACTTGGCGCATCTACAACAGCTGCAGGCAGGGCATTCCACTCCCTAATCACTCTTTGAGTAAAGAACCTACCTCTGATATCCGTCCTATAACTCATACCCCTTAATTTAAAGCTGTGTCCCCTCGTGCTAGCTTTCTCCATCCTAGGAAAAAGGCTATCACTGTCCACCCTATCTAAACCTCTAATCATCTTATATGCTTCAATAAGATCCCCTCTTAGCCGCCTCCTTTCTAACGAAAACAACCTCAAATCCTTCAACCTCTCTTCATAAGACCTGCCCTCCATACCAGGCAACATCCTGGTAAACCTCCTCTGTACCCTCTCCAATGCCTCCACATCTTTCTTATAATGTGGGGACCAGAACTGCACACAATACTCCAAGTGCGGCCGCACTAGAGTTTTGTACAGTTGCAACATGATGCTGCGGCTCCTAAATTCAATCCCCCTACCAATAAAAGCTAAGACTCCATATGCCTTCTTAACAACTTTATCCACTTGACTGCCTACTTTCAGGGATCTATTGACACATACACCAAGATCCTTCTGTTCCTCAACACTATTAAGAGCCCTACCATTAGCCCTATACTCTACACATTTATTGTTCCTGCCAAAGTGCATTACCTCACACTTTTCCACATTAAACTCCATTTGCCACCTCTCGGCCCAGCTCTGCAACTTGTCCAAGTCACTCTGTAAACTAAAACACCCCTCTTCACTATCTAAAATATTTTATTCTGTAATAAAGTAGCAACTACGTCATGGGGGCATTTATAATTATTAAGCTGGTGAAATTTGTAAACTTTATCCTCTGTTTCAAGATCATATAATACATACAAATGCAGAATAAGCACGTCTTAATACAACGTGAGGCTGATCCTGTAACTCTGGAGAGATGTGCACCATTATCTCGTTCATGCCAGGTATTCCTAAAATCATAGATTCTGTGCAGTGCAGAAGGAGGCCATTCGACCTGCACTGACAATTCCACCCAAGCCCCATCCCTGTAACCTCATGTATTTGCCCTGCTAATCCCTCTGACACGAAGGGGTAACTTAGCATGGCCAATCAGCCTAACCTGCACAACTCCTAGTTTGACTTCACATTTTTTTGAAATGTATGTTTGGGAAAATTTCTAAGAACAGTTTGAGATGTGAGCATTAAATAACATTTTCAAAGGTTTGACAAAGATTTGATCTTATTGAGTAAGTAGGTGTTCAGTGAAATATACTGATGTGTATTTCTTTGTGCTTTTATCAAGTTGTTGTAGAATAAGCATTAATTTATCTCTTCAGCAATATATTTTTTGTAATTCGCTTTGGACATTGAGTTTTTTTTATAGAACTTTGTCCAGACGACAAATAATGGCCTAAGTTTTCTGATGTCACCTATTTGTTGGTTGCTGTCTACATTGAAGTTGGAAAGGAGTAAAACACTTCCATTAATTACGTGCACATTGTTGCCTGTTTTCGAAGGAAATGAACATATGAAAAGGACAGTTTCTATAATAAATGGAGGATTCGGAAATAAAGTTTCTAATTTATTGATGAATAAATTAAACATTTTTCCATCGGAATATCTTGATATCAAGGAATACCTTGTGTTTGAAAGTTTGTTTGATAGTATGCTGAATGATAGAAGATACATTTTCTATGACTCTTGGTTCCAGAGATTTGTGTAACAATTTGATCAGTGATGCTTTTAAAAGTACCTGAGATAAATTGGTAGTAGTGTTATGATTAACTTGTCATCAGAGATTGCTCATTGAAATTCCACCATTGCACGTTGAGGATTTGAATTCCTTTCAGCAAAAGTGGAGATAGCTGAAAAGGTTAAAGTGACTATGAAGCTATTGGTTTATTATTAAAACTCAATTGTTTGACTAATGCCCTTTTGGGAAGGATACCTATCGTCTTTACCTAGTCTGACCTACGTGTGACTCCATTCTTATACCAATATGATTTACGGAGTAGGTGACCTTGGAAACTATGCCCTATCAAACCAAAGCCAATGATTCAGCAAACAGATTGACAGCAATATCTGCAGGGTAACCAAGATTGGACAATAAATACATACATGTCAGTGTCCCTGTTTGGAATACAGTCTTATAAACAACAATTCACCACATTGTATCCAGGCTGTTGACATCAGTGTCTGCTGTGGCAATTGAACAATGTATGAGTTTTTTTTTACATAAAAACAAATGTTCCCAATTTTGCATGTTTGCCTCTCTGAAAAATGTTCACACAGTAGAATTATGCCACTGAAATGACAATACACTTTTAACTCTAGTGACCTGTGCAATAATGCAGAAAAGTGGAGCTGGGCTTCATACAGCGAGTTCATGTTACTGGGACAGCAGCACTGATGGTAAGCCTTTTTGTCTTAACACTCAGTGTTCATTATAAAAATGCCTAATGCAAGAGGATGCAAGAGAAATTTATGCTGTAATCAGAATTAACACATTTCATAGAAATATTTATCATTTCCATCAGATAATTGAACATTTCTAATTGCTGAAAGTTGCTCAAATGCTAAGTGATGAAACTGTGCATGACTAACAGCAGAAGATAATTAATTGAAGTTGTTTGATGGAAACTGATGGTTGTCAGAGAAATCTCATGGCATTTTACTCTGGTGTGAAACTCACTTTTCCTCTTTATCTACAGAGGTGAAAATATACTATAACTTTGTTGAGACTGAACAACAATTATCATTGCCTAAGTAGATATACATGACAGAGTAGACACAATAACTAGTCTATTGTGGCAGACCATCACTAAGAAAGCAGCAACTTGCTTATCCTTATTTGACCTGCATTTTGAAAGCAAGGCTTGAAAATGTATCTTTAATCAAAGCAGAAAATGCTGGGAGATCTCAGCAAGTGTGACAGCATCTATAGAGAGAGAATAGAGCCAGTGTTTAGAGTCAGGATGACCTTTTGTTAGATCATTCTGACTTGAAATGTTAGCTCTGTTCTGTTCATAGATGCTGCCAGACCTGCTGAGATTATCCAGCATTTTCTGTTTTTGTTTTTGATTCCAGCATCCACAGCATTTTGCTTTTATCAATGTGAATCTTTTCTGTGCATCCACTCAAAAAATTAATTTGTATAATTGGCATGTGTATCTTAATGCAGTCTCATTTGAGATATAAATTATAATAGAGTGAATTGTAATGTCTTGTAGCTCTGTAATATTCTGTACAGATTAATATATCCTTTTCTGTTTGCAGGAAGCTGTACTGTGAGATGGGAAAACAGGACCATGTATTGCGTCATCAGTGTATTTGCTGTCAGCATTATGCTGTGATGTACAGACGCTCTAGTGTGCATAGCCATTCCTTAGCACCAACACTCAAAATGTGTACATAACAGAAATTTTACGACTAGCATGCATTGTTTGTGGATAAGGCATAATAGCATACATTCAAGCAGGAGTTACAAGTTGTAATCCATTCCTTAAAAGGCAATATCTTGCTAGATTCATGATGTTCCTAACGAACTCCTGCCTACCTAATACTACCAGGACAGGCTTTTCCTTTCTCTCATTGCACTGTATCTAATCTATGGATTTCAGTATCCATTGTAGTGATTTAATCAACAAAAATATCACCAATTTTCATAATTATTTTGCCTTTTGAAAATTGGATTGAATTGTTGTGTTATATTAGTGTATTCCAATGGAGAACTGACCAGCTGAAGTAACACACTGTATGGTTTCACTTTAATCAGCTGATTGTTAACTTTACCACAATATATGCTTGATTAAATCAAACGATCCATTTCCTAGATTATTTTACAACCACAGTGAAATGAGAAAGAAGCTTATTTTCCAAATCATATATTTCTGATTTAAAAATGTTTCCAGAAGAAGAAAATTTTGAATAAAATGATTCATTTCTGTCTTGAAGTTGGAGAGATTATCATATTAAGCCTATAAATTGTGCCAATGTTTAGTTTATGATGCTTGACAAAATACAAATTAGCAGTGAAGGAAACTCAAAGTTCTGAACATTTGAGCTTATTGACAATTTGAATCTTGCACCTAGAATTGATTAGGTTTCTAAAATATGTTATTGAGTTTAAATACACTGTCTGAATCATTGATTTGCATCCTTGTATGAATTGGGCCATTATTGCTGCTTGCACCATTGATGCTTTAATCTCTGAATATAGTAATTAACTAGCTTGGATTTCATGAGGACTGCACTGAAGTGTTGTCTTGAAAGCAGGATATTGCCTTTTGATATAATGTAACGAGTTGGAAATGCTTCACACTACCCAGTATATATATATGTATATAAAACATTTTGTCAAAGCTGTTAGGAGTTGTGCTGTTTTGTGTAATCCATGATAATGTACCTCCAAGCAAGTTTGAGAACTTGTATACTATCAAGTAGAGGCAAAGTTTTTGCTTTTTAGCAATATTAAAGATAAAAGCCAAGTTTTGATTGCTATATTTTAAGTTAAGTAATTTCCAGCACTTAGTAGAATAAATTATTCTTTGATACAAAGAGTTGAAGCCCTTTTAAAGAAAGCTATTGCATTCAAACTATAATTGTTTTAAAACTGAGTGCTGAAATTCTTCTGATTTAAAACAAAAAGCTGAAGGGGTTGTCTTTATTCAGCACCTGTAAGAATGAAATTTGGTAAAATTATATCAAATAGATTAAGGAACATAACTATAATCAGATTTATTTGGATGTGGGGAGAAGCAAAGTTTTGTATTTAAGATTGAACCTTTTTATGCAACTAATTTTGTAAATGTATGAGTTGTTTGAAAGGAAATGTGTATATATGAGAAATTATTTCAGGGCTGAAAAGATTAACACAAACTATTGTATTTTTGTTCTGTTTTCATTGTAATGGTTGATGCTTGCAGACAGAACTTCAGTGAGGAATTAAATCAGGGAAAACTGGTTAGATATGAAGATGAACTTTTCTTGTTCCTGTGTTTGTGTAGGTTTGTATTAACTGCCGTCACATTAAAAAAACATGAAACGTAGTTTCCATAGTAGCTGGATAGAAAAGAAAAACGAGCATTTATACACAAACTTCCATGGCTTCAGGGCATCCTAAGGCCCTTGATAGCCAATGAAGTACCTTTTGAAGTGTCATCGCAGTTGAAATGTAGGAAACACAGCATCCACAACAAGATCCTAGAATCAGAAGTTTAATAATCATTAGCTAACCTCTTTGTAGTAATTTTGATTGAAAATAAATATTGGACTGACATTGGGGATAACTGTTTTGCTCTTTAAAACCTTTTTTGAATTCTTCGCCATCATTTCTGGGGGAAGACAAGACCTTGCTTTAATGTCTCATTCAAAAAACAGCACCTCAAATAGTGTAGCTTAGGCTTTTGAGTTCATGCCTCTGGGCTTTAAAACCGTAACTAAGACAACTACCGACTGCAAGCCAAGGCTATTTGGGTTTCATACTGTGTGCATTTTTGTTTGGAACTCAACCACTAATGTAGACCAAAGGCTAGAAATTACATAAGTAAAAATACTTCATCATTAAAACAACAGAAATAGAAATTGTGAAATAACAGTAATTTTAGTTAAGTCATAATAAGTGAAGTGATCCATTGAAGAATTAATAAAACTGCATCTGTACATTTGCAGTTTTTAATTTCCATGAATCTATAAATTCTCAGCTAACAATGCTATTATTTGGGTATTCCTTTAATTCACTAGAAGCTTACAACCTTTTGCTCTTAATCACTGGTGGAAACATATAACCAGTAGCAGAACCTGGAAATCTTCTGCAGTTTCAACATGAATATAAAGGCTTTGGTGAAACATTTTTGGGACTAAAATAAAATGTAATGTCAATTTCAAATATATTAGATTGTAATTAAATACTGATTTTTTTTATATAGTAGCTGAACCTAGAAAATTGCTTCTCAATGCAATTTGGTGATGAATAATATTTCCTTGATTTTCCATAGATACTCTCACCTGCGGTAACCTCCCGAACCACAGTGATATCAGTTGTTTTTTCTGCTTCTGTTTGCTGATTAAACCATTAAGTACCGTATAAACTTAAGGTCTAGATCCATGTATTCAAATTAATTTTGTTTTGTGAAAGTTTGATAATTGAACACGTATTCCAGCCACATGAATTAGCACAGATTTCAATTGCTCATTAATAGCTGCTCATTGGAGTGGTGTGTGCTTTAAATGCACTCAGATGTTCATCTTATATATTGGGAATCCCTGTACCCTACATCACAAAAATTGCAATCTCTTCAACGGTTTTACTCTGTATGGCCAAATTGAAAAATCACCAAGTACGTTAAAAACTTGGAATTTTATTTAAAAAAAAATCCTCAAGTCAATATGCCTGGTTTGTTGTAACCCACCTACTGATGTATTGCCTCTGCAACACAAATTGTTCATGGTCTCTTATTTATTCCTAGTGATTCTCAGACTCTTTTTTCTGACCATGCCCATTTTAATAAGGCTGTTGAGAGTGATACTGAGTGATAATGATATTGAGAAATAATTGTCTGAATAGGTTACAAGTTATTACCTGATTGCTGGCTTCATGTCGTTCTTTGAAACATAAATGTCATTCCTCCCCTGGCTAGAAGTTACTTCCTTTTTTTAGTTGAAGACCACAAATTATTCAATAACTTTGTTTTTAAGCGGGTAGCTTTATAATCAGGGATCTTTGTATTCTGTTATTAAAAAGTAATCTTTACTAAAGGAAGTAATTTATCTGAATGCCAAAATAATAAGCTTAATCTATACTGTTGAAATGATTAGGTAGCAACATCTTGTTTTTGATAACTACCAGAAATAGGAATTGTGAAATAAGTGGTTTTGATTCTTAAATCATGTGATCTTAATTTAGAATTAATAAAACTGTACGTATTTACATAATTTTTAATTTCCATACATCTGTAAATTATTCTCAGCTGCACAGTGCTATTATTTGAGTATTCCTTTAATCTACCAGAAGTCTTTACAACCTCCTGGTGAAAGTCAGTCACTGGTGGAAACATGTAACCAGTATAGCAGCACCTGGAACTTCTGCAGAAAGGTTTTAAGTAATACTTTGGTGAAACACTTTTCATAGAAATCATAGAAACCTCACTGTGCAGAAAGAGGCCACTTGGTCCATTGAGTCTGCACCGACCACAATCCATCCAGGCCCCATCCCCATACCCCTACATATTTACCCACTAATCCTTCTAACCTACGCATCCTGAGACACTAAGGGCAATTTAGCATGGCCAATTATCCAATCAACTTTTAGGACTGGCAAAATTAGATAAACATTTACCTTGCTTCTTAAAGGCTTACTAGGGATATGTACCTATGGAAAGAGTATAACTTGCTGTAATCCTTTTCTTGTGATTCACTACAGCCAATGTAAAACATGGTGGAGTGGTTTGACAAATACTCCATTAATGCCACCTGTTAGCTGAAGGAATGATTCCTCCAATATTTACTTCGCCTTACTTAATGGGTGGCATCAATGGAAGGTCTGATTCTTTCTTGCAGAGCAAAAGATTGGATCTTACTAGAGCAAAAGTACAAAAGTTTCAATCAACGTTTCTCCATTTCTTCGTTCTGCTTATTGGTGTTTGCCAGTTGTACTGCACAATGACAGAAAATGCTAAGGCTATATTTTGCTGTTGTAACTAGGCTATTTCTGAAATAAATTGTAACCTATACAAGTATAGTCTCATTGTAATTGTTACTTCACCTTCCATGATTTTTCCTGCTTGATGTTTTTAATGTACGTTTTAATGCATTTTTTAAAATTATGCCCTCATACTCCATGTATATTTCTACTGATTTATTTTAGAGCAATGGGATGCTACTATGGCCTTCATAGACTTGGCTAGGACTATGAAGGACTTGTATTCTTCCATAAGTATATCACAAATCTGATCTTTAATGGCAGTGCAGATGTTCACACTACAAAAGTTATTTTGGCCCATAAATGAGGGGAATCTTCAGTTTGAACTATACTTACACAATTGGTTGACTGATTTTCATATTTTACTTGGATGTTTCTTTCCCAAAAACTTAGAACATGGCCAGATTAAATTTTTGTGATTTTTGACACTTTCCAAAAAACAGCTTCTTTTATACTTTCTGATGATTTAATGATTAACTTATTGTCAAAGAAAAGGAATATAAGAAACACCTAAGTGGATTAGTCCCAGTGGGGAGTGGTAAGGAGTAGTAGCATCCACTGTTCAGTTAAGAATATACCATATTACCATACAATCCTGAAATGACAGGGCATAGCATGACAGTGCCCAATGCCATGAAACAGTGCTGTTGTCTTCAATACATAACAAGTCAATGATCATCAACTTGGATGCCAACAAATTATCTTGTTTGCATTAATGTTGTAAGGTGAAAGATATAGTTAGGATAGGGCTTTCAACATTAAATTGTAACTTGAATGTTTTCTACACTGAATTGGAAGACATACAGGGATGTAATGAAAGTTATTGTTTTGAGTAACTTAACAGGCAATATGCTATGTCTATAATTTTGCATTATCAACCTGATATGTAGAATTCTTGGGTAGTTTATACTGCACTACTGTGTTTCTTTACAGTATAGTAACCTTCCCTGTGTGACTTGGGGTCTTAGAGCCACTGAGCATTCACCCTGCTTGGTACAACTTTCTCAAGAGTTATTTTCTTTAACTTCCTTGCTAGTTATTTTCTTTAACTTCCTTGCTAGTTATTTTCTTTAACTTCCTTGCTAGTTATTTTCTTTAACTTCCTTGCTAGTTATTTTCTTTAACTTCCTTGCTAGTTATTTTCTTTAACTTCCTTGCTAGTTATTTTCTTTAACTTCCTTGCTAGTTATTTTCTTTAACTTCCTTGCTAGTTATTTTCTTTAACTTCCTTGCTAATAATTTTAAGACTTCTTGAGTTTATTGTTTGAATAGATAGCTTGATTATTACTGTTTTTAATGTTTTCCTGCTCCAGTGCTTTGTAGGTTTGCTTAAAACATTAGAAGAGACTATTTAAAGAATAACAAATATATTTTGTAAACATTACTTTTTTTTTTACAGAATGGAAGCCATGAAGTGACAGGGAACTTATTTGATAAGCTTTATAGCTATCTGCTACATTTGTTGTTATTTCAACATTGCTATGATATAAACTCAAATAAACATATCTATAGTCATTCACTGAATATTTTTTGAGAAAATAATTTGATACTAGAATGGGTACCCCCACCAGAGGGCAGTTTGGTAGAAATAATAATTTTCTGTTATCTTGACATTGACATCCTGCACCATCAAAAAATTATCCCATGGGGGAGCTGTAAACCAAAATAACCAAATTTATCAAATGACCCACAAAAAAGATTTCACTTTTTTTGCAACTTTTACTGTAACACAAATCCAAATTAACCTAACTTAAACATGAGTTAATAGGCAAAGGATACTTCAAAAATGAAAGTAAATTTCACTATGAAGTCAATGCAGCAAAGATATGTCTTGTGCAACCGTTGGCACTTGTACCATCCCACTCAAATGTGGTACTCTGTAACTACACAGTTCCATAATATGCTGTTCCTTATTTACAAGTATGGTATCCAGTTTGACAACAGCTTTCACCATTAGTTTCTATGAACCTGCTGGGTCATGACAGTTCATGATGGTGTAACTTTCAAAAGTTCCCTTTTAGCCAACTGTTAACACCCCAGATCAGTTTGTTCACTTTTGGGAAAATAATTTGGCAACTCTGAGCTATTCTGACAACTTTTCAAGTTTTAGGTCTTTTAGCCAGTTCACATAGTGTCACCAAGACTCGTTTCCATTTCTACCAAATAGTAAAACTGATCCCTTCCCGAGTGACTTGCATCTTATAAACTGCCTTCCATCTATGCAGTCTCAAAACATTTTCAGCTCAACTTTTTTCTATGAGTATTACTTCCAGGTCAAGAATCACTAGGCCACATGCATCAATATTTCTTATTCAAAAAAATACAACTGAGTTACTTACAATTGATGCAAACTCTTAAAAGTCTTTCTCATTGATTCTTAAAACCAAGTACAACTTCTACAATCCACAGACCTTTTAATGAAATCACACATTTCCCTTACTACTGCTTTGTGGTCAAAGGTCCACACAAAAATCAAGTTGAGTTTGGGAGTTGGATTTCTTGGAAAAAAGCTCCTTAATGGAAAAAAATGACATGATGGCACAGAGGTAACAGTAATTCAGTGCTTCTGCAACAATAGTAAGAACACAAGGATAGAAGCAGGAGTGGGCTATTCAATCCCTTGAGCTAATCTGCATTAAATAAGACAACTTGACTTTCCTACCTGACTCTATAATGCTTGTCTCCCACTTAACCAATTCATGAATATGTTCAATGATTCAGCCTCCACTGCTCTTTGAGGTATTCCATCCTGAAGATTAACAACCCTATAAGAGACAAACACTCTCCTCATCTCCATCTTAAATCAGAAAACCTTTTTAAACTACACCCTAGTTCTAGATTACCTCACAAAGGGCAGCATCTTCTTCATCTACCCTCTCAAACCTCAATTCTATATGTTTCAATAGATTGTATCCATACATCAACATTTCAATTGGAATGGGCTCAACCTTTCATCATAAGATAATCCTTTCACTCCAGGCAGTGATCTAGTGAAATATTTCCTAAACTACCTCCTCAAGGAAGGAAACCAAATGATGTACAGAACCCAAAGTGTCATTTCACCAATGACCTACAAATTGTAGCAGGATTCCTCTGCTTTTCTATTCCATTCCCCTGCAATAAAGACCAACATTCCATTTGCCTTGCCAAATTACTTGCTTTCCTACATTCTAACCATTTGTGAGGACATCCTGATCCCTCTGTAATCCCTTTCCATGAATAATCTTTCCTATTCCTGCCAAAGGCAACAAATTCACATTTTGCACAGTATACTCTACCAATTTTTTTGCTGACTCACTTTATCTATCTATTATTCTCTTGCAAACTATGTTTTTCTCACAACTTATTTTCTTACCTATCTTTGTGTCACCAGCAAATTTTGTTCAAATACCGTTTCCTTCATTCAATTTTTTATTATAGACAGTAAGCAGTTGAGGCTCCGGCATTGATCCTTGTGACGTCACTCTAATTAGAGTTTGTCATCCTGAAAATAATCCACGTGTTCTGACTCTTTCCTGTAATCATCTTGCCATTATAATATTTCAATTCCAGCACAAGCTGCTATCTTGTATAGTAGTAACCTTTCAGGTGGCACCTTATCAAATAACCTTTGGAAACCCAAACATTACACTTATGTTACAGTCATTAGTGAGGAGGCACCTGGGAGTACTGTGTACAGTTTTGGTCACCCTGTTATGGGAAAGATATTGATATACTGGAAAAAGTGCAATGAAGACTTACGAGGTTGTTGCCAGGGCTACTGGGCCTGAGTTATAAGGAGAAATTGGCCAGGCTAGGACTTTATTCCTTGTTATGTATGAGAAAGAGGGATGACTTCATTGAGGTGTATAAAATCATGAGGGGCATAGATAGGATGAACATATACAGTTTTGTTTTCCCTGTGGAAGGGGAATTGAAAACTGGACGGCATAGGTTTAAGTTGAGAGGGGAAAGATTTAAAAAGGAACTGAGGGGCAACTTCTCCATGTGCATATATGGAATGAGCTGCCAGAGAAAGTGGTTGAGGTATGTACAACAGCAACATTTAAAAAATATTTGGATAAGTACACGAGTGAGAAAGAATTTGAGGGATAGGGCCAAACATGGGCAATTGGGACTAGCTGGGAAGGCACTATGATTGCATGGACCGATTGGGCCGAAGGGCCTGTTTCTGTGCTGTATTGTTCTATGACTCTATCTTCTTGTCACACCTATTTACTCCCTCTTCAACTCATCATCATTGCCTTGCACAAAAAAACCCTTGAACCCCTCCATCCTCATAAACCAGCACTTCATCCCCAACCTCTCTTTCTTGAAAATGCTCTGCCTTCCAAATCTATGTCGTCTTTCCTTTAACTCCTTATTTGAATCTCTCCAATCAGCTTTCGACGCCAACCACATTGTAACTCTTATCAAAGTCAGACAACCCTTAAGTGTCAGTGACAAAGGTAAATTCTCTCCCCTTGTTCTTCTATTCCTCTCTGTAGCTTCTGACATGGTTAACCACACTATCAAGTTGTGTGAGACTTGCCCTTGGCTGGTTGCATTCTTGCAAATCCAGTCATGTCCAGAGAATCATCATCAATGGTTCCTCTCTTTACTCCCCCAAGGCTACTTCTAGGACCTATCTTTGGCATTTTCTATTTCTCATTCAAAGTTTGCCCCTTTGTGGCATCATCTGAGATCAGTTTCTACATGTATACTGATGCCACCTGGCTTCACCTCATAACAATTTACACAATCTCTAAATTATCCATCTGTTTGTTCCACATTCAGTACTAGATGGGCAAAAGATTCCCTCCAACTAAACATTGGAAACATCATAGTCACACCACAAACTCCAGTCGCTAGTCTTCAACCCCAGCCTTTTTAGCTGATTTTATCTGAGACTGAACCAAACAATTGGCAACCTTAGTGTCATGTGACCCTGAGATAAGCTCATGACCACATCTCCAAATCATCACTAAGATCAGCAGTTTCTAAGTTGGAAGTTTATCCTAATTTAAATTAGCATTTTTTTTTGCTGTGAGGTATAAACTAAAAAAAACCCAGTTGATCAATAGAATGCACAATACAATGCTTTTTCAGCTAACAAGTACACTGTGTATAATATTTATAGTAGTCTTTTCATATAATTTATTGTATATCTTTGCTTCTTAACAGCACGAATCTATTCTGTTTAAATGTACTGTAGTTTGATAACATAATTCATTGTTTCTTTTGCTAATAGTGGAGCATGCTTATAAAACTGATGATGTTTACAGCATGATTACAGCAAAACTAACACAGCTTTGATCAAAATTACAGCCTTGGATTTATTCAAAGGCACACACTAATAATTTAAGACAATTACGCCCTGAGAGGGATTTTATTGCATTCACGGGTGACGAATTCCCATTTAAAGAAAAATAGCAAAACGCTACTCCTTTACGAAAACTAATATATGTTGGCACTTTTTTTTACATTATTTCAATGTGTTACTTTTATGCCTTTCTTTTTATTCTCTATGTCTGATGAGTGACGAACAATACATTGTTAGTCAATATTATGCTCTTTTTGATAGAGTCTCCAATGATGTAAATGGATGCAGAATGAAACATTCCCTTCAGTTCAAATAGAACAAAAATGCTAGAAAAACGCAACAGATGGAAATATCCCTGGAGAGACGAAGGTTGAGAGGCGACCTGATAGAGGTTTACAAGATGTTGAGAGGAATAGATAGGGTGGACTCTGAGACTATTTCCCAGGGCTGAAATGGTCGCGACGAGAGGGCACAGATTTAAGGTGCAGGGAAGCAAGTACAGAGGGGATGCTAGGGGAAAGTTTTTCACTCAGAGGGTGGTGAGTGAATGGAATCGGCTGCCGTCGGTGGTGGTTGAGGTGAACTCGCTGGGGTCTTTTAAAAGACTTCTGGATGAGTATATGGGATCCAATGGAATTGGGGGTTATAGATAGGTCTATGGCTGGGTAGGTTTTGATGTGTTCGGCACAACTTGTGGGCCGAAGGGCCTGTTTGTGCTGTAGTGTTCTATGTTCTAATACAATAATAAACACTCAGGGAAAGGAGATTCCTGTTTGAGTAGCCAGAATACTTCAACTTGAGAAGCCTTTTCAAGTGACGGATGAAAACAGAAAAAACTAAAAGGAGGGTGTAATTGTTGGAATATGTCAATTACTGTTACAAAGGTGGGAGGTGCAATCACAAATAACAAAGGGCAGAAACTAGATGATCAGGTTAAAAGATGAAATAAAAATATAAAGAAAGAAACAATTTTATTCCATGTGTGGGATAACTGAAAGGGAAGTGGCAGTAAATTGATAACATAAGCCACCTTTAACATAATAAAGCGTCTCAAAGAGCTTCCTAGAAGCCTTAACAAACAAAATTGATACTTGGTTGCATATGGACATAATAGAGAAGGTAGCCAAAAAACTTGATCAAAGAGGTGAATTTTTAAGAGATTCTTAAGACAAAGATATCCCATTCTCTATTAATAAGTGGTGCTGTCAGCTCATTTGACAGTTTAGAATTGAAATAAACTGAATGCTAGAAACCTGAGCCAAAAATAGAAAATGTACATTAATTGGGGTGACAGTGATTGTCACCGGGCCGATAACATAGAGATCCAGGCTTCAAATTTCACAACTGCAGAACTAAAAATCTAATGATGACCATGAAACTATTGTCGATTGTCATACAACAATTTTAGTTTGCTAGTGTCCTTTAGGCAAGGAAATCTGCTGTCCTCACCTGGTTGAAAGATAAAGTCACCTTAGTCCCAGATGACCAATCCCTGTAAGGGGTAGAACTAACTCTTGGTGACTGATCGCACTTCAGGTAAGAGGCAAGGTTAAGAAGGCAGGTACACAAATTGAACCAGCCATCCAGCCAGCAAAGCTAACTGACTTCCCATACAATGACATCCAATGTGGGACGCAAACCAAAGATAATATGATATAGTGACTAATCATATTCTATCAACTGAGTTAGCTTGATCTGACCTACATGTGACTCCAGATTTGCAGTAATGTGGTTGACTCTTAAATGCCCCCTGAAATGACCTAGCAAGCCACTCAAAGACAATTGGGAATGGGCGATAAATACTGGCCTAATAAGTGACACCGACATCCGTAACTTTCTACAATGTCAATTTAATCAGTTTGCAAAATAGACTTCTTTAAAAAGTTATTTTTTTGCAGGATGTGGGTTTTGCTGGCTTGACAGCATTCGTTGATCATCACTAATTGTCCATAAGGGGGTTGTGGTGAACTGCCTTCTTAAACCACTACAGTCCATGTGTTGTAGATACACCAGAGTGTTGTTCCAGGATTTTGACCCTGGGTCTCTATGTTACCAGCCCAGTGACAATCACTGTCACCCCAATTAATGTACATTTTCTATTTTTGGCTCAGATTTCTAGCATTCAGTATATTTCAATTTTAAATTGTCAAATGAGCTGACAGCACCACATTATTAATGGAGAATGGGATATCTTTGTTTTAAGAATCTCTTAAAAATTCACCTCTTTGATCAAGTTTTTGGTTACCTTCCCTATTATGTCCATATGCATGGTGATATATTCCGAAATCAGGATGATTTAGAAGGGAGCTTGAAGTTGGTGGAGCTCCCGTGCATCTGCTACTCTTCTCCTTTTAGGTGATAGGGGTCGTGAGTTGGAAAGTGCTGTCAAAGGAGTCTTGGTGAGTAGTTGCAGTCCATCTTGTAGATGGTACTGCTGTGACTGTGCATCAGTGGTGCAGGGAATGAGTATTACAAAGTGATGTTTTGGGCACTGAATAAATGGGTATTAGATCAGATTAAATTGCACATAGGAGGATCCATTCAAAATGACATGATCCAGCTGAGAAGCTGTCATAAAGAAGAGAGTTAAATAAGCAGAATATCAAGAGCACAGACTGGAAGGTTAACACACAGCTGAGAGGCATAATGTTGCTGCAAATGAGGAAACTTAAGACTTTATAGGGGATAAATATAAAGCAGAATTTAACCCTGTCAAGTAAGCATTAAGCTTTTTGGCTTAACATATTTGTATGAAAAGTTCAAATACTGCTATGGATTGCAAATGGTTCACTTTGCTGAAATAAGTTACCAATAAGCTTCTGTTTGATTCAACCAAGCATTGTTGGATGAAATAATTGTTCATGTTGTATTCCTACGAATAGTTGAAATTTAGTTCAGAAAAATTCACTCACAAGTGGTTATGTATGTGGCAACATCTGTAGCACAAAAAAGGGAAACTGACTTTACCAAAATCCAACAAAATTTCAGTTCCTAAAATGAGTTTTGTTTTTAAGGTTAACCAAACCAAAAATCATATTTCTCAATTTGCTCATTGGCAAAAATAAGTCAAATTTTATTGCTGGTTATTTCATTCAGCTCTTTTTTTGTTCTGGGTTGTCTTTGTCCATATGGTTTCTGTGTGGGGATGCAGCACTTTTAGGAAATGATATTGACCAATTGTTCTATGGCACCCCAATTTTCAATTCAATTTCAGCCCTCACAGTATATTTTTATACCTCAAATAAAGGCCCAGTAATTCATAAATGTAAAATACGGGGTGAGTTTCTGAGGTGGGATTGTATAATGATGGGGCCATTACATGTTCATCAGTTACTTATTTAATTTCTGAGCACAGTGTGAGCTGTTGGACTCTTTGGCTCAGATTGATTAATTCCAAGGGCTCAGCTAATATCTTTTGTAAGTGTAAGCTCATATTGAATTAAGCACTCAGGGAGGGGATGATGATGCCACAACGGTTATGCCACTCAACTAGTAATTCACAGGACCTCGGCTAAAGCTCTGAGTCATGGGTTCAAATCCCACCATGGTAGCTGGTAGAATTTAAATTAAGTTAATAAATCTGGAATTTAAAGTTAATCTCAGTAATGGTGACCAGCTATTATCAATTGTTGTAAAAGCTTACCTAGTTCACTGGTGTCCTTGGGGAAAGCAATCTGACAGCTTTACCTGATCTGGCCTATATGTGACTCCAATTCACAGAATGTAGACTTGTAGCACCTCTGAAATGGCCTAGCAAACCATTCAACTCAAGAGCAATGAAGGATGGCGAACAAATGCTGGCGGACAAAACCTGTAAAAGAATATACAGTTTTGATGTTACTGAGAAAAACATTTGTTTTATGTCCATGGAACCAGAAGGAATGAATTTTGTGCATCTTTCACCTAATTTTCATTTAATAATGGGACTAAAATAATCCGATAGGTTGAAGTGCTAATTTATCATTTGGTCCACCAGTTTCAATTTTTAAGTGGATCTTGATCCTGATTGGATCTGATGGCATTATTATGACTCTTTTGCAATGAACCCCAATGAATTTCATGACTTGCTAGACTGTTACCTTTTCTTACTCCAACCACTTCCAATTTGGAGGAGGCCATCATTTTAAGCATTGATTAAAGAGATCTTCAGATACACTCAGGATACCAGGTTGGGACCATGTTTACAATTCCTTGTGGATTATTAGACACCATTTTCCACAATTAATATACATTATGGGTGCAGCAAAAGTTTTCAAAACAGCTTCTAAAAATGAATGTTATGACTTGCAGCCAGTGCTCCCTCCTACCCCTTTTTAAAGGTCTACTGCCAGATTTCCCATCCTTTGTCAGAAAGCTGCCTATAGAGAGTGAAATTTGTACTAATATTTTGTCAAATTAATATTCATGAAGCCGAGCAAGTTTGAATTGCAGGTTCTCTATGCTGATCCTTGTGGGTGGATACAGACCATGCCTTACCCAATCCTTGTTGAAATGCACAGCAGAAATAGTCTCCTTCGATTTTGACGGCACTGAAGAAGATCATTTGACAATCATGCCCCGAAGAGATTTTTACTTGGTTCCATTTATTTATTGTTTGGTCAATCCTCTTTCCATTATCTTTCTTTATTTTGTTCACAGGATGTGGGCATCACTGGCTAGATGTTACTTCCTTGAATTGTTGTAGTCTATATGGTGTAAGTACACCCAAAGAGCTGTTAGGGAGGGGATTTCAGGATTTTGATCCAGTGACAGTGAAAGAGTAGCAAAATATGTGTGGCTTGGATGGGAACTTGCAGATGATGGCAATGTTCCTCCCCTTGTCTTTCCAGGTTATAGAGTTTGTGGGTTTGGAAGATGCTGTCAAAGGAGTGTTGGTGAGTTGCTGCTGTGCATCTTGTAGATGGTGTAGATTGAGAGGAAATGCATGTTTAAAGTGGTGGATGAAGTGCCAAAAACAATTTTCAGTTGGGATGCAATGTCAGTCACCTTTGAATATCTGTACCAAGTATCAATTGTTTATGCATGGACCCAGTTCAAAGAAAAGATAATGTATACAATATTATTTAATAAACCATGTAAGAGGAAAGGAAGATTCTTATGATGAATATAAATAAAACACAACCCTGATGTGTGGAATAAGAAGGTCAGTGTCCATTTGGATAACAGATTGGCTTAGGACAGAAAACAGTGAGTTATGGTAAATCATTATTTTTCAGACTGTGTGGTGGATAGTAGTGTTCCCCAATGAATTGGCTCTTGGGATACGGAGTAGAATTGCAAAATTTGCTAATGATGCCAAGCTAAGAGGAGTTACAAACAGTAAGGATATTATATATCACCTGCAACATGAGATTGCTAACCTATCAGCATGGACAGGCATGTGGCAGATAGAATTTAATACAGATAAATATGAAATGATATATTTTGGTAGAAAGGATAGAGAGAAGACATGGAGGCTAAATGGCAATTCCAAGCAATGCACAGAGATAAAGGGATCTAAGAGTTCATTTCATCAATCTTTGAAGATGGCAGGACATTAAAAGAGTAGTCAGCAAAGCATGTATGGTCTTGAGCTTCATAAATAGAGGCATTGAGTACAAAAGCAGGGAAATTATGCTGAAACTTCACATAATTCTGGTTAGGCTCTGACAGGAATATTATCCCAGTTTTGATCACTAGCTTTTAGGAGGCATAGTGGGTGCAGAAGAGATTTACAAGAATGCTTCCTGAAAGATTTAATTATAAGGTTATTTGGAAAAGCTCTGGTTGTTATCCTTGGAACAAAGGAGATTGTGGAGAGTTTGATAGAAGTTAATGAAGGGGAAAATCAGGACTAATGAAAGGGTAAACACATTTGACAAAGCTACTGCATTTTTTTGAGAGTGTAACTAGTAGAAAATATAAAGGTTAATCAGTGGATGCAGTGTATTTGGATTTTCAGAAAGCTTTTGATAATATCCCATATAAGAGATTAGTCTGCAAAATTAAAATTAAAATACAGGTTTGGGTAGTACATTTACATGCATTGAGATTTGGTTAGCAGACAGAAAACAGAATAGGAACAAATTGGTCTTTTTTGAAGGGACAAGCTAGTGGGGTTCCACAGGGATCAATACTTGGGCCTCAGCTACTCTCAACATACGTGAATGATTTGGATGAGGAAATCAAAAATAATATTTTCAAGTTTGCTGCCTGCACAAAACTAAGTGAGAATGTGAATGGTGAGGAGGAAGTTAAGAGACTTTAAGGTGATGTAGACAAGTTGAGTCAGTGAGCAAATACATGATAGATGCAGTATAACGAGGATAAATGCGATGTTATCCACTTCGAATAGATTAAATGGTGATAGGTTGGGAAATGTTGATGTGCAGAGGGACCTGGGTGTCCTGTATATCAGCACTGAAAGTAAGCAAAGGTAAAAGCAAACTACTGTGGATGTTGGAATCTGAAACAAAAACAGAAAATGCTGAAAAATCTCAACAGGTCTAACAGCATAATTGGAGAGGGAATACAGCCTATGTTTCAAGCCTGGATAACCCTTTGTCAAAGCTAAGAGCATAAAGAATCAACAGAGATTTATACTATGAGGGCAGGGGTGGGGGAAGATGCTGGAATGAGGCAAAGGGAATATAAATGAGGATACAGAAAACTGAAAAGGTGCTAAAAGTATCCATTAAGTGATTAGAATGCATGAATGGCAGAACAGAGGTACAGATGAATAAGGGACTGCCTGGGATTGCACGGCAGTTGCCCTGAAAATGTGGGGAAGTGAGGAGGTGGCAAGAAGGAGAACGGGAAAGGAGAAGTGAAAAAATGGTATTGCGAAAGAAGGATGATAAAATGAATTAATGAGATGAAATAAAATAAATGGGAATGGGGTGGAGGAGGAGAGAGTTCATACTCTGAAGTTGTTGAACTCAATGTTCAGTCTGGAAGGCTATAAACTGTCCAATCGGAAGATGAAGTGCTGTTCCTTCAGCTGGCATTGGGGTTCGCTAGAACATTGCAAAAGGCAAAAGATGGACATGTTGACAGGAGAGCAGGATGGTGTGTTGAAGTGGCAACAGCAGGAAGATCTGGGTCCTGTTTGCGGATGGACTGAAGGTGTTCAGGAAAGCAGTCACTCAGTCTGCTCTCGGTTGCGCTGATGTAGAGCAGAAGCAGTGAATGCAATAGACCAGATTGGAGGAGGTGCATGTTGGAGCGCTGCTGAAAGGGGTATTTAGGACCTGGGGCAGTGAGCAGGGAAGAGCTAAAGGGGCAGACATTGCACTGTCTACAATTGCATGGGAAGGTGTCGTGGGCAGGGAGTAATGGAAGCGTGGACCGGGGTGTCCCGGAGAGAAAGGTTCCTGTGGAATGCTAATGGGAGCAGCGAGGGGAAGATGTGTTGAGTAATGGCATCATGCTGGAGTTGGTGGAAATGGTGGTTGATGATCCTTTGAATGTGGAGGCTGGTGACGTGAAAAGTGAGGACAAGAGGCATCCTATCCTGGTTTTGGGAGGGAGGGTGAGATCAGTGGCTTGGGGAATGGGTTAGATGCAGTTGAGACTCTTGTCAACTACGTTGAGTGGAAAACAATGATTGGGAAGGAAGGAAGACATATTGGTAGTGCTATTTTGGAAAGTGGCATCATCAGAGCTATTGGCAGAGGTGAAGGAACTGAGAGAATGGGATGGAGTCCCTACAGGATGTGGGGCATGAAGAGCTGTTGTCAAGGTAGTCGTGGGAGTAAATGAGCTGGTAATGGATAATATTGGACAGTTTATCACCAGAAATGGAGACAGGAAGGTCAAGAAAGAGGAGAGAGTGTCAGAGATAGAGCAGGTGAAGGTGACAGAGGGGTGGAAAGTGGAAGCAAAGTTGATAATAAATGTTTCCAGGTCCAGATGAAAACATGAAACAGCACCTAAATAGTCATTGATGAACTAATAAAGGAGTTGTGGGAGGGGGCCAGAGTAGGAATGGTACAGGGAATGCTCCACATAACCTGTAATGAGACAGGCATAACTGAGACCCATATGGGTGCCCATAGCCACACCTTTTATTTGGAGGAAGCGAGATGAGATAAAGAAGAAATTGTTGAGTGAAAGAACCAGTTCAGCCAGCTGGAAAAGAATTGTGGTGAATGGGGTTTGTTCAGACCTCAGTTCGAGAAAGAAGTGAAGAGCTTTGAGGCTATCCTGGGGCAAAATGGAAGTGTAGAGGGATTGAACATTCATGGTGAGAAGGAGATGGTGTGGGCCAGGGAAGTGGAAGTTGTTGATACAACGTAGGGCATTGGAGAAATCACAGGATGTAGGAGGGAAGGGAATGGACAAGAGGAGAGAGAATGGAGTCAAGATAGGGTGAAATGAGTTCAATGGAGCAGGAACAGGCTGATATTGTGGGCCTACCGGGGCAGTCCTATTTGTGGATTTTGGGAAGGAGACAGAAGTGGGCTGTCTAGGATTGGGAGACTATGAGTTTGGAGACTGTGGTGGGAAATCTCCAGACCTGATGAGGTAATTGACAGTCCTGGAAACAGTGGCTTGATGTTCGGTTGTTGTGGTCCAAGGGAGGTGGATGGAAGCGTCTAAAAGTTGGTGCTCAACCTTTGCAAGGTAGACGTTCGTATACCAGATAACAACAGCAACGCTCTTGTCAGCAGGTTTGATGACAAGCAAGCATAGAAAGACAGCAAGCAGTTAAGGAGGCTAATAGTATGTGCGCCTTGATTGCAAATAGACTTGAGTACAGGAGCCAAGATGACTTATTACAGCCTTGGTGAAATTGCACCTGGAGTATTGCATGCAATTTTGGTGTTCTTATCTAAGAATGGAGTGCAGCAAAGGTAACCGGCCTGAATCCTGGGATGGCAGGATTGTTTCATAAAGTGAGATGGGGCCAACTAAGCCAGTATTAACTGGAATTTAGAAATATGAGATGAGATCTCATTGAAACATATACAATTCTGACAGGCTGGACAGACTGGATGCAGGGATGTTGTTCCTTCTGGCTGGAGCATCTCAAACAAGGCATCACTGTCTCAGGATTTGTGATTGGCCATTTAGGACTGAGATGAGGAGAAACTTCACTGAGGATGGTGACTCTGTGGAATCCTCTACCACAGAATCCTCTGGGGCCAAATCACTGAATATGTTTAAGAGATGGATCAGTATTGTAGGTAATGGTACAGAATTTCCAGTAGAAGCAGTATAGATGTAGTGATGGTGCCCTAACCTGGACATTTAATTTAAAGTGCAGTTTAAATTGCACTTAAACTGAGGTGCAATTTAGCATGGTCAGTTCATCTAACCTTGACATCTTCAGATTGTGGGAGGAAACCAGAGCACCTGGGGAGAACGTACAACTCCAAATAGACACCCAAAGTCTGAATCAAGCTCGGGTATCCTGGTGCTGTGATAGTTTGTTTAAGGGTTACAGAACAACTGTAGATTCAGCCGTTTTAATTGGTCTTTGGCTAGCTTGCATAGATGTAAACAATTCCACTATTTCAAAGAAGATTGGGGGTGTTATCTCTGATACCTCACCAATATCTATCTCTCAGCAAATAGATTATATGGTCATTATCATCCTGCTGTTTTTGGAAGCTTACTGAGCACAAAATGGCTGCTGCGATTCCTATATTAAAAGAGCGACTACACATCAAAAGTACTTCATTAGCTGTTTATGCTTTGAGATATCTCATGGTGTTGAAAAGTTCTATGCCATATAGTAGGTTCTTACTTTCTTATTAAACACTTTGAAATTTTCTTACCCTCACTTCTTCTCTGAGATTGTATGGTTTGTTTGCTTCCCTTTTCCTCCCTTTCTTCCCCTTTATTTTCTTCCTCTCTAGAAAGGGACTCTGGAGTTATTATTTTCCAGTTGTGACGTTTATGCCACAAAGGTCGATCAGTGGTGAATTTCCACCATGCACAAAGACATCACACAGCTCAAAAGTCCAAGAGGAATGAGATTAATGTCTCAGCCACATAGCTGCTCAAACAAAGAGTACATTCCCAAGAAGAGTTCACGACTAATCTGAAAAGTCTCCAGCTGTGTAGACATTGGTGTCATTGCCAGCCTGAGTGGACCTTGTAGAGAATACATATCCATCTTAGCCTATTCCCATCCCTCTTATCTGAGAGCTGGTGCCACTGAATCAGACAGCTTGGCCAAGTTGCCTCTGGAGGTGTGATCAGCACCCGTAACTCTCGGGCTGATGATGCTGAAAACCAGTTTTCAGCTTTTCTCAGGCCTCTTGGTTTGGGCAGACACTGGTTGCATGATGCTGAATCTAAAATCAGACTCAGCCTGTTATCTTTTGCCTGCTGAAGGTATCTCAAAGTGCTTTACAGTCAATTATTTGCCATCAAATTCCATCTTTATGGAATAGATTTTGGAATTATAGAAACCCTACAGTGCCAAAAGGGGCCATTCGGCTCATTGAGTCTGCACCGACCATAAACCTACTCAGGCCCTACCCCCATATCCCTACATATTTACCCGCTAATTCCTCTAACTATGCATCTCACGACTCTAAGGGACAATTTTTAGCGCAGCCACTCAACTTAACCCGCACATCTTCGGACTGTGGGAGGAAACCGGAGCACCCGGACGAAACCCATGCAGGTAAGAGCAGAATGTGCAAACTCCCCAAAGACGGTGACCCAAGCCGGGAGTCAAACCCAGGTCCCTGGAGCTGCGAAGCAGCAATGCTAACAACTGTGCTACTATGCCGCCCTATTTATTGACCCTAAGTAATACAAACTCTGTCAGGTCTCCAGAAATGATACCTTCTGGGATGTTTTTGGGGTATGGGGGTGAGGTGACTTTTTACATCACCCGGACATTTTGGTGCGATGGGTTGAGAAGAGCAACTTTTCAGAGCTGTATGCCTTTGAGTCTATTTGAAATTAAATGAAACTCAAAGTAATCATGTGTTATAGAGAAGTTGACAAATAACTGATGTCAATATGTGAATCACTGTGCGACAAATTACAAGCAAAATGTAATGTATAAATGTAAGAAAGCCTTTCAATCAGCTGATACTTTCTTTATGCAATGTATGTAACATCAGTCACTGGTAAATGTATTCTTTTGATATATAGTAGCAATTTGTAACAAGTACATTTTTTTTGTAAGGAAGAAGTGCTTTTGCAGTTCTGTAAAGTCTGGCTTTTTCTGTTGGGTGTTACTGAAAAGTAAAAGCCAGTCATTTTGCCTTGCGGGAAATTTACAATTATGTTGAAATGTGTATCATTGTGAACTCACAGCGTGACACGGGTTAGTTATGCAATACAAAAAGATTAAATTGTGCAAGGAAGCCTTTGACTCAGTTGATATTTTTACTTTGTATAGTTTATGAAATATCAGTCCTTGACAAATCTACTATTTATGAATATTAATCTTTTAAAAAGAGAACTCAAAATAGTATAATGGTATAAAGCCTAATTTCCATACTAGATGGGAATAGAGAGATATGGTTCTTGAAAGGGTAAGGGGTTTTAGTTCAGCCATGCAGCATGGTTGATGCTGGCTTGGAAGGCTGAAGGGCCTGCTTCTGTGCTGTAATTTTCTTTGTAATTTGTTCTAATATTTTAATGTGACGAAATTGCAAAGTCTACAACTTTTTTTTTGAAAAAAGAGGAACAAATACTCATGTAGTTCTATTAAGCCTGTCCATTTCTTCTGCATGGTGCTAAGAATATTACTCTCGTTCGACTCAACTTTTTCTCAACAACAGCTGTGCAGAAGAAGGTACAACTGACGCAGTACAACTGTCGGGCTTTTAGCATAAGGCACACTGACAGTTGCCAACGGTTGGAAGAAGTGCAACTGGGAAAATAATATTCAAACAAGATTTTCTTTAGAGTAGGGAAGTTATTTTATTAAATCCCATGATGGGACTGGGGAGAGTTCAGCTGACCTGGAAATGCAAGATGTTGACACCATTGTTACAGAATGTTAAATTGTGTTCTATTACAATTTTGCAAATATTTAAAATCGAGTGTAACAAAAATCAGGCCACATTCTATCAAGATTACCATCTAACTCATTCAAATTCCAAGTATGTACACAGAGTTAAAATTAGACCCATAGGGTACATTGGATACAGGATATTTTCTTATGTCAGTGAAAGCAGCTTTGAATGCTTTTGAAGGGCATTGAAAATATATTGAAATTTATTTGCAGGCATTATCTCACTTGAACTAATTAAGAAACCTACATAGTTGTGTAATCTCTACCTTTCCAGTGATTTCTAATTCTTTGCTGCACACTCTGAAAACCCACTCTCACTACAAGTCCGTTAATTTTTCAATCAGTGAAGAATATTTGATTATTAGCTTTTTTGTATTGGCAAACAGTTTTCTGGAATATTTCCCTTGTATAGGCTCCTGCTTTCATTGCTGTAGACACACAATGTTGTTGATTCACTGTTTTCTTTTTATCTCCCCATCATCTGTTTGTGAAACTGATTGACTCTTTGCAGGGGTCGAGTCTTCTTTTGTCAATCGATACTCTCTACCTTGCTCAAGTAATTTAGCATTGGCAAACTATTTGAAGAAGCGCTAAGTAAGTAAAAGCGTGTAGTAAATAAAGTCAGTGACCTGCTGATGCATAAAGCCACATGAGAATATAATGTTGTGGTGATAAAGGAGATCTGGCTAAAAACAATGTAAGACTAGGCATTAAATATTCATGTATACGAGGTGTTCAGGGAAGGAAGAGATGGTGGCATTATAGATTAAAGAAAATATTACAGTGCTGGAGAGAGAGAGAGAATAGCCTGGAACAGCCAAGGACAAAATCTCTCTGATTAAGTTATCATTACTCTCTTGGCCCCATTTTCTGGGCTACAAGAGAACTCCAAAAAGTGATGGTAGGGGATTTCAATTATTTTAAATGTAGCCTTGGATAGTAATGGTGTGAAGGATAGAGAGGAGTCAAATTTCTGAAGTGCATTCAGGAGAATTTTATTGATTGGCATTTTTCTAGCTCAATGAAGATAATGGCATTTTTGGCTTTGAAGAAAACTCATACAGACTCGAAATGTTAACTCTGTTCCTCTCTCCACAGATGCTGCCAACCCTGCTGAGCATTTCCAGCATTTTCTGTTTCTATTTTAAGATTTCCAGTGTCTGCATCTTAGGCATTGCTGTATCTGGTTCTGGGAAATGAGATGGATCAATTATGTCAGGATGGGAGTATGTAGAAAACACTGATCATAGGTTCTCAGTTCAGGTTACTTATTCAAAAAGGTTAGGAGCAATCTAGAGTTAAAAATAATTAAATGAAGGAGCGCCAATATCAGTTGGATTAGAAGAGACCTCTCCTGGGTAAATAAGAATTGAAGATTGGGGGACCAAACAGTTAAGAAACAGAGGAGGTACAGTCAAGATACATTACCATAGGGAGAAAGATTGGGCAAAAGTCCCCTATTGTAATACAAATTGTATAATAGTTGAAACAGGAGGGTCAGGAATCAGAAATAGGACATTTGTGTAGATGCAGAGGCATGGTTGAAGTACTAAATAAATATTTTGCCTTCACTAAGAAATAAGGAACTGCAAAAATTGTCTTAATTAAGGGAATAGTTGAAATACTGGATGAGCTAAAAATTGATCAAGAGAAGACATTGGAAAAACTGGCTATGTTTAAAGTTGATAAGTTTTCAGGACGAGATGGGTTTCATCCAAGGATACTGAGGGTATTAAGGATGGAAATTGCAGAAGTACTGAGCATATTCTTACAAACATCCTTTTATTACGAGATGGTGGGTTTGTGTCAGAGGATTGGAGAATTACAAATGTTACACGGTAATTACAGATTAGTCAGTGATGGGAAAGACTTTAGAAACTGTAATCTGGGACAAAATAAATATCTCTTGCACTAGTGTTGATTAGCTAAGAAAAACAGCATGGATTTGTTAAAGGTAAGTTGTACTTAACTAAATTGATTCATTTTTTGATGAGGTAAGGAGAGGGGTGATGAGGATAATACAGTTGATATGGTGTACATGGACTTCCAAAAGGCATTTAGTAATGTGCCACAGAAAATTGAAGTCCATGGAATAAAAAGGACAAAGGCAGCATGGATTAAAAAGTTGGATCAATGACAGGGAAGAGAGTGTGGTGAATAGTTGCTTTTCAGACTGGAGGACTTCCCCACGGGCTGGTACTAAGTAGATATTTTTATTGAGGGGATTTGAAAGAGATGTTCAAAATAATGAAGAGTCTTAAAATGGAACAAAAGAGATATAAATCAAACAAAAGATTGTTACCATTGGCAGAAGAATGAGGAACCAAAGAATACTGATTTAAACTGACTGGCAAAAGAAGCACTGATGATATGAGAAAAACTGCTTTTGCAGTGACTACATTGAACCTGGAATGCAATGCTTGCAATAAGGTGGATGCAAATTCAATTGTTACTTTCAGAGGGGAATTTGATAAGCTCTTAAAGGGGAGGCTATATCTGGCTACGGTGAGAGTGGAAGAGTGAGATGAGCAGAGTTGCTCATGCAGGCGTGGTCCCAGTGGACTAAATGATCTCCTTCTGCATTGTAAGCATTCTATAATTCTTGTCAAACTATTGTCGAAAGCAAAAACATCTAGCTGAATCTGAACAGCATGGAAATCATTGTGTTCTCCAACTGGAGCAGTTAGTCATCTCAGTTGACATTTAGCTTTCAATCATAAAGCTAACCAGCTATTTAACTCTCACTTTTTTGAAGAACTGCTCTTCCTGGAATTGTTCCACATACCTAACACTCTATCGGGTTTAAATTCCACTGTGTGACCTCAGGATGATATAATTATGGATGTGGAAGGCCATGGACTCCTTATTAATTCATCAATCTAGAGGGAACATATCATTCTCTCTCGTAGCATCCAATTAATTTTAAATTAATCCTAGGATTTTAAGCCTTCGCTATTATTTTTAAAAGTTTCTTGAATATGTTGGATCACTTATTTTGTGAAGTTTCATTAAAATCATGTTCCTGGCTCATTTTTATCAGAGTCTTGACAATCATTATAAAGGGATTAAAGACAAGATATATTGTCAATAGGAATTATATAGAATTACATTAATGAACTAAAAATTGTGCTGAGCAGAATTTCAATTTGAGACATATACATGTCACGTTTGTATCTCCTAGTGCTGTACTTGCAATCAAAATAGTTTGCTTTCAATTGCATTATCTATAAATATCAGCATTTTAAGATCTGTTGTCCTTGCTCAATTTTCTTTGTTCAAGTAGATGTAAAGGCTTTTCTTCCTGACGGAGCTCTTTCAGTTGACAGCTACGTTCTGACATCATATGTACCATTCTTCTTTTAATTCTCTCAAATACACAGTGGACAGTGGTTAGCACTACTGCTTCACAGTGCCAGGGATGGAATCCCAATTTGGGTCACTGTCTGTGTGGAGTCTGTATATTCTCCCCTTGTCTGCGTGGTGTTCCAGTTTTCTCCCACAGTTGTGCTGCTTAGTTGCACTGACTATACTAAATTCTCCCTCAGTGTACCTGTTCGGTTGTCAGAGTGTGGCAACTAGGGGATTTCACTGCAACTCCATTGCTGTGTTAGTGTAAGCCTACTTGTGACACTAATAAATAAATACATTGATGTTATTTTGAAGCCTGTGTGCTTTAAAATTTACACAAGTTTGGTTACTATTTCAGCTTCTGCGTATGTGTATACTATAGTCTTTATGTTGATCTTTTGTAAATCATATTTCTTGCTTTTCTGTCTGAGAATTCCTCAACATAATTGACTGCTTGATGACATCACTTTCATTCGACATGAGAGATCCTCTACGGTGGGCTCCAAAATGAAATGAATGTTGGGAAAAGTAAAATCCATGTCGCAAAGCCTGCTGGACCTCGGTGGCTAGCTTCCTCTCAGGTCAAAGAAAATGAAGGAGAATTTAGTATGGTCAATGCAACTAACTAGCACATCTTTTGAACTGTGGGAGGAAACTGGAGCACCTGGAGGAAACCCACACAGACAAGAGGAGAATGTGCAAACTCCACACAGATAGTGAACCAAACTGGGATTCCATTCCTTTTAGGTCAAGGATAGATGTCTTCGGTTTGCCATTGATGGTAAAATCAAGGTCAGTATTAAGTAGAAAGCAATGGCAACATTCAGCAGATCGGGAAGTCATTTGTGGAAGAAGTTCAAATTTCACACCTGCACCCTTCACCAGAACTGTTTGTTGGTACAGATGAAGCAAAATATTTTAAATGGAATGGTTCAAGGGGAGGGATAAAATACACATAGGAAAGTTAATAGAATGACCTGTAAAGTGCTAAAATGGAAAACAGGAGATGGGTGAAATGAACGATGTTATATTCGCATATGTCACTGAGAGGACTTATGAAGAAATTAATGAAATAGGGATGTGCAAAGGAATGAGTGCTGATGTATGAGAGTAGGTGAGTCTTTGGCCAAGTAAAATGAAGATACTTCGGAAGTTTTGGTGTGGGACTTGATATTAATGAAACGGATGCAATGAAGACTGGCAATTTGGGAGCAGAGATTGTGCTTACAGTTGGTATGATGGGAAGGGGGAAATCCAAATAATCAAAGAATTCCATTATAAATAAATGTCTGCTGGAAACCCTTCCTCAGAGACAAAAAGGAGTCTAGGAAGGAATAGATTGTATAAAGATAAGGATGGAATGAAAATTAAAAGGAAAATTAAACACATTTTCTCAAGAAGAGAAAGAGTAAGAAGCAGTACAAACACAAGCAGTTGAAAAAGAGGTCCAGGAGGGAACTTGTGTGAAATTGTAGAAAGGTGGTTCAACATATCTTATTCATAGATAAGCGTAGAACTCTTATGGATACACATAGCAACACTCTTTATTTGAAGGAAGTGACACATTAACTGTTACACAATATCCATGAAAGAAATCATAAACAATCATTTCTGTCTTCTCTTGGCCATCAAAATAAAAAACATGCATATGATAATCTTTGAACAATTTGATTTAATTATTCTTTAAATCCTATTAATTGACACTACGCAGAGCAGAAATATTACTGTGTGATATTCAATAAAATAGCTGCTTGTTCTAAAATCTGAGACATTCATCATTCAAAGATTAAACAACATATGGAAATTCCTCTCAATGTATGAGAACTGGACAAATGCAGCTTTGGTTTGCTACGCAAATTCACCATTCAGTGTTAGCATCTGTAAGCATCTATGTCACAGCAGTCATTAAAGAAAAGGCAGTTTATATACTTGTCAAAAGTTTTGTGTATCCTATAGTTAATCTGTTTTTATTCCTGATTACTTCAGATATGACAAAAAGCAGATTTCATTTCGTGCCACATTAGCTTGAGCCTCTTCTCCATAATTAACCATCCATAAATTACAGAGCCTATATATAACTAAAATGTATCAGAAACCCATAAATTACAGAGCCTATATATAACTAAAACGTATCAGAAACCCACAAATTAAAATTGCATTGAAAATTTGATCAGTTTGGTCAAAGGTATTAGACATGAATGTGGACTCATTGGTATATGCTGGCAAGTTCGTAACCCGATATTATCGCACAATGTGAGAATTGCACAACACTTTTGGGAACACACAAGTACTTAAGGACAGACAATTAACAACAAATGGATATGAGCCATTTTAAGAAAATATTGAAAAGTGATGACAATGTTAACTAAAATAAATGCGTGAGAATTGTATCATGCTTTTTTGTGAAAAATACAAACAGTGCAATCAGAAGGAAAAGAATAGCAACTGAATTTAGAAGTTTTCCTTGTTGAATATAAAATGTACTCCTCTTGGATCAGCAGATGAATGAGCAATACTCATCTTATTTAAGGTTTTAGCGAGAGCCTGTGGCCCACAAAGGAAGACTCCCACATTAGTGCTGTAAAAGAAAAGATATTACTTTTAATTATGGCATCTTACTTTGTAAAAACATACTTCCTTTTGTTTTTCCACTTAGATTGCTATTTCTGTTTACAATTCTGCTGGGATGGTAACATGTAAATAACACTCAAGAGCATCCATGGTGGCCAACAAACCAAGTGTTCCTGCAGAGCACCAGCTGATCCTGTCCTTTAGAACTGTGGCAGCCATTTTATGCTGGCAGAGTTCCACAAATATCTGAGAGTTGAATGATAATTGGAGTTGATGCAGCAATCAAAGGAAAACACACTTCAGTAGTCAAATTTTAATATTCAATATAGAGAGATTGGTTTCAATTACGTATTTCACCTGAGGAAAAACATATTGAACAAAAATCACAGAATCATAGAACCCTACAGTGCAGAAAGAGGCCCTTTGGCCCATTGAGTCTGCACCAACTACAATCTCACCCAGGCCCTACTCCCATATATTTTACCCACTAACCTATGCATCCCTGGACACTAACAGGCAATTTCTTACCATAGCCAATCAACATAACCTGCACATCTTTGGACTGTGGGAGAAAACCGGAGTACCCAGAGGAAACCCACACAGACACGAGGAGAATGTGCAAACTCCACACGACAGTGACCCAAGCCGAGAATCGAACCCAGGTCCCTGGAGCTGTGAAGCAGCAGTGCTAACCACTGTGCTACCGTGCCGCCCTAATTCCACATGGATAGTGACCCGAGCTGAGAATCAAACCCAGTCCAATTTGCAGGTCAAGTGCATTGGCCATTCTAAATTGCCTTTGGTATCCCAGGATGCATAGGTTAGAGTGAATAGTGGGGTAAGTACGTGGGTTTATGGGAATAGAATCGAGTGGGATTGTTGTCAGTGCAGACTTGATGGACTGAATGGCTTTTTCTGCATCGTAGGAATTCTATGATTTTATTCTATGTATTCAATAGATTTTTATACTGTACCAAAACGTAAACTCAGATTATAAATTTGATCTTTGGTATATGGTTGGAAATCACAACATTTTGATCTTGAGCCAATAGTTGACATACAGTGGTTCCATAATTATTTTGTAAGGTTCTTGGACTAGTAACCCCAAGCCGTGCTGATTAATCAAATTGTAGATTTGGGGATCCATTTGATAAAAAAATGGCTTCAGGGCAGAAAACAGAGAATCATGGTAAAAATTATTTGTTTCAGTTTAGAGGATGGTAGTCAAGTGATGCTCCCCAAGGGGCAGTGCTCCTTTGTTTCCTCCTTTGTTGTACATAAATGAGTTGGGTCTTGGAATACACAGTACAATTTCAAAATTTGGCAATGATATGAAACTTGGAGGAGTCACAAACAGTGAGGATAATACAAATCACCTTAAAGATGCCGGCACCATGATGGCACAATGGTTAGCACTGCTGCCTCACAGCATCAGGTACCCAGATTCAATTCCGGCCTTAGGTGACTGTCTATGTGGAACTTGCAGTTTATCCTTGTGTCTACGTGGGTTACTTCCAGATGCTCAGGTTTCCTCCCACAGTCCAAAGATGTGCGGATTAGATTGATTTGGCTATGCTAAATTGACCTTAGTGTCAGGGGGACCAGCAGGATAAATATGTGGGGTTATGGGAAGAGGGCCTGGGTGGGATTGTGGTTGGTGCAGATACGATGGGCTGAATGGCCTCCTACTGCACTGTATGGATTCTATTGATGATATAGGCTAGCAGAATGGACAGGCAAGTGGCAGATGGAATTTTTTTTTTGCAACTTTATTCCAATCCAATCAAGTCAAATTAAAGCCAATTCAGAGTCCCAACAAGTTGGGACATTCCCAATCCAAACTGACAAAACAAAGCTCTCACCATTTATCTTGGGCTTGATCTACAGATCCAAACTGATTGGAGTAGGTATAGCTCCTCCTCCAAGGCTTGATCTAATTTGCATCTTAGCCAAAAGGCCGAGATGTCACTTTAAAAAATTGCTTCAAATGAAGCTGAAATGTAACCTAATGACTTCAACCAAGTGCAGCATGTCGATACTTCACTTGATCTTAGCCAAAAGGCCCTTGCAGATGGACTTTAACCAAGTGTGAGGTGATGCAACCAAAAGAGAAAATGCTGGAGAATCTCAGCAGGTCTGGCAGCATCTGTAAGGAGAGAAAAGAGCTGATGTTTTGAATCCAGACTACCCTTTGTCAGAGCTAAAAGGCATAAAAAGTGGGAGATATTTATACTGCAGGAGGAGGGAGTGGAAATTGAGTCATAGCCATAGAATATGAGAACATGAGGTGATGAAATTTGGGAGATGGGATAGATCAAGGCAATTTGGACTGAATGGCACAGTATTACAATAATGAGGTTTGTTTTTTTCAATATTTTGGGACTTTAATTTAATGTAAAATAAAGAGAGTCATATGCTTTGTTCTGAAGTTTGCCTGACACCAAGCCTAGGTTGTTTGATTGTTAGAGATTAAAGGGGTCTTGTTGTTTTATTAGCAAGAATCTGCAAGTTGTTTACACTTGGGGACAATGGAGGCAGACTATATGCTAACAGTGGATAGACTGTAAGTCTCTGCTGTTCCACAAAAGTATTGATAATGTCAGGTTCTAAACAGTTTCAATTAACTGTTTACTTCCAAATAGAAGACAGTTTGATCTCAAGGATAGCTGTTCAACATTTCCACTTGGAAAAAGGACCCATGTGCTTTATGTTACAGTGGAGATGGGCTTTGAGAGAAAAAAGGTTTAAGATGTTCCTGAAATTTTGCACATAAGGTTAGTCTATCAGGGAGAGCAGCATCAGATAGCTAAATACTGGTGTTAACCATTACAGGAGTACAGGTGAGAACTCGTGCTTGGATCGAAAAGGCCAAATTTATGATGAGACAAAATGAAGCTTGAAATTTTATTTAGCTCCTTTTAGAGGAAGAATCTCTTGTGGGTAGGGGGTGGGGGTGTGGGTGTGACCACATCCTCTCCCCCTCCCTCTCCATGTGAAACATAGTTCTGAGTTTAAATATTCCCAGGACGAGAAAGGAAAATAACAAAAATAAACTCATAGAAATCTACAGTGCAGAAGGCGGCTGTTCGGCCCATCAAGTCCACATCACAATATCCCACTCAGTCCTACCTCCACAACTCCATGCATTTACACTAACTCATCCCCCGACACTAAGGGCCAATTTAACATGACCAATCCACCTAACCCACACTTTGGATTGTGGGTGAAAACCAGAGCACCTGGAGGAAACCCACACAGACGCGGGGAGAATATGCAAACTCCACACAGACAATGACCCAATCAAACCTGTGTCCCTGGCATTGTGAGGCAGCAGTGCTAACTACTTTTCCACCATGTCGACTCTTGGGCATTAAGGATCAACTTGGACTTTGAAGAATTTAATGTGCTTTTGTTTCTTCTAAAGGAAAAGGGGGAATTTTCTGTTTTGTACTTTAAGGAATAATAAGACAAATATAATGTTTAGTCAATAGAAATTTTAGTCTTTTGTTACAGTAACAAAAGACTTAACATGAAGTCATGTATCATCCTTACAACTATTAACTGTAAGTTAATATTTTTTGAAGTTATCACTTTCTACAACAATTGTAACAATAGTTCTAAAGAGTGTGCAGAAACACAGGGGACGGGGGTTATGTGCATTGATTTTGAAGATGCCAAGACGTTTTGAGAGAATGCTAAAAAAGCACGTGGGATCTTGGGCTTCATAAATCAGGGCATTGAGGGATTTAATGAGGATCATAATTTCCTTGATTTAAGCACTGGTTAGGTGCCAGCTGGAGTATTGTGTACAGTTCTGGTCATCACACTTAAAAAAGATGTGAAGGTCCTTGAAAGGATGCAGAAAAGATTTATCCATAAGATTCCAGGGGTGGGAGATTTTAGTTGTAAAGTTATGTTGGAAAAGCTGAAATTTTTCTCCCTGGGGCAAAAGAAATTGATAGGAAATTTTATAGAGGTGCATGCTAGAGGCAATTTTCTTTTAGCATAAATGAGATTGTTGCAGTATCAGCAATGTTGTGAATACATACTAATGTGTAAATGGAATCTAAAATAAAGCAATATAAATAAAACAATGGGGTCAATTCTCCCAGCTTTACAGTAATGCAGCAGGCCAGGACGCATTAGTGGATGCTGTGTAGTAGGTTTTCCGCTGGATGCAACAGCGTCCTTGTGTCTCCAATCACCAGATAATATTTGAATACTATAATTCTGATTTAAATGTCATTAGCGAGTCCAGGACTGAGGTCTCTGGGCCTGCTAGCTTCTCTCCCCCGCTGCCAGGAGTGTTTCTCTCCAGCAGGGTTTACTGATCCCACTAGGAGGTCAGGGGTAAGGGGAAAGTGCCCTCTGACACTGCCTACAGGGAAAAATGGCAATGTCCATGGGACACCATGGCACTGCCCACTAAGAGGGTAGGGCTAGAGCTGGCAGGGCCTAATAGAAGAAGCAGGGCTGCTGGGGATGATCAGTGAGGATAGAGGTCAGGCTGCCACCGCCTTCAGAGTCAGTGACAGAAGGAATGTGGTCAGTGATCGAGGCTGGCCATTGGAGTGGAATGAAGGGGGGGGGGTCATCGGGGAGATCAGGACTGCCAGGGGGAGCATGGGAGATGGGCTGGGAGGATGGCGGAGGGGCAGGACATGTCCGGGAGGTCAGCAACTGGGGCATGAAAGGGCAGTGATTGGGGATTCCTGTGCTGGTCAGCGATCGGAAGACCCGCAGTGCAGGGCTACTACACGTGTGTGTCAATCTTGGCACTAACAGATCGGCATATGCGGAATGGCTTACTCAGCGCTATGTTGCTGGTCCCTCGGTTGGAATTAGGCCCTGCCCATTGATTTTTATCATGATTCACACCAGGGTTCTTTGTCAAGCACAGCGTGTGGGAGATTCATTTTGAAAGTCCCATTGTAAAAAAGCAGCGAGGTTTACTCCAGTTTTTACCTGAATTTGGCTCTTAGAATTTTTTGGGAGAATTCCACCCAGGTTAGCTGAATATGTGATTTTTGTAAAATGCAAGCAAATGGGGATTGCATTTAGTTTAAAGGGAAAATTGATGTTTAAGTCCTAATTGGCTTTATTTAGTGTTGTCACTTTTCAGCTTATATTCCCTAAGGGATATAATGAAAGTTATGTCTGTCTTCCCTCACTGTTGCCTAGCAACTACATTATAGAACTGTAAGCTATTCGGAGATTGATGTCCAACCATGAAGAAGAGTACTGAAATTGGGAGTAAAGTCATGTATTAATAAAGCTGGAAACAATAGAACAATAAATATATACCTGAAAATTAATAGAATTTTCCATTTTTATTTAAGCATTGTCATAGAATTTATGTAAAAGACATTAAGATAAGTCAGCACTTCAGGTTCGGCTGCTTTGTTCAAAGACATACCTTGGATGTTTAGTTGCAATGTTTTTGAACTCAATCTCCCAGTTTGGCCTCCCATACAGAGTCTTTTGTTTGAGTCCTGTGATGACATCAGTTTGGGCTTCATGGTGCATGGCAAAGTGAGTAGCCTAACAGGGATGAAAATAAGATTTAACCTCTGCATTAGTGTTCATCAAGGAATGGAGCAGCATTTCAAAAATGATACAAATGGCTACGACTAATTCACTAAGACTTTGCATTATAAAGCAAATGGATAGCGAGAATAAGGTAAAAGATGCTAATGGTGACGGAATCAAGCAAATCACTTAAAACATAAAATTAATTCCTCTTTTATTTGATTAAAATACTGGAGAAAGAAATCTGACACAAATCTGTTAAGGATTCATTTTCTAATTTCACCATCAATAATTTTTATTCTATTATCTAATGGAAATGGATAATATTTCAAGATTGTCATATGAACAAAACTGCTGCCAATGGTTACCACATCAAAACAATCTCTGGTAAAGGGTCATAGCTGAAACAGATAGCTAATCTTTCTTATTTCAAATGCTGATCTTCATAATTATACAATAAAGTAAACCTTAATTAAGATTTGTGTTTTGTTCATAATAAACAGTGATGATGCAATTTTATGAAGTCAGAAGCTCAATATCCCTAACTTTCAATTTAGTGCTCTATGTATAACCTTAGGTGATAAAATCTAAAAGTTGTGTACTGTGATTTATACTGAAGTTAATATCTAGAAAAATCACCAGAAAATGATACGCTTTTGTTTTCTCATATCACTGAACAGATACAGGACGTTTGTGAGGGGTTAGGAAATAGGCATGATGGCACAGTGGTTAGCACTGCTGCCTCACAGTGCCAGGGACCCAGGTTCAATTCCGGCCTTGGGTTGCTGTCTGCGTGGAGTTTGCACTTTATCCCTGTGTCTGGGTGGGTTTTCTCCAGATGCAAGATGATTCATTTTGGGAGGACAAACTTGAATGCAGATTACAGGGTCAACGGCAAGATTCTGAGGAATGTGGAGGAACAGAGAGATCTTGATCTTCATATCTACAGATCTTTGAAGGTTGCCACTCAAGTGGATAGAGCCGTGAAGAAGACTTATTGTGTGTTAGCATTTATTAACAGGGGGTTTGAATTTAAAATTTGTGAGGTTATGCTCCAACTATACAGGACCTTGGTGAGAGCACATTTGGAATATTGCGTGCAGTTCTGGTCACATCACTATAGGAAGGGTGTGGAAGCATTGGAGAGTGCAAAGAAGATTTACCAAGATGCTGTCTGGCTTGGAGGGTAGGTCTTATGAGGAAAAGTTGAGGGAGCTGGAGCTTTTCTCTTTCAAGTGGAGAAGGATGACAGGTGACAGATAGAGTGGACATTCAGAGACTATTTCCTCAGGTGGATGTAGCTGTTACTAAGGGGCATATAAAGTTCATAGTGAGAAATATAAGAGGATGTTAGAGGTAGATTCTTTACTCAGAAAGTGGTTGGGGTGTGAAAAGCACTGCCTGCTGTGAAGTGGAGTTGGACACTTTAGGCACTGTCAAACAGTTATTGGATAGGCACATGGAACACACGAGAATGATAGGGAGTGGGATAGCTTGATCTTGGGTTCGGACATAGCTCGACACAACATTGAGAGCCAAAGGGTCTGTACTGTCCTGGACTGTTCTATGTTCTATTCTCTGGTTTCCTCCTATAGTGTAAAAATGTGCTGGTTAGACTGATTGGCCATGCTAAATTGATCCTAGTGTCAGGAGGATTAGCAGGGTAAATGTGTGAGGTTATGGGAATAGGGTCTGGGTGGGATTGTGGTCAGCACAGACTTGATGGGTTGAATGACCTCCTCTGTACTGTAGGAATTCTATGACATTTCATTAAAGAACAACAGCTAGAAGCCATAGCCATAGTAGGTAGGAAAAGACTAACGGTCTGGCAGGGACCCAATCAAATGTTTGGAAAACCATTAAAGAACAGGACATTAAAGGCAGTGAACTCTGGGCAACTTCCAGGTTTCCACATGTTTGAGAGTACAGAAACAGGTGAGCGTGTGTGAGAGGAAACATGGTGCAAGTGCAGTAGTGTTCAGATATCTCTAGCACTGGGACCAGTTCTTGAGCAGGAAGAGCATATGCAAGCCAAACAGATTGGCCCTGGACTTTTGAGGTGTAATATCCTCACTATGAACTTAACTGGTGCTTTCAAAGAGGGTTCAAATGAATTTGACAGTAGGAGAGGAACAAAGACATAAAGCAGAAAGGAGAAACGAGATGCATAGAAAACTAGATGGGAAAACAACAATATGGTGCCAGAGGACTGGAGGATTGAAAATATTTCACCCTTGTTAAAAATAGGAGAGGCAGATAAACCTGGTAAACCTGGTGGGAAAACTATGAGGGATCATTGCCACAGACAACTTTTTACTTGGGAAAGCATAGATTAATAAAGAGCAGCCAGGACAGGTTTGTTAACAGTAACTCATATCTGAGTAATGTAATGGGCTTCTGTAATAAATTAACAGAGGATTGATGAAGGTAGTGCAGATGATGTTACATATATTGACTTTCAAAAGGTATTTGATAAAGTACTAATTAACATATGTATTTGTAAAATAGATGCACATGGCATGCACTGGAAATCCTCAGCTATCAGCATTGGGGCCATTTCCTTTCATGTTATATATAATTGATCAGTGCTTGGACTTAGGGAGAACGTTTTCAAAATTTGCTGATATAAAATGTTGCAACATAACAGATCATGAGGAGAATACTAACAGATTTCAGGAGGACATGGGCAGGCAGATAAAACGAGAAGTCACATAGTAAGTGCAGCTGAACGTAAATTATGTCTGAAGTAATGCATTTTAAGAAGAACAAGATCGAAAAGCACGCTTTGCAGTGGGATACAAACACTGCAAATGTGAATATTCACAAAATGTTGCAAACGACAGCTCAAGTTGATGAGGCATTTAAGAAAACACTTTGGATATTTGACATCTTAAATAGGTATATTGATTACAAAAATAAGGAAATTATTCCAAACATTTACAAAACATTTTTTAGACCTCCAGTTGAAGTATTATTTACAGTTTTGGGTATTAGTTTAGGGAAGGATGTCAAAATCTTGAAGAGGTTAGAGTAGAGGTTTACCAGAACAATAATGGGATAATGGCATTCCATAGGAGTTTCAAAAGGACACAAAGATGACTACTAATAGAATGATAAAATTCATACAGTGCAGAAGGAGGCCATTAGGCTCATCAAGGTGCATCGACAACAATCTGACCCAAGTGCTATCCCCGTAACCTCACATATTTACCCTGCTAGTCCCCCTGACACTAAGGGGCAATTTAGCATGGCCAATCAACTTAACCTGCACATCTGTGGGAAGATATTGGAGCATCCAGAGGAACCCACACAGACAATGGGGAGCATGCACAAATTCCACCAGACAGTCACCCAAGACCAGAATTGAACCTGGTTCTCTGGCACTATCAGGCAGTAATGCTAACCACTGTGACACCATACTGCCCCAGTAATTGGGAGGGTTATGGAGGAAAAAGCTGAGGAGGTGGAATCTAAACTAGATGGATCTTTCAAAGAGCTGGTGCACAAATGACTAGTCAAATGGCTGCCTACTATGATGTAGGATTCTATGATTCATAATGTTTTTAGTAGCGTGATGTGACAAAATAATCTCTTTGGGACAGTTCCTCAAACTTGTGTGTCTGTGTGTGTATATATACATAATACACACATATATATATCTCTGTGGTTTAAAATTTACCCAATTTCAAATTCTGAAAGTTCTTGGAATGGCTGCCTGGCTTACTGGAATTTTATAGTTCTGTAATATTTGGGGAAGTTTGAGATTGCTAATTGCAGGATCTTGCTTGGTGAAAATTAGAATTAAATTTACCCACATGGTCAGAATACATTAATTAATTTGTTCCATTTATCCACACAGCTTTAGACACATAGAAATATTAAGGCTACACCTTGACAGGGAAAGAATATTGTTACACATGAAGTGAACAATTACTTAAACTCCTAAATCCTACATTCACACTTTTGCTTTACTGTTTTAACTGACCAGAACATTTGTAATAATGCATTAACCATCAAAATATGTACAAATTATAAACAAATACACTGGTGACACGCACCTTATTCATCTTATTCACAAATAGTCTGATTTTTGTTTATTTCACAGGAATATGATGAAACTAAGCTAAGCATTAGTGTCATTCCACTCTCAGGGTGCAGTGTCCTCTTACACTAGCACACATACCAAATTACTTTCCACAATAAAAAGACATTGATCAACTGAAAGACATTTATGTGTAAGTATGGTAAATTATACAAATATTTAATTGGTGAAACTATGTCAAGGATTAAATTATTTGATGTATGACAAGTTATGCCATGATGAAGGTCATTATAGGAATTATAATTAGCCATATTCTTTTACATGCTCTGCAATGATCAGGTCAGTTGTCATGCTGCCCTGACTGATATGGGCCAATTCAATGTGAAGATCAGAGCTAGGATCTTGCCCCAGTGTGAAGCTGGACGATTTAGGGTCGGAAAAGCATTTTAAGTAGTTTGGTCATTGCAAGGCACAGAAAGGGGTGAACAAGAATCTAGACTTCTTTTCATCAACTTCCCTTGATAAAGCTTACTTAATGAGTTTGCTAACAATAATTACCTGATTTTCATCCCATCCAGTGAGGTAAATGTTATAGCTCAGGAAATCAGAATTGCCTCTTTCAAGCATTTGTGTCTCAAGTGACTGGAGGAGGTCAGCAAACCATTCAAAGGCACTGGTTTCTCGACAGAGCCAATAAAAGTAGATCTGAGAAAGAAATCAAGATTGTGGTATTGTGTCCATTGTGTAAGTTATCTTTTTTTTAACCTTTCACAATTGATCAGTAACATTTTTCTCCACTTCCTTTTGCCATTTCAACTATCCCTTTACTCAACAAGCAATTTAATTTTGCTTTAGAGATTGCCCTTCTATTTTCCTAGAGCATTACCCATCATTTCCAGATTTCTATCCAATGATATAGATTTCTACATCACAGAGCTGTCAAATGCTAAAATGAAAAGGCATGATCCCCTGTTATCTTACCCAGAATGCATGTGCTTTTCTCATTAACATAGCATGTATCCACATTGACCAGGAGAAACATAAAGGGCTGGATTCTTTACCTTGCCTGCACCTGGGATTCTCCTCTCCTGCCGCAGAGAATGGACATTTGGCCAAGTGTCAAATTCTCCGTTCTCATTGGCAGCAGCAGTGCACGCCAGAGAACTCCAGCCAATGTCTTCAAGTGTTTTGGGTTTAACCAGGCTGACTGTTTCCTGTTACTACTTTGTACTTATTTCATGATGATCTGATTTATTTAAAATTGAATATTTTGTTTACAAGAAAATACAAAATACCATCAGAGTATTTGTTAAAAATAGAGACATTTTGCTGAAACTTTTCACTTTGCATTTGTTTGGACATATGTAAGAATGCCAATTTTCAAACAATTACAATTTACATGAAATCAGAAAGTAGGGGTTGATTGGTTGATATGTCAACTTTGATTGTCATGAAGAAAGCAACAAGAAACTTCAGCTTTTCCAAGTTTCTGGGTAATTCAATGAAGGCATGAGGTTGTGTGGAATAGATACAGTAAAGACCATTTTCAACCAGCCTGTGCTTATTCATGTTAGCTGTGATTGGGCAGCACTTACTGAATAATCCTAAGTTTGGTAATAGCAACACTAATAATCAATTTGGGCAGCACAGTAACACAATGGTTAGTTTCATAGCACTAGGGACCCAGGTTCAATTCACATCTTGGGTCATTATCTATGTGGAGTTTGCACATTCTCCTGTGTCTGTGCGGGTTTCCTCCGGTGTTGTGGTTTCCTCCCACATTCTGAAAAAAGTGCTGGTTAGGTGCATTGACCCGAACAGGTGCTGGACTGGGGCAACTAGGGGAATTTCCCAGTAACTTCATTGCAGTGTTACTGCAAGCCTTACTTGTGACTAATAAATAAACTTTTCTTATTTTACGATAATTAGTCAGGTTCGTAATTTGCTCATGTATGTTTGTTACAAGTGATATACATTCATATGCAGGGACCTAATCTCTGTGAACAAAAGAAATATGTTCAAACCTTACACCTCTTTGAATTACCCGGAAGTTTGGGAAGCCTATAGTTTTCAGTTTCTTTCTCCATGACAAAGCCTTGGCTGATCAGAACTGACTCACCAGCCAATCAGCACCCTCTTCTCCTGTAGCATATGTGATTGTTTGAAATGTGTTATTCTTGCAATAGTTCTGATAAGTGCAAGATGAAAAGCTTTGGTAACATATCCCTTTTTTCAGCAATTTTCATGTTCTGTACTAGCAAGAAAATAGGAGTACTTCTGGTAGCCATTCAATGACTTATTAGTAAGAATAAAAGATTCAGTTGTGTAAAAGATGTTGCCATATGAGATCTGACAAGGGCATTCGGTATTAGGTTATGAAGAAAATTGATTTAAGTTTTGGGATCTGCAATTAAGGGAGTAAAAAAATGATCATTAATATTTTTCAGAATCCCTAGCAATAGATTTTAAAGTATTATGAGAGGTCACAACAGGAGACAGCAGTAATAATGGATTTTTTATTCCCTAGTACCGATCTTGCAACATTAAATAGGAATAAATATACACAACATTTGAAAGCCTTCCTTTGCATAATAGTTACAAATAGAGTAATTAGTTTTACCAACTCAAGTGTGTAACTGAACCAATCTCAAAAAAAAATTACGATCTTATAACAGCAGGGTCCTATAACATATCTGGGACTTCAATTGCCAGTTTTAGGTAGGAATTAACTGGATTATGTGCAGTTCCCATGGCTCTGTAGAATGAGGTGTTCAGTTATTTTCTAGGCTCTAGAGGAGTCGGAGCTGTCTTCTAAAGTCTCCCATGCTCTGTGATTGTGACCCTTCCCCACTACTCAGCCCCTCTCCACCAGCGTACTTTGATAGTGGAGCTCTGGACTGATTCATAGGCTTTAGTCTCGTGAAATATGCAACTTGCGAGAATGTTCTATTTCTCTCCTGCTCCCAGAAAACTAATGATTTCCTGGACAGTTTAGGAGGAGAGGGTTGGCAGTACTGCTCTGAGTGGTACTGGACTTATGGTTATTTACTATTTGATGATAATTTTCAAGTAATGAGGAATCAGACCTTGCCATTCCTGGGCAACAACACATCCAAGAACAGAAAGATGCAGTGGAAGAAGAATAGCATCAACCACCACTGCCCCTTATTACCCATGAATGCTTCCTTCCATCCTCTCCAACACTATATGCAGCCTGTCCCACAATGGTTATAAACTGTCCTTATCTTCCCTAGTCTAACTCAATGGATCTTGACCTTAATTCACTATGAATACCTACACCAGAAAAAAGGAAATTTAATCCAAAAGCTCAATTTCATCTTCACCTAATGATACATAGGAATAATTATGAATAGGCTTTGTGCAAAGTCTTACTTCCTGTCTTCAGTGTATGTTTACTGATCCTAGTGCCCCCATTATTTCCTCAGTTGTGATGGTGAAAAATTGCTGAGCTACCATTCAAGTAGCTGTGGTTGCTAACTATGAACAGCAGTGGACCTGAAGAACCTGGCTATACACTGCAGCATCTGGCAAGGGACAGAGCAGTCTGTTCCAGCTAGCTGCATGACACTAGTAAGGATACAATGAGTGATTTGGATTAGCTATCTTGCCATCCTAAGAGAAGGACGGGATATGTGCGTCACATCTCCATCACATTTCTTGATCCCATCATTCTAGAGGAGCTTAATATGCTTGCTGCATCACTTGTTGTATTTCACGTTCCTGTCTTAAGACTGATTTTTATTTTATTTTAATTTGCAAAGCTTTGAATCTAAACCAAATATCAATTACATTCTGCTGCTCAATACATGCAAGCAAAATAAACCTCCGTCAGTAAATGTGCTCTTGCGCAATTACCTTTTTCAGTTTGAGATCAGGATCAGAGTGAGTTAACTTGTACCAGACCGATTTGAGGATGGATGCGAAGGGAGTTACTCCAATCCCAGCACCAACTAGGACAGCAGTCTCATACAGAAAGACATCCTCACTGGCTGTGCCAAAAGGACCATCAACTGCAATTCTAAAACAAAAATATTAAGTGATTCTGCTAGCACTTGGAATCTCTTTTATACCAAAATATCTCAACAAGAAGCAGGGCATCCCAAGGAAACAGAGTGCATGATGGTGAGAAAGTCTTGATATGTCTCAGTTAAAGCAATGGATAGACAGATTTCAGAAAAATGCATTGTCAACTAGTCCTGAAGCATAATTTCAGGGTCACTAACGGTAAAGTTGTCATTGTCCCAAATGACCATTGGCTGAGATTGGTGGTGAGTTAACCTGAGGATCACTGCAACTCAGATGAAGGGCAAGGTTGACAAGGCAGGCCTTCATCAATAACCTCAGCCTGTATGGGAATTATCTGCATTACTAACTGACCATCCAGCTGACCAAGCTAAACTGACCCTCAGTCCTGTGTATGGGAATTAGAATGACTTAATGTCAGGGTTTCAGAGATTTACATTGTAATTTCAATGCATGGTTAGAAAGCTGGAGGGAACTGCCAGACCTCTCAACTGGCAATTGCTTGTAGAGAAACAGGTCAGTTTTAAGAAGCTAGTCTCCTTAACATCCCACTTCCCAGCATTAACTCCCTCCCTCCCTCCAAAGGACTTGTAAATGGGCACCTAGCTGCTGCCAACAAAAGAAGATTGAACCACCCAGGGACCACTCTAGTAAGTCACAGGATTGGGAAGAATGGAGAGGAGTTCAGTGAGACACTGTGAATAGGAAAGGTCAGAGGGTAGTGGACCCCGGAGGCTCATACTTACCTTCTGGGACACAATAAAAAAAGTGTTTTTGTTTAACCTATCCTTTGGGGCTATTACTGAATAACAGGAATGTTTCTCTGGTCAAACTGGCTGCTCAGCCCATTAAAATTGCTTCAAAGTCTATGTGAGCAATTGGATCTTGACATTACTGAGACTGTGGCCTATACAAGTGAACACCTCAACCTTTCAACATTACAAGAACCGTGATATGTTGGAATAGGAAAAAAGACCTAATTCACTGTCTGATTTCCACCTGATGGAATGAGTTAAAATCCTTCCTTGAGCATCAGAACAAATTGAGTATGATTCAGAACCAACAGAATTAAATTTCAAAGGAATTATTCTGTAATTCAGCATTCTAAATTACTAATCTGACAAAGGGAGCAATCTTAGAATCACAGACCATTGGCTTGTGATTCCCAGGGATCCACACATACCCTGTACCCATAGTTTCCTACTGGGAGTTCCAAATCATTCCTCAAAGATTGAATGGAATTTATACAGTAATTTTGTTTCTAAAATATCATATTGACTGGCAGGAATAATATTGACTGGATGCAAAGGTTGATAGCTCTCTCACCTGGGGAGTTTCCAGGCTTCTTGGAATTCCATTTGGTCTCCGCCACATACTTTGAACAAACTGTCTGTCCAATCTCCCACTCTTCTCACATGAATGCTGAAGTGGTCTTCCTCTGGAGAGGAGGTCAATGTGAAAGGGTGCCACTCCAGCCTCGAAACCTTTGAGCATTTGACAAAAATGTACTGCCCAACCTCCATTTTAAAACCACGCTTCTTCATCTGCAGCTCCAACACTTTTGAGGGATGGGTAACAACCTAGGGGTGGAGACACATACTGTAGCAATTGATTGAACAAATGACAATCAATGGTAGAACTGTATAAAAGCAACAAGCAATTCTTAGTCAGATTTCACTTTCTTACACAAGATCCTTGTGTAATATAATTCTAACAGTAAAGAATTTGCTTTGTTTTTCTTAGGACGATTCACATCTCTACAGTGTTCAAAGATGTGTAGGTTAAGTAGATTAGCAGGATAAATATGTGACATTACAGGGATAGGATCTGGGTAAGATACTCTGTTGTGAGAGTCAGTGTAGATTTGATGGGCCGATTGGCCTCCTTCTGCACTGTAAGAAATCTTCCACAAACCCACTTGGCCAAACTTTCTCTAAAGTTCCTCCATGCATAAACCCTGAATTTGGGTCTTGCTTTAGTTTCTCTTCTATTCCCCTCATGCCCTCTTTGAGCTTATCTTATTAATGAAATACAATATCTGCTCCCTTGATCTTATTACCACTAAAATCCTGATCCTGACCACCCAACTTCCCAGTCAATATTTCCAGATCCCTCCATATCATCTCCCTACACTGCCCGCCTCTCATTCCCCCAACATTTGTACTCACTTTGAACATAGAACATAGAACATAGAACACTACAGCACAGAACAGGCCCTTCGGCCTTCGATGTTGCGCCGATCAATATAAAAAGCAATGCCCCTCCAAACTAAACCATTCCCTTCTCTTCCATATACTTATCAACTAACCTCTTAAACGTCACCAAACTTGGCGCATCTACAACTGCTGCAGGCAGGGCATTCCACTCCCGAACCACCCTTTGGGTAAAGAACCTACCTCTGATATCCGTCCTATAACTATCACCCCTTAATTTAAAGCTGTGTCCCCTCGTGCTAGCTTTCTCCATCCTAGGAAAAAGGCTATCACTGTCCACCCTATCTAAACCTCTAATCATCTTATATGTTTCGATTAGGTCCCCTCTTAGCCGCCTCCTTTCTAACGAAAACAACCTCAAATCCCTCAGCCTCTCTTCATAAGACCTGCCCTCCATACCAGGCAACATCCTGGTAAACCTCCTCTGTACCCTCTCCAAAGCCTCCACATCTTTCTTATAATGCGGGGACCAGAACTGCACACAATACTCCAAGTGCGGCCGCACTAGAGTTTTGTACAGTTGCAACATGACGTTGCGGCTCCGAAATTCAATCCCCCTACCAATAAAAGCTAAGACTCCATATGCCTTCTTAACAGCCTTGTTGACTTGACTGCCTACTTTCAGGGATCTATGCACATACACACCAAGATCCCTCTGTTCATCAAGACTTTGAGCCCATAATCCTCTGGGAAATCTGAGCTCCTCTAATTCTGGCCACTTGAATATCACCAATTTTATTTGTTCCACATTTACAGTAGTAACTTTGATTGCCTGGGCTCTAATCTCAGAATTAGCTCTGTACCTCTCTCTACATAGCTTCATTTGACTTAGTATGACACAGAGCCACATTAGGCAATATTTTGTTATTAATATTTCTGTGAAGTGCCTGGATCTGTTTCATATTTATTAACTATGAACTGTTGTTGATACTTCAAAATGAATAGGAAAATAAATTGGATTTACATATCATGCTATTGAGATTTTATTGTTGGCAGTTTTTTGAGTCTATTTTTAAAAATACATTTTCAAGTAATATAGATTTCAAAGTCACAATGCAGGACAACTACTTCCCTTCTAAGCTAAAAGCAAAATACTACAGATGCTGGAGTCTAAACAAAAACAGAAAACGCTGGAAAATCTTAGATCTGAAAACATCTGTGGAAAGTGATTTAAGCCAATGTTTTGAGTCAGGATTGTTGGCTCTAATATCTCTCCACAAATGCTATCAGACCTGTTGAGATTTTCCAGCATTTGCTGTTTTTGCTTCACTCGAAAACTTACTGCAAAGGTTGCAAGGGATGTGCCAAAAATAATTCTCTTTTGTTTTTTCTTGGCAATTTACGTGAGAAAGATTGTATTTGGTGCTTCTCCAGAACTCCGTGGTTTATTTCATGTATTCAACGTGAAGACGGTCATGGGGGATAACACAGGTTTTAAAGCATTATTTCACAATGCACTACGGCTACAGTCTTTCTGCTACAGTTTCCAACTTTCAATCTGTTTTGGGAGATTAAAAACTAAGGTGCTACTTCAAAGAATGTTAACATCTTTCCATCTTTTAACTTGCAAGCTTTGGCTATACAGTAAAAAGAGTTTGTGATACTGCTGCACACTTTCCAACAATATCAGCTGAATATATATGCTTACTTTTGTGACGACAACTTTCTGATGTGATCGCCAAAATCGTACGAATCTCTCGCAGACGTACAAGGCCATTGGTCCCACCACCCATTTCCAAGTCTATAAAGAGGATTAGGGTGTTTAGGCAGAGAAGTATGAATGGTTTAATGAGATCACATTGGCCCCTAAGTAATGTCACCTTTAAAAAGTGAACCAAAGATATACAAACCATTGGTGGATTCCCTGAAAAAACAGGCTGAGGACACTGTGGGTTAGTCCCCCATTCTGCATACTTATCCTTGCAATAGGTGGCATTATGCTGCTTCAGGCTGGTTTCTGTTTGACCACGAACAATTCGCCTGTGGATTTGAAACAAAAAATACATTCATCGTGAGGATATTTTAAAGAGGCTTTGGGCTTATTTTTTAAAAAATTAAATTAAATATCATAGAGCCCTGACATCTATTTTTAGAATGCTTTCCTCCAGGTCTGACTGACATATGGCAGTTGAGAGTGAAGGAGGAAGTGGTCTAGTTTGTCTGTGCATCCGCGAAATCCTGAATGGTCTGCAGCCATATTTAACTCCTATATTTTTGAAAACTGTTAATGGGAACTTTCATATTCTTCAGTGATATTTTTCCTCCTTTTAAATGTAACAAATACAAAGAACAAAGAAAATTACAGCACAAGAACAGACCCTAACCAATTTTAATTAAAATCCCTTACCCTTCCAGAGACCATAATCCCTCTCTTCCCATTCCACTCATGTACTTGTCAAGATGCCCCTTACAAGTCACTACCATATCTGTTTTCACTACCTTCCCCATCAATGATTTCCAGGCACTCACTACTCTCTGTGTAAAAAAAAATCTGCCTCATACATCTCCTTTAAACTTTGCCCCTCGCACCTTAAACATATGTTCCCTAGTAATTGACTCTTCCACCCTGGGAAAAAGCTTCTGACTATCCATTATGTCCGTGCTTCTCATAATATTGTAGACTTCTGTCAGATCTCCCCTCAACCTCTGTCACTCCAGTGAGAGCAAACCAATCTTTCCTCATAGCTAATGTCCTCCATACCAAGCAACATCCTGGTAAATCTTTTCTGTACCTCTCCAAAGCCTCCACATCCTTCTGGTATTGTGGCCACCAAAATTGAACACTATATTTCAAGTGCGGCCTCACTAAGGTTCTATAAAAGGTCAACATGACTTGCCAATTTTTAAACTCAATTGCCCACCCGACGAAGGCAAGCATGCTATGCCTTCTTGACTACCTTCTCCACTTGCATTGTACACCCAGATCCCTTTGCCTATCAACACTCTTAAGGGTTCTGCCATTTATCGTATATTTCCTATCTGTGTTAGACCTTCCAAAATGCATTACCTCACATTTGTCTAGATTAAATGCCGTCTGCCATCTCTCTGCCCAATTCTTCAACTGATCTATATCCTGCTGTATCCTCTGATGGTCCTCATCGTTATCCTCAAATCCATCAACCTTTGTGTCATCTGCAAACTTACTAATCAATCCAGTAACGTTTTCCTCCAAATCATTTATATATATTACAAACAACAAAGTTCCCAGTACCAATCCCTAAGGAATATTACTTGTCACAGCCCTCCATTCAGAAATGTACCCTTCCACTGGAATCTTCCACTGGTCTTCTTTGACCAAGTAAGAATTTAGCAACACCAATTTATTTGATAGTAAAATTGCGAGATTTCAACACTCTGTGTCTTCGTCAGGCAAATGCAGTGTTCTGATCTGCAATAGCACACATCAGTACAGACAGTCAGAGATTGCTGATTAGAATGCGAATCCTTACATCTAACCTGCTATTCAAGTGTTAAAGTGGCTAACAATGTGTGTGAAGGGAATCCTGAGCATTGGTTAGAGAATTGTGTATTTTCTCCAGACAGCACAGTAAGTGAGGTTTTTTGCTAACCCAGGCAAGTTACGGGGGTTACAGATAGTGTGTCATGAAGCCAAGATCCCTATTAAGACCGTCCTCATGTGTGCGGAACTTGGCTATCAGTCTCTGCTCAGCGACTCTGCGCTGTCGTGTGTCACAAAGGCCCCCTTGAAGAACATTTATCTGCAGGTCGGAGGCTGAATGCCCATGACTGCTGAAGTGTTCACCCACAGGAAGGGAACTGTTTTGCCTGGTGATTGTTGAGCGATGCTCATTCATACGACCATGTCGTAGTGTCTGCATGGTCTCCCCAATGTACCATGACCAAGCCATATGTTAAGTAAATTTGTATCTTAGGGTCAGTTGTCAACTTGGATTGTGTTCAGAAAACTATAAAGATTCAAGCCCCATTTCGGGTCCCATTAGGCACATAATCTAAACTGATATTTTGGTGTTGTACTGCTGGAATGTTGCATTGCTATAACGAATTTTTTCTGTTAATAAATATTTAGCTGAGCTTATAGCATCTTTACAAATCCTCTGATCAGCAGTGGTCCCATGACGTTTATTACCCAGGCTAGATGTTTACTCAGCAATGTCTTGCGAAATGATGTGACTTGATAATGATATTATTTGCCATTTGCCTGGCATTTAAATTTTTAAGGCAAGAAGTTTTCTCGCTATTCGGTCAGTTCCTGGAATTACATTTTATGCAAACAGCCTAGAAATATGCATTTGCACCTCTGCTTTCTCTCCTAACATCTGCAAAGCATGAGGGAGTGAGGGTGCAGGGAAACTTCTCCTGCTGCTTTATCTGTTAAACTGGAGTCCATTCTGCTTTGTCAGCTGGATATTAAAGATCCTGTGGCCTTTTCTGACGAGTAGGTAATTTCTCCTGTGTGCTCATTCACATCTGTTTGTCAACTAATGTGGATAAAGCAGTCGCATTGTCATTCAACTCTGTTTTTTGTGGTGAATTGCTGGGAACAAGTTGGTTGGGTTTACCTATATACTTCAAAAGTAATTTGTGTGAAAAATTGAGATGTGATAAGGCACTATATAAATGAAAATCCTTCCTTCTTATAGTGCAGCTTGGTGTGTCAACAACTCCGCAAACCAAGGCAAGTACATAAGTAGTTATCCATCTCTTCCCATCCACCCATTCAATAAGCTTCTCGTTGAATCTCTTCCCAATCCTGATTCCTCTCCTCTACCAATTGGATGATCCATTTATCTCTCCTATATTGTGGTGCCATCAATGAACTCTCACTAATTCTATTTTCCTAACTTCAAGTGAGCATGGTGCTGGAGCATGGCTACCAGAAACTGACTCTTCATGACTCAGTGGCTAGCATTCTTATCTTTGAGTCATGAGGTTCTAGGCTTTAGAATCATTCCAGAGCTTGAGCTCAAAGTCAGGTCAGTACTCTGTGTCACTGGGGTTGCTACCCTCCTGATGAGATGTTAAACAAAGATCCATCTGTCTGCTCAGATGGATATAAAGTATTCCATAGCATTATTTGAAAGAAAAGAAGGGGAGCTGTCTCCAAGGTCCTGATCAATATTTATTCTTCAATCAAAATCACAAGAGCAGATTATCTGATCATCAACATAGTGCTGTTTGTGAGATTTGCTGTGCACGATTCATTTGCACATTTCCTTCATTACAACAGTGACTACACTTCAAAAGCACTTCAGGGCTGTAAAATACTTTGGGAAGTCTGGTGACAGTGTTATCTAAGTCCCTGGGAGTGAAGAAATTCAATTTAATTTCAAGCATCATTGCAATTAGACAATGAATTAGGGGAGCAGATGACACAGTAGTATTGACTAACGGGAATCCGGGTTCAAATCTTGCCATGATAAATGGTGAAATTTTAATCTAATAATAAAGATCTGGAATTAACAGTAAAATATGGAAACTATGAAACTATTGTCATAAAAATCTCTCATTAATGTCCTTTAGGGAAGGAAATCTGTTATTCTTATCCGGTCTGGCTTAAATGTGATTCCAGATCCACAGTAATGCAGTTGACTCTTAAATTCTCACTGAAACGGCCTATAAGTTACTCAGTTCATGGGCAATTAGGGAGGGGCAATCAGCCATCAGCTCAATAATGAATAAAAGACTCTGTAACCTGGTTAGCTTCTTGCTTGTCTAAAATACAACTGTGACCAATGACGATGGGCATGATTTAGCATTCATTACATTTTTTAAGACATTTAATACATGGTAAATGGAACTGTGCTGATAGAATCACTGGACACATCTGCTGATAATTGCTGCCAAGAACATATTTAGCATTAACCAGTGGTGCTGTTGTTTCATTTGTGTCATCTGAAAAGCATTTACTGAAATGAAGGAACATGGAACTTCAGTTGTTGTGAAAGACAGTTTCCATGGATAAAACGTACCCAGCTCCATGGATCACAAGTCCAGCAAAAAAGATCACGAAAAGGTGGTGAGTGTACCAGAAGACTTCAAAGTATGACCGCCTGATAATTTCTGTTGATGATGTTATCATTAGTATCAGAGCCAGAGTAATTGCAACCCCACTCAACCCAGCTAAGGTTGTGAATGCCACTTTAGTTGGATTCTAGAACGAAAAGACAATAAATGTATAAACAATACAGTTTAGGTTGGTCATAACCACAGAGAGCAACATCTAACTGGTGAAGAGGACAGATGTGCTCCTATGTCCTCACCTTCTGGCAGAGACAGTGCATGCCATCATTTGAGAAGACATAACTGAAGATGCAACCAGTCACAAGGCTGGATTGAATGTTGCCCTCATACCAAATCCTCCTCCTCACATCCCGTACACCCCTCGTCCCACAAACTCTTCTGATTTCCAAGCTGCAGATATTAGAAGCATGAACTTCTTGCTTTCTCACTATTTCCTCACTTCAACCTTTGTATCATCTGATCAGGTATGGTGGAACAGCAAGAAGTAGAAAATCTGGAAGTCAGTGATGAAGAAGAAACACTGTCACCCATCCTAAGGAAAGTCAGGAAAACTCTCTTGGCTTTTCAGTAGCATGATTGTCCAATGTTGCTTAATTCCCCCCTTTCCTGTGCCCCCAGGAATTACTTTCAGGCTGCTGTCAATCAAGCAGTGGACCAACATTTTTACCAGTGTGGAAATATCAATTACTAGGGGCACAAGTTCAAAGTGAGAGGGGGAAAGTTTAAGGGAGATGTGCCGGGAAAAGTTTGAGTGCAGAGAGGGTGGGTGCCTGGAATGCACTTTCAGAGAAGATGGTGGAAGCAGGCACATTAGCAACATTTAAGCGGCATCCAGATGGGTACATGAATAGGGAGGGAATAGAGGGGTCTGAGTAAGGGCAGAAGGTTTTGTTTCAGTCTAGTTAAGCATTATGATTGGCACAGATTTTGAGAGTTCAAGGGCCTGTTTCTGTGCTGTACCTTCCTTTGTTCTTTATTGATCTCCATCGAATTGTCATGCTGCCTGCAGAGATATGACAGATACTGTCAGCCCAAATTATATGCTGGTCCGCAGCCTCTTGGTTCAGATGTATTTTGTAACTTCATCACCACAGTCAGTTTGGAAACTGGGTGCAGACAAATGTATATCCCATTTTTTCAAATAACTGTAAGAGTCCTAAGCACAATGAATATGGGTCAATCTAACTAGCGCCAAATGCGCTTTGACACAAAGTGCACCAAAGTCTGAATCAGACTCAGCAATGAAAGCTGCCTCCTGAGAGTTGCATCTGTGACAGAATGTGTGATAAGCTGTACAGCACACTCACACCTTCCCATTAGAAAGATAATTGTCTGAAGATGATAAAAAGATTAGTATGTGGAAAATTTAAAATTCTATGGCTCTTCCGCAAAATATCTGTTGAAATATGAACATTGCCTTTAAAAGTTACTAACTAATGCAATATCTAATGATGGGTAACACTGTGGTATAGTGGTTAGCACTCCTTTCTCACAGCTCCAGGGACCCAGGTTCAATTCCTGGTTGGATGACTGTCTGTGTGGAGTTTGCATGCTGCCCCCATGTCTGTGTGCGTTTCCTTCAAGTGCTCCAGTTTCCTCCCACAGGCTAAAGATCTGTAGGTTATGTGGATTAGCTATGCTAAATTGCACCTGTGTCCAAGGATATGTAGATTAGGAGAATTATTGGGGTAAATATGTGGGGTTACGGGGTTAGGGTGGGGGAGAGGGCCTGGGTAAGATACGCAGTCAGAGTGTTAATGCAGATTTAATTTAGCCTTTTCTACACAGTAGGTCTTCTATGACGAATGTCCGTAACATTCAATAACTTCATTAGACATCAATGGAAAATTGAACCTTACCGTGTTAGGGCTTCTAATTGGATTCAGATAACTTCCGTTGTTTCCCAATTTAGACAAAACAGCATTAAGTAGTCCATTTTCACCCAGCTGGCAATCCATAAATCGTTCAAAGTTGAATAAATGTGCAATGATGTGAATGGCTGTGAAGGAAGTAATGAACAGACTGCCATAACCTTGCATAAATATTGCAATATCTAGGTGAAAATAAAACTAATGGGATTAATCTATTGTTCAAAGAGATTGTGCATTATTTAGATACTAATGAGCAATATATGGCCAATGGAGTCAACTAAAGCTATGGTTCTCAGTCCATTAGTAAAAGTGTTTAAATGAAAATCTGATAAATAGTCAATGTGGCACAGCCTGGTTCCTTGTTGGAAATTACACAAATAGGGTGCGATTTTCCCAAAGAAAATCTAAGTACCCACTGGATAGGAAAACAGGAGTTTTTCCTATTGGTTTTTGAGCAAGTTTAATTTCTGGAATTCGGTGTATCAGAGAGGCCTTCAGGAGATTTACATCAGTAAGTGGAAGCAAAGACTAATTTCACCTGAGAGACTGGTATCAGACTGCTGAGATAACCAGTGTGTATGTGCTGATCTCCCAGGTCGGTTGATATGCGCCTTCTGCCTTCCCCAGTCGCTGGCACCAAACCCCTCCCTCCACGATTGGCAGGCCTCCTGAAGACCCGACTCGGCTTCTGATTGATAGCCCTACATCAGCCCCCATTCCCGTAATGCACAGTTCTCCCTTTCTTCCCCACCACTACCACCCCCCGAGCCCCCACCTGCTTGGGCACTGTTTGTGTGGAGTCTGCACATCCTGCATGGGTTTCCTCTGCGTGCTCCAGTTTCCTCTCATAGTCTGTGAGATATACTGGTTCGTTGCATCGGCCATGCTAAATTCTCCCTCAGTGTATATGAACAGGTATTGGAATTTGGTGACTAGGGGTTTTACACAGTAACTTTATTGCAGCGTTAATGTCTACACATGACACCAACAAATAAACTTAAACTCCGAATAGAACTTTTACTGTAATTCATTCTATTATATTCTTTAACTTGAACTGCTCAGTGTGGCACATCCAGGATTGATCTTAGCTGGAGTAAGGCGGAGCTGGTGTCCTGCGGGTATTGGAGCTCTTCGACTTTAGAACATAGAACGTAGAACACTACAGCACAAACAGGCCCTTCGGCCCACAAGTTGTGCCAATCATATCCATACCTATGAGGCCTATCTATAACTCTCAATCCTATTAAATCCTACGTACTCATCCAGAAGTCTCTTAAAAGACCCCAGTGAGTTCGCTTCTATCACCACCGACGGCAGCCGATTCCATTCACTCACCACCCTCTGAGTGAAAAACTTACCTCTGACGTTTTCTTTGTACCTGCTCCCCAGCACCTTAAACCTGTGTCCTCTTGTAGCGACCACTTCAGCCCTGAGAAATAGCCTCCGAGAATCCACCCTATCTATTCTTCTCAACATCTTATAAACCTCTATCAGGTCATGTCTCAATCTTTGTCTCTCCAGGGAGAAGAGATCTAGCTCCCTCAACCTATCTTCATAAGGCATGCCTCCCAATCCAGGCAACATTCTTGTAAATCTCCTCTGCACCCTCTCAATCGCTTCCACATCCTTCTTATAGTGAGTGACCAGAACTGTGCACAGTACTCCAAGTGGCATCTGACAAGGGTCTTTAAAGTTGCAGCAAAACTTTTTCAGCTGCTGCTATTCTCTGTTGCTTCGACTCCTAAACTCAATCCCTTGATTAATGAAGGCTAACACACCATATGCCTTTTTGACCACATCCTCCACCTGCGAGGCCAATTTAAGAGTCCTATGGACCTGGAAGCAAGATCCTTCTGCTCCTCAGCATGCTAAGAGTGTTACTCTTGATATTCATCCCATTGGACCTGACAAAATGGACCACTACACATTTATCTGCGTTGAAGACCTTCTGCCTAGCTTTGCTGAAGCTCAGCTTCCACCTTCTTCAGTTCTTGCCTTAAGTTATCAATCTGTTTTCCTGTTGCCAACAGCTGGCTCTCCATGCTGCTTACCAGGGCTTTTTTACCTGAATTTTGTGATGCAGCTTGTGCAGTGCCTTCTCCAGATTGTGGTATGCCTCAGTCAGGTCCTTAGGGCTGCATTCTCGCTGTATTCACCCTCACATTCTAGGCCTTGTCATGAATGCAACTTCCAAACTATCCAATTGAAACTGTTGCTCCTGAACATTTCTGAAAGGGATATCAAATTAAACCTTTATGATTGGGTTGTTGAGCCAGACCTGGCCATAATAATCCTTCCTGCTGTGGCTATATTCATTGGACTTCAGATGCTGCTGTACAGAGTGAAATAGGAAAGGAATATTAGTGTTGTGGACCACACTCTGAGCAGTTCCAACTCTTTTCATTTGTTCATCTAGAGCAACTCCCACCCAAACATACTCCATGGGTTTCTTTCTTGACTGCTTTTGCTCCTGTTGTTGCCTTTGTTTATGATCAGCAATCTTTTTATTCTTATTGACCATTGATGCATGAATGATGTCAACAACTCTTTTTCCAAGCAATATGCTCTTCCCAATGAGCTCCAAGGTTTCTTTGTGATAAGATTTGTGATGTGCCTCAACTTCTTGTTCCTCTGTGGCTTGGAAGTTACAAAGGGAACATGTAAACATATTCCAACAATCCTCACTGTATTTCCCAGTGTACTTTTGACCTTCGCTTTTGTCAAAATATTCATATGCATCTTTTGTAAACTCTTCATCCTTTGTTTCTCAATTGTGAAGCATATTTGTTGCCGTATGCTAAGCCTTTGTCATCTTGGTCCAGCATTTCTATCCTAAGCCTTGGCCACAGCTTCTTTCAAAGCTTTTCCAGCTGCTGTTATTCTCTGTTGCTTTGGACTTTTGGTTAGGTTTGCTTCAGAATCTGTCATGAGATTTACCTCTGACCAATTTAATCTGTCCTTTTCCATCAGGTTCTTCCCACTAGTGCTGGATAGTTTCCTTTAACAATATGCCAGGGTAAGTCTACAAACTGTACATCAATGCAGTCCTTCAATAGATTTACTTTTCCAGTATAAGTTTTTAAACACTACTTTCAAGGGTTTCAAGGTAATATGGCGAAGCTTTTCTTGATAAACAATTTGTGATATCAATGAACCTGCATTTCCAGTGTCTACCTCCATTTTCACAATTGTCCAATAAAGGAATGACCCAGTAACAGTTTGTCGTATCAGCAATAGCCAGTATGTTTACTGACAGTTCCTCATCATTAAATCCTTTCTCCTGCCCTTTTTTAACCATGTGGATACTTTTTCCCTTAATCGACTTTCCATCTCATGCATTTTGCTTTTTGTAATTCTGGCTTGAAACTTGTCAGGTCCGGTCAAGAAGATATCACTTCTGGACAATTGCTGGGTAAAGCTTTACCTGGGAATCTCCGAGAGAGATTTCCCAGCACATCTTTGGGGAACTCCCATAATCTGATGCTGGGAGCCAGGATGTTACAGGCTTTCTATATACACATTATAGAATAGAGGTACACATATGGAGCTGATACCATCCTAGGTCTTTATCATCCATGCCCATGTCTAATTTGACCTTGGCTCTGGGTTATGCATCTTTTGTACATCACTGTATGGACGGTACAGCACCTAGTCCCAAGTTAAGCCTTTATGTACCAGACTCCCCATACCACTACAGTGACTATTTCACTATTCTGAAATAGTCAGAATGTTTTTCCTTCTATTTATTGTGTGGAACCAGCAACGATTAAGTCTCTCTCACTGTCTGTGCGGTAACAGTTAATTTTGAACTGTGGAAGCCAATTTAAATATGCCAATATGCTGTAAAAAAAAATGTGGATATGGGAACTGTAAGTGCAGGCCACGTTCCCTGAATTTAACTCTTTTATACCTTCACCCCCCCACTCCTGCCCTGCTTGAAGTGGCCAACATCGAGGCCCATATTTCAGGTGATGAGTTCATCAGAAGGGAAGTCACAGTTTCTCCTCCTTTCACTGTTTGACTGATGTCTAGCTGTGCACTTGTGGTCTTAGCTGACAGATTCAATTATTTGCATTCATAATGAAGTCAATTCCTCAGCGTGGCATATAAGGACACCTTCTGATTTCAGATCAAATCTGATCATTGTCCCTCCAAAATTAATCCAAAAATCAGGATGAAGCCTCATAAACTTAGAAACGTCAATGTTGCCATTTTACAATTGTGGTTGTCTTTGTGGTTAGTGCAGCCAACATGTCATCTATGCTTGAGCATTAACACAGGATGCAATTACAGACACCTGCTTTAGTTACACAAGACTGAGGTGGTTTCCAAAGAGGAAAAAGTTTGAGGTTCCTTTTGTGGTAAAGAATTTGATTAGTTCCTTCCAAAGCTGATTGAGTAAGTCAAAAACTTTCTGAACATGAACACTCTGTTTTACTATTGATCCCAAAAAAATCCATTTGAGTATTGCAGCTTACTTCATCTGATTTCTTGGTTTGAATTCAGGAAGAAACAAAACTCACTACAATAGTGTAAAAGAACTTTATAATTTACCTGTGTGCAGGGCAATCATATAAGCTACTAGCTTATGGAAGGAGATATTGCTGTCCAATTGTCTTCTGAGAGTTCTTTTGCAGCACTTGGAATTAAAACAGATGTTACAATAAAAGACTGTAGCAGGTGTAAAGATATGTGTTTAAACTGATCTATTGCTGACATCAGTATCACCTAGGACAATGTACAAGCTCAAATAATTAGGACAAAGATTCTCAATAGTTCCCAATAATTCTTGTTAAGTGTTCTTTTATTTTTCTTTCTTATTCATTCACGGGGTGCGGATGTCATTGGCTAGGCAAGCATTTATTGCCCATCCCTAATTGCCATTGAACCTGGAATTTGTGTTCCGAGAGAGCCATTTTAATGTCGTTCACTCTACAAGGGATCTGATAATTATCATGCATTAGAAATGTACTTAACTCTTGAATGGACGAACAAAACAACATTTTCTCATGAGTTTATTGCATGTCTGTTGAGGTAAAGCAAATTCATGCCATTCCATATATTTCAATGCTGAATCTTTTGCTGAGGTACTGGTACAATGCAGCTTGTGGATGAAAGGGCAACTTGGAGAGCAACATTCTGATTAGTTGTGTTTAACTGCACCAAAGCACTACCCAAAGCTACTGTCTGATTTCTACTTCAATGATAATCTTAACCTCATTGTTATCTCTGCCACGATATGCAGGCAAATGCATACATATTCAGTAGCTGGTGTGTAATGTAATGAGAATCCTGCAGTTGTGATGTTAACCCCCCTCACTCAGCACCAGCACCGAGAGCAGGAGATTAAAATGGTTGGCAGGCAGTAACCTCTGTCTTTCTTCTGTGTTACTGCCACCTGCAGTAATCCTTTTCAAAAATTAATTCACAGGATGTGGATGTCCCTGGCTATGTGTGCATTTTTTTATTCTTTGCTAACTGCCCTTGAGAAGGTGGTAGTGATCTGCTTCTGGAATGGCAGCTGTCAGGTTGGTGCAGGTACACCCACAGTGCTGTTAGGAAGGGACTTCCAGGGTTTTGACCCAGTGACAATGAAGGAATAATGATTTAGTTCCAAGTTAGGATGGTGTGTGGTTTGGAGGAGAACTTGCAGGTAGTAGTGTCCCCGTACAATTGCTGCTGTTGTCCTTTGAGGTGTTGTCCAGGGAGCTTTGGTGATTTGTTTGCTCAAGTAATGATCTAGCAAAGATTTATATTCAAGCAAATCTAGCAAAGATTTTGCTTTTCAAAAGGCATATGGAATTCAACATATACCACCATCCTATCAACTAAAAGGAGTATGTGCTGTTATCTTTACTCTTTCATCTTTTTAGTGTACAAATAGATATGTTACCAAAGGTGAAATAATCTCATAATTGAAAATATTTTGCCTAGAAACGTAAAACTAGAAGCAGGAATAGAACCATTCAGCTCTTTGAACCTGCTTCACCATTCATTTTGATTATGGCTGATCATCAAATTCAGTATCCTTTGATCTCTTTAGCCCCAAGAGCTATACCTAATTTCTTCTTGAAATAAGACAATGTTTTGACCTCAAATACTTTCTCTGGTAGTAAAGAAATTTTTCCTCACCTCAATTCTAAACGGATTACCCATTATTCTCAATATCACTGTGACCACTGGTTCTGGACTACCGCACCATTGAGAACATTCTTTCTGAATCTACTGTTAGAATCCTATTAGAATTTTATAATTTTCACGTTTCTAAACTCCAATTAATATATTCCTGAATGACTTAGTTTCACCTCATATGACAGAAATGCCATTCCAGGAATCAGCCTGGTAAATCTGCTTCTGGGATTCCCATCAAGTTAGTGAATAAAAGGCAACAATTTAATATATTGCAGCATAGAAACAAGCCATCTCAGTAAGTCTGCATTTATGTTTTTCTCTGGTCTAATCCTCCCCTTATTTACATCCCTAATTCCCTTTTAATATCCACCTATTTTAGGTAACTACCTAGTTTCTTATTAAAACAACTTCAACTTCTAACTTTAAATTTTAACCTCCCCAATACCCTGCTCTTTAAAAGAGTGAGATATTGGAGGGCAATGGAATTTCCTTCAACATCAGTCAGTATCTTTAATAGGTGCGAAAAAAGGAGATAAACTATTTCTTTCTTGAGGTACAGTAGTTGACTATTGAATTTCAAGTAATAGAAACTTGGGAACACCACTGCTTGCAGGTTCTAACCCAAGCCAATCACTACCCAAATTTGGAAATGCATCATTGGGTTCCTTCGCTGTTGCTGGATCAAAATCCTGGAATTCCCTCCCACTAGCACTGTGGGTGTATCTACATCACATGAACTGCATAGTGGTTCAGTTCAAGCGGCTCAACATCACCAATTCAAGGGCAATTAGGTTTAGGGAATAAATGTTAGCCACATGAGATGCCCACATCCCATGAATGAATAAATATTTTGAATAAATACATTGCCCATCCCTTGGAGGGCAATTGAAAGTCAACATATTGCTGTGGCTCTGGAACCACATGTAGGCCAGACCAGATAAAGAGAGCAGGATTCCTTCCATAAAGGACCTTAGTGATCCAGATGGATTTTTCCAACCATCATCAATGGCCTCACAGTCATCAGTAAATTCCTAATTCCAAGCATTTTATTTGAATCTGCCATGGCGGGATTCAAAGCCGGGTTCCCAGAACATTAACTGAGTTGTCTGAATGAATCATCTATCGATAATACACCAGACCATCATTTCTGCTAATGAATAAAAAACATCAAGTATTGGAATCGGAAATAATTCCACATCAGTAGTATGGTGAAGCAACTTTGTGATCGGCATGCTAACGCAGTGGTTAACACTGCACCTTCACAGCTCTAGGGACTTGGGTTCAATTCCTGGCTTGGGTGACTGTTTGTGTGGAGTTTGCACATTCTCCTTATGTCTGCATGGGTGTCCTCTGCATGCTCTGGTTTCCTCTCACAGTCTAAAGGTGTGTGGGTTAGATTGATTGGCCATGCTAAAATTGCCCTTAGTGTCCTGAGACGCATAGTTTAGAGGGATTAGTGGGTAAATATGTAGGGATATGGGGATAGTGCTTGGGCAGGATTGTGATCAGTACAGACTCGATGGGCTGAATGGCTCTTTCTGTACTGTAGAGATTCTAAGTCATTTTACTCTTACGTATTGTGGCTTGACTGGTGCTGCAGGATTTTAAATGGGATTTCTAAATTTCCATTGAATGATGCACCAAGTACTGAAACTGAAAGCCAAGTAGGAAATCCTGTGGAGCTTCTGTCAGTCTATTCCACTGTCTGTACGAACACGAACATTTGGAGGAATACATAGAACCCATAGAATCCCTAAAGTACAGAATGAGGCTATTCGGCCCATTGAATCTATACTGACCCCAATCCCGCCCAGGCTCTATCTCTATAAACCTAATTTATCCTGTTAAACCCTCTGACCCTAGGGTCTATATAGCTTGGTCAATCAGCCTAATCTGCACATCTACCTACCGCACATTACCTACTCACTTTCTCAAGAGAGATGTTGCAAGCAATTTAAAGGCAGAGAGGTGAGAGTATTTTTTGGGGGTGGGGGGGGTTGGTGTCCGCTTGGCTAATAAATATTAAAAAGAGATAAACATGCATATATTTTTATGCAATCATGTAGATTTTTTAACACTTACCCCACATGATCCTCTGAGGAATGACAGCAGATTTCGGCACACTGGCAGAAGAATTAGCATGCAGTTAAAATTCAAACATGCAGCGGGTGCTCGAGCCCAGGCCAGTGCAGACTACATTAAATAAAAAGAAATAAATGTGAGTAGCTGTGCTTATGAAGTAAAAGAACAACCATCTAAACGGTGGTATCTAAAGGCATGCAAACTCACTCCAAGAAGCTCCCGTGTGTAATAAAACTTCTGTCCATCCTCATACACGAAAAAGTAATGCACAAAGAGAAATGCATTTATTCCAAGCCACACCAGCTATAAAAAGAGAGAAAAATGAATACAGTAAGGAATCATGTTGCACAGGACTGAGGAAAAACATTCTTGAGCCTTTTGTGGCTTAACTTCAATTTCTCTAGTTCCTTTAAGTCTGTTCCATTTTGTTTGTTTCTCTGCTCTTCTGGAAGTGTAAGATAAGGCAAGGAAGGTTATACATCTTGGTCAGCTTCCCCGCTGTTTAAATGAATGAAGGAGAAGTAATTCAGGATGTGTTACATTCTCATGAAAGCCTCCTAACTCAATTTCCTTCAGAGCACGCGGTCCAGGCTATAATACATGCATGTAGAACAGAGAAACAATTGCCCCTTTATGTGGGAATCCTAGCCCATTCCACGGTCTCCAAATCTAATTGATTGCTTCCCACTTCCCTCCCATCTCCCCAGCAGTCTTTCCTGTTTCATTCAATCTTCAGGAATAAGTTTATTCATTAGCGCCACAAGTAAGCTTACATTAACACTGCAATGAAGTAATGTGAAAATCCCCTATTCACCACACTCCTTACATCTGTTTGGGTACCCTGAGGAAGAATTTAGCATGGCCAATCCACCTAACCAGCACATCTTTCAGACTGCGGAAGGAAACCAGAGCACCCAGAGGAAACCTACGCAGACACAGTTAAGAACGTGAAGACTTAGCACAAACAGTGACCTGAGGCTAGAATCAAACCTAGGTCCCTGGCACTGTGAGGCAGCAGGACTAATCATTCTGCCACTGTGCCACTCTGATTTATCTGGACTTATCTCCTGTTTTTTTACTTGCGGTGTGTCCTTAGGTTCTAACCTAGATTTTCTGAATTTGGTGAAAAGAACAGAAACATCTTTAAACTTTTGGACTCAAAATGACGCTTCATTGATGAGAAAGAAACAATTTTCAATGTAGGGCTTTTCTAATTCAACACTTGATAAAAAAATCTCCAAGATGCTAAACATCAAATACCAGAATCAAAACGAAAGTAACAAAATATGCAGTAATGAATTAAAGAAAAAAAATTAAAAGTTAGAAAATCCTTGTCATGTGTAGGGTTAAGATGGGTGATATAAGGCCCAGATTTTGTTAATGTGAACAATTTCTTTTTTAAAACCATCCAAAGTGTGCAAAAATAAAACACGAGCAGCCCAATGTAATAACTATTGAGAATTACCAAATAAAGTCCAAAGGTGTGCAGGCTAGATGGATTAGTCATGCTAGATTGCCGTTTAGTGTCCCTAAATGTGTAGATTAGATGGATTAGCCATGCTAAATGTGCAGGATTACGAGGATAGGGCAAGGGAGAGGGCCTGGGTAAGATATTCTCTCAGAGGCTTGATGCAGACTCAGTAGGCCCAATGGCCTTCTTTGCGCTGTAGGAATTCTATGATTCTATGAATTTGTTAAATTGGGTGATTCCTGGATTGAAATGTAGCCATATTTTTTATCCACAACTTGGTAAGGCATGCTATGATCTTGACATTCCAAGGGCAATTTTAGAAATGCAGGAGAAGGTCATTTAGCCACTGAGTGAGATCAAAGCTTAACAGCATCTGAACTTCACTTTAAAACATAGAACATAGAACACTACAGCACAAACAGGCCCTTTGGCCCACAAGTTGCGCCGATCATATCCATGCCTACTAGGCCGTAGAACTATCCGTAACCCCCAATCCCATTTAATCCCATATACTCATCCAGAAATCTTTTATAAGACCCCAGTGAGTTTGCCTCCATCATTACTCTCGGCAGCCGATTCCATTCACTCACCACACTCTGAATGAAAAACTTATCCCTAACATCTCCACTGTACTTGCTGCCCAGCACCTTAAACCTGTGTCCTCTTATAGCGACCATTTCAGCCCTGGGAAATACTCTCCAAGAATCCAGTTCTTGGAAGCTATTTCCAATATCTTTGGTTCCAATATCTCTTACACTTTGGCCAAATAAAAATCTTTCAATTTCAATTTTGAATTTTTCAGTTTACCTTGCTGCAAGAGTTTCAGATTTCCACCATCCTTTCTGGGTATCATTCCTGAAAGACCTAGCTCAAATTTTCATCTTACATCCTCTTGTTTTGGTTCTCGAATAGTGGAGCTATTTTCTCTCTATCTATCTAGCAATGCCTTTGATCACTTTAAACAGGTCAATTAGATCATCATTTAGCCTTCTATGTATTTGCCTATGCAACTTGTCCGCGTATTTGAATTTTTCCAGACATTTTCTCGGCAGTTTAGGCAGCTTCCAAACACAAAGTAATGTTTCCCATGAACCAAGACTTGACTTCGTGTACAAAGTAGCAAGGATTAGGAAGAGAAGTGTAGAAGTGAGGACCCACACAGCTGTATTCAGCAACTAAAAGATGCAAGATGACAAAGTAGTAAGGATAGCAAGTCTATCAGTGAACATTATATTATTTTATCACTGGAAGTAGGAGCAATGCCATCATGCATATCTGATCCTTCCAACTAATTGGATACAGCATGTTGGCAAATCATATAGTTCAGGATGAAAAGTATGAATAAAGTTTACTGAGAAGTAAGACAGATATAAGCAAGAACAAAAACAATAGGTTCTCCCAAAGTGCAATACTTTTTCAATATCTTTGTACTGTATGTCCGGGATGAGTAATTAGTATTAAGTAGATTGAACTACATCAGTTATATTGTATATAACATAGTAATCAAGCAAGAAAAAATTGAAAAATTTCAATTACTGGCCTGGATTAAATGCCACCCTACACTTTTACCTAACCATTTAAATATAATGACCAGAATGTTAAGGCCATTCATTCCGATGGGATTTTCCCATCCCGTTGCAGTAAATGGCGATTTGGCTGGCCGCTAAATTCTCCAACCTTGCTAGAGTGGGAGTGTGGTGTGAACAGCTGGTAAGATCATCCCCAATGTCAGCTGCAGAAAAGGAAATGGAGAAACTTGAGTAAAATAGTTTAATTTTACCCCGTTGTATGAGGCTGACACATTGACACAATGGTTAGCATCGCTGCCTCACAATGCCACGGACCTGGGTTCAATTCCAGCCTTGGATGACTATCTGTGTCGAGTTTGCACATTCTCCCCATGTGTGCATGGGTTTATTACAGATGCTCCAGTTTCCTCCCACAATCCTAAGATGTGCAGGTTAGGTAAATTACCCCTTAGTGTCACAAAAGTGTGTAGATTAGTTGGGGTAAATATGTGTTTTTACAGGGCTAGAGCCTGTGTAAAATGCTCTGTTGGAGAGTCAGTGCAGGCTTAAGAGGCTCTGTAGCCTCCTTCTGCACTGTAGGCATTGTATGATTCTAATTGGAGGTAGAACCAATTTCAGTGGAGTGAGAACAGATCTGCTCCAGTAAACTTGAATAAAGGATTAGCAGGGAAAACTGTAATGTAGCAATGGGCTGCCTATAAAGAAGAGATGGCTTGGGTGCAGTCGAGATTCATTCGCACAAGAGGGAAAGATAGTGCAAGTAAAACCAGAGCTATATAAAAAAATGAGATAGAGAGTATGAAGTAGAAAAAGGCTACATGTGACAGATGTCAGCTTTATAATGCAAAGGAAGAATCAGGCTGGACATGGAAAGTTAGAGAACAAGTGAGATAGAAAATGTAAGAGTGGCAAACAGAGAAAAAAAGAAAAGTCAGGTTACTAGTTGAGGCATTAATGGATTAAAATTGATAAAGAAGTGATTTAAAGAAAACTAACTGTACATAAAATTATTAAGTCATTAGGACTGAATGGGAGCATCCAAGGTTACTGAGGGAATTATCAGCTGAAAAGGTGGTGCATTGATGTCTCACAGCGCCAGGACGGAGTTTGATTCCTGCCTTGGGTCACTGTCTCTGTGGATTTTGCACATTCTCCTCGTGTCTGCATGGGTTTCCTTGGTTGCTCTGGTTTCCTCCCACAATCTGAAAGAAGTGCTGGTTAGGTGCATTGACCCGGACAGGTGCCAGACTGTAGCGGTATCATTACAGTATTAGTGTAAGCCTTACTTGTGATTAATAATTAAACTTTAGAACTAAGGGAGGAAATTGCTGAGGCCCTGCTGACCATAGCTTCCCAATCCTCCTTTATTGTACACGTAGTGCCAGGAGAATTGCAAACATTACAACCTTGCTCAAAAAAGCGTGTAAAGATAAATCTGGCAACTACATCTCAGTCAGTCAGTTTAAACTTGGTGACCAGAAAACCTCTAGAAGCTATGATCCAGAACAAAATTAACAGTTACATGGGTAGATGTGGATTAATTAGGGAAAACCAGCATAGATTTATTAAAGGCAAATCATGTTTAACTAATTTGATTGAGGTTTTTAATCAGATAGAAGAGGAAGTTAATGAGGACCATGCAAAAGAAGCCCTGGACCAGATTCTCTGACCTTGCCTGTGGCTTGGATTTTCCAATCCACTCCAGTGAATGGCGATTTGTCTAAGCATCAAATTCTCCATTCTCAGTGACAGTGGTAGTTTGGCATGCGAGACAGGAGAATTCTGGCCCCTGTACGTGAGTATGCAATAAGTGTTTGATAAAGTGCCACACATTGGCTTGCCAGTAAAGTTGAAACCTATGCAGTAAAAGGGATAGTGGCAGCATGGGTATAAAGCTGGATTGAAAGGAACCAGAGAATGGTGATGACTAGTTGATTTTGTATTGGAGGAAGGGGTATAAGGGATTTCCCAAGGTCGATACTGGAACCATTGTCTTTGATATAAATTAACAATACTGACTTGGGTGTACAAGCTATAATTTCGAAACGTACAGATGACACAAAAGTACAGTATGGAGTATAGTGATAGAGGAATATAGACAAGCTGGTGGAATCTTCAGATAAATGACAAATGAAATTTAATGCAGGGGAGCATGAGGTGTTACATTTCAATAGGAAGGACAAGGAGAGTCACCTACATGAAACGGTATAATTCTGTAAGTGGTGTAGGGATAGAGAGACCTAGAGATAAGTATGTGCAAATTGTTCAAGGTGACAGGGCAGGCTGGAAATGTGGTTAAAAAGGCTTACAGATGCTGAACATTACACAAATAGACATAGAATACAAAAACAAGTAGGTTCTGATTCTTAAACTGCTTAGGTCTTGTCAGGAATGTTTCATACAACTCTGGACATTACACATTAGGAAGGATTTAGCAAGGGGGCATTAAGGGTTCAGGATGGGATCTTCCACACTCCCAGTGACATGTTTTGCAGTAGCGAAGGCAGTCCGCCATTGGCTGGTGGTGGGATTTTCCAGTCCTGTTGTTGTTAACAGGGTTCCCCACTGTTCACACCTGCAACTAGCAGGGAGCCCATGGCTGGAAGTCACCGTCTGTGAGACTGGGTGATCCTGCTGGCAGAAACAGCTGGAAAATCTACTCTTACAAAACTGATTCCAGCGCTGTGGGATGTGTGGGTAGATTGGTGATGGCTGGAAACCTACCATTGTTTACACCAGCAGTGTTTTCCCATCCCACTGCAGTGAATGGAGATATGGCTGGCCGCCCTGCTTTCCACCCTTGCCGCAACTGGAACGTGGTGTGAATGGCAGTTAAGGTCGAGCTCAATGCAGAGAGGAGATTTGAAAGGAATGCTCAAAGTAACAAAGGACCTGCCTAAAGTATCTAAAGGAAAAGAGTTTCCACGTTGGAAAAATCCCAGGTCATTAGCAAAAAAACTAATGGTGATATGAAGAGAAATTTTTTATGCACTGCGTCTCCTGCCAATGCAAGCTACCAGTACCTACCTACATTGTAAACTTGTCGGCACAGAAAACCGTTGACGCATTGACTGCAAACACAGCCCAGTTTAAAACATCGGAAAGTAAAACCACACATTTCTGTGGTTATTGTTAATGAAACTATGTAGGTTGTCGATTGTGTAAAAGAAACAGTGCAGAGAATAGCAAAATGGATCAGGCATGGAAGAGTGATCTCCCAAGCTTTGTAAATACAGGTACCACACTTTTTATTCAATGCCGCTAAATCCAGAAGGACTCAAAAACCAGCTACCCTAGGTAGCAATTTGAATAAAACTTCTCCTCTTCTCGCTTCTCATGCTTTATTTTGTGTATTATAAGTTCATGCTACAATCCAACATCCATAAAATCCAGCACACTTCTGCTCCTGAGCAGATTTGGGGCTCGGCACCTGTAGCAGAACTGACAATGTTCCTGAGAGAAAGGTAAGGAAATGTCCTAGGTGAAAATGGATATTGTATTTTATCCTGAATAGAATATCCTTTCTGGTTCCAAAATCCATTCTCTAGGGTTGTTAATTGAATCTTCTTCAGTTCAGCTCTCATTAGGGTTCCTGTGCGTTTGAGTTTTGTTTAAAAAGGGGAGAAACTAAATGTTGAGGATAAGCATCACACCTAAGTTTGGCAAATAAGTGTCATAATATGAGTTCTTGATTTTTCTGGGCTTGTGTGTCAGTGATGAGATCTTGGGGAGAACTTGTATGTTTAAACCTTTTTTAGCAGATTTTAACTATTTGTAGTTCTAAGTATGGTCTTACGTGCAGACTAAATGCTTACAAAGTGCTGTTCTGGATGGGTGCTCTTTTACCATGTGATTACATGCTGTGGGGGTTGACACACTTCAGTTGCATGTTAGTCCTTACTCTGCCAAGTGTTTTATATTACAATGCATGAGTAGAGTTTGCTCTCCGACGCTCACGATGACATTACTGAGTGATGTGGTACAATTGCTCATGCACTGTGTTTGTAGAAAGTACAACTTTTTTTTACTCAGAATATGTTCCTGATTTACAATGTCATGCTTGAGAGTATTCTGAGGAGTCGATTCAATCATGGTGTTGAAAAAGGGGTTGGCTAAGCATCAGAAGAGAAAACAGTATTCCAAGATTACAGGGAAAGGTTGGAGAGTGAGACAAGCTGAAATATTTCTGATAATCCAGCATGGGTGTGACTGGCTGAATGGCCTTCTTCTGTTCTATAATTATTCAATGTTTCTATTCTCAGTCAGAATTGATTTCAAAGACACAAAGATGTCAGCAGTGTTTTATGTCAGTGGACAGTACAGAGTAATACAAACCCTGGTATAATGGGGCTCATTTTAAGCCCTGAGAAGCGGAAGTTTTGTTCGTGTGAGACTCAAACTTAAACCCCGAACCCAACCCGCTTCAAACCTGCCTGCCTCTAGTTATTAATAGAGATGAAATGAGAGGGGCATCCAATCTGGGAGGCTTTCAGGAAGCAGTCACTTAAATATTTTAATGAGCCTTCAATTTCAGATTCCTTTTACATTCTGTAACCGCTGGATTAGGAAAGCTAGCTACTTGTGGGTCGTGGCCTTTTCTGCAGCATTCCTTGCACAACAGGGGGCCAAGATGGTTAGTCAGGTTAACTTCTAAACAAGTTACAAAAATTCCATGCTATGGAGTTAGAACAACGCATTATTCCAATCAGGCCTCACTGCTCCAGAGACCTGAGTTCAGTTCCAGCCTTGAGTGACTGAATGGAGTTTGCATGTTCTCGCCGTGTCTGTGTGGGTTTCCTCCAGGTGCTCTGGTTTCTTCCCACTGTCAAAAGATCTGTGGATTAGGATGATTGGCCATGCTAAATTGTCCCTTAGTGTCAGGGGAATTAAAAGGGTAAATGCACGGGGGTTACAGGGATAGGCCCTGGGTGGGATTGTTGGTGCACACTCGATGGCTGAATGGCCTCCTTCTGCAGTGAAGGGATTCTATGATCCTACCTGCAACAACAGATGGAAGTGTCAAAGTACCCTTTCAACAGGGCATGTCTCAGACCACCCATTCATATGATAGATACAAGCATAAATAGTGATGGCAGTATAAGGTAGTGATGGCAGTATAAGTTAGACATGTGGCCAAAATATTAACTGAAACTACATTTTGATTTATGGCCATCAATCAGGACCACCCTGTTACAACCTGTTAAACAACAACTATGGCTGGCGTCAAATGTTAAAAGTGAGGGCTGCAAATGATAATTGGTCAGTGCTAATTGACAGTGCTAACGATTGTCACCAAAAGTTGTGATTTTATCTTTTTATTAGAAATATCAATGACTCAATCAGTCGCTGGGATGATGTTCTACGAATAGAAGGGAGTTGGTATGGCTATGAGGCTTTTTGTTCATTCCAGGGTGGTAGCGAGTAGCAATATCATTATGGGATGTTTTGATTCTCTCAATACCTGTCAAAGAAAATAATTGTGGCCAGGAGAGATTTGAATCGGTGTCTTTGGCCGTTGTTAAAGAGGCCTGTAGTTGCTTCCTATTTAGTGCATGCAAATGCATCATGTTACAAGAAGTAAGGAGTTAAGTGATTGTCACAGCACAACCCCAACACTGCAATGTGAAAGACTAACAGTATTTTGCACAAAGTCTTGAAGTAGCAGATCAATCCAAAAAGTTAAAAGTAAAGATCTAACTTGATATTACCAAGCCTTCATTTATGATTAATAATAACTGAACAGCAGGTCAAGAATCAATAGCACCAGGTTTTTATGGAGATGGTTGACTCCTTATTTGTGCGAGAACTATTAGGCAAAATCTTAGCTCAGTGATACCCATTGCCATGTCTTAACATGTTTGTGCTCTCTTCAGGCACAATCAGATACAAACACCAGAATAGAGGAATTCTGCGAACGAGAGCTAAGGGTTAATACCCAATTTTAGGAATAGGAGAATCACCATTTAGACAGCACACACTAAGATAAAATATCACACTTCATCACTAATCGTTACGCAGAAGTTAATTTCCAAAATCTTGACCAGAGTAAAAATAATAAAAAGTTCGCTAATTCACTCCCTAACTTACATCAATTTGAATAAAACATATTTGCTGTATCTCCTTGTGCTATTAATAACAATTTGAACAATTCATCATAGGACCCCTACAGTGCAGAAGGAGGCCATTTAGCTCATCATGTCTGTACACATCCAGGCCCTCTCTCCATCACGCCACATATTTATTCCACTAACCTACACATCCTGGGACACTAATGAGCAATTTAGCACGGCCAATCAACCTAACCTGCACCTCTTTGGACTGGGAGGAAACTCATGCAGACACGGAGAAAACGTGCAAACTCTGCACAGACGTGACCCAAGCCAGGAATCAAACATCTGGAGCTGTGGGGCAACAGTGCTACTCATTGTGCCACCATGCTTATGCTTCAAATCTGTTGACTCTTCACATTCTAATATTTATTGAGTGAAGCTCTCCAGACTCCTTTGTAAGATAGATGTGCTAATCAAAAATTAGAACAACTTTAAAAATAATCTCTCAACCCTCCAAAAAAATGTGGGCTTCATTAATGGGAAGACTATCATTTATTGTCCACCCCTAATTGCCCTGAAATAGTTAAACTGGGTCACCTTCTGTTACTGTTGCAATACAATTCTTTCTTTTTTTTTACAATGATTTTGATAGCATCCTTTGATCTAGAATTCCTTCCTAAATCACTTCAGATAGTTGTTAAGAATCAATCATATATGAAAGGATGATAGGGTTCCTTCCCAGAAGGACATTAATGAACCAATTGTGTTTTTAACTGATAGCTTCAAGTTCATTATTTAGTGTTTTATTTTCAAATTTTTGTAATCTGAATTCACATTAATAAATCAAATCAAAACCATTCTGAAACTACAGTGGTGGGGTTGAACTATTTATTTATTAATCCAGATTTTAGGATTTTGGATTATGAGCTCGGTAAAATAATAATTGAACTGTCGTGTCATGTATGCAATTAACAGTAAACTCTCGAACTTTTTGACAAGTTTGTGGTTCCCTTGCTAACGTGAATAAATACAACAATAATCTTCATTAAAATATATTTTCTATTTGTTCAAGTGATAACAAATTTTCTGCTTGTTATTTGACACATCTTATCTAAAACAAATTGAATGCATGGCAAAGCAAAGACAACAAAACTTATTAATTAACACTGCAATTAAGTGATTGTGAATATTCCCTAGTCTCTGGCACTCCAGCACTAAGAAAGGAGAATACTTGAATCTAAATATTTAATATTCATTGTCTAGGTAAAGAAGCATTAGAGAGGAAATTGTATTTTCTAATTAGAACAATTCTATGAACAATTGCTTAGGATTCCTTTGTGCGATTCAAGTGTTTTGTTTTATCATTCTTTCTTTAAAGATCAAACAGTTGAAAGCATGAGCATTTCAATTCTCTGAAATCGTAGCCATAAAAATAACAAAATATAAATTTAACAGCACAGCTCGCCTTAAAAATATTTAAAATGGTTTATTTTTATTTAAAACAAGTTGTAAAAGAGGAATGAAGCCACATATAAAAGTGTGGAACTGTTGTTTTTTATGTTTGGATTACTTACAATTACGAAGATTGAAACTCCCTCATTCACCAGCCAGTTTCCCATGCTTGAATTACTGAAGAACTCACTAACATACAGATGTCAATTTAATCAAAAATACAAGGAAGTGAGAACTTTTCCGGTGAGTTGCACAACAACCATCTTCTCTATTGGACAAGAAATGAAATGAATAAAATGAACTGCATGGCTTAATTATATTAAATAAAACCAAAGCTTTTCTAGTCTTCGCAGTACAGACATGCTTAAAATTATGTGTAGATATTTCTGTTAGTAGCAGGAGAGAGGCTAACCACCCACTCTTCCCCTTCTCTCTGCTCTTTTGAGCCAGAATTTTACTACTTTGCCCACCCCAGAAGCAGGGTGGCATGGCTCACAGAACGGCATCCTCCATTGACCTCGGGTGAGAGAGGCGGTAAAGTTCTGGCATTGTTGTCCGATGCCTTTGTCATCACTAAATACCCCACCATCAAATTACTGTTGAATAGTGATAGATCAACCGTATGAACTCTGTGGCTCCAAGAGCAGTCAAAGACTGGGGATTTTGTGGTGAGTAACTCACTTCCTAATTCCCCAGAATCTGTTCAAGTCAGTCATGTGATGAAATACTTTCCACTTAATTGGATGAGTGCAGCTCCAGAAGATTTCAAGAATCCCTAAATCATGTAAGACAGATTGGTTGAAACCCTTTATTTAACTCACCTGTTAAGCTACGTTCTCCACTTCCAGGTGTTTCCCTTGATGCCAGCAAATAGACCTCTCCTCAGAATAGGTCACTGAGGCAGGAGGGAATGGGGAATCTATCCCAAGCTGGTTGGCCAGTCACTGCTGTAGATCAGACAGATCGAGTCTCCAAAGGAGCCAATCAGCAGTGGCAATGGATAGAGATCAGGCAAGAAAGGAACAAAATCTATGCTAGATTACATGCGTTATGGTTCATGCCGATACTTCAATAAGTGGTATAACGCCGTGACTAAAAGAAAATATCTTTTGCTTTACATAGAGGAATGTAATCAAGCCATTTATGTTCAAGCCAAGTCACAAGCTAAAGAAATGAACTCTAGTCCAAGGTCCACATTTTCTGGTTTTTGGGCAAAAGAGGCAGTTCACGGTTGGCCACCAGTGGGATCTTCCGGATGTTACTGAAGAAAATGGCAACTTGCTCACTGGCTGCAGCACTGGCTGGGGAGGGGTATGGGGAGCAAAAAATTCCAGCCTAAATCTATAACATTTAGTCATATCTATAAGCCAATATCCTTGACACATCTATCACCATTCCTAGTTTGATTTGATTTTATTATTGTCACATATTGGTATACAGTGAAAAGTATTATTTCTTGTGCACTATTTAGACAAAGCATACTGTAAATGGAGAAGGAAAGGAAAGGAAATAATGCAGAATGTAGTGTTACAGTCATAGCTAGAGAGTACAGAAAGACCAACTTAATGCAAGGTAGGTCCATTCAAAAAATCTGACAGTAGCAGGGTATAAAGCTGTTCCTGAGTCACTTGGTATGTGTCAGCAGATTTTTGCATCTTTTTCCTGAAGGAAGTAGGTGGAAGAGAATATGTCTGGTGTCTGTGGGGTTCTTGATTATACTGACTGCATTTCTGAGGCAGTGGAAAGTGTAGACAGAGTCAATGGATGGGAGGTTGGTTTGAGTGATGGACTGGTCTTCATTCATGAACCTTTGTAGTTTCTTATGGTCTCGGACAGAGCAGGAGTCATAGCAAACTGTGATACAACTAGAAACTATGCTTTATATGGTGCATCAGTAGAAATTGGTGAGAGTTGTAGCGGACATGCCAAATTTCCTTAGTCTCCTAAGAAAGTAGAGGCGTTGATGGGCTTTCTTAATTATAGCGCCCACATGGAAGGACCAAGACAGATTGTTGGTGATCTGGACACCTAAATACTTGAAGCTTGTGATCATTTTTACTTCATCCCCATTGATGTAGACAGGGACATGTTCTCCACTACACTTCCTGTAGACAATGACTATCTCCTTCATTTTGTTGACATTGAAAAAGAGATAATTGTCGTCGCACCAGTTCACCAGATCCTCTATCTCTTTCCTGTACTGTGTCTCATCATTGTTTGAGATCCAACCCACAACAGTAGGTCAGGTCTCACATCAGCAAACTTGAAAATTGAGTTGGAGGAGAATTTGGCCACACTGTCAGTGGTGTATAAGGAATATAGTAATGGGATGAGGACACAGCCTTGTTGAGCACTGGATGTTTGTTAAGGAGGCGTTGTTGCCTATCCTTACTAACTGCGGTCTGCATGTTAGGAAGTCTAGGATCCAGTCAGAGGTGTATGAGGAGTATAGTAAGAGGCTCAGGACACAGCCTAGCAGAGCACCAGTATTGAGATGATCATGGAGGAGGTATCGTTGCCTATCCTTACTGACTGTGGTCTGTTGGTTAGGAAGTCTAGGATCCAGTTGCAGCAGGAGGAGCTGAGCCCCAGGCCATGAAGTCTGGAGATGAGTCTCATAGGAATAATGGTGTCAAAAGCTAAGCTGTAATCTATAAATAGGTATCTGACATAGATATCTTAGATACCTTGTATACAGTGATATACACTGAAGTGTGAGCGGCTGCAACAGTGGTCATTATTGCTGTCCCTATAAGCGTCTGCTGATCTCTATAGTTTCCAACAGCTCCAAAACTATCCGAAATTTTGGTGCTCATTTAATTCTAGCCTCCGGAGAATCGCCGATTTTAATTTCTCCATTATTACTGGGGCAGCACGGTGGCACAGTTGTTAGCATTGCTGCGTCACAGCGCCAGTGATCCGGGTTCGATTCCTGGCTTGGGTCACTGTCTGTGTTCTCCCTGTGTCTGCTTGGGTTTCCTCCAGGTGCTCAGGTTTCCTTCCAAAGATGTGTGGGTTAGAAACATTGGCCATGCTAAATTGACTCTGAGGGATGAGCAGGGTAATAATGTGGGATTATGGGATAACACCTGCATGGGATTGTGGTTGGTGCAGACTCAATGAGCTGAATGGCCTCCTGCTGCTCTGCAAGGTTTCTATGGTGGCTGTACTTTCAGCCTCTTAGGCTCTAATCTCCAGGATTTCCTCTTTACCTCTCTTTTCCGACATTCCTCTAAATTTACCACCTTGACAAAGCTTTTTGCCATCTGCTATAATATCTCATTACTTGGCTGTGCGACAGATCTTACTTTGTGATGCTCCAGTGAAGCACCTTGATACATTTTATTAGCACATTAGTTGATATGAGCATGAGAGTAATGTGCAGAACACCGAAACAGGAAGTCATTCATACTCAGGAGATTTGTTAAATTAAAAATAAGCTGCATCGTACTCAGGCTTAAAGATGACTGCTTAGATTCTTCAGAAACAGTGTGTAAGTTATGATGCCATTAAAAAAAGATTTGTTCTGGTCCCCGAGATCTGTATTCATTGCACATTTAATTTATAAAACTCCACATCAGCATATTGGAAAAATTAGTTTGAAATTATAAATAACTCCACGCACTCCCATTGCAGCATCAGCAAATTTATACCGGTTAGCAGAGAGTTCAAAAATAGGAAGCAAACTAAAATTAGAAATTCAATCTGAATACAAGGCAATTTCACATGTGTACAACGGTATAAGTACAGAAACTTGCTGCAATTGCACCACCCTTATCAAACATGGCAGCCTTAATTACAGAAACACAACTAAGGCTGGGGTTAATATTAATGTCTTCATAAACAGAGTGAAATTTAATTAAAATTTTACAAAGATTCAGGAATATTAGCAAATTAAATGGTATCATCTCACTCAGATTAAGGGATTAAATATTGAAAGTTAACACCATATGTAACAAATGTTAGCACCCTATATTACAAATCTTAGCAGCATCTTTATTAAATGCTAACACATCAAATATTAACACTATAAATATCAAATGTTACCACCATACATATCAAAGGTTAACAACATTTATATCAAATGTGAACACCATAAATATCAAATTTGAACATTACATATCAAATAATTAATACCATACATATTGTTGTGGATCTATTGGTGGTTAGCTGCTTACAGATTTTGATCCCTTCAAGTGAGCAGGGAAGAAATTTAGAGTTTTAAAATTTAGAGTTTTTAAAATTAGCATTTTATTCCCTTCAAGTGAGCAAGGAAGAAATTTAGAGTTTATTCATAAGCTACACGGAGAGGTCCAGCACGCCAGCTGGTGGTTCAGTCTTGGGCACTGTTACAAATTTACACAAACAGATATACTTCCAGATTTGATTGCGGGTAATCAGCATATACCTATCAGAGATATGCATTTGTATATAAGTTATCCAAATGTACTCACAAATATTGATTGGGTTTACATCATGATCAATTGCAACATGTGCATGTTTACTTGATTATAATATCCAATCAATATAAAGGGTTGAATATGCTATCTGGTCCTTAACAAATCAACTTTGTGTCTGATTTGTAGATATCAAATATCCCCTCCACGTCCAAAGCCCCTAGTGTTTAATGAATGTTTTCAGGCTAGAGTGATTTACAGATAAACAAATCCTGGGGCGAATTTTCCTGCTCCATCCGCCATGGGAATCGGAGTGGGCAGAGTGGACGATGGACATTTGCAACAATCAGATCATTACTCATACTAGTTTTACTTAGTTTACTGACGTTAAATTCCTCAACTATTGTAGTGGGATTTGAATTCCCGTTTCTGGACCATTAACTCAAATATCTGGATTACTAGTTCACTAACATCATCACAATACTACCTTTCAGGAATGTTACTGTCACACTAAGTGATCAGCACTTGGACTATAACGCTTGACAAAGTGATTTTGGCATACACTTTAGAAGAGGTTAAGAAATAAATAGATGCTACAATGAAGGCAGTGTGAAGTTGTTCTGGATAGGTATAATGGGATAGGCTGAATGGTGAAGAAAGCATATGGTATGTTAGCCTTTATAGGAAGGGGTATAGAGTACAAGAGCTGGCCTTTAATGTTGCAGTTGTATAAAACGTTGATTAGACCTCATTGGAATACTGCGTCCAGTTCTGGTCGCCTTACTACCGGAAGGACGTGGAGACTCTGGAGAGAGTGCAGAGGAGGTTTACCAGGATGCTGCCTGGTATGGAAGGTCTGAGTTACGAGGAGAGGTTAGGCAAATTGGGAATGTTTTCCTTAGAAAGACGTAGACTTAGAGGAGATCTAATAGAGGTGTACAAGATTATGAGGGGTATGGATAGAGTAAACAGGGTTAAGCTTTTCCTAGGATGGACTCGAATAGCACAAGGGGTCACAGGCTTAGGGTGAGGGGGGTAAGGTATAATTTGGATGCTAGAGGGAGTTTTTCACACAGAGGGTGGTGGGGGTATGGAATGCGCTGCCAAGTAAAGTGGTGGAGGCAGGCACTCTGGAGTTATTTAAGAAATACTTAGATGGGCACATGAACAGAATAGGAATGGAGTGGTATAGAAAACTGATTTAAAATAGGGATCATGAGCCTTGGGAGTCCCTGGGAAGTGTGTCAATAGATGATGATATTGATGTATTTGTTTTTATCCTACAGATGCTTTGGACCACCTTGTTGTCTAACGAGGGGCATACACGTGATGGGTCGTGAGAGAGCTGCTCTTGGATTTTTTTTCCGAGAGTATCCTAGTGCTTCACGTCATTAGTGTACGCTTGACTGGACCATTTGATGGGCAACATGACAGTTCAGTGACTATCGCTGTGCTGTGCAGATGCATGGATTTGGGCCTGTGTCTGTGGGAGTTTGCGCATTCTCCCCGTGCTTGCGTGGGTTTTCTCCGGGTGCTCCGGTTTCCTCCCACATCCCAAAGATGTGCTCTTAAGCCAATTGACAAAACGAATTCTCCCTAAATTGACTCAAATTTGGTTTTTAATCCATAGATCTATAAACATGGACAGGGATCGCGGGTAGAGGTGGGAACATTGAGGTGGCGGTGCAGGCTTGTTGGGCCGAAGGGCCTGTTTTCCGTGCTGTTTTGTTCTTTGATCTTTGTCTTCCTTGTATGTAGTTTGTGATATTTTCATGAGTTCTCCCCTACTTTCTGCAATATGGAATTGTTAAAATATATCAACATCTGGAAGGAAGGATTTTTATGTTTCAGTACATTTGAATGAGTGTCTGGTGCCACCATGTGGAAGGATAGTGATTTACATCAGACTGTGTGATCTGATCACTCTGGCCAGCTAAGTGTTGCTGAAGCAATATGTTCTGCACCAGCAAATGGAAACATCAGAGGATAAGTGACCCTGGGGTGTTCTTTCGTTTTTGACTTCTATCCTCGATTTTACTATTTTTAAAAAGAGTAGATTGTTAAAGTTTATTTATTAGTCATAAGTAAAGTTTACATTAACATCTCAGTAAAGTTATTGTGAAATTCCCCTAGTCGCTACAGTCTGATACCTTTTCAGATCAATGCACCCAACCAGCGTGTCTTTCAGACTATGGGAGAAAACCGGAGCACCCGGAGGAAATCCATGCAGACACGTGGAGAATGTGCAAACTCCATGCAGACGGTGACCCAAGCCAGGAATCACGCCAGGGTCCCTGATGGGATGAAGCAACAGTGGTAACCATTGTGTTACCATGATTTCTGATTGGGTTTACCAAACTGACAGTGTTTACCACGAAAATATTTGAGGCGAAGGTGGAGATGGGAAATGTTACTAAGGTGGAACTTTTAACAGACAGCATGTGGGTTGAATTGCATTAAAATCCTGTTTAATTTTGGGCTAAGAAGAACTGCACAGTTACTGTGCTCAGCATTATTAAAGATTTATCGGAAAGCAGCTTCAACACCTGCCCCAGTCACATTCTTATCTAACAGCCCAATCCTGTACGGAGTATCTTGTGTACAGCTACTGTCTGCTTTATCCTGTCTGGAGTATCCTGTGATGTGGAGCTGCCGGCATTGGGCTGGGGTAAAAACAGAAAGAAGTCTCACAACACCAGCTTAGAGTCCAACAGGTTTATTTGTAGCAAACACCACAAGCTTTTGTAACAGGCTGTCCCTTCGTCAGGTGGGTGGAAGTTTCGATCACAAACAGGGTACAAAGACACAAACTCAATTTACATGAATAATGATTGAAATGTGAGTCTTTACAGCTAATCAAGTCTTAAAGGTACAGACAATGTGAGTGGAGGAGAATATTAAGTACAGGTTAAAAGGATATGTATTATTTCCAGACAGGACTGTTAGTGAGATTTTGCAAGCCCAGGTAAGTTGTGGGCGGGGGGGCGGGGGGGGGGTAGGTTATGCATAGTGTGACATGAACCTAAGATGCCTATTGAGACTGTCCTCATGTGTGCGGAACTTAGCTATCTCTTGCAAAATCTCACTAACTTTCCTGTCTGGAAACAATACACATCCTTTCAACCTGTGCTTAATGCTCTCTCCACTCATATTGTCTGTACTTTTAAGATTTGATTAGCTGTGAAGACTCACATTTCAATCATTATTCATGTAAATTAAGTTTGTGTCTTTGTGCCCTATTTATGATCAGAAATCCCGCCTGCCTGATGAAAGAACAGCCTGTCCCAAAAGCTTGTGGCACTTATTACAAATAAACCTGTTGGACTTTAAGCTGATGTTGTGAGACTTCTTTCTTGAGTACCCTGTGTACAATAACTCTCTACTCTATAATAATAAAAACAAATTACTGCGGATGCTGGAATCTGAAATCAAAAGAGAAAATGCTGAAAAATCTCAGCTGATCTGACAGCATCTGTAAGGAGAGAAAAGACCTGATGTTACAAGTTTAGATGACCCTTGGTCAAAGCTGCTTTGACATCTGGACTCGAAATGTCAACTCTTCTCTTTTTACAAATGCTGCCAAACCTGTTGAAACTCTCTACCGTCTGTGGAATATCCTCTGTGCAGTAACTCTTCTTTACCCTATATGGAATATCCTCTGTGCAGTAATTCTTTAATCTATTTGGAGTATCCTCTTTACAGTAATTCTTTACTCTGTACATTAACTCTCTGCTCTACTCTGGTTGCAGTATCCTCTGTGCAATAGCTCTTTACCCTGCCTGGAGAATCCTCTATACATTAACTCTCTGCTCTACATTGGCTGCAGTATCATTAGTGCAGTAAATCTTTACCCTGTTGGAATATCCTCTTTACAGTAATTCTTTACTCTAGCTTGAATGGACTTTCCTCTCTTTCACTCAGGATTTTCTTGTCTTTTGGCTGCCGAAGCCTGGTTCAAAGTCAGTCCATGCTCTTATCTTAGTGCTTTGACAGTTTAACTTTGCAACTCATTTTTCTTGTGTCGCTTTTGGGGGTGGGTTTAGGGTATTGACCCAGCTGTTTACTATCTTCCCAGGGGATGGTGTTTTCTTGACAAAGGAAGAAAATGAGCTCATTCCTTATCTCCAATTCTCCTGACTATACCACAGAAAACTTACGAGACCGATGCAAGTTAAATTGCATTGCTCCTCTCCAAAATCATAGACAATGCCTCCTGAGATGATGAGTGGACAACACTTTCTTGGACTTGTATTTGTTTCAGCTGTAACTGTAGCCCATTTACTAACAATGCCATCCCACCAGATGCTGTAAAGGAAATTGCACTAAACATTTGTAACATTGACTCATGTGAAGCATCAAATGACATTATAGGGTACGGTTGATAGGCCGTTAATGTCAAATTCAGAACAGCAAATTGATTCAGCAAAGAACAGCCGAGATTTTACATGATAGCAAAAACGCCTCAATTTTTTTCTGTAATAGTTGGTGCATTTGAACCCATCTCTTAAGTTATCTCTTAGTTCTAATCTCTACTGTTAATTTCCCAACCGTATCTAATCACTGCTTTCCTCAGTGAGATCTGGATCTTTTCTCAAATATAGTTTTAATGTCCAGGGAGCACTCCCCTTCACTGATGGGTTGGACAGCAATTGGCCCAGTAGCCAGCTTATTGAGTTTCCCCAAAGCTTGTTGAGCCACAGACAACTTATTGCAGTCTTCATTGCAATGGATCACTGGTGCCCCTCTGCACCCACATATTGCAGCTGCAACATATCATCTGCTTGCCATCTCTGTTGATGCATTTGCTTATTTTTCTTAATTAATTAGTAAATACTCACCAAACAATCACTTCCATATTTCCTGAAAAATCACAATTCTGGAGACACAGATGTGGCCGCTCCTGCTCTTGCTCTCTCCTTGTGCTGTTTTATGGTGTCTCACTGCTCCATTTCCACTCTCATGGGGTGGCATGGTGGCACAGTGGTTAGCACTGCTGTCTCGCAGCACCAGGGACCGGGTTTGATTCCTGGCTTGGGTTACAATCTGTCTGTAGTCTGTCTACTTTGTCTGTGTTTGTGAGGGATTCCTTGGGTTCTCCAGTTTCCTCATGATGGCTGGGTGCATTGGCCATGCTAAATCCTCCTTCAATGTACCTGAGCAGGTACCAGAGTTAGCAAGTAGGGGGTTTTCACAGTAACTTCATTGCAGTATTAATGTAAGCCTATTTGTTACACTAATAAATGAACTTTAAACTTTTCTCATTTAAAATCTTTGTTTAGTGACCCATCAGTTTTCCCAACAAGCTATGTTTTGTGCTTCCTTCTCTTAGTGTCTTCACTTACTAATGTCTCATTTTATAGTGAAGGGATTAATCATAAAATCCTGACAGAAGGAGGCCATTCAACCCATCAAGTCTGCACTGATCACAATCCTACTCAGACCTGATCCCCATAACCCCATGCATTTACCCAAGCTAGTCTCACTCACACTAAGGGGCAATTTTAAAGTTTATCTATTAGTCACAAGTAGGCTTACATTAACACTTCAATGCAGTTACTGTGAAATTCCCCTAGTCACCACATTCCGACACCTATTCAGGTCAATGCACCTAACCAGCACGTCTTTCAGACCGTGGGAGGAAAATGGAGCACCCGGAGGAAACCTATGCAGACATGGGGAGAACATGTAGACTCCCCCAGACACTGACCAAAGCTGGGAATTGAACTCAGGGCCCTGGCACTGAGACAGCAGTGCTAACCACTGTGCCACTCTTTCTTTCACCAAATCTTGTTCACCCATCACACGGTGCTCTCTGCTTTTCACTGGCTCCTGGTTCAGCAATGTTTCACATTTAAAATTCTCACTTTCAGTTTCCACCTGTCATTTTAAACCTTCCCATTGCTTTTATGTTGATCTTTATTCTTGGCTGCCTGCAATATTCAACTGAGGCTCAACATAGCACCTTTGGCTCAGGCGCCTTCCAGACTGAACATTTAATAATTTCAGTCCACCATTTTTGCCCCCACTCCCTTCACATTTGCTTTCACTTTGTGTGTTTGAATTTTACCTTCATTTTCGCTTTTGGACAACGGCTGTTCAATATTCTGCCATTCACACCTCCTCTAAACACATAGGGCCCAATTCTCCTATCCTGATATGCGTGTATTTTGACTCGTCAGATTGGGAGATGTGCGTGTAGGCCATTTTGCGGGATTTGCGCATGTGTTCTAGACATGTGCATGTCTCCCACTGCTGGAGAGCACGTGCAGTTGGGACTGCTCTGGAAACCAATGGGAAGACAAGGTAAGTAATTTAAATTTATTTTTAATCTATTTTAAATGTCATTATCGGGCTCAGGACTGAATTTTCCAGGCCTGATAGCATCTCCCACCCCGCCAGGAGTATTTCATTTTGGCAGCATTTAGAATAGCTCCCACTTGCAGGAACTAACGGGACACTCCATCAGAGTTAAGACGTGGGAAGCAAATGGTGCCTCTGCTCCAGCATCACCCAAAGAGCAAAATGTCCATGTCCAGGGGATATTTTGGCACTGCTCACAGGGCATCGGTCAGTGCCAAGTTTGCAGCAGAGCCTAGGAGGGATCAGTGGGGTGGGAGCGGGTTCCACTGTCACTCTGAAGATAGGATTGGCCAGGGCTAAAGGAAGGCCAGTGATTGGGGCAGGCTGGGAAAGGGTGGTCCGGCGGGGGTGGTCTGCCTCCCGGAGATTCTGCCTCCTGTAGTGGAGGAGCTGTTTCCCTTGGGGAGTTGTTGGCAGTGGGGGAGAATCACCACTGTTGGTGGAGAAGGAGGGAGGGGTTTGCAGATTGCAATGGGATTTTCCATTTTTGGGAGATGTTGTGGCAGGATTTTCCCATTCTGCTGCAATGAATGAAGATTTGACTGAGCACTAAATTCTCCAACTTCGCTGCAGCTTTCCTCCTGTAAGACATTTCTTACAACCTCTGTCATTGATCACATTTTTGGTCACTTGCCCAAATATCCCCTTATGTGGTTCAGTGTTGTATTTTGTTTTGTGATTCCGCTGTGAAGCAGCTGAGGACATTTAGCTGAATTAGGAGTGCTACACAAATATAAGCTCCAGTCACAATTCCAATATGCATGTTAATAGAAAGGATTTAGCCATACTAAATTGCTCCTTAATGTCAAGAGGATTAATAAGATAAATATTTGGGGAGAGGGCCTGATTGGGATTGTTGTCTTTGCAGGCTCGATGAGCCAAATGGCATCCTTCTACACTTAAAGTTTTTCATGATTTGATTAGCGTATCTGTAGCATACCAAATGGAAAATTTCATTAGTCAGTGCATAATACTCTGGACTCATGATATTTTGATTCTCACACAATGTGAATAGCTGGTAAGATCACACCCACTTATTCCATTACCACTCCTTTGATCCTGCACCATCAACTCTCCTGTTATTTAATCTCTACTGCCTTCCACTCTATCACAATTCTTCCTTTTCATTTTTTTCATTCTGCGCACCTTTACTTGTTTAAAAGCTTTTACATTTGTAACTTTTCCCAGCTCTGATGAAATCTCACCAGCATAAAGCATCGTTCTGTTTCTCACACTGCAAAAGATGCTTGAACATCTAAAAACCTCTGGCATTTTCTGATTATTTCCATTTACCAGTATCTGTAGCGCTTTCCTTTTAGAGTACCCACTCTTGTTTTCAGATCCCCCATGGCCTGGTCCCCACCCCATCTCTGGTTTCTTCTAGGCCTTTCACCCTCTGAGATAAAAGCAAAATGCTGCAGGTGCTGAAGTTCTGAAATAAAAACAGGAAAGATTCAGCAGATGTGGCAGCATCTGTCTAGAGAGAAATGGAATGAATTTCAAGTCTGGACGACTCTTCAGAAAAAGAAGAGTCATACGGATTCCCAAGTTACATGGACTCAAAATGTCTTCTGAGATATCTGCATTGTTCCAATCTGGATCTTTGTGCATCTCCAATTTTAATCACTTCACCACTGGTGTCTTCAATTGCCCTAGACCCTAAGCTCTGAAATTCCTTCCCTGAATTTCTCCTCCTCTCTACCTAGCTTTCCTCCTTTAAGACAGTCTTTACAACCTCTCTCTTTGACCATGTTTTTGGTCACCAGTCCCAAATATCCCCTTATGTGGTTCAGTGTTGCATTTTGTTTTGTAGTTCCATTGTGAAGGTGCTTGGGACATTTTGCTAAATTAAGAGTGCTATACAAATACAAGTTGCTACTGTTCAATGAGTGACTCCAGTCACAATTCCAGTTTGCATGTTAATAGAAATCATTTGATTCATTTATATATATTCTGTAGCAGATGGAAAATTTCACTCGTCAATGCATGTTACTTTGGACTCAAGACATTTTGATGCAATGTGAAGTTAAATGGCATAACATTCCTACAGTTTCAATAGCTGCCTAGCTTGTATAATTCTGGTGAATTATATGGTGGTATTAACATTTCTAATTGGAAACTTATACTTATGATGGATTGCAAGGATTGGGATGGGGAACGGGAGAAAACTTGGGCATTAGTACCTAAATTATTTCAACATAAAATATATACAAATAACACACCAGAAAATACAAAATTGCTGTTTCAATGTGTCCATTTATTTCATATTATAGCTACAGTTGTCACAAACCTGTGAAGTATTTTTCAGATCCATTTGAAACATATTTACATATTTAAAAATTATTAATATTTACAAACTTTATTTTAGCATTCATGTTTGTTCTTTCCATTGCAAATATTTACAAGATTCTTCTTTAGTCTTTCAAACAGTATATTTTCACAATGTTTTTTGAGAACATGTTACTATATGTTTTTCATCAACACTCAGTTAAGGTGTCTAAGAATGCACATACTGGTAAAAGTTCTAGTCACTTAAACTTAGAAATACTTTTTTCTGATAATTACAGTAATACTAGAATTAATGTGCAAAATTTCAAAACCTTTTTCTTTTGAAAATTGATTAATGGGATGTATTCTAAGTCGTTGGCACAATCCTAGCCTCAAATGAAAAGCTGCTAGCATCAGCTTTTCCTTGTGGCAGAGGTAGGGTAGGATACAAGGCATTTTACTCAGCTGCCTGAGTTATAAACCCCTGGTAAATAAATATTCTCTGACAGGTAAGTTGAGCACATGAAAATACCACGTCTTGCCAAGAGCTCAACCATTAGCTTATTAGGTTTTCACACCGATGGTGTTCTTGGCATCCATGTTAGATGTTTTGCATGTGGCATTTTCTTACATGCAAAGCAGAAAAATTTGCTGTGAAACCAGTTTTTCACAGAAATCCCAAGTTGAGTGAAGAACCTTAAGTTTCGATGCAGTTCATCATTTATTGTGAAATGTCTCGAAGCAATATAGAGAGAGTGGGATTGCTTCTCCTCCCTGGGTATGTTTTCCATTGGGAGAGACTGCTCAATATTGGCCACCAGTGAGATCTTCCAATCCCGTCAATGTCTATGCTATTTTGTGTGGCTTACATACAATTAATCGCATTTTATTGTTATACCGACCAGTATCTACTAGAAAGTTTTTTATGATTTTCTTCGGACATTGCTTGCATGAGCTTTTGAGAACTTAGTCATGTTTAGCGCTTGTATCTTTCAATGGGGCTTTCACATCTTAATGAGTATGCTAAACAGGTGTTAGCACAATATGACACTCAGAAATCCCACTTCTATTTTGCTATCAAGGGACAATATAACAGTGACTGACATTGCCAAACAAGTACACAAATTAATTTATCCTTAATGTTAAATATCTATTGATTGGTTATTACATCTAAATCTATAGTAAACTATTCAGCAAGTTCCACATGTTCTATTTATTCAAATATGACAACTTTAGAGTGTGACTCACGAACATAGTGTTAAAGTTTGAAAAGGCAATTCAGTCCATTAAGCATTTCTCTTTCAGTCGACTGTAAATTCTGCACTGTCATGAATTTTCCTCAAATAAATTGTGTGATGAGAATAACAAGTAAGCCTACATCCACCCATTGGTCATTGATGGGACAAGACTAAGTACGGAGTTGGGAGTTTCTGATCTTTGATCCTTAGCTGGTGCAGTATTGGTACTGGGACAAGAAAACATGAGATCTACTTGAGGCCTATCTTCTTAAAGATTGGGAAGAACATTTTTTCTTTAAATGGGAAGCGCGGTCCTTTTTTTGTGACAATGATTCACTGCTTTTTTTTCTTGAAAGTATGCATTGGATGGATGTGAGATGAAAATAGGATGAGAATTAGCTTTCATCTTGGGAAGTCTACTGATTCTTGCAGGCTCACAATCAATGATGATCATTTTGGTAAGGTATTAGGGGATGAGACCTCTCACTGGAACCACACCCCGGAAGGGGGAGTTAGGAAAATTAGGATGGGAAAACAACAAATTGGTTTAAAAATCTATATAGCAGAATAGAAATGAAAATAGGCCAGTATTCTTCAGTGAACCTTGGATAAATTGATGAGGTTACATTCTAAGCATTGGTAAACAATTGGCATTTAACTGCCTGAAAGTTAATTTTGAGGAAAACATAAAAGCTTTCAAGATTATGTCAATGGTTATTTTCAAATGGTGTATTTGTGGATACGGAGTGTTAATTTGGCTAGAATTTGAATTCTGATATTCAAATTACAAAAATATGATATTGATCATCTTCATATATAATCACAATACAATTTTCAAATTATGTTAGATTATTTTTGTACCTAAACTCGAGCAGCAACTTTTGCAGGACATTCAGTTAGGGAACAACAATCTAGAAATGATGTACAATACTATATTGTACAATATTCCTATGCTGGCCATTCTAACCACTTAAAATGAAGCTTCTGTTCAGACAGTAGAAAGAGGATTATCATATGAATGTACTAACATTACAATTATCACAAGTAGTTTCAAAGTGAATGAATTTTTCATTTAAAGAAACCATGAAATTTGCATTTTGTAAGTTGATCACATTACAAATTGGAAGAATTTGATTTGCTCTAATTTGTCAAAATTGACTTTTTAAATTCTTACATGGGGCTTGGGCCGCTGACTGGGCCAGCTCATCCCTAATAACCCTTGGACTGAATGGCTTACTAGGCCATTTTGAAGAGCAGTTAAGAATGGCTGATTTCTCTCCCTAAATGTTATTAATGAAGCAGATGGATCTGTATAACAATCAACAATGGTTTTGAAGTCATTGTTAGATAGGCAGTTCTGTGGACAAAAGCGAGATTCCAGGATGGTAGTCTGCCTTCTTGGTGCAGGAGTACAGGATGTCTCAGAGAGGGTAGGAGGAATGTTAAGGGGCGAAGGGAATCAAACGGACGTGATTGTGCATGTAGGTGAGAAGGATGTAGGAAGAAAGAGCGGGGGGAAATATGTAAGCAATTTGGGGACATGGGTGCGAAACTAAAGAATAAGGCCTCCAGGGTGGCAATCTCTGGGCTGCTACCACTGCCCAGTGCCAGTGGGGCTAGGAACAGCGATATCCTTCAACTGAATGCGTGGCTGAAGGGTTGGTGCAAGAAGGAGGGTTTTAAATTTGTTGATCATTGGGGAATTTTCATGAGAAAATGCCACTTGTATAGGAAGGATGGGGAACACTTAAATGGAAAGAGTACAAATATCTTAGCTGGGAGTTTAGCTGGAGTGTTTCGGCAGGGTTTAAACTAATGCGGAGGGGACGGTGGGGATGAAACCAATAGCTCAGTAGGTACTGAGATTGGGAGCAAGTTGGTTGCCACGGAAAAGTTAGATAAGATGAGGATCATCCTAGAGAAGGAGGACCCAAGTAGGCCTGGAGGTCTGGAGTGCATCTGCTTCAACGCAAGGAGTGTAACAGGCAAGACGGACGATCTTAGGGCCTTAATGCTTACATAGAATTTGGATGTGGTTGCAGTGACAGAGATGTGGTTAAAAGAAGGGCAGGACTGGCAGCTAAATGTTTCAGGGTATTAGTGTTTCAGGCATGACAGAGGAGGGTCAAAAAGAGGTGGGGGAGTAGCATTATTAGTTAGGGAGCATATTACAGTGGTGCAGAAGGTGGACAATTTAGAGGAGTCATGCAATGAGTCACAGTGGGTGGAAAAGGACGGGAGCAATCACTATGCTGGGGGTATACTAAAGGCCACCCAATTGCCCGTGAAAAGTGGAGGAAAGTATATGTAAGGAAATTCTGGATAAGTGCAGAAAAAATAGGATTGTTGTAGTGGGAGACTTTAATTTCCCTGGTGTGGATTGGAAGGTGCCTAGCGCTGGGGGACTTGATGGGGAGGAATTTGTGAAATGTGTACTGGAAGGTTCTTTGGAACAGTATGTTGTTAGCCCGACTAGAGAGAGGACTATACTGGATCTAGTTCTGGGAAGTACCTGGTCAGATGATTGAGGTTTCAATAGGAGAACATGTGGCAAATAGTGACCACAATTCTGTCTGCTTCAGGATACTAATGACAAAGGATGAGCGTTGTCCGAAGGGTAGGGTGCTAAACTGGGGGAAGGCTAACTATAGCCGGATTAGGTAGGAATTGTTAGCCACTGATTGGAAGAAGTTGTTTGAGAGTAAGTCCACATTCGGCATGTGGGACTCTTTTAAAGGACAACTGATAAGGCTGCAGGACAGACATATGCCTGTTAAGATGAAGGATAGGAACGGAAGGATTAGAGAGTCGTGGCTAACTAGGGATATTGAGGACTTGATCAGAAAGAAAAGAGAGATGTATGTTAGGTCCAGGCAATTGAGAACAGAGAAAGCTTTGGAGGAATACAGAGAGAGTAGGAGGAAACTCAAATGGGGAGTTAGAAGGGCAAAAAGGGGGCACGAAATGGTCTTGGCAGATAAGATTAAAGATAATCCAAAGACATTTTACACATATATTAGGAACAAAAGGGTGGTTAGAGGAAAAAATCAGTCCTGTTAGGGACAAAGGAGGGGAACTATGTTTACAGCCTAAGGGAATGGTGGAGATCCTGAATGAATGCTTTCCATCAGTATTCACAGAGAGGAGCTTGTTGTCTGAAAGTGTCTTCGGGGGTATTGTCAACCCTTCGGAAAAAATCTCCATTACAAGAAAGGAAGTGTTAGGATTTTTAGGTAATAATAAAACTGATAAATCTCCAGAGCCTGATGGCATTTGTCCTAGGCTGCTCAGGGAGACGAGATGAAATTGCTGGGCCTCTGACGGAAATCTTTGTCTCTTCTTTGGACACAGGTGAGGTTCCAGAGGATTGGAGGATAGCAAATGTGGTACCATTGTTTAAAAAGGGTAGTAGGGATAACACAGCTAATTATAGGCTGGTGAGTTTGATGTCAGTGGTAGGGAAATTGTTAGAGAGGATTCTTAGAGATAGATGTATACGCATTTAGAACATAGCAATTTGATTAGTGACAGGCAACATGGCTTCGTAAAGGGGAGGTCGTCTCTTACGAATCTAGTAGAATTTTTTGAGGACGTGACAAAAACGGTTGACGAAGGACAAGTCGTGGATGTCGCCTACATGGATTTCAGTAAGGCGTTTGACAACCTCATGGTAGGTTGGTGAAAAAAGTTAAGGCTCATAGGTTTACAAGGACAGGTGGCTAGATGGATTGAGAACTGGCTTGACAACAGAGGTCTGTGACTAGCGGTGTGCCACAGGGCTCCATACTGAGACCTCTACTGTTTGTGATATATATAAATGATTTAGAAGAGGGAGTAACTGGTGCGATCAGCAAGTTTGCGAATGACATGAAGATGGCTGGATTTACTGATAGTGATGAACAGACGATACAGCAGAATATAGATAGGCTGGTAAATTGGGTGGAGAAATGGCAGATGGAATTTTATCCAGATAAATGTGAGATGATGTATTTTGGAAAAAATAATATAGGGGGAAGTTATACAATAAATGGTAGGACCATTAAGAATATAGAAACACAGAGGGACCTAGGGGTGCAAGTTCACAAGTCCTTGAAAGTGGCAGTACAGGTGATGAAGAAGGCATTTGGTATGCTTGCCTTTATAGGAAGGGGTATAGAGTTTAAAAGCTGGCGTCTAACGTTGCAGTTGTATAGAACATTGATTAGACCCACATTTGGAGTACTGCGTCCAGTTCTGGTCGCCGCACTACTGGAAGGACATAGAGATCTTGAGAGAGTGCAGAGGAGGTTTACCAAGATGCTGCCTGGTATGGAAGGTCTTAGCTATGAGGAGAGATTGGGCAAATTGGGCTGTTCTCCCTGGAGAGATGGAGAATGAGGGGAGACCTAACAGAGGTGTATAAGATTATGAAGGGTATAGATACAGTGAACAGTGAGAAGCTTTTTCCCAGGTTGGATATGAAAATCACAAGGGGTTCATGGGCTTAGGGTTAGAGGGACGAGGTATAATTCAGATGTTAGAGGGAGGTTTTTCACGCAGAGGGCTGTGGGGGCCTGGAATGCACTGCCATGTAGGGTGGCGGAGGCAGGCATGCTAAAGTTGTTTAAAGCTTATCTAGATAGCCAAATGAGCAGACTAGAGATGGAGGGATACAAAAGATTGTTCTAGTGAAGGATCAAGAGCCTCAGGGCGTTCTTGGGAATCAATAGATTCCTATGGGCCATCCAACATATCTTGTGGCTCATCTGTCTCTTATGTTGGAGCCACTGGGAATCTTCTATGAATGTCTGTATAGGCTGTGTATGTTTATTGATGTCTCTTTTTTTACATCCACAGGGAATCGGTCCGCATTGTTGGCCAACAAGGGGCGCACACGTGGTGAGTTGTGCGAGGGCTGCACATGGATGTTGCTTCGAGAGTTGCTTAGTGCTTCACGTTGTTAGTGTACGCTTAAAATGGACCAATTGACAGGCAACACGGCAGCTCAGTGACTATCACTGTTTGCTGTGCAGATACAGGGACCCGGGTTGGATCTCTGACTTGGGTCGGTGTCTGTGGGAGTTTGCACATTCTCCTCGTGCTTATGTGGGTTTTCTCCAGGTGCTCTGGTTTCCTCCCAAACCCCAAAAACGTGCTTTTAGGCTGATTGGTGTGAACAAATTGTCCCTAAATTAAACCTCCCTTAATCTGGATCAGATATAATTCTCTAAATTTGCACCCCTTACTGTGGAGTCCAAGAGATGTAGACAAAAATCGTAGGTAGAAGAAGGATTAGAATGAGACACTCACTGAGTGTTAAAATGGGCGGCGCGGACTTGTAGGAATGAAGGGCCTGTTTCCTGTGCTGTGTTGTTCTTTGTTCTTATCTTTAAGTCCAGATATTTATTGAATTCAAATTTCACCATCTGGCATGGTGGGTTTCTATCAAGTCTCACTGAAATTAATAGTGGGTCCCCAGAGGATTACACTGGGTTTCTGGATTACTGGTCTAGTGACAATACTAGTACACCATTGCCTCTCTCTATGTGCAAAGAAGTGATATTTTTCTTTCTGTTTTGTTTGCCGTTCACCTGCAGTTCCAGTTCAATAATGCGCATACAAGAATCAAAACAAAAAAAAGCTAATGAACTGATGGTAGCAACTGGAAGTGGCACAGTGGTTAGCACTGTTGCCCCACAGCAGATTTGATTGTTTATGTGGAGTTTGTATGTTCTCCCTGTGTCTGCATGGGTTTTCTCCAGATGCTCCAGTTTCCTCCCTTGTCCAAAGATGTGCAGGTTAGATGGAATTCCATGCTAAATTGTCTCTTCAGTGTCCCAAGATGTGTAGTCAGGTGGATTAGTCATGGTAAATGCTCAGGGTTATGGAGATAAGGTGAGGGTGGACCTGGGTAAGATGCTCTTTCAAAGAATTGGTGCAGACCGACGGGCTGAATGGCCTCCTTCTGCACTATAGTGATTCCATGGATTAATTTAGGATTGTTAATAGAGTAACCTTCAGCCACTGGGGATGCATATTGACAAACTAAAATTCCATTGCTGATTAACTTCTATTCAGTAATGTTAATGGAATAAAAATAATCATGTGAAGTGCACCTGTAATTCCTTATGTTATCCGGGCAGGTGAGGCTTCATGTTGTGAACTTGTGTTCATTAAGATTACTGCCAAATATCACTTAACTGAACAGCAGATGGAACCTCAATCATTGCAACACAACTACATCTAGAATTGGAATTATAAGCTCAAATATCTGAAGTTGGGTTTATGATGTAGAAAAAGAAATGGAATCCAAGCTAAATGGTTGCACACAAAAAGAGTTCCGTGCATTGACAGTTGCACATTGAAGAGTCCTTCTAATCTTGAGATTTACTGGTGGATTCAGTTCCCTGTTCGTGATCATTGGCACTGCTTGGTTCTAAGACAGCTTTCTCTAAGGGCTCAGAAGATTTGCGACAATAGGGTATAAAACAAACAAAACGAATGCAAGTTAATAATCCTTCTGAAATACTGGAGCTGAAGAGCTTCTTACATGGGTGACAAAACTGGTAAAACACAAGCATAAAAAAGATTGCAATACAATACCCTATCAACAATTGCATCACCAACAAAGGAGCACACACATAGGTATACACATCAGTTTTGTAAATATACCACAAGAGAATAAGAAGAGCATTCTCAATGAATCTTAACATATAATACACAGCTAGTCTGTACCAATTCTGGGATTTATTAATTAAATCAGGATCGTTTAGTTTGAGTTGAACTGCTGACCAGCAGAACATATTAACACCAGCATAAAGAAATGTGAGGCAACACAATACTATTGTTGTACCTACTCTGGTAAATGTTTTTTCTATGTTCTCAGGGAAAGGTGATTTACTGTTCCAGAATAATATCCATGGATAGAAGAAAAATGTAAAAAAGTTCAAGAGAACTACAGGAAGGATCCATATCTGCAACACAGAGCTGAAAAGGACCAAAACGACAACTCTGGTGGCAATCTCAAAGCTTCGCCACAGAAATATGCAGATGTAGGCTGCAGGCTTCACATGCACCTCATATTCATCATATTTGATTTTGATAGCAAGGATATTGCACCTCAAGGCTCCATATACAATGGTAAGCAGAGAAATCACCATTAGTACTCCTGAAAATGAAACAGAGCTTGTAGTTTTTTTGTCTTGAAACCCAGTTATCATATAAATATTAAAATATATCCCAGTCACAGAACTTGCTAACCAAATGAACAATGGCATTGAATGGCAAAATAATATAAATATGAGGAAACATGCATTTAAGTTGTTTTTCTAAGATTTCCTTCTTTGAAAGCCGTGATGGATAATTAGAAGAATCACTATGGAGATGCATTCTTAGGTATTTTAAAAGTAAAGTTTATTTATTAATCACAAGTAAGGCTTACATTAACAGTGCAATGAAGTATTTACAGTTTGGGTATCTGATTGTGTCAAGGCACTTAATCAGCATGCCTTTCAGACTGTGGGAGGAAACCAGAGCACCTGAAGGAAAGCTATGCAGACACAGGGAGAACGTGCAAACTCCACATGGACAGTGACCCAAGCCAAGAATCAAACTTGAATCCCTAGCACTGTGAGGCAGCAGTGCTAATCATGGTGCTCCCATACTACCTACTGTGAAAACTTGTGGCAACGTGGATTACAAATGGATTCAAAGTTCAAAAAATAGAAATGAACGGTTAATGGATTTTTTGGACTATTTATATCTGTAAACAGTGGCATCCTTCAGGCTTCAAAATTGTTCTTCTCTATATTTATACTGGACTTTGGGAGTGCTCAAAATTGACAGACAAAATAGGGAATGTGAAGAGGGCTGCTTGCACCTTCAGCAGGACACAGACTAGAAGAAAAACTAGTAGAAGGAATACATTGATATCAGATCAAAGTTAATGCAGAAAAATGCGAGGTGATACATTATTAAATGAGGAATAAAGTTAGGAAAGATGCGCTCTGTGGGGGCGGGGGGGTTCAGACACATCTTAGAAGTTTGAAAGAAAAATTGACCGAAGCTGCAAAATTGCAACATTCAAGATTATGAAGTATGTATATAGATGCATCAATTACAGAAGCAAAAGGTTATTGAAATTATTGCTCAGATTACTGTTTGAATACTCTGTCCAATTTGGGGACATGCTTTTCCATTGGATATCAAGGCCATGTTTGGGGTAAGGAAAAGATTCACTAAGATTCTGCCAGGAAAGCTTGACTAATGAATAAAGAATCTGGCACAGTTCCGATTAGAACAAATAAAAAAGAATAAAAGGTCTGAAATAGAGAATTAGAAGCAGTTTTGCTATGGCTACTGGAACTGAGAAATTGGCACGTGCAAATGAGTTTCTCAGGTTATTATTTAGGGTGTAGGTTATCAGCAAGAGAGCAAGCTGAAATAAGAGGTATAATCAGGATGACATTTTAACAAAAGTAGTATGTAATGTTACCAATTGATAACAAAAAAGCCTGGGACAATGAATAACAAATGCAAATAAATAGTGCAAATGCAAAATACTGCAGATGTTGGAAATCTGAAATAAAATCAGGAAATACTGAAATGCTTAGCAAGTCTGACAGCATCTGTAGAGAGAGAAGCAGAGTTAATTCAGGTTGATGCCATAGAGCCTTTGAAGGTGGTCAGGATGCAACTTAAACTGTGATAGCAGATGCGTGCAAGATAACCTGTTAAAGTGACTGAAGCCTGGAATGATCATTTGGAGGTTAGTTGAACAGTTCACTGTCAATTAGCATGATGGTTAGCACTCAGTAAAGAATCAGCATAGTATCTGGATGGCTAGCACTTCAACTTAATACTTTCTAACAATGGCCAACTATTTTAGAGGAAACAAAATGTTGATTGTATTTGATGTGCTACTTAATAGGACACTTGCCGTTTCATTTTCATTGCTGTTGAAGCTTTGTAGCAAATCTCTGAAGCACAACAGGATATACTTTGTTCAGGCTTTGCCAACACTCAACAAAACCATGTTTTCTGGAAATTCTCACCGAAAAACAGTAAGTGCTGTTCTATATCACCTTACTGGGCACAATTTAGGTGTCACCAGGAGAAAGGCAGAGCTTGGTCCTGGAATCTTGACAGAGTGCCCCTAGGTCTGGACAAGAGATGCGAAGAAGGCATGATGCCAGCAGAGGAGCACCAACTGCTGCAGTGGAGAGGAACAAGAAGATAGTGGTGAGGATGGGGAGGAGGGTTGTCCTTTCCTTCTGTGGGCACAGGACATTCCTCTTGTCCTGGACTTTCCCCAGCAAAACTTCGAACCAGGGGCATAGACAAGGCAGCAGATATTTGCCCTCTCCCTTGACTCCTGAGCTAGCCTGCTGTGTACTAGCCACAGTACTCCATACATTCAGCACAAGCAAGTGTGAGGAGCCTACATGTAACATTGCACAAATGGCACTTATTTGGGAAATCTGCAGGCTTGGCTTTAGAACCTTCAGGCAAATTCAAATTATGGTCATCAGTAATTAGGAATAAAATTACAGGCTCAATCCAGACTTGCAGACTGGTTAGTCTTATTGGTACTGCATCCATTTTGCAACTGCTTTTTGCAAAAGTAATTCATTTTTGCTTGATTGTTCCAGTCAAATAAATAATAAAAGAACTGTATTAGTTCTTTTGAAAACATTGATGTTGATCACAGATGTAATTCTTTACAATGATTCTAGTATTATAATAAAAATTTAAAAGGAAAAAATTAGCAACAGATTCAACAGAAGCAATGCTGGTGCCTGAATATAATGACACTCTAATAATAGACCTTCATCCAATTAGTATGGATTAATTCAAGCCCAGATCCCTAAGATTTCTGTTTGGTTAAGTAACTTTAGGTAAACATGCAATTCTAATATGACAAAAATACATACCTCTACCTGGTGTTACAAACTGTTCTTTTACACTGACATATAGCTGGAGGGTAAGTTGTGGTGCAGAGCCTATGAAAGCCTGGATCACTGAAGTCCTGTTAAAAGCAGCTCTGTGGGTGAACATTTTGCCTTCTGCTTGACCCACTTCTTTCTCAATTTCTTCAGAGTAACCATGTTTTCGCATCTGCCTCTTTCTGGTGATGCTGACATAAGGTTCTTCAACTCTCCCAACGTTTAGATAAATGCACAGTGCTTCAAGACACCTAAAGATATTAAACAGAAAGGAATATGAAAGCGGTATTGTTTTGTTAGTGTATCGCTTCTGAAGTGCAGAATGTGTTCTAATCAACATAAACAAAGAATATTCAGCAGCTCAGGTAGCATCTACAGAGAGAAACAGACAGCAGGCAGGATCTTTGGGAAAATCCCAGCCAATGTTTTGGATTGAAATGATCATTCATCAGAATTGTTTCTAGAGTCATAGAGGTTTACAGCATGGAAACAGACCCTTTGGTTCAACTTGTCCATGCTACTCTTTTTTTAAAATCCCTAAGCTAATTCCAATTGCCCGCATTTGGCCCATATTCCTCTATATCCATGTAACTATTTTAATGGTTTTTAAAAGATAAAATTGAACCTGCCTCTATTACTACCTCTGGCAGCTTGTTCCAGACACTCACCACCCTCTGGACACTTTTATATCTCTCCCCTATCACTTTAAACCTATGCTCTCTAGTTTTAGACTCCCCATCTTTGGAAAAAGATATTGACTATCTGCTGCCTTGACTATGCCCCTGATTATTTTATAGACCTCTGTAAGGTCACCCCTCAGCCTTCTATGCTCCAGAGAAAAAAACTATTTTGATGAAAGATCATTCAAAACTGAAACATTAACTCTCATTTGCTGTTTGGAAGGGGGAAGGGGAGTGGTGATGGCCTAAATGGTATTATTGCTCGACTATTAGTCCAGAAACTCAGCTCATGTTCTGGGTACCTGGGTTTGAAACCTGCCATGGCAGATGTTGGAATTTGAATTCAATTAAAAAATATCTAAAATTAAGAATCTACTGATGATCATTGAAACCATTATTGATCTAATTCACTAATGTCCTTTAGGAAGGAAATTTGCCATCCTTACCTGGTCTGGCCTACATGTAACTCCAGAGCCACAGTAAGAACATAAGAACATAAGAAATAGGAGCAGGAGTAGGCCATTTAGCCCTTCAAGCCTGCCCTGCCATTCAATAAGATCATGGCTGATCTGAAATGGATCAGTTCCACTTTCCCGCTTTGTTGACTTCCACAGTAGCATAGTTGACTCTCAACTACCCTCAGGCAAGTAGGTATGGGTAATAAATGCTGGCCAGCAGTCACCGCCATGTCCCACAAAGAAATAAAACAAAAGATGCTTCCAACCAATTGTTTCATTTCAGATTTCGAGAATCTGCAATATTTTGCTTTCGTATTCCTGTTCAAATTAATACTCTGGCTGACAGGAAGTAACCATTGCAAACCTCAGCTGCTAAATAATCACTGTCATACAGAGTTCTGATGATGAACTCATTTCTTTACTGATTAAATGATTGTTTATCAAAGGGTGATTTCTCCAGTGGAATGTCACAAGCCTTCTTACTCGGGTCACCCTGCTGGCGCTGCATTTTGTGTGTGCTGCCCCCGAAGGTTATCCCAAGTACACCATAACACATTTATTTTAACCGATAAGTAGAAAACAACATGACCGCTGCCTCATGAAATGATTGGTGCCTCCCTGCACATTCCTGCTACATTAAAATTGATTTTTAAAAACCATTTTACTTTACTTGATGCCTGTATTGCTGCTGCAAACATTTGTGAGTTTAACTTTTTAAATGAAATGGCCTATGTGAAAATTGCATTGTGGGAAGTATATGGCTAATTTTCATGGTTTGAGGATAAATTGGCAATGGTTATAGCCACAATTTTTTGACCAAACTTTCTGCTGGTGAAGTTCATAATGGAAAATAAGGTCATGCAATTGCGTCCCATTTATAGTAAAAAGTCTCACACCACCAGGTTAAAGTCCAACAGGTTTATTTGGAATCATGACCTTTCAGAGCATTGCTTCATCAGGTGAGTGATTTATCTGGTGGAGGAGCCAGATGGGATTTTACAATTTATGACAGTCTCAATAATGGTGGTCATGAACTGTATACCACATGTATTAATTGAACTTAAATTCCACCAGCTACTATAGTGGGATTTGAGCCCATATCACTACAGCAATAACCTGGGCCTTGAACTACTCGTCCAATAACATCACCACTTTACCACTATCTTCTGACTGGAATGTAATAAAGAATACTGGGAGGATTGGTGCCTTTGTTCATGATAAGATGAGGAAGAGCATCTATCTGTAATCATTAGACCATCAAGAGCACCACATATCTCAAGTCTAACAGCATGTCTCTTTGTGTTGCCATAACTGCACGAATCACATTCCCAACAGTCAGAGCAGGTGGTGTAAGGACATCTGAAGATTGAATCCTGAGTAGAAAAGGACCTTGGGTCAATCGAAAATTGAGCAATAAGATGTTGGATATAAATCAATGATTGGTCTGGTAAAACTCTGCTTTTGAATTATAGAAAGGGTAATAAGAAGGAGGTTGGGACAGAAAAAAGGATAGAAAAGTTCAGAGAGAATGTAGGGGTTTTGAGAGACACTCAAAAGATGAGTCAGGGGTCCAGGTCAAAGGGTACAGGCATCTGTTGCTTCATCTTGTACCTATGGTATAAATAAGGCAATATAACTCCCAATTATATGTTGTAAATTATTGCTTGGTACTGTAATACAATTTAGCAGTCCTTAACAATGCAGATTAATATCAAAACTTTGGCTATCATATTTGTCAAAATAACATATGATTACACAATGTTTTCACATGCACTATTCACATATTCCAACATTAATTGCTTACTCAGTCCTTACTGTCTTAGTTTTTCACAGAAACATTCCCTCATTTGTCACAAGAAAGTCATCTTGTGTACTTCACATTCAAATCTGCGAACACACACTCATGATTGATAATGGTGAAGTCTTGTTCCCAATAGATTATGCGACTGCACCTTCGTTATTCTTCGCTGCCCTACATCTTTCAATGTCTTTGCTAACAAATAAATGCTTCAAGAGAATGTTAATTGTAGGCCACTCTCTCCATTTCTCTTGAATGAAGAATGCAAAAGAGTTGCCAGGAGTAGTACAGGCATGAGGTGCCAATGGTGAATCTACAACACAGCACTATTTGTGTGCCAAACAGCATAAGTAGCAAGTGACAGGGCTAAACAATCCCACAAGTATCTGGCCTAAGCTCTAAGCTTTGTAATCCTGCCACATCCAGCCATGAATGGTGATGGACAATTAAATGATTCAGTGGAGGAGGAGACTCCATAAATATTCCCAGCCTCAATGATGGAGCGGTCCAGTGCATCAGCAAAAAGATAAGGTTAGAGCATTTGCAAAAATCTTCAGCCCCAAGTGCTATGTGAATGGTTCATCTCTAGAGGGTCCAGCATCACTGATGCCAATCTTCAGACAATCCGATTCACTCCATATGGTATTCAAGAAATGGCTGAATGCAAATGACATTGCAAAGGCTATGGGCTCTGATAGTATTCCGGCAATAGTACTTAAGACTTGTACTCCAGAACTTGCCATGCCCCTGGCTAAGATGTTCTAGCATAGTTACAACATTGGCATCTACCTGGCACTGTGAAAAATTGTCTACGTATATTCAGTTCACAAAAGGTAAAACATATTCAATCCGGTTAATTATTGCCCCATTGTCTACACTCGATCATCAGTAAAGTGATGGAAGGGGTCATTAACAGTACTAGCAAGTAGCACTTGCTTAACAATAATCTGCTCACTGATGCTCAGTTTGGGTTTTGACATTGCAACCTTGGTTCAATCACAGACACAAGAATCGAACACCAGTGATGTTCTCTGCCCTTGACATCAAGGCAGCATTTGACTAAGTATAGTATCAAGGAGCCCTGCAAAACTGGAGTAAATGGGAATCAGTGGGAAAACTTTCTGCTGGAATCATACCTAGCACAAAAAAAGATGGTTGTGATTGTTAGAGATCAGTCATCTCAGCTCCACAACATCACTGCAGGAGTTCCTCATCTTCAGCTGCTTCATCAATGACCTTCCTTCCATCAGAAAAGTCAGAAGTGGGGATGTTCACTGATGACTGCAGAATATTCAGCATCATTTGCAATTCCTCAGATCCGGAAGCAGTCCCTGTCCAAATGCAGCAAGATCTGGACAAAATCCAAGCTTGGGCTGACATGTGGCAGGTAATGTTCCCACTGCACAAGTGGCAGACCATGGTCTTTGCCAACAGGAGAAAATTGAATTCTCGTCCCTTATTTTCAATATCATTATCATCATTGAATCCCCACTATCAACATTCTGGGGTTAACATTGACCAGAAACTCAATTGGACTAGCCATATAAATACTTTGGCTACAAAAGTGAGTCAGAGACTAGAAATCCTGTGACTGACTTTCTGATTCCCCAAAGCCTGACCACAATCTACAAGGCACAAAGCAAGAGTGTGATGGAATACTGTCCACTTGCTTGGGTGAGTGCAGTTTCAAGAAGTTCGACACCATCCAAGACAAAGTTCCCTGCTTGACTGGCATCCTTTCCACAAAATTAATTCCATCCCCAATGTGCAGTGGCAGCAATGTGAACCATCTACATGATGCAATGCAGGAATTCACCAAGGGTCCTCCAAACCCACAACCACTATCATCTAGAAGGACAAGGCCATTGATACCTGGGAACACCACTACCTGGAAGTTTCCTCTCAAGCCACTTACCATCCTGACTTGAAAATATATCTATGTTCCTTCACTGTCACTGAGTTAAAATCCTGGAATCCCTCTCTAACGTATAAGATGAGGCGCATAAGATGATCAAGGGATTGGATAGGGTGGATAGTGAGAGCCTTTTTCCTCGGATGGTGATGACCAACACGAGGGGACATAACTTTAAATTAAGAGGTGGTAGTTATAGGACGGATGTCAGAGGCAGGTTCTTTACACAGAGGGTGGTGAGGGCGTGGAATGCCCTGCCTGCAGCAGTTGTGGACTCGCCTACTTTGGGGGCATTCAAATGTTCAGTGGATAGGCATATGGATGATATTGGAATAGTTTAGGTTAGAGGGTCCACTGGCCGGCGCAACATCGAGGGCCGAAGGGCCTGTACTGCGCTGTAATGTTCTATGTTCTATGTTCTAACAGCACTGCGGGTGTACCTATATAGTAAGAAGTCTCACAACACCAGGTTAAAGTCCAACAGGTTTATTTGATAGTAAACGCCAAAAGCTTTTGGAATGTTGTTCCTTCGTCAGGTGAGTGGAGAGTTCTGATCAGAAACAGAGCATATAAAGAGACACACACAGTTTACAGAATACTGATCAGAATGTGAGTCTTTACAGCTAATCTGCAGGGATTAGAATCCCCATTTCTATCTTTAACCTGGTGTTGTATGACTTCTTGCTGTGTTTACCCCTGTCCAACGCCAGCATCGCCACATCAGATGTACCTATATCTCAGGGACCGCAATGGTTCAAGACAGCAGATCACCATCAACTTCTGAAGGGCAATTAGGGATGGGCAGTGAATGCTCATCTAGCCAGTGAAGCCCACATCCTTTGAATGAATATTAAAAAAATCGAGGCCGTATTGGTTACAAAAGAAGGATTCTCAACAAAGTAAAACTTTGACAGCATCAGTAGTGGAAACTATATGTAATACTTAATATATTATTAGAAATGGCAATCAAATTAATTCATCTGCTGTATTATTAGTAATTAGTCTCACAATGCCAGGTTAAAGTGCAGCAGGTTTATTTGGTACCATCTATACCAAATAAACCTGTTGCATTTTAATCTTGTGTTGTGAGACTATTTACTGTGCCCTTCTCAGTCCAACGCCGGCAACCCCACATCATGGCTGTATTATTTAGCAGTTAATAAACAGATTATTTAGCCCGGATAAGAGGGTTCTACTAGGCCAGCAAGGCAGGGTGTGCCTGATATAGATAAACATAGCTGGTAGTATCTGCTGGGCTTTATCTTACAGCCACGCTTTACTGCTGCTGCGTGGAAGCTGATAAAAGTTGAATCAGGAGCATGAACATCCGTTCCAGCACGGGCAGCTCGGTCAGACAGAAAGCAGAGGCTGAAAGGAGCTGCAGAATGATTAGACACGCCTGAGTAAACATACAGCCATGGCTGCCGGCACAGCACGCACGGCTTTGCAGTTTGACATTGTCACAGACACACTGAATGCTGCTCGATCAGAAACATTTCGAGAATCACTATATGAAATATCACCAATTTGCCTTGCTGTTTAATTCCGCCAGGCAAACCCCCACCTCACACCTTCCGTGGCCCTTTCCAGAAATGCCCATTGTTTAATAGTGGCGTGTGCACGTCCTCCTAGACAGATTCAGACAATGGGCCGTTTTCCTTGTGATACAATTTGGATCACACGTTTAGTCGCTAATTCCTGTACAAGAACAATGGCATGGCTGCTGCAGCTCCATGGTGGGTGATTCCTGGGTAGGACAGAACTATACATCCCTGGCAATATGGGAGGATGGGAACTGACGGTGAATTCTAGGACTACTATTCAGGGTAGACGATTGCAAAGTGGGGGAGGTGGGGGGTGATGTTTGGTGTGTCGGGCTGTAAAGGTTAAAAGTGATTTGGAACCTGACCACTTTGCAGAGTTCACGTTCTGTCCAAAATGGGCAGCTTACAGTATCCGGCTAATCGGGTCGGGTTGCAGTGATGATGGAGGATGCACAATATTTTATCCAAGACTAGTTGGAGAATTTGCTGTTAAAATAACTTTACCTAGAGGTGATTTTCTTCCTAACATGGTTCATTGCGAACATTAATACATATAAATGAGCACAGCCCAGACTCCCGTCTCTCTAGGTGAACAGTGTTTGAAAATCAAAATATTTTATTGCTGCAGGGTTAATGAATGATCCTACAAGCTGAAACAGCCCTCCATGTGCGCATGTATCTATACAATATTCACCTCCCTCTGCCATAGCTATGTTCAATTCACCAAATGATTGATATACATCTTGTTATGTATTGAAACAGGACAATGATGTTCCCCCCTCTTTACACAAACATCTCCTCCGATATAAACAGATCTTACACCTGTAGTGTTTGCATGTCTGTTTTGTTGTTTAAATCCATGATGCTATCTCACAGAACCAGAAGAAATCGGCAATGGGAGTGGTCAGTTGTTAAGTGAACCCAGTCTGAATGAAATACCTTAGGGATTACGAACCCTTTATCTCCTTTTCATTTTATAGATAAAGTCGAATGGATAACATTGTGGTTAAAGTGGTCTTGGGAGTGAGCACAGCTCTGATATATTTATGTATATAGCCACAAGCCATCCTATCTTAACATTCACTTATGTCCCCCACTCTGTTCGCCACTGGGTAAAACAGACCCACGGTCAGTATCCAGCAGGGTATTTCACCAAACATTCTCGGGAGATTCCTCATCCATCCCTCTCCCAGTCATAGCAGCAGATTCTGCAAGCTCTCCGTCCATACCTGACGAATGGTCCCAGCTGTAACAGATGCAGGAACAGGACCAGGGGTCTATCCTTGCTCACATCCCGGTGCACGAAGGTTAGAGTGAACTGCACCAGGATTGATGGCACCAGCACGAAGACCAGGGTGAGCCCTTGCCAGATCCTGTCCCCGGCTGAGCTGTAAGTGCTGCTCAGATACAGGGCTGCCACCAGCTCAGCGGCGAAGAGAAAGACAGACACCAAAATCCCGCCCGGGGGTCTCATCCTGAACGCCTCCGCTGGGAGAAGGAAGAGAAGGGGAAGATGCGTTCAATAATCGCGAAAAAAGCTGAAAGCATCCATTTCTTCTGGTGCCGTTCTTTCGATGATCTGCTGCAGACAGAGGAGGTTGTTCGAGAACCACATTGAGCAATATTCCACTAGGTGGAGTTTTAGAGAGCTCGCTATGGAGAGAGAGACTGAACCAACTTCACTCTCACCCATTATTGATAGGGACTGCGCCACGTAGAAACTAGGGTTTTATATTTTACCACAATCAATTATTTGATTAAGAAGTGACAATAGCAGAGACCAGAGGGATAGCATGTTTAAAACATTTATGCATTTAACCAAGAAACGAGTAAAGTAAATTTTCGTTCTCTAAACCACTGGTTGGTCCTCTAGATGTAGAGATGCTGGCGTTGGACTGGTGTAAATACAGTTAAGAAGTCTGGCAACACCAGGTTTAAATCCAACCGATTTATTTGACAGTAAACATGCAAGCTTTCAACTCTATGGCCTTCGTCAGGCCACAGTTTTGCCTGGTGATTGTCGAACGATGTTCATTCATCCGCTATCGTAGTGTCTGCATGGTCTCCCCAATGTACCATGCTTCGGGACATCCTTTCTTGCAACGTATTAGGTAGACGACGTTGGCTGAGTTGCAAGAGTATGTACCGTGCACCTGGTGAATGGTATTCTCACGTTTGATGATGTCATCCATGTCGATGATCTGGTATGTCTTGCAGAGTTTGCTGTGGCAGGGTTGTGTGGTATTGTGGTCACTGTTCTCCTGAAGGCTGGGTAGTTTGCTGCGAACAATGGTCTGTTTGAGGTTGCACGGTTGTCTGAAGGCAAGAAGTGGGGGGGTGGGGATGGCCCTAGCGAGATGTTCATCATCAATGTTATGTTGAAGACTCCGGAGAAGATGTCATAGCTTCTCCGCTCCAGGAGTGTACTGGACAACAAAGGGTACTCTGTCCACAGTGTCCTGTGTTCGTCTTCTGAGGAGGTCAGTGCGGTTTATTGCTGTGGCACGTCGGAACTGTTCTCAAGAGGGCATCTTTCAGTGTCTGAAGGTGTCTGTCACGATCCTCCTCATCTGAGCAAATTCTGTGTATACGGAGGGCTTGACCATAGGGGATGGCCTCTTTGACGTGTTAGAACGTGGAAGCTGGAGAGGTGGAGCATTGTGAGGTTGTCTGTCGGCTTGCAGTACAGTGAGGTGTTGAGGTGACCGTCCTTGATGGAGATGTGTGTGTCCAAGAATGCAACCGATTCTGGAGAATACTTCATGGTGAGTCTGATGGTGGGATGGAATTTGTTGATATCATCATATAGTTGTTTCAATGATTGTTCACCATGAGTCCAAAGGAAAAAAAATCATCAATTTATCTAGTGTATAGCCTCGGTTGAAGATCCCATGCGGTGAAGAAATCTTGTTCGAACTTGTGCATGAAGATGTTGGCATATTGAGGTGTGAATTTGGTCCCCATGGTCTGGATGAAAAGCTGATTGTTGGAGGTGAAGACATTGTGGTCTAAGATGAAGCGGATAAGTTGTAAAATTGCGTCCAGAAACTGGCAGTTGTCTCAACAGGGATCTTGGCTTCATGTCACACCATCTGTAACCCCCATGACTTACCTGGGTTAGCAAAAACCTCACTTGCTGTGCTATCTGGAGACAATACATATCTCTTTAACCTGTGCTCAGTGCTCCTTCCACTCACATTGTTAGCCACTTTAAGACTTGAATAGCAGGTTAGGTGTAAAGATTCGCATTCTAATCAGTAATCTGTAAACAGTCTGTGCTAGTATGTGTGCTATTGGAGACCAGGACACCTCATTCGCCTGACGGAGGCCATAGAGTTGAAAGCTTGCAAGTTTACTATCAAATAAATCGGTTGGATTTAAACCTGGTGTTGCCAGACTTCTTACTGGTCCTCTAGGCCAGTGGTTCCCAACCTTTCTATATATCACAGCATACCTCTATACAATAAAAACATTCCGAGGCACAACTATTTTCTCTGAAACACACTCTAGCAAAATAATTTTTGGAACAATTTTCAGCCTGTGTTCGCCTTCAAGGAGATGTGGGCAGAAAATCTGGGAAATATCGGGAAATGTGGGTTTCCATGTTTTACTGTGCACGTGTGGATGCCAGAAACCTGGCCTGTGATTCTCCCAAACGTGTTGAATTGGTGGGAGAACTGTTCTAAATCCTGACTGTTTTGTCAGTTCAGCTTCTCACCTGAATCTCCCACTCTGAGCATTGCAGAGGTCCCAGTCGTGAATATCATTAAAAACCCAGAATTGGGTGGGTCCTATTCACTCCGGAGTCTGACAGTTCTGGAACTCTGTGCGTGCACAATTGTCCCAATCTATCAGCTTCCTTGGTTGCTGGCCAACTCAATTGCTGGCCAGCCTGGGATGCCTGTAGTGCTGCTCCTCCAGCACCTCCCTTCCACGGCCCAATCGCGGCCCCCACTTCAATTCCTGGGCCAGCCCTGAACCCCCCCATCCTGGAATGCCCTAATGCAAAGCCCACCCCACAGCAGTGGCAATCCCATTCAACCCCTTAACCCAGCAGAACCCCTCCTGTTGACCACCACCCAAGGTCAGAGCCCTGGCTGGGGAGGCAACCCCCACGGCAGACCACCCCCTCAGCCCATCCCAATTGCTGCCCTCCCTCAATCCCAGACTCATCCTGTCTACAGAATGGCAGCAGGACCCCCTCACCTCCAATGATTGTCCCAGGTCCGACCCACCATAGGACCCATCCTCTTGGCACTGCCCGAAGCCTGGGGATAATGTCAAGGTGTCCTCTAGGCATGGACACCTCCGGTTTCAGAGTGAGTGTGGCTAGAAAATCCTGCCCTCAACATCAGAGGGAATTCATTAAACCAGATATATGGAAGACGTTATTGATATTTACAAACATGGACACAAATTGGGATGTTAAGGAGAACTTGTAACGATGATAAATTAGATTAGCTAGCATATTCAAATCTTGATGCTGATTAGATATTATAATTACATCCTCATGCGGAGGCTATAATTGGCTTTTGACATTTGTATCTTGTCATGATGTAGCCCTCATCAAAAGTTGTGGGGGACATAGCTAACTCCTTTACAAATGCACACTTCTGATTGGTATATGTTAATTACTTGGATTCCAATCTGGAAGTATATCTGTTTAAAGTTTATTTATTTATTTATTAATCACAAGTAGGCTTACATTGACACAGTAATGAAGTTACTGTGAAAATCCCCTAATTACCACACTCCAATGCTCCTTGGATATACTGAGGGAGAATTTAGCATGTCAATACATCCAACCAGCACATCTTTCAGACTGTGGGAGGAAATTAGAGGACACAATGTAGATATGGGGAGAATGTGCAAACTCTGCACCGACAGTGACCTAAGCTAAAAATCGAACCCAGATCCTTGACACTTTGAGGCAGCAGTGCTACCACTGTGTCACTGTACTGTATCTATCACTATATCTATCCCTGTATTCAGGTCCATTACTTGCCATGAACTGGTGGACTAGTGTCCTTCCTGGAGCTAGTAAAAGTTGATTTAAAACTCTGAAACCTGGTCTGGCTAATTGAAGGGAAAAAAGACAGAAGGCTGCATATTAATAACCTCCCATCAGTTGTGAAGTTGCAGCTGGATATAGATAGATTAAGTGAGAGCGCAAAAATCTGACAGAGTATAATGTGGGAAAATATGAAGTTGCTCATTTTAGCAGGAAGAATAAAAAAGCAGAATGTTACTTAAATGAAGAACAACTGCAGAATGCTGAGATGCCAGGGATCTAGGTGTTCTACTGCATGAGTCACAAAAAGATAGTATGCAGATGCAGCATGTAATTGAGAAGGCTAATGCTATCCTTCATTATGAGGGGAACACAGAAGTAAGAATAAAAACAGAAAATGCTGGAAAGTCTCAGCAGGTGGAGAGAGAATAAAGCAACATTTCCAATCTGGAGGGCCCTTCACCAGCCTGTGGGAGGAGACACTGTGGAGCAGTGGAGGGCCATGGGAAAACAGGGGATAGTGAGGAGGCAGGAGGGTAATGGGGAGTATTCAAGTGTCACAAATTAGAAACTGAAGATCACAATGGAGGTGGAGGGGCAATAACAATGCTAAAGAGGGTGTGGGTTACAGGAGGGGGGTTAAAAGGTTCTGGAAATGTTTTGGAAGTTCATATGCCCATCCTCATGTGAAGGTACAGCATTGAGTCCACAAGCTTAATATGCAACTGAAGAAATGTTGCTTGGAAGGAGAGTCATTGGATGAGCAGAGCTGGAGGTCAGCTCACTTGGACAACTGCAGGGCAACCCTGATAATCTGTCTTGATAAGAGAAAAGACTCCGGAGACAAAGCCAATCTGCCCATTCCTGATTTTAGTCCAGTAAACATTTCTAAACTGCATCCAACACATTTCCTTAAATAAGGAAACAAATACTCCAGATGTGGTTTCACCAATGCCCTGTACAACTGAAACATAAACATAACTTCCCTACTTCTGTAATCAATTCTCCTTACAATAAACAATAACATTTTTTTTCCTTTCCTAATTACTAGCTGTACCTGAATAAAAGATAAAGTCACTACAGTTCCAGGTGACCATAGGCTAATGGTGATTTTTCACATGAGGTTCATCATACCTCAAGCAAGCAGAGGGTTAAATAGGCAGAGTCTTCTACATAATAATCTCAGCCGGTACAGATATTGAACACATGCTGTTAGCATGCGCTCTCTGCGTTACTGACCAGCTGTAGAGCTGAGCTAAATTCTACACTACCCTTTTGTAATTCATGCATGAAGACACCCAAATCCCTCTGAATCTCAGATCTCTCTAATATCTCACAATTTGGATAATAAGCTTATCTTTTACTCTTTCTTTCACATTTGACTGCATTATACTCCAACTGCCTAACTAAGACACAATGAAAGCTTTTAAAAGATATTTAGTAAGCAACTTTCTAATGTGGATCGTGCTTTCATAGAACCACAACAGTGTAGAAGAGGCTATTTGGCCCATCTGGTCTGCACCAACTCTCTGACAGGCTTTAGAGTCAGAGAGTCATAGCGGTTTACAGCATGGAAACAGAACCTTCTGCCCAACTTGTACATGCCACCCAGTTTTTAACCACTAAACTAGTCTCAACTGCGTACATTTACCCCATATCTCTCTAAACCCATCTTACCCATGTAACTGTGTAAATGCTTTTTAAAAGGCAAAATTGTACCTGACTCTACTACTACCTCTGGCAGCTCATTCCAGACACTCACCATCCTCTGAGTGAAAAGAATTGTCCCTCTAGGCTCTTTTATATCTCTCTTCTCTCATCTTAAATCTATGCCCTCTAGTTTTAGATTCCTCTTTTGGAAAAAATGTTGACTATTTACCTTATCTATGCCCCTCATTATTTTTTGGACCTCTATAAGATCACCCCTAAACCTCCTATACTCCAGGGAAACAAAGCCCCAGTCTATCCAGCCTTTCTTGATAATGCAAACCATCTAGTCCCAGTAGCATCCGACTTAATCTTTTCTGCACTCTTTCTAATTTAATAATATACTTTCCATAATGGGGGTATTCCAAGTTTGGTCTTACTAATGTCTTCTACAAGTTCAACAAGACATTCCAATTCCTGTATACTTCCATATAGAATTCATAGAATCCTTACAGTGCAGCAGGAGGCCATTTGGTCCATTGAGTCCCACCCAGATCCTATCCCCCTAAACGCATGTATTTATCCTGCAAGTCCCTGATACTAAGGTTCTATTTAGCTTGGCCAATAAACCTAAACTGCACATCTTTGGAGTGTAGGAGGAAACTGGAGTACATGGAGGAAACCCACAGACATGGGAGAATGTTCAAACTCTGCACACACAATGACCCAAGGAATTGAACCCAGGTCTCTGGTGCTGTGAAGCAGCAATGCCACCTGAATATCTTACGCAGGTCCTCTCCCCTGCCCGATCACTATAACCCCATATATATGGCTAATATTTGGCAAATGTGTAGGTTAGATGGCTAATCCATCTAACCTACAATTTTGGGACATGAAGAAGCAGTTTAACATAGCCAAACCACCTAACCTGCACATATTTGGACTTCGTTTTATGAAGTTGCTTTATAAGTATAATGAAAGCAAAACTCTGACGGTGCAAATTGCCAAGTGTCAGGAAAATTATAGATTTAAGCTCCTGTTCATGAAGCTTTTACAAATCCACAAGATCAAAGCCTCCTTTTCCACCTGAAGCCAAATATACAATAGACCATGCAGGATTTACTGGTAAAAGAGAGGATGGAAGCATAACTCCTTCCAGGAGATACTCTGCAAATCTCCTCCCCAATAAAGAGACCTATTAGAGGAAATTACTGTCCGAAGGATCAGGTATGAAGGTTAGTAAACTGAACACATATTCCCAATTTTCTGGTCATTAAAAGATAACTGGGGAAGAGTCTCCACATAAGATTAAGCATTGACCCTGTCTTTCCTCTTTCAAGTACTTACTTTATATTTCCAATTTTTGTTGTTGATGTAATTGACTTCTACATATGTGTACTTACAACTGTAGTTATTGAATAATAATCAAGAACAGGAGTCTTGTCTCAGAACAATTGTAGCATCTCACTGGGAATGAGTTAACTCAGGTTGAATGCAGGCTGTTGTCAACCCATTGCTGCAGCAATATTTGCAGCTGGGCATTTCTGGAAAGGGAGCATTCAGTCTCACCAGCACTTTTGAGGTCTTCCATGCTCTATAGACACTGCAGGGGTTGGGGTGCCTTAGTGACACTTTTAATCACATTTCGGTTGAATGTTTTAAATTTAATTTGTGATTTGTTTTTATTTAAGTAGTATCCTTTAAGAAGCTTCCCCTTTTACCTTATCCCTCAGTTTATTTGATTTATTTTATTTGGTTTTGATTTTATACAAAATGGTTGAGGTTGAAACAGGAACCCTCTTGGTCTATACAACACAACCATTTAATACATTAATCTTTCCTTAGTTTTTAATTTCTTGTTGAAATTATTACCTTAAGATTTGTATGGCACTGTAGCACAATAGATAGCACTACTGCCTCACAGTGCCAGGGACCCAGGTTCAATTCTGGCTTCGTTCACTGTCTGTGTGGAGTTTGAACATTCTCCCGTGTCTGTGTGGGTTTCCTCCAGGTATTCTGGTTTCCTCCCACAGCTCAAAGATGGGTTAGGTGAATTAACCATGCTAAATTGACTGTAATATCAGGTAGATTGGCTTCGGGATTGTGGTCAGTACAAACTTGATGGGCCAAATGGCCTCTTCTGTACGGTGTTCTATGAAATGAGAGAAGAGCATGTTTTTGTTGTATGATTCTGGAACAGCTGATCTGCCAGCTCAAAGTTAACAAGCAACTGCAATTCCAACAGAGTACATGTTGAATGTTACGCCAGGTTGTTATGTACACTAAAAAATATTGAATCATTTATGTACTTTCATTTTGCTGTTCAAGAACATTTACATGACCAAAGTGCTGTGTTTAAATATGTTTGCTTGTGTAAAATTAGTTTATGTGTATTTAGTAAATTATCTGTCAATTTTTAAGTTACGGCTGGGAAATTCTGCGGCATAAACTTCTCAGACCCAGACGATCATCCCCATTCCCCATCACTGTTCTCCAGATTTACATCCAGAACCCTCCCCACCTCACCACATAGTTGACCAATCTAGCCACTAAGTGTCAGGTTTAAATAACTTCCTGCTTGTGACAGTATGTAGGCAAATGTAACTGCCTAACTCAATCTAATATGTGCTGTGCAGGACATGTTTACTAATAAGAATTAATTACAAATAAAGTACATAAACTTCCTTTGTAAGAATACATTGTGGATTGGGAATTCAGTGTGTTCTGGCTGAAGAAGGTACTGTATGGTTTGATCACTGCTTCTTCAGACTTCAAGGACTGGATTTTGTTTCTGGCATTGGATAAATTTCTGAGTACTGATTTCGTGTTGCTTTGGTGCCTGATGCAATCTGTGACCAGCAGACCAATTAATAGCTATTCAGTTGAGAGAAAGAAAAGAGAAAGAGAGAGAGAGATAGACTCTTTCTCACAGCAGAGATGCTTTCTGAAGTGATTTTTAAGATTGTTAACCATTAAAAAGACAATGACAGTGGAGTGCCCCCTCTTAGATTGGATGGACAATGACTACAGATGGAATACTACAGACCTAATGGAATGCATCACTATTTTTTTTATCAGTATCTAGAGGCACTGTGGAATCTTTATAGAACATAAATGTTTGTGCCTCCAATGACACTGGGGTCAGATGACGTTGAACAAAGAACAAAGAACAAAACAGCATGGGAAACAGGCCCTTCGGCCCAACGAGCCCGCGCTGCCACCCCGATATTCCCATCTCTACCCATGATCCTGTCTATGTTTATAAATTTATGGATTAAAAACAAAATTTGAGACAAATTAGGGAGAATTTGTTTTGCCAGTTAGCCAAAGAGCACATCTTTGGGACATGGGAGGAGACTGGAGCTCCCGGAGAAAACCCACGCAAGCACGGGGAGAATGCGCAAACTCCCACAGACACAGGCCCAAATCCATGTATCTGCACAGCACAGCGATAGTCACTGAGCTGTCGAGTGTATACTAACGATGTGAAGCACTAGGATACTCTCCAAAAAAAATCCAAGAGCAGTCCTTTCACGACTCATCGCGTGTATGCCCCTTGTTAGACAACAAGGTGGACCAAAGCACCTGTAGGATAAAAACAAGTACATCAATATCATCATCTATTGACACACTTCCCAGGGACTCCCAAGGCTCATAATCCCTATTTTAAATCAGTTTTCTATACCCATCCATTCCCATTCTGTTCATGTGCCCATTTTTTTTTTAAGAGCAACACAGCACGGGAAACAGGCCCTTCGGCCCAACGAGCCCGCGCCGCCGTCATAACTATATAGTAGCAATTCCATTATCCTATTATAAATTTAGGTTAATCCTAATATGGAAGACTCTCACTATAGGGACAATTTGTTTCCCAATCAGCCTAAGAGCGAATTTTTGGGTTGTGGGAGGAAACCGGAGCGCCCGGAGAAAACCCACGCAGCCACGGGGAGAACGCGCAAACTCCCGCAGACACCGGCCCAATTCCAAGTGTCTGCACAGCCACATCGATAGTCTCTGAGCTGTCATGGTGCCCTTCAGATGGTCCACATAAAGCACTCATTTACGACATGAAGTACCAGGCAACCCATGAATCAACATCCAAGAGCTGTACTCGCACCACCTGCCGAATGCACGCTCAATGTTGGTCAAGTATGGACCGAATTACCTGTGGAAAAAAGCCGTAGTTAAACAGTCCTAATATATCCCTCTATCTGCATACCGCTCATGTGGCTGTCCAAGAGACCCTTAAACAGCCTCAGCGTGCCTGCTCCCACCACCTTACTCGGCAGTGCATTCCACACCCCCACTACCCTTTGTGTGAAAAACTGCCCTCTAATATTCGTCCTATACATAGCCCCCCTCACCCTATGGCCATGACCTCTCGTCCTATCCATTTCTAAAGGTGGAAAAAGTTTACCTCCATTTACTCTATCTATACCCCTTATAATCTTATACACCTCTATGAGATCCCCTCTAAGCCGACGTCTTTCAAGGGAAAAAAACCCCAGTCTATCTAATCGTTCCTCATAAGACAGTCCTTCCATACCAGGCAGCATCCTGGTAAACCTCCTCTGCACTCTCTCCAAGGACTCCACATCCTTCCGATAGTACGGCGACCAGAACTGGACGCAGTATTCCAAGTGAGGCCTAACCAACTTTCTATACAACTGCAACATCAAACTCCTACTCTTGTATTCTATACCCTTTTCTATGAAAGCTAACATACTATACGCCTTCTTTATCACCTTCTCCACCTGTGAGGACACCTTCAGAGACTTGTGAACCTGCACCCCCAAGTCTCTCTGAGTCTCTATGCTCCGTATAGTTTTACCTTTTATCCTATAACTCTCTTCTACATTTTTCCGGCCAAAATGCATCACCTCGCATTTATCCGGATTAAATTCCATTTGCCATCTATCTGCCCCGTCTACCAACCTATCTATGTCCTGTTGTATTGCCTGGCACTGCTCCTCTGTACCCGCCAATCCAAGCATCTTAGTGTCATCAGCAAATTTGCTGATCTCACCACCTACCCCTACTTCCAAGTCGTTTATGTAGACCACAAATAGAAGAGGACCTAATACTGAGCCTTGTGGCACTCCACTAGTGACAGGCTTCCAGCCTGAAAAAGAGCCTTCCACTACTACCCTCTGTCTCCTCCTCCCGAGCCAATTCTCGACCCATCTACATACCCGACCCTGTATCCCATGCGCCTTCACCTTCTCTATCAGTCTACCATGAGGAACCTTGTCAAACGCCTTACTGAAATCCATGTAGACGACATCAAAAGCATGTCCTTCATCAACTGTTTTTGTCACTTCTTCAAAAAAATTCCACTAGATTTGTAAGACAAGACTTCCCCTTGACGAAGCCATGCTGCGTATCCCTGATCAGATCACAGCGCTCCAGATGCTCATACATCCTGTCCCTAAGGATCCTCTCCATTAGCTTACCAATAACTGACGTCAAGCTCACCGGCCTATAGTTCCCTGGGTGATCCCTCTGACCTTTTTTAAACAACGGTACTACGTTTGCTATCCTCCAGTCCTCTGGGACCTCACCTGTGTCCAAGGAAGAGACAAAGATTTGCGTCAGAGGCCCAGCCAAGTATTCCCTCAACTCCCTTAGCAGCCTGGGGTAAATGCCATCAGGCCCCAGAGCTTTATATGTCTTTAAGCTGCCTAACAGCCCCAACACCTCTTTCCTCGTAATCCTTATTTCCCTCAACCGATCCTCAACTTTGTCAACATCAGGCACAGCCATCTGTCCAGTCTCCTGCAGAATACCGACGCAAAGTATTCATTCAGGATCTCCCCCATTCCCTCAGGCTCTAAGCATAGATCCCCTCCTCTGTCCCTAAGAGGTCCAATCTTGCCTCTAACCATCCTTTTGCTCCTTACATAAGTGTAAAATGCCTTTGGATTTTCCTTAATCCTACCTGCCAGAGCCACCTCGTGGCCCCTTTTTGCCTTTCTAATACCCCTTTTAAGATCCCGTCTACACTCTCTATAAGCTTCCAGCGCTGTCTCAGTCCCCAATTGCCTAGATCTAATGTAAGCCTCTCGCTTCTTCCTGATCAAGTCCTCAATCTCCCTGGTAAGCCACGGTTCTCTAATCCTACCTTTCCCATCCTTCCTCCTTGACGGCACGTATCTTTCCTGCAGAGAGTTTAGTTTTCCCTTGAAAGACTCCCACATGTACCTCGTCGACCTGCCCTCGAAAAGCTTATCCCAGTCAGTATCTTTAAGATCTTGCCTAATCTGGCTGTATCTAGCCCTCCCCCAGTTAAATACCTTCCCTTTTGGGCCGGTCTCGTCCTTTTCCATTAATATCCTAAAGCAGACAGAGTTGTGATCACTATTTGACACCTGCTCTCCTACCTCGATGTCAACCACCTGGCCTGGCTCATTCCCCAGAACCAAATCCAGTATAGCCCCATCTCTAGTCGGGCCATCCACATACTGCTCCAAGGACCCTTCCAAAACACACTGTACAAATTCCTCCCCGTCCACTCCTACAGCTCTGGGCACTCTCCAATCTACTCCAGGAAAATTGAAATCTCCCACTACTACTACCCTATTTTTCCTACACTTATCTAAAATGTCCCTGCATATCCCTTCTTCCACGGCTCGCGGGCTGTTGGGCGGTCTGTAGTAAACACCCAACAGAGTAACCACTCCCTTCCTATTCCTCAACTCCACCCATAGAGACTCAATTCCTAAATCATCCATACCTCCCTCCCTCTGCACTGCTATGATGTTGTCCTTAACTAATAAAGCCACTCCCCCGCCTCTCCTCACACCAACTCTGTCACACCTAAAACACTTATACCCTGGAATATTCAATTGCCAGTCTTGCCCCTCCTTCAACCACATCTCGGTCACCGCCACCACTTCTAAACTCCTCGTGAACATTATTGCCTTCAGTTCATCTGTTTTCCCGTCACACTCCTCGCATTAAAACACATGCACTGAAGACCCTCAGCTCTCGGATATTCCTTTCTACCTTCTGGTGTTACCCTATCATCCCTCTCTCTCCCACTCCCAGTTCCCTCTCTCTCCTCACCCTCCCTCCCTATTAGTTTAAACACTTCTGAAACACTCCAGCTAACCTCCCAGTTAAAATATGTGTTCCCCTCCCAGTCAACTGCTCCCTATCCCTCTTGAATAGGTGATCCTCCCTCCTGAAGACCTCCCAATGATCAATGAATATGAAGCCTTCTGCCCTACACCAATCCCTCATCCATGCATTTAGTTGGAGTGTCTCATTTGTTTTTACCCAATCGGTCCCGGGCACAGGCAGCAGCCCAGAGAACGCCACCCTGGAGGCCCTACCTTTCAGTTGAGCCCCCAACTCCCTAAACTGCCTACGTAAGTCCCCCCTGCGCTTTCTTCCTACATCTTTTTGTCCTATGTGAACTATTACATTTGCCTTAGACCCTTCTCCCTTCAAAATTCCCTCTACCCTCTCTGATACATCCTGGACCCCTGCTCCAGGGAGGCAGACTACCATCCTGGAGTCTCTCTTTTGCCCACAGAATCTCCTATCGATCCCTTTAACCATCCCATCCCCCACCACCATCTCACTTTCTGCTTTCCCGCTGGTCTCTGTGGCATTCTGTTCCCCCTCACTTGCCCTCTCCATCACAGCTTTTACCCCTCCCTTGGTTTTCTTGGAATCCTCCTTTGAGATGGCCTTTGTGCCTTGATTTTTATTCTTGTTCCTCGTAACTGTAACCAGCCCGTCCCTACTACTAGATCCTGGGGTCCCCGCAGGACTACCTTCCCTATTCATTGTAACCTCATTTTGCCTCACTAGACACATGTCCTCCAAGCGCAGCTCCAGCTGTCTCAACTTTGCTCTTAAATGTTGCAGTTCTAAACATTTTGCGCATATGTGGGCCTTCGGGAGACGTGATGCCTCCAAGAAGGTCCACATATGGCAGCGTACGCAGTGGACGCGTTTGGCCAAGTATCGTGGCATTTTGTATACCCCCTTTAAAGGTGTTGGGAAAAGTGTTGATTAGGTAGGAATCAAGGTACTCACCGTGTCCAAGCCTGCGCTCGCCCAAGCCCAGTGAGCTTAAGCCCTTGTTGTTCTCACTCTAATTCCCGTCTCACTCCGCTGCCCGCTCCCGACGCTGCCCGCTGTCTTACCTTGGCCTTCCTTTTATACTCCCGCGCTTCCCTCCCTGCAGCCCCCTGCGCCTATCTCCCGCTACGGAGCGCCGAAATAAACACTCTAACAACTAAAGTGCAAGACAGAAATTGCAAGTCAGGAATCTCACCAGCCACTCTCCAAAAACTCTGCTCCGGAGAACATCTAAGTATTTCTTAAATAACTCCAGAGTGCCTGCCTCCACCACTTTACTTGGCAGCGCATTCCATACCCCCACCACCCTCTGTGTGAAAAACTCCCTCTAGCATCCAAATTATACCCTATCCCCCTCACCGTAAGCCCGTGACCCTTCGTGCTATTTGAGGCCATCCTAGGAAAAAGCTTAACCCTGTTTACTCTATCTATACCCCTCAATATCTTGTATAACTCTATTAGATCTCCTCTAAGTCTATGTCTTTCTAAGGAAAACAGGCTCAATTTGCCTAACCTCTCCTTGTAACTCAGACCTTCCATACTAGGTAGCATCGTGGTAAACCTCCTCTGCACTCCAGAGTCTCCATCTCCTTCTGGTAGTAAGGCAACCAGAACTGGACACAGTATTCCAAATGAGGTCTAACCAACATTTTATACAACTGCAACATTAAAGGCCAGCTCTTGTACTCTATAGAACACGGAAGTGATATAAATTGTGAGGCTGATAGTGGTAGATTTCAGGAGGACATAGACAGGCTGGTGGAATGGGTGAAATCTGATGCTGAGAAGTTAACAGCATTGTGGATGTATCTCCACCACATGGATTGCAGCAGTTCAAGAAGGCGGCTCTCTAATACCTTCTTAGGACACTAAGAATGTTGTTCTCGCCAGTGACACTTAAGTCCCTCCTCCTCAAAGGCAATTTGGGATGAGCAATAAATACTGACCTAGCCATTGACACCCACATCCCACAGAGGAATAAAAAAGATGACAAGACAGATTGAGAAAGTGGTTAAAAAGGCACGTGGGATCCTGAACCACATTAATATAGAGGCATAAAGTCAGCAAGTCATGATGGATCATTATCAAATACTAGTATGGCCTCAGGTGGAGTATTGTATCTTATTAAGGGTTCCACAGTTCAAGAAGGATGTAGAGTCTTTAGAGAGAGTGCAGCAAAGATTTATGAGAATGTTTCCAGGAATGAGGGATTTCAGTTGCCTGTGCATGGGAAGATTGGAGAAGATGGGGCTGTTTTCCTGGAGACAATTGAGGGAAGATTTATTTGGTGTCTTCAAAATCATGATGGTCTTGACAAAAGATTCTCAATGGGCCAGAGGATACAGAGTTAAGATGATTGACAAAGAAACAAAGATGACACCAGGAAAATTCTGGATTGCACTGCTTTAGAATCTGGTGAGGCAGGCTTTTCCAAGGAGAATTCTAAAAGCACCTGAAGGAAAAATAAATTGCAACCCTTGGAAAAGGGTGAGGAGTGGGATTAGCTAAGTTGTGCGTGCAAAGATTGGCAAAGGCTTGAGTAGTCAAATAGCTGTCTTCAGTTTTGTAGCCTATGATGGTTTTAGTGTGACTTGATAAAGGACCCAAATTCTGGGCTGCATGCACTCCAGGCAAGCTGCAAGTGGGGTGACTGTTACTGTTTGTTGGCAACAGTTTGCCAGTCAGATAGGGGACAGAGCCCAGTAGTTCCTCTGTGTAATCAAGGCAGAATTATATGCTTAAAAGGGTAGGAGGCAATCAGAATGGTGAAGGGATGGGTATGAGGCAATGAGCAGTGAGTGAAAGATTTGTTGCAGCTAGGACAAGCATTAATGAAAGGAAACAATTTTGGGAATTGGGAATTATCGTCTTGCCTTTGATTGGCATTGCTGCTATGCCTAATTTATAGTGTAGGGAGAACTTGATAGAACTGAATAATGGCACATGCGCATGATCTTTGATCAAAAGCAGCTCTAAAAAATTTATGAAGTGGCAAGCTTGTGAATGCAGTTATTATAAAGCTCCATTGTTAAATTTATTATTCTGGTTATCGAATGTCTCCACACGGGGAAATTTTTACACGCTGACAATGGAAACTAATGTATTATAAAGAAAGCTAGGGCTCGCTGTCCAACACATCATGCACATTTTACTTCAGGAAGGAAGAGTAAAACCTTCGCTTGTTATGACTATTAGTGTCCCAGGACTAAGTACATTGAAGTATTGCAATAACAAAGGGAGGCAAAATTACAATTGAAGTGGATAAAAATTAACTGAGAAAATGAACAAATAAGCCAATAGCCTAATTTTCTTTGGTTTCATTCAGATGTAAAAATGTAATATTGTACATGGTGCAAATTGGGAATATTTGCATCACTTCTGGGTGTATTTCTGCAATTGTGCCAGCAGCACATTAGAGTCAAGTAAATTAGATGCATGCTTTTTTTCTTCTTTTGTACAAAACCAATTCACTTCCTCGTCAGGTTCCTTTCTTTACTAAATTCTTCTGAGTCAAGAAACATGATGCCATATTATACCTTAAAGAACATTGCTTCCCTGTTAATTATGGCCATTTACCTCTCTTTGATTCGGTTAGCTTCTATTTCTGAATGTTCCATTTTCCCCCTGTGTATTTGGCCTCCTGTTGATAGGACTCTCACATTTGCCCTGCTACTGTCATTACAGTAAACTAACCTGGGATTTCTCAGCCCTCCTTTGTTGTTGATTTTTTTTAAATCGAAGAGGACGAAAGTAAGCTTGAGAAAAGAGTGAGCTTACACATTAGGATTGCCCGCAGCAGTCATTTCCATATAGCTGTATTTATTAGCCCCAGTCCATCCAGTTGACAATGACAATACAGAACCTCCTTTACAGGTCAAAGTTCACTAAGGAAGCAGTGATATAATCATGCCACCTATTGCAACTGACCTACAGATAACTTTTACCATAGTAATGGCACTGCCAGTTTACTGAAGTCATTACCACACCCTGAAATTTGAGTCCTGCTATTCTCTTTAGCTACAACAGAGAACTTTTGCAGCACTATTTAATACCTGGTGCCATGAAGCATCAAGGAAGCCAATGACACGTTGCTCACCAGAGAGAATGTAATCTGCAAATTTCCAATGGAAAAATAGAATGAGGAGGTAAAATGCTTTCAATTCCTGTACTTGCACAGCAAATCATTCACACTCCAGTTGGATAAATTCCTTGCATCTGACTCAAATCATTCTAGATGTTTGCTTTGTTAATGACTATGACTCTGATGTTGGGGGTCATTGTCAGTTGTCTAATTTGGGTGCATGTAAGTTGTGCGTCGGACTTGTCCTAACACACTGATGATTACGTGGCTCACTTCAGTCAGTCAAAACAGCAGCCCCAAATAGTTTATATTTATTTGTTAGTATCACAAGAAGGCTTACATTAACAGTGCAACAAAGTTACTGTGAAAATCCGCAAGTCACCACACTCCAGTGCCTGTTCAAGCACATGGAGGGAGAATTTAGCATGGCCAATGCACCTAACCTGCTCATTTTTCAGACTGTGAGAGAAATCCAGAGGAAACCTGCACAGACATGGGGAGAATGTGCAGACTCCACAATGATAATGACTCAAGCTGGGAATTGAACCCAGGTCCAAGGCGGTGTGAAGCAGTTGTGCTAACCACCGTGCTATCATGATTTCTGATTGGATTTACCAAACTGACAGTGTTTACTGTGAAGATATTTGAAACAAAGGTGGAGACGGGAGATGTTAAACGCTGTGCCACTGAAGGCTTTTCTTTTAGTACCGCTTAATTTCAGGTTAAGCTCTCCCTAGCATGCAAAATTTGATTAATTTGATAACAATTAGAATGTTACATATCAATACATTACAATGCTAAAATTCTGCACTCCATTTTTTAGTTCTGTTGAAGCATCTAATTGTCACTTGAACATATGTTGTTTTTATTCCAGTTCAATCCAATCAAATCCAATTCGCAATCTCAACAAGTTGAGACATTCCTGATCCAAGCTGACAACCAATTTATTTGATAGTAAACTCACAAGCTTTCGACTCGGAGACCAGAACACCTCATTCAAATAACAAAGACCATAGAGTCGAAAGCTTGCGAATTTATTATCAAATAAATCAGTTGGATTTAAACCTGGTGTTGTCAGACTTCTTACTGTGTTTATCCCAGTCCAACGCTGGCATCTCTACACCCAGCTCTCACCTCCTGTCTTGGGATTGATCTACATGATCCGAGCTGATTGCAGTAGATATAGCTCCTCCTCCAAGGCTTGATCTTATTTGCATCTTAGCCAAAAGGCAGAGATGCCGCTTTAAAAAATTGCTTCAAATGAAGCTGAAATATAACCTAAAGACTTAACCAAGTGCAGCACGTCGAATTTTTTGTTTACTTTATTCCAATCCAATCAAGTCAAATTAAAACCAATTCAGAGTCTCAACAAGTTGAGACATTCCTGATACAAGCTGACAAGACAAGGCTCTCACCTCCTGTCTTAGGCTTGATCAGCCTAAGCTGATCCAAGCTGATTGGAGTAGGCGTGGCCGTTCCTCCAAGGCTTGATCTCATTTGCATCTTAGCCAAAATGCCAAGATGCCGCTTTAAAAAACTGCTTCAAAAGAAGCTGAAATGTAACCTAATGACTTCAACAAAGTGCAGCATGTCAATGCTATACTTGATCTTAGCCAAAAGGCCAAGAAGCAATTGCCTATTAACTTAATCTACAATTATTATTACTCTTGAAGAGGAACCTCTACGTATTTCACTTTTTACTCTTATGTGAAAGAAAATGTCAAGTCAGAATATTTTGCTTTTTACTAATGGGAAAAAGATCAATATTTTTCTTCTTGCAGATTACATTGCTGAGTGTTAGGTGTAGTCCATGTCATTCGGAGAATGCGAACACACCACATGTAAAACAAAACATTCAACAGCCGTCCAGCTCAGATTTGGGGCTGGCGGGGGGCGGGTGCTGGGGAGTGGTGATGACCAATAGCTCCCTCTGGTGTTTACAATATGTTTAAAGCTACCTTGCGTTCTTTTTCTCATATGGACAGAACTGCAGTGTGCAGCTTGTCCCTAAATTCAAATTCCTGGGGAATGAAATTTTGAACAGTGTGAAGAAAGCTGCAATATTGTCGTTTTACAATTGTTTAATTTGAATTACTGAAACTTTCCAATTTTAGCTTTCGTGAAAATAACTGATCAGATGTAGATTATTTCCAGCACATGTTATTTCATTAGCATTATTATTGTAGTTAACATGTATCAATAATTATTTCCTTTATAGAATATACTGTCAGGTCAAAACTATTTCAAGCACTTTACATAATTAATTATTTTTCAGAAGCTTGTTAGGTGTGTGTAATAAGTTTTCAGATGCAGAATTACCTTCACTGAAATCCCTTTATTTACAATTCCTACAGCAGTACATAGAGTGCTTTCAGTCAGCACCTTTCAACTGGCACTCCCACTTAAATAAAAGGATTGGACTCTCTGATTGGCCCATCAACTGACTCCTTAATCAGGGAGTTCATAGTCCAATATGCCACCTCAATGACCTGACTGAAGTCATTACATTGGGTAAAAACAGTAGCCATTTTGTGCCTGATATAGTTCAACTGAGCCCAATCTCAATCCCAATCCTGAGCCCAATCCCTTTTGAATTGATATCCATATGTGCACTTCTAACAGGCATCATTAAGTTGTATTCTTGCCCTTGATGGATGTCTAACCCAAGATGATGAGTTCAGTCTGGTCATTTTCACATTGCTGATTGTGGAAGCTTACTATGCACTAATTGGCTGCGTATAGTCCAACAGTGACTGCAATTCAAAGAAAAATACTACATTGGCTCAAAAGTGTTTTGAGACACCCAGTAAATACTTTCTTTCTTCCTTTGTCTGAGTGAAAATTCATAAGTCCATTTTATTTCTCATGACATATGTTCATTGACAAGGGTGCTTCTGGAATTAACACACTTTTAAAAAAATCACCGATACAGCAACTACTTAAATGGCCTAAGCAGCATTTGGAAAGGAAGGGTTATTCTCAACATAGCTTTGTTATGATACAGTAAGAACAGATTTACAGAAAGTCTCTTGGAGTACTGGACTTGTGTTTGCTGAAAATGTTGTCACAAGTTTCTTATCTTTGCACTTAACAGGACGAACACAAGAATGCCAAATTTCAGATGATTTATACTACAGGAGAAACAGGCACTGATTGGTTAGCAAGTTGACTCTAATTTGCTGAAGAATTGCCATAGGAAAAACAATGGGGAACTATAGGTTCTTTATGCTTCAGAGTAATTCAAAAAAGGTGTAAGTTTAAGTTTATTAATTGGTGTCACAAGTAGGCTTACATTGACACTGTAATGAAATTACTGGGAAAATCCCCCAATCACCACACTCTGGCACCTGTTTGGGTATACTGAGGGAGAATTTAACGTGGCCAACGCATCTGACGAGCACATCTTTCAGACTGTGGGAGGAAACTCATGCAGACACGAGGAGAATGTGCAGACTTCACACAGCTGGGGATCCTGGGCCCCTGGCACTGTGAGACAACAGTGCTAACCACTGTGCCACCATGCCACCCATGGCTTGAACATGGTCCTTTTGTTTGCAGAAGATGGGTCCCTAATATGAATGCCTGGAGCTTCTTGCAAGAATAAATTTGCCATGTATGAGCTGAATTGATTATCTTAAACTTGTTATTAATGTAACTATTAGGGCACTCAGGATTGTTCTCTATATGCTGCACGTTCACAGAATCACAGTCAGCAGTAAATATTTTGCTTTGGTTTTATTTTGTTTGAGAGGTATCAGGGGCACACTGTTCCTTGGTGAAGAGGTGTTAGGAGTCTCAGATGGTCTATATACACTCTGGGTTGACAGGCCTCCTGGAGAAACACTTCTCCCCTTCTTCTCCTGTATGTCTCCCATTGTCAATCCCACATTGTGCTGCAAGCCAGATGCTATAGAAACTGCAGCATCCAGGAGTGAATGGTCCAAGCGAGAATGCCTTCACCACTTGGATGCCATGTGGAGTTCAGCTAGCAGTACAAATCTCCAAATACTTCTAATAACTTCAAACAAGCCACCAAATAAAAAACAATCAGCAATTAACCTGCAAGTAGTTAATTATCCTTTTAGATAGCACTGGTGGACTGTCTTTCTTGTTGCTGAATGTATATTCATTGGTGGCAGGTTAAGATAAGACATTAAACAAAGAACAAAGAACAAAACAGCACTGGAAACAGGCCCTTCGGCCCAATGAGCCCATGCCGCCACCCCGATGTTCCCACCTCTACCCCTGATCCCTGTCTATGTCTATAGATCTATGGATTAAAAACCAAATTTGAGACAATTTAGGGAGAATTTGTTTTGCCAATTAGCCTAAGAGCACATCTTTGGGATGTGGGAGGAAACCGGAGCACCCGGAGAAAACCCACGCAAGCACGGGGAGAATGCGCAAACTCCCACAGACACAGGCCCAAATCCATGTATCTGCACAGCACAGCGATAGTCACTGAGCTGTCGATCGTACACTAACGATGTGAAGCACTAGGATACTCTCCAAAAAAAAACACAAGAGCAGTCCTTTCACGACCCATCGCGTGTATGCCCCTCGTTAGACAACAAGGTGGACCAAAGCACCTGCAGGATAAAAACAAGTACATCAATATCATCATCTATTTACACACTTCCCAGGGACTCCCAAGGCTCATGGTCCCTATTTTAAATCAGTTTTCTATACCTCTCCATTCCCATTCTGTTCATGTGCCCATCTAAGTATCTCTTAAATAACTCCAGAGTACCTACCTCCACCACTTTACTTGGCAGCGCATTTCATACCCCCACCACCCTCCGTGTGAAAAAACTCCCTCTAGCATCCAAATTATACCTTACCCCTGTCACCCTAAGCCCGTGACCCTTCGTGCTATTCGAGTCCATCCTAGGAAAAAGCTTAACCCTGTTTATTCTATCTATACCCCTCATAGTCTTGTACACCTCTCTTAGATCTCCTCCAAATCTACGTCTTTCTAAAGAAAACTGTTTTCTTTAAAATTTGCCTAACCTCTCCTCGTAACTCAGACCTTCCATACCAGGCAACCTCCTGGTAAACCTCCTCTGCACTCTCTCCAGAGTCTCCACGTCCTTCCGGTAGTAAGGCGATCAGAACTGGACACAGTATTCCAAATGAGGTCTAGCCAATGTTTTATACAACTGCAACATTAAAGGCCAGCTCTTGTACTCTATACCCCTTCCTATAAAGACTACATTAGCGAGATTTCAGAGGCAGAAGTTAAATAATTAGAATCAAACCTGCTGACTGATGTCATGATTTATCCACTTTGCACACTTCCTACCAATGCTGCATTAAAAAGCTATCCAGAATGATACTGCAGTGCAAACTGCACCAGAATTATTTGCGTGCGGTATAGGCCTGGGCACCATATTAAGGCCTGAAATAGTTGAAGCACCTTGTGGTGCATAATCAAATGTTGTGGCAGTGAACTGAACAGCACATTAACAGAGGTGCTGGTTCTTTCGAGGAGTGAAACAATCACTTCCACTTTCCTGTTTTTCCCCCACATCCATGCATTTGTTTTCTCCTCTTCAACTATACCCAACTACCTTTTGAAGGTTACTATAGAATCTGCTGCACTACTCTTTCAGACAGTTAAAGTTCAAGTTCAAGTTTATTCATTAATGTCACAAGTAGGCTACATTAATATTGCAATTAAGTTACTGTGAAAATCACCTAGTTGCCACACTCTGATGTCTGTTCGGATACACAGGGAGAATTTAACACCACAATGCACCCAGATCAAAACAATACCTTGCCTAAAAGAAATCTCTTACTCAATCCTCTGTTTATTTAATGCATGTAATATATTTTTTGCTGTTTTCTCTGTATATATGTGCATGATTGAGTGTGCATTAAGATGGAAATAATTAAACTGAAGATATTTGGACTGTCTAAAACAATTGAGTAATTGATGGAACAAGCACATAAAGTACAGGGAAAATGGCGTCTACATCGTTATAACGTTATTGCTTTCTGTGAATTTAATTCCCACAATTTTGTTGCTGTTTTGTCTTTTCCCCTTGTATATTTGTATGTTAATTTTCGCTGTCTTGATTTTTTTCCTTTTTGACCCAGTCTTAAATGTGCCTTGATTCTCTCTTGCTCTCTTTCTGACCCTTTCCCACTTTCTGAGTTCTCCCTTTTAATTATCTCTGCTTCTGACAAATGAAAGATGCACCGAGCAGGGGATTTACTTGGAAAGAAATGTTTGCGTAGACAGTGATATTTCTGTCAGCATCAGCCTAGGATTCCGTATTTAGTGAGCTTTTAATCTAGCATGACCGATTCCCACCACCACCTCCCCCACCCACCCCCCATCACCAAACCCCTTTGTGAAAAGCTGTTGTTTATTCTCTCTCTGAAAATCTGAGAGTGAGCCTGCCCTAGCTGAATGTTTTACTTTTATATTATCAAATCAGATCTCTGGTTAGATCCTCTGCCTCCTCCTCAATCATTTACCGTAAATAGATTTTCCCAATTCTGCAGTTTTCAAAGTCTTCCAAATCCCTGATTATTTGGAGCAATTGCCAAACTCCAGCTTTAGTCATGGGGATTAGTGCTGGTAAGTGCATCAGTTGATGTATCTACCAAACGCCACATTATTGTATTTGGCTTTTCAGAACAACACACCATTTTATTATTTGTAACATCACTTCTGGAGAATCTATCCCATAACATGGCCAGAAAGTCTGAGATTATCTCTATTTATGCAATTAAATAATTCGTTCAAAAAAAAACTTCCACATGAAGCACTTGATTGCCAGTTAATAAAATTTATAAAATTTGCCAGTTTTTTCCCTTGTATTTACCTCACCCCTTCACTGAGCCTGAAAATATTTACTGTATCTGGTTTTCAATAAGTTGGTAGAGACTGAGTGAGCTTTCATCAGAATTTAATGTTACTGGACTATTTTTGTCGTTGAATCTGGGTGGTTATAAAGAGGATTAAAACGAATTAACGTCACTCCTTTTCCTAATTCTCGGAAATGCATCTTGCACGTATTTGTTGTTTTCTAGTTCTGGAGCAGGCTGAGGTTTGAATGTGATACCCATTTACAAACAATAAAAATAAAAGCATAAATTATAAAACTGGGCATATTCCAATCAGGTTTTAGTTCTGAAGATTATTTGGCTTATTTTAAACAGTTAAGGACGTTTTTCAGTCAGGCTAAAAACAGATTCCAGAACTGAAGGAAAAGAAAGTGAAGTGGTGAAATGTGTGGCATGCTCAGAGAAGCTGATACTTTTCTCATGGATGTCTCAGGTGGGATGACCTGCTCAAAATGACATGATGCCTTGAGTTACCTTGACTGTCTCTATGTATAAAAAACCTGTGAAGTAAAAGCCATGCTGATCTTTTGGGAGCTGCTGTTTCTCACCTTGTTGCCGGTTGCAATGGAGAAAGGAAATCATGCCAAGAAGCATCATCAGCAGCCCACAACTGAGGACATCAAGCAGAAAAGGTAAGCAACTCTGATCTGGCATCAAGAATACTTGATATTCTTAGTAGTGACGATCACCTGGGCTCTGCTTATTTTTATAGTGCAAGACACATTTTAGCAATTCTTATTCCCATCTGTCCAACATGCGCAACTTATGAAAACCGTACTATGGTAAATTGCTGCCTAACTGGAAGCTGATGTGACAAGCCACTGAGCTGGAATGATTCAGAATTTCAGTTAAGTGCAGGTTTTGATATGGGAAACCTTTATTACTAAGAATGCCATCTGCTTATTTTCTTATCTTTAACTTATCAAACTCTCTTCATCATGTTGAACTATCATTTCATCTCTAACCTCTTTCTCTCTATGCTTTTTCAATGCGCTATTTAACTTTATACCAAGCATCACTAACTCTTTGGAGCAGATCAATCCAATTTCATCCAGCCTATAGTAACTTCCTCAATCAATGTCACCAATATTCAATGCAATTGTGACTGCAGAATAGTGTCCCTGCTCATCCTTCTTAATGAATCCGCAGCTTTTGATACAAATGGCCACTACATCCGTCACTTCAGCCTGTCTTTTGGTGATCCAACTCTACATAAATTCTACCTATGTAAAATACACACATTTTTTGAATCAATATTCATCTTAGAACATCATTTTGCTTCAGTTCTTTTTGACTCTATAATGGATATTTAAATTATCTGAATGAACAAGTAATCAAGAAATATGTGCTTCCTTTCTGAAAAAAACTATAATTCCCATAGATTGAATTTTGCAATGGGAATAATGATAAAGCTAATAGATAATGTAGTTCTTAAAATGTGAATCAGTGTGCAACTTTCAGCAATCACACTTGTGCAGTTAAACATAGTAATCAGGTAGTTATCTGAGGTGCCCTATTCTTCCAAAAACCTGTGCCTCACTGAAAGACTCAGTACTGAAATACATGGAACAGTGTGAAGGTGTTGTATTTACTTGGTTGATACCCACTAAAGCAGTGGTAGGCAACCTGTGGCCCAGGCACCACATGCAGCCCATCTGGATTCTGAGTGTGGTCCACAGATATTTTGTTGACCATTGCCAATGTGCAGGGGTTACCACATTTTGCTTATTTCCATTGGCGTAGTTTTTTTCCTACTGGTATGACTTAAGTGATATGCGCATAAAGCAAGAGCAAGGACCATTAGTAGGAATGTGGTTGGTCAATGGACTGAATGGCCTCCTTCTGCACTGTAGGGATTCTTTGATTCTATGATTCTAAGTGAAGTGAGGTGCATGCTGCTTGTTCACCTCATTGACTGTGAAAGTCATGCACTCCCTTTGCATCCAAAGAATGAAAATTTCTTCTGTTTTTACCATTTGAAGTTGATGACAGTTCTATTCATGTATGAAGATTTTGCATTTTCTATAATTTATATTGAAATATTCAGTATGTATACAATCTTATGCCTAGACCATTGTTAACCAATTAGCTCAATTTCAATCTTGCGGCACACTGAGATGAAGTATGGCCACTCATGTGACCCACTCACTATCTTAGATTGCTTATCACTGCCATAAACTCATTGGAAATAGCTGGGGCTTATTCATTCAGGCATAGTGGCATACTTAATGGTATGGTAAGTCATAATTTCTGCCAAATAATCTCCCTGGCACTCAAAATTAACTTTTATAATGTGGAGTCTCATTCCTTCAGGTTTTAATTATTGCTAGAAATCTAAAAATAATAACAAGTTTACTTTGTCATTTTTATCTCTCTATCTTAATCATAGCTTTCTTTTTTTAAATTTTATTTTCAGTAACTATTTTAATATTGTAGTAGTCTCACAACACTCACCTGATGAAGGAGCAGTGCTCCAAAAGCTTGTGATATCAAATAGACCTGTTGGACTTTAATCTGGTGTTGTGAAACTACTTACTGTGCCTATCCAGTGCAACGCCGGTAACTCAATAACATCAAATTAAATATTCTATCTGTCATTTCCCGGTCAGACTCTGTACTCCTCATTTAAGATTCTTAATCTGATTCCTTAAGGAGGCACACAGCTACTTGCCCTATTCACACAGGACTCAGATAACTTGTAGAAAGAGTTGCACCCAAATGCTTTTCCAATCTCAGCAAGCTCATCTGCATACTTCCTTAGAAAGTCTCGGGCAAATGTAAATATAAAAAGCTCCACATTCCTACCACATCCAATTGTAAATGGTGGTGGACAACGAAACAATCAACAGGAAGAGGAGAATCCAGTAACATTTCCAACTTCAATGAAGGAGAACCCAGCAAATCAGCCCAAAAGACAAGACTTAAATGTATGTAAACATCATCATCCTTCCCATTCTCCTCCTGAGCTCTCCAGTGTCACAGTTACCAGTCTTCTGCCATTTCAATTTACTCTACATGATGTCATGAAATGGTTGAAGTTACTGGATGCAGCAAAGTCTATGGACCCTGATAATATTCTGGTTGTAGTACCTGAGACTTGTGCTCCAGGACTAACCATTTCCCTAGCCATGCTGTTTCAGTACAGCTATAGCATGTACATCTGCTCACTAATATTGAAAATTTCCCAAGTACATTATGTCCACAAAAAGCAGGATAAATACAATGCAACAAATTCATCCCATCAATTTAGTCTTAAGCATTTGCAATGTAATAGTGTATGTTGTTAATAGTGCTAACAGATGGGGTCTATTTAGCAATAACCTGCTCACCAATATTCAGTTTGGGCGATTGAGGCCGTTTGTGAAAACACAGATGAAAGAGCTGAAATCCAGAGATCAGGCTAGAGTGATTGCCCTTGACTTTAAAGCAGCATTTGACTAACTGACTATGGCATCAAAAACCTTAGCAAAATTGAAGTCAGTTTGAATTAGGGAAAGATTTTCATTGGCTGGTGTCATACTGAGGACAGAGGAAAATGATTGTGATTGTTGGAGGCCATTCACCCTAGTGCCAGGACAACACTGCTGGATGTTCCTCAAGATTTTGTGCCAGGCCCAACCATCTTCAACTGCTTCAGGAATTACCTCCTTTCCAAAGTAGGTGAAAAGTGAGGATGATCGCAGATGATTCACAACTCCCCAGATACTGGATCAGTCTGTGTCCACATGCAGCAAGATCTGGACAATATTTAGGCTTTGGTTATTAAGTGGCAAGTAACACTCATGTCACAGAAGTGGCAGGTAATGACCATCTCGAACAAGAATAAGTCAAATCATCACTGCTTGACATTCAATGGCATTATTATTGCTGAATTCGCAAAATCAGTATCTGGAAATTTGGAGCTTGGCACTTTCTTACCCATCTCATTGGATCCATCATACTCTGTGATTTACTCAATGCCACGTCTTCACTTACAATATTTAAAGCTTCCTTGATGAATGAGTTTGTGGACAGGATTCCAAGAGGAATGGTGTGGTAAGGCTAAATGCTTCTTTTTAAAAGGTCCCTCCCTTACGAGATCAATTGGAAGAAGCCACCAGCAATGCTGACAGTTTTGGCTTCGTATTCATTCCATTGTATTGTTTATTAACAAATAATATTAAAATATGTTTCATTTAACTCATGTCTTGTAATTACTAATGCTTTTAAAAGTAATGTTGCAGTTATGTTTTCTTATTAAGATTTTTTTTAAAACTGTGTTGTTTTGCTTTAGTCGACCAGAAAGTAAAAGATCAGATTCAACCAAAACACACTTAACAAAGTCTGAACAACTCCTCAGAATAGATGATCATGATTTTGCAATGAGACCTGGATTTGGAGGTATGTTTCTATGCTATTCAGTAGTTTAAGCTTTTTACATAAGTTTTGGAAAGTGTAACTCTTATTGTGTATTTTCTACAGCTCATATAATAGGGGTTTTATGGGTGGGTAGCACCTCTTCCTTTGAGCCAGAAACCCCAAGGTTCAAATCCCACTCCAGGACTTGACGGCCAAGGAAGGTGTATTTAAAATGCAGCCAAGCAAATTGAATGTCAATTTTTAAATCCTTCCAATGGCAGAGTAGGAACAGGAGAGATTCCTGGTCCACCTGAAAAGAAATTGATGCCTCTACCATCACTGTCCATAGTTCCAGGTTACAACAGCAACTTGGAATCCTGGATAAAGGGGGGTGGTGGTGATGGCTGGATCACTAGTGTAGGATCAGATTGATACCAACAATAAAAGGTTCAATCCCACTTTTGAGCTAGAGCACATACGGGACCTGCCTCCATGTCCAACTTGTGATGGAGGTTGTGCTACCTTGGGTTGAACCTACCTTTGGGCAGGGAACATAAGAAGATATTTCATGGAATAACAAGTGGCATTATTGCATAGTCACATTGTGAATCTCCCAAAATCTGAAGTGATCTAACAACATTTGGAACCAAGTGTGCAACATAAATGTTTAATTTATGTAATAAATGTACAATTTACACAATGTGGTTGCCATAATATAGGAGTTTAAGCAGAGAAAAATGGTTAGTTCCTTTATTATGTGTATTCAAATCCATTCAGTTTTCCCAGCTAGTTGAGTGTGCCTGGAAACAAACCCAGAAAAATCTCCTCTTACATCCAGTATTATCCTCCAGGATAGTTTTCATATTGAATCTGTGTATAAAATGTTATGTTAAAATAATATTACTACAGAAAAATATAGGACTGAGAAGCATTACATTGTCAAAACAACTGTTCCTGCTCAATGGCCATGAATTTGTAATTGCACTGAGGGTAAAACATTAGCACTCACAATTATTACAGTATCTTCTGGTGTTTGCACATATTCAATCAAAGATGATATCCTATTCCCCTATTCCTTCACAGACCGCACTGTGGCTGTATTTGCCAATACAATCAACATAGAATTAGTGACTTGATCAACTATTTGCATACTATTTAACTATAAAAACCATTCAGAGAAAACAAATTACATTTTCATAGATCTTTCATAAGCTTCAGAACTGATGAGAAAAACAGGTTTTGGCTTAGCAAGGTATAAAGTTAACAAGTGCAGACGGTGCCTACTGTATGTATCCTGTTCCAATCCTTAGCCAGATCCCAGGATGTTTGGGGAGATCAGTTTGGGACCAATAACATATGAACATAAAGAATAGGAGCAGAATTTGACCATTTGGTCCATTTGGCCCCTTGGGTCTGCTTTGTCATTCAATAAAATCATTGCTGATTTGTTTGTGTTTCAAGTTCCACATATCTTTCTATTCCCGATAAGCTCTGATTCCCTTGCCTAGCAAGAATCTATCTACTCCTGCATTAAAAATATTCAATGATCTTGCTTCCACTGCCTTCTAAGGCAGAGAGTTCCAAAGTTGTATAACTCTCCAATAAAGGATCTCAAAATCGTTCAAGAACCTCTCATTCAGGCTATTACTGCCAATCTGATTTTTCCAGTTTACAAATAAATTAAAGCACCCATGATTATTGCCACCCCGTTTTTCACAAGCACCCAACATTTCTTCTTATATATTTTGTCCGACATTGTGGTTACTGTTAGGGAACCTGCAGACCACTCTCACTAGTAGCTTCTTTCCCTTATTATTCATCACTTCCATCCAAGCCACTTCCATATCCTTATCTCCAAAATCATCTTTGCCATTGCACCAACACTACTCTTGATTCACACTGCTACACCTCCATTATTACCTAGCTTCCTATTCCTCTTAAATGTCATGTACCTCTCAATATTGAGGACCCAATCCTTGTTATCCTGCAGCAACACCTCTGTCGTGGCTATCAGATCATATTTAGTTATTTCATTGTGTGCTATTAATTGATTTACTTTATTATAAATGCTACAGCATTCAGATTTTAATTATCTTTGTTACATCTAGTCTTGATTGTTGGTACATTCTTAGGTTCTTTTTCTCTCCATGCCTTTCTGTCATTTTCTGACTCTCATTTTCCACATTAGTATTTTCCTCCCTTAGCTTGTGTGGGATTTTCTTAGCTGTTCACTGGTGATGAGATTCTCTGGTTCTGCCACTAGCACATCCCTGCCTGCGGGTTTCGCGGTGTGGGATGGCTTCAATGGGAAATCCCACTGACAGCGGCAGGACCAGGGAATCTTGCTGGCCAGCAAACAACACGCCTCCTCCTTGGGGAATACGTGGCTGGAAGGCTGTAGGATCCCATTCTCTTTCTCTACTCTTTGATATACCATGGCTGGAATTTGCCGGCCATTCAAGAAGGGAAAATTTGGTGCTCAGCCAAATCTCTATTCATTTCAGCAGGACCAGAGAATCCCAGCTGCAGGTGAGATTGGAGAATCCAGCTTCGCATCTTTTCACATTTCGTCCCTTCCCTCTATTATTTAGTTTAAATCCCTCTCTACTTCCCTACTTATATGATTTGCATGAACACTAGTTTAGGATACAGACTGTCACAATAGTACAATTTCTGCTTTCCCCAGAACTGATGTCAGTGCCCTATGATTCAGAACCCTCTCTGAATCACATATTCATCTTTCTAATTTTAATAAGGCTGGATACTGGGATGGGACTTTTCCAAATTCTAACATCTGGATTTTTCAAGCACTCTCAAATAAAGAGTAGGGGGCTTCTGACTAAGCTAAAGGCAATCAACTGTCATGGAGATTATAGTGAAAACTGAGTCTATTGTTGGAAAGATACGAGAATTTGGATGATTTATTCTCCTTCAAATATTTTAATTGTTATCACCAGAAGTCATCCATTGACTCTCTGCATACTTTGCAAATCAGCAGCATGGTATACATTGTCTAAACATGTTATCAGCAACTATTATGACATATTTTTCTTTATAGCTACAATAATGAAGTAGGCAGCCAGTGCTACACAATACCACCCTGTATCACAGCAATAGTTATAATCAGCCTATCTCACATCCATTCCAGCTCCGAAATGTCCTGCAAAGGGTACTTGGAGATTGAGAGTCAGAATGAAATATTGGATGATGCACAAAGCATTAAGAATGAGGAGCATGATGAGGTGGCAGCTAAAGAAGCAGTTCTAGTTAGTACATGGCAAAATTCTTCTGCTGTAGATTCAGTAAGATGGCTGATCATAATACTTGCTTCTTTTAGTCCTTGTAGAACTTTCACAGAAGTGTGCAATGCTGTTGTACATTGTTGAGAGATGTGGGTGTGACATTGGTGCATTGGGGAAGCAAGGCATTGAAGATATCCTTATCACCATGGCTGCACCATAACTGTCTGAGGACAGATACCCAGAGGAAATTTTTCTAATGAATGCTGCAATTGGGACTTTAGGAACCAAGAGTTTCAATTTACACAAAGCTTTAAGAGTTGGATGAGGCAGCCTAGGTGATTAGACTGAGAGAAATGTAAAGGTGAGTTCTTCTCCTGAAGATATCTGAATATTTTGAAGGAATGACAGGACGATCCATCCTTAAGGCAATTGGGTTTTGGACTGGGATTCACAATGAAGAGACATCCATTATACTCTGCCTGGCTCTTCATGACACTGACAAATAAGCACAGGAGCAAACACATTTTCCAAAGTGCTCTCTTCTCATGACACAACATTAGGAAATGCTGCCCCCAATGATGATGTATTTAAGCTGAGGACTCTGTCAGATCACCATAGTCATGGAGCAGAAAGTGTTTTTTCTTCTTCTTAGGCAATTGGATTTTACTGTACTACCTTTTCCTGTTTTAATTTTAGTTACCACTGCCTTAGCATTCACAAGTCGTTTGCTCCTTTATATTTCTTCCCAATATCTGCTTTGAAGATAATTTCAGTCAACTAAACGTCACTTTTTTTCTGATCTATATCTGTAAGCCTTCCAATATCTTCCGTCACTTTAACATTTTCCAAGTTCCTGGTCCGAAATATCTGCTTTCTGCCGTATGGTCAAATCCTCATTACCTCCATCCCTTCACTAGGATGGTCTGCCCTTCTTCCTTAAACAGAAGCTAAACCAGTCACCATCCCATCATCCTTCTCCACCTGGCTGAGCTTGTTCCAACATTGTGTATCCTTTTGCCTTTCACACCACTCACTTACTCTTCCAAATATAAGATGTTATTATGCTAACCCAAGCTACACTTATCTTTTTGTAGAAATGTGGAACATTCTTTATTAAAAAGGTAAGATTAAAATTTCTTGTTTCTTATTGTTTTTCAAGGAGCTGCAGTACCTGTTGGTATAGATGTCCAGATTGAAAGCATTGACAGTATTTCGGAGGTTGATATGGTAAGTCTGAACTTTAGTTGTTTGTAGACAGTTAATTATCTACAATAAAACTGCACTACATTATTGTATATGTGGAGATATTATGTGGGCAATGGGTAAAAGCTCTGGATTTGAGTCCCAGCCCCAGGACCTGAAAGACCAGGATAGAATATTGATCTATAAAATCCTCCCAAAAAGCCAATAGCAGGTGGTAAGACAGGAGAGACTCCTAGTCAACTATGCTTACTGTGGAGTGGTGCCTCTAAAGCTATAAGCCTCTGGTGACAGACTACTGACTTTCCAGAAAACAGGACATAAAATGGGATGAAAGTCTGCCTTGTACACCCACTTAGTGCAGAAAGAGAAACAACAACTGTGACGTCAGTGTACCTTTAAGAAAGTATTTTTTAAAATCATGATTTCTGCGGCTCTCACAGCTTCAGCATTTCTCAGCTCACAGTCTTAGCTGATGTCATTATGAAGCCAATTTGTCTGGAGAACGTTTTTATTGCTGCTTAAATAAAGTTTGTTTATTTTTACTGGGATATTTATGACTGCACTGTTTGGGGAAAAACTGGTTGGCAGGTCAGGTTACAGGAGTTTTCTTCATTTTCTGGTTGGCTACAGTTAGAGTTGAGTTTTAGAAGGGACATCAAGCTGAAAAGACGTCTTTCTTTCTCCCTGGCTTTGGAAATTCTGCTGGTTAGCTGAAAGCAAGGTCTTGCCTTATGAAGGGAGAAAATATGCTGTTGGTGGCTTGCCTAGAGTCCCTGTATTTTGAGAAACTGTTCTGACTTCAAACTGTTCTGAGTCAATCCAGAAAATTACAGACTTCATCCAAAGGTCTCAAGTCCAATATCACATGAGCACTACCCTTTGCTGTATTAAACCTATAAAAAAGGGTCTTTTGTCTATGGGATTGGTTTGATTGAAACATATTAGATAGATTTGTTAAGGATTATACATTATAGTTGTTTTGTTTCTTTTTGTAATTGGTAAGAGTTTTGCTAATTTTCTTACTATGCGTGTTAACTATATTCTTAAATAAATTTGGTTTGATAAAAACTCGCTAGTGGGTCATTCGAATCATACCTGAAGTGAAATATATCATGCTTATCCTAGCCAAAGTCATGAAGAAAAGCTTATGATCCAGGTGTACTCCATAAAACACTTTGGAGTTTCTGACCTGAACTATAACAACTGGAAGTTCATCTGGGATTTAAATCTGTATTTCCTGATTGATTTGGGACTATTGAATTCAAAGACAGTGACTAGTGAGCATATTCATGGTTTCTTTTCAGGTTTTGTATTCAGGTTTAAATAGGGAATGTGTTGTGGAATAATGGCTCTTTCAGAGGTTAAGAAGTTCCTAGGGGTGGAGAAAGTCATGCAAAGTGATTTGCAAAATGTGATGAAAACAAAACTTTTGGAATTGGCAAAAAACATTGCAATTGACATTACCTGACTCTATAAGGAAAGGGGAGATAATTGTGATGATAGCTCAGCAATTAAAATAGCCAGAAACATTATCAGAGTCAACGGAAATGACTAGAATTCAATTACAAATAAAACAGTTGAAACATGTAAAAAAATTGAAGCAGCTTGAATTTGAAATACAGAAAAGAGAGAGAGAGTAGTGAAAGAAAAAGGATAGCTTTAGTTGAACAAAAATGCCAAAGAAAGGGATACGGATGCAGCAGAGAAAGCCAGAGAAAGGGAGGAACAAAAAGAACAAGAAATTAGACTGCTTGAATTGCAGGCAAGGGAAAAAGAAAAGGAGAGAGCATTAGAATTTCAGAAACTAGAAAGACAATTTGAACTTGAAATATTAGAAGTGCAAATGTGTAGAACTGCAAGAGTAGCAGCAAAAGCAGTAGATGATTATGAATTGGTTCATGAAATCAAAGTTTGGTTTCTAACATCAGTTTTAGCCTGTGAAGGATAGAAATAGGGGAAAAGAGAAATCCTCAGGAGGCAAAGGTAAAGGAGATCTTGTGGGAGATAATAAAGACAGTGTACCTTAGATTAAAAAGGGAGGGTGGAAGAGAAACGAAGAGCCTCAGATGTTTTCATGTAATAAATTAGGCCATGCAAAGTCAGTGATGATGGTTTAAGAAAAATACTGAGAAGACTGAAGTGGTAAAACAGGATAAGCCATTAGGGTTTGTTAAAGTGGTAAAGAAAAGCTCAGTTGAAGTGAAAGAGGTGCAAAAGAATTTTCAGCCTGGACAGGAGTTGATCGATAAGAAGATACCAGATCTTTTTAAAGAATTTACTTGTGTTGGTAAAGCGTTTACCAGAAGGAGTAGATAAAGAAGTTAAAATTTTAAGAAATGAGGAGCAAGTCAATCTTTGATGGTAAGAGGTAAGGTGTTGTATAGCTTTGGAGGAGTATTGCAAGAAAAGATGGTAATATGTGGAATTCAGGGTGAGAAGAGTTGCGTTTCATTATATAAGGTTGGAGAGTCTTGTGAAGAGTGATAAAGTGATAGTAGGAGTAATAGAGAAATTATCTTATTCAGGAACATGATTTATCTTGGCTAATGGTATAACTGAATCACAGGTAGGAATGATGCCTACTGTCATTGAAAAACCAGTGGACAATCAAACAACTGAGCTGCTGAAGGATGCATATCCTGTGATTTTTCCTGACTGTGCACTAACAAGGTCACGAAGTCATAGATTAAGACAAGAGGAGAAATCAAAGAGTGAAGGTGGGAAAATTGAAGTTCAATTTTCAGAAACAATTTTTGATCAAATGGTTGGAAAAGAACAAGAACAGGTTGAGGATGAGGTGGATATTTTTAGTTTGGGAAACCTGGAAGAATTAGAACATAGAACATAGAACATAGAACAATACAGCACAGAACAGGCCCTTCGGCCTTCGATGTTGTGCCGACCAAAATAAAAAGCAATGCCCCTCCAAACTAAACTATTCCCTTCTCTTCCATATACTTATCAATTAACCTCTTAAACGCCACCAAACTTGGCGCATCTACAACAGCTGCAGGCAGGGCATTCCACTCCCTAATCACTCTTTGAGTAAAGAACCTACCTCTGATATCCGTCCTATAACTCATACCCCTTAATTTAAAGCTGTGTCCCCTCGTGCTAGCTTTCTCCATCCTAGGAAAAAGGCTATCACTGTCCACCCTATCTAAACCTCTAATCATCTTATATGCTTCAATAAGATCCCCTCTTAGCCGCCTCCTTTCTAACGAAAACAACCTCAAATCCTTCAACCTCTCTTCATAGGACCTGCCCTCCATACCAGGCAACATCCTGGTAAACCTCCTCTGTACCCTCTCCAATGCCTCCACATCTTTCTTATAATGTGGGGACCAGAACTGCACACAATACTCCAAGTGCGGCCGCACTAGAGTTTTGTACAGTTGCAACATGACGCTGCGGCTCCTAAATTCAATCCCCCTACCAATAAAAGCTAAGACTCCATATGCCTTCTTAACAACCTTATCCACTTGACTGCCTACTTTCAGGGATCTATTCACACATACACCAAGATCCCTCTGTTCATCAACACTATTAAGAACCCTACCATTAGCCCTATACTCTACACATTTATTATTCCTGCCAAAGTGCATTACCTCACACTTTTCCACATTAAACTCCATTTGCCACCTCTCGGCCCAGCTCTGCAACTTGTCCAAGTCACTCTGTAAACTAAAACACCCCTCTTCACTATCTACCACTCCACCAACTTTAGTATCATCTGCAAATTTACTGATCCATCCCTCAATACCCTCATCCAGATCATTTACAAAAATTACAAACAGCAGGGGCCCCAAAACAGACCCCTGACCCCTGAATTACGATAGAAAGATATGGAAATGAAACAGTTTTTTCAGAAAGTGTACACAGAAGAGGAATCTGAGTGTACATCAGAATGTTATTACCTTAAAAATTATGTCTTAATGAGGAGATGGAGATCTTTACATATTCTGGTGGATGAAAAGTGGGCAGAAGTTCATCAAGTGAAATTACTGATGGGGTATTGTGATGTTAGTGTATCTTTAAGAAGTTATTTTTAATCATATACTCTGCAGTTGTAAGCAAACTTTCTCAGTTTGTTTTTCTCATTGTTGCCGAGTTGTTTACAGATGTCTTTTTATTGCTGCTTAAACAGAGGTCCAGTATCAAGTGAGCATTAATCTTTGCTGTGTTAAACCTAGGAAAAGGATCTTTGTCTATGGGATTGATTTGATTGAAACAGATATATTTGTTAAGGGTTATTTATACATTATAGTGGTTATTTTATTTCTTGTATGTAATTGATAAAAGTTCTTGCCAATTTTTTTACTATACATGTTAATTCTATTTTTAAGTAAACTTTGTTTGATAGACGTTCTCTAGTGGATTATTTGAATCATACCTGAAGTGAAACATATTATGCTATCCTAGCCAAAATCATGCGGCAAAACCTATGATCCAGGTGGGCTCCATAAAAAACTTTGGAGTTTCTGACCTGAACTATAAACAAAATAGTTGTATGGTAGAGCATCATGTATTTTACTACCTTTATTGTTATTTCATTTGATTAATTGGCGTTCGGAGGTTTGGCCTTTTTTGAACTATGAAAAAGTGTAAGATTATGCACCTTAGCTTTCTATCCTCGGTCAGCTTGTATACATCATCTACAACTATATTTGTATTGCACCTTTAATGTAATATAAAGCCTCAGGACTAGAGCATTTTCAAAAAAATGTCACTGAGCCAAATAAAGAGATATTAAGTTAGATAATGAAATGCTTGGTTACAAAGATGGGTTTTAAGGATTTTGATTGAAAAATTTATTATTGCCACATGTATTGGGATGCAGTGGAAAATATTGTTTCTTGCTTGCTGCACAGACAAAATATTGAGGACATAGGGGAGAAGGAAAAGAGAGAGTGCAGAATATAATGTTACAGTTATAGCTATGGTGTAGAGAAAAATCTGCTTAATATATTGTCGATCCATCCAAACATCTGGTGGCATCAGCTGTTCTTGAGTCAGTTGGTAAATGATCTCAGACTTTTGTATCTTTTTCCTGACAGAGGAAGGTGGAAGAGAGTATGTCTGGCGTGTGTGGGGTTCTTGATTATGCTGGCTGCTTTTCCAAGGTGGTGGGGAGTGTTGATGAAGTCATTGGATGGGAGGTTGGTTTGCGCAATGGACTGGGCTACGTTCACACCCCTTTGTAGTTTCTCATAGTCTTGGCCAGAGCAGGAGCAATACCAAGCTGTGATACATCCAGAAAGGATGTTTTCTATAATGCACCTGTAAAAATTGGTGAGAGCAAATAAAATCATGGAAGCTTTAGAAGCTGAAATTAGATGAATTGATATCTTGCTGGGTTGTGGGATTAAAAATAATATTGAGAAACAGAGGCATGAGGTTATGGGGAATTTGGAAACAAGGAGAAGGAATTTAAAACATTGACATTGCTTGACTCAGCACTAATGTCAATCAATGAACACTGGGGTGATGGGTGAATGGGATTTGGTGTGCTTTGAGTCATGGACAGCAGAGTTTTGGATGATCTCCAGTTTATGGAGGGTAGAATATGGGAGATCAGTCAGTCATGTCTAAAGGCATGAGAGAGGCTTTCAGCAGCAAATGAACTGAGATGGGTGAAGGTGGGTAATGTTATGGTAGTGGAAATATGCCATCTTAATGATGAAGTGAATATATAGTTGGAAGCTCATCTGGGGTCAAATATGACACCTACATTGTGATCAGGCTGGTTGGTCTCAGATTGTTGTTGGGGAGAAGAATGGAAGACGTAGTGAGGAATGAGGTTGGAGTGAGAGCCAAAAACAATGGCTTGTCATGTAAAAAATTATCAGCATTAACATTCTATATTTTTACAATCATCCTTCTTTTGATTCACAGTCCAAATGATAATGTTTTGTTCTCATCCTTAGGACTTTACAATGACTTTATATCTAAGACATTACTGGAAAGATAGCAGACTTGCTTTCACAAGTTCCCACAACAAAAGTATGACATTTGATGGAAGATTGGTCAAGAAAATTTGGGTTCCAGATGTGTTTTTTGTTCACTCCAAAAGATCTTTCATACATGACACAACCATGGAGAATATCATGCTAAGGGTATATCCAGATGGCAACATCCTGTACAGTCTAAGGTAAAACTTTGCTAATTAAAAATACTTTTGTGTTGCTGAGTACTGTTTTTCCACATTAATATTCAGTTGGGTTTTCCTCCCTATATCCCTCATAAGTAGATAATCGCTAATGTCAATAGAAACTGATAATCTATTTTTTTATTGTAAACACTCACTCTCTTATGCTACTTTATGAGTAGACAACGTATCACCCATTCTCAGAGTGTAAACTGTCACCTCATAAAAATTATATTCCATGATTTTTATTATTGCTCCAATCTTTTAAACTACAGAAAAATATAAGTAATAATTGTGTAAAAGGCTTTTACCAATACTTTAATTACCATATTCATGAAATGAGTTTACCTAATGTCAGACTGAGTTGAAACTTGGAGTTGCTTTGTTTGTATCGTTAGTTGGTGGTCAAATTTTGGAAATACGTAAGTTCCTGTTTTTGATTAAAAAAAAGATAATATTGGCCCAAAGTGTTCTGTGAAATGTTGTAGAATAGGCCCCACTCTCTCAATTGATTAGGAACTAAAGTAAAGTCTTCCCACAAAGCTTGGCTGCCGTACTCATTTTTGGGAATTGCAAAATTCCAAGTGGGAACAGCTCTTAATGTGCCAAAGCTCTTCACAAAGGTGTGAAGTTTTGGTGGTGAAGGAGAGTGAACTAATTATTTATCGTGGCACATTAACAACATGCAGGCAACATATTGAGATTGGGGAACCATTGCAGGATTTCAGAGCTGAATGACTCCCTGAAGTAAATCAGAATCAATCTTCCTTCAGACCTGATTCCAAAAATGAATGAAATGAGCAAGAGGAAGATGAAGGTGAATGTTTTCCTTCATGCAGTTTTTCAAGCATGGCACCATTTTCAGATTGGAATACACACCTATTTTAAGTTGCCCTAAGACCCTTAATGCTGTGGTCTCAACTTGTATCTTCAGCATTGTAAGGAATTCTTCATCACCATCAGGATCCTGGGTAGTAACCCAGCTTTGCGTTGGACTTGCTAATGTTCTAATTTAGTTATAGTTCAAGGAATTCTGAGGCAGTGTTGCTGTGATTGGGTGTTAGAACCATGAATAAAATTAAAACCATATTATAAATTTATCAGTCATGAACTCGAAATTGCAATGATTCTAAAATCAGTTTTTGCATCATTTGAAATCATATATTTTCATTTTTTTATTTGAACAAAATGGCCCTTTAGCTTTCTTTAGCAGCTTGAAGCCAGAGTTCTAAATAGTCAGAATCTATTGTGTGACAATTTAATTGCATTGTAAGTGTGAAAATGTCGACAATTCTGTGGATATTATCCATTCCCTTTCATGTTTGGCAACATGGATATCAATGTGGGAATATTTTTCAGGACTGATATACCTCCAATCTTACATCAAGTATACTAAACACTGCTTATTTTTATTTTTATATGGGAAGTGAACAGTGCTAGGCCAGTGTTTATTTTTCATTGCAGGAGTTGATGATGAATCATCTTCTTCACTCTCTGCAGTCCATGTGATGTTCCATGTAGTGTTTGCACACCGACAGTGCTGATAGAGAGGGAGTTTCAGAATATTGACTCAGTGACAGTGGAAGAACGGTGTATATTTTAGCAAGTCAGAAAAACACGAGACTTGATGGTCCAGAAACATTGGCTTTGTTCTCTCTCTACAGATGCTGTCAGACCTGCTGAGATTTTCCAGTATTTTCTGTTTTTATTTCAGATTCCAGCATCTGCAGTATTTTGCTTTCTACTTACTGCTAGATACAACAGCAATCAACAAAATTTTCCCCTGATTCCTATTGACTCCAGTCTTGTTAGGGCTTTCTGATGTCTTATTTGTTCAAATGCTGCCTTTGGAATTTAGCTCCTTCAACCATGTTTATACAAAGGTTGGAATGAAATCTGGAGCCCATTGGCCCTGGCAGACCCAGGGCTCCATGGTGGCACAGTGGTTAGCATTGGAAACACCCTGGATGTAAAACTGAACACTTACACTCCAGAACTGTCTGCGTCTCTAGCCAAGCTGTTCTCATAGAGTTGCAACACTGGCATCTACCCAGAAATGTGCAAAATTACCCAGGTATGCCAGGTATGACGTCAACTATCAGTACCCCAATCAAAATCTCTGTGGGTGTTCCCTAGGGTAATTCCCTACACCCATCCATCTTCACCTGCTTCATCACTGTGAGTGGCATGGTGGCACAGTGGTTAGTGCTGCTGCCTCACAGCTCCAGAAGCCTGGGTTCAATTCCTGGCTTGGTCACTGTCTGTATGCACATTCTCCCAGTGTCAGTCTAGATTTCCTCCCACAGTCCAAAGATTAGGTGCACTGGCTATGATAAATTGCCCTTTAGTGTCCTGGGATGTGTAGGTTAGAGGGAATAGCAGGGTAAATGTGTGGGGTTATGGGTTTAGGACCTAGGTGGGAGTGTTGTCGGTGCAGACTCAATGGGCTGAGTGGCTTCCTTTTACACTGTAGAATTTCTAAGGATTCTGAACTGCATTGGTGAGCAGGTTGTTACTGTGTAAGTGCTGTTTGATAGTGCTGTCACTGACTTCCATTACTTTGTTGATGATTGAAAATGGATTGATGGGGTTAGATTAGATTTGTCCTGCATTTTGTATTCTCACATACCTGGGTAATTTTCCACATTTTTGGATAGGTGACAGTGTTGTAGCAATATAGGAACAGCTGGGCTAGGGGTGCAGCTAGTCATGGAATGTAAATGTTCAGTTCTACATCCAGGATGTTGTCAGGGCCCGCAGCCATTGCTGAATCCAGTGGCCCTTTTTGGCATTTCTTTAATATCACGTGGAGTGAATTGAATTGGTTGAAGACTGACATCTGGTGATTGCAGAAGGAAGTCAAGATTAATCATCCACTTGGCACTTCCAGTTGAAGCAGGTTGCAAGTGTTTCAATCTTGTCTTTTGTTGACATACTGAGCTTCCCATCATGGGGATGAACATGTTTGTGGAGCCTTCTCCTCTGGTTACTTGTTTAAGTTTTCATCATGATTCACAATTGGATGTGGCAGAACTGCTGAACATTGATTTGATCAGTTAGTTATAGAATCACTTGGCTCTGCCTGTAGCATGGAGTGCTTTATGTATGTCTAAGATACACATAACTCTGTGGTGTAGCTTTAACAGGTTGGCATCTAACTTTCAGATATGTTTGATGCTGCTCCTGGCATACTCTGCTGCAATCTTCATTGAATCTGGGTTGGTCCCCTGGCATGATGATAATGATAGAGTGGGCAATGTGCTGGACCATGAAACTACAGATTCTGTCCTGGTTTTATCCTAGTTCAATACTTCTATAGTGGTTTGATACAACTGAGTGGCTTTTTAAGGCATTCATATAGCAGCTATGAGCCAATTACATTAAGTTTGTAGTCGCATGTAGGCCAGACTGGTTGGATGACAAATTTCCATCGCTATAGGGCATTGGTGAACCAAATAGGTTTTTGCGATTATCTAGTAGCTTCATGGATAATCACCACTGAGACTAGCAATTCATTTCAGATTTATAAATTAAATTTAAATTCCTCCAGCTGCCAAAGTGGGATTTGAATATGTCTCTGGAGCATTAGTCTAGGACTCTGGATTATTATAACGAAAACAGAAAATGCTGGAAAACCTTGCCAGGTCTGACAACATCTGTGGAGAAATTTCAGCATTCGCAGTATTTTGCTTTAACTCTGGTATTCTGGGAACATTCTCACCATGTTACCATTCCAGTTATAATAATAAATATATTGTTCAAAGTGTTTTAGAGTTTATGTTGCTGCGATTAAAGCATAATTCATAGATTATTTCGAATGTTTTTTTGTAGGACAACAGTCACTGCCATGTGTTCAATGGATTTTAGCAACTTTCCCCTTGATACTCAGAATTGCTCACTTGAACTTGAAAGCTGTAAGTATCTATTATTTTAGTTGCTGAATTTGGTTATTCTTGGTTATTCTTCAATGCACATAACCAGTCATGAGTTATAAAGTTTCTATATAACTTTATGCAATATGATGTGACTATCATTGGCAGCATTTATTTTTGTTTCCATTATGGTCCATATTATTAATTTTATGAATAAATTCATGAGAATTTAAGTCAGCTAAAAAGTTTATTTTATTTATTTATTAGTCACAAGTAGACTTTCATTAATATTGCAATTAAGTTACTGTGAAAATCCTTCAGTTGCTACACTCTGGTGCTTGTTCGGGTACACCGAGGGAGAATTTGACATGGCCAATGTAACTAACCAGCATGTTTTTCAGACTGTGGGGGAAACTGGAGAACTTACTTGGTGTCAGGAGCTGGAGGTGTGTCATTCATAGGGAGGAGAATATCAGATGAGCTGGAGAAGCTCAGGCCCCCTGGATGGAGGTGCAAAGCTTTTCTCCTACCGTTCCTCTTCCCTTCAAGTTCCTATGAGTGCATGTGCTCCTCCATGGAATTGAGGGGCAGCTGGAGTGACATCCAGATGCTCTGCGGTTCTCTGGTGCTGATACTTGTGGATTTCCCTCACTATTTGCACCATGTAGTTGAAGCCTTATATCATGGATCTCACATCCCCGGACATGCAAGTCATGAGCTGCAAAACATGGGGAGAACATGTGGACTCGCACAAACAGTGACCAAAGCTGGGAATCGAACCTGACTCTCTGGCGCTATGAGGCAGCAGCACTAAATACTGTGCCACCATGCCGCCTAAAACTAAATTTTGGATGGAACAATCAACTACTAGAACCGTTAAAAGGCATGGCATGTTTTATCAGCATTGTCTATAATAACAAATCACATCAAAGCACAGTTGTATATGACATTAATAAATTATTCATGTTTTGACTAGTGTATGTATGTCAAATCGCTAAAAAGATTCGTAATACTCCTTCAAAATGCACCGAATTGTGACCCCCTGTTCGAATTGACCTGGTTATCAAAGTTAATGATTCAACTTAAAGTGTTAGCTCTGTTTTATTTCCTTACAGACGCTGCCAGATCTGCTAAGTTTTTCCAGCATTCACTATCCTTATTTCAGATTTCAACAAGCGCATCGTTTTGCTTATTTTAATCAATCTTATCAAAATGTTCACTTGTATATTTTTCAAATCAGGAGGAAAAAATCTGACTCCTACAATATTATTTGCCATAGATATGTGTAATTATTTGTGTTGAACCGATAGGACAGCATGGTGGCACAGTGATTAGCATTGCTGTCTCAGCACCAGGGACCTAGTTTGATTTCTAGCTTGGGTCACAGTCTGTGTGGAGTCTATATGTCTGCATAGGTTTCCTCCAGGTGCTATGGTTTCCTTCCACTGTCTGAAAGACCTGCTGGTTAGAAGCATTGGCCATGCTGAATTCTCCCTCAGTGTGTGGTGATTAGGAGATTTTCACAGTAATTTCATTGCAGTGTTAATATAAGCGTACTTGTGACACTAATAAATAAAGAAAATAATAATCATATACAAACTAGATCTGAAAAATAGGAATTACACAAACATCTTCATAAATGCTTATTACATACTGTAATGAGGTCTTTCAGCAAAATGAATTTTTGTTGAATCATTGACTAAACTGTAACTTATTCCCCCTTTTAAATAACCTATCCCATTCAACAGGTAAATGGGGAATTGTTTCCATGTACAGTTTTACAATCAATGTGTCTGAGGCCTGACTTAATTTTCATTATCTTATATTTTTGGTGCCTCCCCCAAAGTTGGGTGTAGACTGTCTCAGATCAAATGTGTGCTTAACTTGTGTTTTGTTGCTCCACAATGTTAGTGGACATGCAATCTAGGAGACTGGGATCTGGAAAGTCCAGGCCTGCTTTCAGGCAGCATGGATGGTTGACTGCTACTCTCCTCAGTGTCAGGAACTGGAGCTGTGTGTCCTCATAGGGAGCAGAATATCAGATGAGCTGGAGAAGCCCGGGCTCCCTGGATGGAGATGCCAGGCTGTACTCTTACCGTTCCTCTTCCCTTCAGGTTCCCAATGGTGCATGTGTTCCTCCATGGAATTGAGCAGCAGGTAGAGTGACGTCCAGATGCTCTGCGGTTCTCTAGTGCTGACGCTCGTGGATTTCCCTCAGTGCTCGCATCATGCAGTTGAAGCCCTGCACCGCGGAGCTCACATCCCCAGACATGCAAATCATGAGCTGAGCCAAGGTGCTGTCATCCCCTGCCATGGATTGCACATCGTGCACCTGTGTCTCCATTGCAATCACCACCCTCAGTGTTGGCCTTGTTGTGATGCAGTGATAGCACCATCTCCTTGATTGAAATCAAAGGACTCCTCCAGTCATCCTTGCAGTCCAAACAGAGATGCTGTCATCCCATCCTGTTGCTCACAATTCTGGGTCTAACTCCAGTAGCAGTGGGATGACAGGGAACAGGGGCACATTATCAACCAAGGGCAATCCTCATGTGCCAGTTCCTTTGGACGTCCCTGCCTCCACCTGCTGTGGATCTTCAGGTGTGAGGTACTGACCAGTGAGTGACCCAGAAGCCTGTCTACTTAATGATGCCATCGAAATGACAATATCTGTGGTTGTGCCAGGTACAGCTGATAGCTGTGATGCCTCTTTAGTGGTGAGGTTGGAGAATACTCAGAGCTGCTCATGTCCAGTGAGTCCAGGAAACCCAAGGACAATTTGTCCTGTTCAGTTGATTAGCCTTCAAAAGAACGGATATGACATCAATGCATTACAAGGGATAAAGGAGAAAACATTGATTACTCACTTGGGACTTGAGGAATAACAGTGTGTCTTGAGAATTCTCATGTTTGTCTGCGACCCCTACTTCACTATCACCACAGACACATTCTTCCTACCACCCCCCTGCCCCCCGCCGCCCCCAGCCAGCTGAGGCTTGCTCCTTAAAATATGTGAGTGTTCTGAGTTTGGGCATGACTCCAGCTGGCTGCGTCCGCTCATGCACGTTGTGGTTGAGTATGTCCTGCATTGAAACAGATAGTCAGACCGTAGGTGGGAGCGAAGAGATTGAAGATGTTGATGAAACGTGGCACCTGGTTCCTGATATGAACAAACCCTGAGGTGGCTGGGTGAAACATGGAGTTGGGGATGCATGGGGTGTGTAAGGTAGTCGCTTGGTTCACTTTTCCTTTCTGAGAGAAGACGATTGTCCATCTTCATCTGACACTGTTACTCCATTCTCTTTAGAGTGCATTTTCACTCAGCAGAGCTGCCACTGCATCTCAGCCAGGGATGATGAACCTGCTGGAACATCTTCTCCTGGAGCAGGGAAAGAGTGTGTCCCATCTCTGTCTCAATCCATCGAGCAGTTTGGTCAGGGCCCCCCCTGAAAAGCGAGGTGCAGACTTCTTGGCTGCCATCGCCTGCAGTCATTCTGGAACAAGTATTGGGGAACTGTTTATATGGAGCTCCCTAGTGATTGCTAGAGTTAGGTTCTTGCGAGGCAGGCGAATCAGAGGGAATCCGTTGCAGGTGCGGCATGATTCTCATGGGCATAGAAATTATTGCTAATGAGACATAAGATTCAATACAAATTCACACTGGGGCCATTCACCCCAGAATCAACTCTCTGCCATTTTTGGGTAAGATTTTGCTCTTTATCTTATGAGACCTGACATTTTAAGATCTGAAATTCAACTGGCAAATAATTGTCCCTTGGCATTCAGTATCAAAGGTCACACAAGAATAAATAGTTAATGGGCAAGTTATCAAAGGAAAAATGACAGCACGGACCCATACCCATAGAAGGACAGCAAAAAAGAATATTTCTAGGAATACATTGTTTAAAATATCCAGCTCAGTTTCCTGTTAGTGTTGTCAGGGCTATTTGTGTTTGAGGTTTAACAATTGCATTAATTGATTCCCATGTTAATAGGCAACATACTCATGTTTTCTGTTTAATCTTCATGCTAGGTTTGAATGCCGAACCATGTTTACAATCAACAGAAACCAAAATGAAGTGTTTACTGAATGCTCAAACTTAGCCCAATTCAGATATCATTTTTTTTGAAATTACATGTATTTGCAATTGTAATTTATTCTGGAATGCCACCCCAGAATACTTATTGCAAAAGTCCCTTAATTGACTTGTTTGTTTAAAGCAAAATTATTTTTTGGTCAAATTACGTGTGAATTGGCAAATATTTTGTGACAATGTTCACAAATTAATGCAGCAAATTCATTCTGCAATCACAATTTTTAATCAGATTAACTAGTTAATTGAGTTTCAAAGGCAACATGTATTTGAATGAAAGAAGAGGATAATAGTGGATAATCTATTATGTTTGTAAACTGTTTATGAAAATCTATGAGTGCTCTTCATAATTGAGCTACATGTTGTGAATGTGTACAAACAAAAATCTAACTGTTGCATTTCTTCCATGTATATACATACGTGTATGTTACTCGTGGCACATGATGCACATGAATAGACAAAATAATTGCTTCTGTAATCCCCAGTTTAGCCAGTTTGTAATCATGCTTGGCCATATCTATTAATGCTTTAATATTTTCCTCCAGATGCTTACAATGAGAAAGATCTAATGCTCCATTGGGCAAATGAAAAGGAACCACTTAAGACAGATGAACAGATTTTACTTGCTCAGTTTTTCATACAAGAATTCCGTGCATCAAGCGGACTTGCATTTTATAGCAGTACTGGTATGTTTCTCTTACTATAATGGGTTTAATGGATAGTAGAAAGGAATGGATAAGATAGTATCATTGACATTGTACAATACAACAGCAAATTATCAGAACCGTACCCACTAAGAACAGCTTCATACTTGCTGGATACTCATAGTACGGAACAACAAGCATTACAATACTGCTGCAGCTGCTTGGGCAGTGCAGGTAATGGTCCCCCGACTGAATTAAAAAAACAAATCTAGTTTAAGAGCAATAACTCTTTCCCTACCATCAAAACCTTTAATAAATAATACAATAATGGGCATTGCTGCTTGGCCAGCATTTAGTGTCCATCTGTAGTGGCCACATTGGACTTGGTACTGGGTAATGAACAGGGCCAAGTGTTCGATTTGTTTGCGGGAGAGCATTTTGGAGATAATGGCCACAATTCGGTGTCCTTCGTTATTGCAATGGAGAGAGGTAGGGTCACAAGACAGGGCAAGGTTTACAATTGGGGGAAGGGTAATTTATGATGTGATTAGGCAAGAATTAGGGAGCATAAGATGAGAACTGAAACTGTCAGGTATGGGCACGAACAAAAAGTAAAGCTTGCTCAAGGGACAATTACTGCGTGTCCTTAATATGTATGCTCTGGCGGGCAGAGAGGAAATGACCGAATGAGGAAACCATGGTCCACAAAGGAGTTTGAATGTCTTGTCAAGAGAAAAAAGGAAGTGTATGCAAGAAAAAAATAAAATTCATTTGAGTTCAGCTGAAGGTTACAAGGTAGCTAGGAATAAATTTAAAAAAGCTTAGGAGAGCTAGAAGGGGGCATGAGAAGACCTTGGCACTTTGGGTAAAGGAAAACCCCAAGGCTTCTTACTATTATGTGAGAAATAAAAGACTGAGCAGGGTGAGGTTAGGGCCGCTTAAGGATAGTAGTGGGAACTTGTGCATGGAGTCAGAAAAGATAGGTAAGGCATTGAATGAATACTCCTCTTCAGTGCTCACTGAAGAGAGGGGCCATGTTTTTGAGGATCAGAATGTGATACAGGCTGATAGGATGGTGGAGGGAAGATGTATTAGCAATTTGAAAATCCTGAGGATTGATAAGTCCCCTGCGCCAGATGGAATACATCCTAGGATACATTGGGAGGCAGGGGAAGGGATTCTGGAGCCTTTAGCTTTGATCTTTGGGTCCTCACTGTCCAAGGGGATTGTGGCAGAGGACTGGAGATTGGCGAGTGTTGTTCCTCTCTTCAAGAAAGGAAATAGGAATGACCTTGTAATTATAGGCCAGTCAATCTTATTTCAGTGATCAGTAAGTTAATGGAAAGGGTCCTGAGAGATAGGATTTATGACCATTTGGAAAGATGCAGCTTAATCCAGTCAACATAGTTTTGTGAGGGTTAAGTCCTGCCTCAAAAATTTGAATGAGTTCTTTGAGGATGTTACTAAGTGTGTAGATAAAGGTAGAGCTGTTGATGTCATGTACATGGATTTAGTAAGGCGTTTGATAAGGTTCCCCATGGTAGGCTCATGAAGAAAGATAGGAGATGTGGGATAGAAAGAAATTTGGCTGATTGGATAAGTAACTGGCTGTCTCATAGATGACTGAGGGTGGTGTTGGGGGGAAAATTTTCAGACTGGAGGCCAGTTACCAATGTTGAACCATAGGGATCAGTGTTGGGTTCTCTGCTATTTGTGATATTGTGCTATTTTTATCAATGACTTGGAAGAGGGGGCTGAAGGGTGGGTCAGTAAATTTGCTGATGACACCAAGATTGGTGGAGTGGTGGATGGGGTGGAAGGCTCTTGTAGGCTGAAAAGAGACATTGATAGGTTGCCAAGCTGGGCAGAAAAGTGGCAGTTGGAGTTTAACTCTGATAAGTGTGAGATGATCCATTTTGGTAGGATAAACTTGAATGCAGATTACAGGGTCAACAGAAGGGTTCTGAGGAATGTGGAGGAACAGAGAGGTCTTGGGGTTGATAGCCACAGACCTCTGAAGATTGTTACTCAAGTGGATAGAGCTGTGAAGAAGGCTTATGGTGTGTTAGCGTTTATTAATAGGGGGTTTGAGTTTAAGAGCTGTGGGATTATGCTGCAACTATACAGGATCTTGGTGAGGCCACATTTGGAAGATTGTGTGCAGTTCTGGTCACCTCACTATAAGAAGGATGTGGAAGCATTGGAGAGAGTGCAGAGGAGATTTACCAGACTGCTGCCTGGTTTGGAGAATAGGTCTTCCGAGGAAAGGTTGAGGGAGCTAGGGCTTTTCTCTTTAGAACGGAAAAGGATAAGAGGTGACTTAATAGAGGTTTATAAGATGATGAGGGGGATAGATAGACTGGACGTGCAGAGAATATTTCCTCAGGTGGATGTAGCTGTTACTAGGGGGCATAACTGTAAGGTTCATGGTGGGAGATATAGGAGGGATGTCCGAAGTAGATCCTTTACTCAGAGATTGGTTGGGATGTAGAATGCACTGCCTGCTGTGATACTGGAGTCGGACACTTTAGGAACTTTCAAGCAGTTATTGGATAGTCACATGGAGCATACTAGAATGATAGGGAGTGGAATAGCTTGATCTTGGGTTCAGACATCGTTCGGAACAACATTGGGGGCCGAAGAGCTGTACTGTTCTATGCTCTATGTAGTTGCTGTTGGAGGAGAGTTGAGAGTCAACCATATTGCTGTGGCTCTGGAATCAGTTCAGATAAGGGTGGCGGATTTCCTTCCCTAAAGGACATTAGTGAGCCAGATGAGTTTTTCTGACAATACTTCATTGATTTCACTGTCATCAGTACTTTCTTAATTCCAGATTTTTAAAATTGAATTCAAAGTCCACCATCTGCCATGAAGGAATTCGAACCTCAGTTCCCAGAACATTAGTTGAGTTTCTAGATCAATAATTTAGCAATAATGCTACTAGGCTATCGCCTCCCCACAACTGCACTTATCATATAAACTCAATAGATTAATTGCTGAAAGAACACTATTGTGTCACAGGCAGTATTAAGGTCACCAAGCTTAAGATTATATCAGATAGTGCCTTCTCACTTGCCAACTTCTGCATTTTTCAGATCTATCTTTAATTTCAATGAACAGTACCTTGTTCAAATTCTAGTTCCTTTTGTCCCTTTGATTTCAATTTTCCTGGGACTTCTTCTTTAATTCTCTAGTTTCTAGAACTATCTCTTCTTTAGTTCCTGAGATTTGCCTTCTACCCATTATTTCATTGTACTGCTTCTGCTCTGGCAGAGCTTTGGAGGTTGTTTCCTCTTTGGCTGCTAAACTGCAGCTACATTGGGTCCAGTTAAAATTAACCTCAAAATGTTTTTTGCAAATTAAAGGTGACCCAATTGCTAAGCAACAGCTCAGTCCTTCTTTAAAATGTGTTTGCTTTTCATGTCATAAATTCTCTACGCACAATAGATACGTTTTGAAATGAAACCAAAACCTCCATATATGCAAACACCTTTGTTTAACATGAAACTAATTAGAGCTTTAACCCTTTCTTCCACAGAAATACTAAATTAAACTCACTTAAATCTATACCTTATTTCAGATATCCAACAATGCAAACGTAGGTTACTTAAAATTACTTCCGTTTCCTGACTACAGAAAACAGAGAGTGTGGGCTAGGAGGCCATGGAGATTTAGCAAATTAGAGTGCTATAATAAGAAAATGTGTACACCACAGGCTATGATCATTCTCTGCCCAGTTACCTGCACAGTCAATGATGTCACCTCCGAAGGTGTCATGTTTGCATTATGTTAAAGTGCCCCATTCATCTTTAATACTGCTGGTAAAGAATCACCATAAATATTTAAACACCTAACATTTCCTCCCCTTTAAATCAAATATACCCCAACACATTAAACAAGTGTACCATGAACAAACAATTAACAACAATCAATAATTCAGTTGACTTGGAGGTCATCGCTGTCTGAATGGTGTCTGCTTCTTGGCACCTGCTGTAACCTCTGATGTCTTTGGCTTGATGTGAATGTTGTTTTGACCAGAATCAACATCATATGAAGTTAATTCAGTGTTTGATTTGCAACTAAGATGCTATTATCCCCAGTCTGTTCTGTTTGTGTCAGGTTTTCTGGGAGGTCCATGTCATCTCTCGGGACAGTTGGATTTGGATTCTGCAGCTTCTGTGTCTGGCGTATTGGTTCTCCCTGCCAATAGCTGCTGCAACTGGCCTCAGCCCAGCCCGCCACTTCCTTCACCCTCCCCCCAACCCCCACTCTCACAGCTATTGCAACAGCCCACAACTGGTCGCAAGCCCTATAATGCATGGAAATATCACCCCCCATGACCAGGCCAATTGCGCCTCCTCACCTCACCTGACTACAGAAAACAGAGAGTGTGGGCTAGGAGGCCATGGAGATTTAGCAAATTAGAGTGCTATAATAAGAAAATGTGTACACCACAGGCTGTGATCATTCTCTGCCAAGTTACCTGCATAGTCAATGATGTCACCTCCGAAGGTGTCATGTTTGCATTATGAATGGCAGTGTGTCCCCCACCCCACCCGATTGGAATGTCTCCTCAAGACCCTGCCCATGTTGGCCCTGACCTCTTCAGGTCCTACCCCACAAGGCACCCATCCTTTGCCCTTGACCACCTTGAGGCAGGGGGTGATTTAAGTGGCCTCTGGTTCTACTGGCGAGGCCAACATGACTGTTCCCCATTGCTGGGGACCAGGTATTTTCACAGCTTTTCTGGCAAGGCCACAAAGGCAAGTGAGTCCGGATGATTGCATTCCCGGCTCACTAATTACATGGAAATTAGAATTTAAATATCTTTAAATAAATTATTCAGCCTCTTTCTGGAAATGGATGGGAGGCTGAATGCAGCAGATATCCAATGTTGGTAAGATCATGAGAGGCGAGAAATTCAGGTGTGAACTTTTCTGTTCTCGCGCAATTTTACCCATTCACTCTGTCCATTGATGGACGAGGCGAGTTGGTAAAATTGCAGCCGATATCTTTGCACCAACAATCTGCTGCTAAGTGTCTGGTTTGTGCACACCTATGGAAAGTACAAGTCAGTGCTTGTGTTCGAGTTTCAGTTGACATCTTGTGAATGCTCATATTTGAACGAGCTTCTTCGGCTGTTAGCTCCTTTGATACGGCAACTTCCATGGTTTTCTTTAAAGTCGTGTTGCTCTCGATTAACAACCACTTTTGAATTGTCACACTTCTCAAACCATAGACTAGTCACTCTTAGATTGTATCACTTTATACAATCTATTTATAGCGGTGTGCCAATTTATAGCGGTGTGCCAATCTTTCAGCATAGCCACAAATTGTGCAATTGGCACCCCCTCTTGATTGAGTTTGTGAAATCTAAACCTTCTTGAAATGACTAAAGGTTTTGGTGAACAATGATCCTGCAAAATTTCCTTGATTTCTTCATTCATTTTTGTGCCTGATTTTGCTGGCTGCACAGCAGCCCCTTGCCCCATTATGCTTAAGAATGTGGGAACTTTTATATCCTCTGCTATATTGTTAGCTTGTACAAAACGGTCAAACCGCTCCTTATACAAGCTCCATCGCTCTGTATTCTCGTTAAATGTCCCACAGTGCCATAAACTGTCACCATTTCCTCTCCATGGAAGGACCTACGTGTGCACAGTATACCATGATTTGTTTAGGCATCTTGCTTCGTTTCACCTAAAACAAGACACAACCCGAATTTCAGTCTGTTTCTTCTTTTTTCAAAACACTCCCAGCTTTAGATTTGCCATTGCAGAGTAATTGCTGCTGATGGCTACTGAGTTTGTTTCAGATGGAACATGTGGCAAGCATCTCTTCAAAGTTTATTTCTTTGAATTTTTGTAATGATTTTTTTTACTCCAGGTAATTACAAGTTTGACTCTCTTGTTGCCAGTTTATGGGTGTAGTGTCACAGGATTGAAGCTAGGAAGCCATAGAGATTCAATAAGCTAGAGATCACACCATAGGCTGTGACTTGCTCTGCCCAGTTACCCATGTAAAAGGTCGATGACAGCACCTCTGATGATGCCATGCATGCATTACCCTAAACTGCTCAGTTCAGCTTCACTGCTTTTTCCTATTCATTCATAGGGCATGGGCGTCGCTGGCTGGCCAGTATTTATTGCTTAACCTTAGTTACCTTTTAGAAGGTGGTGGTGAGTTGCTTTCTTGAATCGCTGCACAAGCTTTGGATTGACCCACAGTACCATTAGGGAGGGAATTCTAGGATTTTGACCCAGCGATTGTGAACGAACGCCAATATATTTCCAAGTCAGGATGGTGAGCAGAAGAGGAACTTGCAGATGGTGGTGTTCCCATGTACCTTTGCCCTTGTCCTTCTAGATGGATATGGTCATGGGTTTGGAAGGTGCTGTCCAAGGATCTTTGGTGAGTAAAGCTGGTAAAGAAATTACTATAAATACACAACAAAGAGGAGGAATAAAACACTTATTATTGAGAAGCCAGGGTGTAACTAGTGAAATGTCACCAGGATCTGTAGTTGGTATTAGGTATTTACAATCTTATAAGAATAGTTTAGATGATGGGATCAAGTGTAATGCATTAAGCTGACTGATGATACAAATGTAAGTGAGAAAACAGAATTCAAAGAGGCTGCAAAGGGACTGATTGAACAAGATGGTGGAAGATGGGGTAAGTTTTTTTTATTTATTAGTGTCACTAGTAGGCTCCTGGAATTCCCTCCCTAACCCACAGCAAATGGATTGCAGTAATTCAAGAAGGCTACTCACCACCACTTTCTCAACCAACTAGGAATACACAATGAATGCTGGCCAGCCAGCGACACTCTTATCCCATGAATGAATAAAAAATATTAACACTGCAATGAAGTTGCTGTGAAAATCCCCTAGTTGCCCCACTCCAGTGCCTGTTGTGGTACACTGAGAGACAATTTAGCATGACCAACCTTTGAACTGTGGAAGGAAAATAGAGCACCAAGAGGAAACTCATGCAGACACAAGGAGAACGTACAGACTCCACAAAGTCAGTGACCCAACCGGGAATCAAACCTGAATGCTAACCACTGTGCCCCCATGCTCATATAGTGGGGATATGTGGAATTATTCACTTTGATGGGAAAAGCAGAAAGCAGAACGTGTTTTAAAAATGAGAGACTATCAAGCACGGGTATTCAGGGAGATATGTGAATCCTTAAATACAAATGACAGAAACTTAACATGCAGAGATAACAAGAATCATGAAGATGAATGCTCTGTTAGTTTTTATTGCAGGGAGGTAGAGTATGAAAGTAAGAAAGTCGTGCTACAATTATATGGTGGTTTCTGTGTGTTGTTTTGGTGTCCTTACCTAAAAAAAAACATTTGCTTTCGAAGGGGTGCAAGGAAGGTTCACTGGAGTGATTCCTGGGATGAAAACGCTATCCCTTGAGGAAAGGTTGGATAGTATGGCCCTATATTCTCTGAAATTTACAAGAATGAAAAGTGAACTAATTGATTTTTTAAAAAATCTTGAAGAGGACTTGACAGCTCAGAAATTGGAGGTGATTCTCCCAAAAGTGCTGAATTGATGGGAAAACTGTTCTAGATCACGACTTTTTTTTCAGTGCAGCTTTAGACCTGGATCTCCCCACTGCAGAGGCCACAACTGTGAATCTCATTAAAAACCCGGAGGGGTAGGGCCTATTTGTGCTGGTCTGAAGTTCTGGAACTCTGTGCATGCGCAGTGGCCCCAATCTGTCAGTCTCCCTGTTTGCTGGCCAACTCGGTCACTCGCCAGTTAGGGACACGGTGCTGTCCCTCCAGCAACATCCATGGCCCAATCATGATTCCCAGACAATTCCTCAGACAGCCCTAACCCCTCCTGCCTTGGAGTGCCCTGATGTCCAGCCCATACCCCCACCCACCACAACAGTGGAGATCTTCCCCAAGCCCTCATCCTAGCAGAGCCCCCCTCCTAACTCCCCCTGGGGTCAGACCCTCCCCCGGGAGAGAGATCCCATTCTCCCAGCAGACTACCTTCCCAACCTGTCCCAATTGCTGCCCTCCCCCCAGCCCAGATTGATCCCAATGAGTGGCAGTGGGGCCCCCCACCACCACTGAATACCCCTAGGTCCTGCCTATAATAAACCCTGCCCCCTCCTTGGCACTGCCTGATTCCCTGTGGGCAGTGCCAAGTTGCCCTCCTGGGCCCTGCCAGAGTGCTCACGCCCATCCCAACCCGCCACCCAAATTCCTGGGGAGTCCCAGTTGCCCTCCTTTCATTCTGGCAGGGTCTCGGTCTACTTCCATGAAGGTAGGGAGATAGTCTAAACCCTGCCAGAATGAAGTACTCCTGATGGTGGAAGATGCTGTGAGGGCTGGTGCTGGGCCCAATAATCACATGCAAAATATATTTAAATTACACTAAAAAAAGATTCAAATGACTTACTTCCCACTGGTTTCCAGCATGGTCTCAACTGTGACTGTTCTCTGGCTCTGGGAGACACGCATGCATTCCTGTTCATGTGTGAATCCCACAAAATGGCCGACACGCAACTCCCCCGACTGAAGCTACCAGAAAAGTTGTGAGTTGCAATGGGAGAATCGAGCCCATTGTTTTTCCTGGTGTCTGTGGCCAATGGGCAACAATTTTAGCTTGAGACAAAGAGATACTTCTTCATTCAGAGGGTTGAGAATCTTTGGAATTCTCCACCTCTGAGGGCCCTGACTGTTCACCTGTTGTGCAAACTGAAAGCTGACATCAATAAATTTTTGGGCACTAAGAGAATTGAGAGATTTGTGATTGGGTGTAAAGTGCAGTTGAGGTAGAAGGTTATTCATGATAGACCATGAGAGGAAATTTTACCCAAATTGTAACCAATTTGGGCGGCACGGTAGCACAGTGGTTAGCACTGCTGCTTCACAGCTCCAGGGACCTGAGTTTGCTTCCTGGTTCGAGTCACTGTCTGTGCGGAGTTTGCACATTCTCTTCATGTCTGCATGGGTTTTTTCTGGGTGCTCCAGTTTCCTCCCACAGTCCAAAGATGTGCAGGTTAGATTGATGCTAAAATTGCCTCTCAGTGTCCTGAGATGCGTAGGTTGGAGGGATTAGTGGGTAAAATATATAGGGATATGGAGGTAGGGCCTGGGTGGGATTGTGTTTGATGCAGACTTGATGGGCCGAATGACCTCTTTCTGTACTGTAGAGTTTCTATGATTTCTAAGTAACTTTTCTTTTCTCCTCAGGTTGGTACAACAGATTGTTCATTAATTTCATCCTAAGGAGGCACATTTTCTTTTTTCTTTTACAAACCTACTTTCCAACCATGTTAATGGTCATGCTATCTTGGGTTTCCTTCTGGATTGACAGAAGAGCAGTCCCAGCTCGGGTTTCACTGGGTAATTTACTTTTATTTTCTTTTTTTTTCTTGTGGATATCAAAGTGGGGGATAGAAAAATGGCCAATGTCAGATTGAAGTACTCTTAGATTGATGAAAAGCACAACCTTTTACTTAGACTTAAACCTCACAGGGAAACTTTCTGCAGTGTTGGTGCCAATTTTTCCACTATCATAATTAATGGGATGGACAATTTAGTTAGTACCAAATTATCAATGTTTTGTGCTGTATGCTTACACCAGAAACTAGATGAGGTTTACTCCCGTAAGTCAGCTGGGTTCAAATAATTGGAATTGTTTCACCATCTATGACTATTTCTTGACATTAGTGCAAGAGTGAGAGAATGGAAATCAGTTTACTGATGGAGGTTTGCCTTTAGAATACAGATCTTGTTATATTTAGGGGATCTTCGAGATAAAAAAGAGCTATTTATGTGTTCCCTCAATCTTTTGTATTACTTTTATGACTCATTTCCTGAAACGTTTTGCTCACTTATTTAGCTCTGTTCCATGCATTTATGCAAGTAATGTGCTGGTGTAGATTTAAATGTGTGTGTTTAGTTGCAAAATACATGGTCACTGGTTATCAGTGCACCTGATATTTCTGGAGTTTGATGACCATTTTATTTGTGATTTAATTTTGTATTGTTGAGGCCAATACAATGTTTAATCAAAGTGCTGTCTGTATCAGTGACACAAAACCTTTTTGGATTTGTGTTCCCCCCGCCACCCTGCTCCCCCATGCTGAGAAGGACTAAACAACTACAATGGTTTTCTCAATGGCGTACCCCTGTACTGCATAGTAATGAAGAGGAAGAGGAACAATGGATGGAGGCAACAGCTCTCTGAGAGTAAGGCCCCAAAACAGAAGCGAGCAACCCACTTACAATTGTCTTTACTGATGACACTTAATCTGCTACATATGCACTTCCAGGAATTTAGGTGTAAGTTCTCATTGGCAACATCAACACAAAAACTTGTGCCAATTTTGGTGTAAGTGGCATTGAGGAAGTTCCATGCATTTTTTTACCCAAAGCAAATTATCTAACATTTGATGTTAGTGCATAATTCTGATTTAAGTTAATTCCATGTTATATATTTAGCTTCGTTCATTGCACTTCTTTTGAAAAAGTCCATCAAAATGCTTTCTGAAAATGTTATCATAGAATCACCTGATGGAGGCCTTTCAGCCCATTGAATCTGTACCGACCATAATCCCACCCAGACCCTATGCCTGTAATCCTATGCTAATCCCCATGACATTATCCCTGTAGCCAACTAACCTAACTTGCATATCTTTGCACTGTGGGAGGAAACTGGAACATCTGAAAGAAACCCACGTAGACATGGGGAGAATGTGCAGACTCCACACAGGCAGGGACCTGAGGCCAGAATTGAACCTGGGTTCCTGGCGCTGTGAGATAGCACTGCCACCGCTGTGCTATCGTGTCTCCCATAATATTTTATGTTGATTCCTGAAAGTGTAATCTTGAACTTGTTGAGGTTTTATATTTCCAATAGTACTAGTTCTGGTAACTCAGGATTCAGGACTGCATTCCTTCTAAACTACTGCTGGTGGTAGTGCTTAGCATTGTTTATTTGCTAGCATCATGGATTGTCAAAAAAGCAGCAAAATCCCAATAGAATTGGGGATTCTGGCCACAATTGTGTAACCCATCCACTAAATCCATGTAACTTTATGTAACTTTTATCCATTTCTATCCATTAAGGGTGGCACAGTAGCACAGCGGTTAGCACTGCTTTTTCACAGCTCCAGGGTCCTGGTTTCGATTCCTGACTTGGGTCCTGTCTGTATAGACTTTGCACATTCTGCTCGTGTCTGTGTGGATTTCCTCCCACAGTCCAAAAATGTGCAGGTTAGGTTATTTGGCCGTGCTAAGAAATTGCCACTTAATGTCCAGAGATGCATAGGTTAGAGGGACTAGTGGATATAATATGTAGAGATATAGGGGTAGGGCTTAGGTGGGATTGTGTTCAGTGCAGACTCGATGGGTCGAAGAGCCTCTTTCTGCACTATAGAGTTCTATGGTTCCTCTTGATCAAGATTAGAATGAAGGGTTTAAGTTCTTTAAACTGTGGTCTGTCTCATACCATCAACAATATCTATTTCTTTCTTTTTCATTGAAAGGAATAACAATTGTTTTGACAATGTCAACAATTATAACTGGAGTGAATGCATCCATGCCTCGAGTATCTTATGTTAAAGCTGTGGATATCTACCTCTGGGTCAGCTTTCTCTTTGTATTCCTTTCTATAATTGAATACGCGGCTGTGAACTATCTAACCACTGTTGAAGAGAGAAAAAAATTGAAGCAGAGAGAGAAGGTAATTATAATTGAACATTATTAATTTCAAAAAATGTGGATACAAAATGGAGATTGGAGAGATGTTTGAATGTTCACTTCACAAATTATGTAAAGAGTTTTTCCTTACACAGTATACATTTCAATATACTGAAATTACAATCATTAATAGTTTTGACAAATAATATGACAATATCTTTCTCATGATGACAACATTCTATTCAGAAAACCATGGCCTGAATTTTTTGGTTGGCAAAAGTTCATTTCCTGCCACTGGAAGATTCAATGTGGATGTGTTCACCCAACTGCCCAACAGTTAAATTCCAAAGTATGCTCCAATGTTGTTTGGATGCAGGCAGGACTACTGCCCCTTATTCAAGATGAATAAGTTCCTCTACAGTTCTATAATGACAGTGCTGCAATGGACAGAAGAGGAATTATATGAACCTATCTTAGTCTAAGTGCTAGAGCTGGAGGACAAAGTCATTACAAGGGTTCCAGGCAGGTAGGCAGGGCAGTGCTGGAGGTTGCCAGGGGATGATCTGGATCTAGGGGGAGAAGTGGATGGGGGAAAGAGGTCTACAGGTCACCAGGCCTTAAGATAAGGGTGCCTCCTCATTAGAAGGGAGCTTCTGATGTAGACACATCCTCTGCCCCACTTCCCAGCCAAGGTCTAACTTTGATCCTTTCTGGCCTTCTCCCAGAGAGGTTCACTGTTCCCACCAGTCTAAAAATTATGGCTGGTTGGGAATGGTCCTAAAGGGGCCATCAATTGCACACTTAATGACCTCAACTGGGGAAAGGCCATATTTTCTACCCAAGACCTTGTGTGCCTCACCATTAAAACACTGTGTGCTCAGGCGGGTGGGAACCCAGAGAGAATCCCATCACCACAAATGGATTTAAAGGCAAAAACTAGTGATTTACTTGAGATCATCTGACAGAGGAGCTTTAAATTTCCAACCTATTGTTTTGAACTTAGTTTTGGGAATAAAGCAAGAAGGGAGGCTCCTCTAACTTGGTCTCTCCCTATCTTGTCTAAAATTCCAAGTGGTTATCAATCTGCAGTCAGAGAATCCTCAGCTGACTATAACTTTTTTGCATTTGGAAACCTGCAAAGCGGATCCAGTTCTACATTCTCCTCCATGCTGAAGCTATGATGGTGAAAATCATCAGATATCTACTAGAGTACACCTTCTTCACACAAAGGAGCTCCAGATCAACAGTAGTGAAATACTGCAAAACTTACCCTTTATAAAATCTATCTTCCAAAGCCCATCACTGCAGAGGTCCTATCTGTTTGTTCTTTGTGTGTGTGTGTATGTGTCACATGCGCACATGTTGGGGCATTTTTAAAAAGTGATATTTAATTATACTTCCAGAACCCAATTGTGTGTTAACCTGTTCTTGCAACTTTTTTTTTAAAAAAGTTTCACTTTGTAACAAATCAGTCATGCTGAGTTTGTTGAAAGATGCTTGGTGAAAGTCTCTTATTCTGGGTCTAACAGTAGTGAAAGTAAACAATTGGCTATTTTGGTGAATGAATTAAACTTTTTAACTAATGGCAGGACCTGCAGAGTAGTGGGACCAGATGAACTCCGTACTTGTTACAATCTACACTCTCAACAAAATGCGAAAACAAATAAAGTTCTAAAAAGTTCCATTCAATATTAATATTTATACCTGAAACTAATTTTCTCCAATAAAATTCAATCAATATCCCTACCCTTGTTAATTAAGACCTCATCTGGACACAAATGAAAAAGATCAATAATGCATCAGCTAACAAACAGCTATTATAATTTAAGACAACTAAGGTAACTTATTTTTTTCTTTAACACATTTCATCTTGTTCTCTTAGATTAGACTGGCTCAGTTTTATTATTAATAGATAAACCAGCCAAAAGCAACACTAAATGCAGAATTTTTAAAGCTGCAAAATTGAATCAATTAAGATTAATCGGTATCACATGAGAATAGGAAAAAAAAGTAATGAGAGTACCATGATGAAACATTAGGTCCACAAGAGCGAGGCAGTGAGACTGAACCCAGAAAAGAGGTGACAAACATCAGTTGAGTTACATAAAATGACTTGGAAACCCAGCAGTGTGGGAGCCAAGGAGAATTTGCTTTTTGGAACTTGGAAAGAGTTAAAGTGCAGTAGTGAGAACAGGGCAAGAAGCTTGACATTTGCTCCATTTTATGGTTAGATCTGCAGCTGGAATAATCATTATTATGGAGGAATGTGGATCTAGATTAGATCTGCATTATAGAAGGTAGCAGGTCAGCAGGTTGTAGCAGCACAGGTCCACAAATGTCCAACTCATCCAAGGAGAATTGATACACACAATGTTAGGAAAACTATTTTGTCAAGGAAATTGCATGCTAACATGTCTCAAAGGTTTGTTTTGGAACAAAATGATCTCATTTGAAATGTAAAGATTCCACTGTACTCCAAAGCAACTGTGCAGCAGTTTTCCAAGGAAAAGTAACCTTAAGTTGGACATAATTTGTATTAGCAACTTTTAAAAATTAATTTAATATGACATTCTGCCATTAGACGTGGATTATAAAATTTTTACTATTTATGAGCTATGCAGCACATAAAATTCGTTGTGGGGTGAATTTATGCAGGATTCTCCTACTGTAACAGTGCACCTTCAGTGAGTCACAACTGATTCTTGTGACATTCCATCCATAATTTTAAGAGAGAATTTTTAGAAATGTGACATTCACCGCCATTTAATGGCATACGTAGATTATTTCAGAAACTGCATTTGTCTACTCCAATTAGAGAAATCAGCATTGATTATACAGCTCTACAAATGGAACAGACAGCAGTTCGTTGTAAACAATTAGTCAGATTGGCAAAATGCTTATCCCACAGAAATGTCCATGATGAGTTCAATTATAAGTAGTCTGTTACTTTTACATTGCACTGGGCTGGCTGTGGGCAATGGATTACACAAACATAAAAGGTACATAGATCAGGATGCAGAGGTTAAAACATGTGGGTCTTTAGAAAGGCTATAACTATTTCTAAGACATATTTGAGCCTTCCTGGAGATTTTTTGAGGCAAAAGAAATGGCTGGGAGCAACAAAAGACATTTGATATAAATGTGGAGGCATGAAGCAGTTTTGAGAAGGTCCACTAGATTTTCTTATGAGGAAAGGCTAAGCAGGTTGGAATTTGTAAGTATGAGATGAATTTATTGCGATGTATAAGATTCTGATGGGGCTTGACAGTGTAGATGCTATTCTCATGGGGAATCCAAAACAGGGGTTCAAAGCTTAACTTCTTCCATTAAAAGTAGAGGTGAGGAGAAACATCATCGCATAAGAGGCATTAGTCTATTGTTACACTGATAGGAAGGAATAGATTTTAGATAAAACTGTATTGATTTTAAAGTATATTAACTTGATTTTACATTGTTGAAGATTCACTTAATAAATTATATTACAGTACATACTTCTGCAAATGTGAAGATTGCTTTAAAGAACTATTGAATTTTGTGTAGGGTCCAATTTTAACTTTGTTAGTGAATAGGTTGTGAATGGGTTAAAATTGGACCCAACAGTCAACCTAATCTTATGCAGGTATCTCAGTTCTAGTTAGTGTAATCACAAAAGCACTTCTATTTTTTAGTTTTCAGATTCCTTTAGGTTGAATCAGACGCAAAACATGGCTTTTGATGGCTGCTACCATGATAGCCAGCTGGACCTGTCAGACTACGCTGAAGGTCGCTTAAGTGTAACAACTACTGAAGCCAGGGAACGTGCATCATGTTCAAATCCAGATGGTCAGCAGTTAAGAAGGAAGAAATCTGCCAAGGGGAATGTTACTGCAGTTATTATAAAGAACAATCATGCTATTGATACCTATTCAAGGGTTTTATTTCCTGCAGCATTTATTCTTTTTAATTTCATTTACTGGTGCTTATTTTCATAAACATTTGCCATTCCAAACTTTTTGTAAGCTGACCGGTAGAAATTGGGTTACGTAGTGCCCATTTTCAGGGGCTACGCAGTTTGTCACAGTTCAAAAATGGACAGCCATGGAATGTTATCTTGAACTAATGATAGATTTCATTGAGCAGGAATCAACGTGCGACTCCACACAATCATTTGGCCCAGACTGGGGAGAATTCATAACTTGTAGGATACTGATATCATTTTACTAACATTTTTACTAAGATTACATTTTCAACAAGATCTGAGGCTGAATGTTGGAGAACACAACAAAGATAAAGTATAGCCAAATGCAAGAAACCTGAGCACATACTGGAGTGCAAATGAAACAGACAATTTAAACATTACCACTTTTTGAATCTGTTAAAAAGTTTAGTTGACATCCTCCAACTGAGTTCAATGCCAGCCAAACTGTATTGTACCGTATATGATACCAAATTTGTTGGAAATTATGTTAAAATACAAGAAAACATCAATTAATTGTAAATGTAGACTTCTCATTGTCTTTCCTGCTAAGTCTTAACAACTGATTATTTAAGAAGTTTTAATAAGGAACTTGGATTTATAAAGCATCTTATGATGGACATCACAAAGCACTTCATAATCAATTTGTTATTTTTGAAGTGTAGTTGTCAAGCAGGCATAGCCTTACAAACTGCAAGTCAGATGGAAGATCAATTAATCAGTTTTGGGTGTTGTTGGCTAAGCCAGTATTTTTACTGCCCAACTTTAATTACCCTTGAGAAGATGAGCCGCTTTCTTCAAGCTCTGCAGTCCATGAGGGAAGAATTTCAGGTAAGGACACTTAGAAAGCTCCATATCTTCTTTGAAAAGCATTACAAACCTTCTATCCAACTGAACAGTGGGACAGGCACTTATAGAAAATACAACATGTTGCAGAATTATCCAAAATAACAAAAGAATCTAATACGTAAAGGGACAGATATAAAAATAGTATGGGAATATTTTTAAAAGGTACATGGAACAAAAATGATTGTGCTGTTATGTTGTAAACCATTAAAGCATATTTTAATGATATTTTTCCATTCAAGAGATCTATATTAGCTTTCCATGTGTGCAACAACAACTTTAATGTATAAAGCACCATCAACATAGTAAAACATTTCAAGGCACCACATAGGACCAATAAATAGCAATAAGTACGATCACTGGTGTTTTCTTCAGGATGGTTACACAATTCATTTCTTTCTTAATGGAAACAAGGAGCAAGAGATTGTGCATGCGTGAGTGAGAGAGTTTTGCCGTTATATAAGTTTTTTGGATTCCTCTAGGAGCAGAAAGCAGCTAAAGGAAATCATTTGAGTTTTAAAGGCATATTTGAAATCATCCTTGTTTTGAACAAGAAGACTTCTTTCCATCAATCTACATCTGGTGTACACTGTCAATCATCTGACCCAATGGGTGGAATTTTGAGGTTTTTTTTCCCAAGTGTCCAGCTAATGTGAAAATGAGAAAGTTCCTTGTTTGTTTTTTGGGTGAGCTTTTGCTCTCAATCTTATGGATTGGATGTTGAAAATATGTGCTAGGATATTTCTAGCTGCTGCAGGCAGTGGGCTAGACTTAATTCACCTGCCAGCCTGAAGAGAGAACTATTGTGCATGTGCAGACCTCTTGTGTCTGCGCACATGCAATAGTATCTGCAAAGGGAGTTATTGCACATGTGCAGAATCAGATGTCTGCACATGTGCAATTCCAACAGCTGGGGTCTGACGGAGAAAGAGCTGTCAGGCCCTGCTGCTACAGGCAACCTGAACAAACTCCTCCTCCCCTCTGCGATTGTGAGGTCCACAGCTGATTGTGAGCCCCACATCAGTTGAAATGCAGTCCCCACTGCCCCCAGACCAATTGCCTTGCAATTGTTCTCTCCCCAAACACTCACAATGCAGAGTAGGCCCCCTTTCCCTCCCCTCGCCTGCAGAGTGGCAGCGGACCCCTCAAAACAAATGTCTGCAAAATGGCAGCAGCCTGCCCTCCTCATAATTGAGCTGCTTCTTCAGGCCCTGCCCCTATAGGCCCCATCCACCCATAGGTCTCATCTCCATGACACTGCCTACTGGGTGGATGGGGCCTATAGGGACAGTACCTGCTGGGCATTACCAAGGTGCCAATCTGCCAGTGCCAAGATTCCTTGGGGGGCCTCAACGACTTACCAGGTTCCTCCAGTGAGGCCGATATGACTGTTCCCCATTCATGGGGATCACTTGTTTTCCTAGCTGGAGGGAACATCTCCTGGTGAGCCAGAAGGGCAAGCGAACTTTGATGATTCAGCACTGAGCTTGCAATTGACATGTTAATAAATAATAAATTTGAATAATTTATTCAGCCTCACACATTTCCGGCAAGAGGTAGACCTCCCCAGAATTTCAGCTATTGTAAAATCGTGAGACCTGAGAAATCAAGTGTGATCCTGATTTCTCTCCTGTGATTTTATCGGCTTGCTCCACTGGTTGACAGGTGAGGTGAGCCAGTAAAACTCCAGCCAATATGTCAAATACAAGTGACATTTTCATCATGTAAAAATCCACTATTTCAGCCCATGTATCAGTGGGATTATTTGATAACCAGAAGTATCCCCTCCATTCATAGCAAATGATTCCAGAGAGTCTTCTACAGGTAAAGACGGAAAAGAGTATAGTAATGATAACATGAAATCCTAAGTAAAATCAAGCAGAGTACAGGAATTCTGTAATCTTGTTCCAGGTGCCTGCACAATTCCTGTGCAGCATTGCAGTAGAATGGAAGTTACATGATCATTGTAGTAAGCACAAAAGCACAAGGCTTTTTTTTCCCCAAAACATACTTTATTCATAAAATATTTACAAGTATATTACATAAAGTTCAAACTTAACATCACATAAAATGCAATATAGATCAGTTTATTTCAAATGAGGTCCCCATTACATTTGCTGTTACAGATTACATTTACCATGTACTTTTACACATTGCTACATTCCATCATGGGATGTGGCCATTCCTGACATGGTCAGCATTTGGTTCCAATGTCTGATGGTCCTTGAGAGGGTAGTGGTGAGTTGCCTTCCAAGACTGCTATTTATCTGGCGCAGGTACACCTACAATGCTGCTGAGGAGTTCCAGGATTTGAATCCTGTGACAGTGAAAGGATAATTCTCAGTCAGAATGCTGTGTGGTTTGGACAGGAATTTGCAGGTGGTATGTGTTACCTTATACTATTAGGTAGCATAAGTTGTAGGTTTAAAAGGTGTTGTTGAAGGAGCCTTGATGAATTGCTTAGTGCATTTGGTAGATGTTACAGACTGGTGCTACTGTATATCAGTAGAGGGAGTGAATGTTGAAGGTGGAAGATGGGTTGGTAATTCAGTGGCTGTTTTGTCCTTAGTGGTGTTGAGTTCTTGAGTATTGTTGGAATTGCATTCATCCATGCAAGTAGAATATTCCATCACACTCCTTACTTGTACCTTGAGAATGGTGGCCTGGCTTTGAGGAGTCAGGAAGTGCCTCAGAATTTCCAACCTCTGACCAGCTTTTGGAGACCTAGTATTTATATGGCCGGTTGAGTTCAATGATAATCCCTAGGATCTTAATAATGAGGATTCGATGATGGTATGCAGTGAAATACCAGATTCTCTCATCATAGAATAGAATCTCTACAGTGAAAAAAGAGGCCATTCAGCCTATCTAGTGTGCACTGACTCTCTGACAGTGCATCTTATCCAGACCATATCCCCGTGATCTCACATATTTGCTTGCTAATTTCCCTGATCTTTACATCTTAGGACACTAAGTGACAATTGATTGTTGCCAATCATATCAATTTGCACATCTTTGGGGTGTGGGAGGAACCAGAGCACATGGAGGAAACCCATGAAAATGTGCAAACTCCACACAGACAGTGACCGGAAGCCATGTTGGAGATGGTCATTGCGTGGCACGAATGATAGTTGCCTTTTATCAACCCAAACATTCTCTGGTGCAGACAGCACAAGAGATTTAAATGATTTCCAGCTGCTTGATATATTGTGGCAGGAGTGTCTTATTTAACAGTGGCTTTTCTCCACTGAGACTTCCCAGGGTTGTCCCAAACTTCAGCGTGCACTGCAGCACATAGTCTTAAACTTTGGATGGGCCTCTGCAACATTGATTATCCACGGTTTCTAGCTGTTTTAAAAGAGCAGAAAGTTTTGAACAGACTAAAAAGAGCATCTTTTACAGAGTTAATGGTCCTTTGATAATAATTGATGTTTATCTTGGTGCACTTTGGGGGTGGTGGGTAATGGTATGGCATAATGATTAGCACAGCGCCAGGGACCTGGATTCAATTTATGGTTTGGGTCACTGTCTGTGTGGAGCCTGCATGTTCTCCCTTATCTACGTGGGTTTCGTCCGAGTGCTGCGGTTTCCTCCCACAATCCGAAAGAGATGCTGGTTAACTGCATTGGCTGTTGCTAAATTCTTCCTCAGTGTATCCGAATAGGTGCCGAAGTGTGGTGACTGCAGGATTTTCACAGTAACTTCATTGCAGCGTTAATGGAAGCCTACTTGTGGCTGATAAATAAACTTTATAAAGTGTACAGCACAAGAGTTCTCCAGTAGGGAGAGGAACCTGCTGACAGTTTCTTCCTCCGGCTTGCGAGCTCCCGGGACACTTTTAGCAGCGGGACTGCAGCGACATTACCGAATATCGTGCGGCACATTTTCCTGACAGGCCGGGCGGGACACACCAGAGGGTGAGTAAGAGTTTGGATACCTTCCCCTCCTGTGTGGTTTCCAAGGAGAGGCGGTGTTCCACTCTCTCCTGCCCACCTTTCCCCCCCCCCCTCACTGGGAGACCGGAACGATCGGCCGGTCCGAGCGGCCCGGGGAGCGGAATCGCGGCGGACCAGGGCCTAGGAAACCCACGGCAACGGCGGCGGATCGGGGTCGGAGTCGCCAGCGGAGTCGGTGAGGGGGGCCCGGGGGGAAGAGAGGGGTCCGGGGATGGGTGCGAGTGGCTGAGTTACAATGTCTGGATGGGGAATGGAGAAAGCGGGCTGAGGGGAGAGGAGGGTTAGTTTTTTTTTCCAGTTTTGGATACGGAGCTGAAACAGAGACGGAGATAACTGAAAACTGCGGCGTGGACACACCGTGTGCCGCTCGTCTGTAACGGTGAACGTGATGTGGAGATGCCGGCGTTGGACTGGGATAAACATGGTAAGATGTCTCACAGCACCAGGTTAAAGTCCAACAGGTTTATTTGATAGGAAACGCCACAAGCTTTCAGGAAGTGTTCCTTCGTCAGGTGTGTGGAAGGTTCTGCTCAGAGAAGAGCATATAAAAGTTACACACAGTTTACAGAATACTGATTTAGAATGCAAGTCTTTACAACTAACCTGCTATCCAGGTCTTAAGGATGCAGACAACGTGAGGAGAGAGAGCATTAACATAGGTTAAAGAGATGTGTATTGTCTCCACACAGGATAGTAACTGATGTTTTGCAAGCCCAGGTGAGTTTGTGGTGGTGGGGGAGAGGGGTTACAGATAGTGCAACATGAACCAAGATCCTGGTTGAGCTGTCCTTGTGTGGAACTTGGCTATTAGTCTTTGCTTAGCAACTCTGCACTGTCATGTGTCATGAAATTTGCGTTGGAGAACTTTCTGTTGAGTCTGAAGGTTGTTGCCTTCCCTTCCTGTTGGAAAACACTTCTGTGGTCATGGGCATTTGGTCTCTGATTTTTGGGTAAGTGTTCTCCAAGGCAACCTTCACAACAGACAACAGCGCAGAGTCACTGAGCAGAAACTGATAGCCAAGTACCACACACACATGAGGACAGCCTCAACTGGGATCTTGGGTTCATGTTGCACTATCTGTAACCCCCATGACTTGCTGGGCTTGTAAAATCTCACTTACTGTCCTGTCTGGAGATAATACATATCTTTTTAACCTATGCTAATGCTATCTCTACATTGCCTGCATCTTTAAGATTTGAAGAGCAGGTTAGCTGTAAAGACTTGCATTCTAATCAGTATTCTGTAAACTGAGTGTAACTTTTATATGCTCTTCTCTGATCAGAACCTTCCATATAGCTGACGAAGGAACACCGTTCCCAAAAACTTGTGGGATTACAATCAAATAAACTGGTTGGATTTTAACCTGGTGTTGTGAGACATCTTACTTTGTAATGGTGAACGCCAGCTTCCAGTGACACCCTGCCTTTCAGCTGCCCCTCAGATTTTAAAGCAGGGGTCCAGTGTGGGATTTAAACCAATTAGACTAAAGTCCCTGCAATTAGAAATCTGCCATCCCAAACAGCTTTTGGTGCAGGGCTTGAAATAAACAGCAGCGATTGACCCACTCACTGCTCCGCCAGCATATTAGAAAAAGATTCAATCAAAACTCCAGATTGCTGGACACCGAATCCCCAAGGAGTGCTGTGGGACCAAGCACTGACTCTGGGAATTCATGATGTGGAAATGCCAACATTGGACTGGGGTAAACACAGCAAGAAGTCTCATAACACCAGGTTAAAGGCTAACAGGTTTATTTGGTAGCAAGAGCCACTGGCTTTCTGAGGGCTTGCTGTCTCTTCATCAGGTGACTCATTCACCTGACGAAAGGGCAGCAAGTGCTTTGACAGCTAGTGGCTTTTGCTACCAAATAAACCTGTTGGACTTCTTTCTGTGGGAATTGCCCAGGAAATTTGAACATCTGATTGGCAATTCGAGTCTAGCGAGAGTCACCAACTGAATTCGGAAACGGTTTAGATTTGCTTATTTACTTATTTCAAGTAGGCTTACATTAATACTGTAGTGAAGTTACTATGACAATCCCCTAATCCCCACATTCTCGCCCTTGTTCAGGTACACCGAAGGAGAATTTAGTAGAGCCAATCTAACCTGCATATCTTTCAGGCTGTGGGAGGAAACCCAGGCAGATACTGGGAGAACAAATGGACTTGGCAGCGAGTGTGACCCGAGCCGCCACTGAATAGAAATGTTAAACAGGAAAATCTGAGTCTAACCCCTCGGTAACGATACAACAGATACACCTGCACCATCTCAGAAGACTCCTTTCCAGCTTAATATCCACTCCCTCACCCGACTTATCGAGCTGCTCCCCCAGTTCCCCTGACTCTCTTCTTTCCCGCCCCCTGCCGACTCTCTTCTCTCTTCCCCCACTCCCCCGTTTCTCTCTTTTCCCCCCACTCCCCCGTTTCTCTCTTCCCCAAAGCAGAGTGAAATGTCAACAGTGTCAATCAATAGGAGGTGGTTTGAGTGATGGACTGGGTACATGATCCTTTGTAGTTTCTTGCAAAGAAGAACAAAGAACAGCACAGGAACAGGCTCTTCAGCCCATCTGTGCTGACACCTGCCTCTCCAGTATTTTCTTGCCTCTACTTGGGTCATATCCCTCTTGTCCCTGCCCATTCACGTAAGTATCCAGATGTCCCTTGATCATTATTTTAGAATCTGCTTTCATCACCTCCTCTGGCAGTATGTTCCAGACGTTCAGCACCTTCTGTGTGGAAAAACTTGCCCCATACATCTCTTTTAAACTTGGCCCCTCTCACTTTCAACCTGTGCCCCTGACTAATTGACCCTTCAATCCACTCTATCCAAGCCTGTCATAATCTTGTAAACCTCTATTGGGTCTCCCCTCATCCTCCGATGCTCCAGTGAAAACAATCCAAATTTATTGAACCTTCTCCGTGTTACCAGGTAACACCCTGGTAAATCTCCTCTGTATCTTTTGCAATGCATCAACATCTTTCTGGTAATGTGGCAACCAGATTTGTATATAATACTCCAAATGCAGCCTAACTGAAGTCTTATACAGTTGCAATGTGATTTTCCAATTCCTATATTCAGTGCTCTGACCAATGAATGCTAACATGCCATATGTCTTGACCCCTTTCTCCACCTTCAGGGAGCTGTGGATTTGCACACCTAGATCCCTTTGTATATTTCTAAGGGCTCTTCCAATTACTGTATATTTGCTTTCTGCAGTGGACTTTCCAAATCCTCCTCCTCACGTTTATCTGGGTTAAATTTCATCCACCATCTTTCAGCCCAGGTCTCCAGCTGGTTTATATTCCGCTGTATCCTTGAACAAAATTCCTATTATCTGCTATTCCCTCAATTTTTGTTCCATCTGCAAATTTACAAATTGTGGTCTTGGACACAGCAGAAACCATACCAATCTATAATTTTCCTGCCAGAAAAATAGGAGGAATGTTACTTTCTTTTGTCTGATCAGATTGGAAATAGGGATTCAAATCCTGATTGGAAAATTTAGGCCATTGTCTCTGGTTTTTATCAGTGGCTTTCAGGGATGTTCGCTGACTGGTCAGTTGCTTAATGTCTTGTGTCAAGCTAATTGAGAACTGGTAATGTAAATACATTAAAGGAATGGATTGTGCTGATTATGGGTTATTGGGATGAGGAAAATAGCAGCCATGATTGAATGGCGGAGCAAACCTGATGGGCTGAGTGGCTTAATTCTGTTCCTATGTCTTATGGTCTTATGATTTCATTGTAGCTGCTGCCCAAAAATTTTGGTGTTCTTCATAAATGAATAATTTCAGGTTCCATTGTCTACTCAAAAGGCAGTGAAACTGCCATATTGTTACATTCAGAATGAAACAGTTGATATATTTCTAAGATATTACACCAAAATAGAAACACATAGCCAGAAATGAATAATTATCTGAAAGTGTTCAGCTCAGAAGGGATTATTCTTTATTGTTTAAAAGTTTTTTACACAACCTGATAACTGTAAGATTAATGGATAAAACAGTTTGTTTTATAAAAATTACAATTAACTGCTGCTTTGTGTAGAATATATTTGGATGATTGATCCATTGTTCTCTCCCCAGTTCAGTCTAATTAGTGGCAACACAGTGGTTAGCAAACACCAGGAACCTAGGTTCAATTCCAGCTTTGGGTGACTGTCTGTGTGGACTTTGCACATTTTTCCTATATCTGTGTGGGTTTTCTCCAGGTGTTCTGGTTTCTTCCCACAGTCCACAAATGTACAGGTTAGATGGATTTGGTGTCCAAAGATGTGTGAGTTAGGTGAGTTAGCCATGGTAAATGTGCAGGATGGTGGAGATATGGAGGACGGACCTAGGTTAGATGATCTTTTGGAAAACCAGTGCAGGCTTAGTGGGCTGAATGGCCTTTTTCTGCAATGTAGGGATTCTATGGATTTTTATGGATTTAGCTGAGTAATATACTTGGGCATTCCCATTAAATGTGAGAATTGTGCTAAGCCAAAAGTTTAGATCAAAATTCAAAAAATGATCAGAAGGAACAATCACATACAGGAGAACAAAAATGAACTCATTAGGGCTGTGAAACTAGAAACTGAATCACAATTGGAATTGGTTAAGCAGTGGGAGCAGGAGGGGGATGTTATGGCCCACGCACACTGGTTAAAGAATGCTGAATCTAAAGACTTGAAAAGATAAGCAGGTGCAAAGTTGAAGACAAATAGCAGCAATGCAAGGAGGCACAGTGGAAGCATAAGTAAAAAAGAGCTGATACTTATTGTGCATTTTACAATGTCAGGCAATTTCAAAGGCATCACAAATAATAAGTTGATTTCAAAATATAGTTACTGCGCTGAATGTCGGAAAGCACAGCAATCGGCTTGTGTTCAGCAAAGTCCCACAAACAGTCATGTTAAATGACAAGTTAATCTTTTCAGTACTGTTGATTGAAGGATTAATTTTGACTCGGATATGAGGAGAGCTATCTTGCTCTTCTTGGAATAATGCCATTGGGAAAATTTAATGTCAAAATTTTGATGTCAAAAATAATTTTTAATGTCAAAAGCATCTACAGTAGTGCAGCATTCATCCAGCATTGCACTGAAGTGTCGGTCCAGCTTCTGTACTCAAGTTTCTGGAGTGGGTTTTGAATCCTTGACCTTCTGACTTTGGTGTGAGCAACTAAACTAAGGTTAAGCAAAAGTTCACAGCACAAGCATGAGTCTGAAATTACTATTAACTGCACATGGTTAACAGAAATAGCATATCATAGAACACTACAGCACAGAACAGGCCCTTCGGCCTTCGATGTTGTGCCGACCAATATAAAAAGCAATGCCCCTCCAAACTAAACCATTCCCTTCTCTTCCATATACTTATCAACTAACCTCTTAAACGCCACCAAACTTGGCGCATCTACAACTGCTGCAGGCAGGGCATTCCACTCCCGAACCACCCTTTGGGTAAAGAACCTACCTCTGATATCCGTCCTATAACTATCACCCCTTAATTTAAAGCTGTGTCCCCTCGTGCTAGCTTTCTCCATCCTAGGAAAAAGGCTATCACTGTCCACCCTATCTAAACCTCTAATCATCTTATATGTTTCAATAAGGTCCCCTCTTAGCCGCCTCCTTTCTAACGAAAACAACCTCAAATCCCTCAGCCTCTCTTCATAAGACCTGCCCTCCATACCAGGCAACATCCTGGTAAACCTCCTCTGTACCCTCTCCAATGCCTCCACATCTTTCTTATAATGTGGGGACCAGAACTGCACACAATACTCCAAGTGCGGCCGCACTAGAGTTTTGTACAGTTGCAACATGACGTTGCGGCTCCGAAATTCAATCCCCCTACCAATAAAAGCTAAGACTCCATATGCCTTCTTAACAACCTTCTCGACTTGACTGCCTACTTTCAGGGATCTATGCACATACACACCAAGATCCCTCTGTTCATCAAGACTACTAAGAATCCTACCATTAGCCCTATACTCTACACATTTATTATTTCTGCCATAGTGCATTACCTCACACTTTTCCACATTAAACTCCATTTGCCACCTCTCGGCCCAGCTCTGCAACTTGTCCAAGTCCCTCTGCAAACTATAACACCCCTCTTCACTATCTACCACTCCACCGACTTTAGTGTCATCTGCAAATTTACTAATCCATCCTTCAATACCCTCATCCAGATCATTTATAAAAATTACAAACAGCAGGGGCCCCAAAACAGACCCCTGAGGTACACCACTTGTCACCGAACTCCACGATGAATATCTCCCATCAACCACCACCCTCTGTCTTCTATCTGCTAGCCAATTCCTAACCCAATTAGCTAAATCACCCTCTATCCCATACATCTGCATTTTCTGCAGAAGTCTTCCATGGGCCACCTTATCAAACGCCTTACTAAAGTCCATATATACCACATCAACCGCCTTACCCCCATCCACCTCTTTGGTCACTTTTTCAAAAAACTCAATGAGGTTAGTAAGGCACGACCTACCCTTCACAAAACCATGCTGACTATCCCCAATCAATTCATTTCTCTCTAAATAACTATAAATCTGATCCCTAATTATTCTCTCCAATACTTTGCCCACAACAGAAGTAAGACTCACTGGCCTATAATTCCCTGGAAGGTCTCTCTTCCCCTTCTTGAACAACGGGACCACATTCGCTATCCTCCAGTCCTCCGGAACCACACCTGTAACCAACGACGACCTGAAGATCAGAGCCAGAGGCTCTGCAATCTCCTCTCTTGCCTCCCAGAGAATCCTAGGGTAAATCCCGTCCGGCCCAGGGGACTTATCCAACTTCAAACCCTCGAGAATATCTAGCACATCCTCCCTATCTACTTCGATACTTTCCAGTTTGCTACCCTGTACCTCAGTGTTCTCCATAACTACATTTACATCACCCTGCGTGAATACCGAAGAGAAATATTTATTCAGTACCTCTCCAATCTCTTCAGGCTCCACGCACAACTTCCCACTGCTGTCTATGACTGGCCCTAATCTTGCCCTAACCAATCTTCTATTCTTAACATATCTAAAGAAAGCTTTAGGATTCTCCTTAATCCTATCAGCCAAAGTCTTCTCGTGTCCTCTCTTAGCTCTCCTCAATTCACTCTTTAGCTCCCTCCTGGCTAATCTATAGCTATCCATTGCACTAACCGAGCCTTCAAGCCTCATCCTGACATAAGCCTCCTTTTTCCTTTTAACCAGCAAATCAACTTTTTTCGTACACCAAGGTTCTCTTACTCGACCATTTCCTCCTCGCCTGACAGGGACATACTTATCAAGGACTCGCAGCAGCTGCTCCTTGAATAAGCTCCACGTTCCAGATGTTCCCAGTCCCTGTAGTTTCCTAGTCCAATCTATGCACCCTAATTCTCTCCTGATGGCCTCATAATTACCCTTCCCCCAGCTATAACTACTGCCCCCAGCTTCATGCCTATCCCTATCCATCACTAAGGTGAACATAACCGAATTATGGTCACTATCACCAAAATGTTCACTAACTTCCAAGCCTAACACCTGGTCTGGCTCATTGCCCAGCACCAAATCCAATGTAGCCTCACCTTCTAGTTGGCCTATCCACATACTGAGTCAAAAAACCTTCCTGCACACTTTGTACGAAAACTGACCCCTCTAACGAGCTAGAGCTATAGCTATTCCAATCAATATTAGTAAAGTTAAAGTCCCCCATAACAATTACCCTATTACTTTCACTCCTGACCAGAATTGACTTGGCAATCCTTTCCTCAACCTCTCTAGAACTTTTAGGAGGTCTATAAAAGACTCCCAACAGGGTGACCTCTCCTTTCCTGTTTCTAATCTCAGCCCATACTACCTCAACAGACAAGTCCTCATCAAACTTCTTTTCTGTCACTGTGATACAGTCTTTGACTAATAATGCCACTCCTCCCCGCCTTCTACCTCCTTCTCTACTCCGACTAAAGCATTTGAACCCCGGAACCTGCAACATCCATTCTTGTCCCTGCTCTACCCAAGTCTCTGAAATGGCCACAACATCGAAGTTCCAGGTACTGGTCCAAGCTGCAAGTTCCTCTCCCTTATTGCGAATACTCCTTGCATTAAAGTATACGCATTTCAAACCATGCCCTACCCCACCCGTACGCTGCTGTGTTTTACAGTTTTCCTCTATGACCCCCTTACTCTCATCCCTTTTAGCACCCCAACTACTTAGGATCCTACTTAGGATATCTTCAATTTCAGCCAGACAGCTTAAATTACAAACCTATGAGTTCTTTCAGCTATTAATTCTTTACAAAACAACTTTTATCAAATCTTATATCTATCACAAATGATAGAAGAGGATCACATTTTGGGCTATTATGCACTTTTGAATTGTTGCCAAATTGTTATGTGGGATAGGACAAATATAAATGAGAAGCTAATAAAATTCTTGTTTGTTCTTACAATAAAAGTACAGTGTACAATTATCATTGCCTTTGATATTAACAGTTGTAGGCATATTAATTTATAAACTTAGAATAACAGTAACGGAACTGGTGATTGAAATGGAGAATGCATTTAAACTGTGAATAAAGAGAGAAATTGTAAAGACTAATGAGGAAATGTCTGAGTAAAAGTTAATGAATAATTTTCTGGAAGCAGATCCAAAGTTTCAAAGGTATAGTTTCTTGATTGATTTTCAGGATTTAAATGACATAATGTCAAGTAAGTTGATCATTTTGTGGCCCAAGCAAGCATGAGAACAGATGGGCTAATAGAGCCCCAAAAAAACCAGTTAAATGAAGAGTTTGCTGAACCATGATTTTGACTGCAACACTGGGAAGCGAGAGCTAATTCATTGAATACATTTCCAGGAGTGATTTGAGCATTTAATATTCCATATGTGGCAATATGGGACACAAAATAAATCTTTATCTAGGTTAGATGTGCATATTTGGGAAGATGGAATATCTTTGCAAAATCTGGAAATACTACAAGGTGCAAAAAGCTACAAAAAGACACTGAAATTCTCTCTTGTTGTGGTTGTGAATTAACATTTTGCTTCTGGCATGTGGAACATATATCTTCACTTTGGGGTACATCATATTCCTCAAAACGGACCATATAATGGAAGGTACTTATCACTGTAGCATTTTAAGCGGATATTCTAAGATCCCTAAGGCCTGTTTTGAAAAAAGTGATCACGTAGTTTGTGTTGGATACATCATCTTGCATATAATGCTGAAGAATCACTTGAATCTTTATGTATAAATAGATTATGTCAGATAAGGAGAGAATAGCAAAGATTGGTGGATTGGAGCCTGAAGGTGGAGGCCTAGCATTTGAATCTGACTGCTGTGTACCATGATAAAGGCTGCCACTACTCATCCTGGACAGCAGTAAAGCTAGAGGAGGCTCATCAGAAATTTTATATAAAACTTTTTAATAACCTTGCACTTATCAGACTGTGTAAAGAATAAGTTTTGAAGGACTGATTGGTGCATTTGAGATTTCAAAGCTCTGTCCAATAACATATAAAAAGATCTGCCTAGTGACAGCAGTAGCCAGCATTAAAAGGGAATGATGAGATGCAACCTTTCCCAGCAATGAGATTAGCAAACAAAATCAGGTATAAATAGGTATTACCAGAAAACAACTTGCTTAGACAACTAAGAGATTAATGGGCTGTACAGATGTTAATGTTGAGAGTCACAGAAAGTGAGAGATGCAGGCAGCCCAAATATGCAGAGGGAGGATTCACAGAAGAACCACGGCATAATTGCCAGTAGCTGCAAAAGCAGTCAGGCTAGTTTAACATCTCATAGTCAAGAAAGTATTGCAACATCTAAGAGCTGGAGAGGCCAGTTTTACAGCTCAGAGTCTGAGATGCCAAGAAATCTTCAAGCTAAGATAGTTAAGGAGTAACTGCTTTTTAAACCATGTGTGTATTTAGTAGTTCACATATTTAATTGTCTTAGAGTGTTATAGTCTTAATCATGTGTATTTATTTTTCTTTAGTTTAATAAATAGTCTTTGGTAATTGTTACACGATGACTGGGCTAGTTATTTTCACTGAGGTTTAACATGCTTCCTCACCATGCCAAACAAAACTCTACACCACCAAGAACTGGTGTTTCAATTTGAGATGCCTTTGCAGATAATATCCGTGTGGTTCATGACAGAAAATTGGGGGCTCTTGACCTGCATTTTAAAAAAGGTTTAATTCCTTCGGTGAAGGTATTTTTGACTTTGAATGTAACAGGAGTGAGGACCGTGTGGAACCAAGTGAGAGTGTGTTACTGAGGACCGAGTTCATCGGTGAATTTGATTTAGTGTGTGTTAGGATATAGGCATCAGAGCTTTGAAGTGGATTGTTCTGGGACATGGGCGGTTTTTGGTTAAAGTGCCGGGTTGGCCTATGAGGAAACAGCAAGAAATTCCAAGTTTTTTTAATTAGCAAGCAAATTGTAACATTGTTCACAACAAGTTGGAGTTGAAAGAGCTGATGCCAAGGTGAAAGAACGGGTGCCCATTGTTGTTGAATGGATTTGAAAATATCTTTAAAAAAGGTGTAAAGTTTATTTATTAGTCACAAATAAGGCTTACATTAACACTACAATGAAGTTATTGTGAAATTTCCCTATACTTGGGCGATAAAATAAATAATGTTTTCATTTGTTCAAACTTACCAAAAATTAATCAGAATTCTTTGTGATGGAGACTGCTTATGTAATGAGTAAAAATTGTTTTTGGAAACTTTTGAATTTTTTTATCCATAATTGTCGGGTAGAGAAATTAAAGTTGTTGCCTTTGTGTACTGTAAATAAATAAAACTGCACATGAAGGGAGATGTGGTTATGTAAACAACTTCTTGGATATAGTTAGAAACATTGATAGGAAAAACTTCAATTAAAGTTAAAAAGGTCATGCTTTATTGTGCTTTGATATTTTTAGACAGTTCACAATTTTATAACTCAAATAATGGAATTAGACTCTGTGGTTCTAATATTGGCTTCTTTGCATTCAGTTTTCTCTGCCTTTTTCATTGTTGATCTAAGGTGAAGAGCAATAAGAGAGACAGTACTTATGAGCATTAACTTATAAAATATTTTGTGAAAAGTCAGTCAGTCTCTTGTCCGGCCTGCTTCCAGAATGTTGCAGTAATCATTTGAAGCAGCTTTATGAAACATACTAAGAGCTGTCACACTGAATGCTCATGATATAGAGATGCCGGCGTTGGACTGGGGTAAACTCAGTAAAGTCTGGCAACACCAATTTTAAATCCAACCGATTTATTTGATAGTAAATCTGCGAGCTTTCGGCCTTTGTGGCCTTCGTCAGGCTAATGAGGTGTTCACTGAATGCTTAGAGAGTGACACCAAAGTATTCTGGAAGTTGTAGTATGTTATTTGATTGTGTAGAAACTCAGCAGTGCCCAACAAAGTTGTGTTTATGATGTAACTATTAATATTTCAGCTATCATTAATTTACGGACTTCAAAGCTATTACAGAATGTTTATAGAAATGCTCCTTGGGACATCTTCATGCCTAAAGTTTCTAGTAGTCAATGATTACATCACTTCACAATAAGTAATTGAATATAAAAGAGATTTCTGTAACACAGAATTTGTTTACAATCTTCAATTTGAAGAATTTGTGATCAAAAATACAATTATCAATAACGGTTCATTTACATTATAACTGAGGTGATTTATAGATTTGAATATTTTCTCTTAGGTGACATTTGACTGCTATGACAACACACAGTTTCAAAAACAGCAAACAGGAATTTAACTTTGGACCATGGAAGCTAACTGCCAACAAAAGCCATATTATGAAATCAAAGGACATTGAAAAGTATGAAATTAGTTCATTTGCTTTTTAAACTGAATTTACTTGGTGTCTTGTCATATTTTAAATGTGCAAAAAATAGAAATATTAAATTACTGACTATGATAATTCAAAAATTATCAATTAAAATAATTTTAAAATGTGACGCCTTATCATCTTCAATGTTTAAGTAATCTAGAAACTTATCTGCAATACTGGACAAAATTGTTCTGATCTTTTGTTGCCTTGATATTACTGATAGTTCTTCAGTCTGCTAAAATCTGAATTCAAGTTTAAGGCAATTGGAACTTTTTAACTCCTATTTATTCATTTTCTCTTGTATACTTTCACTTCCTGGTGAACAAAGCTAGAATTTGAAGTTGACTTGCTGTTAGCTTGGATCAAAATTGCCTAAATTTGATACAAATGATCTTCAATTTCTTAGTGGAATAATAGGACTTAGAATACAGTATGAAAACATTTTTCAAGAAGTTTAGCCATAATTTTTGATGAATTTAGTAGATTTTAATCTCAGAAAATGGAATTCATATTGCAACAAATTCTATTGGAACCATATATTTTTTAAATTTACACTTGAATGTAAAACTAGATCCTCCAGCTGATTAATGAGGTTGTTGCTGATTGTTCGACACAGGTTGAAATACCTGAATGGACGTAGCCTTTCCTAATGATTTCAACTCTCCTCTGGTTGATTAACCATTCAGGTTAGCTGAGGAAATGAAGATGCATTCCCTTCCAGAGATGTTGTTTGGTGATAACGTCTTAAAGGTGCAACATGCTGGAGGATTTGGAATTTCATTTAATGCTACAGATGCCTTAAGAACAGTAGATAATGGGCATGGCACAGTGAAAGTGGCATGTGCAGAGGCATGGCAAGAGAGCAGGTGAGCTCGAATACCTAAAGTTAGTAGGTGATAGCCATAGATAATATCTAATGTTTCTGTATGTTATTGGGGTATGCCACTTTGTTTCAAACTTGTATTTCAATATAACTGGCCTCAGTTGTTTAGTTACAGACATTGGATGAGAATGAAGGGGGCATGATTAGTAAGTTTGCAGATGATACCAAGATTAGTGGCATGGTAGACTGTGAGGAAGGTTGCAGCGGGATCACTTGGGCCAATGGGCTGACGAATGGCAGATGGAGTTTAATTTAGACAAATGTGAGTTAATGCATTTTGGTAGATTGAACCAGGGCAGGACTTACTCAGTTAATGGTAGGGCATTGGGGAGAGTTACAGAATAAAAGAGATCTGGGGGTACATGTTCATAGCTCCTTGAAAGTGGAGTCACAGGTGGACAGATTGGTGAAGAAGGCATTCGGCATGCACGGTTTCATCATCAGAACATTGAATATGGGAGTTGGGATGTCTTGTTAAAGTTGTATAAGATGTTGGTAAGGCCACGTGGAATACTGTGTGCAATTCTGGCCTCCTTATAGAAAGGATATTATTAAACTAGAAAGAGTGCAGAAAAGATTTATTAGGATGCTACCGGGACTTGATGGATTGAGTTATAATGAGAGAGAAATGTGGAGTTTGCACGTTCTCCTTATGTCTGCATGCGTTTCCTCTGGGTGCTACAGTTTCCTCCCACAATCTAACGATGTGCAGGTTAGATTGATTGGCCATATTAAAAGTGTTCCTTAGTGTCTTGTGATGCGTAGGTTTCGAGGGATTAGCAGGTAAATAGGTAGGAATATGGGAGTAGGGCGTAGGTGGGATTGTGGTCGGTGCGTATTCAATGGGCCAAATGGCCTCTTTCTGCCATGTAGGATTTCTATGAGAGGCTGAATATACTGCGGCTTTTTTCTCTGGAGTACAGGAGGCTGAGAGGTGACCTTATAGAGGTCTATAAAATAATGAGGAACATAGTCAAGGTAGATAATCAATATCTTTTCCCAAGGTTAAGGGAGCCTAAAACTAGAGGCATAGGTTTAAGGTGTGAGGGGAGAGATACAAAAGTGCCCAGAGGGGCAACCTTTCACACATAAGGTGGTGAGTGTCCGGAACAAGCTGCCAGAGGTAGTGGTAGAGGTGTGTATAATTTTGTCATTTAAAAAACATTTATGTAGTTACATGATTACAATGGGTATAAAGGAATATGGGCCAAATGCAGGCAACTGGAATTAGTTTAGGGGTTTTAAAAAAAAAAGCAGCATGGACAAGTTGGGTGGAAAGGCCTGTTTCCATGCTGTAAACCTCTGACTCTATGACATTCAAATTAATTTTTGAATACTGCAAGTATTATTGTATTTGATTTACACTTTATTAATTGAATAATTTTGTAGTTAAATTGCATGATGTTCTTTCTGGGGTTATCCTAATTGTGGGGTGAGTTTTGCCTGGTTACAGATGCCTAAGAGTGCAAGCTTGGCATAATGTAATACATTTCAAATTAGGTATTTATTTTAACCGTAGGGCTGATTCTGAACACTCAAAAGAAGTTGTTAAACCCTATGATTGGACATTTACGACAGACTATAAAGGAACATTACTTGGTGACAAGTTAAAGTTAAAGGTAATTTGTTAAGACACTAATTTCAATTAACTTGATTGTTCTAATCTTAACGTTGAAGACAGTTTTATTGATAGGCGGTTATATGCAATGATTGCAAACATAGTAATGATGTGAATCATCAAAATGTCAATGTATGGATTCATTATTTCCTTACCACTGATGTTCTAATGTGATACAAGAATAATCATATCAATTTAATGACAGTTTTGTTCCTTTATTCACTATGATATGGTCATTACTTAGGTGGCTGAATAATATACATTAATCTCTTTTGTAGGTTACTCCCACAACCGAACGTATAGATTTGGAGAAATTGAAAGCGAGAGAGCAGATCATGTACTTTGAAGAAGTTTTATTATTTGAAGATGAACTTCATGATCATGGAGTTTCCATGCTCAGTGTAAAAGTGGTAAGATAGATTATCTGGAGTCTCACATAGAAATGTTGTTAATAATACCAGCTAAAAATAGAAGGTTTACAAATGGGTTCGCAGCGGTCAGTACTAGGTATTGCTTTTTTTTTGATCAATATTAATGACCTGGACTTGGATGTTCAGGGCAGAATTTCAAAATTTGCTAGTGACACAAACATTGGAAGTTAACTGTGATGAAGATTGTGATAGATTTCAAAAGGACATTACACAGTTGTGGAATGGGTAGGCAACTGGCAGGTGAAATTTAATGGGAAGAACGAAGAAGTGATATGTTTTGGTAGGAAGAACAAGGAGGAGTACTGTAGAACAAAGGATACAATTGTAAACTGAGTCTGAGTGGAGGAATGTGGGAGTGTACATCCACTAATGTTTAAATTGGTATGGCAGATTGAGAAAGTGGTTAATAAGATGTATGGGATCCTGGGCCTTAGAAATAGTGGCTTAGAGCAAAAAAAAGTTATAGTGAACCTTTTATAAAATGCTGTCTGGCCTTACCTGGAATATTGTGTCCAATTCGAGGTATCACACTGTAGGAAGGAAATTGTGCTTCAGGGATCAGTGCTGGGTCCACTGTTATTTGTTATTCATATTAATGATATGGATGGGCATTTAGGAGACATGGTTGGTAAGTTTGCAAATGATACCAAGATTGGTGGCATATTGGACAATGAAGAAGGTTATCTAGGATTGCAACGGGATTTTGATTAGTTGGGCCAGTGGGCTGATGAATGGCAGATGGAGTTTAATTTATATAAATGTGTGGTGACGCATTTTGGTAGATCAAACCAAAGCAGGACTTACTCAGTTAATGGTTGGCCATTAGGGAGAGTTACAGAACAAAGAGATCGAAGGGTACAGGTTCATAGTTCTTTGAAAGTGGAGTCAAGCTGGATAGATTGGTGAAGAAGGCATTTGACATGCTTGGTTTCACTGGTCAGAATATTGACTACAGGAGTTCAGGCGTCTTGTTGAAGTTGTACAAGATATTAGTAAGGCCACACTTAGAATACCGTGTACAATTCTGGTCATCCTAGTTTAGAAAAGATATTATTAAACTAGAAAGAGTGCAGAAAAGATTTATTAGGATGCTACAGGACTTGATGGTTTGAGTTGTAAGGAGAGGCTGGATAGGTTGGCTCTCTTTTCCCCTGGAGCATAAGAGACTTAGGGGTGATCTCCTAGAACTCTACAGAATAATGAAGGGTGTAGATAATTAACATTTTTTTTCCAACCATAGAGAGCATAAGTTTTTAAGGTGAGAGGGGAGAGATACAAGATAGTTGAGAGGGGCAAGTTTTTCATACATAGGGTTGAGTGCTTCAGGAACGAGCTGCCAAAGATAGTAGTAAAGGGGGTACAATTTTGTCATTTAAAAAGCATTTAGACAGTTACATGGGTAAGATTGGTATAGAGGGATATGGGCCAAACAGGCAATTGGGACTAGCATAATGGTAAAAGCTGCGAGGCATGGACAAGTTGAACCGAAGGACTTGTTTCCATTCTGTAAATCTTTATAACTCTATGACTAAGGATGTGAAGGCATTGAAGGGGATGCAAAACAAATTATGAAAATGGTCCCAGGGATGAGGATTTCAGTTACATGAACCTGTTTTCATGCTGTAAACCTCATGACTCTATGACATCCTCAGAGATGAGTTTTGATAGGATCTGGTCAGAAAAAAACTGTAAAAATTGGTAGAAGGGGCAGGAACCTGAAGACACCGATTTGAGGTGGATGGCAAAAGAAGCAAATACAACATGAGGAAAGCATTCAAAGATTGTCAAAATCCTAATCAAAAGATTTTTTTCTGTTCCTCAATCTTATGTTGAACTTCATTGGAACAACTGGCTGGTGAAATTGGAATTGAGATCAGAGTGGAAGCATCACAACTCTAAGTATTTCCTTTTCTAACAAGAGGTCATCAACCTAAAATATTAATTCTGTTTCTTTCTATACAATAGAAACTCTACTGTGCAGATAAAGACCATCAGGCCCATTGAATCTGCACCAACCACAATTCCACCCAGGCCCTGCTGCCACATCCCCACATAATTACCTGCTGATCCCTCTAACATGCGCATCTGGGGACAGTAAGGACAATTTTAGCATAACCAATTGACCTAACCCGCATATCTTTGGACTGTGGGAGAAAGCCGGAATACCTGGAGGAAACCCACGCAGTTACGAGGAGAATGTGCAAGTTCCACACAAACAGTGATCCCAGCCGGGAATCAAACCCAGGTCGCTGGAGCTGTGAAGCAGCAGTGCTAACCACTGTGCTACCATGCCATCTGTATTGTATGCTGAGCATTTTCAGCACTTCTTTCCTACTTTAGAATTGCAGTACCCATGAATTTATTTTTTCCCTTCATTTTGGCAAATCTCCACTTCACCCCCTCAAAGGTCTTGATAAGTTTTCTTAAAATGTGTCCATAATTGGATACAGTATACAGAAGTTTATTCAGTGATTTTATAAAGGTTTAGCATAATTTAATGTAATATTGTAATTCCTTATTTATAAAGGGAGATGATGATTTAGTGATAATGTCATTGAACTTGTAATCCAGAGACCTAGGCTAACACATGAATTCAAGTCCCATCAGGGCAGCAGATGAAATTGGAATTGAAGTCCCAGTAATGGTGACCAAGAAACTATCATCAGTTATAAAAACTCATCTGGTTCATTAATATCCTTTTGGGAAAGAAATCTGCCATTCTTATGTGGTCTGAGCTGCATGTCTCCAGACTCAGTAATGTCGTTGGCTTTTAAATGCCCTCTGAAATGGCCTAGGAAACCACTGAGTTCAAGAGAAATCAGGGATGGGCAAGAAAAACTGGGCTGACAGTGCTGTCTCCATTCCCTGAACAAAATAAAAACAAATGTGCATTTTTTTAAACAGCTTTGTTAAACTACCCTGTCACTTTAAAGATTTGTGTTTGATCTGTTTCTCACTGAGTATTTTTAAGATGTTCTTGTCATAAATGAAACCAAAATAACGTGTGTAAGTGAATAGCCTGATCAGGGAGTATCTTTTTTTAAGGTGATATTTTAAATGAGGATTATATTTTTAAGAAAATACAGGACATGTTGTCTTTTTTCTGCATAATTCAAAATGATAACTAGGTGTACAGCTCATGTTTCGAATGATGTTTTGTTGTCTTCTATGTGTAAGATTTTTGAGTTGCATCCATTTTAATTTTGTCACAAAACAAATTGTTGTGTTTTTCATGTTTCTTAATATTGCATCTTAACTTTTTGAAACAAATTGAAGATTGTGTTTACTTATTTTGGCTAGGAAATTCAAAACTGCTGGACACTATATTTGAATAATTAATTCATCTCTTTTTTTTTCCAAGAGAGTGATGCCATCCAGTTTCTTTGTGTTGTTGCGATTTTTCTTGAGAGTTGATGGTGTACTCATACGGACAAACGACACTAGAGTTTATCATGAGGTAACAATGCATAATAACTTTTACTTACGCATTGCATTATTACTGTGGTAATAAACTCAATGATTTATGGTATCATTTGTTAGCATGAGCAAACTGTAACTTTGTATTTGCACTATGCATAGTTATCATCCATTCTTAATTATCCTCCATTTATTTTTTGGATTTTACATTGGATAAAGATCACTAGGACATTGAGATCCTAATTGATGATTATTATCAATCTAATAATGCATTAAAGGACAATAGAATAATGTAATTCTACATTTCCTTCTATTAACATAAAACATAGAACACCACAGCACAAAGAGGCCCTTTGGCCCACAAGTTGCGCCAATCATATCCATACCCACCAGGCCATAGAACTATCTATACTCCCAATCCCATTAAATCCCATGTACTCATCCAGAAGTCTTTTAAAAAAGACCTCAGCGAGTTTGCCTCTACCACCATCGACAGCAGCTGATTCCACTCACTCACCACCCTCTTGAGTGAAAAACTTATCCCTGACATCTCCCCGGTACCTGCTCCCCAGCTCCTTAAACCTGTGTCCTCATAGCGACCATTTCAGCCCTGGGAAATAGCCTCCAAGAATCCATCCTATCTATACCTCTCAACATTTTATAAACCTCTACCAGGTTGCCTCTCAATCTTCATCTTTCCAGAGAGAAGAGACCTAACTCCCTCAACCTACCTTCATAAGGCATGCCTCCCAATCCAGGCAACAGCCTTGTAAATCTCCTCTGCACCCTCTCAATAGCTTCCACATCCTTCCTGTAGTGAGGCGACCATAACTGCGCACAGTACTCCAAGTGGGGTCTGACAAGGGTCTTAGAAAGTTGCAGCATTACTTCCTGACTCTGCTGCCTTGACCACATCCTCCATCTGCGAGGCTGATTTAAGAGTCCTATGGACCTGGGCCCCAAGGTCCTTTTGCTTCTTAACACTGCTAAGACTCCTATCCTTGATATTGTACTCCTTCAACCCACTGGACCTGCCAAAATGGACCCCTACACGTTTATCCGTGTTGAAGTCTATCTGTCACTTCTCCGCCCAGTCTTGCATCCTATTTATGTCATGCTGCAACTTCTAACATCCCTCCAGACTATCCACAACACCATCAATCTTTGTGTCGTCAGCAAATTTACTAACCCATCCCTCCACTTTCTCATCCAGGTCATTTATGAAAATGACAAACAGCAAGGCTCCTAGAACAGATTCCTGGGGCACTCCACTGGTGACCGACCTCCATGCAGAAAAAGACTATCCACAACCATTCTCTGCCTTCTGGCGGCATGCCAGTTCTGGATCCACAAGGATCCTTGAATCCCATGCCCTCTTACCTTCTCAAAGTCTTGCATGGGGGACCTTATCAAACGCCTTGCTGAAGTCCATGTAAACTACATCCACCGCTCTTCCTTCATCAGTGTTCAGTCACGTTTTCAAAGAACTCAACCAGGTTCTTGAGGCACGACCTGTCCCTGATAAAGCCTTGCTATTTCTGATCATATTAAACTTCTCTAAATACTCATAAATCCTGTCCCTCAGAATCTTCTTCATCAACTTACCAATCACTAGGTCAGACTCACCGGTCGGTAATTTCCCAGGCTATCCCTGTTTCCTTTCTTGAAAAGTCTTGTAACCCCTTGCTTAAAGTCCCCAACTTTCAGCCTTGCAAGCAATGGTTTCTAAGTGTTGCTGACAGAAAGACCCTGGAATTTACAGGTGTTTTAATAGCAAACTATCACCTGTCAGATTAACTTGCAGATCCTGTAGTTGCAATCAGTCATTCATTACTCCACTAGAGACTTTGTTGTGTACTCCCCTTCTCATCTCTGAACTCGATAAGAAATAAAGTATTGCAGATGCTGGAAATCTGGAACAAAGCAGAAAATATTGGGAACACGCTGTATGTTGAGTAGTTTTTGTAAAGTCCAAAAAAGTTGGCATTTCAATCATAATCCTTCATCAAAACCCCTGTACCATGGCCCTTATAGGAACTGAAGAGAATGTTTTGAAAAAAAATTGGATAGCACAAAAACATAAGTTGAAGCATCAGTGATGTGTTCTCCAAAATCTAAACTCTACACTCTGACACATTACAGAATTGGGAAAATACCATAGAATCATAAAAGTAAAGAACCATGAAAATTCATGTTGTTGAAAAAACATGTTTTCCTTTTATTTTCAAAGGCTGACAAAAACTACCTACTTTCTGAATACAGCTCCCGAGAAAGTAGTGTATCAGCTCTTCAGGTAACAATTTTTAAGTATCTGGGATTTGAAACTTAATTAAAAGATTATTAGGCATTTTGTTAATGCATCACTTGTAAGTAGGTTGCAACAGTAAATTGCAAGACACATGTTTTCCTAACACTTGTTCTGTTTTGATAATACTGATGAAATAATGGGTTGAGGTTGTTAATTTTGTCTTTTAAAGCAAAGAAAGCTTTGTGGGAATTACTTGTGTACTTGTTTTAGTGGGAGGGTAATCCTTCTGTAAAGGATCCATTTGCAAATCAGTTGTAGAAACAATGCCACTTTGCAGGAGAGCACCATGGAGAACAACTACTGGCAGCAGTTGGTTGAGTTCTTTATGTATAGTTAAGAACTGACTATTTTATGATCTGAATATTTTGAGCATGTTATATCTTGGGCCACTTTACAGCTAAAAATAAATGTCTCTGAAATTAAATTGTTGGATACTAAGAAATGAATGCTTAATCCCTTGTCCATATTCATTTTTTGCTACTTTAGTCGATGTGTTAACCCAATTAATTTAAACTAGTCAGGTGTTAGCATCCTATAGTGCATGTTTCGGATCCTGGACTAGAGGGGCTGTTGGGAGAGTGGGATGAGGAAGTGTATGCATACTATCCCAGACCTAATCAAATTCACTTTTGTTTCAGAACGTTCCGCAGTATCTTTTTACTGATCCAAATGAGATCTCAAAGTATTTACCCTTGAAAATGTTAATCTGTGAAAAGTTGGAATTCCCTGAGGGTGTGGACAACAACACAACATTTGAAAATACACAGATCTGTGCTGCAGGCAGAGAATCAAAACAGACGTGACATTTTGCTACAGAATGAGTAAAGAGTTCTGTGCTTTTGAAAAGTGATAGACTAGTATAATCCTTTTTGATTTATTTTAGTAGCTGTCAGTATACCTCTGAAGGATTACTGCAGTGAAATTTGTCTTGTAACAGCAACAGCTAACATTCTAACAGTTGCAAAGGATTAATATCAAAAACACAACTTATTATCTAGCTTGAGTTGAGGATTCAAGCTTCGTTGTTACAGTAGAAGCCAAAGTATTGTGAGCAGTGCTGCTTTCAATCTAATTTTTATGTGCAAGTTTTTGGTGTTTCTATTTTTTTTGCTAATGATATCTTGAATCTATTCAAGTTCTGAAACGATGGATGGAATTTTTAACTGGTTATTTGTAATTAAGGTGAAAATTAGTAGATATACAATAAGTAGATTGAAACAGCACTGTTCATAATGTGCTGGTAGCACTGGAATATGCTTGGAACTGTACCACAACATTTGTACTTGTCTGTCACAAACACAATCCTCTTGCATATCAGTAAATTACAGCATTTGTCCACATAAGCCAATATCACAGGCAGCCATTTACTGCAAGTTACTTTTGTGCAGTTTTGTATTGATGACCAGTCAACGTAAGCCAATAATGGAATTCTTTTAAACTATGGAACTGTGTAAACTATAAATCTAAATAAAGATTGATCTCTGAATCAGTCCAGTCTTGAAAAATTTGAATTTGTTTGTTTTACATCTAAGATTGTCAAAATAGCAAAATTTACTTTAGATCGAAACGTTAATCTTTTGGTAAATGAATAAAGTGGGAGAAACAAATAAAAACAAAATGCTAGAAACACTTAGCATATAGCATCTGTGAAGAAAGAAACAGCTTTAATGTTTTTTAGGACCGATCCTTTGACGTTAACTCTGCCTTCACAGGTACAACTTGATCTGCTATTTCCGGCATTTTATTTCAGATTTCCAGTGTCCACAGTATTTCAGCTTTTCAAGAAACAAATGTTTTAATGACACTTCTAGAACAAGATTTTAAAATCTATTAGGATAGAAATTAGCACTAAAACGATTTCCTCCTATAGGAGTTAAAGTTATCTCAAGAAGAGCATTCTGGGGGAGGATGACCTCAGTGGGCCCGAAGGTCTGGAGCGCATCTGCTTCGATGCAAGGAGCGTAACGGGCAAGACAAACGAATTTAGGGCCTTAATGCTTATGTGGAATTTGGGTGTGGTTGCAATGACAGAGACTTGGTTAAAAGAAGGACAGGACTGGCTGCTGAATATTCCAGGGTATAAGTGTTTTAGATGAGATAGAGAAGGGGTTAGAAGAGGCTGGCGGAGTAGCAATACTGGTTAGGGAGCATATCACAGAGGTGCAGAGGGTGGACAATTTAGAGGGATCATGTAACAAGTCACTGTGGGTGGAGCTCAGAAACAGGAAGGGTGCAGTCACTCAGAGGGATATACTACAGGCCCCCCAACAGCCCATGGGAAGTGGAGGAACAGATGTGTAAGGGGATTCTGGATAGGTGCAGAAAAAATAGGGTTGTCATAGTGAGAGACTTTAATTTCCTTTGTATAGATTGGAAAGCGCTTAGGGCTGGGGGTCTGGTTGGAAAGGAATTTATAAAATGCATACAGGAAGATTTTTTGGAACAGTATGTTGATAGCCCAACTAGAGAGAGAGCTATACTGGACCTAGTACTGGGAAATGAGCCCAGTCAGGTCATCAAAGTTTTAGTAGGGGATCATGTGGCAAATAGCCACTATAATTCTGTAAACTTTAGGATAGTAATGGAAAAGGATGAGTGTTGCCCTATGGGTAGGGTGCTGAATTGGAGAAAGGCTAACTATAGCCCGATTTAGGCAGGAATTGGTGGCCGTTGATTGGGAGAGGCTGTTCGAGGGTAAATTCACATCTGACGTGGGAATCTTTTAAGGAGCAGTTGATGGGGCTGCAGGACAGGTATATGTCTGTAAAAGGGAGGGATAGAAAAGGTAGGATTCGAGAGCTGTGGATAACCAGGGAAATTGAGAGTCTGATCAAAAAGAAAAGAGAGGCATACGTTAGGTCCAGGTAGCTAAAAACAGATAGAGCACTGGAGGAATACAGAGAAAGTAGGAAAGAACTTAAACAGGGAGTTAGGGCAAAAAGGGTCATGAAATGTCATTGGCAGACAGGATTACAGAAAATCCTAAAGCATTTTATTCATATGTTAAGAACAAGAGTTGTCAGGGAAAAAAATCGGACCTCTCAGGGACAAAGGAGGGAATTATGCTTACAGCCCAAGGAAGTAGGTGAGATCCTAAATGAATACTTTGCATCAGTATTCACAAAGGAGAGGAATGTGTTATCTTGGAATGTCTGGGGGATGTGTTGACCCATTAGAGAAAACTCAATTACAAACGAGGAAGTATTAGGTTTTTCTAGAGAACATTAAGACAGACAAATTCCCAGGGCCTGATTGGCATTTATCGTAGACTGCTCAGGGAAACGAGATGAAATTGCTGGACCTATAACAGAAATTTTTGTCTCTTCACTGGAAACAGGTGAGGTCCCAGAGGATTGGAGGATAGCAAATGTGGTCCTGTTATTTAAGAAGGGTAGCAAGAATAAGCCAGGTAATTATAAGCTGGTGAGCTTGACATCCGTGGTAGGGAAATTGTTGGAGAGGTTTCTTAGAGATAGGATGTATGTATATTTAAAACGGAATAATCTCATTAGCGACAGACAGCATGGTTTTGTAAGAGGGAGGTCATGCCTCACAAATTTGGTTGAGTTTTTTGGGAAGGTGACAAAAACAATTGACGAGGGAAGGGCCATGGATGTGGTTTATATGGATTTTAGTAAAGCCTTTGACAAAGTTCCATGTGGCAAGTTGGTGCAGGAAGTTAAATCTCACAGGATAAAAGGAGAGCTAGCTAGTTGGGTGGATAATGACTGGATAGAAGACAGAGGGTAACAGTGGAAGGGTCTTTTTCTGGCTGGAGGTCTGTGACCCATGATGTTCCAGATAATGCAAGGTTCTGTACTGGGACCTCTGCTGTTTGTATTATATATAAATGATTTGGAAGAAGGTGTAACTGGTATGATCAGTACGTTTGCGGATGACACAAAGATGGCTGGCCTTGTGGGTAGTGATGAACGTTGTCAGAGAATACAGCAGAATATGGATAGGCTGGAAAATTGGGCAGAGAAATGGCAGATGGAATTTAATTCAGATAAATGCAAAGTGATGCATTTTGGTTGAACTAATGTAGGGGGAGGTATACAATAAATGGCAAAACCATCAGGGGTATAGACACACAGATGGACCTGGGTATGCAGGTCCACAGATCCCTAAAGGTGGCAACACAGGTGGAGAAGGTAGTGAAGAAAGCATATGGCATTCTTGCCTTTATAGGACAGAGCACAGAGTATAAAAGTTGGCATATGATATTGCAGCTATATAGAACGTTGGTTAGGCCACATTTGGAATACTGTATCCAGTTCTGGTCACCACACTACCAGAAGGACGTGGAGGCTTTGGAGAGAGTACAGAAAAGGTTTACCAGGATGTTGCCTGGTATGGAGGGTCTTAGTTATGAGCAGAGATTGGGTAATCTGGGGTTGTTCTCCCTGGAGAGACGGAGGATGAGGGGCAACCTAATAGAGGTGTATAAAATTATGAAGGGCATAGATAGGGCAAACAGTGGGAAACTTTTTCCCAGGTTGGAGGTGATGAACACAAGGGGGTTACAAGTTCAAGGTGAGGAGGGGCAAGATTTAACATAGATGTGAGAGGGACGTATTTTACACAGAGTGGTGAGGGCCTGGAATACACTGCCAAGCAAAGTGATAGAGGTGGACGTGATTGGATCGTTTAACACTTATTTGGATAGCCACATGAACAGACTGGGAATGGAGGGATACAAACGAATAGTCTTGTTGGAAACGTAAGTAGTGCAGGCTTGGGGGGCTGAAGAGCCTGTTTCCTTTGCTGTATTGTTCTTTGTTCCTTTATAGTCTGAATAATTTCTAAGGAAATTATGATGTATGACTATATATAACTGATGTATGAAATGCTCTCTGATCAAGATTTATCTTTAAAAATATAAAACCAATGTCAAGATGGTATATGTCACAGTAATCATTGAGACTAAAATATTATCAACAACTTCAGTTATGTGCAGACACAGAAGCTGGGGCTATTCTCCCTAGAGCAGAGAATGATGAGATGAACTTTGACTGAGGCGTTCAAAATCACGATTATTTTCACTAGAGTTAAAAATGGAAAACTATTTCCAGCGGTAGAAAAAGGGTTGGTAACCAGAAGAGACAGATTTAAGGTGAACCAGAGGTAAAATGAAGAAACGTTTCTTCTTACACATTTCTTCTTATCTGAAATGCATTGTGTGAAAAGATGATGGAAATAGATTTGATAGAAATCATTTAAAACCAAATTATCTAAACATTTGAAAGGGAGAAATTTAAATAACTATGAGAGAAAGAGCAGGGCAGTGCAATTAATGGGATAGACTGACCAAAGAGCTAGCGCAGATATGAAGGAACAGGCTAGTCTGCCATCTCTCACTGAGTGTGGACAACCTGATGTTGTCAGACTTCTTACTGTATCTCTCACTGAGATCAGGGCTGATCTGCAACTTAACTCCATATAGTAAGAACACAACACCATGTTAAAGTCAAACCAATTTATTTGACAGTAAACTCACAAGTTTTTGGTGTTTGCCCCTTCATTAGGTGAATGGAGAGTTCTGGCCTCAGACAGAGCACACACAATTTACAGATTACTGATTAGAATGTGAGTCTTTACAACTAACCTGCTATTCAAATCTTAAAGATACAGACAGTGTGAGTGGAAAGAGCATTACGCATAGGCTAAAGACTTGTGGATTGTCTCCAGGCAGTACAGTAAACGAGGTTTTGCAAATCCAGCCAAATCATAGGAGTTACAGATAATGCAACATGAACCCAAGATCCTGGTTGAGACAGTCCTTGTGTGTGTGGAACTTGTTATGAGTCTCTGCTCAGCGACTGTGTGTTCGCCAATACTTCAGCAGTCATGGGCATTTGGCCTCTGATCTTCAGATAAGTGTTCTCCAAGGCGGCCTTCATGACACATGACTGCGCAGTGTTTGGACCTCACTGTGTGGAACCTTCCACACACCTGACAAAGGAAAACCGTTTCCAAAAGTTTATGGGATTACTATCAAATAAATTGGTTGGACTTTAACCCGGTGTTGTGAGACTTCTTACTGTATTCTATGAGGTAGCCAATTACTTATCTAATTGGCTAAATTTCCTTCTCTTCCACATCTCCTTACCTTCTTCATGAGCCTACCATGGGGAATCTTATCAAACACCTTACTAAAATCCATGTATATGACATCAACTGCTCTACCTTCATCTACACACTTAGTTACCTCCTCAAAGGATTCAATCAAATTTGTGAGGCAAGACTTACCACTCACGAATCTGTGCTGACTATCCCAGATTCAGCTGCATCTTTCCAAATGGTTATAAATCTTATCCTTCAAGACCTTTTCCATTGATTTACTGACCACCTAAGTAAGACTAACTGGCCTATAATTACCCAGGGTCATTCCTTTTTCTTGAAGACAGAAACAATATTCACTAATCTTCAGTCCTCTGGCACAATTCCCGTGGAAAGGGAGGACCCAAAGATGAAAGCTAAAGGCTCCGCAACTTTATCCCTTTCCTCCCAATGTATCCTAGGATATATCCCATCTGACCCAGGGGACTTATCGATCCACAGGTTTTTCAAAATTGCTAATACATCTTCTCTTAGAACATCTACCTCCTCCATCCTATCAACCTGTATCACATTTTTATGCTCAAAAGCATGCCACCCCTCCCCCTTAGTGAACACTGAAGAAAAGTATTCATTCAATGCCCCACCTATCTCTTCTGACTCCATGCACAAGTTCCCACCACTATCCTTGACCGGCCCTAACCTCACTCCAGTCATTCTTTTATTTCTCACATAAGAGTAAAAAGCCTTGGGGGCCAAAAGTAAAAAGCCAAGAAGGACAAGTCCCTCTTGTTCTCCTTTTTTCATTCCACTAGTTTCCACATTTAAAGAATAATCCCTCCGCCATTTCCAATATAATGCTGCCATGAAACACATCTCCTTCTCATCACCACCCCGCCCCTCCCCACAGTTAGCACAGTCAGCATTCTGCAGGGAACATTCCCTTTATGACAATCAGTCCACTCCATCAACTGCCCACTGCACCTCTCCTTCAATCGCAGAAGATGCAATATTTCTGTATCTTCTCTCTCCTCATTGTTCAAGGCCTCAAACACTCCTTTACATTAAGCAGCTTTTCATTTGCAATTCCTTCAGTTTGGTCTATTGTATTCACTATTACCAATGCGGTCTCCTCTATGTTGGGGAGACTAAATTCAGACTGGGTGATTGCTTTGTGAAACACTTTCGCTCAATCTGCAAACATGACCTTGTTGTTTGCCATTTTAACTCACCACCTTGCTCTAATGTTCACTCTATCCTTGGCCTGTTCCAATACAAAGAAATCCCACAACACCAGTTTAAAGTCCAAACAGGTTTATTTGTAGCAAACGCTGCAAGCTTTTGGGACACTACAAATAAACCTGTTTGGACTTTAAACTGCTGTAGTGGGATTTCTTCATGTTTTACTTCAGTCCAACGCCAGCATCTCCATATCTGTTTTAATACCCCAGTGAAGCCTGGCTAAAGCTGGAGCAGCAGCATCTCACTTTCCAGTTAAACATGTTGCAGCCCTCAAGGCTCAATTTGAGTTTGGCAGCTTTAGATTCTGACATTTTAATTCCATCTTAAATCCGCTTTTTAAAAAATATCCCATCCATGTATTGTCTTAATGCAAACACCCCAACCCTCCTCTCACATCAGAACCATCAGTCTTTTGTTCTTAAAGTTGTTACTTTTTGTTGCAGTTTCTAGCTCTAACACATCTCTCCTTCCCTCAGTTCTGACGAAAAGTCAAGACTCAAAAAATTAATTCTCTCTTTCTCCTAATAGATGCTGGCACACCAGCTGATTTTTTTCTAGGATCCTTTTGTTCTTGTTTCAGACTCCAGCATCTACAGTATTTTGCTTATTTTAATATTTAATTATAGTGGTTTATGTTCGTATTTAATCTCCATTCAAGCAGTACTCCTAATTGCCCGCTAAGCTGCCATGTTTATCCCTTTTTCTTCAACCACCTATTATTAGATGCCTCTGCTTCAGTTTGTGAAGCATTTCACACCCTCACACTCCTCTTAAAAATCCTCCACCTAAATCTAACATCCAATCATCTCTACATCCACTTATTCTAAAATTTTCATCCTGTTTTTAGTTACTTTGTCCATTCTTTCAGAATTTTGAACACTTCCATGAAATTATCTTTTCTCTGATGAGAACAGCTTCATGATATCTTACTGAACTGAAAACCAAGGTTACACCAGTTTGACTGTGCAAGTTGCCTTGAGGGTGCAATTACATTCCTTCCTCCAAAATGAAGAAATTATGCAAAAGTTCAAATTCAATATAAATTGTATACATTTCTTCTTTTTTTACAAATCCAACTTACCCACTTGTTTCCTATTCTTAAGAGGACAGCTTCTTTCTAAATTTCCAGATCTGGGGGAGAGGAGGTGCAAAGTAATAGTTGGGGTTAATAATAAGAAAGGACACACCTCTCTCCACTCACATTGACTGTTCCTTTAACCCTTGATCACCTGTAAAGACTCACTTTCCAACCATTATTTTGTAAATTGTGTTTGTTCTTCATATACCTGTCTGTGAACAGAACCCCCACTCAGCTGATGAAGGAGCAGTGCTCAGAAAGCTTGTGGCTTGTGCTACCAAATAAACCAGCTATTTCATAGAGTTGTTGAATAGCACCAAGTCAACCTGGAATCAGTTCATATCATCTGAACTACAAAGATGTCCAGTGAAAATTTGTAGAATATTGTAGGCCAAGTATTGTTGGATGGAACTCTGGTAAACATGGAGATTGACAAGGGTGCATCCATTAGTGTGATTCTGAATTGCTAAACTGTCAAATGTTCAGTCGGCAACTGGAGCAATTACACTTAGAATGAGAAGATTATGGAGGAAAGAAGATTCCTATAATAGGAAGCATATTGGTTCCAGTCACATGCATGCAGTAATATGCAAAATTGCCTGTCATGTGGTGAAGGGTGAAAAACTGGTTTTGTTGGGAAAAACTGGTTAGTAGCATTTCAGTTCAATTGGAACAAAAATTTTTCACAGAAGCAAAATTCTGTGCTTGGACTTTAACTGGTATTGTGAGACTTCTTACTGTAAAATCCTGCTACCCATTTTCATGATTGTAAAAGAACTGATGGTGGCTTATTTTCTAAATGTTGAAATGTTCAGTATATTGGCCTTATATTCTTGAATTGGTTTTGCCAGCTTCACTAAACATCTGAGGGTACTTGACATCATCATGTCATCTTGTGTCGTGAATTTTGCTTCTGTGAAAAATTTTTGTTCCAATTGAACTGAAATGCTACTAACCAGTTTTTCCCAACAAAACCAGTTTTTCACCCTTCACCACATGACAGGCAATTTTGCATATTACTGCATGCATGTGACTGGAACCAATATGCTTCCTATTATAGGAATCTTCTTTCCTCCATAATCTTCTCATTCTAAGTGTAATTGCTCCAGTTGCCGACTGAACATTTGACAGTTTAGCAATTCAGAATCACACTAATGGATGCACCCTTGTCAATCTCCATGTTTACCAGAGTTCCATCCAACAATACTTGGCCTACAATATTCTACAAATTTTCACTGGACATCTTTGTAGTTCAGATGATATGAACTGATTCCAGGTTGACTTGGTGCTATTCAACAACTCTATGAAATAGCTGCCATTACCTCCAGACAATGGTGCCTGTTTACCTTCTTACGACATGTCTTGGCAAGGTGACCCTGCTTCTTGCAGCTGTAGCATTCTGCCCAATGTTGGCCCAAGCACCGGTAACAGGAACTTTTAGTACTCCTGCTAACACTAACTACTGTCGTTGAAGCTTCTGTTTACTTAATTTCAACTTATTTATATTAGCAGATATTTGATAGTTGTTAATTCTGACTTATTTCAAGTCATATTCATGGATATTGTTGTTTGTTGAATTATGCTGTAAGGTAACTTTGGCAACATCAGCAACTTCCTACAAATGCGTTCACTTTTAAACCACAGAAATCTGTGTTCTCTTGAAATTCTCCAAAATTATAGTGAATGGACAGTTCTCTCAAATCACAATAAAGTCCCCAATTCTCTTATCGAGCAACTTATACCTGGTTCCAAAATATATAGCTTTCTACAAACTGCAGTGGTTTGGAATTGTAATGCAGGTAAGTTTATGCAAAATATCTGACAGTGCCATATCTTTTGGTTTAACAGGGTCAATCAAGCAAATACTCAAGCGTTTCATACATTCCCCAGACTGCCAAGTCAGAAATATTAGCATTTTCCTTTCCCTCAGTACCTGGATAACAGCTGGATTATGGGGAACAGGAGGATATAATTAGTAAAGAAATATATTTCTAGTCATTCCAAATAGATACCAAAAGACTCTCAGTCACATCTATACCCAGTTGCCCAATACCTGTGGATACAGGTATCTTTGAAAGTCAGTCCACTTGTATACAAACAGCCTTCTCACTAAGATTTTATTTTAAAAATTCTCAGCAAAATTACAATTCACAGTTTCTCTACTGATTTGCTAGGAGCTTCTCCACCCAAATTTGTTATCCATGGAATCCACAATTCTACTTAATTGCTGGATTGTATTATCTTTGCAGAGCAGAAAAGAGACATTGTATCACATGTAAAGTCAAAGACCCAACAGAAAACTTAGTTTATTCTGGTTACACTATATGCATACATATCGAAATGGCTACAAGTGGATGCTATTACAAGCTTCAACTTTTTTAATTCATTTCTGCATTTGTATTTCCATACAGCAGACAGTGCCCTGGTGATTGAATATATTCTCATACTTTCAACCGATTTTTAAAATCTGATTTGCCTGATTCCTCCTTTCTATATCCATCAACGTTTTGAAAAAGCCTCCTTTATGGAATGATGTCAAGGTTTTTCTGAAACACCAGCTCTATGAGCCCACCTTTGGCAAATGAATGGAGGAACCAGTCTATGATTTGATGAATAGCTTTACACCATTTTTCAAATATAAGCTTCCTGAATGTCCGACAAATTTGGTAAGTATGCTTTAAATAGAAGGGGCTGGAACAGCACTGGACTACTGATCTTATAGATGGCTGTACATGAGCATCAACTGCAGCGATTCACCAAGGCTCCTTTGACAGCATCTTCCAAACCTGTAACTGCTACCAAGGGCACCAGATGATTAAGAATAACCACCACGTGTAAGTTTCCTTCCGAGCTACTTACCATCCTGACTTGGAAATAAGTCGCCTTCACTGTCATTGCGTCAAGATGCTGGAATTCCCTTAAGCAATATACAACTCAAAGCCTGCAGAGTGACGATTATATGTCATAAACAATATAAAATTTCAATTGGACAATCATCCAGAGGTGGAAGATAGTACAACACTTAACCAAATCTTTTGTCTCAGAGAGTCTATTAATGGGGCTGGGTTGAAAATGTGGTTTGGCAATGCCACAGACTCAGCTGCCAATGCGAATTCTTATGTCAGAGGGCCACGAAGTTGAATAAATACCCATAATCAATGAAATTAAAATATATTTAAATATCAAAAAGGTTACCTTTCAGTTTAATTTTGAAATGGCTTTAACTATGATACAGTTTTGTCCAGATTCACGATTGAAAAGTCAATAAATAAAAGGGTTTTGAAGAGTTAGTAAACCCATTTGATTTGTGGCATTCGTTCCCCGGCGCTTAACAGACTGACATTGACACCAAAACAAATGATAGGACGAGCAGGAAACTCTGGCAGCGGCCGGAACCAATTTTCAGGGCTGGTTTTCTGTCGGAAGCTGCAGAGGGTGGCGCTGGATGCTGGACCTGTTTGGAAATACTGGAATTCCCCCGGCACGCGGCGGCCGGAGCACCAGCGTCTCCAGGTAACGGCGGCTCGAGCGTCACCAAATAACGGCAGCCGGGGGAAATCTTCAGTGATCCGGTGCTTCCAGCGATCTTAACGCTCCCCCTCCTCACCGCATCCCCAATTCTGGCTGGAGTAGGGCGGTGTTGGTGAGAACTACAAAGCGTTTACTGGTCCCTGAACACAGCCTCTCCGCCCCCCCCACCCTTTCCTCTCTAATTCAAACTGTCTGTCGATCCAGCTGACAGTAAATTGCCGTCTTCACCAAATTTACCCACTTCATCAAGTTTTCTGAAATACTTTTTACTCCATTCTTAAAGTTACAAAGCCTTATGCCTCTTTTCCCTGGTCCCTAATTAATCTTCCTTCTAATATGTTACCCCCTGCTCCTCTGATCTCCCGTCCTTAATATTTATGTCTCTCCTCACTGATTGTCTCTCCCTGATCTTTCATTCCTACTTCTCTCTCATGCTCCACTATATTTCTTATGGATAAGTGATGAAGATGGAATTATTGCTCAGGTATAAGATAGATTGCCTCTGCAGGATTTTTAAAAATCATAGAATATCTACAGTGCAGGAGGAGGCCATTTGGCCCATTGAGTCTGAATTGACAACAATTCCACACACAACTCCACATATTTACTCTGCTAATCCCCCTGACAATTTAACATAGCCAATCATTCTAACCTGCGCATGTTTGGACTATGGGAGGAAACTGGAGCACCTGGAGGAAACCCATGCAGACACGGGAAAAATGTGCAAATTCTGCACAGAGGTTCACCCAAGGCTGGAATTGAACCTAGGTCCACAGAGCTATAACGCAACAGAGTTAACCAGTTATCACTTTATGATCTTATTTTTTGCATGTGGCCTGTGAGTAATATTGTTTTTAATGTGGATTAAGAAGATGTCTGTTGTATGCACTTAATGTTTTCACTTGTATGACTGGGGAGGTAGTTACAATTTGATGCCGAGATTAATAACGTGTTCTCTGGCTACATGTGAGGCATGTGAATGGCTGTGATGCCACCAGGAATAGGTCTTTCTGGTCAGAAGTTCAGCATATAGATGATAGCCACAATCACAATTTAATCTGTTCCTCGTGTTCCACCTGTGGGTTCCAGTTGCAGGCTTTCCAGATTTTCTGCGGAAGGTTCAAACCAGGGACTTTACTATTTGGATCAGTAACCAGGTTGTGGTTGGTGATGTTTGCAGTCAAATAGAATGTGTGCCATCAAGAAGTAGGGTTGTTATGCTAAGTTTGTAGCGTATGGACTGTTCCAATCACTTTTGCAGAAAGTAAGACAAGTGTGGTAGATTTTTCTTTTGAGGTCCTCTGTCGATGGCAGTGCTTTACTAGCTGTTAGCTGTTGACATTGTTGCTTGAGGAGGATGATTTCCCTATGGAAATCAGAAGGTTCAATATGCACTAGCATGGGAAGCCACTTGAGCTGTGTAGGCTTTGTGTTCGAGAAAAAGCACTGACTCCTTGAAGGTGGGTATTTATCACATTTGTATGGTGGCTTCTGAGCTAGTTTGAGCAGCAGTACTCTGCTGTTGGAAGTGAAGCAGTGCATAGTGTGTTGGCACTGTTACTTGCCAGTTTCTGTACGAGATTCAGCTGATTGGCTCAGCTGTTCTGGAGGTTTTGCCATTAGGTCAATGCATATTCAAGGGTGATGCCATGGTATTTTGGTGTTAGGTCATGGGTGAGTGATCGGCTACAGAACTGGACATGATGTTTTTTGCTGGCCTTTCCTGGCATTGAAAATGCAGTTCGTAATAGCCAGTGATGTACTTTTGCTATTCAGTCCAAAAGCCCATGGTTTCCCTACTTAGGGACAATGAATGAAGCAGGAAGGAGACTGAAGTAACTTTTGCGATCATTATATATTTTAGATTATTCACATTGTTACAATGACTAGATTTCTAAGATTGTTATGTTTTGGGATTATGTCTTAAAATTTTAGGTAAAATGAAGATGGACATGTAACCTGCTCTGAAGTCTACCTGACGATAAGCCTAGTTGGTTTAGTTGTTAGAAATCAGAGGAAGGTTCAGATTGTTTTGTTGGGAAGAAGGAACAAGATATTTATGCTTGGCAATGATGGCAGCAACTTCCATAGTCCTCAAAGTGGTGAGAATGTCTGGCTGTAAACAGATGTACTTTAAACTGTCCATTTCATTCCAAGATGAAGAGAGTTTAGTTCTCAAGGATGATATTTCTACTAGATACAAGCCCCATGAGAATCATGTTGCCATGGAGAAAGATGTAGATAAAGCTATTATAAAGATCAGAATACAGGCTTTCCTAGAATATCACTAAATATCAATGGTTGGAGTCTGTCTGGATCTTGGAGAGAGGGAGGCAGTTAGATAAAAAATTTTATTGTTCACCGCACATGAATGGGGTAGAAGCTTGCATTCAGATTGAAAAGACCAAATTCATGGGGATTTAAAACAAGGCTAGAAGAGTCACTATCCTGGACTAGAGAAAATGCGCTATGAAAAACTGACCTAAGATTGCAAGTTACCATGCTGAGAAAGGAGAAGAATTTGAATAAACTCTTCCAAGCTAAGAATCACTTTGAGTTGATTCTGGTTGAATGGCTGCTTGAAAGATACTGCAGAATATACCTGAGAAGTTTTTTTGGTTGGTCTGAGAATAAGAAGGGAAGAGATACCTTGCTCTGTGATTTAAAGTAGACATTGCCAATAAAGATAGTGTTTAGTTAAAAGTGTTTTTGTCAGTTATTACAGAAAGTGCCTTAAAACATAAAATCTTGACATGTAATTCTTTTAACTATTAACTGGAAGTTAATTTTTAAAAATAAATTTAATTGTCTTTATGGGGATTGTACAAAACAAATTGTTCTTTATAAGAATGTAGTTACTTCTTTTGACTGTTTCGTTTTGCTCAATTTGACTTAGAGTTTAAAATTGCTTCTGGCATGACTTTTAGAGTAAGGGTGATGCAGCGATGTTTGTAATGTGAATGTATGATGAGCCATTTAACAATAAAGCACAACTTTTTTTCTTTCCTGTAAAGAAATGCTGAAAAAGGTTGGCAGGAAACCAGAATCCAATTCTGAGAGAGAAGATGCTGACATCTGCAAAAGAGTCAAATTAGATCCAGGTGTTTCCAGCACAATTCTTGATTTCAAAAGCCCAGCCAGCTTGTTTGAAAGTCTGATCTCTCCCATTGGAAGCAAAGAGTTCTTCAATGAATATTGGGAGCAGAAACCTCTCCTGATTCAAAAGAATGATCCTTCAGTAGCTGCTTACTACCAATTATTATTTAAGTTTGATGATTTAAAGGAAATCTGCAAAAGTGATGTGTTTTATGGAAGAGATGTTAATTTTTGTCGCTGTGTAAGCGGGAAGAAGAAAGTTTTAAATAAAGATGGGAAGGTTAATTACATACAACTAAAGAAAGACTTTGAGCAGAAGAAGGCTACAATCCAGTTTCACCAACCACAGAGGTTTAAGGTACAGTTTCTGAAGGATATCTGTTTTCAGATGTGATTTATAGTAGAAATATCTTTTGATTTTAATTTTGGCGCAAAGCACACTTTTTCTTTACTCTTTTTCAAGGATGAATTGTGGAAAATCCAGGAAAAATTGGAATGTTTCTTTGGCTCATTAGTTGGATCCAATGTTTACATCACACCTCCAGGTTCTCAGGGTCTACCACCCCATTATGATGATGTTGAGGTATGACTTAAAAATTTTCCTGCCGCTCTCATTTTGGGATTTGAAGGGAATAAAAGGCACTCTATATTTTGTTTGGAGAAAAAAATCTGCTTCAGTTTACATTGCAGTACGTGGCAAAGGTCAGGGTGTTTATGTTTTCTAATTTTCTTATTAACCTTATTAATAAAATACTGCAAAACGAAATGTCCAGATTTAAATAAAATAAAAGAAGAAATCTGAGGAATGATGTCTGCTGTCAAAAGACAGTTTGCAGTATTTTCTCAAGTGAATTTAACTGTACAATGCAGACAGAGTTGTATTAACCAAGTTTATTTCATTTGTTTTTATTTTGATTTTCTTGCATTAGGTTGGTAGCTCATAATGCATGTTATTACTTCCTGCAACTAACATCAACCTACGTTCATTTGTTTAAATATAGTGTATGTATGTACATGTGTTGTTCATATTTGTCTCATTTTATAATAAAACATTTATGCATATGTAGTGCAGCAACAATTCCGTTAGAAGCCTGTAAAAGAGTAACGGAGAGAGAGAGAGAGATATCTTTATTCCTTTTCAAGCATTGTTTATTTGAGCACAGTATTTAGGGCAATGACAGGAATCCTGCGAGTTTAATTTCTTCTGTTTTTTTTCTTTGCACTGTCAGGTGTTTATTCTGCAGCTGGAAGGAGAGAAGCACTGGCGTCTCTACAAACCCACAAGACCCTTAGCTCGTGAATATAGTGTGGAACCTGAAGACCGGATTGGAGATCCAACCCATGAATTTACGTTAAAGGTAATGAATTAATACTATTAGTGTGTATTTAATTAGATTTGTCATTTTGTTTTTAATTTTTTTGTACTAAGTTTTTACTTATCTTTGACAAATTATTATAGAGTATTTCACATATTTTGTACTGTTCTGGAACATTCTCATATTTTCTGGCATACTTTACCTGTAAATGATTAGTCTTTTTTTTGTGGCTTCTTTAAGGAACATCATGTAACAGTCATACTTGAGGCTATATTTGGAAGGCAATCTTCTATGAAGATCAGGCTTTCTCACATTGAATTTATGCTTAAAGTTTAGCATCAGTGTAAAACAATTTCAGGCTCAAACTAATGCTAAACACCAGGAGCATGAATGCATATTACACGCTGCCACTAAACAGAATACTCCAAATGAATCCAGCTGCATGTTACGTTAGATGCGTGCCTCAATAACATTTTCAGAAAATGACTCTCCAGAAATGTTGACTCTTAAAGCGATTATTCTGAGTATCTGGGTGGCTAGTGCTAAGGTAGTATGTATTACCCATTCCACTATTCTGGAAACACATTGAAAACCAATCACGTTGTGTGAGATAAAAACAGAAAAGATCTGACAATATTTATGGTGAGAGAAACAGAGAGAGTATTTCAGGTCATGTAAGCTTTCATCAGAATGCAATGTGAGACTAATCACATGTTGACCAGAGTGCATAGGAGTGACAGGCTGCTTTTCCTGAAAAATTACTGTGAGCCAGTTGAATTTTTCTGGCCCTAATCCATAAATTGCCAGATATTTTGAGTTCAGTTTCAAAACTTGCCATGGTGGGATGTGAATTTGTGACCTTTGGGTCCGGTACAACAGCCCTGTTTTATTGACACACTTATTGTTGTAAACCAACAGAATAATTATTAAACTATGATAATAAACTGTTTAAATTGTTAGTCAATAATAATTTATTGTCTTCCTACTTCAACTTCTCGAGAAAATAACACTTAATAGGGGAATATAAAGTACTTCCTATGCCACTGCATATCTAGTTGCAACTGATTTCTGGCTTGGGGTAGTCCCAGATTGGTTAATAGCATACTGATGCACTAATTCTCATTTGAACTAATGGAATGCCTTGGAGTGCATTCCTCTTTAATTTGAAAGTGTGTTCATTGTTGTCCACCATTTAGACATAAGATGGCATAGGTTTGGGGAGCTAGGAACACAGGTACATCATAACTTTTGGTATGAATAATACCATCACTTCATTGTCATTCTGTAAGATGGTCACTCTCAACTTTGACTATCTGAAATAAAAAAAGATACAACTGCTTTCCTACATTTGAAGTACATGAGTTTAAATTTAACATTTGAGTAAATGTTAAATTAAGGAATCAAGAAACACTGTTAGACAATATAAGATTTAATAACTTATTAAGTTGTTATGTATGTGGCATTTTTTCCATATTTCTCCTCTTGTAGTTTTGACCAAACCTTGAGACATTTTATGAGGTTAAAAGTGCAAAATAAATGTAAATGGCTATTATAGCTGTCATAAAACACAGTAAATAGTGGGTATGAAAGGAAAATAGAAAATATATATCAATATTTTAAAAAGAAATACTGCATGAGCAAAGTTAAAAATGTTCCCCTATTCTATCTGTTGAACTGCACAACACAACAAAATGAAATAAACTAATATTGGAAGTGTCTGTTTGCTTCCTTTTTTTTTCAGCCAGGTGATCTGTTATATTTTCCTAGAGGAACAATCCACCAAGCAGATACCCCAACTGGAGGCTCACATTCTACCCATATTACCATAAGCACTTACCAGAACAAGTAAGAGATCTTTATGTTGGTTTATGTTTTATGTGAATTTTGCACTTGGAATTAGTAACTTTCAGCAGCAATTAATTCTTTTTCTGAACTTCCTTACTTTTTGACCCCACTTAAAAATTTAGCAGTTCAATGGCTAATCAAAATGCAAACCAAAGTCCCCCTGCATCTTAAGCTCAGTCCATTTATGAGTGAGATTAATATGTAGGAAATGGAGTAAGACTGTAGGTAATGTAATTCTAGTGTCATTATCCACCTAGCCACTTTGTATTAGATGTGATGGCCACAATTATTTTTGCAATCAAATCTCTAGGTTCAATGCTCTATGCCAAGCCTTGCAATCCAAAGTATGATCAAAATAGTATCCAATTATTGTGCATACATTTCCTGTAAGTACTTTGTATTTATTCATCTGGGGCGAGATCTCCTGAAGCTGTAAAATTTTGCTGGAGATCAATGGATCTTTCTATGTTCTGCCCCTTATCTGCTCTTATTCTTGTGGCGGTAAAATTCCATCCCTCGCATTCATCCCAAAGTAATAGTCAAAGGCCAAAAGCAAATAAACAACTTTTATAGATTCTTTTTAAAGTAAGCAGGATTTTTTTTAAACTAATTATGTTTGTGTAGAAGCCAAGAGCCAGTAGTGAAAAGTATAAAAATGACAGAAATTGGGAAAAAAGCTTGAGAACAATTTAAGGAACTAATCATAAGAGTACTTGCACTGTAACTGTTCCAAAGAGATAAAATACTAATAATGTAATCTCATTTCACTCCTGTTCAAAGATATTTGGGAATCTATTCCTCTATCTCTACAGAAGGCATTGTTAATTGGCAGTAACATTGTCTAGTGCCATGTTTATTGTTTTAAATAAAGATATTTTTCATTATAGTACCTGGGGAGACTATCTACTCGATGTGATTCCTTGGCTTGTTTATGATACAATGAAAGAAGATATTGAATTATCCAGAGGTCTGCCTAGGCAATATCTTATGGTATGGATCTTTAATTTTTCTTTTTTTGGATTCAATTACTTTTTTTCTCAATCTGATATTCCCCTGCAACTTGAGAAGACAACATGTTTGAATTTTTTTTAATTCTCTACCTTTTCATCTGGATGTCTTACAAGAAGAGTAGAAATCTGCCTTTTTGATGTGGGAACATAGGCTGAGTCTAAAAAAGATAATGGGGGAGGAAATTGAACTTGCACTCAGAACTGGTGGAATAATCTTTTTGCACATTATTCTATACCGGCCAGAAGTTTAAGACAAATTTGGCTTCATACTTAAGCTGCAAGCCCAAATGGGCACCCTATTTATGTTGCAGCATTAAACTGATGGTCAGTGGTGTCATAATGGTGTCTGGTACATTTCCTTTCAAGCTTTTGGTGTGCAATTTGGAGGCCTAAACTACGTGTGAGTTGCAAAATGAATAGCACTAAGTTTAAGTATCACTGCCAAAATGAAACATCATCATGAATTAGCTGAGTCTTATCACTTCTTAACCAATTTGTCACCTCAAGAATAACATATCAAAAGGTGTTTCAGTAGAACGGAGGGAACTACCAATTCTTTTGATAATCAAATGAGAACAGTAAGCATAGTAAGGGTATTCTTACTTCAGGCTGCTTCACTGTAGTAGTGATTAACCCAGAAAGGATAAAAAGGATATATCTCCCAACTCTGAAATGAAAGTCATTAATCCAGAGGTTGATGGTTTGCTTTAAATTACTTCTCCATATGCAGTTATACATATTTTTGACATTAATTAAATTGTTTCTACAATGATCTCAGATCTTTTGGATTGCACTTGAACAAAATTAAACCAAAATTTAAAGTTTTTAAAGTTTATTAGTGTCATAAGTAGCTTACATTCACACATGCAATGAAGTTACTGTAAAAATCTCCTAGTTGCCACACTCTGGCACCTGTTTGGATACACTGAGGAAGAATTTACCATGGCCAATCCATCTAACCAGCATGTCTTTTGGACTGTGGGAGGAAACAGGAATACCCGGAGGAAACCCATGCAGACATGGAGAGAACATGTAGACTTTGCACAGAGGTGCTGAAGCTGGGAATCAAATCCAGGTCCCTGGTGCTATGAGGCAGCAGTGCTAGCCATTGTGCCACCCTGCTGGTGTCTGCATTAACTTGTCTGTTTTTTATGGAGTTCATTTATCTATGCATGAATGTAAGCATCAACATAGGATGAGTGTAAATATAATGCCACTAACAGAGTAAATAGTAAACTGGGTAAGCTGTTCTTTCTTCTACTATAGTGCCTCATTCTCAGAGCATTTTGCCTCTGCTCCTCTTCTTCCCCTCTGTTTTTATTCCCATAAGGGGAATGCACCCATTAGAAAATCCTTTCGGCTGTCAAGTTTCTTATTTCTTATGTTTTTATGGGTACTTCTCATGCTGCATCAACATGTCTTTGACAGCATGCCTTTGGAAGCCATCAAAGGGTCTTGGGATATAAGTTGTGTTGACCACCTTCACAAATGTAGTGAAACCTGAGTTGTCTGTATATGTCATGTTAAGATCCTTGAAAGCTTTCCATCAGCAGTGTTTGCGCTAACAGTGGTTCTGGGAATCAAATGGGAGAACTGCTAAAATACACTAACATCCTCCATGAGGCAGCTTTTGCCGGCACAGGAGCTCTGCTCCTGCAGAACCAACTCCAACAGATAGACCATTGTGTCTGGATACTCACAAGTAGCCTCTTTGGCAGGTTCTGTTCTCCCAGCTTTCTGATGGTCAACTCTCTTGAGAATGCTAAAGGAAAAGGTATATGAATACACTCGAGAACGTGCTAAAGCATAGAGAATTACACCATTGACTGGGAGGAGAAAGCTAAGGATCACTTGGTGTGGCTGCACCTAGTTGTCAATGTTCAAGCTGCTTTGAGGGTCGGTGAGGTAGAATGGCAGCAGTAAAGAAAGGACAGGGAAGCCAACCCAAGGGCTGCCCAACAACTTGTCCTCCACTGTGGAAGAACTTGTGGATCTGAAATCAGGCTCCTTGATCATCTGTAGACTCACAAAGTCTGGCGGACATCATCCTCAATTTCAAGGGATCCCAGTGATTGATTAATAATTTTACATAGTGTGTGGTCCAAAAGTTTCAGTTTTATTGTGACTGGTAGCACTTTAATTAAATATAGTGTAGATCTCATTAAGGAAAATTGCAATTAAACATTCACATATCTAATTTGTACTTACATGAGGTTATTTCAGGCTCTGTTGAGGGTATGTCCACAGCGAAGTATTTGCACAAATTCAGGTAATTCATTTGAGCTTGTCATTCTCAAGGACACAGCAGTGTAACGTGTGTAACATGCTTTTGGAGAAGTATCTTAGACACAGTGGATGCAATCTAGGAAATTTGTGCATAGCAATGTTGCAGCATAAAATTTGTGTAAATCAGTTTATGCTTAAGATTCCTCATGAGTTGAACACATAATCTAGGCTCATCTGATATTGGCTAATTAAATTGCTAGTGTGTTAATATTAAGGCACCAGCACTGTCAGATCTACCTTTTTGGATGAGATGTTAAATTGATACCTATTCTGTCTGTAGGTAGCTGTGAAAAATACAGTAACAGTATGTAAGGTAGAGCAAAGAGTTCTCTGTGTCCTGCTAGTTTCATCCTTCCAGTAGTGCAATCAACTCAATTATTGTTCATTATTTATGATACCTCCTTATATGTTGCGGTTGTCCTCTGTAAAATTAAAAAATTCCTTTTTGAAAGTATTTAAATTGGTTGTGAAATGCTTTGAGATGTCCTAAAGATGTGAAGGAACTATATACATTTTACATTTGTTCTTTCATTCCATGGGTTTTATAGCAGATGGGTTCGTCAACCGATTCAGCAAAAAAACTGAGTGAATTCCTGCGAGGGTTGGCAGATCAGGTAGAGAATGGAAAAGAAACAAGATCATCTGAGATGAAAAAAGATTTTATTTTAAACAGATTACCTCCATACATGAGCAACACTTCAGATTGTTTAACACAAGGTAAGGTTGAGGGATTTCTTTCTAACATTGGATTTATTTAAACTCTTTTTGTAAATGTTTGTGATCACTACAAAAACAGAAATCAACCCTTCACTAAACTTCATGTGCTTTGGATACACCTCAGAAATTTGAATATTGAGATCATGATAGTCATTAATAAATGCTAATGTTAAAACAAACATGACAAGTAGGCTGATTGGGTAACAAATTGTCCCTATGTTGGTCTCTATATGTCATTAAGACGTTAGGATGGCGGCGCGGGCTCGTTGGGCCGAAGGGCCTGTTTCCCGTGCTGTGTTGTTCTTTGTAAGTACATTTTAATGTGAAAATATGTGTATCTTTTCACATTGGATATTGAAACAGGTGTTCATAATGAAAGAATATTCTTGTCAAACACTATCTGTAAATCTATAGGCAAGAATTTTCCAAGATTGAGTAATTGTGGGGACAACTTGCTATCTTTCCTAATTTCATTGAATATTCTAGCATCAGGATTGTAAAGATCCAGTAACTTATTCACTTTTAGTTGTGTGCTACTTGAGGAACTCTGAAGCGATGCCTTTGGATAAGGTGATCTTGACATCTGTTTACTGATTAGACATAATTAGTGTGTATACATGCTAACTAGTTTTATTTTCTTCTCTAGCTGGGAAACTGCCCAAACTCAATGATCAGATCAAGTTAAGATTTAAAGACCATACCATGATTTTAGTTGAACACGATCAAGAAAGGACGGTGAGTATAGGCAAGAATTTAATTGTTTAAACAGTCTTCTCTGTGAGTTTGATAACTGGAAAGTTTTCCAGATGTACTTCCCAGTGTAGAAGTTAGCAAATATTTAGCAAATTTGGCAAATATTTTACCTTTGTGAATGAATTTTATAAAATTAACATGTTCTATTTGGGTGCAGAGGAAATATGTAACTTTTTTATAATTAATTTAGAAATGGCAAGAGTATTCATCAATGTGCTTCAGTAGATATTGATTTATTTGTGTCACAATTATTCAATTATAAATTCATTTGATATCATGTCATAGCCTGAATTAAGGCTACTGCTTTGAGAGTTATCAAATGATATCTTAAAGTAAGAATTATTTTCTATTGAATTATAATTTAAATACTTTGTTGGTAAAAGTAAGTATTATTTCTATAATAATTAAAATATATGTTCACAGTTTAATTGATTGTTGCCTTCATGTTGAATACTTCTGAATGAGGTCATTGGGAAATATCTTAGATGTGTATTTGTAAAAGTAGTGAGAATTATGGATCCTTGATTATTAGCAGCTGAATACTCCTGTTACAAATATGAGGTTGAATCTGGAAATCAGGGAATAATGGATAAGTGGAAATTCATAGAGATACTTTACAAGTACTGTACTTTAATGTTTACAAAAGGAGACTGTGGGAATTGGCTTAAAGTGGGATGGGAAATATAAAATGTAATAAGCTAAAGAAGGATGAAGTGCCTGATTTTGATGATTTAAGCTGAAAATCATGGAGGATATTAAGTAAAACAAAGAGACAGTTAATAAATTTGTCAAAAAGCTGATTTTAATGTGTGAGAATGGAACTGGAGAAAATAACGTGGACAGTTTTATTGACAAAGGAAAAAGTAGAGCAGCAATAGGAGACATTTAAATTATGTTCAATAGAGTTCAGGAGAAACTAATCATAAGAACTAGGAACAGGAGTAGGCAATTTAACCCCTTGAGCCTGCTTCGCTATTTAATACGATCATGGCTGATCTCATTTTGACCTCAATTCCATGTACCTCCTATTCACCATAGCTGTTTAAACCCTTACTGATTCTGTCCACCCCTTAAATTTACTCAAAATCCCAGCATCCATCATGCAGACTCGTAACCCTTTGAGAGAAGTAATTTCTCGTCATCTGTTTTTTTTCCCCATTCGAAAAGAAAAACAAACTGGTTCGTAATGTCACACCATGGATGAAAAGAGAAATAGGAAGAAATTTAAATTGAAAAATATAACGTCTGTAGACAAAGGTGAGAATGAGAAAAAGAAATGAAAAAATTGTGAAAGATGTCAAAGAAACAGTTAAGGCAGATACAACTAAATTATCAAGGAATATGAAAATGAATACTGAACCACTGTGCGGGCAAGAATGACAAAAGAAAAAAGTATCAGACAGTGACAGAGCCCCAAGGTATACATATAATCTCACACACATTGACAGGAAAGTAGAAAAAGTATTAAATGATTACTTTGCCTAGAGAGACTAATGTGGTGGACATGAAAAGAGATCAAAAATATGTGAAGACTTAAGACGGAACGGTGGGGCAGACAATTGAAAAGCTTATCAAACTTAGAGGATAAAACTCCTGGTCTGCATGGATTGCATTCAGACATATTAAAATACATTGGCAAGATTTAGTGGGAGAACTATTACATATATATACTAAAAAATCATTAGAAGAAGGATTGTGCCAGATCTTTTGATCCTTCTAATATCATGACTTTGTGATAAATACTGAAGCAAATAATCATAATATTTATTATGTCTATGATCTTGCTGTCAGTACCTATGTGATTATTGAGTGTGGCCCTGCCCATATCCTGATTCTTTGGTATGCTAATGTGATGTCTATATTTAAAAAGAACATATCTAGGGAACTATAGATTATTTAGCTTAGTGTTACATATAGAAAAGATAATTGATCCATTACTCAAAGATGAATAGAGAAACATCCATATAATAAAAAAAAGTCAGCACAATTTCAAAATGTAAAGCTATTCATAACTAACCTTGTTGAATTTTTTGAAGAAATAACCAAAAAGTAGATGTTATATATTTAGATTTCCAGGAGGTCTTTGAGAAGGGATCATATAATAGAAGTATAAGTAAGGTTTGAATATTGGATCTAGGGACAAATAGTAGAATGGATCAGGTTGCTTCAAAACAGAGAATAGAGGTATTTACTCAGACTGTCAAAATGTAGAATGTGGTGTTTCATTAGGATTGGTGTTGGGACCACAGTTGTTCATCTTTTGCAAAAATGATTTCAACTGGGGAATTGGAAGTACAATTTTCAAAGTTTGTGAACACACCAAACTGTGGTCAATACCAAGTGTAGTGATTGCTGCCTGTAATGTATAACTAGAGGCCTAGCATCAATGAGAGACCCAAACACAGGTGAGTGAGTGTGCATTGGGATTGTAGAGAGGGGTCGCTGGCTAGAAGATAGGTAAAGCAGATCAGAAGAAAGGTCAGTAATTCAGTTTAAGGGAAAATGGCTTTAAATAGCCTTTTTTGGGGGGGGGGGGGGGGATGCTGGTTGGTGGGCAGGGTTCGGGTGAAGGGAGAAATCCAAAAATAAAAGTTGAGGCAATAGAGAAGTATATTGTGGTGGGTAAAGATTAACTGGTTGGAACAGAAAGGACATAGGTTAATAATAATAGTGCATCAGGCAATAAGGTCCATTGAGGAAGGAAATAGTCACAAAATATAAAATTGAAGTTGCTTTAGAGGAATGCATGGATCATCCAGAATGAGATAGATGAACTAATAGCTGAAGTAGAGAGATAATACAGAGACAGATTTGGCTACTGTATTAATTTAGATTGTAAAGAGTGAGGCTCTAGGCTAAGGTGCTGAAAGTTTTGAACTCTTTTGTGATGGCAATAGATGGTAGATCGAATGTTAATTTTAGGTCTGAAATTGATGGATTGTTGTTAACTAAAAGTATTAAGTGAAATGGACAAAGGGCTGAATAAGATGTTAGGTCACAGAGCTACCATGATCTCACTGAAAGGGAGAACAAGCTTGAACGGTGTGGTTTATGTGGGTATTTAAACTCTAACTCGAGTCGTTACTCACCCAATGTTAATTTTTCCTTTTGAATGTTTTACCATTCAGGCAATAAGATAATCTGGTGACATAATTTCAAGAAATATTTATTAAGTAAATAATGATCAAAAAATAAAAGTTAATGATGAGACTTTGGGGGAAAATTGGATGATGGAAAGAAACAGAAGTTTGTGGGTTCAACTTAATAGACATTAAAAACGTACTTAAATAAGATAAGGCCATAAAGAAGTGAATGAAATACTGATATGCCAATAGAATATCAAAAATGAGATGGAACAGTGAATTTACTTAAACTTTACTAATATCAGTTTCGGGTGTAAATACAAAGAAATACTAAAAAGTTTCATTAAAAGTGGCGATTAAGCAATAATTCGATTCAGATGTATGAAATACGATGTGACAGAATAGATTGAAAGAATCTGTTCCCAGTGACTTGAAGGATTGAGAATAAGGAGACATGGGGTGAGATAAATGAAATGCATTTTGGACCAAAAGAAGGGGAAACAAGGATTGTAGAATATGTTATGATGTGGCGATACCAGCATTGGATTGGTGTAAACACAATAAGAAATCTCATAACACCAGGTTAGAGTCCAACAGGTTTATTTAGTAGCAAAAGCCACGGGCTTTCGGAGCGCTGGCTGCCCTTTCGTCAGGTCAAGCTATTTGGCCTCTGATCTTCGGATAAGCATTCTCCAAGCGGCCTTCACAATACACAACACGCAGAGTCGCTGAGCAGAGGCTAATAGCCAAGTTCTGCATACATGAGGATGGCCTCAACAGGATCTTGGTTCATGTCACACTATCTGTAACCCCCACGACTTGCCTGGACTTGCAAAATCTCAGTCTTGGAATCAATACTCATCTCTTTAAGCTGTGCTTAATGCTCGCTCCACTCACATTGTACCTTTAAGACTTGATTAGCTATAAAGACTCGCATTCTAATCATTATTCTGTAAATTGAGGTTGTGTCTTTATATGCCCTGTTTGTGATTTGAACTCCCACTCACCTGATGAAGGGCAGCCAGCATTCCAAAAGCAAATGGCTTTTGCTACCAAATAAACCTGTTGAACTTTAACATGTTGTGAGACTTCTTACTGTGGAATATGTTACCAATGTTAGTAACTGAAGCAAAGATCATGTCAACATTTAGTAAGTACGGTAAATAATAGAAGGGAAAAGGATAGGAGAACAGAATAGGCACCTGGAATTAGGACTACTGTGATCATAGAGGATAGAAATTGGTATGGACTGGTTGGGTTGAATTATTGTTGTACATAATTTTAGGGTTACTGTAATCTTCCCTCAGGATGAATCTCGAGAAATGATGGTGTATGTATATCATTCTCTGAAAAATAGCAGAGAAAACCACATGATGGGGGCTGAGGACAATGAAGAAGAAGAAAGTTTTCAGGTGACAATACTTTTGTTTTTTTTCTATTAATACCATAAGGTTTACTTAAACTCCCATATATTTCAACTTGGGAAGGTGGCAAGACCAGCATGATTTTAAGATATTCAATCCAATCACAGAAATATGGGAACATAAGCAAAATAATTAACTGTTTAGCCCTCAAGCCTGTTCAAGGTGAAGCTGTGATTTAACTCTTAAAACCTGTCTTTGCCCCATATCATTTAATACCTTTGGTTAACATCAACATATCAATTTCAGATTTGAAGTTGACAATTGACTCAGAATTAATTGAGAATTTCAAACTTAAATCACACTTTTTAAAATGGTTTCCTAATTTTACCCTTGATGGTCCTGACTAACAGCTCTAATTTTGGGCAGTGTTGCCTAGTTCTAGATTTCTCCACCAGTGGAATAGTGCAGATAGAAAAAAAACTATCTGCTCCATAATAACTTGAAAACCTCAAACAGATCGCTCTGGAACTAAATTTTAGGAAATACAACCTAGTTATGTAATCTATTCATAATTTAACCCTTGGATTCTAGTAAATAAGTTTAAATTTATTAATGTCACAAGCAGGCTTGCATGAACACTGCAGTGAAGTTACTGTGAAAGTCCCCTAATTGTTACACTGCGGCGCCTGTTCGGATACATTGAGAGAGAATTTAGAATGGCCGATGCATCTGACCAGCATGTCTTTCAGTATGTGGGAAGAAACAGGAGCACCCAGAGGAAATCTGCGCAGACTGGGGGAGAAAGTGCAGACTCAGCACAATGACATAAGCTGGGAATTGAACCGAGGCCCTGGTACTCTGAGGTAGCACTGTGCCATCTTTGCTGCATTCCCTCCAGGATCAATGTTATATCATTCCTCAAGTGTGGGGCTGGATTTTTAGAACAAGTGGGGTCAGATTGGAGAAGGGTGGGCATGTAATTTGGTGCTGCTGATTTCTGTAATGGTTCCCTGCTATGATCCTATCTTAAATTCCTGTGTGGAGTGGTTAGTCACCTCCTGTCAATTGCTGGTTAGCACTGCTGCCTCAAGCGCTAGGGACCTAGGTTCATTTCTTGATTTGTGTGGAGTTTGCACGTTCTGCACGTGGGAACATCAGGGTGGCGGCGTGGGCTCGTTGGGCTGAAGGGCCTGTTTCCTGTGCTGTTTTGTTCTTTGTTCTTTGTTCTTCTCGTGTCCATGTGGATTACCTCCGGGTGCTCCAGTTTCCTCCCACACTCCAAGGATGTGCAGGTTAGGTGGATTGGCTATGCTGAAATTGCCTTTTGTGCTGGAGACTAGCTAGGATAAATGCATAGGGGTTGTGAGAATAGGGCCTAGATAAGATTGTGGTTGGTATGGACTCAATTGGCCTCCTTCTGCACTCTAGGATTCTAATTAAGTGTATCTGTCCATATCGCTACTCACCAATCCCTGGTTACTAATTTGCTATCAGTTGCATGAGCTTCCATTTCATCTGCAGTATCTTTGGTGGGACTTTATTGACTGCTTTCTGAAAGTCCTTATGAACAACCAATGCACCACTTGGAGTTACCTCTTTAAAAGTTCAGTTGAATTTTATCAGGTATGGCCTGTATTGTGTAAATCCATGTTGGCTTGCTCTGACCAGCTCAACGTTTCCAAAATGTTCAATCACTCCATGCTGAAGTATGGACTAGTCATTTCAAAAAACAGATGCTAAATTAAATGGCCTAAAAATACCCTTATTTTCCATCTTACCTTTCTAATATAGCAGACTGAGATAGATTTCCAATCTAAAGGAAAATTTTTGAATCAAGAACATTTTGGAAGCTCATAGTTAGGGCATCTGCAATGTTCTCAGTTATTTCTTGTAAAATTTTCAGATTTCATCCTGAGAGTTTATTGCTGTTTATTACCATTATTTTCTGTTAATTTGTTCACCTTAACTTTGGTGTGTCTCTGCCTCTAACTCAGTATTAGTTTCTTTGATATGTCTTCAACTGTAAATACTGACAGCAGGTAATTTCCTTATTTTTGTTGCTAGTTTGTAAGGAGTCCTGTCACATTGTTTTGTGCAGATTTTGATATCCTTTAAGTTTGTTTTCATACTCTCTTTTTGTGCCTATCTATTTTTAATTTCTTGTTGTTCTTTCCCTCTGTAAATTATTTATGATTGCCTTTTCTGGCTAGATCTTTTCCCTGTTAGAACCTTAAATCAGTTCTGTATTACATTCAACTCATTGAACATTCCAAACTGATCTCCTGCTGTTCTATTCTAACAAGTTTGTCCTGTTTGTTCAGTATGGTAGTATAATGGTTGCTATGGGGCAATGAATTCATATCCCACTTTGACAGCTGAGGTATATAAATTCAGTTAATGAATCTGAAATAAAAAGCTCGTAATGGTGACCATGAAATCACTATATTGTTGTAACAATCCAACTGCTTTGCTAATGTCCTTTAGGGAAGGAAATCTATTCAACTTGCCTGATCTGGCCTACATGTAATTCCAGACCTGCAGCAATGAAGTTGTCTCTTAATTGCTGTCTGAAATGGTCTAACAAGCCACTGCATTGTCTCAAGGGTGATTAGATGAGCAATAAATGCTGACCTGCCCAGCAAGATCTTCAAAAGTTGAGTGTGAGAGAAAGATGGCTATGAGTGTGTACGTATGAGAGAGGTAGGAGTGTGAGTTTGAATGCGTGTGTTTGAGAAAAAAGAAACTAGGTAGTCTCCATCTCATTCCTGTTCTAGGTTCAAGAACACATTGTTGCAGAAAACTAACCTGAATATGCTCAGTAAATTTACTATGTTTCTGATATGAGCTCATATAGTTATCCCAATCTCTGTCAATTAAAATGGCACACTAAAACCACTGCCTATACCACATATTTATCTAATCTCTGCATTTATACAATGTAAGAAGTCTGACAACACCAGGTTTAAGTTCAACTGATTTATTTGATAGTAAACTCACAAGCTTTCGAGGCTATCCTGACGAAGACGATAGCCTCGAAAGCTTGTGAGTTTACGATCAAATAAATCAGTTGAACTTAAACCTGGTGTTGTCAGACTTCTTACTGTGTTTACCCCAGCCCAACGCTGGCACCTCTACGTCATTTGTACAATGTGCCACTACATAGTTGCTGCAAGAGGACCTGTGAAAATTCCTGCTAGTTTTGTATCCTTTTCTGTTTCTAAATTCTCCCTATAAATTATCCATGCCTACCTATTTATATCATCTCACGTAGAACTATTTTTTTAAAAATGCTTTTCTATCCCTTTTATGAGATTCCCTGTCCTCCTCTTATAACCTGGTATATTAACTTTCCCATTCATGACCATCTTGTCATTATTCAGTAATAGCTACCATGTCATACCCTCTACATTAAATGTGTGTCTGCAGTTTCTTCAGCTTGTTCTTTTAAGCTTCATGTTTTTATGAACAACACATTTGAGCTGCTTTTCTGCCTCAATGTTATATTTCTCACATTTACAGGAAAGCTACTACGAGTTCTTTAATGATTCATGATTTTTAAAGGAGTTATGATGAAACTTTTCTTTAAAGTAAAAGTGTTGTTTATAGTTTAACGGTTGTGGCCAGCCAAGTACAGTACAAAGCCAAACAGCCCACACTGAACAAAGGAACAGGAATAGGCTATTCAGTTCCTTGAACTTGTTCAACCATACTATTAGATCATGGCTGATTTATAGCTTAACTCTACATATTTGAGTCTTTCTTTTGTCATTTTTATTGAGAAGACTGATGCTGCTTCTTTTGCTCCAGATTTGTTCGATGTTAGGAGTGCTGCTGACGAGCTGAAATTTCATACCAGACACACCCGCAAAACTTCTCTTTCTCATGCACAAACACATTCACATTCTCTCCTTTCCTTTCTGTCACACACACTCACATTGTCAGCTCTCTCGCACACTTTCACCCCTCCCTCAAATACACATTCAAACTAATTCCCAGCTCTCTCTCTCACACACACACACGCTCACACTTCTCTTTCTCAAACAAATGCACACGTTCACAGTTGCACTCCTACCTCTTTCTCTCACACATTCATAGATACACATGTACTCCCACCTTCATCTCTCTCAAACTCTCAAAAACATACATTCATGTACACACACTCCCTCCCACCTTTCTGTCACAAATCAACATACGTAATTCACAGTCTGGCTTTTCCTTTTCACTTGCTCACTCACTCAGTCATTTCTCCCTCTCTCTCACATACACTGTCACTCCCACCACTCTCTCTCTCTTTCTCTCTCTCTCTCAAACACATTCATTCACACTTGTGCTCCTACCTCTCTCATATGTACCCATCTTTCTCTCTCATATGCATGCAGTGTCACCTCTCTCATTCACACTTGCACTTCCACCCCACACAAACCTCTCTCCGTCACACAAAGGCACACGTACCTACTACCTCTACCTCTATCACATAAACACTCTCAGACCCACTTCCTGCTCTCTGTCTCACACTTCCTACACCTCTCTGTTGCTCGCTCACACACGCACGCACGCACGCGCGCATATATACACACACTCTCATCTATCTCTCTCCATTGCTCCGTGACCGTTTGCCCTCCTGTTGTCTGAGGCTGCTACCCCTCATACCCCATTGTCTTATCACATTCTTGCCTGGAACCTCAAATACTGACTTTGCTGCTATTTCCCAGACTGGCTTCTCCATGCATTGGCTACTGCTAGGCCTATCAGTAACCAATGCAGTGTGAAAACCACCGTAGATTGGACAAGCTGGAAAATAGCTTTTTTCAAATTTAAAGTGGCTTGACCTGTTGCTGATCCCTCTGGGTGTATCCTAATAAATGGCAGAGTTCTGCAGAATCCAGTTTGGGAAATGCCACTCATCTTGAAAAGAGAAGACAAAAAAGATAGGCCAGCACTGAAGAGGATATTACGTTTTCAGTTGTCTTGATATCCTTTTGATATTACTGCAAAATATAACCACTGTTAATTGAAATAGATCAAATTTTATTGTGACAGCATCAATACTGTGCTGTTTTACATTACATATTAACAATAGTCCAGCTACTTTTTGCAATATTAACATTATGTAGAAATGATCAGAACCCAAAAACAAATTTTAATTTAGATCTGATTAAAAATGTAATTTCACTTTTGTTGCAATCTGTTATGAGTATTCATAGGAAAGCCATTTAGATATGGACCAACACCAATAAATCGATCAAGAATCAGGTTTTTTTTACCCCAAATCTTTGGGAATTTGAAGCTCCTGACATACTGCCTTCTTGCCACTGGGGGCTGCAAGTGAGCTTTGTTTAACAGAAGTGTCAGGACAGTCACGGCAAGTTAATACTGCATGTTGCTGCTTAAGTTTTAGCAAATGTTAATATTAGTCTGTTCAGTGTTTCTAATTAATTATGTGGTAGACATCAGTGTTTTCTAGACACAGATCTTCTTGCAGAATGCTTTCACAAAGGGAAATTGTTTTAAACATGTCGGCAGATTAAATTTCAGCTAATAGACATAATGTAACCATGATTTTCATTAAAATTGAATTGTTTTCTGCATGTAATAGAGAAGGTGAAACAAGTTTGAATATGTTATATTAGTACTTAAAGAACTTGTTTGGAATTCTGTGGTGAGTAACTCACTTCCTGATTCCTCAAAGTCGGTCCATCTACAAGGCACAAGTCAGGCGTGTGATGGAATTCCCTCACTTGCCTGGATGAGCACAGCTCCAGCAACATTCGAAAAAACAACTTGACACCATCAAAAACAAAGCAGATTACATGATTAATGCTCCATCTACCAACTTAAATATTCACTCCCTCTACTACTGACTCATAGTGGCAGCAATGTGTATCATTAGTAATTCACCAAGGCTCCTTTGACAGCATCTTCCAAACCTGCGACCACTACCATCTGGAAGGGCAAAGGCAGCAGTTGCATGGAAACTTCTCCAAATCACATACAATCCTATCTCAGAACCCGATCACTATCCCTTCATTGTCATTAGCCTAACAATAGTATTGGTACGCCTGCACCACGTGGATTGCAATGTTCACCTTCTCGAGGGCAATTCGGAATGAACAATAAATGGTGGCTTCATTAGTCAATCCCACACCCTGTGAATGAACAAGTAAAATTACCTCTGCCTATTTGTATAAGACTGCCCCAATCAATATTCAACATGAATCTTTTTCACCAATCCTTCTAGATCTGCCAATAGACTTTTTATTTCATCTGAGGCCCTAATTTCTTCACATAGCTTGTTAACAGTAAATCTGGGGAATGTTCCACAACCAATGCTATCCTATTTAAACAAAAACAAAATACTATGGATGCTGGAATCCTGAAAAAGAAAACGCTGAAATACTTGACAGATCAGGCAATAATTGTGGAGAGAGGAACAGAATTAGCATTTTATGCTGAAGACCATTATAATTCTTTAACATAACAAAATGATAATTGATGACATCCCTGCTTGATATCTACACATCTGAAATTGTTCTACATAATTGCACATCAGTCTATATTAACATTGTCTTGAATATTGAACTTGAGACATGCCAGAGAATTTTGATCCTGACCTTGTGATAGAGGGAAGGCCATTGATGAAATTGCTGGAAATCTTTAGGCCTAGGACAAAACCTTGAGGAATTCTTGCAGCAATGTTTTGGGATCAGGATGAGAGATTTTCAAAAACCATAAACAGCCTTTTTTGTGTTCCAACCAGTGAAGGGTTTTCCTCTTGATACCCATTGACTTCAATTTATTAGGCTTGATTGATGCCACATTTGGTTAAATGTTGCGTTTGGTTCAAAGCAGATACTGTCATCTCACTCTTAGAATTCAACTCATTTATCTGTGTTGACCCTATAATGAGGTCAGGAGCTGAACATTGGTAAACAAGTTCCAAGAAAAATAGGGTGGTAATAATAGGGGATTTTATCTTTCCCAACATTGACTGGGACAGCCATGATTGGATAGAAAGAAATTTGTTGAGTGTATTCGGGAGGAATTTCTCCTTTCGTATGTGGATGGCTCGACTAGAGAATGGGCAAAACTTGATTTCCTCTTGGGAAATAAGGAAGGCAGGTGACAGAATTGTTAGTGAGGGATCATTTTGGGACTTATGACCAGAATTCCATTAGTTTTAATGATAGTAATGGAGAATGATAAGTTTTGTACAAAAGTTAAAATTCTCAAAATTGGGGAAGGCCATTTTTGATGGTATCAGGCAGGAACTTTCAAGTTATTTGGGGGAGAGTGTGGAAAGGCAAAGAGATATCTGGTAAGTGGCAGGCTTTCAAAAGTGTGTTAACTGGGGTTCAGGGTAAACGTGTTCCTCTTAGAGTAAGGGGCAAGGCTGGTAGAAATAGGGAATCCTGGATGACTCAGGATATTGAGGGCCTGGTCAAAAAGAAAAAGGAGGCACATGACATGCAAATGCAGTTGGGATGAAATGGATCCCCTGTAGAGTATGTAGGGTTTAGGAGTAGAGTTAAGAGAGAAATCAGGAGGACAAAAAGGGGGCACAAGATTGTTTTGGCAAATAAGGCAAAGGAGAATCCAAAGAGCTTCTACAAATATATAAAGGGCAAAAGAGTAACTTGGAAGAGAGTAAGGACTCTTAAGGATCAATAACGTTATCTATGTGCGGAACCACAAGAGATGGGTGAGATCCTAAATGAATATTTCTCATCAGTACGTACAGTTGAGAAAAGCATGGATGTTAGGGAACTTAAGGAAATAAATAGTGATGTCTTGAGGAGTGTACATATAACAGAGGATGAGGTCTGGACATCTTAAAGCGCATCAAGGTAGATAAATCCCCGGGATAGAATCTAGCATGCTGTAAGAACTCCCTTAATTAAGTTTGGTCTTTTATCAATTCAGAGTTCTGTAATCCTCAGATCATCCACTTCTGAAGACAGTTTCCAGATTATAAGGGATTAAGAGTCTTGAATTGTACAAATCCATTGAGAGTGAAAATTGTTATGTCAATGCAAAATTAAGGAACTCTGAATTGATATAGACACTTCACAGTGACACAGTGGCAAGGACCTGGCTTCAATTCCGGCCTCGGGCTACTGTCTAATCAGTGTGGTATTTGCACATTCTCCCTGTGCCTGTGTGGGTTTCCTTCAGGTGCTCCAGTTTCCTTCCACAGTCCAAAGACATGCAGGTTCAGTCAGTTGCCCATGCTAAGTTACCACATAGGTTAGATGGATTAGTTATGGTAAATGCATGAGGTTATGGGGATAGGATAGGGGAGTGGGCCTGGGTAAGATACGAGAGTCGTTGGGCCAAAAGACCACCCTCTGCATTATAGTTCTAAAATTCTATAGAAACGTAATTGAAGGATGGTAGATTCTGTCTACTTCGGGTTTTCAATGTAGTCTTAGGGACTGTCCCATAAAAGATTGTACCTGGACCAGATTGCTGATATTTTCATTCTATCTCAATTTTTGAGTGATACCTAATTTTAGCTTCATTTTTGTATGTGTTTTACAAATAGGATGACAATAAGCTACTGCTGCTTCCCTTTAAAATAACGTCAAGATCTTAGGGTAATAGTTGTAAAATGGGATGAGAAAAGACCATTGCATTGCACCCTGTATAGTAGCTAACATTTAAACTGATGGTGATGCTTTAGTTTTTTGCATCATGTTTATGGTTATTTGGTCACCATCATTCTTTGAAATAAATCAATATAGCTAATCTAACATGAATTTTCATGATATTGATATATCATCATTCTAATAGAGGAAATTAAATCTTAATAGCATTCAACTGCCTCATGTTAATTATCTAAAACAAATTTCATTGTTTAAAAATGCATTTGTCTTGTGTGAAATTTTGTATACTTTTCACATTAGATTGTGATTGGAGTATAAATGCTGATTATTACAGCATTTCCTCTTTCAATCACTTTTGCTTTCTTTGAATTTTACTGCATTTCATAATTTACATTTTAGAACTACTATATATAGTGTATTATTCAAACTGTACACTGAGTAAAGAAGTTATTTCATTTACTTGAAATTGTTATTCCAAACTTATTAACTTTTGTCGTCCTCTATACAGGCTCATGGCTTGAGATTTTCTTGGTCCCATTTGGAAGCACTAAAACAACTTTGGACAGATGACACTGTCCCTGTGAGTAATCTCAAACTGGACTCAGACAAAGCTAAAGAAAATCTTGCATTGTGTCTGTGGACAGAAAATTTAATTGAAGTTATCTAAGTAAAACCATCATTTGACTTGACTCATTGTTGTTTGAGTGCCTTTTACTGTTCTATTTTCCAATAAAAATATGGAACTGAAAAAGAGTTTAATTTATGGAGTATTCATATTACCAGAAAAATGTACAGTATTTGCAAACAAAAAAACCAAAAGTTTTCTGGCATTATAGGAAATGTATCAGATTTATATTTGTTTCTACTGATCTGCAAGTTCAGTGATTTTTTTTTTCAGTGTCATTATTATGCAATCTATCATGTAATACTGAGCAAATATGATCCTTCAATGATAACCTTTCCACTCTCCACAAAGAAACTGTCCTTTTTCTATAAAAATCCTCCATATGCATGTTTATCTTTTAAAGGAAAACATTTATGTGTGTGTATGTGTGTGTACATACATGTAATATAAAACAGAAACACGTTTTGCCAATAATTTCGATTGGATCCTCTTTTGGAACAAAAATCATTTTTAGCTACCTGTTTTATATGGCATTTAATTAATAAGCAGAAGCAATTAAAAGGTAATTGGATAGAAATTTTAACAATTCAGAAGACAAAGTTGTAGTGCTCCATTTTGCTCCATTCCTTCAAAACTGCTCTGATCACAGTTAAACTTAGAGGATATTAGATGGATCCCATCAAATTCATAATGTTGCATTGATACTGTTGAAATCTAGTTTGTAACTGTAAAATAGGTCACACTGTTAATCTGTGCTGACATTTATCTAGATGTTTAATCTAGCTGACTCATGCTGCAACAATATTTGTTTGAAACCTAACAATGTTTCATACCTTTGACATGCTTGGAATATGTGAATGTCTTAGAAATGATTGAATCTTTAGAGAATCTGTTTCCCCAGGATGGGCACACCTCGTTTTATTAGAGAAGAATCTTGAAACACTAGAGTAAATAATATTTAAAACAAAATTGAAACCTGCCTTTGCTCAAAGCTTCTTTACACAAGATGATCCAATTCACTAGTGTTTTTCAAGGTGGATGACCACTTTTCCTCAGTTTCGAAATTTCTTCTCTCTGAGTTTTAATTATTGATTTTTGAGCTTGTCTGTGATCACGTGGTTTCTCCAGATAAGTTCAGAGTGAGGTAGGGAGGCGGAGTAGAGACCAAGAGGTTATCAGATTGTTTCCATCTATAGCCAGGCATATTGTCAATGTCATTCTGTTTCTGTCTTTTAATAAAATAATTTACTACAATATGATGTTTTTCTCATAGCTGACATTGACTGTTGTAAAGCTTCAAGGAAAGAATGGTTTTCCCTATTGTCTGTGATCAAATTGTTTGTACCTGAAGTGTCTGTGTTTTCCTGTCCATAAAATGGTTGTCTCAATTTAAATAATAAGGTGAACTTAAGTTGGAACATGTTGCAGACAGTCCAATCCCTGTTTTAATGGTGTTGTTGTTTATTACCATGGCTGTTTTAGTTGACTTCAGTCAGTTCAGTGGCTTTCTGATGGCCATAATTATTGCCTATTTTTAAGGCAGCAAGAATCAACTCTGCAGTCTTATCCATGTGACCTATTACAAGTGCAGAGTCCACATCCTATGTTGTGACTTTTCATGCTTCGAGAGTTTGAGATAGCCAAGATCTTTGTTTGGATAAAGGACTCTCAAATACAAAGTCTTTGGGATCCATTTTACATTCATTGAGTTTTGATAACCCCAGTGAAACACCTTTGTGCATGTCTGTTTTTCTCTGCACTTCTTGATTTGTTCCTCCCTTCTCTAACCATTTTTTTGTGGGTTTTATCTATCCATTTCTGTTTGTTTTCTCCAATTTTCACATTTTTATTAGCCTTTTCTCTCTTGTCTCTTGTTTGTCTCTGTAATACACTACTTAAAGCAGTATTTATCCTGCTGCAGTGTAGGGAACGAGCATGTCACAGAGCAAATTTTCTTTACATTGAAAGAATTGGTATGAACTCCAGCAAGAGGAATTAAATTCCATATTTTCTAGGAGGAGCTTGCATGATTCACTAGCATTGCAGCTATTAGAAGAACTGCTATCTCACCGTAATAAAAACCTAATTGTAACTTGTTATTTATAGGCAGGGGTTAGCTTGAGATATGGATATATATGAATTTGGAGTAGAAGTAAGCGACTCAGCTTCTCAAGTCTGCTCTGTCATTCAATAAGGTCATGGCTGATCTGAGTATAACCTCAACCCCACATTCCTGCCTACTCCTGATAACATTTCAGCCCCTTGTTAACATAGAATTTATCTAGTGTGTCTTAACAACATTCAAAGATTTTGCTTCCACTGCCTTTTGAGAAAGAGAATTCCAGAGACTCAATCCCAGTGAAAGAAAATTCACCTAATCTCCGTTTTATATGTGTGACACCCCCCTTCCCCCCACCATTTTTGAAACCCCTAGTTCTAAATTCTCTTACAAGGGGAAACATCTGCTCCATATTCACTCTCTCAATACCCCTCAGAATCTTGAAGGTTTTGATCAAGCCATCTCTTACTCTCCTAAACTTTAATGGATATCACCTAACCTCACCAATCTTTCCTCATAAGATAATCCTGCTCATTCCTGGTATTAGTTGAGCAAACTTTCTCTGAACTGTTTCTAACATATTTACGAGACCAATACTGTATAGAATACTTCAAGTGTGGTCGCACCAATGCCCTGTGCAACTGAAGTATAGTTTCCCTACTTTTGTAATCAATACTCCACCTGATTTTCTAATTACTTGCTGTAGCTGTATACTAGCAGTTTGTGATTCATGCACTAGGATGCCCAGATTCCTCTGCACCTCTAGAGTTCTATAATCTCAGTAATATAATCACGTACCAAATAAAATAAAAGTTTATAGAGATCAGTCAATGACAATGTGCTTAGGGCGACCAGTTAATTCTACGATATAAGTTCAAGCTATTTACTAATGATTCAGGGAACTTCATTTATATTGCTAAAGAGATTTTCATATTCCAAATAGTAGCCCTTTTCAGCTGGCTGATTCTGCAAAAATATTAGCTCTGGCTTGGTAACACAACACCCCAAGAGGTCCATTTTTTAAAATTTTTGATCACTAAGTCAATGTTTTGGTATTAAGTACTGCAGTAGTTACGTATACCTTTTTCTCTTGCATCCCACTATGGATTTAAACCAGTTTTGAAAAAAAGTAATAAAGCAGCTACAAAAATTATTCAAGTTATTCAGTTCTAAAAATATAAAAAAACTATGGACATGTTTCCTGGAGAATTAGTTCAAAATTGGTGCCCCAAAAATGTTGCTTGGTATTATACGTGATGTTCAACATGATTTATGTAATTTTATTTTTCTACTGCGTTAATCCAATAAAAATGCAAATATACATTTATTTATTTACTTACAATAATTTTAAACATTGGTATGCTTCAATATCTGTAGCTCTGATTGTATCTTGAGCAAAATGTTAAATAGCAAAGTGCGCACAGGTCAGTTGCCAGTGTAATATGTTTTTAGTGCTTATACAATAAGTTATATACTTTTCTTTGTTTGAGGGTTTTGATTACATTGATTTCCATGAATAGGTTTTCCAGAAATGAGGTTCTAAATTACAGAACTTAATTTACAATTCTGTAATTACAGGAGACTTGAGGGAACATCTGTAAAACTTCCTCTTAGATAGGTTTGTCAGCCTGCAACATGGAGAGCATTGACTAAAACTGTAATTTCTAATAGAGTGAACAAGTATAAATGTGATTGTTTTCTCTCAATTGCCCACTTTTTACAATCTGTCCCATAATCGACTTACAAACAGAACAGTGCTGTTTGAATTGTGATTATTTGGATTGAAGACAACTTGTACAGATCATAATTGCCTGAGAGGTATCAGAGGTCTTGTTTTGCTTTACATGGCAATTGTTACATTGATTTGATTGATCTGTCTAAATAATAATTCTTTTTTTTCCTTCTAACATTTGTCTTTCTCAACTCAGCACGTCAATGTCCCAGAACTGAGTCTGTTGCTTTTCTGGAAAGTTTAAGATGATGTGGTCCTTGTCATAAAAATCACCGCCTGAAAAATGATACAGAAATGAAAAGTATTAAAATTGTGCTGATGCATAACAAAATACAATACCGGCGTGTAACTGATGGCTTCTGAATTGTGAAGATGGAAAATTCCATTTAGTAGTTGCTTTGTAAGCTTCCCAGTACTTTTTTAAAAAGATTTTTATGGCATACCATCAATTTATCACCTAGCACGTAACATAGGAACACAAAGTAGGCAATTTAGCCCTTCCAGCCTGCTCCAATCACGGTTGATCTCCATCTCTTAACTCCACTTCCCTGCATTTCTGCCGTGGCCCTTTATCCCATTTTTGATTAAATATTTATATAACTATTTCTTGAATCCATAGATTTTGATTTTGCATCCACTGCATTCTGGGGCAGTGCGTTCCATAGATTTACTTCTCTGTGAGAAGTAGCTTCTCTTGATCCCTGTCTTGAACCTCTCCCTTCCTACTCTACTACAATGGCCCCTTGTCCTAGACTGTTCTAGGAGGAATATTTGGTTAACATTTACTTCATCAGTACCTTTGAGTACTTTATGTACTTCAATCAAATCCCCCCTCATTCTTCTGCAGGCCAGCAAGTAGAAGCCCAAGCTTATAATTGTAACTGGAATTTTGTGGAGGTGACAGATATTCTACTAACAATGCTGAAAGCGATGTTACAATCTATCTCAGCAGGCAGTGGGACCCAGGGCTGTATTTTTCTGCTGGCAGTCAATTAAATGGATACCACCAGCCTAATCATAGGATTGGCAGCCCAGCAATGCCACCAGCGGCAGTAGGCGAGATGTCTACTGCTGATGATGGCAAGTGATCTGGGATCTGCAGCAGGTATTTACAGCAAGAATGCATTTCATTAATCAAAGGGCTGCACATTGAAGGAGAAAGCCACGGTGCAAGCAAGGGGCTTTCTTCTCTGCCTGTGGTTCTCTTTTCTTCAGTGAAACATTCTTCCCTGTGACTCACAGCGATGTGCTTGATTCTTAAATGCCCTTTGAAACAGCCAAGCAAATCACTCAGCTCATGGGAATTGGGGGAGCAATAAATGCTGGCCCCAGCCAACAACACTTTTTCGCTAAAATTTTTTTAAAAAAAATCTCTATTTTGCTGCTGGATCCCTTGTATGGTGGGTGTGGCTGTCAACCCATCATGTGCAAGAAAACAATGATACAATAAAATGGCTCCTAATTGAGTCTTTAAGTTTGCAAATTAGCCGTCGGCCTCCTTGTAATCCTTACTCTGCTGTGTGCCCGCTAAAGAGTTAATCACCACATCAACCCTCGTTCAACCCTGTGTTTCTGGGGCCATTGCCAAGATAATTTAATGAGCTGTTTCCATTTTGGTCTCATTAAAAAAAGTCACAAGTGATCAATTTTTAGACTTTTTTTCTAAATTAGGAAAATGCAGGTTATAGTGTTTGCTTTTTCTGTACTATTAAGATATTGGGTGGGATTCTTCCAAAAAAATTCTCAATGCCAAACTTGCATCAAAACTGGAGTAAATCCGGCTGGGTTTTTTTAACGGGGTTTTCAAAATGAATCTTCCCTACACAATGCATTGCAAAGATCACTAACATAAAAATCCTGCTGGAGCTTTTGTAAACCTCCTGGTGGGGGTGAGGTGGAGTGGGTTCGGTTTTGGAGAGAGAGAGAGGCTTGTGGGCCTGGATACTTGAGTACTTCAGTCCCGGGGCTGCCAATGATGGGCAAATCTTGATTTACATAATTTATTTGGTTCTGTGTTGCTTTCTGACGCAGAGCTGATGACATCGGAAATCCGGTGGCCAGAGACGTGTGTAGGCCATAGCGCCAGCGGGAAGTCTGCTATTAAGCTGCTGCATGAGTCTCCTAGCCCGCTGAGAAGCACTCCCTCCAAATTTATGAATTTTCTAAAAGGCTCAGTGAATCTGACTTTACAGGTGTTGGAGTTAAGCAGTGTGAGGTGGATCCTTGGAAAGCATTGTGCATTGCTTAGTTTTACTGTGCTTAGGAATCCATTCAAGTTATGTTGGCATTCTGGTTTCAGTATGTACTTGACATTGTTTTCCATTGATATGAGAACAATATTAATAGCTGCACTCTGGATTTTCAGTAAACCATATCAAGTAGTGAATTACAGAAATTATCCAGTATTTTCTTCAGATTTACAATTTTTAAAATTAGATGAGTTGGAAAATTAAATTCCCATTTCTTTAAATGAACAAGTGTGCTACCTTTAATATCTAGTCGCAGATTGGAATCAAGAAGAGAAGAAATAGTTCCATCCCTATTAATGTTCCATTTTTGATGAGTACGCCCATGCTCTGTCCAAAGATTTACTTTGGCTCCAGCCTTTTCTTGACCACCGATGGCATCTATGCACGCAGAGTTAGCCTGTAGGAAGAATGCAGTAGTGTTTTTGTTAGTTCATTAAGACCAAGCTAATCTTTGTTTAGGGAAAAAAATCAGCTTGCTTTATTTTAAGTAATTCTGATTAGTAGATTTTGTGTATTCCAACTATATTCATGGGTGGAATTAGTTGGTTGCAACGAAGGTGTGGAGGGGGCATCCAACAAATGGAAAATTGGTGGCAGTGCTGATGTGGCCACTTTCAGAAGCCCTGCCATTGGGATTCCCAGCTGCTGCCTGGGAAATTTGCCAGATAAATCCTGGTGTGAGATGAGTATCATGCCTCCGAGAAGTGCCAGCTGAAAGCCAGAAGTTCTCCAGGAGCAAAGAACACTGTCTGCATGCAATGCGGCCAACAATGAGTGAGAAAGTGAGTGGGGTGGGTCTGCTGAAGGTCAGGCAGGCCAGAAGGATGAGAGCAACTGATTTGAAGATCAAAGTCGGTAGTTGGGGGGGTGGTATCAGGGGTTGCTTTCTCCACATCCCACTGATAGAGTGCTCAGCAAGGAAGAACTTCTCCTACAAGATCTTTGACTTATCTGACAATGTATTCCTGGTCCTGGTCTGATCACTAGTTTACTGCCGGCGGTGGCGCAATGAGGTCCATCATTTGACCTCCAGGTGGGAAGGCTTTCCTGATACGACTTAATTGAAGGATGGCAGGTGAACATTGGGATCTCCATGTTGAACCCTAGTGCTAGAATACAAGGTTCCCCCCCAGCTCCAAACCTGTTGCTGTGGGGGAATTGAATACCACCCCCCTACATAGTCTGTGTATATGACTGCATTGTTTCATTTGGCATTTTAAAATGTTGTCCTTGGAATAAATTATTCCTTGACTAACCTATCAGATAGCTCTCCCAACAGTTCTCAGAAGCTGTTAAAAATGACTTTTCAGGATCCACATTGCAGGCATGACACCAAACATTGTTGATTTTTCTTGGCATTCTGTTTTGTAATGATTTTACTCCTGCAAGGTTTGGTTGGCCACTTTAGAGAATATTAAGCATAAATCCTGTATTATGGGTTTTGAGTCACCTGTAGGCTGGCTGAAGGAACTGATTGCCCTCTTTAAGAACATAAAAAGAGGGTTTGTCTGACACCTCTTATGATCACCTTTCTAGTGCTGAAAACAAATTCCTGGATTCATTGAATTCAGTATCACAACTTCCCTCAATTTGATTTGAATTTATAACCTCCAACTTGTTAATCCAAAACCATAACTGGTGTCATCTCAATGGTAGCATTCTCACCTCGGGAATGGGGCCTGAGCCCAGCCTCTGACTTAGAGACAAGGGCTGAAATTTTCCAGCCGTTTATACCCCAGCAGCACTACAAGTGATGTTGAAAAATTTGGTGCTCAGTGGAACCAGAGAATCCTGCCAGTGGAAACAGCCAGAAAATTCAGCCAAAATCTAGGCTGACCCTTGAGTGTTCCAGGACCTCTTTGTGGTGCATCAATATCTTATTAAGAACATAAGAAATAGGAGCAGGAGTAGGCCATACAGCCCCTCAGGCCTGCCCCGCCATTCAATAAGATCATGGCTGATCTCTAGTGGTTCAGTACCACTTTCCCGCTTTCTCCCTGTAACCCTTAATTCCCTTGTCAATTAAAAACCTATCCACTCTTGACTTGAACATATCCAGTGAGGAAGCCTCCACCAGCTCATCAGGCAGAGAATTCCAAAGATTCACCACCCTTTGCGTGAAGAAACTCCTCTGCAACTCTGATCTGAACCACCACCCCACCCCCCCAATCTTGAGGCTGTGTCCTCGAGTCCTGCTATCTTTGCTAAGCGAGAAGAGTCTCTCAACCTCTACCTTATCCATCCCTTCATTATCTTATACGTCTCTATAAGATCCCCTCTCAGTCTTCTAAACTCCAAAGAGTACAAACCTAGCCTATTCAGCCTCTCCTCATAATCCAACACCCTCATCTGTGGTATCAGCCTAGTGAACCTTCTCTGCACCCCCTCCAAGGCCAATATATCTTTCCTCGAATGTGGTGACCAAAACTGCACACAGTACTCCAGCTGTGGCCTCACCAGCACCCTATACAGCTACAACAGAACCTCCCTACTTTTATATTCTATCCCTCTAGCTATAAAGGCCAACATTGTATTCGTCTTCTTAATCACCTGCTGCACCTGCATACTGTGTTTTTGCAATTCATGCACAAGGACCCCCAGGTCCCTCTGCACCGTTGCATGCTGCAGCTTTTCTCCATTTAAATAGTAATCCTTCCTATCATTATTCTTACCAAAGTGGATAACCTCACACTTGCTAACATTATACTCTATCTCAAAATTTTGAACAAATCTTTTTTTAATTAATGGGTTATACTGTAACCTGTTCAATTTTTATTCAGGTACCCTCAAGGAGCTTTCTTGCATTTGACTACTCATATTGTTATCTAATTCACATTGATGAGATATTAAGTGAATAGTTAATAAACAGATCCAATCTCTTAATTTTTCAAATTTAATAACAGTAAACCCAAATTAGTAACAAGTCATAATGTATCCATTGTTTATATTTCCTTTTTTAGTGTGCAATATTTTACATTTTGTGCCTCTTGCATGACTTCTAACCTTGACTATTCAATACAATTCTGGCTGGCTTCCCAAACTCTACCCTTCATCAATTTGAGTTAATCTAAAACTCTACTGTCTATGTCCTAACCTGCATGTTCACCCATCACACTTAGCCTCGCTGGCCTGTTGTTTCCTGGTTAAGAAACATCTCAATTTTAAAATTCTCATAGTTTCAAATCCCTCAATGACCTTGCCCTTTCCTATCCCAATCTCCAGACCCACAACATTACCACATATTTACTTTTGGCTTCTAAGACTCACTGATATTAATTGTTCTATTATTTAGCTGCTAAAGCCTTAAACTCTGGAACTCTGTCACTTAGAAAAAGTCTTCAAAAACTACCTCTTTCACCAAGCTTTGTTAGTGTCAAATTTTCTATTATATTAAAGATGCTATATAAATACAAGCAGCTCTTGTATTTGTTATTTATACAGATTAAAACCCATCTGGCAGTCCTTAGCTGATCCACTTAATTCACCCAGAGCTCTCTGAATCCTGCAAATCCTCTTTATGTACACGATCACTTAATGTCATGAACCATTTTTATTATATATAGAGATGCATCCTCCCGTACTAGTGTCTGCTTCTTAGTTCTATGACAAAGAGAGAGTTCAGTATTATGACCAGTATATCATAACATCAAAGGAATGTTCCCTAGTGCTTCAAGAAAATGTAAAAGTAATGAAAAAATGTTTGCAGTAAGTATAAAGTAAATTGCCACAAAATGAATACAATTGTTTTGAATTAAGTTAACAAGAATTTAGTAAGATAGCCAATGCGTATTTAACATCAGTTTTTTAATGATTTTCAGCAAAACAAAATTCTGAAATATACTGTTAGTATTAGACTGATGATTATCATGTGTAACGGATAAAATATCCAGTCCAAACCAGCTGGACAACATTCACGGCAACAAAAACAGATTAATGTTACAACATTAACATTGAATTTAAACTTAATCATTATATTTTGCTGCTCTGCAATTTAATATTGCTTGAATAGTCAGTTTAAATCATTTAAGTACTCAATAGAATTACTACTGGGGAGGCGATGGCCTAGTGGTATTATCACTAGAACATTAATCCATCAACTCAGCTAATGTTCTGGGGACCTGGGTTCAAATCCTGCCATGGCAGATAGTGGAATTTGAACTCAGTAAAACCAAAATTTGTAATTAAGAATCTACTGATGACCATAAAACCATTATCGATTGTTGAAAAAAACCCATCTAGTTCACTAATGTCCTTTAGGGAAGGAAATCTGTTGTCCCTATCCTGTCTGTGACTCCAGACCAGAGCAATTTGGTTGACTCTCAACTGCTCTCGGGCAACTAGGAATGGGCAATAAATGCTGCCCAGCCATGTCTCATGAATTAATAAAACAAAATTATCTAATTAATTGATGGGTACCTGTATGTATTTAGAGCATACTGCTACTTCATTAATTTGAACATATTAGAATCTTTCCATGGCTGCAGGTAGTTTTCAGCTGCTAACAAATACAAGATTTTATCGCTCATGTAACTATTTTATCAGTGAATCCATTTTTTTTTTACTATATCAAAAATATTTCTCAAATGCACAATTCATCTCAAAGCATTGTGTTTTCCAAGAACTACAATTACATTACCTTGGATTTAATAAGTCCATCACAATAAAACCATATCTGTGTAGGTTTACCATTGTAAGGACAGACGGATAACTTAGATCCTCTGGGATCTTTGGCATCTCCAACAACCGTCACAAATCCTCCTGTGGCTTTGTTTTTGATTCGAAAGTAGACTCCAGGCTGATGGAAGAACAGAAGATTGCTGTTAGTAACTATTTTATTGTTATTGTTCTGAAATTTTAATTGAAAATTTTGGCTGTTTTTTATATATATTATATATATATGATATATACACTATATATAATATATAATATTTTATAATATATACATAACTTTGTAATGATATCAATCAGATAATGGTGATTAGAATTTTGTCCATTGTGTGGTCCAGAAACAAAGTTTGAATAATGTATCAAATAAATTCATTTGATTTGCATAAAAATAGATGAAGCAAAGCTTCATTTTGCATTTATGAAATATTTCTCCTTTTCGAATGTGCATTTTCTTTCCTCGCTTTTCATCAAGGCAGCTATTCCTCCTACGAAGAACCACTATTTTGCTGCTCCACTTTGTAGACCCACTTCTTTATCCCTCTTCTCTTCTCCAGTACCACCTTTCTGCCATTGCTGTTATAGATCCACAACTTCACTCCCTCCCCTTCTCCAAATTAGAACAAATTTATTTTTCAGTGCAGATATATCCTCTGTCTTTCTATCAGAAATGAAAAGAAACACGGCGATCTGAAGGTAGGTTTGTAATGGAAGGAATAGAGACAACAGCTAAAGATGGGGAGAGAATGGGTCAAACAAGCTGATGGTTCTGCCACAGCAATTGTATCGTGTGCTGGATTATTACATTAGGGAACTTTTTTTCTAGTACAAACTGAAGTGAATCATTGGCAATCTCTTTGGAAATTCTTTCCTTGAGGGGGTGATTAAAGCAGAGTCTTTGAATATTTTTAAGACAGAGCTAGATGCATTCACAATTTTAGAATTGTGATCCCATTGCTAAGTGCTGCTGCCTTCCGTTCACTCAGGTGGCCTTCCAATAATGACTGGAAGTCTTGCCCAATCCTCTTATGCCCCCATGATGCCAAGAGATAGGGTGATGTTCTATAATGCCTAAATGCATATACAACCTAAACACGCCCAATAGCACTTGTGTGTTGGTAGCAGAGTGCCCCTTCCTATCATCTGGTCTACCTAATTTCTTGGAAGCTCCATGATTGGTGTGTTACCAGCACCATGTACCTAGTTTTCTCCTGATCCAGCATGCAGCCCCTGTGTCCTCATAAGATCTCAAGTTGGCCCTCTGAGGTATCTCAGAGACTTCTTAACTGCTTTACTTGGATTTATTTACGAATTGGATGGGTTCTCAGGACTGGCCTACCCTGCTCTGATGAAACTTGCCAGCGGCAGGGATGGCAATGGCACACCGGTGCCCACTGATGTTCCTGTCCCGATGGGACTTAAAAATAGGCTGGAACATGTTCATTCCTTCTCAGACTGTTTGACAAAAACATGACTTCAGTAATACTAAAAGAAGATACAAAACCTGACGACGGACTTCCAATGGCAAAGCTGGGAAGAATAAATAATAGTGGCATATTTATGAAACTGATTGAATTTGTAAACAATCCAATTCGCATACTTGTGCATATAAAAATCAAGGTACAATTCCTTGGTACCATTGATTATTCTCGATAGAAAGTGTTCAGTATTTGCAGGTGTCCACCTATGTTCAAGGCAGATATCTAAAATGCGGCCTAGATTTTCTGTAGATTTTGATGTAGATTTGAAACCCACACTACGAAAATGTCACTGCATTCTTCTTCCAATACAATGAAACAAATTTTCACTCCAGTAGTTTTATTCGAAGGGCTGGTGGCATATATAGTCTGTAGTGATCCTGTGAACAGTGAAATGCACTGTTAATAGAGCTGTCTTAAATGTAAAAGACTGGGCAAGTCTTACTTCTCAGTGGTATTTGTCCCCTACTTCAGCATTAAAAATCCTACTCCATGACTTGATGGCCAAAGATGTAAAACAGCCAAAAAGGTAAGTATGTGGTTTATCTACCTCATGTATTTCTATGCACGAGAGGAGAATCAAAAGGACAGCTTCATTATTACACCTATGCTTAAGGGGAGAGATTCAGGAGAATGCCTCAGAGAGTGTTGTGTTTCCTAAGTTCACATTATTCTGTGAAATGCAGTGTTAACAAATCAGTCTTAAATGCAAAAGACTGGTCAAGTCCTACTTCTCAGAAGTATTTGTCCCTCCTTCAACATTAAAAGCAGGAGACAGAAACCCTCTTTTCAGAAGCATCCTGGTTGATAAAGATGAAGAATTAGAAGCACAGAAGTTTGGGGTGAGATTCAAAAAAACGTAGAACCATAGAAAAAAATCATAGAAACCTTACAGCGTACAAGGACACTATTTGGCCCATCGATTCTGCATCAACAACAATCCCACCCAGGCCTTATGCCTGTCACCTCACATATTTACCCCACTGATCCATCTAACCTACACATCCCAGGACACTAAGGGGCAATTTAGCATAGCCAATCAACCTATACCACACATCTTTGGAGTGTGGGAGGAAATCAGAGCACCTGAAGGAAGCCCATGCAGATATGGGGAGAATGTGCAAAGTTCACACAGACAGTGACCCAAGTTGGCAATCAAACCCAGGTACCTGGAGCTGAGGCAGCAGTGTTAACCACTGTGCCACCCAGAGTGTGAAACAAACTGATGGCGAATACAGAGACGTGATACTGAAGTGCCTTATAAAACTTTTAATTGTACAAGCTAGACAGGAACAGAAGTATGCCATTTGCCCCCTCGAGCTTGCTCCACCATCTAACAATAATTAATCTTCTTACTCCACACCAACTTCCTGTGCTATCTTTGTGATCTTTAATATCATTGGTATCTATTGATCTTCGCTTTGAACATGCTCAATGACTGAGCCTCCACAGCCATCTGGGGCAGAGAGTTTGAAAGATTTAGCACTCACCAAGTAAAGAAATTCCTCCTTATAGTGGAACCAAAAATGTCCTACCTCTTATTCTGAGACTGTGTCCTCTAGTTCTAGATCCCTCATGTGAGATGCTGGTGTTGGATTGGGGTAAGCACAGTAAGAAGTCTCACAACACCAGGTTAAAGTCCAACAGCTTTATTCGGCAGCACTAGCTTTCAGAGCTCAAGCTCCTTCATCAGGTGAGAGCTAACATGTGTTCACAAACAGGGCATATAAATGCCAAGTTTTTCAAGTTTTCTGTTCTTGGTGCTGAGAGGGTGTTTGAGGGTGTCTAGACCGCTCAAACAGGGGAAGCATCCTTCCTGTAACTTATCTCTTGAGCACTGCAAAATCTTCAATGAAATCACCTCTCATGCTTCTAACCTCTATAAAATACAAGCTCCGTCTCCTTAATCTCTCCCCATAGGACAATCCTGTCACCCCAGGGTCAGTCTGGTAAATTGAACTTCCCCTATAGGCCAGTATATCTTTCTTTACATGAAGAGACCAAAATGACACACAATACTCCAGGTATGGTCTCATCAAAGCTCAATACAACTGCAGCAAGAGTTTGAGTTACCTGTTTGAGTGGACGCGTTGAGCCAATTGTCTTCCATCCGCTGAATTCATTCCAGTTAGTAATTTCACTACATTCCAAAAGTAACTGCTTTCCTCTATAGTTGGCATATTCATAGGCGATCCATCTGATTATGCGCAGATAATAGGAGGAATTTAAAATGAGAGTTGAATTATTATTTTTGTTGGTTTGCAAAAGCTGATTCAATAATATTTATATCTAATAAACAATTCTGAATTATTTGATGTAGAAAAATAGCAAAAATTTACTTAATGTATTGATCATTTTTTAAGAATGATGTTAAATTCACTTCATTTCACATCACATATTCACTTGCATTGTCGCCAACTCAGCAATGTGAATTTACTTCTCAAAAATATTTATCCAAAGATGCTCATTGCAAATATACTAATTTAGAACTGATTTCGCATAAATACAATTCGGAAAGATTTTCTAGTTCACTGGTGACCAGTCCAGATGAGTTAAATGTTTTCCTTACAGTGCTACAGTTTGATTATAGGAATGAGAAGTATTAAGCTACTAAAATGTCATCAAATCCTAACTTTAAATATAGGACACGGATAAATAAAACAAAAATTACATCAATAAAGATTATTGTTAAATGTTTTCTGAAATTTCCTAGTTCTTTTTATAACTTCAGATATTAGTCATGTAAGAAGGCAGTTATGAAACCCCTAGGAATGTCTTTATGAAAACTTATCAGTTAACTCAATATTTTATTGTCAATATATCTTCTAACAATTATTTAATTCTTTCATTGCCTTTTTTTCTGTTTCTGTATTAATTCTGAAGAGTGAAACAATCACCTGTCGGAGTAGAGATGTAAGTAAGAATATAAATTGGATAGAAAGCAGGAAATGGGATTTAACACTTCTATTTATAGAACTATCACTATAGTGGGCAAATGGCCTCTTGCTTTGTAAGTTCTGGTGTTCATAATCTCATCGTACCTTGAATTTCCAAAAGCCCTTCGGTGAAGGGCCACTAAACAGTTCTGATCTAATCCAGTTCTGAAAACCTTTGAGAAGGTTCAGAGGAAAATTTCCATAATAATTGCAGAGATGAGAAATTTTAGCTACAAAGTTGGGCTGGAGAAGTTGGGTTATTCTCTTGAAGCACAGAAGATTGAGGGGACATTTGGTAGAAATCTACAAGATTATGACAAGTTTAGATGAGGTAGCCAAAGATAAGTGATTGTCTTTAGCGGATGGTACAATATAGGAAAGACAAATAAAGGATTTGGTCATGTGATGTGAAGGTGAAAGGAAGAGCTTTTTTACACACTGAATGGTAATGTCTATGAGGGTGGTGGATTTTAAATGAAAAGGAATAGGCACTTGAGGGAAATAAACTTGCAGGACAACAAGGATAAAGCAGGGAAAAGTTTTAGTGAAACTGTCATGAATTTGATGGGCCAAATGGCTTCCCTCAGTGCCACAATGATTCTAAAAGGCTAAATAAATTTGACCTTTGCTGGACTATAAAAAGAGTTTAAGTTGAATAAAGATATGGGTTGCATTCGCACAAACAAAAAATAGTTACTAATGTTGCTGGTTGTGGGTGAGAGACTGGGTTGATGGTGGTGCCCTATAGTTAGTATCTAGTCTTGTGCTTTTACTCTCTAAATCAAGGATATGGATGAAGGCATCATGAATCACTCCTAAATTTGCAAATGATGCAAATTTATATGTGGATGTAAAGATATTATGTTAAAAAAAATTATAGTCAACCCTAGGCTCAATCAGCCTCCATCTGGTAAGGATAAGAGTTGGACATTGAAGATTTGATTATGGTCAATTGAGAGAGGATCAAGGACGTGAATATAAATTAATACAAATATTGAAATAAGTTAAATGTTCAGAGGAATTTCTTTTTATGAAGATTGAACAATCTCTGCAATAAACTGCCTTCACTTAACAGTGAATGCAGATTAGTTGTAGGTACTTAAAAGGGACTGGACAAGTTTCTCAGTGCATTAGTTATGTACAGAAAGTGTTTTAGTACTGGGGGAAATGTGTTTGAGTCATAGAAGATAGGAGCAGGAGGAGGCCATTCGGTCCTTTGAACATGCCCTGCAATTCATCACAATCATGGCTGATTGTCCAACACAATAGCCTAATCTTGCTTTCTCCCCATAACCTTTGATCCCATTCGTCCCAAGTCACTGTGATGTCTTGCAATTTATTTGATTGTTTGTGGCAAATGGCAGGGATATTTCCCTAAAGGAACTCAGATTCTTTCACCTATCCAGGAGATTGCAAGGCTGCACTGTTAGGGCAGATATGGATTATGATGTACCAAAGTTACAGCATGATATTATAAGGCAAAGTCAATAGATTAGCTTTTTTCCTCGTCTTTTTTTAATCATATGTTATTCATAAAGTGTCATGTAATCTTTCAAAGCAATTCAAGGCAGATGGGATCTCCAGAAGATAGCATTTCGGCAGGACCGTAACCCCCTATTGGACTGGAATTTCAACTTGAATGTGTTCAAATTTCTAGAATTCAGAACTTTCTGATTCCTGTCAATGCTACCACTGAGCCAAAGCTGACAAAACTGTTCTGATATCAGCTTTTCAGCAATGATGATTGTCTTTCCCTTGACCATCTTTTTGTCTCACTCTGTTGACTTTTATTTTCACTGCTGTATTTTACCACTTTATAAAATCTGCACCTTTCACTATTGCTCTTATTTCATTTTCCATTCCATTTCTACTCTTCATCATTGATCTTCATATCAAAGATGACAGTTTAATAATTAAACCCACTCATTATGATCTTATTATCATATATTTGGCTGGTGATCAGATAGGAAAGTTCAGTTACATTAATTATTCACCTCATTAACAGTTTTGAGGTTATTCAATTTTACCTAACTGAAGCAATAGTAAAAATGCTGCCACAGAAATATTTCCACAGAAAAGCAATCATGTAATAGGAGTTTGCAATTTTGTTTTATAATTATATATTTTAAAAAAATAATGCTCTTCCACTGGATAATATTAACCATGAATTACTTACAGGCTCAAATTAGGAGGAAGTGTAAGAGTGTGAATCTGAGAATTGTTTTTATAGTACTTTTTAAAAGTGTTACCCCATTCTCAGAATTACAAAGCCAATGTGCAGAATGGACCTTAATCCATCTCCTTGCTTACTTTAAAAAACAATTCATATTCACAATAAATACAAATTCATGGTGCCCACAAGAGAGACATACTAGATCCAGGCTGACAAGAGCACCTGATCTCAGGCTTGATCCTACGCTTATTCTTAGCTAAAAGTCTGAGAAGCAGTAATATTGCCCTATCACTGAGATTTGTTTAGTTCATGCAGAGCTGTGCTCTGGGGTCATGACATCCATTCTTTTATCTGTACAATCCCATTTCACATTGGCCTGGTTTGGTTCAGCTCACGGTTGGATAAGAAAGTTGAGACATTAGGAACAAGAAATGGTAATTTAACTGTCAAGCCCATTTCATTCAGAATCTGTCTAATTATTCTTTCACAGTCTTCGTGCAAACTCATGCTGATATCGCTTATTTTGAGGAGCACTAATTTTTTTCTTTATCTCACCCTGTTAAAAGGAATGAAGAAACGCTGTTAACATGTTAACATGTAAACGCGGCTAAGAGGGGATCTTATTGAAGCATATAAGATGATTAGAGGTTTAGATAGGGTGGACAGTGATAGCCTTTTTCCTAGGATGGAGAAAGCTAGCACGAGGGGACACAGCTTTAAATTAAGGGGTATGAGTTATAGGACGGATATCAGAGGTAGGTTCTTTACTCAAAGAGTGATTAGGGAGTGGAATGCCCTGCCTGCAGCTGTTGTAGATGCGCCAAGTTTGGTGGCGTTTAAGAGGTTAGTTGATAAGTATATGGAAGAGAAGGGAATGGTTTAGTTTGGAGGGGCATTGCTTTTTATTTTGGTCGGCACAACATCGAAGGCCGAAGGGCCTGTTCTGTGCTGTATTGTTCTATGTTCTATGTTCTATATGTTCAATGCAGAGAGAGTATGCTGCTGCTGTAGAACCTTCCTTGATTTGAATGCAACTCAAAGGATCAGGTGTTCCCATTGAGTCAGGCTCTATTTTGTGGGAATGGTCTCAATGAAAGTATCCCAATATCTCTCTCACTTTCAGATCCTCCCACTCATCCAATTAAATTGCAGCTCCTTTTTAACAGTTTAATCGACCCAGAATCAATTGCCTTCAATGAGCTTTCTCATTCCTGGTACAGAAATAAATATGCCTTCTAAACATTATAGCAACAGACAATAATTAATTTCTGCCTACTTACATTCCTCTGTTCACCTTGACTGACTTTGGAGTTTGGTAGTAATCTTTATCCTTCCAGCAACTGGTGCCTTCTGTAAGAATCAGCTCTTGACCTTCAAATGAATAAAGGCTGAATAAGCTCATAGAAGGCATAGAAAAATCCTATAAAAAGAAATAACAATAGGTTCAGACTGAGCAGGTACTTTTCACACTGGTAAGAAATGGTTGTGACATGGTAAGGAAATGCTTTATAACAAAAATTATGTTTTACGCTTTAATGGGCTATGATATTAACATTGTTAAAGCAACCACATCCAATATCACTACATCCTCTCAACATTTTATACCATCAGAGTAATGAAAATCTCTGTCACAAATTTAGTGTCCTGGCTTAATTATTTTTAACAAACCAATGATTCTCCAAGGATATATCTGCCAGAATGGAGTTGTGGCAGGTGGTTAAAGAATCAACAGGAGAGACAAACAACTGGACTACATCCTCAGCAAATCACCTTTTAAAAAAAAATTATTCATGGGATGTGAGCATTGCTGGCTGGGACAGCATTTATTGATTTTGAATTGAGTGGCTTATTTGGCCATTCCAGAGGGTAATTAAGAATCAACTGCAATATTGTGGGTTTGGAGTCACATGTAGGGCAGACCAGGTAAGGATGGCAAATTTCCTTCCCTAAAGTGCATTGGTGACCTAGATGGATTTTTATGACATTTGACAATGGATTCATGGTCATTAGTAGATTCTTAATTCCAGTTTTTTATTGAATTCAATTTTTACCATAGTGCATTACTATTCCAGTGACAATACCACGACACCATTGCCTCCCCTGTTGCAGACACATTTGTCCCTGACAAATAAAAGAAAATTATTTGAGTATGCTGGAGTCTGAAACAAAAACAGAAAATGCTGGAAAATCTCAGCAGGTCTGACAGCATCTGTGGAGAAAAAAGTCTTTAACCCCAAGAGCTTTATCTAATCCAGGGGTGATTCTCCCACTCTGCCACACTATTTTTCTAGTGCAGCGGGGTGAGAGAATGTCACGGCCGTGCATGCGCCTGATTTGCGCATGAGCACATTTCCCAGCGCTGGCTTTCTGGCGTCATCAGATCTGCACTGGAAACTGGCACGAAGACCAAGCAAGTCATTTTAATATATTTTAAATCTGTTTTTAACATAATTCCGAGCCCGTTAGCCTCTCCCACCCTGCCAGAGTATTTCACTTTAGTGAAGGTTACAATAAGTCCCCACTTTCAGGGAACTATTGGGACAACCCCACTAGAATGAAGGGGGCAGGCATGGCCTCTCCCCCTTGGAGGTTGTGCTGTGGGGATGCTCCCAGAACATGGGCATCCTGGCAATGCAGCTTAGGCCACCTGGAACTGCCCAAGGGACAAAGTGCCCAGGCCCAGGGCACACATTGCTCACTGGGCCCCGCTCACTAAGCATGGGGCAGTGCCAAGGGGCAAAGTTTATTAGGGATGATTAGTGGGGTGGGATGGGGGAAGGGTCCTGCTGCCCCTGTATTGGGATTAGTCAGGGCAGGAAAGAAGCCAATGATCGGAATGGACTGGGAGGAGTCAGCTGGAGGGGAGTCTGCACTGCTGTGGGGGCAGGTAGGGGGAATCATCACTGGGGGAGTGCTGGAAATAGGGGTAGCCTGGGGCATCTGCTTGCTGGGAGGGTGTTGGCATTGCCTTGGCGGGGTGCTATGATTGGGCCATGGGGGACTGAGAGGACAGCGAGACTGCAGGGGTCCCGAGCTGGGCAGCGATTGAGCTGGCCAGCAAATGGGAGTCTACAATTCAAGTAATAATCTGTTTTCCTGTTATTGCTACCAAAGTGGATAATCTCACATTTATCTACATTATACTGCATCAGCCATGCAGATGCCCATGCACTCAGCTTGTCCAAATCACACTGAAGCATCTCTGCATCTTCCTCACAGCTCACCCATCCATTCAACTTTATATTAGCTGCAAATCTGTAGATAATACATTTAGTTTCTCTCTTCCAAAGCATTAATATACAATGTGAACAGTTGGAGTCTCAGCACAGATCCCTCTGCAATCCAAGAGTGGGCCCTGCATTGCCCCTTGTAAAATGGAGATAGATAGGGGTGGGCGGGGTGGCAGGGAAATGTAAATTCCAACCTGTTTTTTTTCTGCTGGCTGCGGAACCCAGGCCACATGAGCACCGTCTCAGGATATGTGGTTGATCATTTAGGACTGAGCTGAAGGGAAACTTCTTTGCTCAGAGGGTTATGAATCTTTGGAATTCTCTGTCCCAGAGGCATTTGTATTTGTCATTGTTGACTATAAGCAAAGCTGGGTAGACAGACTTCTCATGGCATCAGGGAATATGGGAAGTTGTTGCAAAAGCAAGGTAGAATTTAATGGTATTCCCCAGTGATGCTTTTGGAGGCAAGGGTCACATCTACCCAGTCAGGAGTGTGTGGGGTCCCCATCTTCCTTCTGCCTCTACCTGATTAAGTCTGGGGTGGGAAGACATGTGGATGCCCTTCCTATCTAGACCAGCTTCCAGTATTATTCCATCATAATTGACGTAACCATTTGTGGGCAGGGGAGTCACCATATGGGCATTTGTGGGTTTGTGGCTGGGGTGAAGGAGGGAGCAGTCTCTCATTCAAAACATGTCCTGATCAAGGAAAGGGGGTAAAGGGATGGGGTCTGCTGAGAGCTACTTCCCTGCCTCTGCCTGTGATATCCTTACCATCCCTCACGTGCAACGCCCCACCCCAAAACCTCTATCTTGTCTTCATCAGTGTTGGCTACAAGGGGCTCCTGCCAGTTCTCCAGCTGGTAGGTGACTCTCAACTTAAACATAAAATTTTGCCCTTGGAATTGAAGCCCAGGATCTGCTATGATTACTCTGAATAGAGGAGAAGCTCAGTGGTCTACTCCTGTTCCTATTTCTTGTGTTCTTGCGAATGTGAAAGTTCTTTCTTAAAATAGCAGACAAGGAGAATTGATGCAAGCGTCTGAGATTTCTGTATGATAATATCACACTCTTGTTTGTAGTATTAAAGGTTTCCTTGCTGGGAAAATTGCTTGATTTTACTTCAATTATCCAGTGTTAAACCAGAAGTAATCATTTTCAAAATCATCCACATCTTCTTACATTCCTTTGACATTAATATAAATGGATCAACTTGAATGAGCTATTGAAAAATAAAAATAAGGAAGTTTTAAATGTAGAGTATTGCCAGATTCAGCTCTTTTTAAACTTTTTTAAACAAGAGAAGCACCAATTTAATAAATAATAATAAATGTCACTTTGTGATGTTTCCAGTTGTTTCACTTAATAATGAATTATTTGACATAAAATAACTAATTTGTATTGAGATTAGGCCATTAAGTACCAGCATCTGATAGCTCTAAGCTCTCAAATAAATAAGTTCCAATTAAATAACATTGTTGTCATCCTGTAGAATATATTGCTTTACACTCGTCAACACAAGGGAAACAATAAATAAGTTGCTTTACTCAAATATCACAGTTTGTGATTACATAACCAATTTAAAATCCATTATCAAGAAGGATTTGAGATTTAACCAGAAACAATTATTGTTTTAAATGTTATCTTTGTTAAATGGTTACACAGAAAAGCCATTGCCTATTATTGCTATTTTTCAATATAAGGACCTAATCAGAATACTTCAGAATGACATCACTCTACATGTAGAGCTGATATTTTAGCACACAAGTTTGATTTCTTCATTTCACCTGCTTCAAAAATATTTAGATTTACACCATTTCTCTATAAAGCAATACCGGAAACAAAAACTGTGCTGAATTATTTGGGGCCAATATTCCTTCAGATATGTTCCTAGTGTTTTGTAGGTGCCTTAAGAACTGACTCTGCCAAAGTTTGCAAAGGCCTTGTTTGAGACTGAATGAAATAAATATTTGCTTTGGGTTCTAGTCAGGGAATGCCAACTCTATACTTCAGGTACAACAGTCAATTGTTGTAAGTTTCATCGTATTTCCAGGGCAGGTGAGTCATGGGATGTGTCTGCTCAGAATTCAGAGAATAATTCATGTTTGCCATTTACAACAACCTCACTGTTAAAAAGCTTCAAGAGCTCACTATCAACGTTCATAATGTAACACAACACTGCTTACAACCTCAACTGTTATCCTGGGCCCCAGCTTTAACTGCACATAGCACACAGAAAATTCAACATGGTATTTGCTTGGTTTGTGCAGATGTTCTTATCTCTATATTGTCGGCCCAATGGTAACTGAGTTTGACTGTATTTCATCATGACCTGTAGATATTGTCGCTTTGCATTTTTAATAACGGGAGCTCTTGAAATAGGTTGTCATTCACTTTATAAGAGCAAAGATTTCACCATCATGGGTGGCACAGTGGCTAACACTGCTACCTCACAGCACCGGAGATTCAGGTTCAATTCCAGCTTCGGGTCACTGTCTGTGTGGAGTCTGCACATTCTCCCTGTGTCCGTGTGGGTTTTCTCCAGGTGCTCCGGTTTCCTCCCCCAGTCCAAAAATGCGCAGATTAGGTTGATTGGCCATCCTAAATTGCCCTTTAGTGTCAGTGGGACTAGTAGGATAAATACAAGGGATTACAGGGATAGGGCCTGAGCCGGCTCGATGGGCTGAATAGCCTCCATCTACACTATAGGGATTTAAGATTTTATAAAGACAAGCAGAGATCTCTTGGAAGCAGTGCAAGTACAATGCAAGTATGTTTTACCATCTTCCAAGGGCTTGCTCTTTCCTTTTCTCCTTTTACCTTTTCTGTAAAACTCACTTTCATCTCTCCTGATATTTCCTTCTTTGGTTTGGTATTAAGGCGTGTCTGATTACAGTCTGGTAATGGAACTTGAGACGTTTGCTATGTCAAAGCCGTGGGCAAATACAAGTTGCTCTTTCGCTATTGGTTTCCTGCAGGATCCTTAGGGGATTTCAGGGTCTATATTCTGGTGTGGGGTTGTTGTGCATCTATTGTGTGGTCAGCCTGATTTGTTTCATCTTCTGCCACAGAATACAAACCCAAGTATTCTCAATGGAAAGCTCAGGTATTCTCATTAGGTAACCCAGCTAAATGTGAATGTTGTTAAAGGAACAGATCATATTCCATCTGTTCTTCAGTACCTCACAGTGCTCCCCTTTCATATGATCACGACTGATGCTCAGTGTCAGAGAGATGCTATTTTTGGAAGAAGGGAAGTAGATCCTCACCACATTGTGGAATGGGAAATCCAGGCTATTTGTTGTATTGCCCATAGCAGAATTAAGAAAGATTTTGAATATAGTATAAAACATAAACACCATTTTGACATGGTTGATGCACTAGTAATGAATGTACAAGCCTTAATGCAGGAGTTTAAGAATCATACAATCCTTACTGCGCAGAAGGAGGCCATTCAGCCCATCGAGCCTGCACTGACAACAATTCCATCCAGGCCCTATTCCCAAATGCTCACCCTTCTAATACCCCTGATACTAAGGGGGCAATTTTGCATGACCAGTGCATCTAAATTATGAGGGGCATAGACAAAGTAAACAGTTGGAAGCTTTTTCCCAGGGCAGAAATGACATTTACAATGGAGCACTAGTTCAAGATAAGAGAAGAAGGGTTCAGTAGAGATGTGCAGGGGAAATTTTCTACACAGAGGGTGGTGGAGGCCTGAAATGTGCTGTCAAGTGATGGCCGGGGCAGGCATATTAATGACATTTAAGACTTATCTGGATAGATGTATGAACAGATGAGGAATAGAGGGATACAGGCAGTTGGTCTAGGTGGACAATATGATTGGGTGTAAGCTTGGTGGGCCGAAGGGCCTGTTACTGTGCTGTATTGTTCTTTGTTTACATCTTTGGATTGTGGGAGGAAACCAGAGGAGATCCACACAGATACTGGGAGAACACGCAAACTCCAAACAGTCACCTGAGGCTAGATTCAAATTTGGGTTCTTGACGCTGCGAAGCAGCAGTGCAAACCACTGTGCCCCCGTGCCACCCTGAAGAAGTAACTGTATCAGTTTGTCCAATGGAACATTATTAAATCTTTTTTCCCATTGTCCCAGCGGTTCTCAGCTGAGTTATTGAAGGCAAATTGTTGCTTAGTTTCCTAATTTTATTCTTGCTGCAAACATGAATGAATTCAAAATTCAGATTTGTCAGATGTACAATGTTTTACTCATCCATGGCCACTAGGTGGAATTTTACAGTTGCCAGAACTCCATTCAATCGAGTCAATGCTGTTGTTGCTTTTCCCACTAACTCCATAACAACGAAAGTACTAGCAGAACTTTTCACAAGTCAGTGATGACTATCTCACGGACTAACTCATTAAAAAACAATCCTGCTTAAAATGTGAAATAGCCTTTCGGAACTGGCTGTAGGCTACATGGAGCAATTGAATTGATATTTTTGGCTTGCTTGTAGAATAAATGACAAGGAATAGTATGATACTGGGAAAACTTGCATATTCTACACAGTCACTTGAGGCTAGAATCAAATTTGGGTTTTTGGCGCTGTGAGGCAGCAGTGCAAACCATTGTGTCACTGTGCCAAACTCCAGACTCATGCCAAGAATATGTAATTATAAGTCCTATCCTATCAATTTCCACAAATTTTAAATATTCATGGATTAGTTTTGTTACATTGTGGGATCCTGGACATTCGTGTAGAAAAACAAACTCACAACTTGTATATTAAATGCTTCAAGTCTTTGAAGTCAAAAGCTAAACTTAAAATTTTAAACTCATTGAAGTTAATATCGAAAAATGAGCTCCAAGTTTATACATTAAATGCTTAAGAAAAGCTAGGATCTCAATATGGGTGGCATGGTGGCACAGTGGTTAGCACTGCTGCCTCACAGCACTTGAGACCTGGGTTTGATTCTTGTGGATCACTGGCTGTGTGGTTCTGCACATTCTCACTATGTCTGCATGGGTTTCCTCCAGGTGCTCTGGTTTTCTCCCACAGTCCAAAGACGTGCAGGTTAGATGGATCGGCCATGCTAAATTGCCCCTTAGTGTCAGGGGACTAGCTAGGGAAAATGTATTGAGGTACGGGGATAGGCCCTGGGTGGGATCGTGGTCAGTGCAATCTCGATAGACCAAATAGTCTGCTTTTGCGCTGTAGGATTCTATGATTCAATAGTTTGTAATATCTCTAAATTTATTTCTGCTGGTAAACCATGGAAGAGTGAATGTTCTGTGGTTCTGAAAATACAGTACAGTTAACAGGAAAGGCATTGTACATAAAGTTTAGTTCAAGTTGTTGACATTGAACTGTCTCTAAGGAGACAGATTACACTAAAAGGAATCATACTTGGTGAATCTCATCACCCTAATTTACAAGTGCTAATCACCCGTAAGAGGAATTGTGGGCTACACACAGGAAATAGCCTGGAGGAAAGAACATCTTATGAATTTTGCCTCAGGTCTTTGATGGAATTGAACCATCTAGCGGAGTGGTATATGACACATAAAGGGAAGCAGTCTGACAAGTTTGCTCAGCACAAAATAGCAGAGAAATTGCAGAAGGTTGCGGATTGAGAAAGGTGGGTGCAGGGAGAGGTCGGGAGTGGCAATCACAACTGAACAAAGCAGAAGCAACATAACAGTAGGCCCCAGTTTTGAAGGGCAAAATCTATGTGTCCAAACTCTGGTTTCAAAGCTAACGACAGAAGGGGTAGGGGTGGGAAGTTGAAAGCAAGGATTTCAGTGAAAAACAGCTTGAACTGTTTTTGAGAATGACTCTGAAGCAATAGGTGATTTTGGCTACACAAAAAAAAGTGGTTATGTCATTTGAGTGAGTCAAGGTAGAACTAACAATGGGCAGTTTCGCCAGTTGTAAAATACATTCAAAAATGCAAATATTGATTTATAATGCAGAGTTACAAAAAACACTTACATTTCTGATGGGCTTCAGAGATTGGATTGGTTTGACTGTCAAGCATCCCAAGGAATCAAGGTCTGGGTATTGTCCTTCCTCCAGCACGTACTGGCAGCCATTGTAATCTTTTTCATCATACAAGACCCAGCTGGGAAGGTGAGAAAAGAAAGTAAATTAAAGGCATATTTACACAAATATCACAAGATGTTTTCAGTGTATTATGCATGCCCTATAATGCAAAAATGATTTCAGTTATGGATGTGTTGCATTTTATATTTAATACATAAATAATAGATTAAATCACTTTCTAAGTACTAGTGCTAAAGGACAGATTTTGACTGGGATTTTCCAATGTCATTTTCTCTGAACCCTGTTGCCAGCCAGATCGGAGAATTTGATGCTTGGCCAATCTCCATAGACCAAATTGGGACTGGAGAATCCCGGCTGCAGTGGAGATCGGAAAATCCCGGCCATAATCTGTAGAAAATCCCAGGAGGACATATTCTTTTCCTGTGTAACAGTGCCATTAACCTGTTCTTTAACGGGATATCTTTTTGATTCTCCATAAACAGAGCCAAAGAGATCAGTTTCACCAAAAATGTTTAGCATAAATTTGTTACTGTCAAGTGGAAAATTACTTAATTTTAGGAAACAAAAGATATCGCACCTTCCTAATTTTAAGGATCTATTCAGACAGATTAGAAAGAAGAAAATGTTTTTGCATTCATACCATCCATGAGAAACTTTAAATGAATTTGGTTGTAAAGATGGTAAACTGGGTGTTTCTGTTATAAATTCAGCACTTTCTCCCAGAAAGTCAATTCCTTTGTAAGCTTGGAGCTGTAAAACAGAGCATAACAATAGGTTTGTAACTTTCCAAATTCTTTTCTATAATAGATATAAGCTTCTTAATATGTTAACATCACTGCCCAGACTTTAATCTTAGTGGTGAGAGTACAGCCTTTGCTGTTCATCTCATAATTGTTGCTCAGAAACTTTTTGTGGGCTTGTGAGTGAAGATTTTCACAAATTGGGTATCAGAACCAGAGTGCTCCCTCTGCAGAGCATCTATGAGCTGGGCAAACAATAGCAAACCTAGTTGGATTGAAGAATCCTTTGAAACACGTAGACTGCAAACCAAGAAAAACGGGAAGTATACATTACATTTAAATCATGTATAAAAAGCGAAATAAAGATTTGGACATATGAATAAGAAATAGGAGCAAGAATAGACCATATGGCCCATTGAGGTTGCTCTATCATTCAATATAATCATGGCTGATCATGGGCTTCCACTTCATTGCTGTTAAGACAGCACACATAAACATAGACAGGGATCACGGGTAAAGGTGGGAACATTGGGTTGGCAGCGTGGGCTCATTGAGCCGAAGGGCCTGTTTCCCGTGCTTGCTTTGTTCTTTGTTCTTTGTATGCAAGTTGGCAAATGTTTCATGATTATCCCATCCTCAATGATGGAGAGGTCCAGCATATCAATACAAAAGACAAGACTGAAGCATTTGCAATCACTTTCACCTAGAAGTCCTAAGGAGACAATCTATGTTGGCATCCTCCTGAGGTTCCCCAGCATCACAGTTCAGTCTTCAGCTAATTCAGTTCACTCCATGTGATAGCAATAAATAGCAGAGGGAAATGGACTACATGTCCTGACAATATTCCAGCAATAAAACTGAAGACTTATGCTTCAGAACTTGTGTCCCAAGCCAAGTTGTTCCAATACAGTTATTACGTGGGCATCTACCTGGCAATATGGAAATTTGCCCAGGTATATCCTGTACACAGAAAAGCAGGATAAATCCAACCTGGTCAATTGCCACCATTCTCAAACATTAATAAAGTGATGGAAGACGTCATCAACAGTGCTATCAAGCAGCATTTGTTTACTCACTTTCTCATAAATGCTCAGTTTGAATTCCACCAGGACCATTCAGTTCCTAATCTCATTACAACCTTGTTCCAAACCTGGACAAAAGAGCTAAACTCAAGAGGTGGGGTGATAGTGACTGCCCTTACTGAACCTTCATTCATTCATGGATGTGGGCATCACTGGCTAGACTTAATTGCCCCTTACAAGATGGTGGTGAGCTGCCTTCTTGAACCACTGCAGTTCACATGGTTTAGGTACATCCATTGTATTTTTAGGGACAGAGATTGAGGATCTTGACACAGCACCAAGAAAAAGCAAAACTGGAATCAATGGGAATCAGGGCAAAACTCTCCTCTTGTTTAACTCATACCTAGAACAAAGGAAGACAGTAGTTCTTGTTGGAGCCCAATGATCTCACTCCCAGGACATCGCTGCAGGAGTTCCTCAGGGGAGTACCTTATCTCCAACCATCTTCAACTGCTTCATAAAACACCTTATCATAAGATCAGAAGTGAGAATGTTTGCTGATGATTGCATAATGCTTAACACCTTTCGTGACTCCTCAGATACTGAAGCAGTCTGTGCCTATATGCACCAAGACCTAGATAGCTTGCAGACTTGGGCTGAAATGCAGCAAGTTAAATCTGGGTCGGAAAAGTAGCAGTCAATGATTCTCTTCAACAAGACAAAATCTAACCATTGTTCCTTGGCATTCAATGACAATGCCATCACAGATGCTTCACTACCAACATTCCAAGAGCTGCCACTGACAAGAAAGTGAACTGGGCCAGTCATATACCTAACTCCAAGGGCAGGTCAGAGGCTGAAAATTCTGTGATGAGTAACTTGCCTCTTGACTCCTGAAAGGCTGCCACCAAGTGCAAAAAACAGTACAGGAGTGAGATGGAATAAGCCTCAAATTGTCTGGATAATTACAGCTCTAACAAGAAGTTCAACAGCATCTCAAACCAACCAGGTTGTTTGATTGGCATCCCGTCTCCCAACATAAATATCTACTTTCTCCACCACCAATGCACAGTGACAGCAGTATGTACTATCCACAAGATTTGTAGGAGCAATTTACTAATACTTCTTTATCAGCAACTTTTAAGCCTATGATTTCAAACCTAGAAAGTCAACGGCAGCAGCTGCAGGGAACACAACCACCTGTAAGTTGCCATCTAAGCCATCCACCATCCTGTCTTGGAAATACATTGCCATCTCTTAATTGTTGCCAGATTAATGTCCTGGAACTCCCTACACCATAGTGACAGTGAAGGAACAGCGATATATTTCCAAGTCAGGATGGTGAGTAATTTGAAGGGGAACTTCCAGGTGCTGGTGTATCTGCTGCCCTTGTCCTTCTCAATGATAAAGGTCACAGGTTTGGAAGGTGCTGTCTAAGGAGCCTTGGTGAATTGATACAATATCTGTCTTGATATTTTGACTTATTAAGTATTAACTTCACTTTACAAGCCTTGATATTTTGACTCATTAAATATCATCTAAAATATCCTTACATGTTATAAGAACATAGAACATAGAACATTACAGCACAGTACAGGCCCTTCGGCCCTCAATGTTGTGCCGAACTATGTCCAATCCTAAGATCAAGCTATCCTCTTCCTATAATTCTGGAGTGCTTCATGTGCCTATCCGATAACCGTTTGAAAGTTCCTAAAGTGTCTGACTCCACTATCACAGCAGGCAGTCTATTCCACACCCCAAGCATTCTCTGAGGGAAGAATCTAACTAGGACATCCCTCCTGTATCTCCCACCATGAACTTTATAGTTATGCCCCCTAGTAACAGCTCCATCCACCCGAGAAAATAGTCTCTGCACGTCCACTCTATCAATCCCTCTCATCATCTTATAAACCTCTATTAAGTTGTCTCTCATCGTCCTGCGCTCCAAAGAGAAAAGCCCCAGTTCCCTCAATAAATGATGTTCATATATGCTTCATACTGTCATGACATAAAACATCTTTTCATAAACTTAAGTTTAATGTTAAAACAGGTTGATAAGAAATCCCAACTTACTGTTAAGTGAACAAATAGGAATGTTTCTGACCTCCAAATTGAATGTGTTCACTTATTCCTCAAACTAGGCACTTGATTAATGATAGGCTTATGTTATCCTTGGCTGTATCAGATCTCCTTGAAAGCCAAGGCTCTTGTACAAAAAAGGATTCAGTTTAATTTATGTAGACTTTTGATTGAAATGCAATTTTGAAGAGTTGCATATTAATGAAGGCACAGAAGAATAAAAGGAAGTGACAATAGAACACCACTGCTCCTCTCAAACATGGCATATATTATGTTGTGGACTTAAATGGATCACCTCTTCACTTTACAAGCCAAAGAAGCACATCAGAAACTAGCTCAGAGAGCAGAGGAGAGCAAATGACATTAAAAGGTCAAGGTGATGTGTGCAGCCATGTGATGAAAATCGTAAGGCTCTGTGACAGTTACTGTAATGAGAAGCTATTTTGACACAAGACTGTTATATTACTAGTGATTAATTTTTGCAGCAAAGCCTACAGCTGGCAATATTATCAGCTGAGTTGAAGGCGTACGTGTGACATTCTTTTGTCCATTATTTTAATGGAAGCATTAGCAGATTTAAAGTAAATTGTTTAACCTTTCTGTTTAAATAGTGAACCAAGGAATACCATGCAAAATGAACAAAAAGTAATCTCTTGGTTGTAAAAAGATACAATGGTAGAGCGAGCAACAACTTCAAGAATCAAGAAGCAAGTCAATTTTTTTTGTTAATACCATTTGATCACAATGAATATGATTCACCATTTCAGTTATTGTCCATCCTGCTCAATGGGGCATTTCTTCTTATTTGAAATAATATATTTATCATGAGACTCTTTGTACATGTAAAAAGAATGACACAAGACCAACTTGCCTCATTCCCTTTACAACAAAATTGGTGCTAGTAATAACAATATAAATAAAGTTTATTGGATTATAAACATTTACAAACTAAAACAATAACTGTATACAATTAAAGCTAGTACCTGAAACTGTATTTCATCCTGTCCAGCAGGTTCCTGCAATACAATTCACAGAATATTTGGTCAGCCAGTCTAAAATATATTTACTTTATTATTTCAATATTTGAAATAGTTCACTATTAATACAAAATTTGCTGAATTTTAAAAGAAAAAAGATTTATTTTAAAGTTCAAAATGAACACCAGGCACTTTGTTTCACTGATAAGAAATATGTGTTTGCTCAGCAGGAGCACTTTGCTGTAAAAGGAACAGTCTAACTACCACTAGTTGATCTCCAATAGTGCTACACGGAATCAAGATTAAGTAAGTGTAGTCTACATTGAAGTAGGTTTAGAAGATGGGGTGACATGCATGGACACAATTCAATCCCCATTTGAAAGATGCATTATAAAATTCTATGCCCATTTTTATAAATGGAAACTGTCTCTGCAAACTTATCACAGTGTGCAGCACTGCATAAAAGTACAGAGCCACCATGCCTGTGAGTATCTTGTGTCTGTTAATAATAACCTTCATTATTATGGACACATTTTGTGTTAAAAAGAAAACTCAATATTAAACTTTAAAATTCTTGGGTTTATTCAAAATACTAAACCACTTGGATCTGGCTACTCACTGGGATCCTCTTATTCCTAAGACAAAATTTACCACTAGTTGGCTACTTGAAACACAACTTCCATTATTTCTTTTCCTGTATCCATTAATATGTTTACCCAATTGTCTGCTTTTTATTCTTCATCAGTCTTTCACCTATGTCAGTACTTAACCTTTGATCCCATTGACTTTAATCTTTGCACAATATCTTTGTGTGACTGTTTTATAGAATTTTTTTTTATTCATTTGTTGGACATGGGTGTCACTGGCTGGCAGCAGTTATTGTCCATCTCTAGTTGCCCTTGAGAATGTGGTGATGAGCTGCCTCCTTGAATCACTGCAGTCCATGTGCTGTGGGTTGACCCACAATGCCTTAGAGAGGGAATTCTAGAATTTTAACCAAGCGACTGTGAAGGAACGGCAATATATTTCCAAGTCAGGATGTGAAAGGCTTGGAAGGGAACTTGCAGATGGTGTTGTTCCCATGTATCTGCTGGCCTTGTCTTTCTAGATGGAAGTGGATTTGGAAGGTGCTGTCTAAGGCTCTTTGATGAATTATTGCAGTACATCTTGTAGATAGTACAAACTGCTGCTTCTGAGCATTGGTGGTGGAAGGATTGAATGTTTGTAGATGTGGTGCCAATCAAGCAGGCTGCTTTGTCCTGGATGATGTCAAGTTTTTTTGAGTGTTGTTGGAGCTGCACTTATCTAGGCAAGTTCCTGACTTGTGCCTTGTAGATGGTAGATAAGCTTTGGGGAGTTACTTGATGCAGTATTCCTAGCCTCTGATGTGCTCTTGTAGCCATTGTGTTTATGTGGTCAGTGGTAACCTCAAGATGTTGACAGTGGGGGATTCAGTGATGGTTACACCATTGAATGTTAAGGGGCAGTGGTTAGAGTGTCTCTTATTTGTGATATTTGCTTGGCATTTGTGTGGCACGAATGCTACTTGCCACTTGTCAGCCCAAGTCTGGATATTGTTCAGATCTTGTTGCATTTGAACATGGATTGCTTCAGTATCTGAGGAGTCTTGAATGGTGTTGAACATTGTGTAATCATCAGCAAATATCTCCACTTCTGACTTTATGACAGAGGGAAGATTATTGATGAAGCAGCTGAAGATGATTGGGCCTAGGACACTACTTTGAGAGACTCCTGCAGAGATGTCCTGGGGCTGAGATGACTGGCCCTCCACAACCACAACCATCTTCTTATGTACCGTTATGACTCCAAACAGTGGAGAGTTTGCTCCCTGATACCCACTGATTCCAGTTTTGCCAGGGCTCCTTGATTGAATGCAGTCTTGATGTCAAGGGCTGTCACTCTACCTCACCTTCATTGGGTGTCATGTCGCACAGCTTGGGTATCACTGATTTAACATCAAACATAATTGACCCTTAACTGCTCATTTAAAGATGAGAGGCAGATTGCCAATGTCAGCACCCACCTGTATGATTGAGGTGATTTGAAATGTCAATATACCACATTACATAATATTTAATTTACTTAACAATGAAACAGGTCACTTTGCGGAATAGATCCAGGCTTGTGCTTGCCCCACTTTTCTACACCTAACCCAACAACATATCTTTCTATCCCCCTCATATAATTATAAAGATGTTTCTTGAATGCATCAGTGCTATTTGGCTCAACTATTCCATATAGTGGTGAATTCTAACCTCTTATCACTCTCTGGGTAATGAAGTTTCTCCTGAATTCCATACTGGACTTCTGACTGACGATCTCATATTTATGGCCCTAGTTCTGATCTTGCCTGCAAGTGGAAGCATCTTCTCCCTTAACTATCCCTTTCATAATCTATCAGGCACTTACATTGCCTTCTCTTTTTGAGAGAAAGGAGCCCCAGCCTCTTCCATCCTTCCTAATGCATATAAAACTGAGAGGTTACATCATTTACTACCTTTGCTTTGTTTATAGAAATGAAAATGTTCCTGAGGAATTTACTTCAATTAATCAAATACACCCCACACTTTATGTTGACTGGGTACATACAGTCTTTTGCTAAAGGCAAAATAAGTTACCAGTTGTATTGGGCGTATTGACGTGATTGTGCAATCGCTTCCTCCCCAGCCAGTAGAGTTTCTATACACTCCTTTTTCCAGAATGTACTGCTCTCCAGAGTAATGTTCTTCATGATACGCCACCCACCTAATACAGACATAAATTTTCAGGGTTAGTTCATTGTGAACTGGCACTTGCAATATCTAGGCTGAGATTCTCCTGTCCTGCTGCGGTAACTTTTTAGCGAATCCCAGCACTGGAAATGTGATTCCCAGGCTCGGGATTGAAGACCCACCCACCCCAGTAGGTTCACTCCAGCAGGGTTTGGAGTAGCTTCCCTCTAATGGGGAACTAATGGTCTAAGTGAAGCTGGGCATTCAGTGGCACCCCAAAGGGTGTGATGCCCCTGAGCATTGGCACCCCAAGCAGTGCAGGCTTGTGCTCCTGGCATTATCCAAGGGCAAAGTGCCAATGCCCATGGGTATATCGGGAAACCAGCAGTGTGGGGCCACTGCGCGTGTGCCAAACTAGGCACTGAAAGATTGGCGTATATGTAATGGCTCACTCAGTGTGCTGATTTCCCCAGTGGAGACAGGCCCCGCTGCCTGAAATGTAATGTTATCCATGCCAGTGAATGCACAGAGTGAGGGAGGTTTTTCTCTGAACTCCCATTGAAAAAAAACAACATCATGAATTATTCCAGTTTTCACACAAATTCAACACTTAGAATGTTTTTGGGAGAATTCTGGCCCTAATTCTAGACAAATTGTAAAAATACTTACACTCCACTTTTTACTTCTATTGACTGAGTCACTGATCCATATCCCATATGTTCCAGGTTTGGAATGGCACGAGTAAGAAAAACATCATTGCCTTTCTTTAAGTCTGCTTCCATGAATAAAGTGATTCCAGGTTTCATATAATCCTAGTGAATAAAATAGTTAAAATATTATCACTAGTAAACACAAAGGGCTGAGTTTTACCTGCCCCTAGTGGGTGTCTTTCCCATGAAGGAATGGGGGGGAACCTATAAAATATAGTTGACACCATCCCACCTCCTAGCTCACCCCAATAATACAGGGTAGATAAATCCTGAGATTGGCAGTCTGAATTCGTCTTAAATTAGCAATTAAGGGTCAATTAGGCTCGATGTTAAATCAGTGATTCCCAAACTGTGGGACATGACACCCAATGGAGGTCACAGAAACGGCATTTGGCATCACAAGTCACCCCTCTTCTGAGGCACCAATAGCAGCAATGAAGAGGAGACTTTGGTAGGATAGCTAAGGGCTCACGATATCAATGTAGTGAAATAGCAAAAGGATGGATGGTGAGCCCAAAATGTCCCTTAACATTTGGAAGCATTTCTACAGCAAAGGACTGAGCAGGACTGGAATGAGAACTCAGTGATTGAGTGAGTGCAGGAGAAGCTACATAGCCATACACAAAAAGAATGTAAGAACATAAGGACATAAGAACTAGGAGCAGGAGTAGGTCATCTGGCCCCTCGAGCCTGCTTCACCATTCAGTAAGATCATGGCTGATTTTTGTCATGGACTCAGCTCCACTTACCCTCCCGCTCACCATAGCCCTTAATTCCTTTGCTGTTCAAAATTTTATCCATCCTTGCCTTAAAAACATTCAATGAGGTAGCCACTTCACTGGGCAGGGAATTCCACAGATCTGCAACCCTTTACGTGAAGAAGTTTCTCCTCAACTCAGTCCTAACCTGCTCCCCCTTATTTTGAGGCCATGCCTTGTTCTAATTTCATCTGACTGTGGAAACAACTTCCCTGCTTCTATCTTATCTATTCCCTTCATAATCTTTTATGTTTCTACAAGATCTCCCCTCATTCTTCCGAATTCCAATGTATAGTCCCAGTCTATTCAATCTCTTCTCATAAGCCAACTCTCTCAGCTCTGGAATCAACTCAGTGAATCTCCTCTACATCCCCTCCAGTGCCAATACATCCTTTCTCAAGTAAAGAGACCAAAACTGTACACAATACTCTAGGCGTAGCCTCCCCAGCACCTTATACAACTGCAACATAACTTTGCTGTTTTTAAACTCCATCCCTCTAGCAATGAAGGACAAAATTCCATTTGCTGTCTTAATTACCTACTATACCTGCAAACCAACTCCTTGTGATTTATGCACAAGGACATTACAGCATCAAGCTGCAATTTTTTTTCTCATTTAAATAATAGTCCATTTTGCTGTTATTCCTACCAAAATGGATGACCTGACATTCACCAACGTTGTACTCCATCTGCCAAATCCTTGCCCACTCACTTATACTATCTACACTCCTTTGCAGACTTTCAGCATCCTTTGCGCACTTAATTCGGCCACTTGTCTTAGTGTCACCTGTGAATTCTGACATATTAGACTTGGTCCCCAACTCCAAATCATCTACGTAAATTGTAAACCATTGTGGTCCCAACACTGATCCTTGAGGTACATCACTAGTCACTGATTGCCAACCAGAAAAATCCTACTCTTTTCTTTCTGTTAGTTAACTAATCCTCTATCTATGTTAATTTATTACCCGCAACACCATGCACTTTTATCTTATGCAGCAACCTTTGGTGTGGCATCTTGTCAAATGCCTTCTAGAAATCCAGATACATCACATCCACAGGTTCCCCATTGTCCATTGCGCATGTAATGTTCTCAAAGAATTCCACCAAATTAGCCAAACTTGACCTACCCTTCATGAACCCATGCTGCATCTTTCCGATGGGACAATTTATATCTAGATGTCTCATTATTTCTTCCCTCTTGATAGTTTCAAGCATTTTCCCTACTACAGAAATTAAGCTAATTGGCCTATATTTATCTGCCCTTTGTCTACCTCCTTTTTTTTTTAAACAGTGGCGTCACGTTTGCTGTTTTCCAATCTTTTCTAATTTCCAATCATTAGTGCCTTTGCTATTTCCTCTGTCATTTCTTTTAATATTCTGGGATGCATTCCATCTACCAAGAACCAGGAGACTTGCCTACCTTTAGCCCCATTAGCTTGTCCAACACTACCTCTTTCATGGTAATGATAATTTCTAGGTCCTTACCTGCCATAGCCTACTTATCGTCAATTTTTAGCATGTTACTTGTGTCTTCCACTATGAAGACTGATACAAAATACCTGTTCAATGTCTCAGCTATTTCCTCATTTCCAGTTACTACATCACCACTCTCATCCTCTAAAGGACCAATGATTAACTTAGCCACACTTTTTGTTTTTCCAGGGAGCTACAAAGCAGTTTCAAATCTGACCATGTTTCTACTCATGTCTGCTTATTGTAAAGCCTCCTTTTCCTGGGCTGGTGACTCCACTTGTCCGCCTGTTGTACAGGCTCCTTACCCCGAGCTGCTGACTCTCTCTGCCTGTTGTACTGGCTCCTTACCCTGAATTGGTAACTCACTTTGCCAGTTGTGCAGACTCCTTACCCTAAGCTGATAACTCACTCTGCCAGTTGTACATGCTACTTATCGTGACTCTGCACAGGTTCAAAATGCCATAGTTCCAGCCTAATGGTGTGTCTTGAGTAGTTCAAGTACACATTCTACTTTTGCCAAACAAAGTCATTTGTGGGAATGTACGTTCATAAAGGCAACCTGCTCTGTTACACACACCACGTATAAAGGGTGCAGATTTTGGTTTATAAGATGTTGTATTTGCTTACTTTAGTGCATTTTTCTTGGACTTTAAAGTACTTAATCACTTTTGCAAACTTCCCTAAAGCCTTGCCCTCCTTATCTCTGTAATCTTCTCCCACCACAGAATCCTTTCAGATATTTGCGTTCCTCTAATTCAGGCCTCTTCTCCGTTCCCAATTATAATTGCTCTAAGACTGGCCATGCCTCCAGTTGCCTGGCCTCAAGCTTTGGAGTTCTGTTATGCTCACTGTCTGCCTCTCTACCTCATTTAAGACACTCCTTAAAACCTACTCCTTTGACCAAGGCTTTGGCGGGACCGGAACATTCCACCGGCAGAAATAGCTGGATAACTTTCACCTACAGCTCCTAGTATAGTCAGGTATCATACTCTGTAGTACTCCTGTGAAATGTTGTGCAGATGTTTCATTGATTAAAAGTGCCATATAAATTTCTGTATAGTGTTGTACAGAACAACACACTCATGCTTTTTAGGAGAAAGCACAAAGCATAATAGCTATGTGTGCACCAGCAGAGACTAATGTCAGTCCTTGGTAAAACATGCCTTACACCTCAGCATGTGCTTATTCTGTGAACTGAATTTTATTGTAACGTCAGTTCTAATATATGAACTTATTCCACAGCATGATCATTATTTTTTGAGTAAAATCCAAATACATTCCAAAATATTACTTACTTCTCAGTGTTAGGTGTCATTAATCTTAAGCCCTGATCTCAATTACGATAGGATACATTTCAGTTTGATAACTGAATTGCATCTCTTTAGTTATCAGCTGGCATGAAGTCAGTGGAACATAAAATAGGTTGAGTATAAATATGCATCCAAGTCTAGCTTGGTGAGTGCTTTAAATTAAATTGTGCTTTTAATGTTAATGGCTTTCTTTAAATACTGATCACACCAATATAATCAAAAATATCATTAATAAAAAGCTTCACATCTGTTTCTTTTACTATTTGGGATCGAAAAGATAAACCACAGATACATTGCCAATAATTAATAATTGTTTCATTTGGTCAGAAGTTTTGAAAAACAATCCATTCCATTCAGCAGTCACATGTTTCACATGTACAAAGAACAAAGAACAAAACAGCATGGGAAACAGGCCCTTTGGCCCAACGAGCCCACACCACCACCCCGATGTTCCCACCTCTACCCGTGATCCCTGTCCATGTTTATAGATCTATGGATTAAAAACCAAATTTGAGACAATTTAGGGAGAATTTGTTTTGCCAATTAGCCTAAGAGCACATCTTTGGGATGTGGGAGGAAACCGGAGCACCTGGAGAAAACCCACGCAAGCACGGGGAGAATGCGCAAATTCCCACAGACACAGGCTCAAATCCATGTACCTGCACAGCACAGTGATAGTCACTGAGCTATTGTGTAATTATGAATTAGTTAGAAGGGCAACAAGAAATTACTATACGTCTTAAAGCTCATCAGTTTTAATAACAGGAAACAGTTTTGCACAATTATATTTTTCCATAAAGCTGTAACTTGTGTGTTTAATGACAGTTGACAACACCCGATTGTCTTGCATAATTTTACTAGATTCCAGCAGAATTAATCTTCATTGGTCATAAAAGAAATGAGCACTTGATGGCCTTACTTTGAATTATTTTGTGGCCCTTTGTAGTGATTACTAGCTATCTTAATAAGCTGTTGTATATATTAAGAGATCTAGAAACAAATGTCACAATGCTATTACATCCTCAAAATATATGTTTAGAAACTCTGGAAAGTGTGACCCCATAAATCTTGTAACAGTGGTACAGTGGTTAGCACTGCTGCCTCACAGAGCCAGGGATCCAGGTTTGATTACTGATTTGGGTCACTGTGTGGAGTTTGCACATTTTTCCCATGTCTGCGTGGGTTTCCTCCAGGTGCTCCAGCTTCCACCCACAGACCAAAGATATGTGGGTTAGGCAGATTGGCCAATCCAAATTGCTCCTTAGTGTCAGGGAGACTAGCCAGGACAAATGCATTGGATTATGAGGATAGGACTGGGTGGGATTGTGGGCAGTGCGGACTCAATGAGCCAAATGGCCTCCTTTGGCACTGTTTGCTATGATTCTATTGATTCTATAATCTCAGAATCATGAGTTTCAATTCCTCCCGCAACAGAGTTCCCAATTCAATTGCCATTTAATGCACTTTGCCAATTGAAGCTGTGTTTACAGGTAAAGCATTTATCTTGAAGAAGAGCAAAAGCTGATCATATTCTCTGAATTGGCCAAGCATTGCAAAAATTCCAATTTCTGTGGAAGTGCTAGGATATAGGCTGTAGATCTGACAGCTATTTCCCCCAACTCAGGAATGAGATGTCAGGATGGGAAGGATTTCCTATAGAAGGAAACATTGATATCCATATCACTTAATAAAACAGTCTAATATAGACTATAACTCACAGCCTGAATGTATCGCATGGATTGTATTGTACTGTTAAATCCACCCCATGCCTGCCAGTCTTCATACTCTCCTTCTTCCAGGAGATACTGATGTCCTCTGTAACATTCTTTTTCATAACAAACCCACCTGAAAAGCAAAAAATTCATTTACAATATTGATCAAAACAATGTTGTCAGCAGGAAAAAATATTGAAACAGCACGTTCCTTCCACTGTTTGCAATAGGAAAGGTACAAGTCCATGTCTTTTTTTTCAGCAATACTCAAACCTTGTCCTATCAAGCACCTATTTAAAAGAAATATTCTTTGATATTTCACTTTTTAAAAACAGATAGCTCTCTTTTAATATATTATGGACATACTTGCACAGCTGTAAAACCAGAAGTTGCAGATAGGTATTCTGTTATATACCCCCCTAATTTTCCTTTTTATAGATGTTGGAAGGGAAGCTCAGGTGAAAGTGCATGATGGATGCCCATTCAATACTACCAGACTTATATTGCCTCAAATGTATAAATTGTCTAACATAACCAGAGCAAATTGCTCTTTAATTAGTGTACAAAGAAATGGTATTATAAACTTTCTCAGTTTAGTCAAAAAATATTCTTTAATTTCCATACAAGCCCAATATTCATCCCACTTTTTCTTAAACTTCTACTTTTACTATAAGAAATACTGGTATAAATATAGAATAATACTTGCTAATAGACAATAGGTGTGGTTATATAACTGAATTAGAACATTGTTTGATTATTACAATTGGAAATGCTTGGGACACTCAAAGATAAACCCCCAAACAAAACAGCCTGGTATTTATTGTTTTCAATGTATGCATTATATATTTTTCTATCCTGTGACAGATTAAAACATGGAGTAAACATGTGCAATCATTTATCATTGTAACTTTGCTTTTATGAAGTAGACAATTTAAAACTATTCAAAAAGAAATCCAATTCTACCATCTTCCAATGTGGGGAGTGGGATTAGAAAGTTTACAGATGACATAGAGATTGTTTGGGTGGTTAACAGTGACATTGAATGTCTTGGGCTACAGGAAGATATAGACAGGATAGTGGCAAATGGAATTTAATCCTGAAAACTGTGAGATGATGCCTTTGAAAGGAGTAATTTGACAAGGAAATATTAATGAACAGCACGACACTAGGAAATTCTGAGGAACAAAGAGACCTTGGCGTGTTTGTCTGAAGATCCTTGCAGGCAGAAAGGCATGTTAACGGGATGGTGAAAAAAATATATGGAACACTTGTCTTTATCAATAGAGACACAGATTACAAAAGCAAGGAAGTCATATTGGAGTAGTATAGAACTTTGGTGAGATCACAGCTGGGTGAGTATTGGGTGCAGTTCTGGTTGCCACATTATAGGAAGGATGTTGTTAGGAATGGATTAACTGCAACCTTCCATTTTATACCTAATTTGTGTGTTAATTGTTTAATAATACTCAATGGGATATTTAAAGGAGTTACAGGAGTGTTGTGTGTGTTTATGTGGTGTTGTAAAAAAGAATAAAATGAGTTTCATCTTTTATTACTGATCTGCAATGGGGGGGCTTCACAATGTGATTACATTGGAGGGGGTGCAGAGGAGATTCACTAGACTGCCTGGGATAGAACATGAAGAGAAGTTGTGTAGGCTTGAGTTGTTTTCATTTCAGCAGTAAAGATTGAGAGCTGACCATTTTGAGGTGTACAAGATTATGAGGAGCATGGAAAGGATGAATAGGGTACAGCTGCTCCCCTTAGTTGAAGAGTCAGTTACAAAGGAACACAAATTCAAGCTGAGAAGCAGGAGGTCTAGGGGGGATATGAGGAACAACCTTTTTACCCAGAGGGTGATGATGGTCTGGAATGCAGTGTCTGGGACGTTGGTGGCGGCAAGTTTTAAAAAGTATTTGCATGAACACTTGGTACATCATAATATTCAAGGCTGGTAAATGGGATAAGTTGGAGGTCAGGTGTTTCTCAGGTGTCATTGCTGAAGAGTCTCTTCTGCACTGTGTGATTCTATGAATTCCACAAGATTAGGAGTTACACAAGATGTTTAACAAGATGTGTTGGTTATGGATAGAATTAAGCTTCATAAAAATAGATCCACTTGCTCAGATTTTGTGCTAATCTGTTGACAGAAGGGATTTACAAAGCATTCATTCTTATCTTTGAGTTATGATTAGATGTAACATCTAACTTTATAATAACTCAATTGAATTTTGAACATTGGCTTTTAATTAAGGGCTGATGGTACCAATAATAGATACAGGCAGGATAATTTATTGACTTTAACAATGTTAAACAACTAAATTATCATCTGTGGATTTAGTATTTATATCATGTCAAATTTATGATCATTTGAGACATTTACACGTGTCAAGCTCAATACATCTTCCAAACCATTTCCTATTAGTGCTGACATTGGCTCTATTCATACAAGTTAAATTACTTCCAAAATATTAACAAGCAGAGTAGAAACTCAAAATCATCAAAATTCACAATAGTATTTCACAGCTTTTTAAAAACAGATAATTAAATATTGCATGTATATCTATATTATATATATTATACATATCTCAAGCTATTGCAGTTTTCCATTAAAATTGTTTTATAACAATTTGATAATACTCACACTCCACCAATTACTCGTATTGAGCCTATTCCTCTAGAACCATCCTCCCAAAGATTCTTCAAATCTAATGCATCTTCACAAATTTCCTTGAAACGTCCGTTAAAGAATGTGTTTTCAAATATTACAATCTAAAGTAGGAAACAATATTTGGCAGATAGAGTGAAGATCAATTTGAGTGGCATTACAAGATCTGACAAATGTCATCTTTCTGATTCTTCTTTTTGATTCCGATAATTGGAAACATGAAAGCTCTGCAGTGAAATTACACTGTAATTCTAACCAAAACTCAATAAATACCATTGTCCTCCAGAGACTGAATACCTAGCAAAGATATTAGTCAATTGTATGATAACGAGTATCAAAACCTAATGTTTTTATTTGCCTTATTGATTTCTGGGGTCACCGTCATTAAAATCAGAAGAAAATGTAAATGAGAAAAATCACTTGTCCCAGCTCACCACTTCCATCTAGAAAACAATACGTTAATCACATCAGCCAACTTTTTTTTTAATGACTGCAAAGTGTTTTGCATCCATTAATTTATGTGCAAGTTATTTCTAAGAGTTGATTGTGCCTTAAACAAGTACTTCTTGATATTGGTTCTAAATCTACCAGAACCATTTTGAACCCAAATACCTTGTTCTGTTGTCAAGTTTTGCCCTGAAGCAGAGCTGTAGATTTATTTTAACACTTCCTTCTATGGATTTTGAAGGACATTATTACTGTTGTGTAATTATACTGGCAAATAGAATCAACCTCAGATAATGGTCAATATGAGTATCTGCCAACCAAGTTCAATTCCAGCAGATGCAGCTGAATATAAAATAAATTGAGCCTATATTGAAATCTGAGTGTTGTCTGCCGTCTAATGCTACTCTGTGCAGAATGGAAAGGAATAGGGCAGGTTTCATTTTCAGGTGTTTGCTATTCCTAAATCAGCAGTGGCCTGCAAAGCACATGAGGATTATTTGATTTTACAAAGCTAACATAGCAACAGACTTTATCTAAATCTGTATAGACTCACCACATTAAAAGATGTGTCAGAAAGGAGTAAATATTTGAAAATTGATTTCTGGAGTAATTTGTTTCTGTTTGGTGTCAATAATTGCTAACTATCTATTAAAAGAAGCATCTTCTTACTGCTATTCTTTGCTTTGAAATAAATGGGTCATTACGTACCTGAGGCACCATAGGTCTTTCCACTTTTAACCCACCCTGCATAAAAATCAGGAAAAATAATTGTACTTTATTAATTTCAATGGGGTAAAAGTTGTTTATATTTAGAAAATATAAATAAGCAAGAATAACTCTTTGCCATTGGTTCATAAAAGAACAGAATGGTTACAGCACAGGAAACGACCGCTCAGCCCACCAATTCTGTGTTGGCTCTTTGCAGAAACACTTGAACCAGGCCATTTCTCTGTCCTTTTCCCATAGCTCTGCAAACATCTTCTCTTCAAATCAAAATCCTTTTTGAAAACTATGATGAAATCTGTCTCCATGATACTCGGGCAAACATTGTAGCTCCTAATTACTTCTGATTTATGGCTCTTTTGCCAATCACCTTAAATCTGTGGCTCTCGCTTTATCAAATCTCTCCTCAACCTTCTCCTTTAAGGAGACCAATCCCACTTTCCCCAATCTATCAATGGGAAAGAAGTCCTTTATTCTTTGAACCATTGTCATAAATCTTTTCTACGTCCTCTCTAAAACCTCATCTTTGTTAAAGTACTATGTTTTCAAATTGGACAGAATATTTCAAATGAGGCTAAGTCAGTATTTTATCTTAATTTCCTTACTTTTGTATTCAATGCCATTACTTGTAAAGCCCAAAGTCCTATTTGCCCTTTTAACCACTTTTTCAATCTGCTCTATCATCTTCAAAGATTTAGGCACATATACCCCCATATCTTACCATTGGACTCCCTTTAGCATTGTATCCTTTAGTTTCCACTGAATCTCCTTATTCTTCTAAATCTATACTCTTTACTCTTCTTTGTATTAAGTTTTATTTTAAATGTAATTCCTATATATCTACCAATTCCACCACCTTATGCCCTCTAGAAGTCTATCACCATCCTTCTCCTCATAGTTCACAGTTTTGTGTCATCTGCAAATTCTGAAATGTGCCCTGTATGCCCAAATCACTAATATACATCAGAAAAATTGTGGTCCTTGTTCCTAGTCCATGTACTCAGCTCTATACCTTTCTCCAGCCCAAAAAAATGTTACCCTTATCATCAGTTTTTTGTCTCTGAGCCACCTTTACGTCCATACTTTCATTGTCTATTTTACTTCATGGGCTTTAATTTTGCTGACAAACCTATCATGTGGCACTTTATCAAATGCTTTTTGGAAGTCCACATACATTATATCAAATTCATTACCCTAATCAACCCTCTCTGTTACCTGATCAAAAAGCTCCATCAAATTAAGTAAACAAGGTCTGTCTTGATTATAGCCAACTTGCGCTTGTTCAAGTGATTATTAATTTTATCCAGGTTTATTATTTATAACAGATTTTCCACCACTGAAGTCAAACTGACTGCTGTGTTGGTTTTATCCTTACACCCTTTTTTGAACATGATTATAACATTTGTAAATCTCCAGTCCTCTAGCATTACTCTGCATCTGAAATTAATTGGAATGCCAGTACTTCTGTACTTTTCTCTGTCATCATTTTGAGTACTCTTAAATGTAATTTATCTGGTCTTGATGACTTATCAACTTTTCAAACACACAATGGCACACATCCAGAATTTTTCAGTATTACTGCAGAACAATATAGCTTCAAAGTGATGATTCATTACAATAAATACTATGGTGATACTTTGTAAGCTACTACTAATATTATTTGATATGTTAAGGATAAAAGGTTTTAAAGATGTGCCAAATAAATATTGTGAAGAGCAGAGATTGATGGACCAATGGTAATTTGTTAATGATAATTTACCAAAGGCTCATCTTTATTTCTTAAAATAAATTTCAGTGCCACATTCTGAGTAATACCATGTGCTTATCATTATTTGGGGCAACACAGCGGTTAGCACTGCTGCCTCACAGTGCTAGGGATCTGTGTTCAGTTCCCAGCTTGGGACACTGTCTTTGTGGAGTTTGCACATTCTCCCCATGTCTGCATGGGTTTTCTCTGAGTGCTCCAGTTTCCAGCCACAGTCCAAAGATGTGTGGGTTAGGTGGATTGGTCATGCTAAATTGCCTCTGTGTCAGGGGAACTAGCTAGGGTAAATGAATGGGATTGTGGAGATAGAGTTGTGTGGGATTGTTGTTGGTGCAGACTCGATGGGCCGAATGGCCTTGTTCTGCATAATAGGATCCTATGAAACTATATGCATTTTGAATCAACTGTTCTTTTACTGTCTTCCTCCATTTATATTTAACTAGAAACAGTACTATTTGGAATGAAATTGTGTTCTGTGATGTTTGTGACAGTAACGTTAATGCTTTTGTTAAATCAGTAATCCAGGAATTTCCTACAGCAGTCTATTCTTCAAGATATCATACTGAATCCCCTCACTAAATTTCATGAACAGAAGCAATTGAATCTAGAATGATGTGCTCTCCATATCTGTGTACCATAATTAACATAAACCACAGCTTATGCTTAATAATACAATGACTCTAATTTACATTCCACCCTTACACAATGAATTACTTTGAAGGACAGTGATTGTTGTTATGTGAGTATATCAGATAACCCTTCAGCTTTTATCACACAAGCAGATGTGGGTCAAATGATAAATTGGCTTGCTTTTTGGAAGTGATGACAGCCTTGACATTCAGGAAGCTGAACTCTTCTTCAAATTGTTTCAAGGGACTTTGAATGTCCGATTAAATCACCCGATCAGTCCAGTAGCTCTGTTTAATTTTGTTTTCAAAGAATTGCACCTTTGGCTGAGAAGCAATCCTTTAACACTGATCGAGACCGACTGTTTCGATTATGTACTCAAACAACTGATACAGGATCAAACTGCCATCTTCTAATCCAAAGATGAGAACATTGAAATACATTTCACAAAAAAAGTCTGTAAGCTTACATCTTAATGAAATATGATTTTTTTCCTCACCATTTTCAGAGGTCGTAATGATTTGATATTGTTCAACTTTATTTCACTCGTTATTGGAACTGGACTGTTCCCAGCTTCAAGCACAGTGCACCAGCCACTAAAATTTTCCTCATAATAAGCAAGCCAACTAGTGAAACAACAAATATTTTGAATAAGATTAACTGAAGATTAGCAAAAGGCTTTATATAGTTAATATTATTGATTATCTTTAATAATGCTGTAGTAGATAATTTATTATTCTATCATAATGGAGAGAATAAACACAGAAGAGTAAATGCAGCATACTAATGTAGCATACTCATCAATCTGACTAGTTTAAACTATATCTGGCACTACAGGTCAGGAACTTCTAAAGTTGTTCAAAGCTTAGAATGTCCATAAAAAAAAAAATCAGCCCTATAAATCCTAGTAATTGAATTCCAGCTGGAAATGTACAATGAACTTCCAGACCAATTAAATTTAATTTGCTGAGACAACAGGATGATATAAAATGTTAGGTAATATATATATAAATGACTTGGAAGAGGGAGTAAGTGGAGTGATCAGCAAGTTTGCAGACGATACAAAGATGGCTGGACTTGCGGATAGGGAGGAGCATTGTCAGGCGATGCAGCAGGACATAGATAGGCTGGTAGCTTGGGCAGATAGATGGCAGATGGAATTCAATCCTGATAAATGAGAGGTGATGCATTTCAGGAGAAAGAATGTAGCGGGGAGGTATATGATAAAAGGTAGACCTATTAAGAGTATAGAGACGCAAAGGGAACTGGGGGTGCAGGTGCACAAGTCTCTGAAGGTGGCAGAGCATGTGGAGAAGGGTTGTGAAGAAAGCATATGGTATGCTAGCCTTTATAGGAAGGGGTATAGAGTACAAGACCTGGCCTTTAATGTTGCAGTTGTATAAAACGTTAGTTAGACCTCATTTGGAATACTGCGTCCAGTTCTGGTCGCCTTACTACTGGAAGGACGTGGAGACTCTGGAGAGAGTGCAGAAGAGGTTTACCAGGATGCTGCCTGGTATGGAAGGCCTGAGTTACGAGGAGAGGTTAGGCAAATTGGGGTTGTTTTCCTTAGAAAGACATAGACTTAGAGGAGATCTAATAGAGATGTACAAGATTATGAGGGGTATAGATAGAGTAAACAGGGTTAAGCTTTTTTCCTAGGATGGACTCAAAAAGCACGAGGGGTCACGGGCTTAGGGTGAAGTGGGTAAGATATAATTTGGATGCTAGAGGGAGTTTTTTCACACAGAGGGTGGTGGGGGTATGGAATGCACTGCCAAGTAAAGTGGTGGAGGCAGGAACTCTGGAGTTATTTAAGAAATACTTAGATGGGCACATGAACAGAATGGGAATGGAGGGGTATAGAAAACTGATTTAAAATAGGGATCATGAGCTTTGGGAGTCCGTGGGAAGTGTGTAAATAGACAATTATATTGATGTTCTTGTTTTTATCCTACAGGTGCTTTGGTCCACCTTGTTGTCTAACAAGGGCATACATGTGATGGGTTGTGAGAGGGCTACTCTTGGATTTTGAGAGTATCCGAATGCTTTATGTCGTTAGTGTACGCTTCACCTGGACCATTTGATGGGCAACACGACAGCTGAGTGACTATCGCTGTGCTGTGCAGATACATGATTTGGGCCTGTGTCTGTGGGAGTTTGCATGGGTTTTCTCCGGGAGCTCTGGTTTCCTCCCACATCCCAAAGATGTGCCCTTAGGCTAATTGGCAAAACAAATTCTCCCTAAATTGTCTCAAATTTGGTTTTTAATCCATAGATCTATAAACATAGACACGGATCATGGGTAGAGGTGGGAACATTGGGGTGGCAGCGTGGGCTTGTTGGGCTGAAGGGCCTGTTTCCCATGCTGTTTTGTTCTTTGTTCTTTATAATTCTCTCCATTTGAAACCAAAGAGAAGACTGACTCTTCACAAAGGACTAGATACAAAATACTGCAGATGCTGGAAACCTGAAATAAAAACACAAACTGCTAGAAACACACAGGTCTGCTAGCGTTTGTGAATAAGGAAATAGAGGTAATGGATGGAATTTTCCCACAAAATGACTAAGAGCGGAATTCTCCAGCATCACGCATTCCGCTAGCACTGCCAGCAAGAACGGCAAATTTACTGCCCGGCAAAACCTCCATTCATAGTAGATAATCCCAGCTGCAGACGAGGTCAGAATATTTCAGTCTAAGTGTCATTTTGGAAAATCATGTTGGCGTGATTCATGCCAGCATATCCAGTATGAATTTGATTGCTATAGTCATATATTTAGTCAATTTTTGGGAGGGAGGCAAGTTTTGCACTGGTTCGGAGAGCAATGAGGCCTAAACATGCTGACAAACCCGGCTTCACAGATATCAGGTGCTGTTTTTAAAAGGCATCCCGATCACAAAGCAAAATAAAAGACAAACACTCTCCATTAGCGGCAGGTTGGCATTGCCATGTCCCCAACCACTCCAGGGCTTCAATGGCCTCACATCTGAGCATTTGTGGAGACTAGTATTGACTTCAGCGCTGCACCCTTTAGTACTACTAAAGGGATGATTCTTTAAAACAAAAAAGAGGAGGAATCTTTTCAGCTAGAGAGTGATGAATCTGTGGAACTCTTTGTCGCAGAAGGCTGTGGAGGCTAGGTCATTAAATATCTTTAAGACAGAGAATAGATATATTAGATATATTCTTGATTAATAAGGGGGTCAGGGTTTATGTAGAAGAGCCAGGAGAATGGAGATAAGAAAAATATCAGCCTTGATTAAATGGCAAACTCGATGGACCTGATTTTACTATTGTCTTTCTAAGTGTTGAATCTGGACGTAATTCAGATGCGACTTGGAAATCTGTTTTCAGGCACCCCCATACGCATTCAGCCTGAAAAAAAAGTCACGGGTCCCACTTGCACTGTGGGTGGGGATTAGTATGACCGAAATGACCGGAGCTCTGAACTGTGCATGCACAGTTGGAAAAAAATTTGAAAAGCACGCCTGTGTCAGATTGCTCCCGAACCGCAGAAAATGCAGAAAGGGGATCTGTAGCGAAAAGTGAGAGCGATGGTACACAGACACACATCATTGTCCCCCTTATCCATCCCGCCCAACTACCCATACACATCACTGTTCCCTTCATCAACACCGCCTTCCACTACCCAGAGTGATCACAATTCTCTGCTCTCTTACCCTCCTCACCAATTACCCGCAGAGTGGCAGCGAACCTCCCTAGCCCCTCTCCCACCAGAGATCCATCTGTACCCCCTCACTAGTGAGCAATTAGACCTTTTGCCCTCTACCAGAGATACATTTGTCCTCCCCCTACCAGTGAATGATCAGGCCCCCCGCACCCCCTCACCATGATCCCCGACCACAGATATATCTTATCTGCCTCTCTCCTCACCCTCCCCCCAGAGAACGATCTGGCCTCACTCACCATCCCTCTCTCAATTTGCCCTCACTCACCCCCCACCCCAGAGGGACATCTGACCCACCGCCTCTTCCCTCCCCGCTAGACACTGATTGGCCTTCTCCCCTCATCCCCACCACCACCAGACAATGATCAGGCCTCCCTCCCTACCAGAGGTACATATGACCCGCCTCCTTCTCCCCACCCCACCCCCCCCCCCCACCAGAAAATGATCTGGCCTTAATCCCTGCCCCTCCCCCTCCCCCTACAACAAGAGAATGATCTGACCCACTTTCTTCCTCCTCCCTTCCCCCCCCACTACTGATCAGAGTCAGAGAGCAGTTGGAATCTCTAACACACTCTTCAGCGGCTGGAGTGCCCAATTCAGACTTTTATTCAGCATGTCCATTTCGGCATGATTCCAGATTGGCAAACATGGTGACAAAGAGGGAAATGCTGATAAAGTTGGGTGGGCAGTTCATTAATTCAATTGAAATGCATGCAAATACATTTAAATTGCTGTTGTGCCCATTTCGGGCACAAAGCGGATCGCTGCCATTTCTGGGTTTCAGTGAAGTGGCAATCTGTACTGACGTTAATGGCCTCACACCTGATTTTACCACATTTTCGCTCCCGAAAACGGGCGTGACGCGATGGTAAAATCGGGTCCAATGAGTTGAGTGACCTTATTCTGCTCCTATGTCTTGTGCACCCAAAGGTTAGAGAATTCAGGGAATTGGAAGAACTGGGTTTAAGTACATTTAAATGAAACCTATTCTTTTTAATGCCCTGCGGAAAAGGATGATGGAATTAGATCACCATAAATTTCAAAGGAATTGGATGAATACCTAAGTACAGAAAAATTGCACAGCTATTGGGAAAGAACAGGGAAGTGGGACTAAAAAACCATGCGGGCACAATAACTGCCCTCTGAAAGGCTGAACAAGCCTCTCACTTCCAGGGAATTAGAGATAAACATAAATGCTAGTCTTGGCAGCACTGGCTAGATCCCATGGAAGAACTTTAAAAAGATTGAATGGTCTCCTTCTGTGTTACTTTGTGAATGTCAATGAACTTATTGGCATGTAATGTATTTCTTCCTGGTAACATGACAATTAATACTGAATATTGAAGGAAACTGACAAGTCACCTTTACTCTTGTAAAGGGAACTAAGATCTAAATTCAGCAGAGTGGCTAATAGTGATCAAAGAGTTATGGGGAAAAATAATGATTGAAAATCAGCAGCAGCGAATAACTGAAGTTAGATATTTGAGAAAATGGCCATGCCTCCTTTCTTGTTTTTTTTCCCAGAATATCATAGATGAGATGATCCAGTTGTCTGACACCCTGTTCACACAGTTTGTCATCATTCAAAGTCTATAGCATCCTGCTAGCTGCTTGTTTACAACATTCTTTACATTCCAGCATACACTGACAAGATTGACCAGGAATCTTAGAGTTAAAATACTAATCAGGACGTGAAACTGGTGTAATTCTGACCTAATCTTTGATCAACAAACACAGCAATACATTTGAACTTTTGCTCTTATAGTGTTCATCCAGTGGAAGGATTCATCGTGTCAATAACATCATGTGCAAAGCAAATCAGCTTTCAAATGTTTGGGAATAGAAAATTGTGTGGAATGCAATATAGACTTTGCAAACCATACTTATTTCACTCACATTCCTGAATTGACAATTATTGAAGATCCACTGCGTGTTATTCCACATTCCTCTAAGCAGCTGATCTCACTGTGCAGGTAAGTTTTAATGTTATCTTGCTGAGGTTCTTGGAAAATTGCAATCTCTGGAATGCAGTGATTCTGGAAAGAAAATAATATCAGGCCATTTGTCCACACTGAGCTGTAACTTGAAATTAGCTGAGGCAGTGCTAAATGTTATATAGTGGTGGGGAGAGGGGGAGGGGGAGGGGGAGGAGGAGGAGGAGGAGGAAGAGGAGAGGGGAGGATTGTAAACTTCCAACTCTGAGACCATAATTTTACATTCACCCCAGGATAGGTTAGCAAGGTGTGGGGATCCTATCCTTCTGCCAGAAACTGACGTTGGGATTTTATCTGCCATCAGGAAAGCCAGTGCCAAGTATCCAGGCCACTTAGTAATAGGTAATGAGCCTCGTGTCTGGCTGAGTGATTTCAGCACCCACCTGCCTCCCATTTCCCATCCACCACTCTATTGACCCAGACCCATCACTCCACCCCCATTGAACCAGGCCTGCCAGCCTGACTCTAGGGTACTGCTAGACTTATCTTATTTTGGACTCCATGGCTCCTCTTCTTCAGAGGATTCACTGTAGTCCCTGTAGTGGCCACTGTTCCCAGTGGTACTGCTGGAACAAGAGAACTGCCGGCCATTTCCATTTGATTGGTCGGCATCTCTTGGAGTCAAGCTTACCTCCCCAGTAGGGTGATCGGTCTGCCTCAGAGCAAACGAAGATGTGACAGCTGTTAAATGGCAACAAGTGTGCTTTCACCAACTTTTACATTGGGGCCCAGCACAAAGTCCACCTGCAGCTCAGCAAGAGTGTTTAAATGAAGATCAAAACTTAATAAGGTTTGGACTTCCTGATGCCAGCTTGGGACAGGTACCTCTGTTGCTTAACTGACCTACCATTTCACCATTTCCATCCTGTCCTCCACCAATATATCTCCATATACCAAAGAGAAGACTTTGGGAAGGATTTGCTGTTTTGGAAGCCAAAGGATTCATTGCATTATCTGTAGTTCCAGGTGACAGTGGTGACTTTGAGCTATTGACATGAGGAACAGGTGAGTGGCCAATACAATGGTCACCCATTACACAATCTCCTTTACAATTGTGTATATTTAGTAAATGGTGATAATGCTCATGCAATCTATTGTAGCTGAAAGGTCAGCTTTTGCATAACTGAAGCCATTGATTGTGAGCCATCAATTCTGAGTCAGTAATTTCTTCAAATTGGCACAGGATTTCAATTTGGGAGCCCAATCCCAATGATATAATGCTGAAAATGCACGAGCTAAATACAGTTTTTTTTGTGCATTGTTATCAAATGTCACTGCTCACTACTTTAATTTGTTTATTTGAAATACCTCCATTACACAGAAGAAACTAGAAGTTGATATGAAAGTATTAAACATGTGTAGGGAAATAACATCCAATACAATGTAAATGAAACCTATTATTTTCGTATTGAAGTCTACCTGAATGCATCTCTTCTTAGATTTCAGAAAACTTTCTTCGAAATAAAACTGACTGACCTAATAATACAAAGCCACCATCTGTACTACATATCCTTTCCTGCACTGGGTTATATCTTCCTATTATTACTTTCACATTCACTCTACACAGGACTCGCACATAATTTTTATTTAAGCTTCTTAACAAGCGTGAGTTACGTTTGCTATATGTAATCTAATTTACCTAGCTTTAAGCAGTTTTGATGACAACCATTTCCCCCTGGATTAAATAATGTTTCTTTTGCCTAAGACAAGAGCACAGTTGGATGAAAGAAGAATGGAGGCTGAGATTGGCTGAGAAAGAGATGAGGAACCAAGGGAATACTGGGAGTGCTTCAAATTTGCATGGAAACTATTTTTACTTTAAAAGCTGGTATGTATCTCAAATCTACATGAAATATTTATACATTTGAGATTGGGATAAAACCTTTGCTAATAAGGGCTGATGTTGTTTTGCCATTAATCCATTGCTTTAAATGGGAAACACTTAGCAAGAAAATGCCACATTCCTTTTAATTAAGGTTCTCTTTGTGTTAGCACAGAAACATTGACTGTTGTCTTGACTTTTTTAAAATTGAATAATTAAATGTCACTTATATTTGTAATATTTGAGAACATCAATTGAAACAAACTCAATTGCATATACCTTCAATTGCATTGTTTTAAAGCTCAGCCTTGTTTTACTTGACAAAACAGGTTCCTTTTTAAATATAATTAAAAATACCAAAACTTCTTAAATAACACTGGAATTTTTCATTTCATCTTTGATCCTTTGATCCATTCTCGTAAACGATATGGAGGGGAAAATTTACTCTTTCATCTTTACTCATTTATTGTACTATTTGTTATTGATGGAATTTTGCTTACCTTTACAATTCTTTTAATAGAACCAATCACAATTTTTGTAGGTGTCGATTCCATCTGCAAGTTCTTATCAACCCAGAATCCATAAAACTCCCTACATCCCTCTTCCAAGACACATGTATGACCTTGAAATTCAGGTTTTTCATATAGTATCCAACTGGAAGGAAGAATGGTAAAACAAATTAGATATAGAACAAAGAACAAAACAGCATGGGAAACAGGCCCTTCGGCCCAACGAGCCTGCACTGCCACCTTGATATTCCCATTTCTACCCATGATCCTTGTCATCCCTGTTTATGATTATAGATCTATGCATTAGAACCAAATTTGAGACAATTTAGGGAGAATTTTTTTTTTAAGAGCAACACAGCACGGGAAACAGGCCCTTCGGCCCAACGAGCCCGCGCCGCCGTCATAACTATATAGTAGCAATTTCATTATCCTATTCTAAATTTAGGTTATTCCTAATATGGAAGACTCTCACTATAGGGACAATTTGTTTCCCAATCAGCCTAAGAGCGAATTTTTTGGTTGTGGGAGGAAACCGGAGTGCCCGGAGAAAACCCACGCAACCACGGGGAGAACGCGCAAACTCCCGCAGACACCGGCCCAATTCCAAGTGTCTGCACAGCTACAGCGATAGTCACTGAGCTGTCATGGTGCCTTTCAGATGGTCCAGATAAAGCACTCATTTACGACATGAAGCACCAGGCAACCCATGAATCAACATCCAAGAGTTGTCCTCGCACCACCTGCCGAATGCATGCTCCTTGTTGGTCAAGTATGGACCGAATTACCTGTGAAAAAAAAGCCATAGTTAAACAGTCCTACTATATCCCTCTATCTGCATAACGCTCATGTGGCTGTCCAAGAGACACTTAAACAGCCCTAGCGTGCCTGCTCCCACCACCTTACTCGGCAGTGCATTCCACACCCCCACTACCCTTTGTGTGAAAAACTGCCCTCTAATATTCGTCTTATACATAGCCCCCCTCACCCTAAGGCTATGACCCCTTGTCCTATCCATTTCTGAAGGTGGAAAAAGTTTACCTCCGTTTACTCTATCTATACCCCTTATAATCTTATACACCTCTATGAGATCCCCTCTAAGCCGACGTCTTTCAAGGGAAAACAACCCCAGGCTATTTAATCGTTCCTCATAAGACAGTCCTTCCATACCAAGCAGCATCCTGGTAAACCTCCTCTGCATTCTCTCCAAGGACTCCACATGCTTCCGATAGTACGGTGACCAGAACTGGGCGCAGTATTCCAAGTGAGGCCTAACCAACGTTCTATACAACTGCAATTTGTTCTGAACAATACAATTCGTTCTGCCAATCAGCTAAGAGCACATCTTTGGAATGTGGGAGGAAACCGGAGCACACGGAGAAAACCCACGCAAGCACGGGGAGAATGCACAAACTCCCACAGACACAGGCCCAAATCCATGTATCTGCACAGCACAGTAATAGTCACTGAGCTGTCGTGTTGCCCATCAAATGGTCCAGGTCAAGCGTACACTAACAACGTGAAATACTAGGCTACTCTCAAAAAATCCAAGAGCAGCCCTCTCATGACCCATCGCGTGTTTGCCCCTTGTTAGACAAAAGGCGAACCAAAATATCTGTAGGATAAAACAAATACATCAATATCATCGACAATTTACACACTTCCCAGGGAATTCCCAAGGCTCATGATCCCTATTTTAAATCAGTTTTCTATATCCCTCCATTCCCATTCTGTTCATGTACCCATCTAAGTATCTCTTAAATAACTGCAGAGTACCTGCCTCCACCACTTTACTTGGCAGCACATTCCATACCCTCATCACCCTCTGCGTGTAAAAAAACTCCCTCTAGCATCCAAATTATACCTTACCCCCTCTCACCCTAAGCCCATGACCCTCATCATATTTGAGTCCATCCTAGGAAAAAGCTTAACCCTGTTTACTCTATCTATATCCCTCATAATCTTGTACACCTCTATTAGATCTCCTCTAAGTCTACGTCTTTCTAAGGAAAACAACCCCAATTTGCCTAACCTCTCCTCGTAACTCAGACCTTCCATACCAGGCAGCATCCTGGTAAACCTCCTCTGCACTCTCTCCAGAGTCTCCACGTCTTTCTGGTAGTAAGGCGACCAGAACTGGACGCAGTATTCTATATGCTAGATTGCAAAAGTAGATTTCCTACTGTTAGCACTTTTGTTGATATATGCGATGAATCTGCCAAATTCAGTGTCTTTTGGCATAAAGTGGGTGGGTCTGTTTGTATTATTTCTCTAACGTTATTGTCTTCAATTGGACAGCTTTCCTTAGCGATAGTGTCTTCAGATGGTACAGCTGTGCCAGAGATTCATGTTTGATTAGAATTGGATTGAGATGGCAGATCCTTATTTCCATTGTCACTAAAGCTACTAAAGGAATGTGAATTTGCTTTTAACCTGCTAGATTAGAACTAAAAGATTGTGTGACATTGCTGTGACTCACTCTCAGTATCCTAGAGACAATTAGCTCTTTGCTTTTGGAAAACAGTGGATCTCTTTGAGGACCACTCTACTGATTAATGAAGGTGGGGATAAACAAAACATGTGAAGCAAGAGATTGTGTAAATAAGATCAAATGGGCAACACGACAGCGCAGTGACATCGCTGTGCTGTGCAGATACATGGATTTGGACCTGTGTCTGTGGGAGTTTGCTCATTCTCCTCGTGCTCGCGTGGGTTTTCTCCGGGTGCTCCGGTTTCCTCCCACATCCCAAAGATGTGCTCTTAGGCCAATTGGCAAAACAAATTCTCCCTAAATTGTCTCAAATTTGGTTTTTAATCCATTGATCTATAAACATGGACAAGGATCGCGGGTAGAGGTGGGAACATTGGGGTGACGGCGCGGGCTTGTTGGGCCGAAGGGCCGGTTTCCCGTGCTGTTTTGTTCTTTGTTCTTTGTAAGCCAACACACAAAGTACTGTCATGTTCCAGTATAATATGAACTATTAGACTATGCATTAGCATTTTGATCAAAAACAGGCTGTTAAGCCTGTAACAAATACAGGCTGCTGCATTGACATTATCAGCTCCAAACAGTCCTGAGGCTCAACCAATATGAAGATTCAAACTTTCAAACTAGGAGCAGGAGAAGGCTACTTGGCCCTTCGAGCCTGTTCTGCCATTTAATAACATCATGGCTCCTCTAATTGTAACCTCAACTCCATATTCTTACCTTTCAATTACCCAATTGCCTTTCACCCAGTTGCTTATCAAGAATCTATCTAGCTCAGCCTTAAAAATATTCAAAGATTCTGCTTCCATTACCTTTTGAGGAAGAGAGTAACAAAGATTCACTACCCTCAGAAAATACACAAATTCTCTTCATTTCTGTTTTAAATAAGAAATTCCTCATTTTTAAAGTGAATCCTAATTCTAGATTAAAAGAAGACACATGCTTTCCATATCCACTCTGTCAAGACCCCTGAGGATCTTGTATGTTTCAATCAAGTCAGGAGATACAAGCCAAACCTGTAACCTTTCCTTATTAGTGAACCTGCCCATTACTGGTATCAGTCTAGTAAACCTTCTATGATCTGCTTCTAATGCATTTACATCCTTCTTTAAATAAGGAGACCAATACTGTACACAGTACCAATGTCATGTATAATTAAAACATAACCTTTCTACTTTTGTATTCAATTCCTTTAGCAATAAATGATGATATTCCATTAGCTTTCCTAATTACTTGCTGAATGTGTATACTAACCTTTAGCGATCCACACACTAGGATACCCAGATTCCTCTGCATCTCAGAGCTTTATAATCTCTCACCATTGAAAAAATAAACTTATTTTCTATACTTCCTGCCAAAATGGACGTTTTCACATTTTCCCACATTATACTTTATTTGCCAAATCTTTGCTTACTCACTTAATCTATCTATATCATTTCGTAACCTCCTTATGCCCTCTTCAGAACTTATTCAATAATTTATCTTTGCATCATTTTCAAACTGAATAAACAGAACAATTATAATAAAAGTAATTGAAACAGCAGGAGCTGGGACAAGGTTTGAGATATGAAAGTTTTAAGATGAATAAAAAAACATAGTATTAAATAAGTATAACTGTATTGGAGTATAAGGATTTAAATAGAGAAATATTTCAAACAGAATTCTTTTAATTAAGTTGAAGAATACTAAGAATATACTGAGACTATGTCGTGAGCTGGCAAATAGATGCAGAGAAAGTGAAGATGAAATTTGTTGACAAACTAAGGTGCTCCATATTAATAATGGTCTGAATGGTAGGACATTTTAATTTCAAAGGGCCGTAAAGATGAAAGAGACAAATTTGGATGGAGATATAAAAATGGCAGAAATACTGAAGAGGTTGTCTCAAACCTGAGTGAAAATACAAATTAGGAGAGATGAAAAATGGCATGTCAATTCACCATCACCAAACAATGCAATGCACGAAACAAGATCAATCACAGCCAACAAAGCCCTTCAGAAACCCATCAGATATCTTACTATCAAAACCATTTTCTGCAAAATAAACTTAACCATGACTCAGAACAAAAGGCTTAAATATAGCAGTTATAAACAGATATACAGATTCAAATTACATAAAATTATTTAATCGATTATAAAATTGAATATTATATAATTGTTGTACATAGCTTTGTTGTTAGGCTAAAACATAGATTCTTACCATCCTCTGACAATTTTAAATGAGATTCCTTCAGAAAAAGTCCAGTTTGCTGCATCTGGTACATCAGTGAAGATTTCACGTTTGCTACCACGGAAGTTTAATTGGTCATAAATAACCATCTAAATCACAAGAAAGTGTTTTTAGATCACAGAACAAAACAATGACTGCAGATTTGAACTGTTTCTGAAAAAAATGACTTACCTTCCCTGGCCTTGGGTTGATTTTCAAATTTTTGTTCTTAACAAGATACTGCAACGAAACAGTGTAATAGATTATAGTCCTGAAGTTAACCAATTGGATGCCTCAGACTTACAGCTGACATAGAATTATAGAATCCCTACAGTTCAGGAAGAGGCCATTTGGCCCATCTAGTCTACACCAACTACATTCCCACCCAGGCCCTATTCCCGTATCCCTACATATTTACCCACTAATCCCTCTAACTAATGCATCCCTGGACACTAAAGGGCAATTTAGAATGGCCAATCAACCATAATTATCAATATCACATTTGCATTTTTGCTTCACCCTCTAAACATTAATTTTAATGTTTAGTTTTATGATATATTATTACCCATTGGATGTTCTATTGTTCATTTCTTCACTGGGATGCTGGATGAAGTACCTCATGATGCTCTCTATTCCGGAGACTAAGTCCATTGGTGGCAACAGATGTTGGAGTGACTTGCGCTGGAGAACAGGATGACACATGTGGGATTGGTGTACTGTTCATCCTATTAGTTTTGCTGCCACGATGAGCACTTCAAATCTCGTGGTGCCACAGGCAGGTAGTGGCTTACACCGTTATCACTTTCCAGCTTCCAATGCCTGGGTGCCATATTTAAACAGTGTCCAGACAGCCATTCACTTGTTGCAGGTCAGGCCTTCTGGATTCTGTAAAGACAATGTCCAGGAGAATGCAGCAACCTCCTGTTCAGCAATACCACCCTGCAAACTCCCAACCAGGTAGTCAAGAAAGGAAAGATATCCTCTTTCTGGAGGATAGCAGCAGAAGGCCCATCTGCCTGACCATGCCAGCCTGTGAGGAGGTCAGTAGAATGGAAAGCACTCATGGGATTCAAAAGACCACCCCACACTGCAGAAAACTGATGAATAATTTCAACAATTCCACAGGGATAAGTTGAACTTGTACTCACTGAAAGCTCTTAAGGAACCTAGACTGGATGTCACATATGATCAGCTCATGAGACATCAGCACTGATTTTCTATTATTTTCTTCACAGGACATATGCAAAAGGTGACATCGACCTCCCCGAGCAACCCAGTGCGGAAGCCAGGTACAATATTGGGATAGTGACTGTGATTTATGTGCAATGTTTGAGCCAGCCAAGGCAATCACTCATTCTCTATTTTATTTCCATTCCAGGGATAAGCAGAAAGAGGAGGAGGGCAGCAGGGAGACCTCCGTCCGGGGCTACCACAGAGGAGGACACAGTGGGCCCCTCACCTTTTAAGGTGTCACCTCATTAACATGTATCCACTACCAGCATAGAGGCTCACATCATGGTGGATTACAGATCTGCAGCAGGTTTAGTTTAACAACTTTGCTCTTATTTCTTATGTTTTTAATCAGCCCTAGGACAAATGTTGGCTTTGCAAAGAAATGTAGGGAGTATCAGGACAGAGTTGTTGGAGGCTGTGAAGAGACTGGGATGAGGGATGGAGGATTCAGTTTACATTTTGTCTGATGTTGACATCTGGTGTGCATATGCATTGAAATCTCCACAAGAAAGATGATGGCCACTTTGGAGACCCAGGTCTAATTGTTTGTGCTGAATTTATATTGGGATCTGTACTCTATCATTCTAGCCATGGCTGGGATCCAGAAATGGTTCAGCGAGAGGGGGATGGGACCCCTCAAGGGGTCAGGGAAGGATCCTTGAACACTCAGAGAGCAGAGGAGCATCAGTCAGGTAGCTCAGGAGTAAATCCAGGACATTCCAAGAATGCCACGTCACTCCACCTCTCCTCTCCCAAGGGCCACTTCACCACAGGAAGTCAGGTTGAAGAGGGCATGCCTGTAACAGAGCAGGCAGTCCTTAGCTGGCTTGGCCCTCCAGGCCTCAGACTTCCAGAGTAAGTCCACATAAATCATCTCAGGTAACAGAGCATAGCAGTCAGCAAGCTGCTTCCACCACTGCTGTGGATGGAAGAGCTGCGCATAGATAAAATAGTAAGATAAAGAAAATTTAAGAGTTTTGAATGCACACAGGTGTCATGAGAGCTCACTCATTGCATATAATTTGCACTTTTTCAAGTCTCAGGAATTAAATGGATATTCCAGTGATACTACAATCTGTATTCATTCAGGAATGGAACATGTCTCCCACCTCCACAAAGAACTCCCATCTGGATCTTCAGATCTATTAATTCTCACACAATTTCACCACAGTGAGGAGACTTTCTATCCACATACGTGCCATCAGCAAAGGTACAGAATGTGAGAGCCTGATGGCTGACAAGGCATCTATCACCCTTCAATCTCAGGCAGACATCATAAGGGCACAGGAGGATTGGATCTGGTGTGCCACCCATTCTGCTGCTGTCACCCTTTCCATGTAAAGGACATGCTGGAAGCCCAAAGATAGGTGTTCCTTCCATTCACACATGAATGCGTATAACTTACGCAATCAGAGCCATGTGGAAGAAGCCTGACATGGAAATTTGTCTCTACCATCCTTAAAACTCTATAGAGAGACCATTGTCTTAGCAACGTAGAAAGAGAAAGAGAAAGATAAACAGCAATTATCAGCCATTACCATTTACCCAGGGGGATGGAGATTTGGAGCCACAAACTGGCAGCTTTCCACCAGTTGAACCTTCTGTAAACATTCACTTCCCTGACTCAGACTGCACCTACCCGATCTTACCTTCATCTGTCAGACATATTTCCTGAACCAATCTCATCTCATTTCCCTTTCTGTCATTCTTTCCATTGGTGCCTTGAATTCTCCCTCAGGATCACACATTGACTCCACAGATGCTGCACTCTTAAATACAGTGGCCCTCAAATCTGGACAGTCTACTCCCCCTCATTCAGCCTTTGCCTCATCCACCCAACATCCAGCCTCTGCCCCTTCTAACTACCCTTCTTTCCATCCTTTGTTTCTTGCATCTAACTTCTTGCCTTCCAGTCCTCTATCAGCATTCACTCCAGCCTTCTACCCTGCTTCCCTCTTTGGCCTTGGCACAGCTTTGGCTCCTAAAACCCAAGCATGGTCTGAAAGAATGGGGAAGGCAGCACTGACGGCCTGCTACATTCAGGAAATGGTCTCCCGTCACTTATATTTGGTCATGAAAATAATGTTCTAAATTCCCACAAGCAGGGCTCCAAATTTGTTGGGAAAACAAGATCCCTGTGTGTTGTCATTTAATGTGCGTCCATAGAATGCAAATGAGGTTCTTGACATTGCTCCACAGGACACTTGGTCTGCCTTTAGGCCACCATGAAAGTCAGGCGAACAATATCATCAGGAAACTAATCTTCCCCTTCTCACCACGATTCTCACTGTAGGCAGGAGCAAACAATTTCACCTTCGATAGTCCATCTCAGAAAGAAGAAAAGTAACTGATCCATATGCACTGGATTGACTCTGGCAATGATAGTGGATAAAGACCACTTATCCACTTAGTTGTAACCTATTACTGTTACATCTATCCACACAAGGTAAATGCGGAATAAGATAACTAAAACAAAACATAGCCACAAGGACATAAAACAGAAGCTCCAATATTTGGCTTTGTAGTCTTTGCCTTAGTTTAGCTTTTTAGCTTTCATGTTATGGGCATATGTTTAACAATAAGCTTCATGTTGCTATCATTTCAATCAGCATATCGTATGAAGTCTGCAAACTGTCTGAATCAGAGGCAATGGCTGTGGGATAATCGGCATCATGATCCTTACAACTGTTTGAAGGCATGACCATTTCTTTCCCCATAGAAAGTTGGTTGAACAGAATTTGACGGATTCGCCAAACAATGAATGATTTGTATTTAATGTTCCAAAAGTATCTAACTCTTGCTGTTCTGTGAAATGCAAAACATGCATCATCTTCAAGAACATTTGTGCAGTTCCTTATGGTGAATAGCAATACAAAACTGGTCAACCCTTAAGGTCTGCATTTTCAAAAGAAATAATAGATGACACAGGGGACAAAATTACCAAAATTGTGGGGATGAGGGGGTGGTGGGATAGTGGTTAAAGGAAGCTAAAAAAAAAGAAAATTCCTTTATCAACAAGGCTATATATCAAAGGAATATATATTCAAATTGAGAGTGTTAATAGTAAAATATCAGGAACAAACCGTGATGTTACAAAATGCTTATTTTTTTTAGTGGGATTATTCTGCATGTGTGAACTGAATGCATTTAAATTGATGGTACATGGCTTTCCACCTATCATTCCACTGGGTTGTTGTACCCAAAATTGTGGTTCAGATGTTTCCCTTTCTTGAAGGGAAACATCACATCAGGAAGAAAAAAAAAAATGCTTCTTTCTGCTACCTTTAGTTAGCTCTCAGTAGCACCTTTTATAGGAGGGCTGGCAAAAGCCAGGGAATAATTAATATTCTTTCTCTCTGCTACCGATAGTATACATTATCTGAAAGTCCAACATTGCAGTAAAAACATTAATTCCAGTGCATGTAAAATTGGAAATAAAATATCATACCTTTGAATCTGATGAACATTTTAATAGGTTTGAGTCTTCAACTGGTTTCTGTTGCAAATCAGTTAACACTTTAGATACATTTTCAGGTAATGTTGTTTTATCCTTTGATAAATAATCCTTAGACGATCGAAAATACTTGTAGAAAGCACTATTTTCTGCTGCAGAAGACGTAGGTTCTGGGGAGAGTTTGGAATCAGCCTGAGAAGTTTCTGTTTGTAACTGTGAAGACAAGTCTTGTTCCTCGTTTATCTCCAGAGAAATCACAGTTGCTTTTTTCGAGTGGTCGCTAGAGACGCTTGTGCTTACTTCTACTGCAAGAGCAGGACCAATTGGTTGTTCCTCTTCCTCCTCAAGCTTTTGAACTGTACTTACTGTTTCCTCAAACTGTAAAGATGCTGCTGTTGGTTCGAGCACTGATGTAACAAGTTGGTTGGAAATGTTTTCTGTTGCTGAAATTGGAGAATGGGGAAGATTATACACGTCCTCTTGTACATCATTTTCAAACTCCTGTTCTTCATATATCGGTGGTAAAGCAAAAGGATAAATTTTCCTCCTGTTGATGTTATGACTCAAAGATGTGTCGAGGATCAATGCTTCCTGTTCTAAAAGATGAGATTCCATTTCCTTCTCAATATGGTCAGTTATTCCTGTGCTCTCTGTTACGTGATCTTTTAAAAAGTTGGTTAAACGGGCAAAGATGTCAAAGCTTTCCCTCGGTTCAGCAATTCTCCCTGTTTCAACCTCCTCCACATTTTTCATACTTACATTTGTAAAACTGCCTGGATCAGCTAACTCACTAGATTCACTTTCCCCATAAACAGCAATTAAACTTCCTTGGATGTCATTAGATTGACTTGATTTTACAGAATTAGTTTTTAATTCAGCTGTACTTTGTGTTGGATCAAGAATATTACACTGCTCTGATATTATGGTGGGAAATTCCTGGACTGTGTGATCAGAGTTATTGTCTGTTTTCATTATGTCTGAAGGTGGCTTTGATAATGAATCTTCTGCAGCAACTACAGGATTGTTCAGCTCAGTTCTCTGTTCTGTTTCTTTCACAGCATTCTGAGCTTCTATTTCAACATTGTTCACTTTGACTTCAATTGTTTGAGATACAGATTCTGTGCTACCAGATGCCTGACTAGTTGAGGTGAGATTTAAGAATCCGGAGCCTGCCTCCTGGTTTCTTCCATCTTTGACAGCATGTAGTATTGTAATGTCAGTGTCCATTGACAATAAAGGTGCTAAATTGATGTTTTTCTCATGTAGTTCCATTGTTATTAACTCGTCTTTTTTATCAGCTCTATGGATTGGAGGAGCACACTCATAAATATTTCGGTTTACTACCAGAGGTTTGTCTTGACTTTCTCCTCCAGAAACATGCCTAGAATTAATTTCAGACTTCCCTAGTTTCTCTGAGTGTACCACTCTTTCACCATTAACTTCTATTATCTTCACTGATTCCGCAACTACTTTATCAATGGTATTGTCTAATGGTAAATTATGTGTGCTCTCATTTAAGTCAACCTGACTTAAACCTAACATTCCTTCCATCAACCTGGCTGTTTTTATTATATCCGAAACTGTTTCTGGACTAGGAATAACCTCTTTGTTTACAATGTTACTCATTTGGGTCAGTGGTCTAACTGGTTCTGTGAAAGCAGATGTTGGTGCTGATGGTAAAGTCATGTTGCTTTCAGTAGCTGCTCCTGTGTCTGATAAAGACACTTGTGCTGCATCAGGTACCTGAGTGTTTGTAACACCCTCCTGGGTGGAAAGCATAATCTTTTGTATCATTCTTTTTGCCACTTCATTCACTGGTTTAACTGACTCTGATAATAAGATATTGGAGCTCTCTGGTGTTTCAGAAAGCAGGCATGTTCCATCTTCTCCAACTTCTGCGGTTAGATTAGTGGTGTCTTCTTGGTCAGTTGGCGAACACAGCTGACTTATCTTTGACTCGACAGAACCTGACTGAAAATTATTTGCTTCCGAGTTTGGTGGATTTTTACCAAAATCAGACATAGCATCATCCTGGGTGTCATTAGATTGGCTTGATTTTACAGAATCAGTTTTTAATACAGCTGTATTCTGTGTTGGATCAAGAATATTACACTGCTCTGATACTGTGGTGGGAAATTCCTGGACCGTGTAATTAGAGTTATTGTCTATTTTCATTATGTCTGAAGATGGTTTTGATAATGAATCTTCTGCAGCAATTACAGAATTGCCCAGCTCAATTCTCTGTTCTGTTTCTTCCACAGGATCCTGAGCTTCTATTTCAACATGGTTCACTTTGACTTCAATTGTTTGAGATGGAAATTCTGTGCTGTCAGATACCTGACTAGTTGAGGTGAAATTTAAGAAACCTGTCCCTGTCTCCTGGTTTCTTCCATCTTTGACAGCATGTAGTAGTGTAATGTTAGTGTCTATTGGCAATAAAGGTGCCGCACTGATGCTTTTCTCATGTAGATCCACCGTTACTGACTCGTTTTTCTTATCAGCGCTGGGGATTGGAGGAACACACTCAGAAATATTCTGGTTTGTTCCAAAAGGTTTGTCTTGACTTTCTCCTCCAGAAACATGTCTGGAATTAATTTCAGACATCTCTAGTTTCTCTGAGTGTACCACACTGTCACCATTAACTTCTATTATCTTCACTGATTCCTCAGCTACTTTATCAATGGTATTGTCTAATGGTAAATTATGTGTGCTCTCATTTAAATCAACCTGACTTAAACTTAACATTCCTTCCATCAACCTGGCTGTTTTTATTATATCCGAAACTGTTTCTGGACTAGGAATAACCTCTTTGTTTACAATGTTACTCATTTGGGTCAGTGGTCTAACTGGTTCTGTGAAAGCAGATGTTGGTGTTGATGGTAAAGTCATGTTGCTTTCAGTAGCTGCTCCTGTGTCTGATAAAGACACTTGCGCTGCATCAGGTACCTGAGTGTTTGTAACGCCCTCCGGGGTGGAAAGCATAATCTTTTGTATCATTCTTTTTGCCACTTCGTTCACTGGTTTAACTGACTCTGATAATAAGATGTTGGAGCTCTTTGATGTTTCAGAAAGCAGGCACGTTCCATCTTCTCCAACTTCTGTGGTTAGATTAGTGGTGTCTTCTTGGTCAGTTGGCAAACACGGCTGACTTATCTTTGACTCGACAGAACCTGACTGAAAATTATTTGCTTCCGAGTTTGGTGGACTTTTACCAAAATCAGACATAGCATCATCCTGAGTGTCATTAGATTGGCTTGATTTTACAGAATCAGTTTTTAATACAGCTGTATTCTGTGTTGGATCAAGAATATTACACTGCTCTGATACTGCGGTGGGAAATTCCTGGACTGTGTGATCAGAATTATTATCTGTTTTTATTATGTCTGAAAGTGGTTTTGATAATGAATTTTCTGCAGCAATTACAGGGTTGCTCAGCTTAGTTCTGTGTTCTGTTTCTTTCACAGGATCCAGAGCTTCTATTTCAACATCATTCACTTTGACTTCAATTGTTTGAGATGCAAATTCTGTGCTATCAGATGCCTGACTAGTCGAGGTGAGATTTAAGAAACCTCTCCCTGCCTCCTGGTTTCTTCCATCTTTAACCACATGTGCTAGTGTCATCTCAGTGTCTATTGGCAATAAAGGTGCTGCACTGATGCTTTTCTCATGTAGTTCCATCATTATTGACTCGTCTTTCTTATCAGCGCTGGGAATTGGAGGAACACACTCAGAAGTATTTTTGTTTATCACCAGAGGATTGTCTTGACTCTCTCCTCCAGAAACATGTCTGGAGTTATTTTCAGACCCCCTTCGTATTTCTGCATGTACCATTCCCTTAAGTCGCTCATCATTAACTTCTGCTGTCGTCACTAATTCCTCAGGTTCTTCTTGAATTGTGTAGATCATTGTAACATTATTTGTGCTCTCATTTAAGTCATCGTCTTTTACATCAACTAGCCTGGCAGTTTCTATCACATCTAACTCTGTTTGTGTATTAGTAGCATCATCTTGGATATGTGTGGTACTCATTTGGATATGTGGTGTTACCCGCATCGCTGAAGATATTATTTCCTCTTCTATTTCTTTTGTTTTTCCTTCTAAAATGTTATCACTATCTGTAGCTATTACTCTTTCTACTGAATATGCCTCTGATGCATCAACTGTACACGTTTCTGTGATTAATTGTGCTCTTGATTGTAAGGTGATTAGTTCTTCCTTCTTTTCTTTGATTTTTAAGGCAGTCCCTTCATCTTCCAGTTTACTTGAATTTGATGCATTTGCATCCTTGTTGTCATAGCTTCTGATTTTTTTTGCCATTTCTTCAGTTTCTTCATTAGAATGGATCATTCTGGAGTTATTCAGTGAATCTCTCTGCAAGGTACTTAGAATGACTTCCTGTGCACAGTCTGCGACAGGAGCAATTGATTTTGTTAACTCTGCAGTTTCATCAGCTTGTGTACTTCCCAAATTTGATTCACTCAGTATATTAGGCTGCCTACTTTCCCACATATTTAACATGCCAGTACTTTGTTGAAAACATCTGTACCACAAACTGTTTTCTGAAGGGCTACACTTGCTTGTTCCCATGGATGATTCATTGGCATCTTTCAGCATTGCTGCAAAGTTAGGTGCTGTTTTGTTATCCTGCATTTCTTCAAGCAACTGATTTTGTTTAATGACTGGCATAGTTACAATTTCACTATCTGCAGTAGAATGTGCATTCTTGTCTGAATCCAATGATAAATATGTTGATTCTTGATAGTACCTGTAGAATATACTTTCATTAGCCAAGGAAGGCTTGACTACACTAGAAACCTGGGGTTCAAGTGAAAAGGAAGGAGTACCTGGTAATGATTCTGATGTATGGTCATGTTCCTTTTCAAAAGAAATTTTAAATAAATGATCTGGTTTTTGGGTGTACAATGATCCCTCAGTCTCAAGGTAGCTGACATCTGCAATCTCTTGAGATTCAGTAGTTGTAGTAGATTCAGAATTGCTAAACTCATAAGACTGTGGTGCACTTGGCGCTGTGTCTGCAGGGATTTTAGAGACAATAGCATTTGATATTGTGAAATAATTATCATTATCAATTTCAACTATTGACGTATTGGTAACATTAGCACTTGCGACTGTATCTTCAAATCTTGCTTCAACAGTTGTCACCATAGATGGGTCCTTACTCGTTTGTTTCTTCAATACTTCAGAAGATGATTTTTCATTTCCATATATTATGTCAGATTCGGATTTCCATTGTGGTGTTTGACTGTACTCCTCTAATGGTTCCTCAAGGGCATATCCAGGTGTGAGACTCTCAGTGGATAACCCTGTTACATTGTCTTTGTCTTTATACTCTTTTGGCATGCTGTTAGCAGAAACATCAGAAATATCTGCTTCATTATTGAACACTGCGAAAGTACCTGATACTGTTGTGTGTCCATTTGTTTGAATCCTGATGGCAATTTCTGATTGTGCATCATGGTTATCATTAAGTATTATTTTTGGTGCATCTAACTTGTCATTCAGGTGGATGGCATTCATTGTAAAAGAGACATCTTTTGTTAGAGCATTAGCATTGTCCAAAATTTCCAATGTCAGCCCTTGCTTTTCACTCTTGCTTCCAAGTTCTGTTTCCTCAGTCTTTATTGCCACATCATCTTGCTTTGAAGCAATAACCATAGGATTTGCTAGAGCCCCATCTTCTGTATTAGCAAAGATGCTTTGTCTTTTCCTGCCTGTATTATCAGCTTGTTGGCTGGTCTCTGTTGTAGAAGTAAAATTATTTGAACTGTCAGGTTTCAAGTTTTGAGATGTTGCTGCTTCAACTGCATCTACCATGGAGCTGTGTGTCTTTGGTACATCTGTTTCATTTCCTTTTATATGGATTGTCTTTGAGGCAGAGGGAATATGGAACTTATGCTGGTCGTCCACCAGAATAATTGTTTTGGATGAGCTCTCAGTTTGGGTAGTTATGTGACTTGTTGTTATGTTAGCATAGTCTTCATTCTTGTGACTCTGATCATTGTGATCAGTAAGTAACTTATCTTTCTGAATGAAATGTTGTGCATCCCTGTCCGGTACACCATCTACTTTTGAATGCAAGTCTTCAGGTGTCATTGTTCGATCTTGGACAGATATGTCATCCAGACTGACAGCAGTTATCTTTTGTATACTGGTTGTATTTGACACTGCTGTATCAGCCTGTAATACTTGTTCTTTGGTGCTATCTATGGTGCTTGTTGTCACTGGGTTGCATTCCCTTTCTATCTTTGTTACCTTTTGGTGGTGTGGTCCAGTTAATTCTATCACCCTGCTAACTCCATTGAAAAAACTATGCTGCATCAGTTGTTCATTTTCTATTTTTGCATCTTGGACTAGCCCAGGTTTGTTTGACAGAAACTTTGCTGCATCGATTCTGAGCTGCAATTCAGCATTTGCCTTGCCGTGATCAATTAGGGGCATTTTTTCTTCTGATGGTGTTTGGACCACAGTCATTGTTGGGTCTTGCAAAAGGACACAAGGGTTAGTTTCTTCTTTTGTTTGATTTACGAGAGGTTGATCAACCGATGAAATCACACTCTTTTCATCTACTTCCGAAATTATGGGAGTTAGTGGTTGGAATGATTTTCTCTGCGATCTCTTCTTTCTGATTCTCCTTGCTCCTCGGTAAGTTGAATAAGTGATGGTTAATGGAACAGGCATGTCTTGTTCATGCTCAGATTCATTGGCTCTGTCTTCTAAACCTTGGCTATTCATTTCTTTGCGCTCGCCTGCTACAGCTTGTAGCAGCATTATAGTTTTCCGATAAGTGGCATCCTTGTCACTGCGTACTGCACCAACATCCTTTCCCAATGGAATACCTCCACCTAACTTCCTTAATTTCCTGAAAATTAAAAGAAAATTTTTTTTTTGACTTTCACTCTTGGACAGAATAACCTAGTGTTTATGTAGAGGACTAGTAACATAGAAATCTAGAGTTCAAATCCCATCACAGTAATTATGAAATGGAATTCAACAAATGCGATAATTTATGAACTAACATCAGAAAGCATGGTAATTTTTTAAAAAACCCAACTGGTTCATTAATGTGCTTCAGGGAGGGCAGCATGACTGCTTTGGACTTTTGATTCCAGTCTCACATCACATAGTCAATTAACTTATGCAAATAAATGTCACTTTTTTGGCCTTGGTCACACCCAAGAACAAATACAAAAGAACCCCATTATTTTATGTATGGTTTAGAATGCTGTTTTAAATCAAATAAAAGAAAACTATAACACTGTCAGTGATGCACCACTTAACAACAGTCACCATCTAATCATAATGCTGGAGTTAATCCAGAGGAAGAGAAAAAAATCCCCAAAAAATCAATCTTTTGATTTGAAAAATTTTACAAATTTCATGAGCACTGAATGTCTCAAAGCTCTTTATAGCCAATGAAGTATATCGTGAAGTGTAGTCCCTATTGTTGTAATGTAAGAAATATAGCAGCCAATTTGTGTTCAATAAACTTGCACAGACAGAAATGTGATAATAACTAGCTAATCTGATGATGTTAATTGAGGGATAAATGTTGCCCGGGACACTGGGGTTAACTCCCAGGCCCTTCTTAAAAACAGTGCCCCAGGATCTTTTATATCCAGCTGAGCAGTTAGATGTGGTTCTGATTTGAATGTTTCATGCAAAAGACAGCATTGTCTGACAATGCAGTGCCTTCTGAGTACTGCACTGGAGTGTCAACTTTGATTTTTGCGCTCAAGTCCTGTAGTTCAAAGATGAGTGAACTACCAACTGAGCCGTGGTTGACAAAAATATATAATAAAATACATAAGAGAACAAAATAAAAATATAATTGTCATACAGGACTTCAGAGCATTAGTTCCCCCAATTGTGCAATCTTGAAAAGGCTGCAAATGTATACAACATGAATACCATCCTTATAAGGAATACTTAATGACATGCATCAGAATATCACCACCTGACCCGTCACTGAATCAGTGCGGGCAAAGGGCAAATAACAGAAATGTCCATTGACCCGGAGTGGGAATTTCTGGTCTCTCTCGAATGAGGCTGTATAATTACACCCCTGATGCTTTTCCTCATAAAATAACAGTTTGAAATGGAGTCCAATTACTGTATATACTCACGTAAAAGTTGAATTTATGAAACTATTTTTAGTTAAAAGGTTAAGTGATTGACTTTTGCATGACTATTGTTTTCCAGGGGCTGACTTTCAACTACCAACACCCATAGCTCACAGAGGCAGCAGAGGACCATGCGGGGTTTTTAGCCTCCAAGTTTCAGATCTGATTGGAGCATAATGCAAGCCTTAAAAGGTGAGTTTTTAAATAATCCTTTTTCTTTTGCTACTGGGCCATGGGACTATTCATGACAGCTCAGTGAACTTACTTCCATTTCTGAGAGCTTGTGGCTTACATACACTGTGCACACTGGTACCCTAACATGTTCTAACCATACCTCTATCATTTCAATGTAGAATTAAACTCACACTAACATTTCCTGATATCTCAGTGGGCAAATTGCGCTTGTGATCTCCCACTAATACAGACCAATCAGAAAACTCCTACTTTAAATCCTGGGGCTGCATTTTATATGCCCCTGCTGGATATGTTTCCTGCAGGGGGCAATTGAAATTGGAGGGATGCCACTTTCTCACTTAGCCTTGTACTAATTGGGGGTGCTAAAATTGGCATCTCACATGCCATAATTAAATAACTAATCAAGCCAATTGAGCTTGAATAATAAGCTGCTGCACCATAACTTCAGTAAGAAGTCTCACAACATCTGGTTAAAGTCCAACAGGTTTGATAGTAAATGCCACAAGCTTTCGGAACGCTGTTCTTTAGTCAGGTGACTAAAAAGTTCTGATCAGAAACAGGGCATAAAAGACATGCACAGTTTACAGAATACTGATTAGAATGTGAGTCTTTACAGCTAATCTGCTATTCAAGTCTTAAAAGTGCAGACAATGTGAGTGGAGATGGCATTAAGCATAAGTTAAAGAGATGTGTATTGTCTCCAGACAGGACAGTTAAGGAATTAGTGGGGTTACAGGTAGTGTGACATGAACCCAAAATCATACGACATATGACAGCGCAGTCGCTGAGCAGAAACTAATAGCCAAGTTCCACACATATGAGGACGGCCTCAGCCGGGATCTTGGATTCATGTCACACTATCTGTAACCCCCATGACTTGCCTGAACTTGTAGCTTACTTGAACACTTACTGTCCTGCCTGGAGACAATACACATCTCTTTCACCTATGCTTAATGCCATCTCCACTAATATTGTCTGCACTTTTAAGACTTGAATAGCAGATTAGCTGTAAAGACTCACATTCTAATCAGTATTCTGTAAACTGTGTGTGCCTTTATATGCTCTATTTGTGATCAGAACTCCCTGCTCACCTGATGAAGGAATAGTGTTCCGAAAGCTTGTGGTGTTTACTATCAAATAAACCTGTTAGATTTTAACCTGGTGTCGTTAGACTTCTTACTGTGTTCACCTCAATCCAACACCGATATCTCCACTTCATGGCACCATAACTTGCCAGTGGACAGCCCAATTTTAAAAAAACTTTATCATCAGGCAAGGGGCAGCATGGTGGCACAGGGACAGCATGTTGGCATAATGGTTAGCACTGCTGTTTCATAATGCCAGGGACCAAGGTTCAATTCTAGCTTCGGATCATTGTCTGTGTGGAATTGCACATTCTTCCCATGGTCGGTTGGGTCTTCTCTCAGTGCTCCAGTTTCCTCCCAAAATCCAAAGATGTGCGGGTTAGGTTGATTGGCCATGCTAAATTGACCCTAGTGTCAGGGGATTAGTAGGGTAAACATTTGGGATTATGGGACTAGGGCTTGGGTGGAATTGTGGTCAGTGTACACTCAATGGGCTGAAAGGTCTCCTTCTGCACTGTAGGAATTTTATGATCTCCGAGGGCAGGAAGAAAAGGGTGTTTAGGGGTGCTCTTTGTGGTTCTGGGGGCAAATCCTCCCAAGACAATACCCCCTCCTTTTTCCTACTGACCTGCATAAGCATACTCATAAACTCCATTCTTCATCCCTAAACTACCCAAACCTTCCATACTCAAGACTCTGGACTTACCTTGAATCAGGATCTATTATTCCTGGGTACAGTCTCAGAAATGCCTGCTAATGTGGGTGTCGGGACTGATGAAGCTGTCAGCCAATGTGGCTGCAATTCCCAAGGGCCAAACTTCCTCCACAGTCAGGAGTAGAAGTCCTATAGTACCCCATTTTAGCCTGGCCACAGAGTATGATGTGGACTGGAATGGAATGGGCAACCAGGATGGGATTCAACCACACAGACTACCCTCATCTCCCACTCCCTGGTCTCTGATGTATTATTTTGATTGCAGAGGAGGGCAGTGAGCTGAATCAAGTGGAATGCCCTTGGAAAGTTGGAGACCAACTTTATGCAAGATCAATTATTACATGAGTTTACATGGCAAATCAAAACATTTTTCCTAATACTCGTATCTTCCCATTGTCAAGGTTTTCTGTGATGCAGCTGAAGCCAGTAATCCTGTATTATTTACAAATATCTACTCCATTTAAATAGCCAATTGTTATTTGAATCATAACCTTCGAAACATTGACCAATTCCAGCTCACATTAAAATTAAAAGGTTTGTGGGAGAAAATCTATCACTGAAGATCGCTACAGTCGGTTGTATATTCATTATGAGACATCAGTCTTATAAATTAGCTGTCAATTATAACTGCCTCCCATTTCAGCATTGTTTTTCATTTGGAAGGTCACATTAATTCAGATCAATGTGATTTCTTTCTTTAGAAGCTCCTTTCTAAATACAATAATACAACATGCTGGAACTTTGGGTCTCATTCACATCTGCGGGAGGTCGCCACCCAGGTACGTGTTGGGAGTTCAGGCTGCCGTTTGTTTCCAAGTGGCCCATATGTAAGTGATCGGTGGCTGTGGATGGGACAGCACGTCTCAGGATAGGGAGGGGAACTGAAGGCCTTTGCGGGGGATCTCAAGCCAAGTGAGCAACTGGAGACCAGTGGTAGTTGTTGGGGGCAGGGGAATGGTGGGCGATAGTGGGGTTGCAGGGAGAAGCAACTGGTGATCAGAAATGAATCAGTTCCAGCGTAGAGTCATTTAGATCCAAAATATTAACTCTCAGATGCTGCCAGCCCTGCTGAGTTTATCCAGCACTTTTTGTTTTGTAGAGGGAGGGGGGAGGGATTGATGGCTAGACGTGTAAGTGACTGGGAAGCAGTTGGAGGGATGAGATCAAAGTCCAGTGTCAGAGAATGGAGATCGCAGGTTGCAAACTTTGAGACTGGAGGCAAAAAGGATGAGGAGGGGAGCAGCGATAGTGATTGGAATGGTTTTCCACGAGAAAGTAACTTATTTCATTTGGAGGCCAATCTGGAGTGGGATATGCTGAGTACAGCAACTGGCAACAGACAAACCAATGCTGACAGAGCATTTATTGTGAAAGGCAAATATTTTAAGACAATGGCCTAGAAATTGAGCTGCATAGCATTCATTCTGTGGTTTTTGAAGGTTCCAAATGCTGAACATGAGCAGTGCAGCAAGCATTAAATCACTTATTTCTACTAAAACCCATTTCAATAACCCTTGCCTGTTCTTAATTGATACGGCAACACGCTTTGGGTCAGAAGTGAGCACTCATGGGGCCGAACTCTGCGATCTCAGTACACTGGGAGACCCTCTCGCTCCTTCAGTGGACATCGGAACCTCCCATCATTAGTGGCATGTTCCTCCAACCAGTTCCCTGCACACACTTGCCAGCTTCGGGGCCCTCCCGATGAATCCTGCTGCCTGAACCTAGACAAGCCCCCCATCCCCTTCATCATGACCCCTGGCATGAAACCCCCTGCATGACCCCCTCCTGCATAGCCTCCTATCCTAGCTCTCTTGTCATAGTCCCCCTGTCATAGCCCACTCAGACACCCCGTCATAGACCCCATTCAGGCCCCACCTCTTGACACTGCCTCTAGCACACTGGTGATGCACAGCCAGCACTGTTGGGTGACTGGTAGCCACTGCCAGCGTGTCCTCTGGGCACTGCACTGCTAGGCTATATCCCCAACCATCCAGGGATTTCAATGGCCTCCTAACCTCCTGGTGTAGCCGTCACGTCAAGTCTCTACTACAGTCTTGGCATTCTCATGCCGTGCCCGAAGGCTGGAGAGTCTAATGGCCATTAATGATTCTGATTTAAATGCTACTTTAAATATGCTAATCAGCCACATACTCTTTCTGGGGGTGATCTAGTTTGCACTATTAGGAAGGGGCTGAGCGGATCGCAAACTGTTTGGCGCTAGATGCAAAGCCGATTTTTAGCCCACACGCATATCCATACGGATCAGTGCAACCTGCACCAGGCAGGGTGAGGTCAGAAAATTGTTCCCTTACTGTTCAGAAGACAAAGGTAGTTTTAAATGATTTATATTTTTATATGTTATCATTTTAAAGGGGCTTAATTCAGTAGTTCTGTGCCTGGAAGTGTGAAAGCTACGGTTAGATTCATGCTGGACAAAGGTGTTTGTATGTTGGGTGGGGGGGTTGCTTTGGTTTTAATTCTAACTGTGTTTCTACTGTGTTTAGAGAGGGTTATGGAATTAAAAGTAAATGGAAGTGGTAGTGCTTTGCTTAAAAGGGGCCTTTTAAGATGGAAGGCTTTTAAGTTTCAGCTGGATATATTGCAGTTGAAGGAGGACACTGAGTAATGAACATATACTAACTCTGCCAAGAGAAATTGGACTGGACAAGGAAGCTGCAAAGAGTCAGACAACAGCTATGATTATAACACTATATTCTGCACTCTCTCATTTTCTTCTCTATGCATGGTATGCTTTATCTGTATAGCGTATAAGAAACAATACTTTTCACTGTATCCTAATACGGTGAAAACAATAAATTAAATCAAAATCAAAGGACCAGATACAGTATAAATAATTAGGGAATTGGGACAGAAAGAACCTCTTAAGACCGAAGCTAAGAGAATAGTGTTGTTCAGAGATGAATTCAAAGGCAGAAGCAGATACAGAGTTGTAAGTGAAAGTGACAACTGCAGCAACTAGAATTAAAGTGGGGAAGCAGAGTTCAGAGATAAATCAGAAGTTTGATGCTATTTTAACAGAGTCTGGAAATTGAGAGTTGAAACAATTCTGTACAGTTTATACAGTAGTTAAGAGAAAGAAATCCTAAAGGGGAAGTTGGAAATCTTGGGTACTAGATTCCTTATTAAAAATGAAATGAAAGCTTTATTTAAAAGAGTAATTTGGAGAATTTGGACTGGATTTCAGAATGCAAACTGCATCTTGTGAAAGATTTTAAAGTGTGTCTTTTTGGGAGTGCGGAGGTGGGGTGGGTGTTGAAGAGAAGTCCACAGACATTCACTTCAGCTCAGAGTGAAGGGTGCGTTTGACCACAGCCAATCTGTGTGCTTAAAGGGAGTTTGTGTACTGAGACCACTGTAGCTTAAGATGTATTTAGCAATCTATTTTAATCATAAAATCTGAATATTTGTTAAGCTAAGGGAGAGGTAAAAGAGTATTGTATCATAATCTAACTTTTTATGCTTAATAAATGTTTTTTCCTTGCTGTTATAAACTAATTAGTGGCCCCTTGATTCTGTTGCTCTACATTTTATTAAAAAAAGTAAATGTTAGTCTTTTTGAACTAGGGTTCCATTCTGGAATCTTCCATCCAGTTATAAGATCAACTGGGATTGTAACAATAGTCACTATTTTTGTGCCTTTGGAAGTCACAGAGCAACCACAGTATATGTACAACATGCGCCCCATTTCTATAGGCCAATGCTTTAAAATGTTTGCAACCCATTATAAATTATCTGTCAGTTTTATCTAACCAGCCAGGTTAAGCAAAACATATGTATGATAATCCCTCCATGATTTGTCATAAAGAGCGTGATCTGAATAGTCATGGGGCTTTGTGTGGTAAACAAAGCAAAACTGAAGGAACATAGTATACAAAGTTTTTCAACATTTTTCTCACTCCTTCTTCAGCTAAAATGACCACACCAAGCTGAGCAAAACTGGTAATGGATATTATTACATATGAACGGTCGGAGGTGTTCAAAGAGATGTTTAGTACAATATAAAATCTAAAGCCCTACTTGTATAATTAAATAACCTTAGTCAAAAAAGGCATGAGATGTTATAAACCCTTATGCAAATTTAACAAATAGAAAGACCATCAAAGAGATATAAAGCAAGTAGCAAGAGTTGTAAAAAGAGAAAGTGAGAAAAATATTTGAGTGATATCAAGCTTTTTACAAAAATGTCAAGTGAAAGAGAGTGACTAAGGCTTATGCTCATTCCCCACAGTAAACAGAAATTATTTGAAAGAAATCCATGGAATGTCACCCTACAGGTTTTTGAACTTATTAATCACTTCTTAAAATATTTGTGTTTCCTCCTTTGAGCTGAGAACATGGTAACAATTTTTTTTAAATAATCCTCGGATCTTCTTGAATAATATTGTGGAACTGAATAGATGTATAAATTGATCAAAAGATTATTGAGATGTTCCACAATAGGTTAAAATTTGCTGGGAGCAATGACTTGCCCATAGACTTTCTCTGGGCTTTTTCAAAACCAGTTGCTGTCAGCAGGCCTTGTAAATAAGGGGCACCCCCTCTACAGGCCATTTGGACATGTATTATATCACAATATATGCAAGTTCAAGAAGTACAATTGCAGTGATTCGGAGCAGCAACCAGACATCATATAGAATATTGTTTTTAGTTATGGGCAATCTATCTAAGAAAGGACAGAATGGCTGAATTCTTATTAAACGTGGGTTCTAATTCTTGGGGAAAGGGACATTAAGAAGTCATCTGATTGAGGTATTTAAAATCAAGAAGGCATTAACTAGATGATGGCAGACTCTTTTTTCTCATGAAGGGACAGGAGTAAGAAAACATAGAGGTGGGAATTGACATGAGTTATGTCCATTATTTGAATGTAAAATCAATGGAAAGTAAATTGATTTTACAATGAGATGTCCCTGCACCCAATTTGCACATTGATCCCAATGATAATGTTTAGTACTTTTGTTTAGGTGGACAGGCAACTTAGTGGTGTCTTCACTCAAACATGTTGCCTGTGAAGATGTGACCTGATAACACAGGCACATTACAATAATGAAGTTCAATTTTCAATAATCATTGGACCCCTTGGTTTAAACAATGTTGCCCATGTAACATTAGGTGCAATTAGGGTAATGCGATGGCATAGTGGTTAGCACTGCTGTCTCACAGCACCAGGGACCCAGGTTCAATTCCCAACTTGGGCCACTCTCTGTGTGGAGTCAGCACATTCTCTCCATGTCAGCGTGGGCTTCCTCCGGATGCTCTAGTTTCCTCCCACCGTCCAAAATTCTCCCTTGGTGTACCTGGGTACAAGCTAGAGTTTGACAACTCAGTGATTGTCACAGTAACTTCATTACAGTATTAATATAAACCTACTTGTGACACCACTAAATAAAGAAGCCCACACTGATAGCTATGTCACACTTTAAGATTAGAGCTAAGAGTTACATTTCCTTCCTGATTTACATCTAGATGCCTGTGCATTCTGGGCACAAAGAAGTCAAAAAATGTAAAACATTACGGAATTTGGGATATAAGTGAGTTATGCTTGTAATTATAATAAAGCAAGTAACTGCAATTCTTTCAATGTTCACATTTACCCCCCGAGCCTCACTTACAAACCTGGTCAAATCCCCAGCACTGAAAGACAGTTTCCTCTAATTGCAGTTGCTTAGGGATGGAGAGGGGTTTATTGCTTTGTGAAGAGATTTTTAGACAAACAGGCAGCAATAGTCATATTAGCTCAATAGAAATCAATAGATTTGTAGTGAGATAAAGGGAGCAATTCTCTGACCTTGATACACAAGGCACAGATCATGCTGATCCCAAAGAATTGTGTGCAGACCTACAAAATTGGCTTCGTGCCCGCTGTTAAATAGTTTGCGATTCTCCCGGCCCCTTTATAATGGCGCAAACTGGGTCATGCCCAGAGAGGGCACAAGGCCTATTAGCATATTTAAAGTAGAATTAAATTTGCATAGCCCCTACTCGACTCCCAGTGCACAGGATTCTCCAGTCTTTGGGCATGGCGCGGTAATGGTGAGAAACACTACTGGTCTACACCAGCTGAGACCTGGTCACATCGGGGGGGGCTTGAAGGGTATTGAAGTGCTCGGGTGACCGGGGGCCTGGCTGGGCAGTGCTCACTTGATGAGGTTCATCTGGCACACCAGCAGTGTCCAGCGGACACCCTGGCACAGACAACCTGGAATTTCAACCAGATACCTCGACGGTTGCCACTAGATACTCTGGCAGCTGCTACCAGATACACTGGCAATCTTAGTTGGACACTGTCAGTGTGCCAGTTGGGCAGTTCCAGGGAGGTGAGACCTTAATGGAAGCAATGATGGGGGAAGGGGGTTATACACAGGGATCATGATTGGGATCCACGATGGAAGATCTCAATGCAGGCAACGCGTGTTGGGGAAGGGGTGGGTGTAGAGTGGGATTATCTATGGGGGGAGCGAGGGGTGTCCCTGTGCACTGTGAAATTGGGGCACCGTTGTGATCATGACTGGATTTCTGGGATGAGAGAAAGGGAACTAAATGGAACAAGATACTTCCAACACCACTGAAGCATAACTCCTCCAATATTCTTTAGGAAATTAAGGTTGCCAATGGGTTAGAATACCCTATAGTGAATGAAAAAAACAGTGCAGGCACCAGGTTGGGAAAGAAATAGAGGAAAGGGTATTTTAAAATAATGACTATAAAATCACTGCTCGTCACTGGTCATTGAATTTCTCTGAAACATTTCTTTAAATACTCTTTAAAAATTGTAATGTTTTCAAAGTAACTTACTGATGGACTGCATAATCTGTGAGACAAATTGAATCATTAAGCCTTTCTTCTGATCTTCCAACTTCCTTGTATTGTCCGGATGTGCTTGAATTAATTCCTATTGCTTTAGGATGTGCAATCTCAGATTTAGTCCACTCAACTAATTCTGTTTGTGCAGATGTCTGCTCTGTGGCAGGACTACATATCACCAGTGTTTCCTTGCCATTTTCTCTGGCACCACCTCTCCTACGGAGAGGATCCTTTTCTGCACCATCGTTCAGAAAATGATTTGGTATATGAACTCTGTATTGATTTTCAGCATTTGAATTGTGGCTGTTGACATTCCCCTTTTGGCACTGGGTAAGTGATTCACCTGGTCTAGATTTTGGAGCTTGTCTGAAAAAGCTTCCCCATTTTGGTTGAACTACATCCTCGGGTTGGTTCAAATTATTTAATGGAAATTCAGCAGTGGGCTCACTGGCTGTTGGTCTTTCTTGGGCTGGAGACTTCTCTTGATCTGTGGAACCGTGAAAAACCTTTCAGAATGCAGGAAGAAAGGAAAAGGGGTCAATGCAGCTCCAAGTTTTAAATCTTTTTTGTCACTGATTTAAGCAGTGATTTGAAAACACGTTCCAGAAATCAAAGTTTCTGATTACCTTTGCCAGGTCTGTGAACAGTTTATTTGGAGATCCAGGGAATAATTGTTCATCTTTATGTCCATCTTTTGGATTGATTGCAGTCTGACCATCCTTAAGACTAGAGCAAAACAATCATAAAACAAACACCAAAGCAAATATTATAGCAGACAAAAAGGAAATAAAGAGAAAATAACTGAATAAAGATTTTAAGGAAATATTTTCAAATTGTCTTAAATGCACAGTGGTCAGCACTGCTACCTCACAGTATCAGAGATCCGGGTTCGATTCCCAGCTTGGGTCACTGTCTGTGCAGAGTCCGCAACCTCTCTCCTTATCTGCTTGGGCTTTCTCCAGGTACTTTTATTTCCTCCCACAGTCTGAAAGATGTGCTGGTTAGGTGCATTGACAATGTTAAATTCTCCGTTAGTCTACCAAACAGGCGCCAGAGTGTGGCAACTAGGGGATTTTCACAGAACCTTCATTACAGTGTTAATGTGAGTCTATTGGTGATTACAAAATAAGCTTAAAAAATCCCAGCACAGCATAATAATATGCTGGCATATTAAATAGGGTTCAGTTGATCATAGAACATAGAATCCATAGAGTGCAGAAGAAGGCCATTCAGCCCATCAAGTCTGCACCAATTCTTACTGATGCCTTATTCCCATAACCCTGCTAATCCCCCTAACCTGTGTATATCATGGAAAATCCACCTAACCTGCACATCGTAGGACTGCGGGAGAAGAAACCAGAGCACCTGAAGGAAGTGGTGACTCACCTGATGAAGGAGCAGCGCTCCAAAAGCTCATGATATCAAATAAACCCGTTGCACTTTAAGCTGGTGTTGTGAGGCTTAGAACATAGAACATAGAACAATACAGCACAGAACAGGCCCTTCGGCCTTCGATGTTGTGCCGACCAAAATAAAAACCAATGCCCCTCCAAACTAAACCATTCCCTTCTCTTCCATATACTTATCAATTAACCTCTTAAACGCCACCAAACTTGGCGCATCTACAACAGCTGCAGGCAGGGCATTCCACTCCCTAATCACTCTTTGAGTAAAGAACCTACCTCTGATATCCGTCCTATAACTCATACCCCTTAATTTAAAGCTGTGTCCCCTCGTGCTAGCTTTCTCCATCCTAGGAAAAAGGCTATCACTGTCCACCCTATCTAAACCTCTAATCATCTTATATGTTTCAATAAGGTCCCCTCTTAGCCGCCTCCTTTCTAACGAAAACAACCTCAAATCCTTCAACCTCTCTTCATAGGACCTGCCCTCCATACCAGGCAACATCCTGGTAAACCTCCTCTGTACCCTCTCCAATGCCTCCACATCTTTCTTATAATGTGGGGACCAGAACTGCACACAATACTCCAAGTGCGGCCGCACTAGAGTTTTGTACAGTTGCAACATGATGCTGCGGCTCCTAAATTCAACCCCCTACCAATAAAAGCTAAGACTCCATATGCCTTCTTAACAACTTTATCCACTTGACTGCCTACTTTCAGGGATCTATTGACACATACACCAAGATCCTTCTGTTCCTCAACACTATTAAGAGCCCTACCATTAGCCCTATACTCTACACATTTATTGTTCCTGCCAAAGTGCATTACCTCACACTTTTCCACATTAAACTCCATTTGCCACCTCTCGGCCCAGCTCTGCAACTTGTCCAAGTCACTCTGTAAACTATAACACCCCTCTTCACTATCTACCACTCCACCGACTTTAGTGTCATCTGCAAATTTACTAATCCATCCTCAATACCCTCATCCAGATCATTTATAAAAATTACAAACAGCAGGGGCCCCAAAACAGACCCCTGAGGTACACCACTTGTCACCGAACTCCACGATGAATATCTCCATCAACCACCACCCTCTGTCTTCTATCTGCCAGCCAATTCCTAATCCAATTAGCTAAATCACCCTCTATTCCACACATCTGCATTTTCTGTAGAAGTCTTCCATGGGCCACCTTATCAAACGCCTTACTAAAGTCCATATATACTACATCAACCGCCTTACCCCCATCCACCTCTTTGGTCACTTTCTCAAAAAACTCAATGAGGTTAGTAAGGCATGACCTACCCTTCACGAAACCATGCTGACTATCCCCAATCAATTCATTTCTCTCTAAATAACTATAAATCCTATCCCTAATAATTCTCTCCAATACCTTGCCCACAACAGAAGTAAGACTCACTGGCCTATAATTCCCAGGAAGGTCTCTCTTCCCCTTCTTAAACAATGGGACCACATTCGCTATCCTCCAGTCCTCCGGAACCACACCCGTAACCAACGAGGACCTGAAGATCAGAGCCAGAGGCTCTGCAATCTCCTCTCTTGCCTCCCAGAGAATCCTAGGGTAAATCCCGTCCGGCCCAGGGGACTTATCCAACTTCAAACCCTCGAGAATTTCTAACACATCCTCCCTATCTACTACAATACTTCCCAATTTGCAACCCTGTACCTCAGTGTTCTCCATAGCTACATTTCCAGCACTCTGCGTGAATACCGAAGAGAAATATTTATTCAGTGCCTCACCAATCTCTTCAGGCTCCACGCACAACTTCCCACTGCTGTCTATGACTGTACTTACTGTACAGTCATAGCTTCTTACTGAACTTACTTCCTTACTGAATTTCTTACTGTACCAGAGAGTGCCTATGGAGGAATAAGACACCACACCAACCTTTTTTAAAAATACACTAATAATCAAGTACCAGTGGCACAAATAAGAATATTATGGGTTAGAATGTCTATAAGGGTTCTATCACCCCTTGTAACTTCAGCAAAAAAATGGAGAAAGCTGCAAAGTTAAAAAGGAATAAATAAAAGTAAATTTTAAATATAATTTATATGGTGCCTTTCACAACTTCAAAAGCGCAGATGGCTATTTATGACCTTTCCTATGGTTTCCCTTGACGTTACAATGGAAGATTGAGAGACCTGATGAGAAATTCTAACCTTTACTTTGCAATTTCTCTGTGCTTGTTACTAGTAATAAACGTTGAAGTGATTATATTCATGTTTATGATATTGGTACAAATTACTAACATAGGAACCCCTCCCTAGTGATATCAAAACCTCAGAGGATGAAACAGGGAGTGTCTGTGATCTGTACTTATGATGCTTCTTTGATGATTCAACAACTTATTCATGGTGCCCTCCCATTCAAATCAAGGAACACAAGAATGTAGTCATGCCACATCAAGTTTACGCATGAAACAGCAATAATTATTATCTGGCAGGGAAGAGAAGCACCCAATGAAATTAATTTACATAATCGGATAGAACTTCTGTGGAGTTCTCCCAATCTCCTTGGTGGATATTCTAGTTTAAATGGCTGTTTATGTTGTTCCTATGGTGAAAATGTCAAACTTCGGTGAAAGTCATAGTTGATGATAGGAAGGACTCCTATAGGAATTCTAACAATAAACTTTTCTTCTAATTTAATCAAAACATCATCAATATAAAGGAATGTTCCAGAACAAAAGAACTCTTGTGTTGTCTCATCCTGGAATTTCCTTATATAAAAATACTCTCATTAAAAAAACAAAGTAATAAAACACATTGAACTATCTTTCACAATTATTTTCCTGAATTCTGTAATCAATTCTAGATGAAAAACTCTACTCAAGTCTATTGTTGTAATATAACATTAAAGGATTAAATTGCAGAGCAGTGACAGCATAGAGATGAAGCTTTGTGGCTAATAGTTATTTAATAACAGATTTATTATTTAACAATGCCTGATATGTAAAAATCAATTATCTTTATCCCCACATTGATCTCTCCCACTTGCCTGTCCCTCCCCCACATTAATCTCACTCTCCTGTCCCTCCCCCACATTGATAGCTCCCATTTATCTTAAGTTAATTGTTAACTTATTTGTGTAACAAATAGGCTTACATTAACATGGCAATTAAGTTATTGCGAAGATCCTCTAGCTGCCACACTCTGGCACCTATTCAGATACAAAGAGAAAATTTAGAATGGCCAATGCACCTAACCAACATGTCTTTAAGACTGTGGGAGGAGACAGGAGCACCTGGAGGAAACCCGCACAGATACAGGGAGAATGTGCAGACTCCACACAGATAGTGACATAAACCAGGAATTGAAGCCGGGTCTCTGGCACTGTGAGGCAACAATTCTAACCACAATGCTATCGCACCTCCACATTCAGCTCTCTCCCTTATCTGTCCCCTGCTTCACATTATGGGCGGCATGGTGGCACAGTGATTAACACTGCTGCCTCACAGCTGAAAGGATCCAGGTTCAATTCTGGCCTTGGGTCACTGTCTGTGTGGAGTTTGCATTTTCCTCTTTCCATGGGTTTCCTCTGAATGCTCCCACATTTCAAAGATGTTTGGTTGATTAGCCATGCAAAATTGCCCATTAGTATCAGAAGGACCAGCAGGGTAAATACAGAGGATTCAGGGGAAAGGGCCTGGGTGGGATAGTTGTCGGTGTAGGCTTGATGGGCTGAAAGGTCTCTTTCTGCACTGTACAGATTCTATGATCTCTCTCTCTCTCTCTCTCTTCCTCCACACAGTTCTCTCTCACCTATCAGCCTCATCATCTTTTATTAATCTCTTCCTGCACACAGAATGATCTCTCTCAGGATCACAAAATTGTTATGGCACAAGAGGAGGTCATTCAGTCCATCATGTCTGCACCACCTCCCCAAATGAGCATCATGGTTTAGTCTCGTTCCCCTGCCTTTTCCCAAAACCTCTTCACATTGTCTCTATACAAATAATACTCCCTTGAATGCCCCTGCTACACTTCCAGACAGATCCCTTGTTGTATGAAAACATTTCTTTGCTCATCAAATTTGCTTCTTTTGCAGATCATTTTAAATTTGTGACCTCTCCTTCTTGGTCCTTTTATGAGGAGAATAGTTAGTCCCAATCTACTCTGTTCAACCCCTTTATGATTTTGAACACCTCTATCATATTTCCTCATAGCCTTTTCCTCTCCAAGAACAGTCCTAACCTCTTCAATCTATACTCTATATTCTATGCAGCTTATACTCTTATACTCTGTACAGCTGAAGTCTCTCATCCCTGGAATCATTCTTGTAAACTTCTTTTGCACTCTCTCCAACGCAGTCACATCCTTGCTGTAATGTGGCACCCAGAACTGTACACAATACTCCAGCTTCGGTCTAACTAGTGTCTCATTTACCTGTGCCCTCCTTCATACAGATTGATTTCTCTTAGTTATCTGTTCCCTCCTCCACACAGACTGGTGTTTCTCACTCATTTGTAACTCCTCAGTACTGACACGTCTTCTTCTTGCCTCTCTGTGTAACCGTTCTCATCCCATTTTGCAGAAATCTATCTCCAGCTCATTATCAGTTGATTGTTGCTCTCGCTTTTTGCTATCCATTCCACTGATCTCTAAGTGCACCTGCAACATGAGCTTGCACACTTCTCGCTTTCCCTTGGTGTCGAGGAAGCATAGATTCTTTCACTTGCTGCTGGTCCAAACTTAATCCATTTGAGCAAAATGAAGGTTCATATTATTTTCTATGCCCAACACATTGTGCGAAAAGAGCCATCAGGAGGCTCACTGCTCACCTCTCTTTCTCGGAAATATTGCTCGTAGACTTATCCTCTTCAGCAGATTTGTTCGAAGAAAACAGTTTAGAGAAGCTTTTTGCGACGTCCTCCTGCCAGATTGCTGGTAGTTTAAACATATTCATTTCTCTCTGAAAGCTACAGGGAGCGGCACACCTCTTAGGCAGCCAACTTGTAAACTTACACTGAAACCGGGGAAAAAACGCAATGCTAGACTGGTCAAACTTGTAAGGCTGGGCTGGAAGTACGATATTATTAATAGTCAAAAACTATGGAGGAGGAGTTTCTGTATCTTAATCACGTCTTCAAACATGTATCGCACATACAAGAAAAAAACGATGCAGCAATTGTAACCATGTCCTTCAGTATGAGACTGTATATGTAGTATCTTACTTTTTCTATCGGTAATTAACGTTTCAATTTTCTTTCTTAACGCCTCCTTGTTCTTCAACATACGTTAAAAGATAATTTACTTCGAATCGCTATGGTACTGGAGGAAGCCATTTGGCCCATCCAGTCTGCACTAACCACAATCCCAACCAGTCCTACTCCCATTAACCCCATCTATTTACCTTGCTAGTCCCCCGACACTAAGGGACAATTTAACATGGCCAATCAATCTAACCCACGCATCTTTGGATTGTGGGAGGATACTGGAGAACCCCGAAGAAACCCACCCAAACAGGGGGGGAACATCCCAACTCCACACAGTGACCCAAGGCTAGCACTGAACCCAGGTTCCTGAAACTGTGAGGCAGCAATGCTAATCACTGTGCCACCATGCTGCTCATTTTGTTATTTTCATACAATAACATAACCTAAAGTACCTTCACTGTTAATTGGACATCTAACCCTTCTGGAATTAGGCGTTAATACTCAATAATAGGGGAAAAAACATTGCATTTATATAACCCCTTTCAAGACTATAACACACCACAAAAGTACTTTACAAACAAGGAAATACATCAAAAGTCAGGGGAATTCACTGTTGTGATATAGGGAAATATATCAATCAATACAACATTTCATAAACAATGTATGCATTGATAGCAATAGCTGGATAATCTGCTTTTGGTGCCAGAGGTTGTAGGATTGATAGTTGATTTGCTTATACAACTTGGTGGTTTAATACTCAAGAATCCATAACCAGATGTTTAATTTTCTACTGTATTCTTCTGTCTCCATTTCCAAAAAGCTAAAAGAAATACAAATTTAATAAAAATATTAAATCTTCAGCTGGGTGTGATTTATGATTTTTAGTTTTGCCACTGCAGTGAATTAGCTTACCTTTTTCTGCTAAGCAAATGGACAAATAAAAATGTAAGGAAAGAGCTTTGCATTTATATAACCCCTTTCAAGACCTAAGCACACCACATAAGAGTCTGGGTTTCATTTTCTGTTTCATCCGTTTAAATTAAGTGTTCATTGAGTTGACTGAGCCACAATGGCAAACCAAGTAGTAATCTGCTGATGTGTTCCATTGTGTACGATAAACTGATGCACACTTGACTTTTGCCAGTTTATAAAGGGAATGTATTTACCAGAAAAGATTTAGTTCTGTGCTATTGCCTCAATATTTGTGATGCTAAGTTATTCACATTGGTATTAAGAAAAATACAGTATTCTTTGAAATGTAAGAAGCATTAAAAATTGATGCACAGAGAGAATGTATGTATTTCAACAAAGAACATAAAGCTTGCATACAGCTACAATACTTTTTTGCTCTGACTGTAGAATCAAGAATAAGAGATTTATCATGTAAGACTGAGCTATGGAGGATTTTCTTCACTCTTTGAAATTATCCACCTCAGAAGGTTGTAGATGCTCCATTGGCAAGTACATCTGAGACAGATTTTTGCTCTCTTGATAAATTTGAGGGATGCTGGCTGGGAAAGTGAGGTTGGAGTACATCAGCTATGATTGTCTTGAATGGTGGCACAGACTTGAAGGATTGCATGATCTACTTATGCTTCTCTTTCTTATAATCATACATTTAAATGGCTATGGTATGAATCCTGAAAAAAGAATAAATATTGATGCTTTCTTCCAGAAAGTAAGCTCAATTTGTTTCACATTTTTGGGTGAGGAACAAAGGAGACCATGAAGGTCAATGAAAATAATAGTGTATTCAACACTATCAGACACAAGTGTGAGACTGTTGATAGTAAAATAAAAAACTAGTTAATTCAAGCATGATTAATAATGTAAATGGCAAAACTTGTAGGGGAAAGGGAAATATAACAGGAGTTGATATATATTCAAACAGCCAGGTGTTTAAATAATCTTGACTGGCTAATGTACTTGAGTTCAAAACAACACTGGTTAGAGGCGAGTGGCCACACCTTACCCAATGCCAGGTCCTTCAATTAGGCACCTCATGCCCATGAAAGAGGATCACCTTTTCCCCTCCATCCACAAAGATATAGGCTCTAGTGGCCTTCTGGACGCAAGGGACAGCCATGCCAATTATATGTGATCACTGAGTTACCACTAAGTTCCAGAGAATCTGGGCTCAGGGAAAACTGATGTCAATTGGCTCAATAACAATTCTAACTGACAATCCACCATGGGCAGCCAAGTTTTCATCATGGGCCTATTTCCAATTTCAACTTAATTGTGGGAGTTTTTCCCCATCATCAAGAGTCTGATGGGTGATTTCTACTGTAATTAAGTGGGTCTAGGCATCATATTTCATGCTACAAAGGACTGCATCAAATCCATCATATTAAGTTTGTAGCAATGATGTAATGGGTTGACAGAGGAAGTACACGATCAAGGCTTGTAAATGTGAAATATATGCTGCAAGCACAATAAAACCACTGGATCAGTGGAAAGAAGAACAAATGAACTCTCTCTGATGGTTTCACTTTCTAGCACAGTACAGGTAAGGATTTAGTAGCCAAGCTATTATGTCCTATGTAAGTGTGAAAGCCTCAAAATGCTTATTAGACCCGTAGGAAAATATGTGTCATGCAAAAAAGTAGAACATTTTATGGAATTGAAGACTCCCAATCACCTTTTGATATCTGAAGATTCCAAAAGAAACTGCACACCGTTTGACTTGCTTTACTTTAATTTCAATTCACAAGATAGGCTAGAATAAAAAAGGCTCCTTAGCTAATTTGATTTGATTTTTCTATAACACCCACTTAAACGTGATAATAATAATCTAAACAAATACAATTAGAACTCTCTCAAAACTTATTAACTTAGGTGAACTGCAAAAATGAAACATGCAAAATAGTGTATCTGGTTTAGCAACTTAACAAAATGGATGAAGGAAGAAAACTAAAGGTCAGGTTTTTCTCTGTCATCATTAATGCAATGGATGGCCCAGATTTTGTGGTATGGAGATGTCAGTGTTGGACTGGGGTAAACACAGTAAGAAAGTCTCACAACACCAGGTTAAAGTCCAACAGGTTTATTTGGTAGCAAAAGCCACTCGGTGACGATTTCTCACCAGATTTTGTGGTTAATGATGAAGTGACACTCATCACTGACCTCAAAGAAAGATACCCACAAAGACTTAGTGATTTCCTTGGAATAGATTTCTCCTTTCATCTAGTGTCAAGTCAAAGGGATTGCTAGGTTTCTGGCAACAGTGATGTCATCATGCAGGGTAAGCAGTTCATCACATTGTGGAATTATCACAGCCCAGGAAGTGGAAAGAAAAATGTGCTCATTAATTTTTATAAATTTTACAGAGATCAAAATAGAGTCTTGGGATTACATGAAATATCAAAATTAAAAATAAAAAGCTTAAAGAGTTTTGGTATTATGGAAACATCTGGCCTTACACAAATGTAAAACTGGTTTTGTGGGGAAAGGGGTTCTTCATCAGAAGTTATAACTTCAACATTATGTTGAAGTGCAAGTTGCATTTTTATTACAAGAGGAGATATTTTTATGGTTTTTAAGCAGTGATATTACAGTATAAAAAGACAAGTTTTTGTCAGTGGTTTCTAAAAGACTGATATATATGGAGACTTCAATAGTGCACTCCTGTGGATGAGTGAGGAATCACAGAACAACTTTTGGATTTCCAAGTTTAATCACACATATGTGAACACTAGATGTTGCTGTGAGTTTCATTGTGAACACTGAAACATTGACCATTTTCTTATTATTACAACAACAAAATCTGGGCCTTGCAATTAGTGAAAAAGGGTCAGGTTTTGAAAATACATATTTTTATGAAAATGTCTGCAAAGGATGCACCAAATCTAGAAGAATACTTTTGTTTTTATTTCAAGTATTCTGATTTGCTATTTTATAACAAATATTAGATTAATTACCTGCAGAAAGAGCTATGAATTGGTTCCCCTTCCCTGCTGGCCCACTTCAATGGAAAATGTTGTGCAGCACTGTAGTAAACAAAGAGTATTACAATTTTACAACAACCTGACAGTATGGCCTGTAATGTAGTTGCCAAGGATCTAACAATCCTGACACTGGGACAAGTTTGAAGTTATTTTTCATGCAGTTTGGAAAAATACGATATGAGAATGCATGAAGCCACTCCCTCTCAGTTACACATTTGGAGCCAATTAGCCAGCAGCAAGCCCCAATTCAAGGCTCTTTACGTCAGTTGTAGATTTGATATTTCTAGGAAACTGTGACATTAAATTCTCATCGAGTACACCTTACAGACCAATACAACTTAAAAGAATTGCATAATACAATTCTAAGTAGAACTACATTGTATCCGAGCATTACAAAAATACTACATTATTACTTTGACTCCTATGTACATTATTTTGCTTTCTTAAGCATACGATTTGAAAGACAGATAAATTAAAGTTTGGTCCCCAACATGATGAGATATATTTAGTATAATGTTCCTTTCTCAAGCTGTGCCAAATCATATTCTTCTGTATCCCTTTTCAGAGGTCTTCATACCTTCATTGCTTTGATTTGATCTGGTGAATCAAGAACACAAAATCAATAATTTTGATGCGAGCAGGAAAGGAGAATGCTTTTTTCTGATAAAACTAGGAAGGGTCAATTATAATCATATGTATTTACTAAAAAAAAATGACTGTCACATTTTAAAATGGAGTCAGTAATTGTAGAATTATTGGTTCCTTTGTTATGAAGGGATAATCATGGAAATAACTGCCTTATGTTATTAGAAAATAAAAACAAACTTGCACACCAAATCTTAAGTTGAGACAGGAACAATGATACAAGGGAGTCTCTTCTAAAGGAAGGAGATGCCTGGCCATAACTGGAGAAACTGAGTAGGCAAACAAAGCCTGAAACAGGATTAGATTGTTAAAGAGAAGCTATAAATTGATAGAAGATTCACACTGGTGGGTTAGGGTGTGCTTTTCTGAAGTTGGACTTGTGGAACATTAATGGATCTAAGAAAAATGAACATTGATGGTCATCTGATTTACTTAGAAAACGTGACTTGGGATGGGTGTGATTGCTGACTCACTCAACTTGTCCAGTCACACTGAAGCACTTCTGCGTCCTTCTCACAGCTCACCCTCCCACACAGCTGTGTATCATCTGTAAATTTTGAGATATCACATTTAGTTCCCTCATCTAAATCATTAAATACTTGGTGAATAGCTCAGGGTCCTACCACTAATTTCCTCAGTATCCCACTGTTCACTAACTGTCATTTGGAAAAAGACCCATTTATTCCCACTGTTTCCTATTTGCCAACCTGTTTTCTAACCATCTAATACTCTATCTCCAATTCTACGTGCTTTAGTTTTACACCCTTATTTGGGACTTTGCCAAAAGAATACACATCCCCTGGCTTGCTCTTCATTAACTCTACTAGTTATCCTTGAAGAATTCCAATAGATTTGTCAGGCATGATTTTCCTTTTGAAAATCCATGATAACTCTGTCCGATTCTATCGCTTCCATCCAAGGTCCAATGGCTGAAAGAATAACTAGGTAGTACTGTAGATTCTTTCATAAAACACACAGGCTGGTCACTTTTCATGAACAAACAGCTATTAATATTATTTTCTGCCAGGGTCGGAGATTTTATTAAAATAAGACGTTACAAGTAGCATACCACTTGTCAGAGGGTGGCACAGTAGCATAGTGGTTAGCACTGCTATTCACAGCTCCAGGGACCTAGGTTTGATTCCTGGCTCGGGTCACTGTCTGTATGGATTTTGCACATTCTCATGTTTGCATAGGTTTCCTCCGGGTACTCCAGTTTCCTCCTACAGTCCAAAGATGTGCAGGTTAGGTTGATTGGCCATGTTAAAATTGCCCTCAGTGTCCTGAGATGCGTAGGTTAAAGGGATTAGCAAGTAAAATATGTAGGGATATGGGGTAGCACCTGGGTGGGATTGTTGTCGGTGCAGATGGACCAAATGGCCTCTTTCTGCAGTATAGGGTTTCTATGATATAACAAAAAACTCAAATCGTAAGACATAAAATCAGTTACAAGATTTTGTAACAACCCTATGAAACAGTTTTGACTTATTTTAACAAGTGTAGATAAAGATGCAGAAAGACAGCTTTTATCAACATCCCATATAGTTGGGATAGCGGGGATGTGGTGGAAAGGGGGATTTAATCTCCTACTTCCTCGCCTATAACAAAAAAGATTTAAATATGGATATTTTCCTTCTTCTTTCTGCTCCATGTGTCCATTCCTTGCTGTGAATCAATTCCATGAATGGATTTGCCCTTCAATAACTCACCCATGTGGTTATTATTCATGTCTGAGCCTCTAGTGAGCGCTCTCACAATTAAATTGTGAAGCATCACTGTCAAGCCTGATTCCAACTTCATCTGATATCCAATTACACGTACTTTTGGCAGAGGTCTCTGGAATCTGGAGCAATTGTGCTGTCTTTACTGACACCCTGATTGAGACCAGTTAACACTGTGGGAAAGGAACCCAAAATAGTCCTAGTTGTGTGATCTGCTACACTTTAGACATACTTGCTGAACAATAGAGAGTTCAGAAGTGTAATAATTAAAACTGACATAGAATAGTTTTAATGCAGAAGGCAGTCATCTGGTCCATCTCTGAAAGTACATTCCGCTGCCATTTTCCCCATAGATATCTCTCAAAATAATTGTCCTAGCCACTAATTGCCATTGGATTGTTTAGTAATCACCTTTTATCATTGACCTTGTCAGCAACGGGAAGTTTGTCCCTATCTGCTCCATCCATATTACTCATGAATTTGAACACTTCTTAAATTTCTTCTTATTCTTATTTTCTCCAAGGAGAACAGGCCTAGCTTTTCCAAGCTAGCCAAATAACTGAAGACATGTCCCAATTTTATCCATATCACTTACCTGAATTTGTAATAGTTTTATTGCATCTAAAAAGATATTTAATTTTTCTGGAAGTGCTCAGTGAGATAGACTTCAAACGGATCTAGCAATTCAAGACTGGACATCCATGAGGCACTGTATGCCATCAGCAGCGGCACTATACTCAATTACAATCTGCTACGTAATGACCTGGCACATGCCCACTGTCCCATTATCACCAAGCCAGGGGATCAATCCTGGTTCAATTATGAATGCAGGAGGACATGCCAGGTGCAACACCAGGTATAAAATGAGGTCAAGCTGAGAAAGCTACAAGGTTACTTGCATGCCAAATAGCATAAGTAGCAAGTAACAAGTAACAGAGCTAAGCAATCCCACCACCAATGATCAGATCTAAGGTCTATAGTCCTGCAACATTGAGTCGTGAATGGTGTGGATAATTAAACAATTCACTGGAAGAGACTCCACATATATACTCATTTTCAATAATGGAGTAGTCCAGCATATCAGTGCAAAAGGTAAAGCTGAAGTGTTTGCAACAATCTTCAGCCAGAAGTGCTGTGTAGATGGTCCACTTTGGCCTCCTCTGGAATCATAGGATTTCATAGAATTCATACAGTACAGGAGGCGGCCATTTGGCCCATCAGCTCTGTACCAACCATATCCCACTCAGGCCCCATTCCCGTAACCCCCACATATTTACCCCCTGACACTAGAGTCAATTTGGCATGGCCAGTCAACCTAACCTGCACATCTTTGGACTGTGGGAGGAAACTAGAATACTTGGAGGAAAGCCACGCAGACAACAGGGAGAAGGTGCAAACTACACATAGATTGTGACCCGAGGCCAGAATTGAACCCAAGTTCCTGGAGCTGTGCTAACCAAAGTGCCATACTCAAAATGTCTTAATTTATTCATTCGTAGGACATGGGTGTCACTGGCTGGCCAGCATTTATTGCTCATCCCTAGCTGCCTTTGTTCAGACGGCAGCTGAGAGTCAACTACATCACTGTGGCCCTGGAGTCATATGTAGGCCAGACTAGGAAAGGACACAAATTTCCTTCCCTAAAAGACGTTAGTGAGCCAGATGGGTTTTTCTGACAATCAACAATGGTTTCACAGTTATCAGCAGATTCTTAATTCCAGATATTTTTATGGAATTCAAATTCCACCAGCTGCCATGGTGGTATTTGAACCCAGATCCCTGGAACATTAGCTAAATTTCTAGTGATAATACCATTATGCCATCACCTCCCCAAGCTCCCAGCATCACAATATCAGTCCTCAGCCACTTTGATTCACTCCACGTGATATCAAGAAATGGCTGAAGACACCAAGCACTACAAAGGCTATGGACGCTGACATTATTCTGGCAATAGTACTGAAGACTTGTGCTCCAGATCTTGCTGCACCCCTGGCCAAGCTGTTCAAATACAGTTACGACATAACAAAGTGGAAAATTGTCCAGGTATGTGTTCTGTACATAAATATCAGGACAAATCCAACCCGGCCAATTACTAACCTATCAGTCTACTCTCGAGGATCAATAAGCTGATGGAAGAGGCCATCAACAGCACTATTAAGCAACACACACACTCAGCAATAACATGCTCATGGATTCTCTGTTTGTGTGTTCCACCAAAGAAAGATGATTGTAGTGGTTCGAGGTGAATTGTCTCCATTCCAGGTATCATTCCAGGGATTCAATAGGGCAGTGATCTTCAGCTGCTTCATCAATGACTTTCCTTCGACCTTAATGTCAAAAGTGGGGATGTTTGTTGATGATTGCACAATGTGCAGCACCATTCATGACTCCTCAGATACGGAAACAGTGCAAATATAGGAAGCAACATTTGCATCACAGATGTGCCAGACAATGACTATCTTCAACAAGACAGATTCAATGGCATTACCATTGCTGAATCCCTGCTACCAACATCATGCAGGTCATCACTGACTGGAAACTGAAATGGACCATAATATAAATACTATGGCTGTAAGAGCAGGTCAAAGGCTAGGAATCCTATGGTGTGTGACTCATCTCCTAACTCCCAATGTCTGTCAATCAACAACAAGGCACAAGTCAGGAACATGATGGAATACTCTCCCTTGCCTGGAATAGTGTAGGTCTAATAACGTTCAACATCATCCAGAACAAGCTCACTTGATTGCTGTCCCTTCCATAAGTATTTAATCCCTTCATCACTGACAAACAGTGACAGCAGTGAAGACCACCTACAAGATGCAATGCATCATCTTCCAAATCCATGACCATTACCCTGGAAGAACAAGAGCAGCACATACATGGGAATACTATCATGTGGATGTGCCCCTTTCAAGTCACATACCATCTTAACTTGAACATTTCTTCACTGTCACTGGGTCAAAACCCTGCAACTCCCTCCCTACAGTGCTGTGAGTGTGCCTACATATCAGGGACTCAGTGGTTCAAGAAGGCAGTTGAACACTACCTTCTCAAGGACAACCAGGAATGGACTATAAATGCTGGCCTAGTCAGCAACATCCATAGCCCATAAATGAATTAAAAAAAAAGTGGCTTTAAACTGCTGCTGCATTTCAACTACTTCAAACAGCAAACAAACACAAATAATAATGCGTGTGTCAGAGGCATTTAGGTTTCTTAACTTTCTGAACTTTATAGAATCACAGAATGATACAATCAGAAGATAATATTCAACTTATTGTACTTCTTTGAATGAGCTATCCAATTAGCCTGCTCCCCCCTTTTCTCTATACCCCAGATCTTTCTTTGTCAAGTATTTAGCCAATTTCCTTTTAGAAGTGAGTGTCGAATCTATTTCCATTACCACTTGAGAAGCGCCTTTGTATAAAAGGCCTGATAAATTAATGTGTAATATAATTTTTTAAAAACTCAACAAGCATCTTCAATTGTAACAGAAGTTTCTATTGTGAAATTTCTGAAGCATATAAAAGACACTAACTGGCTATCACTTTTTTAAAAAATGGTTAGGCAACCAGTTATAAAGCAGTAATTTGACTTTTCATAACGGGTCATATGGCAATCTGGCTATTTGAATCCCTTTGAGATAGCAACAGGAATTAGAATCTCATTGCTATAAACTGAATAATGAAATCAGATCCAAGTGATTTTAGCCTGAAGATAAAATGGCTGTACAATACTATCAGCAAAACAATATTCACAAATCTTTGAAACATTTTATAACCATAGAAAAATATAGATAAAACGCTGTCTATGATGTGGCCCGCAGGCAGAAAGAAATATAATTATTGCACGCTGCTGGGCTGGAGTAGTGGGATCATTATACTGCAGCTGACTGATGTTACCTGACCTAACAGTATAAAACTCCTATCATGGCCCAAAAATGTGCATTAATTATACACTAAGGAAAACATTTCTACTACCGTACAATAATATTGTAATATTTCACAACAGTCACCTCTGTGACCTTTCCAAGTTGTAAGAATTGAGGCAACAGCTTGGTACTGTTGACTCATGGCTATTAGGAATTCAATTCAGACTGCCCAAATTTATTTTCTTGGGGATCTTACAGATAACACACAGAAAAAAACTTGAACCTTATTAATTTTTATTGCATTCAAATTCAGGTTTTTGTGAGATGTAAGGTACAGTTTTAACCGCTTTAACACCTGGATGTCCTGTGATTGTCTTTTGCTCCATAGCACCACCTGAACAATAATGATAAAGTAGCCCATCTAAAAGTTACAAGACACTTTAACCACCAGTATCAACCGCCTCCTAGCTAAATTCAGAACTGAAATATTTTCTTGAAAACTACCTGATCTAAACATAAACAGAGAGGGGAAATAAATAAAGCAAAAGAATGTATAATAGACAGGAAATGTTTGGTTTAACCATATAAAACTATAGTACCTGCAGTCAAAATATGCCTGACACCTAGTGGCTGATTTTTTTATTTGCTATGCCTTGCTGTAATTATTCATCAGATGATTACAGTAGCATTTCTGCACATAATGAAGATAAAATTAAGTTTAATATTAAATTCTCAAAAAAAACAATGAAAAATGGTTATGCATTTTCTCAATTATTCTAATTATAGTTTAAAAAATACAATATCCTAATTTTATAGATCATTGTTAAGAAATGTCTACACTTTTACATTTTTCTAAAATTATTTCTACAGAGGTAAAAAGTAAAACTTCCATATTGTTGCATCAAACATATTTATTACATTTGAAAGAAAGACATTTCCCTCACTGCTTTCCTGCCTTGTATAGGTCTTGATTTGGTTAAGAAGTTGGGTTCAGCTAAGGCACTGTATCTTCCATGGTTGCTTTCAATTCCACTGTAGATTATACAAAGATGTGTTTCACTAAACTTTGTCTCCTTGGAAACCTATCTAATTTATTCCTGACTATTTGCAGGTTACATATAAATTCATACCAGGATATAAATAATGTTGGTAATCTTATCAGCTATATGAACAGTACATCTCTATTTGAGTATATTGGGCCATAAACTCTGACTAGCATTGGCAAGAGATGGCCTTTAGGAATTAGAAGAATTTAACGCACATTTGTCTGGTCTTGAAAACTGTACAGAAACTTCCAGTAGCTGGGGCTATTTGGGAACTACAGTGAAAGAACCCTCATTGGTTCAAGCAAAGTCCAGTTCTGGTGAATTCAAGGAGGCCATACCTTCTTTTTATTACATTATTTTAAAGGATGCAGTGAAATTAACAGGTCAGAGAAGAGGAAGTGGATGGGATTTAGATGAATGGAAGGTGTTAGCGGTTATAGGGAGATTGGAGGTCAGGGTATGGGAAGTTACAAGGGGTCAGAAATTAGAGAGGTGGGAGAATCAGCTCGGGGGAGAAGTTTGGGATCAGGCTTGCTGGGCACAGAGTGGGTGGGAGTTGAGGAATATGTAGCAGGAATGGTTATTTGAGGTGGGTGGGAGCCACATGGTCTTGGTTGTTACAACAGTTACACAGAAGTTAGAAGATATTTTAATTCTTCTAACTTTCTTTGAGTAACTATTGGTATAACTCTGGCAGAACCATTGAAGTTCGCAATTTTAATTGCATTTTCAGATGGTTCACACTGCAGGACAATTGCCCAGAGAAAGTTAGCACTTCTGTGCAATTACAATGCAAACTCTTACTTTTAAAGTTCTGAGACTTCCCAGTGCATCTTTGGGGTACCCTACAATCCGATGCTGGGGAGTTCAGAAGTTACCATCTATTAATTTTCTCCTAATTTGCTCCTGTTTTAGCAAAACATTCTGAATGGGTGGCACAGTGGTTAGCACTGCTGCCTCACAGCTCTTGGGACCCAGATACAATTCCGATCTTGGGTGACAATGTGGAGTTTGTACATTCTTCCCGTGTCTGTGTAGTTTCCCCTGGATGTTTCAGTTTCCTTCCACAGTCCAAAGATGTGCAGGTTAGGTGGATTGGGCGTGGTAAATTGCCTTAGTGTACAAAGATGTGCAAGTTAGAGGGATTAGTGGGATAAATATGTGGGGTTATGGTGATAGGGTGTGGGTACGATATGCTGTTGGAGAGTTGGTGCAGACTCAACAAGCCAAATGGCCTCAATCTGCACGATGTAGAGATGCCGGTGTTCGACTGGGGTAAACACAGTAAGAGGTCTGGCAACACAGACAATATCTGATATGTGTGCTATTGCAGACCAGAACACTTCATTCGCCTGACGAAGGCCATAAAGCCGAAAGCTTGCGAGTTTACTATCAAATAAATTGGCTGGATTTAAAACTGATGTTGTCAGACCTCTTAATCAATCTGCATTGCAGGGATTCAATGATAAATACCAATACATTTCAAAAATTGTAGTTAAATATAATATTATCACCATAAAGTTTAGAGTACATGCATAATTAATTCAAGTTTTGATTTTGTTATATAATTTCAACAATCTGTGCACTTCTATTTAATTATATATACCTATTTATTATTCTGCATGCTTAACTTCCAAGTAAAACTGATCCAGATGATAACCTTAAAATCTCTCATTGCAGAAAATGTCACAGAAATTAAAGTTACAAATTAGCAGGAATTGGACTATTTTGGAAAGAGTTAATTGACTTTGTCTTGCCCAATTGGTGGCTTTCCATGAATTATTCTTTTCTATATTGCAAAAAAGTAAAGGATTTTAGTGTTCATTTCTCAGCTGTGAGGATGAGTATTATTAAGCAAATTGGAATAATTTTATTACTCAATTAGTCTACACACCAAAATTTAAACCCTGATGATTAATATTTATGAATTTATTTGACATTTCCTCTGTGTAATTTATTGATACTGAACTATTGGTTGCAGAACAGTGTCTCTTGTACATTTTATAGAGTTCTGCAAACTTGATAGCATTCTCATCTCCAAGTCAGTAGGGGTTGTGGGGTTTCAACCGTACTGAAGGATTTAAGCATGGTTGACATATCAGTATAATGCGAAAGGAATGCTGTATTTTGGGGATGTAGATTTTTGTATATGACTTTAAGAGGACACCCCAATTAGGAACTCCAGTATTTTAGTTAGGGGTCAACAAATTTATGGCAGAATATCAAGATAAGCAGAGTTTTCCTTGCATTTTTCCCTAAACTATAAAAATCAAAAATAGGCTAATTGATCATTCATCTCACTTCTGCATTTGTCTACAAAAGAGTGATGGCACTTCAAAGTAATTTATTGTCATACAAATCAGATATTTCTCAGCAGTAACATGACATTTTACAAATGCAAACTCTTTCTTCTTTTCAGTCGATAAAAATCTATAATCTAATAACAATTTACTTGCTTTTGAAGTTCAGAAGTAATTTCTCAATTATGAAATAGGCCAATGTATTTTTAAAGTCATTTACATTTCCATCATTGTTTCATTTATTTTGAACTCTTGGTTTCTCTATAGATACACATTCATCAGCATAGAGTCCTAAATGGAAATAATGACATATGTTGTATGGGATAGGTAAAGTGCTAATCCAATGCTTATCGTGTATTTTGGTTTGGGGCCAGACAACAGAAAAAACACAAAAGGGATAATGCAAACATAGGGACAGATAGAAATAAACAAGTAAAGTTTACAATGCGAGATGTTTTCTAAGGTATTAGAAGGAATGAGATGAAAGCAACAGTGTATAGCTACAATTTATACCTTGGAGCCAATCAACACCTTCTTGCAGTCCTTCTCCTTTTATGGCATCACTGGCACTGAAAAGAAAGATCAAACCAGTGCTGTCAAATAGACTACAAAAAAGCATTGCGACCACTTCACCCAACACATATTAGTTTAAAATAGTTTACAGGAATATACACTGCAGGACCTAAATAAATCATAGTCCTGGTAGGGAGTCTGACACTTTGGGAGAAAGTTGAAAATGATTAAATTGATGAAAATCAAGGAGAACACCCTCCAATTTCTCGATATATAATTTCTACAGATGATTACCAGAAGCACACGTCTTTTAAGCCAAAGGCTGTGAGTATCACGCACACTGTTATGGTTCCTTAGGAAATACATAATGAATCATACCAATTTATATTTTCATGCGATACTTTTACTTCTGCAGCCATCATGTGAGAAACATGCAGAATAGAAAAATAAGAAATTGTATAACCTGACAGATTATTATTCCTTCCCAATTTTAGAAGAAAGCAGAAATGACACCGAAAAAGAAACTTCAAGATAACGTCAATTCATTTGAATTCAATGTCTGAAGGCAAAACAAAAGTTTTGTTTTTAATGCTAAGATTTCTTTTGTTCCAACTATGTGTGATGAAAAGATTGGCAGTAACTGTTAATAATCCTGATAAATAGTATGAGGCTACCCAGCAAACACTTACAGACAAAAAGAACATTCATACAATGACAGCATATATATTTTGCTATTAAATCTAAAATTGGGGACTATTTGAATTCTCGTGTAATTTTCAGTAATCAATACGGAATTGAAATGTGTGTTGTTCTGGTCTTGGATCCTTTGGCATGTATTTTTTAAGGTGACAATATTTACATCCTATGCTGACATCTGGTGGCAAAGCATTAATTCTACACCATATTGACAGTCATCTAATTTAAAACATATTTGACTCTTAGCCACGATATTTACTTGAATGCCCTTAGGATATTTGGACAGATGTCACTTTAATTATAGATGAGGATAATAAAGATAGAGCTGAAAGTGTCCACTTGAAACAGTATTTTACAAGCATTCAGTAAATAATAAATCTTTATTTAACACTATATATTCATAGAGAAACATATACATTAATAGGTTACAATTCCACTTACCAAATATGCCATGCCTTATCTTTGATATTTTCTAAGCACAACATTTGGGAAACCTTCACAGATGACAAAGCATCTCTGAGGTCCATCTTGTTTGCAAAAAATAAAATTGGAATTCGTCTGTGTTTAATGTCTGAAAGCAAAATTTTTGTTGAAGTTAATATAAGATTTATACTGCACCAACTATGAAAAGATGGACAGCCTAGCTGATAACCTTGGCAAATGATATATGAGAAGCTACTCTGGGTTGAATTACACACAAGAGGTGTATTTCTACAATTAGAGCATAGATATTTTAATATAGCTAGTAATGATTGGAATTCATATTTACTTTCTGGACTACAACAGGTAATAATCACTTCAGCAGGTGCTTCAATAGGCAATTAGAGCTTTGTAAAATAAGATAAAAGATTTTTTTGGCTCCTAATCCTTCAATTTTCATTTGTAGTAAGTATTTAATGTAGCACAATTGTATTCTAGGCAATTACTGCATATTTCAACCAATATCGAACTACTAATAATGTTTTAGTAAATATCTTATTAAGTGAAGAGTCACCAGATTGTTGTGTAAAAGCATGAGTGAATTTTTACAAGCAGCAACAAAGTCCAGATGTTGGGATGTAAAGTTTATGGTGCAACTGCACAGTTGGGGTGGAAGGCTTTCATTTAATGGATGCTAGGCAAGGTAGCCAGTTACATATTGTAGTTGGGGTAAGTACTGAGTTATGTTAGGCAGGCACCATATTCAAAAGACAGTCAGCAAAGAACTGAAAGACAGAGGCAGTGGAGGAGAAGAGTCTGACAACGGATGTATTTGGGAAATGGCAGCAGCCTGAACGAGGGTAGTGGTCAAGTTTTCTGATGCCTCCTCGAGGAGCTCCTCCTGGTGGTGAGACATGGAAGGAAGAAAGTTCCTTCTCCTTGGGGAGAGCTGGATGAGAAAACCGGTTAAGCAGGTATGGTGGAGATTACAGAAGTGGTGAGCAGTCTTGGGGTTGTATCACATATGTAGTTGCAATGTCAGAAGATAACCAAGCTGACGCAGTCAAAATGAATGTGGCACATAAAATTAAGTTCACAAGCTGTGAAAATGAAAATGAAATTAGAACTGTTGACATAAGAGTTCCAAGCAACTGCATTGGCTATCAGGTGCATGTTATGCAGCAGACATCCCTGATGCCCCATAGACAGTGAGGCTGCCACTAACAAAACATTGTGCACATCTGTGATGGGCAAGTGAAAATGCTAAATTCTGCACTTGCAGCAGACGATTCACAATGCATGTGAGAGGTGGAGGACTGGACGCAATGTGCTATAATTTGGGATCCTGGCATTAATGGAAAAGGAGACAGTGGAGCTAGGGGGCCTAGAGGCGGGGCAGCCTATCACTGATACGGGCCCTACGTGGAGCCACTATATGATGAGGATATTACACGCAATAGTGAGCAATAAGAAGTGTTCATTTGATCAACTCTGACTGTTGGAGGTTTGGGGATGCTTTGTTCTAGTCCGTGACATGCCTCTGTGGTCAACAAATGGGCAACAAAAAAGATGCAATGAATATCTGGTAGAATTTCCAGGGGTTTTGCATGCTATGTGATGCATCCATACAGGTCATGGATGCATCAATGTCTGTGGCATATACGTGCACGAGTTCCTCCACTGAGAGAATGACAATCCTCGTGAATAGCCAATCCTGAATACTAGAGATGTGCATGGACTGGGTTCTGTGGAAAAATAGCTGGATGAAAGGGTACGAGAGAGACACGAGTAATCATTAGGTGCTCAAGCCTCACGAGGCTGCAAAGACAAAAATAGGCATTAGAGCATGGAGGCTGGGGACATAGTTGAGATATTAAATGAATACTTTGTATTTGTCTTTACCAAGGAAAAAGATGCTTCCTTGATCATGCTGAAAGAGGAGGCAATTAATACACAAGAAGGATTTAAAATTGATAAGGAAATAGTGATGGATAAACTGTCTGTATTTATTTGGTATGGCATCAGTTCAGGATGAGATGCACCCAAGATACTTAGGGAAGTGAGAGCAGAAATTGCAGAAGCACTTATCATAACCTTCCAATCTACCTTAGACTCAGGGGTTGTGCAAAAGTCTGGAGAATTATAAATGTTACGCCATTGTTCAAAAAAAATGTGCAAAGATCAACCCGATGATTACAAGCTAGTCAATTTAACTGTGGCAGTGGAGAAACATCTAAAAACAATAATTTGAGATGAAATTAATAGTTGTTTGGATAAATGAGAGCTAATTAAGGAAAGCCAGCACAGATTTGTTAAGACAGAATCATGTTCAACTAACTTGGAGTTTTCTGAATGTCATAACAGAGGTGTCAACCAGGGTAATTCTGTTGAGTGCAGATAGACTTCCAAAAGGCAACTGATACAGCTTTGGACAACTTGTGAACCTAGATGAAACTCATGAAAGAAAAGGGACCATGGCAACATGGATATAAATCAGCTGAGTGATGAGAAAGAGAGATTAGTGCTTAAAAGATGTCTTTTGGATTGCAAGATAATTTGCAGTGGAGTTCTCAGGGTTCAGTGCTGGAATGCTTGCTTTTGGGATCTTTCCTGACATTTATTAATGACCTAGACTTTGGCATACAGGGGACGTTTTCAAAATTTCTGGATATTTCAAATGCTTCCAAGTTTTGAGAGAAAGATAGCATAGAATTCAAAAGGACATAGACAAGTGGACCGACAAGTGGCAAACGAAGTTCAATACAGAACGTATGAGTGATTAATTTTGATAGGAAAAACATGGAGATAATATAAAATAAATTCTCTAAAGTGGGTGCAGGAGCAGAGAAACCTGGGTGTCTCTGTATATAAGATGGCAGGACAGGTTGAGAGTATGGTTAACAAGACATACAGTATCCTAAGCATTATTAATAGCACATAGAATCCAAGAGAAAGGATTTTATATTGAACTTGTATAAAACATTGGTTTAGTTTCAACTGGAGGACTGCATCCTTTTCTGAGTACTACACTTTAGGAAAGATGTGAAGATATTCTGAGAGAATGCAGAGGCAGTGTCATAGTAGTATTGTCACTGGACTAATAATCCAAACACCTAGGGCAATACTATGGGGACTTGGGTTCAAATCCCATCACGGCAAATGGTAAAATTTGAATTAAATAAAACAATCTGGAATTAAAATCTAATGATGACCATATTGTTGTAAAAACTAATATCCTTTTGGGAAGGAAATCTGTCACCTTTACTTGGTCTGGCCCACTGCATCTCCTCAGGGTCCAGCCTGCAACATCCGAATAAAAAAAGATTTAGAGAACGTTCAGTTACGAAGATAGATTAGGCAAGTTGGGACTGTTTTCTTCAGAGAAAAGAAAGTCAAGAAAAGATCTGAAGGCAGTATTCAAATCATAGGATCTGGACAGAGTAGATACCGAGAAAATGTTCTCACACACGAAAGGATCGAGAATGAGAAGATAAAGATTTACCTGTAGTTGGCAAAAAAAATCAATAACACAATGAAAATAAACTTTTTCACAAGATGTGAGGTTAAGATCTGGAATGCACTGACACCAAGTGAATTGCTCATTCAGAGAGCTGGTGCAGAATGGGTTAATAGCCTCCTTCAATTGTTACAGAATTGCTGTAACAATTCTGTGAAATAGTATTGATTGTTTAAGGGAATGTTAGATAAGCATTTGACAGAGAAGGTTACAAGGTTATAGATGGTTACAATAGTATAAATAGATGAGAAAAGACGAATGCATGCTGGAGTGGAACATAAACACTGGCATGGACAGGTTGGCTGAATAGCCAGTTTCTGTGCTGTATGTCCAATGTGATGCCCTATTTTGAAAAATTAAAACGCAGCAAAACATTAATTGCAGCTATATTAATGCATTGCAATGTATGAAAGATAGTGTTCTTGATATTTTTGCCATCAACAGTGTCACTGCAACATTATGGCAATATCTACATCCCAGCTATACCAATTAAAATTCCAATATCAATGCTTTAAAAACAAAGCAAAACATTTTTTAATGTTAAGTACTTCCTTGAAATGTCATTTCCTCAAGGAAGCTTATTTCAACGAACACAGATTCCACCCAGGAATAATTTCTACATCAAACAGGAGCAGCAGGAAGGAGAAATCATCACAATGATTTTGACAAAGAAAACTATTTGTTGTGGAACACCTTGGTTCCTTCAAAAAAACTGATGGAATTTTACTCTCGGTATAATTAGCAACATATTCAAAAGCTGTTCAAACCATCTTTAGCATTTATCTAAACAGTGAACAAGAACTTTCCAGTTGCCAGAATAATCTTTGCCACAGGCAAAATTATGCAGTACATTAGGCACTCTATGTTACATTTGGAATTTTTTTGAAAGCTTCAGAAATATATTCATACCTTCCCCTGAACACGGTAACAGTTAGCAATATTTTTTAACTAATGACTGATCAGTATTTACTAGGTACCACTTTTGGCTATTTTCATAACTGACAGAGGAAGATGAATTAATATTTCTTAAGGATAAATTGAAACAGAAACAAAGATAAATGATCCTACCTGGATGATTAAGAAGTGTGTCAAGTTCTTCTTTGGCAACCACCATCCTCAACTTATCACTGCTATCAATAACAAAAATGATGGCCTGCCCTTCCCTGAAGAGATCATGAAGAGATGTCACATTGTATGCAACTGCACCGTTAAGACTATATGACTTTAATCATACTATGTGAAGATTGTGCATGTAGTAGCCAATATACATTGCAATATTACTATTTTAGAATGGCTGGCCAAAATTGGTTCGCCTCACTTTTAACAACTTGATACAATATAAACACAATACCAGACTTTTTTTTAAATAGTGAGGACAATTGAGGTAACCAATATCCATTTCTCTTCCAGCTAAATAAACCAGGTGGTAAATGTTCCCCTACATTAACTTGCCAGTGGCACCACTCACACCATGTGGAAAGGGATGTTGATTTGCCTGCTCAGGAAGATATTAAAAAAACCCTTTATATTTGAAGAAGAACAGGGTAGTTGTCCTGATATTCTAGCAAGCATTTACCTATCAACCAACACCACTAGAGGCAGACAAACAGATAATTTTTGTCATTGCTATTTGTGGGACCTTTAAACTAATTGTTACATTTCCATCTAACAAACAGTGACCAGAACTCATTGGCTTTAAAGTGCTGAGGGCATATAAGGTATAAAGACACAATGCATATGTAAGTTATTCTCTGATATTTTGTGAGGCCTTGTAGTGATGTTGTCTGCAGTTTGGCTTCCAGATCAACAATCCTGATCGAGATAGCTGCTTACACTTTCTGCAGACATGTTTGAGCAGGATTGCATTGCCAGTCAGAATCACTCATATTCCACAACTACAACACAATCCTGACATTGACAAGGCCAATCATGAATCTCAATCGATAGCTATGCAAAAATCAAATGCCCCTTTAGTCTGAAACTTATTTTGATGATTTTATTTCAACATCCCAACTAAAGTTATAAATATTTCCAACTGATTAAATTCTGAGTTTTATTTTATCTTCTTCACTTTTATAAGTAACAGTTATATGATGTTTGGGCAATTATAGCATTACAAGCTTTACCATTAGTTTTAAACTCACGTTGTTTAAATTAATGCAAAAGTAATAAATTTTCGCATAACCTACTGTATTTTTTGGTAGCCAGCACTTACTTATAATAGTGTTCCCATAAGTTTCGATATCTTCCCTGACCAGACATATCAAACACTGTAAAAGAGAGGCTGGAGAAGAAATAAGAGGAAAAGCATCAACTATGTCTGACACCTTTGCAAACATGCTCAATTCCCCAAACTCAGCTATGGAGATGTACACACAAATATATTTCTGCTGTCCAATATAAATCTATAAATTAATGTTGGCAACATTAATGACAATTCTGCTTAACATACATATTTTAATTAGGTTAATTCTTTACTTAACTAGCAGATGGAGGATCTTCAAGTGAACCAGTAAGCACTCTTCCTTTAATTCTGTTACAAGCAAAGAAATTCATATACTCACTCTATTGGTATAAATGTCAGTTACCCAAATGGGGAGAAAATTATTATCCCAAAACTACATTGTTTACCAGCACTGAACATTGCATTATGGAATACCATAACAATCAAAATCAGAGGGGTTGTCACATGGATCTCCATGTGTGCACACCAAGTAGAATTCAATTACAGCCCATTAAATGTGACGATACTGTACCTTTAAGAAATGTATCTGTGCCATGTTTCTGGTGCAGGATTTTTTATTTATAAATCTTCTATTTATTGGTGCCACCTTGTCTATACTTGGTGCCCCCTGTTACTAATTGATCTTAATTGCTGGAATGCTTGTTTTAATCTGGATGAATGCAGGGTTATGTTAATGTTTCCCCTGGGGTTTTTCAGAGTGGGGTTTGATTAGGGTTTGACAGGAAAAGTCATGTGACTGAGCAGGCTAGGCTCACAGAAGGAAACCCAGTTCAATTATTGTTTGGGATCTGTAGAGAAAAGTAGTTATTTCTCTCTCTGAACAGTGGATTCTGGGATCTGCCACAATATAGGTCTCTTTCTCTGAAGTTCTGCAGTTTGGAAGTTAGATCTCTCACTGAAGATTGCTGTATGGGAGTCAGAAAACATATCTGTCTGGATCTCTGTCCAGAGGTGTTAAAAGACTGGAAATTTAGTAACGATATGAGCCTTTTTTTGTACAAATTTATTCTGAAGAGGGATTTATATCTGTGAACATATTGCTTATATTGAAACTATAGAAATAGCTAGCGGTTAAGAATTATACTTTGTCCTCTAAGTATTTTCAATTGGTAAAAGTTATGCTGAATCTTTTTGTTATATTTTAACTGCATTGTTAAATAAAGTTTGTTTTAATAAAAGCTTCTTAGTGGAACAATCAAATTATACCTGGAGTGAAACACTTTGTGCCCTCCCTAATGCCAAAATCAAAGAAAGGTTGGGGACTAGGGTAATTTCATAACATACCTTGGAGTTTCTGATCTAATCCCTAATATATGCCCAACTCTGATATCACAACCCTCACTAAATTAATTTTTAAACTCCTTTTGATTGAGTAAAATACATTACTTATTGAGAAAATGAATGCTTATTTAGACAAATGTATTGATATCATAGTTTTAATAATAACAAAGTTTGAATGCTAAATCTAGCACATGAAAATCATCCTCATGGAGATATTGAGACAACAGTACGCTGCATAATCTTATTTTACTAATTCTGCTTGGATTCTTGACACAAAAAGCGCTGAAGCTCTTATTTTCTTCCACAGTATGTTCTGCATTTGTCACAAATAAAAAACATTATGCTTCAGTAACATAGTTAAGACACATTGTTACATAATAATTTAATTAACCCTGTTCTTGTTATTATCAGCAAAATAATTACGTTCACAAAAAAATCCTAGAAGTTTATAACAGTAACAACCTCATATTCCCATTAGCTTAATTGATCAAGAAAGTATGACAATCCAAACTAATTAGGGCTATCTCATACACCATGTTATAGTGCTGTGCTAAGTATGAGTTAACGTTGAAGAGTTAGACTCGCTTTATAATAATCAACAACTTATTGGTTGTAAATATGTGATCAGATGCCCATCACGGCATCAAATATAACACCAAGATTGCAAACAGATGGGTTTCGGCTCAGGCTTTCGCAGGGTGAGAGATGGAGTTGGTAGTTCAGGAACAACACACCTTTTTTTTTTACAGCACTAGCTGCCCTAAAGCATTTAAGTTTAAATTTCCCTTTGTTGAAAATACTCTTTCCAGAGAGGTCAAGGAGAATGTAAGTGTATAAGGTAAATGGATAGGATGGGAGAGTGGTGTCATGGGGGACATGGATGGGCCTGGAGGGGTGAGCGTGAATGGGTTGGGGGCAGTAGATGGTGACAAGTCATGGGGGTTGGTAAGAAAGGTCAGGGGAAGGAAAGACAGGAAGATAATTTGGGAGGAATAGAATAGCATGGTTTCAGGATGGACATGCAGGACAACAGCAAGGGTTGAAGGGGGGGTTGGGAAGTGGGGGAGAAATAGAACGGTGCAATGCTGGGGGCAGGATGGTTTCAAGTGGTAGGATGATTTTGGTGGATATGATGGTTTGAGAAGTGGGTTGGATGGTTTTGGGGTGTGCAGGATGTTTCAGGGTGAGGGGATAGGATAGTTCAAGCAGGACAGTGGAAAGATCTCGTAGCTAGATGGTGTCGTCAACTAAGTCAAAGACTGCAAACATTTCCAGAAGGATGAGAGACTTAGCTTGTCACAGTTACATATGATGTTATTTGTGATTTTGATAAAAGTTGTTTCAAAAGTGTGGCAGGGTAGAAATCTGTGGAAGGATTCAAAGATGGAATTCTGTGAAAGATATGGATTTGGGAAGTGACAGAATATCCAAGGACTTTGGAGAAAAGCAGGTTGGAGATGGGATCATAGTTTACAAGAATGGTGGGATCAAGAGTTATTTTTAAGAAAGGAAGTGACAGCGGGGCAATTAAAGGAGGGGGAGAACAGCAGAAGAGAGAGAACTACAAAGAATATAGAAAATGCTGGAGAAACTCAGCAAGTCTAGCAGCATCTGTGGAGAGAGAACAAAGTTAATCTTTTGGAGTCCGATACAACTCTTCTTTGGAACCATTAGCAGTATTGGCTAACATGAGGACTGGGGGTGGGGTGGAGGGTGCAGGGGACTTGAGTGGTCAACAGTTTAGTGGGAATAAGACCGAAAGAGCAAGTGATTGGTATATGGACATGATGAGCTCTGAGAGGGCATTAGCTGAGTGAGCTAGGGAAAAATGCAAACTCAGGGTTAAGCAGGGGGAGCTTGAAAGCAAGTTTGTTCTGGTGGACTAAGGAAAGAACATAACAGAAACAGCTAATTGGATGGTCTCCATCTTAATGAGAAAGAAGCCCATGAACTCCAAGGCAAGGCAAGGATAGGGGAGACAGGAGAGAAAGATTTAAAATGACAGTTTTCTGTTGAGAAAAATAGCGAGGTGTTATCTTTCCATGTCAATATGATCCCGGAATAATGAGTTTTTCTCAGAACCTGCTATCCCTTTACGCAGCAACAGTCTGGAGGCTGTTGTTGGGACTCGTAAGATCCCACCTGAGATTATTGGAGAATTTCGTTCTGCGAGCCTTGTCCATCTTGGAATCGGTAAAATTCCAGCCTGTGTCTCTTAGACTTAAAGGAGCGAAGGTAAGGGCCGAACTGGAGGCATACCCAAGTTGAGAGAGAGTAATAACATTTGTGGGACTAGCAAAGGTGGAGATGAGACTGCTCTTGAACAATCCAGCAGCTTCACAGATATTGTGGTGAACAGAAGACCAAAGACTAGGCAGTTATGCTGGGCAGTTATCGGAAAACCACCAAGATTCCAACATTATACAAGCTGGTCACCACTTACACATCAAAATGTTACCGATCTATTTTTTACAATCTATCAGACCAAACCAGCGTAGTGTATAATAAAAACGGAATAGTACCCAGATGTCTTGAAATTCTCAATGCTGAATCCAATAGTTGGAACAATGTCTTGCACTTGAGCCTGTAAAACAATTACACTGATCACCACAGGATATTATTCTGCCAGGAGATGGTACAGGTCAAGACTGGAGTTTTGCTTTATATTTTTTGTATATTCTATTTGTAGTAACTTAAATTTGTATGCTTAAAAAATCTACTTACAAGACGAAACGACAATACTCAGATATTTGGTTTCTCCAATTGTATTCTAGTCCATTTAGAGTAATATATTTTCATTAATATGGTGTTCCTGTGAAACACCTTTGGGCATTTGAACACAAAATCTACACTATAAATGCACATTGTTGTTCTAATTACAATAGTGACTGTACTTCAAAAGTACTTAATTTGCTATAAATCATCTTGGAATGTCCTGAGGCACTAGTTATATACAAGACTGGCTTTCTTTATTTTACAAGGATACTGTACAATTGGAGTGCTGATAAATTAGAATATAGTACCAATAAGTTATTTCAGGACTGCAAACAATCATAAGAAAAATGAATGTTAAGAAATGTGAATTTAGTGTTTAGCACTCCCTCTTCAGGCTTGAGCACTGCATTTACTCCAAAACATAAACAATATTAGATCATTAGACCAATAATTCTCCCAGGGCCTTGAAATTATGCCATGGGACAGCAGCAGCTGAATGTTGCAGGGGCATTAACATACTTGAAATAAGTGGTTTATGACTGTTAAAATAGCACAATAAGGGATATTAGATGACTGCATCTGTTACCATGATACGGTGCAATTTCAGTATCTGGATTTTATCTTCATTTCTTAACTGTCAACCATTAAAAAGGAGAATAAGCTTTTTTAAATAAAGAAAAATATGGGTTGTGTATCATCAGCCCCCTGGAGAGTGCCTGTGAAGGTGAGATGTAATTATAAAATTTCTAGCAGTTACCACTGGCAACAAGCATAAAAAACAATTAAAGATATTAAAGGACTGATTCCTAACCTTTATAGATGGACAAGAATGAAAATGAAGTTTGTCTAGAGTTTTACACAAATGTTTTAATTATGGATTTGCCATGCAGTATTTACTGGATTTCGTTCCCCGCATTTTCTCCTCAAAAGAATATTATTTCTATCAATACTTCAATCCCTCAATTTTCTTCCAATTAAATGTTGCCATTATTATCTAAAATTCTGCTGATATTGCCTTTGGAAAATGAGACCACGGTGAGTGAATGAAAAAGTCATTTTGTATACAAAGAAAATTAGCTGGATTCTCCTTTTAATCATTTCTTATTTATTTTGGTTCACAAAATGTTTCTTTGTGACCATTTCAGAACTGTTCAAAAAACTACATCCAAAGTATTCTACCAAAAAATTTTACAATTCTTTTTTAAAGCCCACCAATAAGAAATATCATATATATGATAGTCCAAGGTACTACCTCAGCTTGTACCACTGAAAGATGCTATTATTTTGCCGGCAAAGTTATTTCTGAAATTTTAGTCAGGACTTCTGCTGCTAGTTTTACTCAGCTCAATTCAAAGCGCTAATTAGCACAGGATTTTCCAAAGGATGCAAAAATACATTCTTAAATAATTTAACGGAAATCAAGGATGAGTAGAAGCCTGGCACAGAAGGCATTTCATCCCACTTACACATATCTACTCACTAAGATCTATAGAGCAAAAGGTCTTACTTTTCTGACTGTTTCACAAGACTGTTTATCTTCAAGAAACTATGAGAAAATATATTGACTGCTAGTTGAAGACCTACAGCCACTTCAATCAGCAGAAGAATAACATATGTGCCACTGAATTCTTTGTGGCTGCATGTGGATGATATTTGCCATGTTAATGAGGAAGTTACTGATGCTCTATTCAGAATTAAGCACAAGTCATATTCTGTTTGAGTGTCAGACAAACAAAAAAAGAGAGAGGACAAAACAGAGAAAGAATCTGTTCTAAAGATTGTTTGGGTTCCTATGAGTTCAAGGGGAAGCTGGTAGAACACTTCAGCCATTCAAAAATAATTCCTCCAGTTTTATGAACAGGACAGTTTCTATTAATGCCCTTATAATTTGCAATGCCAATATTCTTAGTGTGCAAGTGATTGCTACATATCCAGGAGACTGTTGTGACTCTCTCATCATGTGACAATTTGCAATGCATGGTGTTACTGATGTGTTAGTGAGCCAGGGAGCCGTCATTGTTACTAACACCCCTAAAGCTACTTCAGACATCTTTGTAGAAATGTGTTGCCCCTTTTAAACAGAATCAACTTTTTAAATGGTTGCAAAACTGAATTTCCCTCCGTCTCAGTTGTAGCAACTGTTTCTGCTCCCACTATTAAAGCTTAATTAGGGGCCAGGGAGTAAATTGCATCAGTTTGGCAACAAATTCATGAATGGGTTATATTTCCAGCTGCTGGCAGAAGAGTTCAGTAAAAATGAGTCTAAGAAATATTATTAATCATATTATTCAAACATAATGGCATCTGTCATTGGACACAAGAGGGTTCTGGATACAGTGTGGAGACTAAAATGATTTTCTAAAGTTATTAGAGTTAATATTCAAGGCAGAGGGATGCAGAGTGTTCTGGAAAAGGATGACATGCTATTCCTTAAACTTGTCATGAGCTTCAGTGGACAGTGTAGAAGGCTAAAGACAACAAGGTCAAAATGGTGGTGGAATTCTGGCAAACCTTCTGTAATAAATGTACCTACTGGTTACAATGTTGTATATTCTTTGCAAACGTAAGTTTATTTATTGAAAAAAAAATTCACTGTTATTCTTAAGGCTATTCCTAATTAAAAACTGAGCAACAATTCCCATAGCTTTAACCAAGTTAAGACAGAAGTTGCAATCACATTGCGAGTTAGAAATTTCAGATTTGCACAGTGAAGCATCCCCTCATTTCTAAGCCAGCTAAATAGTTTTTAATCTCTCACTCAATCTGACACTAACACTTCCTTTTAGCCTTTCATCTTTAACAAAATTCATACCTCAAACTGCATAATAGATTCTGCATTGAAATTCACATAGATTTCTACACTATACATCTTTAATGTAAGACAGAAAATTCAGATTATGCCGATCATAACTGGATTATTGCAATTGAATTTCCTTTAAAAAGCAAATAAAGATATTTACCATAAATACCAGTTAGAATGTAGAACTATAGAATTTCAATACCATAAAATAGAATTGAAAATACAAAGAAACATTCTTCTATATTTATCTTGTGTCATTAGATATTGAATCAAATTAGATATCTTTCCAAAGTTAGCAAACTGTATGTCTTTTGATGTAATTAAATAGGATGTTTGAGTAACAGCAGAAACAAAGATTATTATTCAACTCAAAATCCTACTGTTCAATATTAATTAAATATTTTACATTAATTCATTGGTCTTGGCAGATGAAGTGCAAAAATTCCTACAGCATTCCTGGTTTGGGGAGGAAATACCATTGAGGGGACAACATTGGCTTCTTCACAAAATTAAAAAGGCAGAATTTCACCCATGAGTTGATGACAGAATTGGTTAGTCAATGATGCCTCAGATGAGGGAACAGGCCAAGGATCAAACACAAAGGCTTGTCACTTGGACAAGGAAGCAGAGATGTTTCAGTTGCCCAAGAGCTGTTACCACTTCAATACGAATCAGCAGCCTCAGGATGGGAAGGAAAAACATTTTAAAGTAAACTATTTGATAGATAGAACAAATTTATGTCTCAAATTCCCTAGTTAAACACAGGAAATAAAAGAGTGTTATTTCAAATGAGATCTCACTTTGACAGCACTTAATTTTCACTATAGAAATGCTAAAATCTAGTTAGTTAGGACTGGGGTTTCGAGCAAAAGTGGTCCTTTATTCCTCCATATGACACAAGGGAAAGGATTTCCATTTTAAATTTGAAAGAAAATCATTTAATTCTTTCAAAAAAAAATGGAAAATAGAAAGAAAATGAAAAATATCATAGCCATGACAGTATAAGACATGGGAACAGAAGTATGCCATCGGCTCATTGAGTCAGCTCCGCCATTCAATGAAATCAAGGCTGGTCTGATATAATCCTCAACTCCATTATCACCGCCTTATCCCCATAACCCTGGATTTCCATACTGATTAAAAATCCATCTATCTCAGTTGTGAACATATTCAATGACCCAGTCTCCACAGCTCTCTGCAGTAAAGAATTACACAGATTTGTTACTTGCATGGAAGAAATTCCTCCTCATCTGTCTTAAATGGGAGACGCCTTATTCTGAAATTGTGTCCTTTGATCCTAGACTCTGCCACAGGAGGAACATCCTCAAGATCTATTCTGTCGATCCACTTGAGAATTCTATATGGCTGAATTAGGTCACTTCTCAAACTTCATGTACAGGTCAAATCTAATTAACCTCTCCCTGTAAGAACATCCCTCCATACATGGGATCGAACTTGTGAACCTTCTCTGGACTGCCCTCAATGCAAGTACACTTTTCCTTAGCTAATGGGATTAAAACGGTTCACAATAATATAAACAACAATTTTCAACTGTCATTAATGCATTATTTTACTGAAATCCAAGTGTACATACAAAGTTACAGAAGACTAGGATTAAAGAAAAGAGAGGACAGGAGACCACAACAAACAGAACATGAAAAAACTTATGTTTTCGTATTTTTCATTACCTCAGATCAATCCCTAAATTCTTTACAATCAATTAAGTACCTTTTAAGTATAGTCACTCTTGTAATGCAGGAAACACAGCAACCAATTTGCACATAGCAAGGTCTCAGAAACAATACAGCATTAATCACCAATTAATCTGTTTTAATGACGTTCATTAAGGAATAACATTGGCTAGAGCACCAGGGAGAAATTCCCTACTTTTCTTCAAAATGGGATATTTTATTCAAAACCAGGTGGTCATTTCTGAATTATGACAATTCCAACATTGCAACATCTCTTCATGAGGCATCATCCTGGAGTGGGGTTTGAATCCATAACCTTTTGACTCAGAAGCAAAAGTGCTACCTCTGAACCACAGCTGACAGCAAAGATTAAAGAGATTAAAAAGAAACAAAGAAAAAGGAGAAAATCAAAATAGGTTATTAAAGAAAGTGGAAAGAGGAGCACAGGAATAAAGTATATAAAAGAGCATACATATGATGCAGATTATTTCAATATGGAAAAAAAGCTAAAATAATAAATGACTGAAGAGCTTAGTTACAAACTGGTACTAAAACAGTTTCATTTTACATAGCATTGAACAGTCAAAACATTTTTTTAAAACTTACGTTTGAAGGTTTTAGACAATTAATTATAGTTGTTTTCCCACTATTGTCTAGCCCCAGACACAACACATGGACCTCCTTCTTCTTTAGACCAAGCCAGCCAGCAAGTTTGTCAAACAGACCCATGATCTTGAGTTCAGCTGATCTAAGTTAATCAAAAAACAAGGGTTGAACTTTATAAGGGCTTTAGAATAAATCATATTCATTAGGCACAAAATACTTTTAAATATATTCACTTAATTAAGTAGTTTCCAATCATAAAATTGAAAGAAATAGCAGGGTTTAAATGAAGAGTTATTGTATCTTTGTAACAATGGTGGCTTAATGGATTACTGAGGAGTAGCCAGATATTGCAACAGAAGCTGGTTTAATTAGGTAATAGCATGAGCAAATTACAATCACAGATTATTCTGCAAGTACCTGAAATGTTATACTTGAAATACATCTCTTTCTTTAAAATGTATTTTCATCAAATAAAAAAGATTCTTATTTGAACATTTTAATAAAACATAATTGAATCAGATGCACTTCAAACATTAAATATTAGTTTCTACATTAAAGCAATAAAAATAATTAGTTAATATGTCCTTTACAAAGTATTATGTTTCATGAAAGGTAATAGAAATTTAATTTGTGGCAGCCTCAGCACTGGGTTATTGGAAAGCTGGACATAACACCTGAACAATTTATGGGTACAGTTACTGCAACTTCTCTGAAATCTGCAGGTCATAGAATGTGATGTTGAATGCATGCTATGCTGCTAAATGCAGGTCGTATGGATTTTGATGCAAAAAGAATATGCAGGCAGAATTTTGTTCTCCATGAACACTTTCCATAATTGGGAGAGGAGGAGTGTGGAAGTTATTTTTTCAAAGTTAAAAGGATCTGGAAAATGGGATGGTGCATGGACACTGGTCGTTCACCATTAGGAACAGTTTGATGGAATGAACATCTACTGACTTACGAATGTTATGTTAAATGAGCTTAGACAGTCTCAAACCAAATTCTAGTTAGCATGAACCAACAACATAAGATTGTGACATTAGCTGGCCATGTTACTTTGAAGCCTTCAATTGTTGTGAGAATAGGAAATATATATATGCTAGCACAGTAACGTGTCCTTTTTCAGATTAGGGCTGAGAACTATTCTACAGACAATGGAAAGAGAGAGAAAACGCCATGTACATACACCTTCAAAATATAGAATTAAAACAATTGCTAGGAGAAATCCAGAGAATGAAACTGGATAATGGCTAAATCTATCTACTTTTTTCAGATTGGCATCTACCAACTCTGAAAGGGCTATTCACTACTTTTAAAAATAAATTTTATACTAAGCTAGAACTATAAAAGTGCAGCTTTCCCCATAAAATAGCAACAAGTAAATGATGTTTTAGCAACATATCCCACAAGGAAACCTTTCTTCATCTTACACTTAAAGACCATCTGTACTTTTTTTAATATTTTCATTAAACAATCCTATAACTAAATTGTAAACTATGGTGTGCAAGCCTGACAATTTTATTAAAGCAGAACTGCAAGTAGATCACATACATGTCACTAAAGCTAATATAAAAATTGAGAAACTTAAGAATATTCTTGTGTAAGTTCTGCCTTGCTTTGCAGCATAGAAGCACAAAATTATTATGAAATGATTATATAAAAAACATAAAATTGAAATCTTTCAGCAAATGTAACTTTTTAGTAAAATCACACCATTGCTACACAATAAATGTATTTTGTGATCTTTAACAGGCTATGAAATAACAATGCTTAGACATCACTGAAATTGAATATTAAATATTAAACAAAAATATGAAATAGCATGTGTATTTTTGTCTAACGAATGTCACATTATATTATAGTAATAGCACTTGTAAACTGATAGGAATTATATTTTACAGATAATTGGATTAACAGTGTTATGTGAAAGTATACATTCATTTAGAAGTGTACATCTCCTGCTCCCCATAAATGGAGCTGAGTCTACAAAAAGATCAGCCATGATCTTATTGAATGGCAGAGTAAGCTCGAGGGGCCAGATGGCCTACTTCTGTTCCTAGTTCTTATCTGCATGTTCAGTACCTGCTATTTGATTACTGGTCACCCTTATTTATCAGATTACTGCAAGTCTAAAACTTGTACAACTAAGTATACTTTCAACAATTAACAAAACATAGACACCTAGGTATTTTGCATATATACACATGTATAATAGTAATCTTACGACAACCTTTCCAGATGCTGCTGCTGCATACAGTGAATTGCAAACCTTGACTCACCCACAGTGGTTAGCACTGTTGCCTCACAGCACCAGAGGCTCCAGTTCAATTCCCAGCTTGGGTGACTGACTGTGCGGAGTCTGCACGGCTTTCCTCCCGGTGCTCCGGTTTCCTCCCACAGTCCGAAGAAGTGCAGGTTAGGTTACCTGGCCATGCCAAGTTGCCCCTTAGTATTTGGGGATTGGGTCAGGGTGGGATGTTCAATCAGGGAGTCAGTGCAGACTTGACGGGCTGAACAGCTTGCTTCTGCACTCTTAAGGATTCTATGATTCTATAAGCAGTTGTGACTACCTTTGACCAAGAAGCAGTACAGTAAGGAAAATGTATAATTTCTGAAAAATATCAGTAGAATCTGTTTTTAAGAATGTTAAGTCAATTATAATTTTCTTGAATAATAAATGTGACCTGGTGACTCCTATTTACAAGATTTGTAATGCTGCTATTAATTTTAAAAGCTGACAATCATCATCACAATTACTATCATTAGAATACTGGCATAGTGATATAAATGGATTTTTTGAGAAACAGCAGTAGTAGCATAGCTTTAACATAAAATATCTCAAGGGCATCAGAAGAACATTGTAAGACATAATTTGGGCCTGAGCCACATAAAACAATATCAAAGAACAAAGAATGAAACAGCATGGGAAACAGGCCATTCGGCCCAACGAGCCAGCACCGCCACCCCGATGTTCCCATCTCTACCCATGATCCCTGTCTATGTTTATAGATATATGGATTAAAAACCAAATTTGAGACAATTTAGAGATTTTGTTTTGCCAATTAGCCTAAGAACACATCTTTGGGATGTGGGAGGAAACTGGAGCGCCCGGAGAAAACCCACGCAAGCAAGGGGAGAATGCGCAATCTAACACAGACACAGGCCCAAATCCATGTATCTGCACAGCACAGCGATAGTCACTGAGCTGTCGTGTTGCCCATCAAATGGTCCCGGTCAAGCGTACACTAACGACGTGAAGTGCTAGGATACTCTCAAAAAAAAAATCCAAGAGCAGCCCTCTCACGACCCATCGCGTGTATGCCCCTTGTTAGACAACAAGGTGGACCAAAGCACCTGTAGGCTAAAAACAAGTACATCAATATCATCATCTATTTACACACTTCCCAGGGACTCCCAAGGCTCATGATCCCTATTTTAAATCAGTTTCTATACCCCTCCATTCCCATTCTGTTCATGTGCCCATCTAAGTATTTCTTAAATAACTCCAGAGTGCCTGCCTCCATCACTATATTTGGCAGCGCATTCCATACCCCCACCACTCTCTGTGTGAAAAAACTCCCTCTAGCATCCAAATTATACCTTACCCCCCTCACCCTAAGCCCGTGACCCCTCGTGCTATTTGAGTCCATCCTAGGAAAAAGCTTAACCCTGTTTACTCTATCTATACCCTCATAATCTTGTACACCTCTATTAGATCTCCTCTAAGTCTACGTCTTTCTAAGGAAAACAGTCCCAATTTGCCTAACCTCTTCTCGTAACTCAGACCTTCCATACCAGGCAGCCTCCTGGTAAACCTCCTCTGCACTCTCTCCAGACTCACTACATCCTTCCGGTAGTAGGGTGACCAGAACTGGACGCAGTATTCCAAATGAGGTCTAACCAACGTTTTATACAACTGCAACATCAAAGGCCAGCTCTTGTATTCTATACCCCTTCCTATAAAGGCTAACATACTATATGCTTTCTTCACAATCTTCTCCACTTGTCCTGCCACCTTCAGAGACTTGTTCACCTGCGCCCCCAGGTCCCTCTGCGTTTCTATACTCTTAATAGGTCTACCCTTTATCATATACCTCCCCCATACATGCTTTCTCCCAAAATGCATCACCTCACATTTATCAGGATTGAATTCCATCTGCTATCTGTCTGCCCAAGCCACCAGCCTATGTCCTGTTGCATCGCCTGACAATGCTCCTCACTATCCGCAAGTCCAACCATCTTTGTATCGTCTGCAAACTTGTTGATCACTCCACTTACTCCCTCTTCCAAATCATTTATATATATTACAAATAGAAGAGGTCCCAGTACTGAGCCCTGCAGCACACCACTAGTGACCGACCTCCAGCTAGAAAAACACCCTTCCACTATTACTCTCTGTCGCCTATTACCAAGCCAGTTACTTATCCATCTAGCTACCTGTCCTTGTATCCCATGAGCTTTGACCTTCTCAAGTAACCTCCCATGAGGGACTTTGTCAAACGCCTTACTGAAATCCATATAGATGACATCAACTGTCCACTGTTTTTGTCACCTCCTCAAAAAATTCTATCAGATTCGTAGGGCACGATCTGCCCTTAACAAATCCATGCTGCGTATCCCTAATCGGATCGCAACGCTCTAAGTGCCTATACATCCTATCTCTAAGAATCCTCTCCAACAGCTTCCCTACCACTGACGTCAAACTCACCGGCCTATAATTTCCAGGGTTCTCCCTACTACCCTTTTTAAACAATGGTACAACATTAGCTATTCTCTAGTTCTCTGGGACCTCACCTGTGTCCAAAGAAGAGACAAAGATTTGCGTCAGAGGCCCAGCAATTTCACCTTGCACCTCCCTAAGCAACCTGGGATAAATGCCATCAGGCCCCGGACACTTATCAGTTTTAATGCTACCTAGAAGCTCTAACACTTCCTTCCTCGGTATGGATATTTCCCTCAACAGGTCCACAGCTCCCTCAGAGACAGGAGCTGTCAACAAGCCCCTCTCCTTCGTGAATACCGACTCAAAGTATTCATTCAGGATCTCCGCCATTCCCTCGGGCTCTAAGCACAGTTCCCCTCCTCTCTCCCTAAGAGGTCTGATTTTTCCTCTAACTACTCTTTTATTCCTAACATAGGATTAAGGGAAATCCAAAGGCTTTTTTACTCCTATCTGTCAAAATCATTTCATGCCCTCTTTTTGCCCTTCTAACTCCCCGTTTGAGCTCCTTCCTACTCTCTCTATATTCCTCCAACGCTGTCTCCGTTCCCAGCTGCTTTGACTATCACACGCCTCTCTCTTCTTCCTAACCAAGTCCTCAATATACCTACTAATCCTACCTTTCCCATCTTTCCTCTTGGCCGGCACATATTTATCTTGCAACATTTTCAGTATTCCGTTCCCAACCAGTTTCCGTACGTTCCTGCCTAATCCGAACGTAGTTAGCCTTCCCCCAATTAAGCACCCTGCCTCTAGGGCAACAAGCATCCTTTTCCATCTGTATCCTAAAGTAGACAGAATTGTGGTCACTGTTAGCCACATGTTTCCCTACTACAACATCAACCACCTGCCCTGGCTCATTACTCAGAACTAAATCCAATATAGCCCCTTCTCTAGTCGGGCTAGCCACATACTGCTCCAACGATCCTTCCAGTACACATTTTACAAATGTATACAACTGCAATATTAAAGACCAGCTCTTGTACTCTATACCCCTTCCTATAAAGACTAGCATGCTATATGCTTTCTTCACAATCTTCTCCACTTGCTCTGCCATCTTCAGAGACTTGTGCACCTGCACCCCCAGGTCCCTCTGCATTTCTATACTCTTAATAGGTCTACCCTTTATCATATACCTCCCCCATACATTCTTTCTCCCGAAATGCATCACCTCGCATTTATCAGGATTGAATTCCATCTGCCATCTATTTGCCCAAGCTACCAGCCTATCTATGTTCTGCTGCATCGCCTGACAATGCTCCTCACTATCCGCAAGTCCAGCCATCATTGTATCGTCTGCAAACTTGCTGATCACTCCACTTACTCCCTCTTTCAAGTTATTTATATATATTACAAATAGAAGAGGTCCCAGTACCGAGCCCTGTGGCACACGACTCATGGTGCAGAAGACGAAAATATTGGTCAAACAGGTCTACTTCAAGGAGTGTCTTAAAGAAAAAACTAGGAAGATGGTGAGGATTATTAAGGAAATTCCAGAGTTTAGGGCGCAGGCAGATCAAAGCATAAGCACTAGAAGTGGAGTGGTTAAAACTAGGGATGCTCAAGAGACCAGAATTAGAGAAGTGCAATATCTCAGATGGGTTAGTGGGGATAAAGAATATCAGAGATAAAGTACTAATTATAAACCTTATGAATTTATTAAAGCTAGGTTTATTATTTTAACACAAGGAAATAGCTTATAATTGTCCACAAAATTGAGAATATAATTGATGAGACTTGATAGTGCCATCAGTCATCACTATGAACATCAGGGTCACGAACATTTCCATCATTGTCATCCAGCCTGAAGCAAAAGACAGATAATCAGCTAATGTCTTTCAAACCTATTGCTGTCAGATCTGACACACAAGCATGATTCACTTATTTTTGGATCCTTGCAAAGACCAATAAGCTAAAATAACCAAACTTACCAAATGACCCTTACGGAAAAAACTAAGAGCAAGATTTCAGTTCTTATAATTTTTATGTAATAACTAAACAAAAATCAACTTAAATTAAGCATGAATTAACATTAACCATTAAAAAGTGTATTCAATAAAAAGTACAAATTACACTTTAAATTGTCTAGACAACAACTATAAATATCATGGATTTACTGGCATTTCTGTTAAGACATTTCATACCACATTCAGCCACAGACCCCACAAAACCCTGTCTCCCTCAAGTAGACCTCAATCCTTTTTCCTCACGTAGATTTGGTCATTTATTTCATCTGAATTCTACAGATGTGGTTGTCACCAAAAGGTGTACATCTGGAGAACTACTTGACTCAGTTTGTGACAGTCTTGGATTCTCCACAGTCATCTTCAGCTGACTACCCAGTAACACACTGATGCTCTGTATAGTTGGTTCTGATAAAATAATTAAGGTAACAGCAACTTTTATTTCACTATCCCTACAGTGAAATCAGGTTATCTGGTTTCCTTTTTTTTCCCCCAAATGTCTCTGACACACACTCTTCTCAGCCTGTTTGAACTGCTTTACTGCTGAAATCTGATTCCAGTGAGCTCTGTGTTTTCCATTTGGATTCAAGCAGCTTCTGCTCAATTAGCAGCCTGAGGTCACAGTCTGATTTCCCAGAAATCTGATGTCACAACCAGGAATCCAAAATCATGACCCTCTTTTCCAGAAATCTTAAATCTTAGTTTCCCTTTCAGTTAGGGGTTCTTTCAAAAAAACAGGCTTTCAACTCAAATTCAGACAGCAGCTTGCAGATGTTTCCCTTCTTTGGCAAATAAACTAGAAAATTAATCATAATATATGCATACACTATACACTGCAACTTATTTTGGTTTAGCTCACACCATCCATTTAAAAAACCATCAGCATAGTAAAAAAATATGTTTCTACTGGCATGATGAATCATAATGTCAGGCATTTTCTTTTGATCTTCTTGAGCTATTAAAATCTTATAAACACTTGTAATTTTCTTTAGCTAAAAATATTAACATTATAAATATGACAAATCATTACCAGCTATAGTTTGTGATGAATTTCTCTAACCACTAGTTGACAACTTGTGAATGAGAAATATTCCGTAAATCATCCAGTTAACACCTGACTTAAAGATATTTATAATACTGATGCTATAATGGCAAGAATAATGAATGGTAATGATTACAAAGGAGCAGCAAGAACTGTTAAAAAGAATAATGGTGACAATGATAATCATTATATTGGTCATGATGGTATCATATTAGTGAGAATGACAAAAATTGTATTTAGCAAAAGCTGGAGAAAGTCATACAATGGCTTATTTTTCTGTTCATACATTGTTACCTTTAGGGTTCCCAAACGGTGTATCCTTGGCCTCTTCCTACTTTTTTCTTTGATATGTTGTCCCTCAACTACATCATCTAAATAAAGGCTGATTTTCTGTTTCTAAAACATCTATGTCGACAACGTGCAGCTCTACTTCACCTCCCTCACCTCACTCAATCCTCCACTGCTCTGATTTACCATCTTGCTCATTCAATATTGGATGAACCACAATTTCTTCTAACAGAGAAAACCAAACCTATTATCTACAGTCCCAAGTCATGAAATCTGCTCCTTGGTTCATCACTTTATCCATTGCTCTAACCACATTCTGAGGCTGAACCCAATAAAACACAAACTTGGCATCCTCAGTGACCGTGAACTAAGCTTTTGGTCCTGTAGCCTTTCCATCATTAAACTGGACTAGTTTGATCTCTGTAACATTTCCTGTTTTCAGCCTTGCATTAATTTGTCTACTGCTGAAGCTCTCTTTTGTGCCTTTGTTACCTCCAAATTAAACAGTTCCAAAGCTCTCCTGGCTATTTTCTTGTCTTGCACTTCTACGAATTTGAGTATTTCCAAAACTATGCTGCCTGCATTCTAACACACACCAAGTCCTGGTTACTTATATTGACTTCTTGTCCATTAATGCCTTAATTTTAAAATTCTCATCCTGTTTTTCAAATTCTCCATAGTCTCAACATTCCCAGGTCTCCATTCTCATCTAGCCTTACAACTAGATGTCTATATTCCCCCATTGTTCCACCATTGACAGTCATGTCTTCAGCTACAGAGACACTAAGCCCTTAAACCACTCCTCCTGCCAAGATGGTTTTCACTAATCAAGACTGAGTGCTGGAACTTGAAGATGATCAGATCCGACTACTATAAGCAATGTCAACCAGCACTGTGGTGACATTAGCCCCATGGCCCAGCCAGAAAATCCTTGGATTCTAGGAAAAAGTATGGTTGCAAAGCTGAAACTTGAGAGGCACTCATTAACACTAAACTTAAAAGACACTCATTAACACCCACCTCTTTTGGTCACTTCCTGATGTGAGTTGATGTCAAATCTTGTTTGATAACATTCCTGTGAAATGTTTTGGGGTGTTTTATAACATTGAAGGTGCTACACAAATGTAGGTTACTGTTGTAATGACATTGAGGATGATAGTGATGCAAAGTGATTGTGATAACACCGATTAATGTTTCACTGACAACGGCTTTAGCAGTGTTGGGAGGGAAAGTACTAAAGCTACTAAGTACTGTACGATGACTGTAGTGTTGATAGATAAGTCCTCCAGACTCCCTCACATCCAGCCCCTGCTCACACTTACGCTCTGTGTGGCTCCTTCAAGGACTAGAAGGAACCTTTTCCTGCTCGGACTTTCTGCCGCGGCGTCTCGGGGTGTCTTGACAACAAGATCAGTAATCCTGCTGCAACCCGGGCATAGCTGGAGTCGGCAACATCTCTTCCTGCTCAGAAGAAAAGGAACAGAGGAGCTCGGGAGGAGAGTCAAATGAAGCAGTGGCTGAGCAGCCGCATTCTTAAGTGACTGGTGACTGAGACCTGTACTCGGTGTGTGTGTGTGTACAGCCGGGCCGAGGCCTGTGCTCCAAGTGTGTACAGAGCCAGGCCCGGTTGCTAAGGCCAGCTGCAGCGAAGAAGCTGCGCTTCCGGTTGATGCCGCCGGATGTAGGGCGTCACGTCACAACGGGGGACGGACCAATCAGAGCCGGATACCCGCTCTAGCCCCGCCTCCCCGCCGGCCTCTGGCTGGAGCTGGTGGACGAGGCGAATGGAGTGGGGATAATCAGCCCAGTCCATCACACAAACCAGACTCTGCCTATCCTTGCCGCTGCGTTGGAAAAGCAATTGGCATAATTAAGAACACCATGCACCTAGGATGTACTGTCTTCCACGTTCACCCAAAAAGTCTGAGGTTCTGAGGTCACCTGAGCGCATTGCAAGTAGCTCCCGCTACTTCCAGTCAAACTGGTTCACAGAGAGAGCTCAACCAAACACCTCCTGGGAAACTGTGTCTGGGACCACAGTGATTTCTACGCCGCATTAGTCTGTGTAGTTTCCCATGATAGGGAATGCAATCGGCAGCACAACACCTTTTCTCCAGACACACTAGGACAATGATTCCTATGCAAAGGCTTTATTGCAGACTTGAATCCAATGTACAAGCTGAACTGATGTATACAGACACATGCAACAAGACACAGTATGACTGACATGCTCACAACCTTAGCCCCTCATTCAGATCACAAGTGGGCATGACCAGATGGCGATGGTCAACAATAAGGTCCCATAACCCAACAGTTACAATGGTAGCTTCCAATTGCCGTCACACCTTGAGAATTTCAGTGCCATCACTGATAGCTGACGCTGCATTCTACCATCTTGCCTTGACTGCAATTCCTCCATACCCATGTGCACGCAGACCCCATCAGAATCTAATGTGTTGGCTCTCACATCAACATATAATTTGTCTCATGAACCCAGTAAAATGGACATGGGCCAAAGAACATAGTCTCCCCTGCACTTGTTGGTTGTATGCATTTTGAACATTTGAACCAGTCCAAAATACAATATCGGGATTTTGTCACCACATAATCTGGTGAATGTTGTTTTGTTTGGTTTTGTCTTTTTGTTGTTCTGTCATATCATGTGCTAAAGAAAGGAAAGAAATACACATAAGGGGCCATACACCAAGTTGCAAGAGCCCAACCTGTGTCTCATTGTTCACACAAACCATTGTACACTGTTGTATAGCTAATCGCTTTTGTATACACATGTTTATGTAATTTGCACAGTGTACACTAGGCCCGCACTAAGTAGGAAAATGGAGATGGGTCATCACATCAAACATCACATGGTCAAAGGACAGCAGCATGCCAGAATTCTCCAGGAACTTGGGCAGAGCATAAATGTTTCTTAACAGTTGCAGAGTTAAATAAATTTACTGTTACCATAGTCCTTGTTGCAGTCAGTGGTTTAGCAAACCACAGAAAATTACAGATTGAAAGCACATGCTGGTTTTCCCATGTACACTTGTTGCAAATGCTACCTAACAACCTGGGAACCTATTTAAGGATTCAGAGCAGGAGAAATCAAGAACAACAGAAAAAAACATAGTGAGAAGAAGAAAATTAAGGGCCAAAATCAGACAACGATACAGCAAAAAAACAAGGAATGTTAAATTGACTGGCTAAAAGTTTTGAACCTGAATACTCAGAGCATTCAAAATAAAATACTTGAATTTGTTGCATAGGTAGATGTAAAGGGAAATGATATATTTAGCATCACGGAGACATGGCTCCAAGGTGACTAAGGATGGGAACTAAACATTGAGGGTTATTCAGTATTTAGGAAGGCACACAGAAAGGAAAAAAGTAGTGGAGTTACACTGTTGATTAAAGAAGATATTGAGGAAAGATATTAACACAAGTCTATGGAATCCATAGGGTTCGAGTTAAGAAACACCAAGAGGTGTTTGTGGGGGTTGGTATGCAGACCATCAAACTGTAGTGATAATGTTGGGAATAGCATTAGACAGGAAATCAGAGGTACATGTGATGAAGGAACATCTGTAATTATGGTTGATTTTAATCTCTATATAGATTGGGAGAGTCAAATTAGTTACAGTATAATAGAGGAGGAATTTCTGGAGTGTTTACAGGGTGGTTTTCTGGACCAATAAACTGGGGAACCAATAGGAAACAGGCCATCTTGGACTGCGTATTGTACAATGAGAAATGGTTAATTGGTAATTTAGTTGTGAGAGAATCCTTGGGGATGAGTGACCATAATGTGATAGAATTCTTTATCAAGATGGATAATGAGACAGTTGATTCTGAGACTAAGGTCCTGAATGTCAATAAAGGTAACCATGATGATATGAGGCATGAACTGGCCATGATGAACTGAGAAACATTACGGAAAGGAAGAACAGTGGACAGGGAATGGCAAACATTCAAGGAATGAATAGGTGAATGCCAAAAGTTGTTTGTTCTTTTTGGCACAAGAATAAAAAGGGTATTGTGCCAAACCATGGTTTACAAAAGAAATTAGAGGTAGATTAGATTCATAAAATTATTTAAAAAAAAAGGCTGAAAGATTAGGAGTAGTTTAAAATTCAACAAAGGCGGACCAATCGATTAATTAAGAAGGGGAAAATAGAGTTTGAAATTAAGATAGCGGGGAACATAAAACTGACTGTAAAAGTTTCTATAATTATGTAAAAAAAAGTTGACAGAAACAAAATTGGATCCTTACAGTCAGACACAGGGGAATTCATAATGGGGAACAAAGAAATGATAGAGGAATTAAACTGTTACTTTGCTTCTGTCCTCACAAAGGAAAACATAAATAATGTACTGGAAGCTCTGAGAAATACAAGTTTAAATGAGGAATTGAATGAAATTGTTATTAGTAGAGAAATTGTTTTGGGGAAATTAATGGGATTGAAGGTGGATAGATTTTCAGAGCCTGATAATCTTCATCCCAGATTATCTAAGGAAATGGCCTTATAAATAGTAGATCCATTGGTGATCATTTTCCAAACTTCTTTGGACTCTGTAAAGGTTCCTACACGTGGGAAGATATCTAATTTAAGTCCATTATTCAAAAAGGGAAGTAGAGAGAAAAGACGGAAATATAGACCAGTGAACCTAACGTTGGGAACAAACCTAAAGTAGGGAAGTTGCTAGAGTCCATTCTCAAGGATTTCATTACACAGCATTTGGAAAACAGTGATATAATCAGTCAGCATGAATTTATGAAAAGGAAACCATGCTTGACAAATTTACTGAAATTCTTTGAGGATGTAATTAGTAGAGTTGACCAGGAACAACTGGTGGATGTGGTTTATTTAAAACTTTCAGAAGGCTTTTGACATAGTCTCATGTAACTGTGGAAAGTTAAAGCTCCTGGGATTGTGGGTAGTGTCTTCAGATGAATAGATAGCTGGTTAGTAGCTGGGAAGCAAAATGTTGGAATAAATGGGTGTTTTTCAAATTGGCAGCCAATGACCAATGGGTTACTGCAGCGACCTGTGCTAGGATCCCAAATATTCACATTATAGATTAATGATTTGAACAAGGAAACTAAATGTATTTTCTCCAAATTTGTAGATGGTACAAAGTTGGGTGGGAATGAGCTTTGAGGAGGATGCTTCAGCCTGATTTATACTGAGTGAGTGGGTATACATGTAGCAGATGCAGTATAATATGGATAAATGTATGGTTATTCAGTTTGGTAGCAAAAATAGGAAGGCAAATCATTATTTGAATGGATGTAAATTGAGAGAGATGGATACTTGGCCAGATCTTGGTGTCTGTGCATTAGTCACTGAAAGTAAGTATGCAGGTACAGCAGGCAGTAAAGAAGCTAAATGGTGACTTGAATACAGGAATAGGGATGTTTTACTGCATTTGTTTAGGGCATTGGCGAGGTCACATCTGCAGTATTGGGTAGAGTTTTAGTGTCCTTACCTAAGGAAGGACAATCTCACTATGGAGGGAGTGCATTGAAGGTTTAGCAGGCTGTTTCCTTTAATAGCTGGACTGTCATATGAGGAGGGACCAAGTCAGTCATGATTAAATTCATTAGAATTTAAAAGAGTGAGGGGGATATCATAGAAACTTTTAAAATTATAACAGGCTTATTTAGGATAGATTCAAAAAGCATGTTTCTGATGGTAGGAGAGTCCAGAACTAGGATGTCATAGCTTGAGGATAAGGGGTAAATCTTTTAGGACTGAGGTGAGGAGAAATTTCTCCATCTGGAGAGTGGTGAATGTGTGGAATTCACTAACACAGGAAGTAGTTGAGGCCAAAACATTGTGTGATTTTAAGAAGAAAGTAGATATAGCTCTTGTGGCTAAAGGAATCAAGGAATATTGGGGAGAGAGGGGAAAAGGTGGGATCATGGTATTGAATTTGATGATCAGTCATAATCAAAATAAATGGTATGTTTGAAGGACTGAATGATCTACTCTTTCCTCTATTTTCTATGTATGTTTCCATGTATCCCTTTTATAAAGATCAGACATGAGAATTCAATGTTGTCCAGTCTTTGAAATTTATTTTTTAAAAAAAGCAACGAAAAACAAAGAAAATATTGGATAAACCTCGCAGATCTGGCAATACCTGTGGAGAGAAACAGAGTTAGTGGGTGATGGACGGAGCAAGCCACTAAAATAATGCAAGGGTTGAGAAATCAGGGTCATGGCTGGTTTCTCAGCTCTCGTGATCTTACCAGAGCTGGATTTCCTGCGACATCATCCTCTTGCTGGAAATGGGCGAGAGGCTGAATAAATTATGGTAATATATTTTAATGTTGATTTGCATATATTTAGTGAACCTGGCACTCAATTGTCCAGACTCGCGAGCCTTTATGGTGTCGCCAGGTGATATTCTGTTTGGCAAGGAAAACACTGGCTCCCCATGAACAGGGAACAATTGTGTTGGCTTTGGCCATTGAGCCAGAGACAATTGAGGCCCTCCAGAAGGCCAAGGACAAGGCAGTGCCTCTTGGTAGTCCCAGCCTTGCAATGCCACCCTGACACCTTGGCACTGCCAGTTTCACACCTTGGTAATGCCCATCAGACACCTTGGCATTGCCCCAGGCAGTGCCATGGGCCTATGGGGATAGAGCCTGAAAGGACAGTCTGATTAGGGAGGGCCACTGCACATTCCACTTGTGATCAGATTAGAGGGAGAGGGGAGGCCCGCTACTGCTCTGCATCATGATTGAATCGGGATGAGGGGGTTGTTCTGATCGATCCGGATGGTGGAGATAGTATTTCCAGCTGATATTGGGCCTGTGATCCATTGCGGCCCCTGTAATTGCGGGGGGAGGGCTGTGTTCAGGATGCCTGCAGCAGCATGGGCCTGATAGCTCTGTCTCTGTCTGTCAGATTTCTGCTGTTGGAATTGCGCATATGCAGAGTCAGAGGTCTTCCTATAGCTCCCTCTGCAGTTGCTGTTGGGCATTTGCAGACACAAATCCACTTATATCCACAACGTGAATAGGGAAAAACTCATTCACCTGGTGCTGCAGATTTACATCGATTCTTGGCAATGGAAAGTCTGTGAAATTAAGGCAGTTCTGCTTTGTTGTATTTCTGTGAAATTAATATAAAATTGCAGCACTGATAGAATAAGTTTCTTCCCCGAAATCTCATTAAATTAGACTCTCTTTTCCCACAACTTCTATCAGCTTCTATCTGATCTCCATCCTGGAATTGTTTACAGGAACTCAGACTCAGCACCAACTGGCTGATTTGCTGTGAGCCATGAGTAGCGAGCAGGAGGAAGGGGAAATGGGTTGAATCAACATGGATCGTCCAACATTATGCATGGCTCATTCATGACAAAGACTGCCTATTTCCATCTCCATTACATCATTTGAGTTTGCCTGAACTCAACTCATCTTCTGCTACTGAAACCCTCATTCCTGCCTTTGTTATCCCTCAGTGCGACTATTCCAATATTCCTAACTGGTCTTTCACATTCGACCCTCTGTAACCTTCATGTCATACCAAACCCTACTGCCCAATTCTGACTAGTAACCCAGCTAACTGATTGCTCTTACTGCTAGCCTGTTCACTATTTAGTAAAACTGAAAGAAAATCCAAGTTAATGTTCAACTTTAAACTCTCTCCAGTAAAATGGAATGGCTGCAAATTGGTGTGTCAACAATCTGAATTGGATTTCTTCCCCCCTCTTCCCCCTTCAAGCTTACCACAATAGGGCTGGTCACTGATACCTAGATTTTTGATATTTTTAATGAGTTGAACACTCTTGGTAGTAGATGATGTATTAAAAACACATGTAATTTTACTTAGACTAATTATTTTGATTATTTATGCTTACCAGGAATGGAGAAAGTAATTTTGGTTGTAGTGATATTTACTCAGACCCATGAATAGAGTGGAGGGTTGTGGGGGAGGGGGATGCGAAATGTTATTAAGGGTTTTTCCATTTCCCCTGCAAGAACGGTCATACTTGAAATGTTAATTCTGTTTTTCTTTTCACAGATGCTGCCTGGCCTGCTGAGGGGTATTTTCAGCATTTTCTGTTGTTATTTCAGCATTGTCACAACTTTGTTTTCCTAATCTTTTAATATATTTATGTACAAATTAATTAAGATAAATTCTAAAACTTCTTCATGATAAATGCTGCAGCATTTATGCCAATGGATCAGGAATTGCATCAGTCAATGTTTTACAGTCCTGTGATCTTGCTGAATTACGCAAATAAGCTTATCTGTATATCCAAATTCCACATAATGATAATAAGGAACTAGCTGAGCTTGGAAATTAGGCTAACATGGCTGATTCTTTATCAGAGGAGCAGTGAATACAGCAGAAAACTAGATATTGGTAGTGAACAATTGCACTTTGACCCAGTGAGAGTTCTGAGGTTGGTATGACAGGGCTCTGCTAAGCAATTCAAATCTTTCTTTGTGTCTGGTTTGATTTTACCTTTAGCCTCCATTAACTTCAGTTTTGCCCTTGCTCCTCAATGCAATAATCAGTTGAATGCTTGCTGCAACTTAATTCTCGGGACATGCCAAAAATGCCGCTGATTTGCAGAGCCTCCATTTCCAAATTTTAACATACTTTCAAAATGATTACAATAAATCCAGCTGGTAATCACTAGATTACATTTTCTGATACAGGCGTAGTTGACTCCAATCTGGTTAGAGATGCGAGCAAAGCTCGCCTGAAATAAAATTGCTTTCTGCATTCCATGGTTAGCTTAATAATTTTATATTATTAAATGTGGATTTTACATTTGGATACAAGTGAAATTTAAAAGAATGTGAACAATTAAAGGGAAATGGCAGAATAATGGTACAAAAATCTGGCGGGGGGGATAATCTCAAAAGGCATCTCAACCAATTAATTTTAGAAACAAAAGACAAAGTGGCAGTCAAAATAAAGAGAAACTAAATGTAATGAAACAACTTTTTAATGGCTGCCACCCTGTTTATTGCTCCACAGCATGGTCTCTATTAGGCTAATTTCTAATCTTTCCTGTCAATCTTCCTACTGTTCGTTGCAGTTTGGTAGCGTTGATGTCTTTGTAGTTATGTGTAGGTTAATTGTAAGTCTTTGTTGACCCTTAGAACTATTTACTCACAGTCATCTGTTCTGTCTGCACTGCCATCTGTTGTTGCAGTTCAGGTAGTGTGTTAGGGTTTCTAAAAAGGTATATTTTTGGGACTTACGGGAAACTTCTTTGTCTCTCTAGTGCTGTCTTTTGGCTTGTTCAGGTAATGTATTTTGTTCTTTTGTAGCTTTACCGAGTGTTTTCTATCATTTTTTTAAGTCCTGTTCTCTTCACAAATTGAAGTTTAAAGTATTCATCAAAGGCTTTTAATATTTCATCAAAGCTGGTTGAAGATACATCAATGTCTTGCAATAGGCTTACTTCATCCACATAAACACTAAACAAGTATGAAAATATATTTAGTTGTATTTATGATAGTTCAGGAATGATGTACTCCTGTATTCTAATAATTCTCTTCTCCAAATTTTGGGTCTGGTTTTAAGATCCTGGGGGGTTTTGACAAGGTGGATATGGAGAGGATGTTTTCTCTTCTGGGAGATCCTAGAACTAAGGTTCACTAATTAAAAATAAGGGGTTTCTCATTTAAGGCAAAGATGATGATATGAGGGTCTCTCAGAAGGCCATGAGGAATTCTTGTCCTCAAAAGCAGAATCTTTGAATATTTTTAAAGCAAAGTTAGATAGAGTCTTAATAAGCAAGGATCTTAAGGATTATAACCTCAATCACACAGTCCTGCCTATTTCTAATAAGGTTATTAGGGGTAGGCAGGAGTGTGTGTGATTGAGGTTATAATCAGATAAGCCATGACCTTATTGAAGAGCATAGCAGGCTTGAGATAGTGAGTGGCCTACTCCTACTCCTAACTCATACGTTTATCTCTAAATTAGCCTAAGTTGATCTGGCAGTTTTAATTCAATATCCATAGCTGTTTTTCATATCAAATGTGCATGTCTAATTTTTTTCTTGCCAAGATGGTTCAACAGTAATCATTTTTTTCTTTTGGTTCTTTCTCCATTGATTTGGTGGGCTCCTTTGCGATGATGGGGCTTATTCATATTCTGTCTGCAGGAAACCTTAAAACGAGAAACCTGGGATTTTTTTAAACAGGTGAGATATACTGGAAGGTGATTTTTAAGTACCACCTTCTGATTTAAAACTTTTTTCATTTATTTGAGCTCAGTTACCACATATTATGGTGCCAACAATGGACCTGTTGCTGTACCTTTCTGAAGTTTAAGATGGTGTCACTCTTCACTTGGAAACAAAGAACAAAAGAACAAAAAAACAAAGAGATCTTCTTTGCTTGCCCCTTTTGGTGGCCTCACTACAATGGTGAATGCCCTCAGCTTGAAAAAAGTTCTCAACGATAACTGCTGGAACTGCTACGCACAGAGTTCTCTTGCTCAATGTTGTGAATCCTGGCTTTTACATGCTTTAGCTTGGCCTAAAAGTTTCAATTCTCCCAGAAGTGGTCAATTAAGTATTTTCGTAGTTTTTTTGGAGTAAGCTGAGATGTGAAGTGTTAAGTTGAAGTCAACTCATAGCAACAGTTTTTTTAGCAACAGTTTTTTTTTCCAAATGGTACTTCTGATTTTGATAAAAGATTTCTCAGGACTTGTTGTAGACAGGAATTTTAAAAGATTTTGCTCTCCCTTGCTCGGTCTGCTGATTCTGTGCTCTGGAATTTGAAGTTGAACTTCTTAAGAAAATGCAATGGAGCTTTTTGCTGCATTAAAGAATTTTAACTCTTTGCCTTCAGTTTCCAAACCTTTCTTTGGAGTTTTATTTCTGGATAATTGTTCCTCTTTGCCTTTGCTTCTTAAGTATTTTTTCAGATTAGTCTGTTTTGCTTATTTATTTTCTCCATCTTCCAGCATTTTTGTTTTTCTTTGTACTTTCTGCAAGGTTTTAGGTTTATCCACAGCTGCCATATGTTGTAGGATTCTGGTCACTGTTCCAAGGGATGAAGAAGTCTTTGTAATTATACCTAACATTTTGCTTTCATGTCCATCACTCAACTGACTCTGGCTGCAAGTCATGTACTTTTTTACCACTGTGTGGGTGGTCCTGTGGCACAGTGGTTAGCACCTGCATTCAATTCCCAGCCTTGGTCATTGCCTGTATGTAGTTTACATGTTCTTCCCCTGTTTGCGTGTTTCCTTCGAGTGCTGCACTTTCCTTCCACAGTCCAAAGATGTGTCGGTTAGGTGGATTGGCCATTCTAAATTGCCCCTTAGTGTCAGGGGGATTAACTAGGGTAAATGCATGGGGTTGTAAGGTTAGAGCCTGAATGGGATTGTGAATTGCGCAGATTTGATGGGCCAAATGGCCTTCTTCTGCACTGTAGAGATTCTGTGATTGCATGAGTTGTCCTATGTATGCTAGACCTTTGTGCAGACTTATTAGCATCTCTGGGGACATCTCCGCATAAAGACTCAAGAGCCACAACTTATTTGATCCCCTCCCATCTGCATTCACTGCTTTTTAATTGCTGTTTTCTTTGCAAAAGAATCAAAGACCTAAAGTGAGGATTAATGAATGTGATTCAAATGTCCGGCCACCTTATGTGAGTCTGAAATTGTTGATGGGATATGGATGCCAGGAATTTTAAGACAAGCTGGAACGGTTAGCAACTCTAGTTCCATGTGAAAAAGTTTTGAGCGATTGGCAGATAGTGCAGTCTTTCTATATGCAAGGACAAGTTTACATCAAAATGTTTTGTAGATGCAGTGTAGAAAAGTATTTTACAAGGAATCAAAATGGAAGCAGCTCTTTCTCAGTTCAAAACATTTCTTTCTGATCCAATTCCCTGCAGTCCAGACAACTGACATGTAAAACAGAATCCTTGGAATCCCTACAGTGTAGAAGGAGGTCATTCAGCCCCATCAATCCTGAATCTTACCAAGGTCTTACCAAGAGCATCTTATAAGGTCCACCCTTGCTTTATCCCCATAACTCTGTGCCTTTACCCCTCTAACTCACACATCTTAGGACTCTAAGGGGCAACTTAGCATGGCAAATCCAGCTAACCTGCACATCTTTGGACTGTGGGAGGAAACTGAGCACCCAAAGGAAACTCATGCAGACACAGGGAGAATGTGCAATCCCCACACAGGCTCTTACCCAAGGACGGATTGAACACAGGCCCCTGGCGCTATGAGGCAGCAATGCTAACCACTGTTCTTTGATTTTTATTCTCCTTTCCACGCAACTCCAGCAGTACTCTGTACTGGAGTGTGGCTCTCTCCTCCATAATGGACCAAAGGCATATTTTAAAACAGGAAATAAGAACAATTTACTATCAAACTATCAAAAATGAGGGACAAGCAACAGTCAATAACATTCTTAGCAAAAGCAAGTGGGTTTATTGAGAAAAATAGCTGTCAATTCAAACAAAAGTGCTTCATCCACGTCCTTGGATTCAAAAGTATTGATATTCTATCTTGAGCCACAAAAATAGTCAATCATAGAGGAAAGAATAGACACTGATGAAGTATGGTGGTGATTACACAGATGACGAGCACTGAAATTTTATATAGATCAATTTAGAAAAGTTGGCACACGTACAACATGTAGGAAAAGAAGAAACTAAAATTGATTGGTTTTTAGATTATATGTGACACACGAGCTGCAATGTTCCAACACCACATTTTCATCTGCTGCAGGACAGACAGATTTTACTTCTTTATTTGATGGCTGTCTAATAGTGCAAAACAAACTGATTATTCAGCTAGCAGCCAACTATTTCAAATGGCTGACTGCATCTACCTGACTTCCTAATGCAAGCTTATGAGTTCAAGTCACGATGCACATCAGTTTCTTCACATCAGCTGAATGAGATCTATCAATTATTGGAGGGTTACTATTTGAAATACTGTGTGGACACAAGATGACAATTTTGCAATAAATATTTGTGGATATCTCTTATAACTGATTTTTCTTATGGATAGTTAAAAGGAAAAACTGATAGAAGAGGTGAAGATATTTTAGCTCAGAATATCTGGATTTAAGGTGTACAAGATTCTTTTAGTAAGTATTAGCAAATTTGAATGATACCAGTTCAAAAAAATTCTTTTGGATTCCAACAACTGTAACTCTTACACAGACATTTTAACATATCTGTAAAAGAAATGTTCTTTTGAATGCTACCATTAACACTTCCTTTGTCTTGTGTCTATGGCATCTTTGTCAACCTTTTCTTAGCTCTCATTTATCCCTGACCTTCTATTCAGCTCCAACATCTCCATCCTTCTTTCAAACTATATAATCCATCACTTGGTTGCATAGTGGCACAGTGTTTAGGATTTCTGCCTCCTAGTAACAGGGACCCATGTTCAATTCCAGCCTTGGGCCACTGTCTGTGTGGAGTTCGTATGTTCTCCCTGTGTCCGTGTGGGTTTCTTCTGGGTGCTGCAGTTTCCTTTCACAGTCCAAAGATGTGTGTGTTAGGTGTGTTGGTTGTCAGTGCAGGATGGGTGGGCTGAAAGGTTGACAAAGATGCCATAGACACAAGGCAAAGGAAGTGTTAATGGTAGCATTCAAAAGAACATTTAATTTACAGTATGTTAAAGTGTCTGTGTAAGAGTTACAGTTGTTGGAATCCAAAAGAATTTTTTTGAACTGGTATCATTCAAACTTGCTAATACTTACTAAAAGAATCTTGTACACCTTAAATCCAGATATTCTGAGCTAAAATATCTTCACCTCTTCTATCAGTTTTTCCTTTTAACTATCCATAAGAAAAATCAGTTATAAGAGATATCCACAAATATTTATTGCAAAATTGTCATCTTGTGTCCACACAGTATTTCAAATAGTAACCCTCCAATAATTGATAGATCTCATTCAGCTGATGTGAAGAAACTGATGTGCATCGTGACTTGAACTCATAAGCTTGCATTAGGAAGTCAGGTAGATGCAGTCAGCCATTTGAAATAGTTGGCTGCTAGCTGAATAATCAGTTTGTTTTGCACTATTAGACAGCCATCAAATAAAGAAGTAAAATCTGTCTGTCCTGCAGCAGATGATTCTACACTGTAGCAATTCTATGATTTTAACCTACTTCAGCTCTGAAGAGGAATCATAAGGACTTGAAACATTAACTTTGTTTCTCTCTCCATAGATGCTGATTTGATTCAACATATTCAGTTTCATCATCTGCAGTATTTTGCTTTTATTCCGTTGCACACACTGGGTGAGATCACCACTCGCACTATGCAGGGAGCATGTGTATAAAATGGTCCTTTATTGGTCAGTCGTAATGGTGAATTTTCACAACATATCATCCTCTTCCCACTGTATTAATTATGCACACACTGGAAACATGTTGGATTGCTTGCTCACTCTGGGCACCATATTTTAAATGGCACCCTTGCACAGTTTTGTTAGACTCTGTAGCACAAGACAGCTACAGATGATTCCTAAACCCCAAATTATGGCTGCACCCCAAATCACTATTGCCTCTCTGCTGCATTTGTTGGGTGGAGTCGATGCCCACCCTGAAATCTCCACCCCGTTCTGACTGCAGGATGTCCAAGATCACAGTATAACTTTGGAGGCAGTTTCAGCAGTGATCAATGCCAACACTGTGGAGAGGAGGTCAGTCACCCGGTGTAAAAAGAGGATGAATGACCTTATCTGCTCCATCAGGGTAAGTCAACTATCTCAGCACTCTCAACTCACACAATCACAAGCCCATCACACATTCACTGACACCTCACACGCTGCCAGCTCAAGAGACTTCACCACTCAGTCTCACATATACACCTTCACATCTCCGTCTGGTTTCATCTCCTCTGGAGATTGCAATCTAATCCCATCAGTAGTTCCCCTCACCACACACACATGCCAAGCAACTTTACCATCTGCCTTGACATACACCTTGCTCATGCCCTCTCTATCTTCAGGACAGCAGAACAAGCTCCTATACAATAAAAGGGAGAGAATCCAGACTTGAGGTGATGCGCCCAAAGCAAGATCTTCACAGAATTGAAAACTAGTCATACAGCTGGTTTGTGAGCATATTGATGGTGAGATGGTCAGCTCACACCCAAATTAGAATCCTGCACCAACTCATCCCTCAAACACACAATTCATGCTTTGTCCTGTTTCACAGTCACCCACCATGTACTAATAACCTCTCCTTCCTTTCATTTTTGTACCTTTGTAAAGCTCCTTAGGGCATCCACAAGCCAGGCTTTCATCTCATCTCAGATGCGGAACCAGAGGATACCACAGTGGAAGAACTGTAGTAGCACTCATTCACCCTCGACCAATGCAAAGACTCAAATCTTGATGGGACCTAGTTCTAGATCAGACTCAGGCTCATGATCTGGTGATCACAGTGCACTATCTGCTCCACACCAGGCAGGGATATTTGAGGTCATTGACACATAGAAGTCTGTAGCAGGCCACAATTCTGCTTAGTCCAAGTCGGATAACAAGCTTCCCAACAACAGTGGAGCTACAATAATGATCACGGGAATATCAGGAGGAAATATCAGCTGCTTTCTTCGGATTTCAACCAATGATAGAGGAGTCCGCCTCCGTTCAGTTTGAAGTAGAAGCACCAGCATGTCGTTGTGTAGTCCTTTGTACAGGACATTTGTCCTGCACTGTCGTAGGAGCAGGACTCCATTGATGTAGACCTTGGTGGCATCCATCAATGGCTATGTGAGAGGGAGGATAAGGGCAGTTAGATCTTACTCCAATTGTCCCAACTCCTGAAGGAGTTAGTCAAGACCTTTGGGCATCCATAGGGAGGAGGACAAGCAGCTAGACCTCCTGCTGGGACCATCCATGCAGGTAATTCCAGAACTGCCCAACCGCTCCTAATCCCCTGTTCCTGTGATTCCATCACCTCCAGCTCTGCAGACCAAAGAGGGTGTCCGTGTCCCACAGTAGGAGTCGCAAATCAGATTGGGACCTTCCAGGTTCAGGCCCTCCAACAGATGCCATCAAGGTCATCACAAAATCACAGACAGAAAGGCACAGCAGTCAGCAGGCTACCCCCAAATCCACATGTTCTTTGTTCTTTGAAGCACCAAGATTTAGGGTAGCATGGCAGCACAGTGATTGGCACTGCTGTCTTACAGCACTAGGGACCAGGGTTCAAATCCCATCTTGGATCACTATCTATATGGAGGTTGCATGTTCTCCCCATGTCTGCATGGGTTTCTTCCACGTGCTTTGGTTTTCTCTCACGCTACAAAGATGTGTGGGTTAGATTGATTGGCCATGCTAAATTGCCACTTAGTTTCAGGGAGTTAGTAGGGTAACTAAGTAGATTTATGGGGATAAGGCCTGGGATGAGCCTTCTTGTCAGCTAATAACTTTCATGCACAGAAAATGATACAACAGATTTACAAAAGTAAATTAATTACCAGTTTATACGGATGAATTCTTCATATTTCATGATTTTTAAAACATGCAGAAACACGTCTCTTATAACTCATTTGGCAAGCATAATATTTCCATTCTCACTGATCTCCATTGAATGTCAGCTTCTGGAATATCAACTTGAAATCCTTGTTTTTAGTTTTAAATTCTACCACTGTCTCCACCCTGCCTGCCCATACATTGTTCTCCAGCTCTCTATCTGAATTGCACCCTCTCTCATGGTATATTGTGTGTGTCCTCTGTGCATCTCATTCCTTTACCGGAACCAAAAAAAGCATTCAACTTCTGTGTAATCTGAAACTCTTTTCTAAAATTCCTTCCACTTTTTAAATCCTCCTTCAAGCCAATTTCTTTGACTGCACTTTCAGTGAGATTCTCTAATTCTGTCCCTTTTCCCATTCTGACTCCTCCTCTTCTGATTATCTGAAAGGTGTCATACAAATGAAAACTGTTATCTGAGATCTTATTGACAGATAGTTATGTTTTATAAATATGGTGACTTGAGAAAGAATAGACTTTTCAAACACAATGGGCAAGATTCTCCGGTCTTCCAGCCGCATGTTTCCCGGAAGGTGATACATTGTTTACTAGTAGTAACGTTCTCTGGTGCTGCCGTTGTCAATGGTATGATTGCCATACTGGTGGGAATCCCGTCGGTATGAATGGCCAGTTCTGTGGCCAATGAGTTATTTTTAAATCCCCATCTTTAACGTAGGTGCTTTAATTGCAGGAATTGATACAGGTGCTTGTAAATTTATTTTTTGTGAGTAGTTTTTTTTTGACAATGATTAATGACAGAACTGCATGCACAATTCTTGAATGAATTCATCAGGCAGAAATGCACACTCACTATATGAATGAATTTTTAAAGTGATTGTTCTGTCACACTTGTCATGTCGCACTTTTACACATGAAGCTCACATTATACATTTGATTTTTTTTTCCTCTTTTAATTCCTTATTTGATGCTGTCAGCACTCTTGGATACTGTACACATAAATCTCTCTTTAAGATTGACAGGTACCATATGGCAGGGCTTTTGCAGCTTGCTGTGTCAGATGGTTTTATTCATGAGTTAAAAGACTCTGCAATTAGGTAATAGTAGAAGCAAAGTACATAAAAAAAAGAGCGAGATTTGATTGGTGTAGTGCTAGCGTGTAGATCTTGCGCGGGTATCAAAAGAGGATTACAAGACTAATACAAGGTCAGTTCCTTGGCTGTTGATTGTTCCTTTACATAAGAGAGCCTGGTCCAATTAAATTCAATTGTACAGTTTAGTTAGAAAATTCCTTTGATGATTTTGGACGCGTGCCATCATCTGCCATCAGGGTAGTGTACTAGGCCGAACCATCTTCAACTATTTCATAAATCACCTTCCCTCCATTATAATGTCAGAAGTGGGAATGTTTATTGATGACTGCACAATGTTCAGCATCATTCGTGACTCTACAGACACTGACACAATCCATGTCCATATGTAGAAAGATCTTTACAACACTTAGACTTGGGCTTGATAAGTGGCAAGAAACATGTACACCACACAACTGCCAGATAATAACCTTATCCAACAAGAGAAAATTTAACCTATTTCCCCTTGACATTCAATAGCATTACCATTGCTGAATTCTCCACTATCAACATCCAATGGTTTACCATTGATCAGAAACTGAACTGGACCAGCCAAATAAAGTGTGGCAGGTCAGAGACTTGGAATTCTGTGGTGAGCAACTCACCTCCTGCCTTCCCAAAGTTTGTTTGTCATCCACAAGGCACAAATCTGGAATGTGTTGGAATACTCTCCACTTGCCTGTATGGAGGCATCTTTGACAAGACTGCAAGAAGCTCAACACCATCCAGGGCAAGCAGCATGCTTGATTGGCACATCACCCATAACAGAAGCACAATGATAGCAACGTGTATCAACAAGATACACTGCAGCAACTCACTAAGGACCTTTCAACAGCACTTTCAAAACCCGGAACCTTTACTCTATAGGGAGATAGGGGCAACAGCATTGATGGGCTGACATAACCCTCCTGCCCTCTATCCCACCCTACCACTTTCAGGTGTTTTGGTTCAGGTCAGAAACTCCACAGTATTCTATGGAAGCCATCTGGACCATAAGTTTTGCATCTTGAACATGGCTAGGATAAACATGATATGTTTCATTTCAAATGACCCACTAGGGAGCTTTTATCAAACAAAGTTTAATTAAGAATACAGTTAACATGTATGGAAAGAAAATTAGCAATAACCTTTATCAATTACAAATAAAAACAAAACAACCATGATAATGTATAATCCTTAACAAATATATCTAAGATGTTCGAATCAAACTAAAATTTTCCATAGGCAAAACCCATTAAACAAGTTCAACACAGCAAAGACTAATGCTCACGTGATATTGGAATTGAGTCCTTTGGTTGGAAAATTGAAAACTCTCAATCTTGTAGGTTCTACTAGTCCTCTTGACATAGCCAGGACAGCTTGAAGTCAGAATGGCTTCCCAGAACCTCAGACAAACTTTGGTCAAGCCAAATACAACAGATTCTCCCCTTCAGAAAGGCAAAACCATGTTTTCAGATAACCAGGAGAATTTCCAAATAAAACAAGGAGAGAGAAAAACACTTCTTTTCAGCTTGCTATCCCTTCTAAAAACTAACTGCAGTTCAGAACTGGAAATGGAAGTGCTCCTGTCACCTGACCTGCCATCCAGTTTTCCTTCTAACAATGCAGGGCCTAAATCTACTCTCAGGAAGTACCTGACACCTCCATTTAAACCACCTTAATGAGCCAAAAAAGGACATCTGGTAGATAGTTTGGCAATTTTAACAGGAGAAACGCGAAACAGGAGGCAGGCGAAGAAAAGGAATGAGTGTCACTGTAATTTTGGACAAGGGAATTGCCAGCTGACTGAGGTGAAATGAGAATCAGATAGAGTGAAATTAGTAAATTACAAGAGCAACCACTGGACATGACCATCATTCAACTGTAAATGCCTACAACTAAACCACCAGAGGAGGAGGCTGATGAAATGTACAATTAAATTGAAGGACTAATCCAACAGGAAAGTGGCTTTGTGATTGTTGTGAAAGATTGAAACAGTACTGATGGAGAAGGAAGAGATAGCAGAGAAAGAGGATCATATGGTCTTGGGAAAAGAATGGGCAAGACCAAAATCTGATAGATTTTTGCAGAGGATTGAGATTCATGATAACAAACACATGATTTTGGCCTCATAACAGAAGATGATATACAGGAAATAAGAGCAAAGCTAGTGTGATTTTCCAGTCTTGCTGAACTCAGAGGAGTTTGAAGGGTTTGCCCCATTTTCCAGATCTCCACTGTGATGCGGTCATAAATTCTGATCTATATTTTTGTTTTGTAGATTTTTGTGACAGTGTGGTCCCTTCAAGGGGTGATCGTTTGTGGACTGCATGAATTTCCCAGGACTTATCACATCACAGCGCATAAATGTCAGCCTATCATCGATCTGGGCGGTGGAATCTGCAATGTGATCTGAGGAGTTAGTGGGATTGGACCTGAATCTGTACTGAGCTTGTCTGTATATAGTTATAAACGTTATTCAATGTATCACCATTGTGATTTAAAGCTGCCTTGTAGTATTACCTTGTGTTACAATAATTTTGAAGAAATATTCAATTAGGTTGACTTGTTAAGCACTTGACAGTGCTGAAAGACATTGGAATAAATATTGAGATAGATGACTCATAAGAGAGTTGCACATGGGACAAACAGCATAATTAGTGGTTTTTCAATGTATTGAATTCAAAATCCATAGATATGCCAGGCAGGTGACATATACTTTGTTTACGAAAGAAAATAATTTAATAATTTTTCAATGGCTAACTAATACCATTCCAACTTTATAATGTAGCAGGATCCCCAAGTATCCAGGAACTTCTAGATTGTAAATATAGGTTCAGCTTCAGCATATATGCTAATTAGAGCCAGTTCTACTTCTTTACATCAATTTTGGCTATATGATCAATACTATAAACTCAGATTGCTTATCTTTTCTTACTCTTTTCATGACTCTTTCAGTTGTCAAAAACTTAATACTTTATCCTCTGATTTCACATCCTTCCCTTGTTATTCATTCAGGTTGAACCAAACTATATACAAGTTTCGTGTCCTGATCAACACAGCCAGAATTTTCCAGATGTTCACGCCAGTGGGATTCTCCAGTCCCACTGCAGTGAATGAAGATTTGGCTGAGCACCAAATTCTTCATCTTTTCTTGCAATGGCAAAAGGGCATAAACAGCCACAAAATATCTTTATTCATGACCAAGTCTAATAGTATCCTCACTAGCCTTCCAAACTTCACCATACACAAACTTCGCCTTAATCTAAATTCCATCACCCACATCTTAACCTGTATACCTAGGCCACGTTTCATTTGCCCATCACCACAGTTCTCACCATCTTCCACTGGCTCCCCAATCTCTCAATTTAATTGTCCACCACTCCATGGTCACACCCCATGCTGACTATAAATCAACAGTAATTCTATATACTCACCCAGGTCCTCTGGACTTGAAGATATTGACCTTCACCATTTATATCCCTCTTTTCACTTCACCATCAATGACAAACCCTTCAGCCTTCTCAATCTAACTCTATTTGATGACCTATATTTGGTCAATTAGATGAGTTAAATGAGCATGACGCTTGTTGTGTTAGCATGACCCCTTTAAGGTGTTGATTGCTGAGGGCCACATAACTGGTCTGGACTCCATGGAGAGGCAATGTGGGAAGCTAAGCCGATCGATGCAAAGGCACATGTCCTGGAACGGGGAGGAACCTCATTTGGTGCCAGGAAGGAGTGGAGAGTAGACATGTATCAAGTTCTGTAAGACCCTTACTTGTAAATACATATGTATAAGTCATAAACTTGAAGTCACAATGAGTAGCCTTTGAAGTTATGACACTTGTCTTTCAGAAAACTAGAACAAAGAACAAAGAACAAAGGACAAATAATCTAAATAACTCACATTAATATTCTCCCTGTCATATCCTGGAAAAATGATGTAGAGACTTGCATTCTAATTAGTATTCTGTAAACTGTGTGTGTTTTTATATGTCTTTCTCTGATCAGAACCTTCCACACACCTGACCAAGGGACACCATTTCTGAAAGCTTGTGGGATTACTATCAAATAAACCGGTTGGACTTAAACCTGGTGTTGTGACATTTCTTACTGTATTCTGGATAAACACAGAGGCATAAAAATTGAGGATGGTGCTGTATCTTTGGTGAAAGTTGGTCAGTGTCTCATTACATCAGGTGGCCAGCCCGTGTAGTCTTTGTTTTTTGCATGTCATCCTACTGGAGTAAAGAAATCCAAATGTCTTGCAAAAAAATAGAAGAAAAACATCTGTGAAATTTCAAATGGAGCAAATAACAGAGTTACTGTTTCAGGCCTATCACTTTTCATCAGGACATTGGACAAAATAGAGGGCACCAGCATAATAGGCTTTCAAATCTTATGCCTCTTTAGTAATAATTTTTATGCCCACAAGAATCATGCCAGATCTGCGGCATTATCAATCCCCCGTAACAACCTGACAACTGCAATCACTGAGGGAGCTCCATATAAATGGCTCCCCAGTACTTGTTCCAGAACAACTGCAGGTGATGGCAGCCAACGAGTCTGCACCTCGCTCTTTGGAGGGTATACTGACCAGATTGCTGAGTGGAACAGAGCAGAGATGGGACACAATCTACCTCCAGAAGACAGCCTTCCTGCAGGGTCACCACCCCCGCCTGGGATGCAGTGACAGCCCTGATCAGTGCAAGCATATTCCAGAAGAGGACGAGGCAGCAGTCCCGGAAGAATACAAATGATCTTCTTTGCTCAGGCAGGATAAGTGAACCACCCCAGGTCTCCCTCTTGTCCCATGTACAACCCCTCACACTCCAACTCCACCTCTTACTCAGCCATCTTGAGAATGTCAACACAAGGAGCTAGGCCCACCTTCCATTCCACTATCACCATGTTCCCATAGCAGCTGGCATGCTCCTCATACTCCAGTTCCTACTCAAGCCCGAGTCCTGCCACACCTCATCACAATATTCAGTCTCACCACTCCCATCCACACTCTCCCAGGACAAAGTCATTCACAACAAGTGTGAGTGGTGCAGCCACCAGGGGTTATGCCCGAGCTAAGAACCTTCATGCATTTTGAGGACAAAGAGTGTGCCTGTGTTGCTCGTCATGGGGGCTGCAGACAAACATGAGAATTCACAAGAAATGCTGGAATTACTCAAGTCCCATTGAGTAATTAATGTTCCATCTATTTCCCATCTAACGCATTAATGCAATCTTCCACCTCTTGCAGACTGATCAGCCAAACAGGCCGGACTACCCTCACAGTGATGAATAGCTCAAAGGGAGACATCTCCAATTCCATCACTGAAGAGGTGTCATAGGTGTCACCCACACCCAGCACTAACACAGATACAAGCACCCCAGTGGGATCACTAAGTGGACAGGCTTCTTGGTCTCTTGCACAGCCCCTTGCCAATGATATGCCCCTGGGTCCAATCGTCTCAGAGTTACTGGAACAGCAAAAACAGAATCGTGAGAATCAGCATTCCTCCCCAGACTGCAAGGCTGACTGGAGGAGTCCCATTGCCCTCTGTCCGAGGAGATCATAACAAAGGCAACACTGTGAGATTGGTATCTGCAGTGGAGACCTTGATGCATGATGTGCGGAGATGTCTGCACTATCATTCACTTCATGACCTCCATGTCTAGGGGTTTGATCTCCAAGATACAGGGCTTCAAAGGCATGGTTTAGGCCCAATGACAATCCCCTCACTATGAGTCTCAGACATTGAGGAGGGCAGCACTCAAACAGTTGTCTGCCTGGAATACAGGCCTGGACACATCAGGTTTTGGCCCTCCAGTGGATGTCTGCCAAGGTCACCTTAGATAAAAAAAGCATAGAAGTCAAATGGCTGTCTCAACCTCAGCTGTCGATACACATAGTTGTAACATAAGGATGAGGAATGTTGAGAAATTGCAGGCACTTAATAGACATGGGTAAACATAGGCTTTGATGTAGATAGTTGGGCAGCAAGGTGGCACCATGGTTAGCATTGCTGCCTCACAGCACCAGAGACCAGTGTTCTACTTCAGTCTTAAGAGACTTTCTGTGTGAAGGTTGCATGTTCTCCCTGTGTCTGTTTCGGTTTTTTCTAGGTGTTCCTGTTTCCTCCCACAGTCCAAAGACGTGCAGGTTAAGTTGATTGGCAATACTAAATTGCCCCTTAGTGTCCAGCGATGAGGGGATTAGTGGGGTAAATTTGCAGGGCTATGGGGATAGGGCCTGGGTAAAAGGGCCTGGGGAAAGTTAGTGCAGATTTGCTGTGCTGAATGGCCTCCCTCTGCACTGTAGAGATTCATTGAGAAAGGTCACCATTGTATTGAATGTTATTAAAATTCACTGTTCACCCACAGAGCTTGCACCCTGTATGTTAATGACACAATGCTTAAAGAATCATTATGGTCACACAAATCCTCATTTCTGTGGAGTGTGAGAATGGCCGTGCCATGTCCCTCACACCAGCAATGCAGTAAGAAGGCACTGCTGCTGGCATGCCCCACAACGCCTCCCCCTACCCCCATAACCCACTCCAGAGTCCATTCCCATCAGTGGGAAGGTGAATCTCCCCCTCAACCCACCCTGTCAAAGCTCCCCTCTTTGATCTCTTGTGATCACAAGTCCAATTGCTGTCAAGTTGCTGCTAGCTGCCCACCTCAGCTGTGAGATGGCTAAGAAAACCAAGAGCCCTGATGTGCATGGGGCCTGTAGTAGCTGATGCTGTGCCTCCTGTATTTCTGAGCCCTATAATAAGTCCATCCAATGGCAGGATGCATAAAGTTCTCAGTCAGGGAGGAGTCAGCAGATCACTGAGGATGAGAGGTATATTGCTCTGTCTTCAATGTAAGTCATCAACATTCTCCTGCAGAGTCTGGCCAGTAGCTTCAGTCCCCTGCCCGTGATGACTGGCAACATCATTGGAGGTAAACCTCCACTGGCACCAGATTATCGGTGAGTTGTGAGTGCCCATGGTGAGCGAATTATTTGCTCCCTAATTCTGCTTCTCCCTGAAACAAGATGCTATGAGGCTATCCCTAGCGCAGCAGTTCAATTGGACCCTGTCCATTGCCCAGAGTTCTTTCACCTCCTTGACATCCTCCTCATCTGAGAAAATGTGGTGCTCCTCCATCTCCTTCAGGTTCTGGTGGTCTCCCTTCTGCAGTGCCAAACTGTGGAGAGCACAATAGACTACAACAATGTGGGAGACCCTCTGGGCCTGTAATGCAGCCCGTCCAATCAGTCCTGACTCCTGAACCATATCTTCAGCAGGCCAGTCTGCTGCTTGACCAGCATATGCAGTGCAGTGTGAACCTCATTATAACAGCAGGTGTTTGTGGTCTCCACATTGGTATCATCAGTCACCATCTGAATGGGTCCCCCGATCCCCAAGGAGCCATCCCTCCAGCCACCACTCTCCCTTGAAGACAGCTAGGATTTGAGAGCATTCCAACATGTAGCAATCATGGACAGTTCCAGGGTAATGAGAACCCACCTACGTGAAGTGCAATGCATGGTCGCAGGCAAGTTGCACAATGAGAAAGGAGCATCCCTAGCAGGGCATACAGGTATATGGTACAGTCAGCCAAACCTTGCATTTGAGTCAAGCCTGCTATGGTGCCAAAGCCCAAGCCTTGGCATCTTGGCTCACCTGGTCCCAGTCCAAACTGATTTACACATCAGCCCTTGCATTAAGGACATCTCCCAGATACATCTGTTGCAGCTAACTGGAAGATGCGCACAGGTCACCCACACTGCTCTGGAATGAGGCATCCACTGAGAAATTCAGAATGGCTGTGAGTTTAAGGGTCACAGGCAGTGGGTGTACCTCCATTCCATATCATGCCAGCTGTTGTAGGGTGTGTACGATGACCAATGTCAGTATGCTCTTGGCTGGTATCTATGCATCTGTGGTTCCACTGCCAGAACAGTGACAGGCCCAACCTTTCCCTCCTCCAAAGGGCACTGGTCCTGGCCAGGTACCATGGCACATTTGTGTCTCTGCCGATGCTGTATGGCACTAATTAGGATAGCCAACTCCACAGGTTCCATCATCCTACAGACCAAGTAAAGAAGACAAGACCACAGTGAGGTACAAAGGTTGGTGAAAGAGTCCCAATGCTCATCCCCCAGTTTCTCTGGAACCACCATCCAATTACAACACAGCAGACGTCTCAACATCATATCTCACACCCTCCACTCTGACAGTATAGCTCCACATTGAATCCTGTCAACTCCAGCAGGATGCAGTGTGTGAACCCACTAGGGTGGTACTAAACACCTGCAATCTCCCAGTCCCCAAGCTGGCCCCCCTGCAAAAAAAACCCAGTGTCAGGTTAGAGAGTAGGTGAGTCGCTGCATGGGGGAACTCAGCGATGGTAATAATTCTTTGCAATGTATAGAGTGGGGATGTGAAACTGCTGAGTTTACAATGTTCCAGTCCTTGCATGCCTAGTTACTAATCAATGGAAACATTTTTACCTGCAGAAATTCCAAGGTTGTGAAGTTTATCCTGTCTGTTTGATAAATACATTGCATTGGAAACTGAAGCCTCTCTAAGCTTCTCCTTAGTGGGAGGCGAATTACATTTTCCAAAGCATGCACATTTCTAAATGGAATTACTGCATAATGCAATAAATTATACATACAGCCTTTTTATAATTCTCAGTGTCAAATAACATGGAGAGTTTGATTCCAATGAAAATAACCAGCAGCAGGTTCTTGAGTTTTTGAGCCATTACTACATCTGTCAGCAATTCAACTTTGAAAGGGGTGACTTATTCAGCTTTCTCTCACATTCCTAAATTACTCGAGTGCAAATCGATGCTGACTAATATGAATCAAGCTTGCCTTTGTTTTTTCTGCAGTAAGGAGCATGCATCATTCATTACCATAATGCATGTTTTAAATGTCCTACACTTCCCAGATGCAAGTATGTAAATTCTCTTTGGGCCAAGTCCTTTTCTCAAAGTAAACGTGCTTTCAACAGTGCTACCAAGTGGCACTTGCTCAACAATAAGCTGCTTACAAATACGCAATTTAAGTTTCAGCAAGGAGATTTAGATTCAGACCTCATTTCAGTGTAAGTCCAAACAGGAGCAAGAGAACTAAATTCAGGAGGTGAAAGTGACAGCCCTTAGCATGAGAACAGCATTTGACCTAGTGTGGCATCAAAGAACCAAGGCAAAATTGAAGTTAATGGGAAACAAGGGAAATCTTGCCACTATCTGGGGTCATACTTAGTCCAAAGGAAGATGGCTGTGGTTTTTGAAGGCCATTCATCTCAGGCCCAGGCATTGTGTTTAAGCCAGCCATTTTTAGCTGTTTCATTTATGACGTACCATCCATCATAAATCATTGATCATAAGGGGCAATTTAGCATGGTCAATCAACCTAACCTGCACATTTTTGGAGATATACTCCAAAAGAATAAGAAACGTTCCAGGAAGGGATAAATTGACCATGGTTAAATAAGTATTGAGGTCAGAAGTGGGGAATATTGCTGATGATTGTACAAAGTTCATCACCATCCTTCTCAGATGCTGACACAGTACAGGTCCACATGCAGCAAAACTTGCACATAGTGAGAATTAGGCTGATAAATGACATGTAATACTTAGACCACACAAGTACCAGGCAATGAATGTTGATAACAAGAGAGAACATGGCCACCTTCCCTTCATGTTCATGGGGAGTTTGCATCAGTGAAACACCCATCTTTAAAATACTGGGGATTACCATTCACCAGAAGGTCAACTTGACCTACTGTATAAATACCACAAACATAAGAGCAGATCAGATACTGAGACTTCTGTGGTGAATGATTTACCTCCTGGCTTCCCAAAGTCTACATATCACCCATAAGGAACTAGCGAGGAGTTCCTTATAGGTGATATGTCATAGAAAACTCTCCATTTGCTTAGATGAGTGAAGATTCAACAGCACTCAAGAAGGTTCAGGATAATACAGCACACTTAATTGGCAACTAGTTATTACCACCATTCCCAATGTGCAGTCATTGTACTGTGTACTATCCATAAGATACAACAGCTCATTAAAGCCTCCTTTGATAGCACCTTGAAACCCATGACCTCTATCACCAAGAAAGACAAGAGCAGCAGGTGAATGGGAAAACCACTAAAAGTTCCTCTCCAAGTTACACAACAGCCTGACTTGGAATATTATATTGCTGTTCCTCCACTGTTGTTGAATCAAGATCCTGAAATTCCCCGTCTAACAACACTGTGGGTATACCAAACTATCCAGTTCAAGCAAGCAGCTCCACCTTGTCAGGGCCTTGCCTACAGTGTCCACATTCTATGAACAAATTAATAAAAATGCCTAATCAGAAAAGCTCGCTGTATTTGCAATTACCTGAAATGCATTCGTTAAGTAAGAAAAACTGGAACTTCCACACAGCAACACGCCCGCAGCAGTCAGGAGCTGTACGTCTGTGACCCAGAAAGGCATGACTGTGGCTTTGGGTACTTTACCTTCAGCTCTAAATTATCTTGCTTCATATGCTGTACCCTGGCTGAGATGGTATCCTAGAGGCCTAAGTTAACTTGCCCTTCAATATCACCCTCCCAGTTTCTGTTTAACACTTCCTTTTCATGCTCTGCAAAAAGGAATGTTGTGGTGTGGAAGATTCAAATAAAATCTCTTCATCTTGCATGCAGCAATCAGTAATGGCTTGATGCACACTTTGGATGCATACATTACCAACTGTGCAAACTTAAGTTTTTTCTTTTGTCTTCCTTGTCCATGCTCTGCTGGCTTGAATTTGTACATCGCAAACAGCAGTAACAGCATCAGACAATGCTGATGATAAAGAGGTCCACTGGGTTTTGTTTTAGGTCTCACTCACCCCTTCCCCCACTATAACAGTCATTCGCTCTGCATTTCCACATTAAATATTGAATTTGCTCTGAAGCGAACAAATCTCTGCTGTAGGATAAAATTGTTTACAAGGCGCAGCTTTAAAGGGCCACCTACGCTAATAACCTTTCCTGGGGATGATGTATGACTTCCAGGCACCAAACCAGAAAAATCTAAATCCCCAAATGAGAATGCTATACCAAATACCCCGACACGATGTGATTATCTGCGAATATCATCTGAGAAGAGATTTTCTTTAACGATCTAAATTGTGCGGAGATATGAAGTAACAATCCTTCAAATTACTGGCTGAGCAGCTCAGAAAACCACAAGGGGGAAAGAAATGGAAACCGGTGTCAAAACAACACATAAAGTACACCTCAGGGAAAGTGTCGAAGTGCATTTTACAAAACTATTACAGAAAATGCAACATAAAGCATCAGTCAGGATGATATAGAAATAGAATGAATGAAAAGTATTATGGCTGGAGGGATGTAAACAGTAAGCCGGAAAAGCAAACAAAAGCACTTTGATGGCATGATGCATAGAACGAGCTTCGAATAAAATTGGTGAGGTAGAAACAAAGATCAAGAAGTTGAAAACATGAAACGGTTAGCTCAAAAGCGAAGCATTTTAACTGGCGAGTTTTGAAAACATGAGCCCCAAGATGAAGGGGAGCTGACCTGGGTTGGTGACCTGCGAAAACTAATGAGATTTGAAATAAACTCACGGGTAGCTGAGAAACAAACTGAGGAGAGAGCTGTGCATTGTCAATTGGTGGTATGTCCAATTGCAATGAGAACAAGCTGACAAATTTGCATGCGAAGTAGCGTCCTGCCTTTAGAATGAATGCGGAAGATTTGTTGATCATGAACCCGCGTGTGAACCGTGTTTACAGGCTGCAAAGGAACAGAAAGAGAAAGGGTCAGCGACACAGTTAGAGAGATCCTGCGGAAACATTGGAGTCCAAAGTAAATTGCAGCTTTCTATCCCATGCACTTGTACACCACAGGGTCAATTGTTGATATCCACTGAAAGAGAGACCTGAAGCTTGTGAAAAAGAAGTATCACCTGTCTTGGGGGTGGGGGGGGGGGGGGGGGGGAGGGGTTGTAGTGAGGGGAGGGAAGGCGTAGTGGTGAGACAATCACATTGAGTTGCATTTACTTCAGTGGGGATGGTAACCTTTCTCTTCCTGACCTCGCATTTGAGTTTTCTTTGGTCATTTTATGCATGATCACCAGATATTCCTTGAAAGACAATTGATTAGACAACTAAACACTTGGTACAAATAGATGGAGCATGTCCGGCATATGCTTTTTCCATTTGTACCTGAAAACAGAAATTAGAATCCTTCAGATGACGTAGGCTCCAGACCTACTCGTTATTAACAGGCCCACTTAAATGTTCCCCCAGCCTCCCCAACTTCACCCTGCCACCTCATTTTGCCCACCTCACCACAACTGCTTCCTGTTGCATTTCACTGGAGAGGTGGCGGCTGGCATTGAAAATTATTCCCCATGGGATAAAAACTGGTGGACATGTTCCCCTAAATGCAATAATATGCAACACTCAGAATTATTTTAAAAGTTGAGTGACATGATCCTTGCCGTTGTCTGCTGTGTATCATATCATGATTTGATCTTCTGGTGCCGCCCCTGATTTTGCTCCTGTGTACTTCCTTCAATCTCCGTGAGAAATGCCATCAGCACTTCGAGCTTGTTCCACCAACCAGTAAAATCATGGCCTATTGGCACCCTAATTCCAGTCACTCATCCTTGCTTCATATTCCTTAATACTTTAGTTGGCAAAAATCTATCAGTCTTATATTTCCAATCATTTACTGAAACTGCATCTACTTTTTTTTGTGCAGGAGATCCAACATTTGTATAAAGAGTCAAAAAGGTCATAGAGGTTCACAGTATGGAAACAGCCCTTCAGTTCAACTTGTCCATGCCATCCTTTTCTTCACCATTAAGCTAGTCCCAATTGCCTGCATTTGGCCCAAATTCCTCTATACCCATCTTATACATGGCACTGTCTAAATGCTTTTTAAAAGACAAAATTTGTACCCACCTCTGCAACTACTCCCAGCTTGTTCTAGACACTCATCACTTTCTGTGAAAAAATTGCCCCTTTGGACTCTTTTGTATCTCTCCCCTCTCACTTAAATTTATGCCCTCTAGTTTTAGACTCCCTTCCTTTGAGAAAAAATATTGGCTGCCTAGCTGATCAATGCTCCTCATTATTTTGTAGAGCTACATTAGATCATCCCTAAGTCTCCTACACTCCAGGGAAAAAAAGCTCCCAGTCTATCAAGTCCCGATAGCATCCTTGAACTGATTCCCAATTTCTCTGCTAAATGGCCTGGCTCTGATTAAAAATTTAAACCCCTTTTGTCAGAGAATCCCTTCATTAGCATGTAAGGTTTCTCTCTAACAGCCCTATTCATTTCTTTCAAAATCCTAGAAACATCAATCAAATCATTTCTTAACTTTTTATATCTCAAAAAATAAAAGCTTAATTTATATAATCTTTCTCATAATTTAATATTTGAAACATTGGTAACATTTTGATGAAACTGCTAAGTACACTCTCCAAGGTCAAAATATCATTGTACAATGTGGTGCAGTAAACTATCACATTATGCCAGGTATGGTCTACCCTAGAATTTGCGTAGCTGTAAGAAAAATTTCTGTTATATTCTAGCCATCCTGCTAGGCTAATAGTTTATTAAGCTTTTCTTTGATTATTTTCTGCACACGACTACTGCATTTTTGTGATCTGTATGTGATGTGTTATTGTTCATTTAGGGAGTCTAAGATATTGTGGCGACATGTAGGGGGCGATTTCTAGCACACATTCTCCATCCGTGGGAATGGTGGCGCACACTCAAAATCCGGACAGAATCAGAAAGTGCAATTTGTACAGATGGTTTCCAATCTTCCAGCCCCCTCACTGGTGGAGTGGCATGAAACATGCTGCAGAGCCCCTGGAAGCTCATCTTAATACATTAGCAAGTCATTAGGGAGCTCTCTTTCTGGGACCTCCCTTCTAACTGTTGTGACGTCACAATAGTACTATTTACAATAGCTCTAATTAAGCATAAACCTGCATCTTCACTTCCAAGGGGGATTTTGGAGGTGAGCATTCAGGCAGCCAGCACCATGGCAGGATGCGCTGTTTAGGGGGCACTGGAGAGGATTCGGGGTCGGGGTTGGGAGTCTTAGAATTGCCACTTTGGAGAAAAAGGTTGGGAGGTATCACTTTCAGGCCTTACCTTCCCTTCATGTTGGGGCCTTGCATTAAAGGGGTTGTGAAGTTAATATGTAGGTAGGGCTTACCATGTTCCCTTTTCTGGATTCCTGTCCATATCGCATATTGCCCCAGGCTACTTCAGTGTTTGGGGAGCTGTGAATAGTAGTGAACATTGTGCAATCATCAGCAAGCATCCCCACTTCTGACCTTATAATCAAGGGAAGATCTTTGAAGCAACTGAAAAGGGAAGTGGTTCCCTGGAGCAATCCAAACTGATACTACTGCATGATCCTCTCCTTAAGATGACTTTCCATTGTGTTTCAAAAAAAATGAAATGATTCCTCTACATCAACTATTCCCTGTAGCAATGCATTCTATGCTTTAACAAGCCTGGCATGAAGACAGGGCTACATTTCCACCTTGCTGTTCTTGTGACAAATTTTAAACTGATAACCCTTCATCACTCTCTCCCTGGCCCGACAAAAACTATTTTTCTATTCACATTATCAAAGCCTTTCAGAATTTTAGAAAACTGTTTGAAAGCTCTTCTTAATTTTCTGCTTCAGTGGAAATAGTCCCAGTATCTCAAATTTCTCCTTATAACTGGTGTTTGCTATCCCTGGTATTATCCTGTGGAATTTATACTGTACAATCTTTAATCCTTGATATCATCTGATTGAATTTACACAATTCATGGATGTGTGTATTTTTCCATACTGGGCACCCAAAATCAAAAGTATTCAGTGCTTAAAGTATGGTCTAATCATTGCTTTGTACTGTATTTTGTCATTAAAAAGCAGCAAAATAGAATAAGACTAACCTAAATGAATGGACTAACAGTAAAGGTAGTCAGTTTGCATCATTATTTTGCAATGATAAAAGATAGTAAACTAAATTAGTAAAGGAAATAAAGGTTAATTCTGATGAGGTGAACACTCCTGTGGTGATATTGGAACAGTTAACCATTGAATAGATTACAAGAGCTTCAGTGGTATACAACTAGATGGTGAGACCTGACAGAAACAAAGCAAGACTACACAGAATTTTCTATGATCTACTGTCACTTTGCTGTCATAACATTGCAAATGTGATTCAAATCTTATTTATGGGTTGGATTTTACATGCGCAAATTAGCTGCTGCAGTCCTGGGCATGTCTGAAATCCGCCATGATGATCAGGAATTGGTCATGTGGTGAAATTGGCAGCCCACCCATTTTTAAATACCTTATTATCAAGCACTTAAGCTTGTCTACAAGCCAGTTGACTGGAATAAAACATAGCTGCTCATACCATAATATAGTGAGTTCATAGAAACGTAGTCAGTGACAGGCACTTGCACTTTTTCTTTCAAAAGATTGCAAGTGCGACTACAGCTGACATTAGCAGAAGAGTCTGCTGCTGAAACTGCATTGGTAATTTTGTTTTACATTACATTTGAACCTATATTAGGGCGTTTCCTCAGGGAAGGGGACAAAAAGTAAGTGCTTCAATGAATGTTGAGCAGTATAACATTTGTGCTGCACATTAACCTCTCGTATGGAAATTGTCCACTCTTTTGTAGGCTCCTAAAGTTAAAGTTAAAGTAAAGTTTATTTATTAGTCACAAGTAGGCTTACATTCACATTGCAATGTAGTTACTTTGAAAATCCCCATGTCGCCACACGCTATCGCCTGTTCAGGTACACTGAGGGAGAATTTGGCATAGGCAATCCTTCATACCTTTTGGACTGTGAAAGGGAACTGAAGCACCTGGCTGAATTTCCAAAGCTTGAAGAACATAGAACATAGAACACTACAGCACAAACAGGCCCTTCGGCCCACAAGTTGTGCTGAACACATCAAAACCTACCCAGCCATAGACCTATCTATAACCCCCAATCCCATTGGATCCCATATACTCCTCCAGAAGTCTTTTAAAAGACCCCAGCGAGTTTGCCTCGACCACCACCGACGGCAGCCGATTCCATTCACTCACCACCCTCTGAGTGAAAACTTTCCCCTAGCATCCCCTCTGTACTTGCTTCCCTGCACCTTAAATCTGTGCCCTCTCGTCGCGACCATTTCAGCCCTGGGAAATAGTCTCTGAGAGTCCACCCTATCTAATCCTCTCAACATCTTGTAAACCTCTATCCGGTCGCCTCTCAACCTTCGTCTCTCCAGGGAGAACAGTCCCAGCTCCCTCAACCTGTCTTCATAAGGCATGGCTCCCAATCCAGGCAACATCCTTGTAAATCTCCTCTGCACCCTTTCAATAGCTTCCACGTCCTTCCTATAGTGAGACGACCAGAACTGCGCACAGTACTCTAAGTGTGGTCTGACAAGGGTCCTATAAAGCTGCAGCATTACCTCCTGACTCCTGAACTCAATCCCTCGATGAATGAAGGCCAGTACACCGAAAGCTTTCTTAACCACATCCTCCACCTGGGAGGCCGATTTGAGAGTCTTATGGACCCGGACCCCAAGATCCCTCTACTCTTCCACACAGCTAAGACTCCTACCTTTGATAGTGTACTCATTCATCCCGTTGGATCTGCCAAAATGGACCACAACACATTTATCCGCATTGAAGTCCATCTGCCACTTCTCCGCCCAGTCTTGCGTCCTGTCGATGTCATGCTGCAACTTCTGACATCCCTCCAGACCATCCACAACACCACCGACCTTCGTGTCATCGGCGAACTTACTCACCCATCCCTCTACCTCCTCATCCAGGTCATTTATGAAAATGACAAACAGCAAAGGTCCTAGAACAGATCCCTGGGGCACTCCACTGGTGACCGACCTCCATGCAGAAAAAGAGCCATCCACAACCACCCTCTGCCTTCTGCAGGCAAGCCAGTTCTGGATCCACAAGGCCAAAGCCCCCTGGATCCCATGGCCTCTCACCTTCTCAAGAAGTCTTGCATGTGGGACCTTGTCAAATGCCTTGCTGAAGTCCATGTACACCACGTCCACTGCTCTTCCTTCGTCAATGTGTTCAGTCACATTTTCGAAGAACTCAATTAAGCTTGTAAGGCACGACCTGCCTTTTACAAAACCACGCTGACTATTTCTAATCAACCTAAACTTCTCCAAATGCTCGTAAATCTCGTCCCTCAGAAGCCTCTCCATCAGCTTACCAACCACTGAGGTCAGACTCACCAGTCGGTAATTTCCAGGACTATCCCTGTTCCCTTTCTTGAAAATAGGGACCACATCCGCAATCCTCCAATCCTCCGGAACCCCTCCCGTCTCCATCTACGACGCAAAGATCATCGCCAGGGGCTCTGCAATGACATCCCTCACCTTCCACAATAACCTGGGGTACATCCCATCTGGTCCCGGAGACTTGTCTATCTTGATTGCATTTAAAAGTTCTAACACATCCGCTTCCTTAATATCTACATACTCAATCTTTTCAGTCTGCCGCAAACTTGTAGTGCATCCTCCCAGATCACTTTCCACTGTGAATACTGAGGCAAAGTACTCATTAAGCACCTCAAAGAAGTAATCGATTGTACCCATATTGCTATAAAACTCCATCAAAACAGGGGCATTTATAATCCAAAAAGGATATCACTCCATCAATGTCCAAATTGTGTTGAACATAACTAAAGAACAATGAAAGTGTGGGCATGTTACCCAGGTCGCATGATGCATCTATCCTTGGATACTCCCAGCTGCCTGGGATGTTTAGTGAAGAGCTGGATAGCTGGAAGCCCAGTGATAAAGAATACCCTCTAAGGAGGGGTGGCAGATGAAACCAGTAAGGAATACATGCAGAGCCTGAGAGGAGATAAAATTGTAGCCACGCACTGAGCAGGGCCATCTGAATATCCATTTCAGATGTTTGAACAGATTAGGTGGCACTCTAGTTCTGCAAGAGAATCATGTATGGTCATTGTCTGCTGTGTGTTGCACAATCTGACCATCCAGAGCTGGGAAGCCCTGGCAGAGAAGGTTTTGATGGGGACAGCCCCACCATCTGATGACAAGTTGAATGAAGAGAAGAGTGAGCCATGCCATGCAACTGTGCAATTTCAGTCTGTGAGAGGATCTGGATGCCTCGGAGACATAGCATTCTCTTATACTTAGTAGATTCCAATAGCAAGGTGTCTCCAGTTGAATATCATCATCTTGGTGCTTGGCAGTTTCTCTTTGTGTCACCAAATAATTGCAAGCAGAGAGCTCCAAAAGAACACAAATTGCCAAAAATAGCAGTTAACACATCAAATTCAAAAGCACCACAGTACACACAGATAATGGACAAAAACAGCTGGGAGCATCATGTGAAGAGAAAACTCATTTATATTCACAGGAAATCAAAATGATGCTCAACATTCATAAATAAGAAAGGCACCCATGTGTGACTAATGGGTTTTTAAAAAAAATATCTATTTTGAGTGCTTTGATGAGGTCTTTGCCAATTGTGTTGGAGCCTGTCTACTGACCTTTTTATGTCTGTGTGTCTGGGTTGACTTTGGTTTTGTCCCCTGGTTGCTTGAGGCCATGAGGGTCCTGGCATGGTGTTTTGTATTGGACACCTTCACATCCTCCCATACTTTACACTCCATTGAGAATTAGGATTTTACGTTAATGGCAAAGCAGCCAGAGAGAGGGCCAGTAATCTTCAGAAGGGAAACTTTGCTGCTGAGGGCCAGGAAGCAGAAAGACTAAGCTGCCCTATGATGTTAGCCAGGGTGCCTAATAGGAGTTGGCACCAGCTATCTGTGCGAACTGGGCTGGCATGGTTAAGACACTCATGTTCTTCATTTTCTCTGCTGGATAAACCACAAATATATTGGCAAATCTAAAAATTTAACTGAGCAACAGCTGCTTAAAGGTTATAACCTTTAAGAGCCTTTCTGTAATAAGTTATTTTTAAACTGTAAGATGTGCTGTTGTTTCACACAATTGGAGAACAATGGACAGAATTATATTCACTATGTCTGTTTACTTCGGGTTTGTGTTGAGTGATCCCTTTAATCTCTTCAGGTTATGCACAGGTTTGTTAAGGTGGTGCACTGATACATAAAGTCAGTCAGACAGCAGCAGGATGTAAGAGAAACTTAGTTCATGGTTGTATGAGTCACCCAGTCCAGAAGTAAGGATATCAGCAAAGCTTGCCAATAATACATCAAGGATAAGTGATTAGGGATTAGTGCATCTCTCAAAAAATTGTCTCCCTGCTACCTGTAAACTCTCACAGCAGTCCATGAGCGACAAGTATCACCCACTATCCTTCATCTTTGTGGAGCAAGTTGGTGCACACTGGACATGACAGGAAACATACCGGGGTATTTACCAGGGTGGGCAGCAAGGGTTATCATATATGCAAACACTGAGCCTTTATAACAAAAAATCTTTGAGCTTCTGTGTTGCCAAAGAGTATTGGCTTGAGCAAGCCCAAGTTTCTGTCATCTAACCACAACACCTAGACATTGCCCCATGGCAGCACCTCTCTGGACCAAAGTCTAAACTTGTTACCTCATAAAATGGGAACTGCAGCCCAGGACATACCCAACCATTCTATGATGGACTCTGTTTTTCAAAGGTCCAACGATATCCAAACTCCTAGATTGAGAAGTAGAGAGAAGCAGGAAAGATAGAGCAGGAGGATATGGAAGTGGAGGACATGAAGGATGAGCAGCATGGACTAGTGGTAAAAATGGCCCTGCTGGCCACTGTGATAGTGTGAATGTAGAGTAAAAGGGAGAGCAAGCCCAGTTCTTGGTAAATCTCCAGACCATGATGGACACTAACGTAACCTTTCCCTCATGGCTCAGGTGCAAGCATTGCCTGCCACTTGGGGCCCATTAGAAAATACATGGTGCTGTCATTCCACTGGTGAAGTGGGGAGAATGGGACAGGATGCAGCAGAGGAGTGGGCACTACCTAAACCTCTGCCGCTGGTTTTTCCAAACTGAGAGTGTTAGGGATAGGAATAGTGGATAATGGGGGTTATGTAGATATATCTAAACTTCCAGAAGGCAATTGTTAAAGTGCTGAACAAAGGTTAATATGCAAGGTAAGATTCTGCGGAGTTGGGGATAATATATTAGCTTGGATAGAGGTTGGCTAACCAACAGAAAGTAGACAGTGAGAATAAATGGATTTTTCTCAGTTGGCAAGCTGTAACTAGTGGTGTGCCACAGGGTTCTGTCCTTGGGCCCTATCTATTTACTAGCTATTTTAATGGCTGTGATTCAGGAATAGAATGTACTATAGCCAAATTTGCAGATGACATAAAATAGATGGAAAAGCAATTGCAGTGAGAGAATAAGAAATTTAAATAAACATGAATAGGTTTGGTAAATGGGCCAAAGTTTGGCAGATGAAATCTAACATTGATAAGTGTGAGGTTATCCATTTTAGTTGGAAGAATAAAAGATAACTTATTATCTAAATGGAGACAAACTTAAAAATGCTTTGGTAGAGAAGGAACGTTCAGGAAGTGGAAGTGGAAGAGGCAGAGATGGGATCAGCCAAGATTATATTGAATGGCAGAGCAGACTTGAGGGATGAATTGCTTACTCCTGTTCCTATCTCCTATACTCTTATTTTAGATTAACAATTGAATTGTGGATAGGGGTGTGTGTCACTTAAAGGCTGATCTAAGAAGCCTGGTGGAACTCACTGGTTCCACAATCCATGCTTGGACTACCAGGTAGGATCCTTTATTGTCATCCAAATAGCTGGCATGTCTAGTTTCACCCACCATGCCACTGTTATCAAATGGTATGTCCGAATAAAAATTGGAAATAAGGATCCTGCTCTTTCTTGCGTGGATGACCTTATTTGGGACTCGTGCAGGCTCAGTGCCAGATAACACAATAAAGAAATTCTTAAATTTGGTTGATATCTGAAATCATAAAAACCTTACAGTACAGAAAGAGGCCATTTGACCCATCAAGTCTGCACTGACCACAATCCCACCCAGGCCCCATCCCAATATCCCTCTATGTTTTACCCATAATCCCTCTAACCTAGACATCTCAAGACACTAAGGGGCAGTTTTAGCATGGCCAATCAACCTAACCTGCACATCTTTGGACTGTAGGAGGAAACCAGAGTACCTGTAAGAAACCCATGAGGAGAACATGCAAACTCCACACAGACAGTGATCCAAGCTGGGAATCGAACCCATATCTCCGGAGCTGTGAAGTAGCAGTGCTAACCACTGTGCTGCCATGCTGCCCACTAGTTGCACCTGAAATAGTTAGATCCTGGTTGAATCTTTGGCACTTCTGCTACTACAAGTGCTATGAATGTTTAGCACCTAATTCTGTACATACAGTATTTCACCAGAGTAGAGTGATAAATTGATCTATTCCTGGATGTTTGTCCATAGTGTTCTTGAGCCAACAACCAGGAGAATAAATGTGAATTGTTTTTCTTTCAACTTTTCCTCCTTCCTCTGAGCAACTGGCCAATTGAATTCAGCTCTTACACCCTCGCTGTGAGCCAGCTGATTAAGATCATGAACTCAATGTATTGGAAATCATGGGGGAGGATTTAAGTTCATGGACTCCATGGTATACTGTGGTACTACATCAAATTACTGCACTGCCAAGCTGCCAAGTGTAACACAGTTTTAAAATTAATGTTACAAAAAGAAGGTATTAAATCCCTGCATTATCGCTTTCTTAATTAGGTGATTATAAGAATTAGTCAAGGGAAAAAAATGCAAGAGAACCTAAATGAAAGTTATAAATGTGCTGAATACATAATATAGGGGAAAATAATAAGAAACCTGAATGAGCAAACTAAAGTAAATGCGATACATTATTAGCATCAGTCAAGTAAAAGGTGACCAATTGAATTGAGGTTCCTCCTCACTCTAAAAGGCCAATCCTATCAGAAGATTTTGACATCATTTTTGCATTGAAATGCACTCCAAACCAATTGCAATTGTTTGACAACATTAATTGACATCAAAAGGTATAATTTAGAGTGAGTTTTATGTAGTCAGCAGCATTCATTGCTGTTTTTGACATCAAATGCAATCAGAAGCAGTCAAAGGAACCAAAGCACATGAAGCCATTAAGAGTGGCCATAGATATCAAAAGCAATCACTGGTATCAGAAGAGATCATTGACATCAAGAGCAATCAGCAGGCATCAAAATAGATCATTAAGTCTCTACCCTACATATTTATCCACATATTTCCTCTTATCTTCACTTAACCTCCAACTCCTCAATACACTCTCCTCCTCCTCCACCAATCCCCCACTCCCCACCAGTTGGATTTCTCCCTCTTGTCTGGATGTGGGACATCTCCCAACCAACTCCCACTCCCATCCACCCTACTGATCAAAATGAGCCTACTGCCAGCTGCTTGTCCCTGGCTGGACACTTCCCACCTCTATCAGTGGCTCAGATCTACTACCAGCTGCCAGATCCAGTGTCCCAGCTGGGACTCCTGCTCCTGTTGTCAACTTGGGCCTCCAGAGGCTGTGTCAAGAGAGCATATCTCCACCCCTACAATACTGCACATAAATACCTTCTTTGTTCTGCTGTTCTAGCATCTCCACTTGGCAGAATCTATACCCAAGTGTCTGTGGAACCCTTCCCACATGAGATTCTGTATTGGAACTTATACAGCTGTGACAGACTGTATGTGTGCAAATTGTATAGGGATGAGAGTCAGTACCTATGGAATGATATTGGAAAAATCCCAGCAACAGTCTCTCAAACTCACACAGCCTTTGTCTTACTCATACAATCTCTCTTGCCCTCTCTCACCCAGTTTTGGAATCCCCAACAAGTGGCAGAGCTTCCGCTTCAAATGCATAACTATTTTATTTTCAATGCATTTTTCTTTCAGTGGAATGGAATGAGGTATTACAAGCTGCATATACCTGTATGGTTACTCATATAGCAACGAAAGACACTCGCTGAGTGTTAAAATGGATGGTGCAGGCTTGTAGGGCCGAAGGGCCTGTTTCCTGTGTTGTGCTATTCTTTGTTCATATGCAGAAATTGGAAAAATGACTTTACACAACATACCATGTTTCTGCTCAACAGTAGAGGTGTTAACCAGTTTGACATCTATCAGGTCATGATAACATTGAGAAAAAAGTATGTTGAATATGTGTTCCCTCTATACACATTAATTAGGCTTAATTAGACTCATAAAGCCTATACTTACATAAAGCCTATGTAAAGCCTGTACTGTAAAGCCTACACTTACATATATATTACTCAATGGAACCAATAGGATGCTGAAAAGGAAGGTATGAAATGACTCTGCTAGGAGTCCACTGGCCTACTACCTTGGAGACATGATTAAGGGATCTGATTGGCATGGGTGAGATAAGACAAAACTTCCATCATAGGAATCTCCTAAAATCAAAGGTGCAAGATAAAAGGAAGGCATGCTTGCACTCGCACTCATGATTTGTGCATCATTAAGTAACCTACACGGTACATACATATTATACTGCATCAACTGGGAGTTAGAGAAATCCATTGCACAATATTGTTGTTGTCAACTGAATTGTCTAAATTAATTGTTGTTGTCAGCTGAATTGTCTAAAATTTAGTCAAACTTGTCATAATCGACACAAAGGTTGGTGGTGTCGTGGATAGTCTGGAGGGATGTCAGAAGTTGCAGTGAGACATAGATAGGATGCAAGACTGGGCGGAGAAGTGGCAGATGGACTTCAACGCGGATAAATGTGTTGTGGTCCATTTTGGCAGGTCCAATGGGATGAAGGGGTATAATATCAAGGGTAGGACTCTTAGCAGTGTTGAGGAGCAGAAGGACCTTGGGATCCAGATCCAAAGGTCTCTTAAATCGGCCTTGCCGGTGGAGGATGTGATCAAGAAGGCGTATGGTGTGCTATCCTTCATTAATCGAGGGATTGAGTTTAGGAGTCAGGCGGTAATACAGCAACTTTAAAATACCTTTGTCAGTCCTTTGTCAGGAGTACTGTGCGCAGTTCTGGTCGCCTCACTACAAGAAGGATGTGGAAGCTATTGAGAGGGTGCAGAGGAGATTTACAAGGATGTTGCTGATTGAGAGGCATGCCTTATGAAGATAGGTTGAGGAGCTAGGTCTCTTCTCCCTGGAGAGATGAAGATTGGGAGGTGACCTGATAGAGGTTTATAAACCTCTATAGACCTGATAGAGTTGAGACTATAGATAGGGTGGATTCTCAGAGGCTAATTCCCAGGGCTGAAATGATCACTACGAGAGGACACAGGTTTAAGATGCTGGGGAGTAGGTACAGAGGAGATGTCAGGGATAAGTTTTTCACTCAGAGGGTGGTGGGTGAGTGGAATCAGCTGCCGTTGGTGGTGGTAGAGGCGAACTCACTAGGGTCTTTTAAGAGACTTCTGGATGAGTACATGGCATTTAATGGGATTGAGAGTTATAGGCAAGTCTGGTAGGTATGGATATGATCGGCGCAACTTGTGGGCCAAAGGACTGTTTGTGCTGTAATGTTCTATGTTCTGTGTTCTAAAATTTAGAATGTTTCCTCCCAACCGAGCTCAGATTGGTTTTATGCTTCTGAGGTGTTTTGAAGGTAATTAATGATGGCAAATGATCACAAATGGTGTTGCTTGAGTGCATTGATATCAATTGATGGTTAATTATGTGAATTGAGCACTACTTATTATGCCACATAATCACTAAATAATTACTTCTGAGTGGAAAAAATAATGTCAGAGGGCAGTTAAGTTATCAGTTTTGAGGACAAATGATCACAAAATAAGCACAGATGAGCATTGTTGAATGCAAATGATGTCAACATTTTTTGATAGAGAGCTCATGATCACAAGAAGTTGCTGAAATGCAAAAATACTTTGTTTGCTAAAAATATTCAGCAAAATGTTTTGAAATGAAAAGTTGAGACTTGGAGCCAGAAAAACAGTTATTAAGAAATCGGACAATGTTCAACCAATAAGAATTGGGTACCTTTATAAATAATTCTTTTGCAAAGTTTTAAAACCTACAGATGGTAGGCTTTCAGCAATTAAGCCTGCTCTGTCATTTTTGTCAGTATGGCAGTTCTATTAACGTAACCTAATGTTACGGCTGAGGATAAGAGCGTCCATTTTAAAATGATAAGAAATGCAACATCTCAAAACCTCTGGCTTTGCAAGTATTCTTATTCTGAAAAGATTTGTTTTAGATACAGTCAACTGGCGTTGGTGCTAATGTGCATTAAGTTATTAAGAAGACAGGTTTGAGACTAAGATATCGTTCTCTTTCTGTGATTAAACTTACAAAGTGCTACGTGATAATGAATTACTAAACTTTTTACATCTCTCCTGATCTTTTTTCAGAATAAGGCAGTCAGTTTTAATTTGCTGCAAGATGAACAAAATGAAGTATGGAAAATCAAAATTTGCTGGAAAATGTCTGAGATCTTTCTAAAATGTAAAACATACATTCCCATCAATAATTTTAAATTCATTAATGCTTCAAGCTCTGCTATTATACATTTTAAGATTCCTCCTCTATAATGAAAATGATTTGGTGTATTGGCAGTTTACTCGCTAATGAAAATGCTGGGTGTATTTGCACCTTACTCAATAATGAAAGTGATTGTGTGTAACTGCTGCTTAAGTTACCATCCTCCTATTTCCCAATGTATAAACTGTATAGTCCCCTCACCTTCATGATTCATAAAATCTATATTCAAGGCTGTTTTTAAGTGGTCATCCGTTCTGGGGTGGTTCAGCATTCATAAAGCTATTGGATAAATGTTGCTAGATAATTGTATGAATTATCAATAAAAAAAATCTGATCACCTGTGAAATTCTATCTTGCAAGAGTCCAAGGAGTACAAAGAACAAAGAACAACACAGGACAGGAAGCAGGCCCTTTGGCGCTCCAAGCCCATGCCATCCATTTTAACACTCCGTGAGTGCCCCATTCCAATCCTTCTTCTACCTACAACTTTTAACTACACCTGGTAGACTCCACAATAAAGGGGTTCTAATTTAGGGGAATACATGTGCGCCAGATTAAATTGAAGATCCAATTTAGGGACAATTTATTAATAGCCTAAATCAGCCTAAAAGTACATTGTTGAGATATGGAAGAAAACTGGAGCACCCAGAGAAAACCCATGTAAGCACGGGCAAACTCCCACAGTCACTGTAAAAGAGTGTGAAAAGAGAAAAAATTGATTTGGCCAGAAAACTGGAATGGGGAACTATGATGCCCAATGAACCTGCATCCATTTGTGGTGATGCTGGCAGCATGGAAACTTGGTGTCACCTGCTAATTTAAACATGAGTGTCGTGCAGCCCTCTGTGGAGCATCCTGTTGAGTGGCTACACATTTAGCAGGGAATCAAAGTTCTTGAGAGGCTAGCAGCTCGTAAAGCTAGCAAGGACTTGCTTAATGGTGAGATACATTAAGAAGGTGCTGGAATGGGTTACATAGAACATAGAACAATACAGCACAAACAGGCCCTTCGGCCCACGAGTTGCGCCGATCACATCTACCAGTCCACAGACCTATCTATAACCCCCTATCCCATTCGTTTCCATATACTCATCCAGAAATCTTTTAAAAGACCCCAGCGAGTTTGCCTCAACAACCTCCGACGGCAGCTGATTCCATTCACTCACCACTTTCTGAGTGAAAAACTTACCCCTAACATCCCCTCTGTATTTGCTTCCCTGCATCTTAAACCTGTGTCCTTCGTGGTGACCATTTCAGCTCAGGGAAATAGCCTCTGATAGTCCACCCTATCTATTCCTCTCAACATTTTATAAACCTCTATCAGGTCGCCTCTCAACCTACATCTCTCCAGTGAGAAGAGTCCCAGCTCCCTCAACCTATCTTCGTAAGGCCTGCCTCCCAATCCAGGCAGCATCCTTGTAAATCTCCTCTGCACTCTCTCAATAGCCTCTACGTCCTTCCTATAGTGAGGCGACCAGAACTGCGCACAATACTCGGGGTCTGACAAGGGTCTTATAGAGCTGCATCATTACCTCCTGACTCCTAAACTCAATTCCTCTATTAATGAAGGCCAGTACACCGTACGCCTTCTTGACCACTTCCTCCACCTGCAAGGCCGATTTAAGAGTCCTATGAACCCGGACCCCGAGATCCTCCTGCTCTACAACACAGCTAAGACTCCTACCCCTTATATTGTACTCCTTCATCCCATTAGTCCTGCCAAAATGGACCACTACATATTTATCTGCGTTGAGGTCCATCTGCCACTTCTCTGCCCAGTCTTGCCCAGGGTTGAAGGGTATCTCCCCCAGGGTTGAAGGGTATCTCAGCAAAAAGGAGAGTTGAAATGGAGCAACAGACTAATGAGTATGTTCCAAGGTTCTCCAGTGTAGCACTGGATGCAGGAGGTGGGCAGGAAGTGAGAGGTTCTCTACCTTTAGCAGGCTAGGAGATTTTCGATAAGTCCTTAGAATTCAGTCATCATGGTCAATGCAGAAGTCTAGTCCTGAGGACCTGGATGCACTGCTGCCAGAAGTTTGATTACTTCATGAGATTTGAATGAACTTCAAATGGCAGATCCTTGTAAATAAACCACCAGCCTCCCACAGCTCAACTCACCACACTCCCTTCACTCACATACCAACAAGCTATCAAGCATAACTCAAACTTCACATTCATTGAATTAGCTCACCCTTACATATGTGGCACTGCTGCAAGCTTCAGACACCCATACCTCCTTGCATTGCACATGTTGCGAATGAATCAACAAAGCCAGGCAGATCCCCAAAACAGATCAACACTCATTGACACATTTCCATGTCTGTTGGTGGTGCACAACTGAAGACAGCAGCTCTTAACAGAACAAGCACAGCTTCATGGAATGCCATGACTGAGGTGATGGCCCCTGGCAGGATTGAAGACATGAGGATGTCTGACATTAAGATTAAGGATGATAGTATTTCCCTACCTAATCTACCTCTCAATCCCCCTGTTCCCCCTTATCCCAATACCTCTTCTGATTTACAATCTGCAGATGATCTCTTACTCTATTCCATCACCCCTCAACCCAACCCTTGGTGACATGGTGGCACAGTGGTCAGCACTGCTTCATAGTGCCAGGGAACCAGATTCGATTCCAGTCTTAGGTGACTATTACAGGTTCTCCCTGTCTCTGCGTGGGTTTTCTTCAAGTGCTCTGGTTTCCTCCCACAATCCAAAGATGTGTAGGTTAAGTGGATTGGTCATTATAAATTATCCATTAGTGTCCCAAGATATGTAGGCTAGGTGGATTAGCCTTGGTAAATATATGGATGGGACTGGGTGGAAAGCTCTGTTGTAGAATCGGTGTGAACTTGATTAGCTGAATAGTTTCTTTTTACACTGTAGGGATTCCATAGTTTTTTGACTTTATCCTTTCATATGTCTAGGAACTACCAACTGACCAAGCATTCCAGGAGTGTGAAGTGCAATAATAAGAAAAAACTGATGAAAAAGAAATACTGTCACTCAGTTTAATCAACTCAAATGCTGGCACTGCATATGCTTTAGAGAATTGCTTAAAAACACAAACTGCATATGGTGAGTCACAGGCATGAGATCCAAAAGGAACAATTAGGATGGCTTCTGGATGAGAAATCCAATGTGGAATTAAAATGATGTTCCAAATCAAAATTCTTTCTTCCCACTGGAAATACCAGCTCAATAAATTTCAAGATGTAGAATGTGTATTTAGAAATTTACAAGAAGAAAATATTGTGGCCTCTTTCCAATGTTTTTGTGTAACATGGGTTTTAGGTAACCAGCACTTTCTTCCCATCTTATCGAACATAATGCATCTTTCTGTGTGAAAAACTATTTTCTCTTGTTACCATGGGGTGAGACAAAGTATAGGATAAGGAATTTCTGCGTGGTTTAATTTAAGCTTTGCCTTTAAGGTAATCAAAATGACTCCGGGTTGTACAATTCTCATCTATTTACATCAATACAATGGAGCCACAACACCGCAAACGCTATCATTACAAACCTCTCATTACAGCAATCAACTCCACAGTGTGCTGGGAGCATCATTAGTGCAAAAGCTCAGAAAATGATAAAATATTGCTCCCCAGCCTCCCACCACCCTTGATAAAAACAACTATTCTCCCCAGCTCTGTATCTCTAATAACAAGGTTCAGCTACATTAAAAGGGAAATCTTTCGTCCAGCTGAGTGAACCAAGACATTGACCAGTTTCGGAAATAAAATGATTCTCTGATTCATTATTTTGTAAGACTGTGAAGATACTCAGCCTGTAATCCCTTGAATACGTTTTAATGTGAATCTCAGAAATTGCTTTTTTGAAAGCTTAAGCATTGATTGAAATTGAACAAAAGTACTGATGGAATCCCAGCAAATAGATCAGAGAAAATGAGTGACTGCTTTCTTTCACTCTTGCCAGTTGATTAAACGTATACCGTATATAAGGTATACAACAGCTTAACAATTGAAGCAATTTAATAAGCTTAAAGCTTGTTAGCTTTGAAATAATCTGAAGGGTTTAAAAAAAAATATGGAATACTGTATTAATTACATCTTGAGGAAGAAAAGCAACTTGCTAAATAGAATATAATCATGATAGTTTATCTTGATATGTTACTGAGTAGCTTAGACAGGCTAGACAATATGGAATGGCAGATGGATTAAGAAACAGACTAGAAATTTAAAACCTTAAAGAGATTTATATGCCTGCATTTGGTAAGCATTTAATTGAATCCTTTTATTATTTCAAATGAAGGAGTTAAACAGTTGTAGTTTCTTTGTAAACATATTTTACATTTGACAGGAAACATAGAAATTCTTTATTGAGGGGAGAAATAGACTTTCTGATCATTTCTGTTTCCCCTCAAAAGAATATATGAATTTGTCTGAAATCAGTGCCAATTTCAGTAATAACAAGATATTAATTAGTTGCTTTAACCTTATGTAGGAGAAGATTATCAGAATATTTCAGCGGTTGTTTAAGCTATTGAAAAATAAATAACTAGCTATGTCATCAAAAATGGAGTGATACATAATGAAAATGAAAATAGAAAGAAGAGTCAAGGAAAATTGAAATATATGAACATATGAATTAGGAAATGGCCCTTTGATATGAGGTCACAACTCCATTTTCCTATCTCTAACCGTGAGAGACCCATTGTTTCATTTATTAACCAAGAATCTAACTCTGCAGTAAATGTATTCAAAGACTCTGCCTCCATTGCTTTCTGTGTCAGAGATTTCCAAAGACACCCAGCCTTCTGAGAGAATGCTTCTTCTCATCCCTGTCTCAAATGGGAGATCCTTTATTTCTAAACTGTGACACCCCACCCCAAATTCTAGTCTCTTCCACAAGGAAAAACATCCTTTCAGTTTTCACTCTGTCAATCCCATTCCAAGATCATATGTGTTTCAGCAAGATTGCTTCTTATTCTCCTAAATTCCAATGGATACAGGCCCAATCTACCTTTCCTCATAAGGTAGGGTAACCACTTCATCCCAGGAATCAGTTGAATGAGCCTTCTCTGAACAGATCCTAGTGCAATGATATCCTTTCTTAAATATGGAGGCTAGAACTATACACAGTACAGTATGGGGTGGAACGTTCCAATCCTGCCCGTCATGGGAATCATAACAGGTATGACATGGACCATGTATTGACTTCAGGTGGGATTTTTCAGTCATTGGGTGAGCGAAGCTAGAAACTACTGGCCTGGTCACACCAATGCCCTATACAACTACAGTAAAACATCTACTTTTATACACCGTTGCCCTTGCAATAAACAACAACGTTCCATTTGCCTTTCTAATCATTTGCTGTACTGTATTCTAATTTTTATGATTCATGTACCAGGATAGCCAAATCCCTCTGTACCACAAAATTCTCAAAACTTAAATAATACACCGATTTTCCATTCTTCCTGACAAAATGGACAAGTTCACATTTTTCTGCGTTATATTTTATTGGTGAAAAATTTGCCCATTTACCTAATCCATTTTTTTTTCTTAATTCAAGAATGGGCTTCACTGGTTAGGCCAACATTTATTGCTCATCCCTAATTGCACTTGAGAAAGTCCTGGTGAGCTAACTGTTTGAACTGCAGCAGTCCATGTGTTATAGGGAACCCCCATACTACTGTTAGGGAGGGAGTTTGAGGATTTTAACCCAGTGACAGTAATGGAACGGCAATATATTTCAAAGTCAGGATGGTGAGTGGCTTGGAGGGGAACTTCCAGGATGGTGGTTTCTTGTGTATCTGAAAAAGCGATCATGGTTTTGGAAGGTACTGATGAAGGAGCCTTGCCGAGTTCCTGAGCTGCAGGAGGTTAAGGTGCAGGGAGTCGGGGGTAGGATGTTAGACTGTATAGAGGATTGGTTGTCTAATAGGAAGCAGGGAGTAGGTATTAATGGTTGCTATTCTGATTGACAAATGGTGACTAGTGGAGTGCCCCAAAGTTTGGTGCTGGGGTCTCAACTATTTACCATTTACATAGATGATCTGGAGGAAGGGGTAGAGTGCAGGGTGACGAAATTTGCTGATGACACGAAGATGAGTGGAAAAGCAAATTGCGTGGAGGGTGTGGAAAGCCTGCAGAGGGATCTGGATAGGTTGAGTGAGTGGGCAAGGACCTGGCAGATGGAGTATAATGTTAGCAAGTGTGAGGTTATCCACTTTGGTAGGAATAATGATATTTAAATGGAGAAAAGCTGCAGCATGCAACGATGCAGAGGGACCTGGAGGTCCTTGTGCATGAATTGCAAAAACACAGTCTGCAGGTGCAGCAGGTGATTAAGAAGGTGAATGCAATGTTGGCCTTTATAGCTAGAGGGATAGAATATAAAAGTAGGGAGGTTCTGTTGCAGCTGTATAGGGTGCTGGTGAGGCCACAGCTGGAGTACTGTGTGCAGTTTTGGTCGCCGCATTTGAGGAAGGATATATTAGCCTTGGAGGGGCTGCAGAGAAGGTTCACTAGGCTGATACCAGAGATGAGGGTGTTGGATTATGAGGAGAGACTGAATAGGCTAGGTTTGTACTCTTTGGAGTTTAGAAGGCTGAGAGGGAATCATATAGAAACGTATAAGATAGTGAAGGGGATGGATAAGGTAGAGGTTGAGAGACTCTTCCTGCTTAACAAAGATAGCAGGACTAAAGGGCACAGCTCAAGATTGGGGGAGGGGGGCAGTTCAGATCGGAGTTGTGGAGGGGTTTCTTCACGCAAAGGGTGGTGAATCTTTGGAATTCTCTGCCTGATGAGGTGGTGGAGGCTTCCTCACTGAATATGTTCAAGTCAAGAGTGGATAGGTTTTTAATTGACAAGGGAATTAAGGGTTACAGGGAGAAAGCGGGAACGTGGTATTGAACCACTGCAGATCAGCCATGATCTTATTGAATGGCGGGGCAGGCTCGATGGGCTGTATGGCCTACTCCTGCTCCTATTTCTTATGTTCCCATGTTCTTATCATGTAGATGGAACTCATGGCTGCCACTGTGCATTATTGGTGGAGGGAGTGAATGTTTATGAATTGGGTGCCAATCAAGTAGATTGTTTATGAAGAAACAAAGAACAAAACAGCACGGGAAACAGGCCCTTCGGCCCAACGAGCCTGCACCGCCACCCCGATGTTCCCACCTCTACCCGCGATCCCTGTCCAAGTTTATAGATCTATGGATTAAAAAACCAAATTTGAGACAATTTAGGGAGAATTTGTTTTGCCAATTAGCCTAAAAGCACACCTTTGGCTTGCGGGAGGAAACCGGAGCACCTGGAGAAAACCCATGCAAGCAAGGGGAGAATACGCAAACTCCCACAGACACAGGCCCAAATCCATGTAGCTGCACAGCACAGCAATAGTCACTGAGCTGTCGTGTTGCCCATCAGATGGTCCAGGTCAAGTGTACACTAACGACGTGAAGTACTAGGATACTCTCGGAAGAAAAAATCTAAGAGCAGCCCTCTCACGACCCATCGCATGTATGCCCCTCGTTACACAACAAGGTGGACCAAAGCACCTGTAGGATAAAAAGAAGTACATCAATATCATCATCTATTTACACACTTCCCAGGGACTCCCAAGGCTCATGATCCCTATTTTAAATCAGTTTTCTATACCCCTCCATTCCCATTCTGTTCATGTGCCCATCTAAGTATTTCTTAAATAACTCCAGAGTACCTGCCTCCACCACTTTACTTGGCAGCACATTCCATACCCCCACCACCCTCTGTGTGAAAAAACTTCCTCTAGCATCCAATTTATACCTTACCCCCCTCACCCTAAGCTCGTGACCCCTTGTGTTATTCGAGTCCATCCTAGGAAAAAGCTTAACCCTGTTTACTCTATCTATACCCCTCAATATCTTGTACACCTCTATTAGATCTCCTCTAAATCTACGTCTTTCTAAGGAAAACAGTCCCAATTTGCCTAACCTCTCCTCGTAACTCAGATCTTCCATACCAGGCAGCATCCTGGTAAACCTCCTCTGCACTCTCTCCAGAGTCTCCACCTCCTTCCGGTAGTAAGGCGACCAGAACTGGACGCAGTATTCCAAATGAGGTCTAACCAAATTTTTATACAACTGCAACATTAAAGGCCAGCTCTTGTACTCTATACCCCTTCCTATAAAGGCTAACATACGAGTCCTTGGAAATCTTTACCTTCTCCACTGGTACAGATTGAGACACGATAGATTTAAAACTGAGATGAGGAGGAACTACTTCTCGCACAAGACTGTGAATTTGTCGAACTCGCTACACCTCAATATGGTGGCATCTGAATCATTGGTATGCTCTTGATTGAAAAAACAGGTTAAAAGGGATTTGGGAAAAGGTGGGGGAGGTAGGTTTGAGAGCAGGAAGAGGTCAGCCATGATCTGATTAAAATGGTGGAGCAGGCTCGAAGTGCTGAATTGCCTCTCTGCTCCTAATTTCTCTGTTCCTCTATTGGCACAGAGATTTTAAATCGCTCCATCATTGTTGGCTGAGCTTCTGGGTGATTCCAGAGCCTGAAGCATTGGGTATTCTCTCTAAATCTTACATGCCCTCGATCCTCCATTAAGATATTTCTTAAAATCTCTTTGACCAAGCTTTTGGCTATTTGTTCTACAATCCTTGTATGGCTGAAGTGTCAAATTATGTTACCCAATGCTTCTGTGAAACATCTTGGATTGCTTTATGCTATAGGCACCAGATGAGTGCAAGTTACTGTAAACATACCCCAAAAGCACATTGACTGCACAGATGTCACTTACCTTTGCAGCTACGATCAGACAGAAGAAATTTGAAGTAGCCAGATAATCTTGGATGGTGTCAATCTCCTTGAGTGCTGGTGAAACTGCATTCATCTAGGCAAGTGGGCAGTATTTCATCACACTCCTGACTTGTGCCTTGTGCCTTGTAGACAGGGTTTGGAGAGTTGCTGGTGAATTATTTGCTTCAGAATTCCTAGACTCAGATTCTCTCTTTTAGCCACAGTATTTATAAAGCTATTTTATACTGGTCAATGGTAACACTCAAGATGTTGACAGTGAAGGATTCAGTGACAGTAATGCCATTGAATGTCAAGGGGCAAAGGTGAGATTCCTTCTCATTGCCTAGCACCAACATTGCACAAATGTTACTTGCCATTTGTCAGCCCAAGCCTGAATATTGTCCAGATCCTGCAGTGTTTGGACATGGACTGTTTCAGAATCTGAAGATTCATGAATGGTGCTGAATGTTGTGCAATCATCAGTGAACTTGTCAGAAGTTCATGATGGAAGGAAGGTCATTGAGGAAGCAGCTGAAGTTGGTTGGGCCTAGGATATTACCCTGCATTTGTTTTGTTCACCTGAATATCCTCAGCCTGATGGAGGAGAGAAAGAACAGTCAAGGAATTGATGAAAAAGAATGGAAACCTTAACCTTTTAAATACAGAACCTCACTGCTAAAAAATGGGTTCACATCATCAGAACTGTTGTGACAAAGACAGCTGCGAGCATAACTTTCAGTTCTACACCACACACAACCTAATATTTCTACACTGATTGTGAGAAAGTTAGGAAGCATGAGGAGTATCAGACAGACAGACAAGCTGGCAATTTCAACCACAGACACAGAGCATAGACTTGAAAGTGTTATGACATTGGGAAAAAGTGTGGATGCGGGATTATAAGAGAAGCTGTTGTAATAGAAAAGAGCTCCAAAGCCAAGATCTGACAGAACTGAGATGGTAAGAACTCAGTAAGAATTTAGCAACACCAATTTTTAATCCATTTATTTGATAGTAAAATTGCGAGCTTTCGACACTGTGTCTTCCTCAGGCAAATGCAGTGTTCTGGTCTGCAATAGCACACATCAGCACAGACAGTCAGAGGTTGCTGATTAGAATGTGAATCCTTACATCTAACCTGCTATTCAAGTGTTAAAGTGGCTAACAATGTGTGTGAAGGGAATCCTGAGCATTGTTGGAGAATTGTGTATTTTCTCCAGACAGCACAGTAAGTGAGGTTTTTTGCTAACCCAGGCAAGTTACGGGGGTTACAGATATGGAACAGAGATGGAGCAGGAAGTATCAGAAAGAATCAAAGAGCCTTGATATCACCTTGGGCCTACCTATAGATTTAGATGCAGATGAGGACCAAGAGGAAAATAGAACATCTATCATTACTCAGATGGGAAACATTTCTATTAAATGATGAGAGACAGCACTTGGGTCTGCTCAGGGCTAGGGAAGAGGGTTTCGGATTAGCGTGGCAGGTGGGACGGGGTTCGATCCGTGCTGGGAGGGTAAGGGTGGGGTCAAGATCAGGTGCAGTCAAGGGGGGCAGATTGGTAAGGTTCAGCAGCACTTTAGAGTTGTAGGCCCATGTATTAGGGTGGGGAGGATGGAGGGAAAGTCCTATGCAGCTGGAGCTGGGGAGGAAATTCCATGGAGGAGGTCTGGAGATGTGGGGATGTCTGGTGTGGTGGTGGGAGGGAGGGTGTCGCTGGTATCTGGAATATCATATCGTTTGGTTAGTCGGGAGTGAAGGATCTGGAGTATAGAAGTGTTATGTGCAAGATTGAGTCTGAGCATTTAAAATAGTAATGCTGAAGTTTGAAGTGGTTTTGTTTCTTCTAACACTTTCAGAGTTATTATTGGGGGTAAAATTGCCAGAACCATCCAAAATTGGCATTTAAATCAGATGGTTCCCGATTGCTGTGTGAAGTCTTACCTGGGTGGGATTCCCCAGTACGTTTTTGGGGCACCCTCTCAACTGTGACACTGGGGAACAGGAAGGTATAGGCCAATAATTAAAATGTGATAAATGAAATAATTGAAGTTCTGCTCTCTCTCTCTCTCTGCATTTTCTAATTGTTTTTCAAAGGGAGTCCCGCACTCTTTTTCTCTGGACTTTATCAGGGGAACAGGGAAAGAAAAGAAAAAATAAATAAGAAAACTTTCAATAAGGAAAGGATGAGGTTCAAATTAAGAAGTAGAAATTAAGGAGACAGGACAGAAGAATGGAAACTTATATTCAAGGTGATCACCTTCCATGTATAAAGAGTTCATATATATCCAATTTCCATGGGAGTTGCCCAGCAATCTTTCAATTCCAAGGTGATCTCTGTCTCCTACTTACATAATAAAAGAAATGGAAGATGGGGCTGGAATTTTCCGTCTCTTCATGCCAACGGGATATTTTCATCCACTGCATTTGGTTTGTTGCCAAATTCTCCATCTTCACTGCAGTGATGGTGCGGTGTGGTAAGATTACGCCCGTAGGAGTGCAAATTAATTTGTAGCCAAAACTGCCATGAAGTTGGTTGATTGACTTCTCCATGTGCTGGTCCATGTTAGCCTAAGGTCAAAGCCAAATTTCATAGCATTGTTTATGAGGCCATTCAGCACAACATGAATGCACCTTTCTCGAAATAAGCAGTGTGACTCACTGCCATTCTCCTGCCTATTTTCTGTACTCCTGCACATTGTTCCAATTCAAAGAATCATCTAATGTCCTCTTGAATGCCTCGATTGAATCTGTCTCCACCATTCTTCAAGGCAGTGCATTGCAGACCTGGACTTAAAAACATAAGAAGTAGGAGATGGAGTAGACCATCTGGCCGCTTGAGCCTGGTCCACCATTCAATAAGATCATGGCTGGTCTTTTTGTGGATTTAAGCTCCCTTTACCCGCCTGCTTACCATAACCCTTAATTCCTTCACTGTTCAAAAATTTATCTATCCTTGCCTTAAAAACATTCAATGAGGTAGCCTCAAGTGCTTCACTGGGCGGGGATTCCACAGATTCACAACCTTTGTGTGAAGAATTTCCTCCTCAGCACAGTCCTAAATCTGCTTCCCCTTATTTTGAGGCTATGTCCCCTCGTTCTAGTTTCACCCACTGGTGGAAACAACTTCTATGCCCTTCATAATCTTATATATTTATAAGATCTCCCCTCATCCTTCTGAATTCCAATGAGTATAGTCCCAATCTACTCAGTCTCTCCTCATAAGTCAACCTATTAACTCCGGAATCAACCTAGTGAATCTCCTCTGCACCTCTTGCAGTGCCAGTATATCCTTTCTCAAGTAAGGGGACCAAAACAGTACTCCAGGTATGGCCTTACCAGCACACTATACAGGTGCAACATAACCTCGCTGTTTTTAAAGTCCATCCTTCTAGCAATGAAGGACAAAATTCCATTTGTCTTCTAAATTATCTGCAAACCAACTCCTTGTGATTCCTGCACAAGGACACCCAGGTTCCTCTGCACAGCTGCTGCAATTTTTTTACTGTTTAAATAATTGTCCATTTTGCTGTTATTCCTACCACTTGTTGTGCATTTTTTTTCTCACATCACATTTGCCCCAGAAAAACTAAACAGAAATATTTTTGGGCTTTTTATTGAGTGGCCTCCAGTGGTCTCTTTAAAAGTCTTCTCTTCAGGCCCCTTTAAGATAAATTGCAAACAGAGAGAGTATGTACCATGCATTTTAGGTTAATTTACATAAGGGATCCAACTGTTAAATTGGGTGAATATGTAACCTGAGTGCTGTGGTTTTGGACTCCTTGTTACCTCGCATCATGCAAAGAGCCGTCACTCATATTAAAGGAGGACATCTTCAAAATGGCAAAATACTTTGAAAGCTGAAGAGGAGGTGAGGCCTGGTAAAATTATTTGTGTGTTGAATTGTTGTGAGGCGTCCAAACAGAAAAAATGCATTAACATGATAACACAAGAGCACCAGGAAAAAATCACAGAAATACTGCAAACAGAGCAAAGCAAAGAGCTTTCAGTAGCAATTCACTCCCAGGAATCCTGAGGGAGCTGGCACGTTGCAAGATGCTTCCCTGCAATTCTCACTTCATATGCACATTGAGTGCCTGGAATGCTGTTCTGGTGCTCCAAATGAATTATGATAGAATTCTCTAATGTGAATCAAATACAAAGGCAGAATGAGCCTTATTGCATGGTAGGTTCACAGGCTCTCAGTACTACTGATGCTCACTGACTGATTATTCAAGCGCTTGATGCACTCAGCATTTCATAAGCTCAAGTCTCAGCATGGTGTATGTAGCACTGCCAATTAATGATATGCTAGTTTACAGAGGGGAACCAACTATTTACGAGATATTAGTGTCAGGTAATATCTCTTAACGTCAGCATTTTTTGGTGAACCTTACTCCGACAGAAACACAAAACTTACTAACTAATTGTGGAATCACCTAAACAACAAGCTGAACTTAATCATTCCCTTTTTCAGCATGTTCATGTCGTTAGGCTTCTCTCCATGCTCAACAGAATAATTTGTTCTATTGATAGTCAGATTTAGTTACAATGATTTCATCCACTTTTTGATTGATTAAGCATTATTTGTTCTCATTACAGAATGGTGCACACACACGCTCCTGGAATTTGAAAATTTTTTGGAATCATGTCCGGCCACCTCAGCAAATTGATTTTCTGAAATAATTAAGGCTGTATTTCGCTGGGAAGTGATAATGCATTTCAACCACTTCCTTTAGTGACTTGGACTTGACTTGGACTGCAGTGGTAGTCACAAGAGTAGGTTATTTACTCCCTTGCTATTTTTGGCTGGAGATATTTGCAAATACTTCATCAGTGGGCAGAATTCTCCCATCCGATCCGTGGCAAGTTGCCTCCAGCAGCAGTCAAAATGTTAGAAATGCAATCATGTAGAAATAGCTTGTGATTCCCTCAGTGATGAGTTAATTGCAAGTTGGATATCCCCCTCAGTAATGGCGTGAATACCTTTTGCATTTGTTACTATCTTATTAAAGCACATTAAATTAGCTTCTCGCCAGAATCATATGGCACCTTCCAATCTTGCGTCACACCTGCAGGAAATCATGTTGGTGTGAATCTTGTTTGAGAAATGATAGTGTACAGATGTTGGACTTCACTTATCTCGAGACTTTGAGTCCTATTTTCCCATTGCGTTGCACCTGAAAATGGGTTTGAAAACTTGGTAAAGTTGGGTGTGAGGCGATTAATGCGATCCGTGCCCGCATCCGTGCAGATGCCCACTTTACCAAGGCAAGAAAATGGAACTGCACCCGAAATGGGTGCAGCATCGATTTAAATGCATTTGCATATATTTAAATTGACTTAATGAGTTTGACGCCCAATCTTACCTGCATTTTCCCCTTTACCTTCACATTCACCTGACCAGATTTATCGCAAAACAGAAATGCTCTGCAAAGATCTGTTTTGGGAACTCCAGCTTCTGAAAAGGTAAGTTTAGAGTTTCCAATGACTGTCTAGCTCAGATTGGAGATGGTGGCGGTGGTGTGTGGGGGGGGGGGGGTGTTGTGGAGGGGGTGGCCAGATCATTCTCTGGTGAGGGGGGGAGGAGGATGTGGGTCAGATGTATCTCTGGGTGCGGGGGAGGAGAGAAGCCAGATCATCCTCTGGTAGGGAGAGAGGAGAGGAGGGAGGCCATATCATTCCCTGGTGGAAGGGATGGAGAAGGGAAGCCAGATGATTCTCTTGTTTGGGGGGGCTGGGTATAGGGAGGAGACCAGATGGATGTCTGGTGGGGAGATAGGAACATGGGGGAGGAGGGGGCGGGTGTTCACTGCCATTCTGCGGGCAATCAGTGGGGCAAAAGGAGGCAGTGAGGTCACGATCTGTCTGAGTAATGGGGAGGAGTGGGTGGATAAGGGGGACAGTTTTGTTGTGGGGCTGGGACGATATCTGTGGGGACCATCACTGCCAGGCTGCTTTATCCGATTTTTGTGGCCAAGGAGCAATGTGACAGGGAAGTGTTTTTCTATTTTTTTTACTGTGCATGCGTAGTTAAGACTCCAATCAGAGCGGCAGCATTTCGGGGCAACATGCCAAGCTCAGAGCGCAATTCAGATTTGCGGTTTTGTTTTCAGGCTGAGTGTGTATAGGGGTCCCTGAGAACAGATTTCCAAGTTAGATTTGAATTGCGCCCAGATTCAGCACTTAGAATCAAAATGGTAAATTTGTCCCCTTTGAGGTCAGTGCAACACAATAGCCTCCTTTGCATAGCACTATGTTAGACTCATTGCGATGCTGCTGGAACACCACGCTACTGGGCTGTAGAATTGCCCTGCTCCCAATGGTTGTCTCTGTAGTTACAAGAATGCCGCAGTGCAGTGATACTATGGCAAGGCTCGACTTTCAAACACTGGCCACTATTGCAATGGGAATGCAGTGGGTCAGTGAGCAGGGTGGAATTGAGATATGGTTTGCTTCTAGTGGATGCCACTATTCAGAAGGACATGACAGTGCAGAAGTACTCATACAGAGCTATCTGGCAGTGATGTTATGTTAATGGCTTCCAAGTCATGTTCTCTAGGTTGAATTTGTCCATGAATTAATTCAATTTCTTATACTCAGTGTAGTTGTGGAAAGAATGCTTATTTGAATAACACACACCAACCTATCCTACTCTCATGTTTTATTCACACATTTCATATTTCTTCTTCTTGGAATAATTATTTTTCATTTTTAAGTTTTCCCTTTATCTGTATTGGTAAGTTATAATTTCTGACTGTAACCTTGCTCTTTTCCATTTTCTTTGCTACTACCTCTAGTACCTTTTACAGCTGAGCCCTCCTCCATTGCCCCGGTTAGTACATCTGATCTGTTCCTTCACTGTAATTCCCAACATTGCTTGCAAATCCTAGTTGTACACATGCAAAGAAGATACAGGGTCAGGGCAGCACTGTGGCGCAGTGGTTAGCACTGCTGCCTCAAGCAGCAGGGACACCGGGTTCAATTCTCATCTTGGATCACTATCTGTGTGGAGGCTGCATGTTCTCCCCCACGTCTGCATGGGTTTCTTCTGGGCATTCCAGTTTCTTCCCACAGTCCGAAAGACGTACTGGTTAGTTGCATTGGCCATGCTAAATTCTCCCTTACTGTACCTAGACCGGCGACTAGGGGATTTTTGCAATAACTTCATTGCAATGTTAATGTAAGCCTACTTGTGACACTAATAAAAATAAAGTTAAGATTGCTGTAATGCCAAAGCCTGAGTCTGCCTATTTCCCATGTTCAGACCATTCCTTTGTATCTTGGCTAACTCAGTAGATAGATAATCGCACCCTTCCCACAGTTGTGGATTCAATGCTGGTTTTTATCAAAAGGAATATTTTATTCAAAATATGCTCACATTGATTTTTACCAATTTAAATTGAAAGTCCGCGGTGAGACTGAGATCACGTTTTGTCAGTAACAGCTCCAAGGTTGACGGGAGTTGTTCCAAGATTCATTTGTTATTGATTTTTTAATAGCTTTTTGACTTAATTATTTATTTTTAAATGTAATTCTACTGCACTCTTATTTCTCCCAATGGTGCCATTTTTACCTTTTACTTTTTGTTTCAAGAATGAGGGAGCCAGTTCCCGAATCCAGCCAGACAGGATGTCTCTGACTGCATCTACACCACTGTGGGAAGTTCTCCTAATTTTGCAATGTCAATAAATACAGCTTTCTCCTTTCCACCAGGACTCCCATTCAGGGAAATTCCATTCAGGGAAATCTGTCCCAAAGGAAGATTCCTTACTGTCCAGCTTTGTCAGTGGCATTTTAATTGGTTACTGCCAGTAAAATCCTGCTTGGATTTTGAACTGCAAGGTGATAACCTGGACTTGCAAAAAATGGTAGGAGCAATGGAAAATGGCATTCAATGTCAAAATGTGCACTGCCATGCAAATCAGCATCAAAAAGATCCATCAACGGATAGCTTTACATTCTGTAATCACGTTCTCCAACTAGTAGATACATAGGGTAGAATTTACCACTTTGCCCGCCACAGAATTGGAGTGGGAGAGTGTCTGACAACGGAAATCTCCATTGACCTCAGTCAGAAAATACTGGTCTCACTCAAGCAAGGCCATGAAATCACACCCATAACCATTCTTCGACTTTGAACTTTAAAACAATCTTCAGTGGGGAGTCCACATTCTGCAGTTAAAGCTAATAGGGTTCTTGAATTTCTGAGGAGGAATTGTTGGTCTTGCTACAAAAATATCAGAGTTATAACCTACCAAACTCCTCGAGGGTAGGAGTTATTGTGTGGGATCCCACATATGGTGAGAAATATTGATATGGTTGAAGTGAACCAAAGATATGCTGCACAATTCTACATGGGTCATTATGGGAAATCCATCAGTATCACATCATTGATCAAAGATTTAGAATGGGAATCACTACAGCAAAGAAGGAAGAAAATTAGACTCACTCATTACACAAGCGGGAATGGACTGGTGGGAATTGATATCTTCCTAATGTCCCCCTGTAATAACAAAACACAAGGTAACCCTCTATCCAAACTGCAAAGAACATTTGTTCCCAAAACAGTGTATCAACAATCTTTCTTCCCATTGATAACATTACAATGGAACAAGCTGGCAAAGAAAATCATCACCATCCTATCATTTGAAGTTTCTGAGATCTATCTTTGGATTATTTCCATTCAAAGTTTTCATTATCAGCATTACCTTTTCAATAGGTCATGCCTAGTTTAGATAGTGCAATTCATTTAAATGTTGGTGGAACTTGTATGCCTGTGATGCAGACATAACTAAGACACAATTAGAAGGGAGCTGCTTTCAATCTGGCAATTTGACTCTCTAGCTTTTGGGAAAATTCAACCCATTCTCTTCACTTGGGGAGAAGAGCAAAACTAGTATTTGTCAATATAAGAAAGTCACTAAGAAAATTCAGAAGAAACCTTTTTACTCAGAGAACAGTGAGAATGTAGAACACAGGGTGTGGATGAAGCGAAGGATATAGATGCATTTAAAGGGAGGTTAGACAACATATGAGAGAAGAGGGAGTGGAGTGTTATACTGACAGAATGAGAGGAGAAAGATGGGAGAAAGCTCAGTTGAAGCATAAACACCAACATATATGGGACAAAATTGCCCATCTCTGTGCTGTTTATCCCATGTAATCTTATGTCCTCTCCATTTAAAATCAAACACTGGGACTGAACACTGACTGATTGACAAGGGGAGGTGATGGCTTAGTGGTATTATTGCTAAACTATTAATCCAGAAACTCAGGCAATGTTCTGGGGACCCGGGTTCAAATCCCGCCATGACAGATGGTGGAGTTTGAATTCAATATGGAAAAATATCTGAAATTAATGATCTGCTGATGACCATGAAACCATTGTCGACTGTCAGAAAAACCTATCTGATTCACTAATGTCCTTCAGTGAAGGAAATCTATTATCCTTGCCTGACCTGTCTTACATGTAACTCCAGAGCCGCAGCAGTGTGATTGACTCTCATTAGCCTGTGATGCAGCCATAACTAAAACAGAAGTAGAAGGGAGCTTCTCACGTAACTGGGAATGGGCAATAAATAGTGGCCAGCCACTGATGCCCCATCCCACAAATGAAAAGAAAGTGTTATTTCTCTTATAAGGTATACAATAATTTTAGGGTAAATACAAAACAGAAATCTCAATTCATACACATGCTGATTCACTTTTTTACCTAAAATGAAAAGTAATATTTTGGCCCAGATTCTTCCAAAAAAATTCTAAATGTTGAATTCATGTGAAAATGCGAATAAATCACCCTGGCTTTTTTAGTGGGCGTTTCAAAATGAGTCTCCCGCACCCTGTGCATCACAGAGTGCTTTAGTGTGATTCACATGAAAAATCAGTGATAGTGAAAATTTTTTAAAAATCTGGTGCAGAGTTGACACCGCTGGAAATCCGGCACCGAGAGATGCTACTGGAGCGTGACGTCCAGCTTGGATCCCATGGATCAGGCACTACTGGAATCTTCCAGCTCGCTGTGCTAAAAAATCAATTCAGCAGGATAGGAGAATCACTCCTTTATTTCCTGTTTTTTATTACAAAGCTAATTTTGAAATCTGCTAGATCATTCATTATTAATCTTCAACTTCTTCAAAAGTCTTACGTAGCGAGAGCAGTCAAAGATAGTCATAGTTTTGGATTATGACTACTATAAAATTGAACTTTCAGTAAGAATGAAGTTTAAGTACATGCTAAAAAACTTGCAATTAAAGTTTTGCACGATATTATTCATTCTGCAACAACTTAGAAATGGGGATGAAATGTCTCAAGGTTCAGAACATTGCACCGGGCATTTTGCAAATGTTAAGGCAAAAATTGTTGTTGTTTATATTATCACTTAAAGCATTCATTCCAAGATCCCCTCTGCATTTTGGCGAAGGTCAGTTTAAATAAATTGGTTAATTTCTCCATTCAAATTACAGAATGAAGTATTTAATATCAGGATACGATGCATTCATATGATAACATCACCAGCAATTTTTACTCTTATTTGTTGCTATTTACAGCACCATTGCACTGATTTCTAAAGAGCTCTACGTGCTTAATCTAATGCTGTTCAAACTTAGCGCAAATCATGTAAATGGTTTCGTGAGCACTTTTGTGGCACTCCCATTCCCATTAAAAAATAAATTCTACTATTGTGACCCAGGTTCAACATTTTTATGCATGCACGAATAAGGTGTAATGAAATGTTGCAAAAAGGTAGCAAGCTATTAAGATACTTTTTGTACCAGTCCATCTCTTTCCCTCCAGTACAAACACAAATAAACTTGCAACGAGAGCTTAAAATGGTCACATGGCCAGGAATCTTGTGCAGCCATGCATCACATTAATATCAAGCTAAGTACAGATGCGCATGGTATGTGATAGTAGAAAATGAAAATCACACTTTGGTCCGTGATGGGGGGAACTGCAGAGAAAAGAAGCCTTTTAAAATCATGCCACAAGATTAAATCAATGCAAATAAGTTAATGAGTGTGTAATAAAAGTTATATAAATTCTCAACCTCATTGTTTTATTTCAGCTCAAACTGGTACAAAGCAAATGTACATTTTTGGTTTTGGCAATGTATATTACAGGACTTAGTATATGAGGAATACTTTGTCTATTGCAGTTGAGAGATATGTTAATCACTGTTGTGATTGACAATCTTTAGTCATGGAGTTGCTGAAACTCCTGAGGAATTCTGGCAGGAGATAAGGCTTTTCTAGAAAATGGTGAAAATCTGATTGTGATAGATTTCTGTCATTTCCTGGAGTTTCCAACTTGCTGTGTAAAAAGCTAAACTATTCCTTACTTTGTACAAAAAAAAAATCACTAGAAGGTAGAGCCAGACATATTTTCCTAGTCTGGTAGTCAGGATGGCACCTCTGTGAAAACCAGTACACTTATTGGCCAGTAGATGTTGGAGCTCACTGACAGAGCCCATGTCTGAAGTTTGATGGTTGGTGGGCATCTTGGGCCATCACCAAAATCTAGATGGGTGATGGATTTTCCTGTTGCATGGACTGCTGCCAGCCATGAGCTTATAGTGAAACCTATACTTGCCTGCCTCATGTGGATGAAGTTTCCTCTCACACCAAATACTCCAACTACCATGACACAACAGTGTAGCTAGCCTTCGGCATTTTGGACAATATTTATTGTAAGTCAAGTACGTTCCAGTTAATTCATATTCCAGCATAATGACAGACAACTGAAGACATCCTGAAGGATGTCTTAAATGCTGGAGAATGTAGTTTAGCCCCAATTTTCTGTCTCACATTGCCTGTGACTGGTAAAGAAAAAGAAAGCAGAGTGTCTCTTACCTCACTCATGGCATAAATGCATAGTATTGAACCATGAGTTTGCAGGCATTTTTGATATTTTTATTTATATTGCAAAATATATCAGTTCTATTTGATGAATTCATCAAGAATACAAAATTCAAATTTTGTAGTTGCTGAAAATCATGTGAATATCATAGTGAAGACTTTGAGTACATGGTTTTAATTTGGAGATAAAGACAAAATTAACCTAAAAAGACTGTACAGTCTTAATAAAGATAATTAAAATCTAGAATTGCTGATGTTATATTCTAAGGAGGTTCTGCACTCAATTGTTTGGAATTTCATTGACATTACTGTCAGAGATATTTCATTGTGACATTTATTTTTTACAAGTAAAGCCCTAATCATTAATCGTGAAGATAGAGCATTTTTTTCAGTAATGCAAGGAAACTGTAAAGAGCATGGAGTAAGTTTTTGCAATGGAGAGATTTCAATATATTGTGTAAGCTATTTCCACTGAATTAAGAGGGTGGAAATATATAATATATGTTGACTGCATATTGATGGTTTGATGCAAACAAATAATAGAGCTTTTCAGAACACATCTATATTGTTGTGAAGTACCTGATCTGCTTCCTTAACATGGAGTTCTAGGAGAGTATTTTTACTAAAATGAACCCTTCAAACCTGGCACCTATCTTTGGAGTGAATCTGATCTAAACCACAAAGGGACCTGCAATGTTGCATGCCCTCCCACCAACAAACATCTTTACTGAGCTATTGATTGGTTGGTGGCACAGGAAATAGATTTGTATAGAATATTCGATTCCCTGGTTTGAGACGGTTAATGATTCTACCTATATCAGAAAATCCCTTGCTATATGCATTCGCCTTTCTGCTGGTATATAGATGTGGTCTGATTGAATCTGTATGTGCCAACCCAACCTTCATTAGATTGTTGGAAAACATTTTAAAATGAGCTGAAAGTGGGTTTTTAATTTATGGTAAGGTAACATATTTAAAAATAATATCCATCAATTGTGAAGTACAATTGAAACTGCATTCATTTCACTATCCCTCTGATTACCATACAAGATATGCTGAAGTATTTTAGTGGAAATAGCTAATGCATTTTTACATCCCTATACAAACATACTGGATGTTGAAAAGGTGCATTTGACAAATGGCAGTTTGAGTGAAGGTATGCGGGTGCATTGAGACAATTTTACAAAACACGGCGCAAGAAATACTGCCATTAAGATTTTAACTTCTGTTTTGCTAATAGCGTTGATGCCATAAGTAAACCAGCAGTTCAAGACCAATAATTATCACACATTAAATGCAAATGAGAAGCATAGACGGTTGTTTGATTTGCTAATAAATAGTTTAATAAATGAACTATTTTAGTTGGTAACACTTTTAATGCTTCATTAAGAAATAATAGAAAAATAAAATACAGCAATAAGTAACTTGTACTTTGTACAAAATATCTTTACATCATTGCTCAGCAGATATTTGCCATACAGCATATTCTGTGTGAATAAGTGTCCTAGATTCAGACCCCACAATTCTATCTGTCCACTCCCAGCTTTTAGAGAGCAGAAACCCTAATTACTATTAACTCTAGGCATGCTGGTACATTATGGAAATTTTACATTAACTGATATTTATTTAATGAATAACTGCAGTAGGTCCACAGATTGCTTTGTTCCATTTAACATTCTGAAAAGGTTTCTGTGTTTGCTAGAGGTCAACTGACAATTTTACAAATCACAGAAGGCGGACAAATATTTGTACAACAATAACATTAAATATTGGTTGCAGCTGAGGGCTGGCTGTAAAGGGTTGCTCCAAAGGATGCAGAAGTGACTTGAGTAAGTAGTAAAATGTCAGAAGATTGGACATTTAGGAGCACTTCTGTAGCCAGCACAGAAAAACCTCAGTCAAAAATTACCGTACCATTGGACTTAGCTAACCTCAAGAATAAATAAAAAGAAACAGTTCAATTGTTTTGGTGAACAAATTATTTATAGGTGTCCTTAGTTCTGATAGTAGGGCATTTGTCTCTGTTCTTATCCCCTAACATTTTTGACAGTATATCAATTGGTGGATACTAATGAAAAGTATATAGAAATATATACATAGATTTCAAAAAGTTTCCTAGCCAATTCTTAGTTACTTTCAATCTGCTGCTCAGGCCTTTGACAATCACAAATCACCTCCTCGTGAGACAGTAAGCTGCCAGTTTACTCCCAAGCTTCTGTCAATGATACCCTGAAGCTGAGCAATCCTGGTCTATCAGCATGAATTGGAGTCACTCATGTTCCAGTTTTCCTTCTGGGAATGTTCTCTTTCTGGGACTCATCTCCCAGGTTAAAATTGGGATTTTAAATTGCAGGAGTTATGGAGATAAACTGATATTATTTAAATACAAATAAATATATAATCAGTGTGTAAAATCATTCCAACTAACCATTATGGTCCAAGGATAGGACAAAGAGCAATCCACTTTGCCATTTCGTTGGTATTCCGGTATGATCAGAAGAAAGGTCTTTGTAAACTTGAAAAATGTCCAATTCTTTCTATCACGCTTTTTATATATCCATAAGAAAATATTAAAGAAAAATTGGTGTTATGCATTCCTCTTTTAATTCAGATCATTTATCTATGTCACTTTTATTTCAACAGTTGAAGGTTGTAGTTTATGTCAACTTAAACAAGATTCAAGTGAATAAGGAATATGTAGCAATCTTAATTTTCTGAATTGTTTTAATCTTAAAACCAAAAGATTAGCTTTTGAGGATGTGAGGATCATCATAAATATAACTCATTTGTTTCTTTCTTCCTGAAAAGTTCAACACAAGTTTTCAGCTAGATTAAAAACAGCAGCATCACAAGAACTATTGTTAAATAGTAATAGTAATAGTATTTATGCAATACTGTGAACCTGTTTTAAATAATCAACTTTCAGTATAGTGTCAAGTGGGTTCAATTTCAAAAGAAAATTGGGTGAGTATCTGAATGGGATAATATTCTGGGAATTAGAAAAGTGAGATTAATTAGAAGTTCAGTTATCAAGCTGGCACAGATATGATGGGCTGAATGGCCCCTTTCTGTATTGCATGATTTTGTGACAGAGGGTGCATTTACTTTACATTGCTGTTGCTAGCAGAGGTTCAGTCTTGGTAAAGGCATTGAAAATTATCTGAGGCATTTCTGCTACCACTTGCAGAACGGCAAACCACTTCACCTTTATTACTGATGTGACTGGAACCAGACTAACAGTGCAAGCACTCCAGACAACTGTCATTTTTTTGACATTCCCTGTTTATTTCAACGTTCAATGTGAAATGGCTCTGCGTAGATCTTCCAGAGTCCAGGAAAATCGACAACCAGAAATGAAAGTTGGAATTTTCTTTCTTTATCCAACTGTATACACGGAAGAATACATATTCAGATTTGTTTATTTGATTGGAGCTAATGGTATGAAATCTGCCCCACAATGTAAATGGTGAGTACTCATACCACTGACTGCTCAAACCCAGAAAGACTTGATGAGGTTTGGTCTAATATAAATACAATGAATTTCAATGACTTATGTCATAATTGTGTTCATATGACCAGCATAGACAGATGATTTTCCTAAACCTCTTTTGACCAAAGATGTCTAATTCACTCATGAAGCTGAATTTTTTTCAGATTGGTCTGGCACTGTTTATTGAGCATATATCCACAGCTTTAAGTTAAAACAATCAACATTAATTTATGGGAGCTCCAGAGTTTTATCCAGGGAAGAGTCTGCTTGCTTGCTCCATCAGAAAAGCATGTCAACTGAATCATATTTATTGAAAAGGCTCAGGTATAGATCTTGGCCTGTACCAGGTTATCTGGTCTTAGGCACGGTGGCTATGCTACAATTGACCTAAATGTCACTTTGCTATGGAGGGTTGCTGCTCATGATCACATTCCAGTGACCCCTCTTGAGAAATGTTCATGTAAGGGTCAAGACAGGAGCACGATCAGATCTCACATGATCGAGCAGCAAGCCTATGCTTCCTGTTCAGGCTTGTACATTGCCACCAGTATGAAGGACTGGAAAGCCTATGATTCTAGTGAAACTAACCCAACAAAAGACTTTGCCTTCAGGAGGAGAGAAGAAAATTAGGAAAGACTTATGCAATAATAGTCTGAGATGAGGAGAAGGATTGATTCAAGAAAAATGAAGGGTAAAACTGATTGCTTTGTAAACACTAATAAGATTGAACATTTTTTGGTTCCAGTTTGAGTGAAGCCTTCATTCAGATTAGCAGAAAATACTCTTAATAGTACAGAAAGATTGTATTTTCTCTATGTTAATATTTTAAAGAACCCATAGCATTGAAAGATAAAAATGTTTCAAAGATTGACTTAAAAGGTCAACAACCTGATGACAATGTGAATTCTGTTTTTAAAGAGCGAAAAGAAATATTGAATCTGGAGGTTAAAAACAATAATGACAGAGGATTACTTCTCACTCTACAATGTATACCTACTAGTGTTCAGAAGTCAGAGGGACTATTAGAAGTCAGCAATATTGGCCTTGACAAGGGTTAATCAAACCAGACCAAGGATATAATTGTCTAACCAAGCTCATGGAAATGCTATGAAAGTTACTCAATACTCAATAGGAGAATGGAGACTTACTTCAATGTATAATGGAAAGTGAAGCCACTTGCAGCAAAACAAATACTCATGTGTATGAAAGGGAAAACTTTAAAAATTGACATGAAGTGAACATTAAATCATAACTATTACATATATTTGGTTGTTGGATGCTGACAAGGTGGACATCTTGGTGGGGGTGGGGTGTCACTTGTATCATTTGTGGTAAGTTAATTGTAAATGTGTACAGAATATGATAAGTCATTATATTTTGGATGTTGCCTCTGAAAACTTCTCATTAAGGTGGTGATTTTCATTCTTTGGGGCTTAGGTCATACCATTATGAGGCTTATATAATTGTTATGTTTGGCAACTGCATCTTTCAATTAAGTTAAAATGAAAGGAATTATCTGACCTATTTTGAAGTCTGTCTCAAAGCAAGCCTAGATAATTTAATTGCTAAACATTAAAGATTGTTTAATTGGAAATATGGTGCAAAATGCATACCCTGTCTGCTGACTGTGGGTCGACTGAGCATCTCCGGTGTCCTGAAAAAGTGTTGAGAATGATTGTGTTTTAAACTGTCCATTTAGCCCAAGATGAAAGAGAATCAGAAAGAGAGTTAGAAAAACCTTTCTACCTGGATATAAGGTCCACGTGATTCAAGTAGAAATGGATTTTGAGAGGAAAAGGATTTTGAAGAAATCCTTGAAAACTCTTGGACACATTAATCTTCCTAGATCTGGGAGAAGGACAGACGCATTGGCAGCAAGGCATTGTGGTTCACCTGCAGGAAAACAGGGGGGAGCTCATGCTTGGATTGGGAAGACCAAATTTGTGAGAAGTCAAAACAAGGCAAGAAGATTTCCCTTGCTTGCACTGGGAGAAGATTCTTTGGGGAAAATTATCACTGTTAAAATAGTTCTTATATTAAAAGTCAAGAATCACTTTGGACTGTCTCTGGGGAATCTGAATGCTAATTAAAGGACAGTATAGTCTATACCCGATACAGGTTTTCAATTGTGATAAATGTTCTGTTGCATAGTTTAAAGTCTAAACTGGGATTTTTCAACCTCCCTGTGGCATGTTTTCTGGCAGCAGGAACAGCTTGCCATTAGCCGCCACTGGACTTTTCTGATCTCAACCAAGTCAATGGCCATTTGCGTTGCTCACTGACTGTGTCACTGGGGGGCCCAGCGCAAGGGCTCATCTTCAGCCTGACTGGGAAGGGACAGAAAATCGTGTCCTAACATTCCTATAGAGTGTTGGGTCAATAATTAATTTAGCTTATTCCAGAAAATACTTTAAAATGTGAAATCTTGTTGTGTCAACCATTCAGCTATTAACAAGCAGTTCAAATTACTGCCTTTTGTTTGAAGTTATCAGTCTCTACGGAGATCGTACTAAATCATTCATTGAACTGCCATTTATCTATGCAGGGAATATCTACTCCATCAGTAAAATAATTGAGTACTTTGTCAATTTTTGACAGTTATCAAAATTCCATGCCTGTGCTATACTTTTCTAATGAGATTGTCTTCAATGAAATTTTATCTTGTGATGCTGCACTGCTCCATTTGCTGAGTGTGCTGACTATAAAATGATGAAATTTGCCAAACGTTAGTTAATTTGAGTTGACTGCCATGTGGCAAACTGATCATTCCAAGTGGTGAAGCTAACAGCCAAAGAAAGGAAATTAAAAACAAAAGCAGGAAATTTGAATTTGTAGCAGGATTTGGTTGAATGAGGGAAGGGGTGAGCTCTAAACCCCTTCTCCCCTATTTTGACAACATGACAGTAAGGCCATTTTATATCCTAGACCTTATCTGAATACTGCCATAGAAGTTCAAGTCACAAGAGACTTAGGCAGTGGTGAAAACAGGTACATTGGTGAGAAAGTGAGTTGTGGGAAGTATGTATCATGTCAGTCTCACAGCAGAGAATGAGGAAATATAGACCAGGAGAAGTTTAAACTTTCCCAATGGCCCAGAGGATTATTTCTGTGATTATGCCCTCAAAGGGGAAAAAACTCAGCCTCCTCAGGTCCTGGATCCTCAGCCTATTGTAATTATTTGCAGGAAAAGCCAGAGAAGTTTCCACACTCAACTAGATTTGAACTTGAAGTTTGCTCTTGGTCACATCATTGGACCCCAATTTGCATTTTAAAAGATGAATCCTGCTGGATCTTTGCCAATTTACTGGAAGAACAGTTTGAAATTGAGGGTGATGTAATCAAGACATGATGTCTTTGCATAAGCTTGATTTTAACTGATAATTTGGGGAAGGATGAAAATCACACCTTAAGAACTTTCCCTGAAGGTTCATGTATACAATATAATTTTGGAAGTCCAAACTACATTTGATTTTACAGATTATGGCTAGCTGAGGGAGTCAATAGTTATATTTGACACAGGCGGCACAGTGGTTAACACTGCTGTCTCACAATGCCAGAGACCCAGGTTCAATACTGGCCTTTGGTGACTGTGTTGATGTGTACATTCTTCCTGTGTCTGCTTGGATTTCCTCCGGTTTCTTCCCACAGTCGAAAGATGTGCAGATTAGGTTGATTGGCCATGCTAAATTGCTTTACTGTCCCAGAGTCTGTGGGTTAAGCAATTAGTGGGGAAAGGTCTGGGTGACATGTTCTGTCAGAGAGTTGGTGCAGCTCTGATGGGCAAAATGGTCTCCTTCTAGGATTCTTCTATTGTATAATTCTGCACTGCAGGGGTTCTATGATTTACCTGCACAATCTCTGAAACTAGGTGCATCAATGAACAAGTGATTGCAGATTAAAGCCTAATGAATACTTATATTGAAAAAAAACATTCATCTGGTGATGGCATTAAACTGGTAATTACAAATTATTTTTTCTGTAAAAATATACTTACACACATCGTAAGATTTGTTCCCAGACAAAAAGAAATTAAATGAATAATGCAATGCTTCATCTAAACTGTAAGATCTTTTCACTGAGTAAACCAGTTGCAGACTTAACACTTACAAATGCAGTTGACCTCTAGTTTATCCATATACTAGCATACCAAGAATTAATTTCAAAACCAAAAAGAGAAAACAAAAACCTTTCAAATCTGTACAGAATAAATTACAAAAAGAACATATTAAAGTTAACCTTTTGATTGCACATTTGATATTAGCAGCTAAACAGTCACAAACATGGAAAAGAGATTACTTCTCAACCTATAACTCTAAAGGTATCAATACTGTTGCAGCCACATGGCTATTAGAATATTACCATAAGAGGTATCCATCTACACATGAACTCTTCTTTAAATAACAACGGGGAAATTGGCAATTAGTGTGTTAGACTCCACTTTATTAGCAATAGATCGTTAGCTCTACGGGTAACTGGGTTGTAAAGTTTTAGCTAAAGAATGGAAACTTGTAGAGGATTAATATTCATGTTGAAAACTTGTCCAAGTGAAGGAAATGCCAATTATCAATGATGATATTTTCAAACTGACAAAGCTAGGCATTGTAGTTATAAAATGTCCTCCCACTGAAATTGCTGAGATACAACTCAATAGCATTTACAGAGCATTCACACATGAAATCCTTTCTCCTGTATGTGGAACATGTGCAGTCTCAAAGTCTGTATACTGCTCACTATTCGTCTCTGATGTCCTATTAATGTAACCCCAATTCTTCTCACGTCACTAGAACAAAGGAAAACAAAACTCATGTGATCTCATACAATGCTAAAGGTTGGAATTTTATGCGAAAACACAATGACCAAGAAGGTACCTTTCTTGTATCTTAATCCGGAATCAATTACTTATTGAAGAAAATAGGAATGAATGCAAATAGTGATCTCAATATGCGACAAAAATGACACTGTAGTTATTACTTTTCCCATGACTACATCAGAAGCTCCAATTTCATAGGGTACGGGGCAACACCTCTTTGATTGCCCTTGCATCCCGGACACAAGCCTCCCCACCTGGGACCTCTTGTACTTATCTGAGTCTCCAGGTACCAGCATGGGTCACATGCTGATGGGTGCAGTTCCTCTTCTGATCATTTCAGCACTGTTGCTGGAGAGTCTGGAGAGCTGCTGGGCAACTAATGGTTTGGCAGCTCTATAAGCCAGGTCCTCCTCCTGAGTGAAGAGTGCAAGTTATGCCACCCTTATGCCAACCAACTCTCATTAGAGTATAAAAAGGCATTGGATCTGTTGGTATCAGTAAGGCTGTGTTCCCATTGACACTTTGGGTGATAGGGGAGGGGTGGGCGGTTGTGGGGAGGGGTGCTACCATGCTAAAAATTCAGGCCTTGGAGTCTGAAGCCAATGAGAGGGGAATGGAAGGTATTTATATAGTCACTGGTTGTTGGAGTGTCTGAAGCCAAGATAGTGAAACAGCAAGGATAATCTTCAATGCATGGACAATTTAGACATGAATGGGTATGTCAGCTTTCTGATCGAGCCTATATTAGTTTGCAAATATTTTTAGAAAACAACATTAGCTTATGGTTGCTCATTTTCATAAAGCAATGAGATTCCTTTGGAATTTTCCAAAGAAAAAGGGGAAGAGAATCTTCAAGCAAAGTCACAATCATTTGTTCTTTTCTCATTATTGAATTCAATAAGGAATCAATGATCGTGAAACCATTGTTAATTGTCATAAAAATCCATCTGGTTCATTAATGTCCTTTAGAGAAGGAAATTTGCCATCCTTACCTGGTCTGGCCTACATGTGACTCCAGACCCGCAGCAGTATGGTTGACTCTCAAATGCCATTTGAAATGAAGGGCAGTTAGGAATGGGCAATAAATGCTGGCCCAGCCAATAATAGCCACATCCCATGAACAAATTAAAAAAAAACACTGGTAAGGGGACATCAATATTGGTAAGAACGGGAGAGAAAATCATTGTATCAAACTCTGTCAAAGATTTTAGAGATATTCAGTGCCAAAATCATTCTGATGATCATCAGGCCAGAACTTGCAAGATAATTAAACATTTGAGAATTAACAATATCTTCACTAAGTTAGGAAAATACTGATAATAGGGCAATGAATTGAGGTATTGTTTGAGAGGGTGGAGAAGGAGATGATGTTTAAGACTTATCTGGATAGGCACATGAGCAGGTGGGGGAATAAAAGGATACAGGCGGTTGGTCTAGGTAGGACAATGTGATCAGCACAGGGCTAAATGGCCTTTTCCCTATGCTGTACTGTTCTTTGTTATTTGTTTGGTAGAACAGAATGGAGCAAAGGAGAGAGATTTACTAAGCTAGTTTGGGGAAAAAGGATATCATCAGAGTGGAGTCAAATACATATTAGAAAGATCAATACACATTATAAATCACATTTTAGCAAATGACGATAAAGAGTTGGAATGCTGGAGATTTGTGTTGATCATTTAGGGGTCAGCAACATGCTGGTTAGTGCCCATTAAGTCAATATGCAATGGATATCAGATGCTCATATTGCCAAGCATACGGAACTGAAGCTCATCACGGACCTGATGTGGCAAATATAGCCTGATGGCACCATCTGCCTGGGGAAAAAAACGGAAAAATGCAGACAAAACACATTAAGAATTTAGTATCCACGATTCGTTTAAAATTAGGAGTCCCTCCATCATTTGACTGGAATTCTTAAGTGGTGTTCCAAATTTGAAGAGCTTATTTAGAAGAGGGAAGCCCAGAGAGACTAAAAATACTGTTGGCTGGAATGTCCTCAGGTTATCTTTACTTACTGCTGTTCTTTCTTTAAAATCCTCCAATAAACAACTCAAGCCAGGGGCACTTAATTCTCCAGTAGCTAACTAATGCAAAAAATATTATTGTATGGGAAGCCATTGGCTTTTCAATGACTTCTGATATGTAATATTCCCAGACTAAAGGGATGATCCTTTAAAACAGAGATGAGGAGGAATTTCTTCTGCCAGAGAGTGGTGAATCTGTGGAATTCTTTGCCGCAGAAGGCTGTGGAGGTCCGGTCCTTGAGCGTCTTTACGACTAAGATAAATTGGTTCTTGATTAATACCGAGATCAGAGGTTATGAAGAAAAAACATAAGAATGGAGATGAGAAAAATATCAACTATGATTGAATGGTGGAGCAGACTCGATGGGCCAAATAGCCTAATTCTGCCCCTACGTCTTATGGTCAACACAGCATGCATTATTTGCCTATAGCACTGCTAGATTATTGAAATAAGCCAATTTCACATTATTGGACAATATCAGTACTGTTGGATGCAAGCATGGCTCAGGAATATTGGTCTGGGCTCAATTTAGCCAAGTTCACAATTTCTACTCTTTAATCGTGCAAACCATATCCATGCCTCAGTGTAAAATTACATACCAACAAATGCACATGCTACCCAGGCAGCTGTTTCAGAGAACTGAGATTTTATCACCCTTAGTGATATGACATTCCACTTACTCAATAGTCATCCTTGTGACAGAATCCAGAGTTGTGAGGCCTGCAGCCATGAAGTTGTTCTTGTACTGTTCCATTTTGATTGAGTCCAGCCAATCATTTACTGAGACAAAAAAAGAGAATTCTGGGAGTTCACCGGGTGATTCTGGTAATCTGCATGAAAATAAATCAAAGATTATCTACATTCATTGTCTACAGAATCACAATATACTCCTTCTGTTACACATAGAGATGCGTACATTATCTGGATGCTGATCAAAAGGTTTCATTATTATATATGAGAATTAAATCCAGGTTGACCCAGAACAGCACCAACTAAGCACATTTGGACACATTTTGTTCTGTGTCTATTTTATAGCCACAGTTAATCTCCTGAACACAAACGGTTGGTCAGTTTATTCTCCTTTGCTCAGACCAGCAATCAGTCAGTTACCAAAACCTGAACACTGACTGAGAAAAACTGGGAATGAATGCAGACGAAAACAATAAACAAAAGTTATGACAGGAATAAGGCTCACTTCATACAAAGATAATTAGTTCGCAGTGTGAAAAAACTCATGAAATTATTCCCCCTGTACAAAGCAGGTTTAAAGCATAAAAATAACCAGTTGTGTCAGCCTTGACTCAATAGTGCACCCGCCTTTGAGTTGGAGGGTTCTAGGTTCAAATCCCACTCAGGGGCTTGAGCACAAAAATTAAGATTGTTGACACCCCAATGCAGTATAGAGGGATATTACACTATCCTTTGAATGAGATGTTAAGCTGCGACACCGTAGGCAGATGAAATAGTCTCATGGCCCTATCTTATAAGTTTGCAGGGGAGTTAGCTAAGTATCCTGCTCAATACTTATCCTTTAATCATCATGACAAAAACAGATTTACATTGACAATGCCAGATGTGTCAGGTTATACCCAGGAAGAAAGAATGAACTGACTGAGTTCTCCTTCCCTTGAAAAGAGAAGGTTGAGGAATGAACTAAAATTAGGCCTTGAAAGTTATAGAAGGTTTTGATAGGTTAGACATGGATGGCGGGGGGCGGGGGGAGGGGGGTTGGCAGATTTTCAATCTGGAGAGGGAATCAGGAATCAAGAAATTTCTCAACATTCCTATCTACTTCTAGAACATAGAACATAGAACATTACAGCGCAGAACAGGCCCTTCGGCCTTCGATGTTGTGCCGACCAATTAAGAAAAGGCAATGACCCTCTAACCTAAACCATTCCCTTTTCATCCATAAACTTATCTACTAACCTCTTAAACTTCTGTTCTAGCAGTGCTGGAAGGGTGCTAATACAGAAGAAACCAGATTAAAAGGCCCACCTCCATGTGCAAGTCAGCATGATGTCAACCTCATCCTCACTCTCTCTTCACCTCCCTCACTTTCTTCATTTCACTTACCCCCCTTCAGCTTCTCGCCAACCCTCTTATTCTCAACCATTCTCTCTTAGCACTGCCCCATCCAACGAATCATCCAGTTTCCACTTTATAAACAAATTCATGACGCCTATCCTAATATGTTGAAATCATTGAAAAGCTCATAAATCTGTAAAAATTATCAAATAATTTCTGAATAGACATTTGAAAAATATTGTCTGCTTAGGAGTTCATAAAGCTGTCAAAACTCTGTCACCCCAGGACAGCTGTGTCAACAATCCATTCATAGTTTGAAAGACAGCAAATCCATCAAGGTGACATTCCATAGCACAGCAAAATGAACAAACTGTGCATTGCAGAATCCATTAGTGATTTGGAAGGAAGTCAATAGCTTAGATATTAGCCAAAGCTTCTACACAAGCAACCAAATGGCTAAGCTGTTCTTTAAAAAAAGAATGAAAGCCATGGTAAAAATTTCAAAAATAAGCTATTGCCTGGTCGCCAGTGTTAGGGTGGCTGGTGGTCACTGCCAAGATGCCTGGTGAGTACTGCCATTGTGTCAGGTGGGTCCTGCCAAATGGGTACAGCCCCTAACCACCCAGGGGTTTCAATAACCTCCGAGCCATATGACATGATTGGTGGAGACTGATGGTCATTTTTGCCATTGTTCTGCCATGCTCAAAGGCCAGAGAATTCCATGAGATGGGAGTGAACGGGCTATGCATACTTCAATTCTATCTTAAATATACTAATCGGTTTTGCGCCCTTTCTATTTTGCACCACTGGAAAGGGATCGCAAACTGTTTGGTGTCGGGCACGAAACAGATTTTTAGGCTTGCATGTTATTCTCTGGGGTCGGTGTGCTCTGTGCCAGGTGCATCCACATTGGAGAATCTCCCCCCACTTCCCCAAGTCTATGTAACACCACTCGTAATGCAGCCCTTTTAGCCCAGTTCTGTTGTCATTCTATTGAACCTGTGCTGCACACTTCCCAAAACCTAGGTATCCTTTCTGAGTTGCAATGCCCAGAACTGAACATGGGTACTCCAGTTTAGGTATAACCAGAACTCTGTGTGGCTGCAACATAAATCCGACCGACTCCCTTGTACTCCAGTCCTCTTGGGATAAAGTCTAACATTGCATTAACATTTTGAATTAATCTTTAATATTTGTTCACTAGCTTTTAGTGATTTCCGTATATGGAATCCTAAATCTCCCTGCTTATCCACGGTTCCTAGCTTCTCACAACTGGGAATGAACTGCAAATTAAACTGGCCATTTAATCATGAGGAGAATGTTAACAACTTTGGCATCAACATTGGAAATATATGCTTAAAACACAATTTTAAGTAAATATAAAGGTACTTGGCCCCTTTAGTTCCCCTAACCTTGTTGTCTCCTATTCACTTCTTCTTCTATCAATTCTATTTTTAATTTTTCTAACTTCTTATTTCCAGATAAGAAAATTAAGGGAACTATTTAGTAGTGATGATGTAGCATCGCTATAGGGTTTATGGTTGTGAATATTAGACAGAACTTTGCAGAGATACATTCTGCCTTGCGGCTTTCACCACAAGCAATTTGTCTGCAAGGAATAAACACATTAAAAGCAGCAGGGTGGCTGAAAATCATAGGTGTTGGAATATTTGGCACCCAATAGGGTTAAACCCCAAAGCATCCTTTTGAATAAACTTGGGCTGAATGTGTTATGAATGAGCTTCATTAGCCTAGTTACCACCTACAGTCCTGTTGTTTCTGGGCACTCCATCTGAGGGATATGAAATTGACAGCTAACCCACCGTCCAACAATTACAAAACAGCATTGACAGACAGTGATGAGGAGTTACTGCTGTTTCCAATTGAAGAGCTCTGCATGCCAACAAATCTTTCAGGAGAGTAAAGCAGAAAAACGAGGCAGTAAAGAAAAACTGAAACAACATTTGATCTTAAAGTTTGCGATAAAAATCCGAAGTGTACAGATTTAATTTGCTTCATACGTAACTTCTCTCACCACTAATGGATTGTGTATTCAAAATAAATGAGGCTATAACTAGCAGCATTGATAAATTTACAAATAATGAGGGGAAGGCGATGGCTTTGTGGTATTATCACTAGACTATTAATCTAGAAACTCAACTAATGTTCAGGGGATCCAGGTTCAAATCCTGCCACAGCAGATGGTGAAATTTGAATTCAATAAAAAAAAAATCTGGTATTAAGAATCTACTGATGACCATTGTAAATTGTCAGAAAAATGCACCTGGTTCACTATTGTCTTTTAGGGAAGAAAATCTGCCGCCCTTATCTGGCCTGGCCTACATGTGACTCCAGAGACACAACAATGTGCCCTACGCTCTCAAAATTGGCCTAGCAAACCACACAGTTCAAGAGCGACAAAGGATAGGCAATAAATGCTGGCCCAATCAGCAACACTGATGTCCCATGAACGAATAAAAAATACATACATGTAGAAAAATTACCCATACAAATTCATCAGATTCAAACTAAACAACTTTAATTAAAAACTTATTATAAAAATCCCCTCATCTCCACACTCCGATGCCTGTTCAGGTATACTGAGAGAGAATTTAGATGGTCAATTCACCTAACCTGCATATTTTATAAACAAAGTGACTCAATATTGCATTTATTTCCATAATTTAATTTTTAGGATTGGTAAAATGTTGCAGCTCTGTTATTCTGCACTGAAGTTCTTTATGGAATGGATGATTTCCAATTTTATAAACCTAACCAGATTCATAAAATATGGGCAAAAAACACACGAAACTGAAACACAATGTCATTATTAGTCAATACATATAAGCCAAGGACACCAGGAACTGGAAGAAATCATTCAGCACCACAAACTTATTTTGCCATCTGAGAGATTGTGACTGATGATATTACCTAACCCATTTTGCTCCCAAATCTTACCACCCTTTGCATGAAGAAGTGTTTCCTAATGTCACTCCTGCAAGGTCTGGACCTAATCTTTTAATAATGACCCCCATCACTCTACCCCTTCACTCCCCATCCCGCAGAAATACTGGCCAAAATTCTCCGGACATTCACAACGGCGGGATTCTCCATGCCCACTGGCAGCGCACCTCTGCCGGTGGGTTTCCTGCTGGGATGGGGTGATGTCAATGAGAATTCACATTGACAGCAGTGCAACCAGTGAATCATGCCACTGGCAAACAATGCACCACTTCCTGCCGCTGGGAAACACATGGCTTTGAGGCCAGTGAATCTTGTCCCATATCTATTTACCCTATTTGTTTTACTTAATAGCATGAAAAGTTTGATCAAATCAACCTTTTAAATTGCAGGGCTCCTAAGGAAAATGGAATACAATGGGGTGTAATTTAAATCACAATTAGTAGAAAACAGAATATTTCTTAGCAATGATAGAGGAGCTGAGGTATGTACTTGATTTGAGAGGTAGAGGTACCTCTTAGAGCTCTTACAATACTCAGTGAGATATTTCACAATTATGCATTAGGAAATAAGGACACAACAACAGATCAGGGATGTGGATGGTGTTCAAAAGCTTGGTTAAGGAGATGGGTGTTGAGCAGGTTTTTGAAAGAAGAGGGTTAGTGGTGGATTGATTCCAACCAATAGAATCCAGTTGGCTGAGAGCTTTGCCTCCAATTGTATATCCCTTGTGGGGGATACACAAGAGACAGGAGTCAGAACAATGGGAGGTGGGGATCACATAGCCAAAGAGGTGGCAAAGATAGTGGACTGAGTTTAAAGATTAGAATGAAGAATTTAAAATTGAGGTGCTAGGCAGGTGGGATTTAGTGTGAATCAGGATAGGTTGCATTGAAGAGTGGGCAGTGCAGAATGGGAGATCTGGAATCGTGAAAATAGGGTGAACAGTTGGAAGTTTTTTCCCAGAGCAGAAACGATAATTACAAGGGGGCACAAGTTCAAGGTAAAAGGGGAAAGATTCAACGGGGATGTGTGGAGGAAGTTTTTTTGCACAGAAGATTGTTGGAGCTTGGAATGCATTGCCAAGTGAGGTGGTTGAGGTAGTTACATTAGCTACACCTGAGACTTATCTTGATAGGCGTATGAACAAATGGGGAATAGAGGAATATAAATGGTTGGTTTAAATAGGTAAATATGATTGGCACAGGCTTAATGGGCTGAAAGGCCTGATCTTGTGAAGTAGTCATATGTGATGTATCAGGTTTCAGCTACAATGGTTGATTTGGGGAGAAGGAGCTGTAGTAGTGTGTGGCTGGAAGTAATCGGTCTTACTGATAGAGGGGATAGGAGTCTGCAGACCACCAAACAGGAGTTGAGGATCCAAACTATCTGGATCAGCCTGTTACAATGGCTGGAAAGAGGGGCAGAATTCGTAGGAAGGATCTGGTAGGAGCCAAAAATAATAAGTTAGATCCTCTCCATCTTGAGCTAGATATAGTTATGAGTCATTTAGAAAGAAAACTTTAACAAAGTGAAGATCCTCTTCCTGTTGCAATCACAGAAACTTACTGTATTTTTAAAAGATATATTTTGATATCACTTTGTTTTCTTTTTAGTGGCGCCATGTTAACTGAACGCATACTCCAGGCCCAAATACAGAGTGGCCTAGTTGGCATGCCAGTTGGCATCCCAGAGTGACTGCTCTACAAGTGTAATTGTTTTTACATTGTAAACGATAGAAATGTAGCTGATACAGTGGTACAGTGGTTAGCACTGCTGCCTCACAGCACCAAGAACCTGGGTTCAATTCCCAGGTTGGGTCACTGTCTGTGTTGAGTTTGCACATCTGCATGGATTTCCTCCGGGTGCTCTGATTTCTTTCCACAGTCAGAAAAACATGCTGGTTAGATACATTGACCCAGAGGAATTTCACAGTAGCTTCATTGCAGTGTTGATGTAAGCCTCACTTGTGACTAATAAATAAACTTTATGTGAGTTGATAACGATATATCATAGATGGCAAGACATCCAGCACTTTGGTTATCTATTGAATCAATAATTTATCCCGTTAACCAATTATATTGAAGAGTGGATAAAGGAGCAGAGGGAATAATAGGAAAGGAAGTAAGCTGAATTGGAGTCAAGTTTAAACTTTATCAAGGCCAATTAAAGTCTACCTGCATATCCACTGAGTGCTGTTAAAGTTGAAACAAAGGACTTGCATGATGTCTAACAAAGTAACAAATAAATAAAAAGTACTTTACTTCCATCAACAATAATTTATGAAACTGAAATAACAAAAGCATTGGAACTTTTAAATTCCAATATATATTTGTAAAACTGAGTGTTTCTGCACAGAACTTTACTTTCCACTGCTCCCCTCCCATCTCCTCCTCAGAGTTCTACATCACCAGAATGTTAATGAAGCAATGCCCGATCAACCCCATAGTGAAGATACTAGGTTACAGCAGCTTTTAATACCTTTGATCAAAAGCAAAGCTTTCAGAAGAGGAAAATAGCACAGTGGAAAGCCCCAATTCTTTCCCTGCAAGCTAGTAATCAATATTACTCATTTCTAACATCCCAGCGTGGGTGAGATTTGGAACACATCTGAGTGAGCTGTTTCCTGAGCCAGGCTCATGGTTGCTGAAGCACAGAAGGCTTTACCACAGGGAATAATTGAAGCAGACACAATTGCACCTTTTAAGAAAAAATGGGATAAACATTTGATTTAGAGCAAATAACAGGGCAATGGAAGGACAAAGGAACAAGTGAAACCAGTCCAGCAAAGAGTCAGCTCAGATGCAATGAACCACATGATCTCCATTCTGTACGGAAAAATGCTACAATTAAATTAAAAGATATAATAGAGATCTTTTATAACATGACATGGGATATACCCAAGTCAACCACAATGACAATCCAGAATATAAGGGGCTAATTTGCACTATTATTGGCAAATATATATACCCAAGAACAAAGAAAGCCTTGACAATTCGTTTGCCAAAATCTTACTAAAACAGGAATGCCATGTAAAGAAGACATCAGTTAAGACTGTAAGTTCTAAATAACTCTTTTCTTTGTTGAAAATGTTTCCCATATAGATGAAATGTATATGAACATAAATACCAGCAGTCATATAGATGAGTCTTACATTCTCAACGGTTGGCTCAGTTGGCTGGGGCTGCTGATTCGTGATGCAGAGTGATACCAGCAGCGTGGGTTCAATTCCTGTACCAGCTGAGGTTATTCATGAAGCACTGACTTTTCAACCTTTCCTTTTGCCTGAGCAATGGAGATCCTCAGGTTAAATCGCCACTAGTCAGCTCCCTCCCTCAAAGGAGACAGCAGCCTTATGGTCATCTGGAACTATGGCAACTTTACCAATTAAATATTTAAAGATAGAACAATGTTCATGATTTATATTTTATCATTGCAAAAACACTTAGAGGCAAATTTACAATTTATGATATGACATGTGCAGAGATACAAAAATAATTTATAATTTCATACTCATTATGTCCATGTTCTAATCTGTAAAATCAAATTAGTGCATCCCTAATGACATATTGAGATTTGTAGAAAAATAAATGTATCTTCAGATGTACCCACCCATGCACCTCTTCCACTAGGGTTTGAAGGCTGCTGGGATTGCGAATCACCTTGTCCAAGAAGCTAACAATTTCTGTGAACTTTGGCCTGTGATTTCGTTCCTTTTGCCAGCAGTGGAGCATGAGCTGATGAAGAGTGCCTGGGCAGCCCATTGGAGAAGGGAGCCGATAACCTTCTTCTATAGATAAAATGACCTGTAAATCAGGATATGGAAGAAGAAGAATGTTACTTCAGAGAATGTGCACTTCCAGTTAATATTAGCGAACACTTGGAACAAAACATAAGTCAGTTTGTTTTCAAAGTCATATATGTGAAATCCTTTTAGATTGGTTTTCAAAGTTAAGTGGGGAAATATAGGATAAAGATTTTTGTAACTGATTCTTACGTTATATCTGAAGAGATTGAAGTAGGATTTCTGCTTTGGGCACGTATGACAAACGAAGTGTAAATCGTACTTGAAATATTCAAAATGAAGTTATGATTCAAATTTCCACAGAAACTAATTTCATGAACACCAGTGTAAACTCTTCATGAACAGTATAACTGGGCAGTGAAATAAAACAGAAAAGGATCTTTCCCCTGATATTAAAATATTCATTGATGTATTTTAGATTGGTACCTTGTGCACATAAAGCTGAAAATAGGTTATCACAAGAAATAAGCAATTTTAATTCTACTGTCTGGTTGTCTTTTTATGAAAACCTTATTTTAAATCACTGAAAATCATGTTAAAAACTATACTGAGCCATTTACTGGTATCATTGGTGAACACAAGTGGCTTTATTCATAAATTACACATTTTTTAATTTTCAAAAACTTTTAAAATGTGCCCACTAGCACCTATGTTCTTTAAAAAAAGCAAGCTCAAATTGATTTTGATCTGATTTTTTTCTTGATTCGATTTATTATTATCACATGTACCGAGCACATGTACATGTATCACATGTACATGTATGGACAGCATGTGCTGCCCATACATAAGTACATCGGGGTAGTGGAACAGAGTGCAGAATATAGGCCAAAATTTTAAAGTCCTGCCTGGCATGAGAATCAGAGCGGGTGAGAAGTGGGTGATGGAAAGGTCTGTTTACCTTGAGCAATATTTTACATTTTGAGCCATAAAATCCCTTCCAGAGTTACAGCTACAGAGAAGGGGCAGAGAAGATCAGTTCAGTATCTGAGAGGTCTGTTCAAAAGTCTGGTAACAGTGGCAAAGAAGCTGTTCTTGTGTCTGTTGGTACATATTTTCAAGAGCCTCAACAAACAATTTCAGAGGCACAATCAGTGGAAACTTGTCCTGCTCATAATTTTGATCTGGGGTCATGGCCAGTTTTTCAGCAGGTTGGATTTGTGATGGTTCTTAAATTATCAAAGACTGTGTGCACAAGTTAATTTATACCTCATTAAACAAGTACTTAAAATGCTGTGATTGGTGGAAACTCATCTCTGGACACTAAGGACAATTTAGCACAGCCAATCAACCTAACTTGCACATTTCTGGAGTGTGGGAGGGAACCAGAGCACATGGAGGAAACTAAGGCAGACGTGGGAGACTGTGCAGACCCCATCAAATGCGGCATGAGGATCATGTGTAGCCTATCAAAAATCAATGTGCTTCCTCAATCAGATTTGTATCATATTCCTCAACTGAAAGACTGAATTGAAAGAGTCAGAAAGGGACACTTTATTAGATTTGAAGAACTTAAATAATACTTTAAATATATCTTTACTAGAAAGGGAGATTAACATTTTTGCTTTTCTACCGCTGATTATTCTGCACCAGTTTAAGGTCATGCCATTTGGAATGGTACTGAATGTTTCTTGCATTCTTCTAAAATATGCATGTAAGGATATCTCAAAAGATTTCTTTTATATTTTACTTGTAAGCAAGAGTTCAAATATTCGACTGACCATCACACTGGTCACCACTGTGTAGAAATATGTTTTCTGTTAGTTTGTAGAAAATTGTATATTCCTGCACTAAATGTTAAAATAAGCCAATGTTAAGGCAAAAAGGAATCATGAGAAACAATGTCAAGCTTCCAAACTACTTGTGCATTCTATATAGAACTGACATTCCATAATTGATGTGACTTTACTGTATTTGGTGTAAAAACACGATGTCTTACACTGGCATTAAAGAAATTAGGTAAGAAATTAGGCATTGGCCAGGAATTCTGACGCATTATGGAAGATTATTATGTACTCTCATTAACAAGTAAGTGCTGTTCATGTGAGCACCAACTGATGAGTCCAAATATATATGTATGTGTGGTGAGGTGTATGAATTCAACTCTATTGGATTACTTAAAGAGATCTGTTGGATGAGAAACAGCATAAAATAAATTAGCTGGTCTTGTCTATTATGGTGGTGGGGTAGTCAAAAATAAGAAGCAAGAAGACCAAACTGCAAGAGAAGTAGTTTGCTCAATCACCAAGAAATATCACAGGGATTATACAACACATGTTAGACTCTAAATCATTCTATGAATTTACTATACTTATGAACTTGTTCGAATGTTGCCTCAATAGTTTCCCAACTGAATTTTTTCTGTTATATCCAATTCTGTACCAGTAAGTGGGACAAACCTTACAGCTGGAACAGAGAACAAACTTTTAAAGTTCCTTCCATCATATGAGAAATGGGGATGTTCACTGATGACTGCCCAATATTCAGTATCATTTGCAACTCCTCAGATACTGAAGCAATCTATGCCCAAATACAGCAAGACTTGGACAATATGTAGGCTTGGGCTAACAAGTAGCAAGTAACATTTTCAAAATTACTGGGAACACCCCCCCCCGACTTTGCATCAAATAAGGCTACAGACTCTTTTACTTCCATGTGAGGGGGAAGATAGGGCATCTCCAATTGTACTGTACTCAAATGTCAATTCAGATTACGTGTACCAGTCTGTGGAGTAAGGTTGGAACCCAAGATATCTGACCCAGGGGCAAGAACACTATAGCATTCAGCTATGGTTGACATCTACTCAAGATTATGGCCTGGATCGTGAATGTGACAATTAGCCCAACAGGTCTACCCAAGCCACTTTACATTGCAGACCTCTTTTAATACATCGTTAAGGAGCTATATGGTCTCCAGCTTTTGATGGAAAGATATTTTGAACTGGCCATCTTCTCCATTGATGTATAATATTGATGTCTGTCCCTTTTTTGTTCCTCTATCCTGAGAGCTCCATGGCTGAATGGTGGAATGAAAAGACTTCCTTGCCTAAACTGCTAAAGAACATTATATAGAATCCTTCTTAACAATGGAGTTGAAACAAATGTCTATTGTCTCAGTCAAAATAGGTATTTCAGTGAGGTTTTTGGACAGTCAAATGCTAAATCTCAGTCACTTCATAGTTTGAGAAGTCTTACACATACTACAGACTTCAGCTAACACGCAATTATGGCTTGTAAGAAAGAAGTTCCAGCAGATCAGATTTTGTCTTTGCTATCCTGCCATTTGTGTAAGTCCATCATTTTAGAAGTCAGTAAATCTTTTGCATGCAAGCTTGTTCCAAATGTCCACCCACCGACTGGAACTTGAGGCAAAACTCTTCCAATCTAGGATTAAGTCCCATGATTGGGGTGGGAATGTGGAGTGTTCTTCGCTGGGGATGGCTGATGGGAAACAATGCCATATCATCTGGCCCATATTTAACTAATTACACACTCAATGGTTTTGCATTGTATTCCGTGACAGGGTAGAAATGCAATCATGTCCCACCATCATATTGAAAAGATGCTCAACATCAGCTACCCACCATTAAATAAAGAGGATTGACCTCATGAGAAAGAAGATGGATCTTCAGAAACACTCTGCAGCTGGAAAATAGTCCTCACATAACACTGAAGTTGGAAGATCTATCTGACAGTTGTTGCCCCCATGCACTGCTGTGGTATTCCATGGTCCAGGGTTGCAGGTGGCCTCCATCCTGGGAGGCAGTCTCCTACATTGTTCAGGTGAATCCTGCACACCATGTTGTTCAAGAAATGTCCTGGTCCAGTTTTCTTGCTAGCCTCACAGAGAATGGACAGTGGAGGGCAGTGGTGGATGGGGAGAGGGGCAACATTTTGATTGGGCCTTAATGGGAGGTAAATCAAATGGACACTATTCTCCAGCCAGCTTCCTTTTCCTCCATGGTAACATTAGTGGAAGATCACACGGGAAATTCTCACCAGCATGAAATTGATATTTGGACTTCCGCTGAGTCCTGTCCACCCCTCTTGTGTCTGCCATTGAACCCACCTGGGGTGAGGGAGGACATGGGAGAATTCCACCCTGTATGTTCTGAATGAGCAATATGGATGTCTATTAGAATTCTACACCCTGCTGATGAAATACTGTAAGAAGTCTGACAACACCAGGTTTAAGTCCAACCGATTTATTTGATAGTAAACTCACAAGCTTTCAAGGTTACCCTCTTCGTTAGGTGAATGAGGTGTTCTGGTCTCAGACAGCACATATAACAGCACAGACAGTTTACAGATTACTGATCAGAATGCGAATCTTTACACCTAACCTGCTATCCAAGTCTTAAAGTGGCTAACAATGTGAATGGAAGGAGCACTGAGCTCAGGTTAAAGAGATGTGTATTGTCTCCAGACAATACAATAAGTGATGTTTAGGCAAACCCAGGAAGACTGTTCCCTTCCTGTTGGCGAACACTTCAGCGGTCATGGACATTTGGCCCCTGACCTTTGGGTAAGCATTCTCCAAGGTGGCCTTCATGATACATGACAGCGCAGAGTCGCTGAGCAGAGACTGATAGCCAAGTTCCGCACACGAGGACAATCTCAACAGGGATCTTGGATTCATATCGCACTATCTGTAACCCCCATGACTTGCCTGGTTTGCAAAACCTCACTTACTGTCCTGTCTGGAGACAGTACACATCTCTTTAATCTGGGCTCAGTGCTCCTTCTACTCATATTGTAAGCTACTTTAAGACTTGAATAGCAGGTTAGGTGTAAAGATTTGCATTCTAATCAGTAATCTGTAAACAGTCTATGCTGTTATATGTGCTGTTTGAGACCAGAACACCTCATTCACCTGACGAAGAGGGTAACCTCGAAAGCTTATGAGTTTACTATCAAATAAATTGTTTGGTCTTAAACCTGGTGTTGTCAGACTTCTTACTGTGTTTACCCCAGTCCAATGCCGGCATCTCTACATCATGAAATACTGATCATTTCACCGATACAATTGTGCAGTCTCTCGTGCTTTGTTTTGGCAGCAAACAGATGGCAAAGCTGTTTAATCTGCATTTTCTCTGGAGATTTTGCAGGGTTTTTCCTGTCACACTACACGAGGTCCTTCAGCAGGTTCAAAAATTTTTTCTAAACAGCTGGGCAGATCAGTTGTCAGCTCATCAAGGTTGCAACTTGCCACATATGTATTAACAACAGAAACATTAAAACAATCTGAAATGGAGTCTTACTCTAAGTCAGCATTGAGGTAGACACTACAGAGATAATTCCACAATCCTATGTGGCCAGCTGAGGTCCTCAGAGGGGTCTTAGTTAACCAGCTGGGGTAACAGTGTTGTAATCCTATCTGTGAACCATGCATCTTTTGAGCACAGCTTTCCTCCTAGAAGCACCGAGTCATTGAATTAAACCTTATTACATAATTTAAAAATGTGTTGCATGACTATTTGAAAATAAATAACATACAATGGCTCATCAAAGAAATAGGAAATAGGATTAGAGCAGACAGATACAACACAAATTAATGTCAAAATAAAGTCACGGGAGCTAACGTTAATGCAATTAAATGCCAGTAAAAACAGCTGACTGGAAAATTGATTTTATTCATGCAAGGCAGCACAGTGGTTAGCACTGATGTCCACAGTGTCAAGGATCCAGATTTGATTCCAGCCTTGGGTCACTGTCTGTGTGGAGTGTGCACATTCTCCCTGTGCCACAGAACCCTACAGTGCAGAAAGAGGCCCTTCGGCCCATTGAATCTACACCGAACTCAGTCCCATCCAGGCCTTACCCCCATATTTTACTCACTAATCCCTCTAACTTATGCATCCCAGGATACTAAGGGGCAATTTTCTTAGCATGGCCAATGAACCTAACCCGCACATCTTTGGACTGTGGGAAGAAACCACAGCACCTGGAGGAAACCCACACAGACACGAGGAGAATGTGCAAACTCCACACAGACAGTGACCCAAGCCAGGAATCAAACCCAGGTCCCTGGAGCTGTGAAATAGCAGCGATAACCACTGTGCTATGTGCCACCCTGAGTGTCTGCGTGGCTTTCCTCCGGAAGTTCTGATTTCCTCCCACTGTCCAAAGTTGAGCTGTTAGGTGGATTTATCATGCCAAGTTGTCCTTTTGTGTTCCAACATGTGTGGGTTAGGGGAATTAGTGGGGTAGATGCATGGGGTTACGAAGATGAGCTTGGGTGGGTTGCTCTTTCTGAGAATTGGTGCAGACTTAATAGGTTGAATGGCCTTCTTCTGTATTATAAGGATTCTGTGCTCTGCATGGGATATCGGTATTCCAGGCAAGGGCAGCATTTATTGCCCATCCCTAGCTTCACTTGAGAAGATGATGGTGCAGGCCATATGCTGAAGATACTCCCACATTGCTGTTGGATTACGAATTTTAGCATTTTGACTCAGCAATGCCGATAGGCCAATGCTATAGTTCCAGGTCAGGATGGTATGTGACTTGGAGGAACAAATAGTTATTGGGGCATGTAACAAAAACAATGTACTAATAATGTCAGTGACTCTAATATTTATATAGACTGGACCAATCAAATTGGCAAAACTGGTCTGGAAGGTGAGTTGGTAGAATGCTTTTGTGATGTTTCCTTGAAGCCACATTGTGGAACCAACTTCAGTTAAAGTTATTTTAGATCTAGTGTCAAGTAATGAAATAAGATTAATTCGTAATCTCATAATAAAAGGGCAAATAGTGATCAGAATATAACTGAATTCCATATTAAGTTTGACAACAAAATAATCTAATCATAAACAAAAATCTTAAACTTAAACAAAGCCAATTATATAGGCATAAGGGAAGAACTGACTAAGGTTGATTGGGTAAGTGGATTAAAAGATATGGCGGTATATAAATGCTGGAACACAAAGAAACACTTCAAAATGTTCAACAAAAATATTGTCAAATAGTTACTTCTTGGCATAAAAATTGAGAATTGCTGAGGTGATTTTTGTGGTCAAAGCTTTTTGTATTGCATTCAACAGGACAATTTGTAAGATACCAATTTCAGAAGGATGGCATGGTACCATAGTGTTTAGCACTGCTGCTTCATAGCCTCAAGGACCTGGGTTCAATTCCTGCGTTGGGTCATTTTGTGCATTCTCCTTGGGCCTGTGTGGGTTTTCCCCAGGTGTTCTGGTTTCCTCCCATAGTCCAAAGATGTGTGGGTTAAGTTGATTGGCTAAAATTGACTCTTAGTGTCCTGAGATGCGTAAATTAGAAGGATTAGTGGGTAAATATGTAGGAATATGGTGGTAAGGCCTGGGTGGGATTGTGGTCAGTGCAGACTCGATGGCCAAATGACCTCTTTCTGCATTGTAGGGTTTTTATGAATAGCGTTAGACTGTATGAGGAGAGTACAGGAAATTGTATGTATTCTGATTGGTGGGCAAGTGAATATTAATTGGTGAGGGTGTTGCCATGGAGATTGCACCAATTAATACTGACTGACATTAACTACCAAGCATTGTTTAAAAATTTAAATCAGGCAGCTTGACCCTGATTAGACAATGCATGGTTCTGAGGAATGAACCAGTAAAAGGCTATCACTTACTTAGTTTAGCTGAAATAGGCACAATGAGTGTGATTTTCAGGCCATGCTCACTCCAAAATGGGAATATCTCACTTGAGATCAATGAACCTTTCCATAGTCCGCCCCTTTCCTGCTAGTAATTCCTGTGGCAGGCAGAACAGGAAAATTTGCTCCACAATATGTGTACATGTTCTTTCTGACTGCAAAGCAAGGGCCTTGCGCAGCTCTACATATGTAGCTTACGGAACACACACATGTACTGCACTGGGGATTATTGAGCAAATGTTGTCCAATAGCAGAATTACATTTAAAATTGGACATTGTGCTCTAAGTTTTACAAGCACATGTTGGTTGGATACAGTCTGTACATTACTTGTTACAAACAGCAGAAGGGAGCATGCTGCTTGATATGATAATTCCAGTCTTTGAGATGTATATCCTACATACCTAGCATCACAGCAGCTCTAAAATTACTGTATTCAATTGTATAATAGGTAGAATGTCTTATTAGCTTGACAGCAACATCCTGTTCATGGCAAATTCTATTCAAGCACAGTAGCAGTGTGAAATAACTTTATCTGTTGCTCACATTGATGAGATACCTGTTACTTCTGACATAACCTGAGGTAGACTAGACACTTTTCAGGGCCAAAAGCTAGCATAGTTTTATGAAAAGATAATGAAAAATGTACGACAGCCTTTTTGAAGGTGTAACTAATAGTGTTGGAAAGGGGTACATGGCTGTTGTAGAATACTTGGATTTCCAAAAGACATTCACTCAGGTGCGACACAGAAGGTTAATACACAAGATAAGGTTGTGGAGGTGAAGGTCATATATTTGCGGGGATGGAAGAATAGTTAAAAGACACAAAGTAACAAGTAGGGATAAATGAGGCATTTCCAAATTGGGCAGCCAAGCATTATTGGGTGCTGCACAAATCAGTGCTGGGCTCTCATATTTTCAATCTATGTTTATGACTTAGATGAAGGGATCAGAGTTATGTGTCCGAGGCCGCTTATGTTATTAAATTATGCAGCAGCATAAGTTTTGAGGAGGACACAAAAAGACTGCAAAGGGATATTGACAGGGTAAGTGAGTGGGCAACAGGATAGCAGATGGAGTATAAATGCAGGAGGTATGAAATTATCCATTTTAGTAGTTAGAATAGAAAAGCAGAATTTTACATAATGTTTAGAGGGATTTGGGTGTTTTTGAATGAAGAACAGAGAGAGTTAGCATGTAGTTACAGAAAACAATTAGGAAAACAAACAGCATACTGGTTTTGTTGTAAGATGTTTGGAGTATAAGAATGAGGAAATCTTGCCACAGTTGTACAAGATTTTTGTATGTCTACATCTGGAGTATTGTGTGCAATTTTGATCTCCAAATTTAAGGAAATACATTGGAGGTGGTACAGCGAAGGTTTATTAGTATGGTTCCAGGGATGAAAGGGTTGTCCAGTGATAAGAGACTGAGTAAATAGGATCTATATTGTCTGGAGTTTAAAAGAATGAGATGTGATTGTATCGAAACAGAAAATTCTGAAGGAGCTTGTTAGGGAATTAGTGTAAAATTGATTTCCCTAGCTGTGGAATCCAGAACGCAGGGGCACTGTCTGGTGACAAAGAGCAATCATTTAGCACTGAGATGAAGAGACATTTTTTTCACTTGATGGGTTGTGAATCTTTGAAATTCTGTACTCCAGAGGGCACTTCATTGTTGAAATATTTAAGGGAGAGACACACAGATTTTTGGTGTCTCAGAGAATCAAGGGACTGAAGGAAGGGTGGAGCCAATATTTAGCCATGACTGTTTCAAATGGTGAAGCGAGCCATGGTCCATTTCTGTTCCTATACCTTATGTTTTATGATTGGCCGTAACTGATCTGAAAATCTCCCCTAATCTCGCTTCTATAAATTCTTCAAATACAGAATTCACGCAGAGTGCTATTCAAATACAAATATTCACGCAGAGTGCTGGAAATGTAGCTGTGGAGAGCACTGAGGTACAGGGTTGCAAATTGGGGAGTATTGTAGTAGATAGGGAGGATGTGTTAGAAATTCTCGAGGGTTTGAAGTTGGATAAGTTCCCTGGGCCGGACGGGATTTACCCTAGGATTCTCTGGGAGGCAAGAGAGGAGATTGCAGAGCCTCTGGCTCTGATCTTCAGGTCCTCGTTGGTTACGGGTGTGGTTCCGGAGGACTGGAGGATAGCGAATGTGGTCCCATTGTTTAAGAAGGGGAGAGAGACCTTCCAGGGAATTATAGGCCAGTGAGTCTCACTTCTGTTGTGGGCAAGGTATTGGAGAGAATTATTAGGGATAGGATTTATAGTTATTTAGAGAGAAATGAATTGATTGGGGATATTCAGCATGGTTTCGTGAAGGGTAGGTCATGCCTTACTAACCTCATTGAGTTTTTTGAGAAAGTGACCAGAGAGGTGGATGTGGGTAAGGCGGTTGATGTAGTATATATGGACTTTAGTAAGGCTTTTGATAAGGTGGCCCATGGAAGACTTCTACAGAAACTGCAGATGTGTGGAATAGAGGGTGATTTAGCTAATTGGATTAGAAATTGGCTGGCAGATAGAAGACAGAGGGTGGTGGTTGATGGGAGATATTCATCGTGGAGTTCGGTGACGAGTGGTGTGCCTCAGGGTCTGTTTTGGGGCCCCTGCTGTTTGTAATTTTTATAAATGATCTGGATGAGGGTATTGAGGGATGGATCAGTAAATTTGCAGATGATACTAAAGTTGGTGGTGTGGTAGATAGTGAAGAGGGTTGTTTTAGTTTACAGAGTGACTTGGACAAGTTGCAGAGCTGGGCCGAGAGGTGGCAAATGGAGTTTAATGTGGAAAAGTGTGAGGTAATGCACTTTGGCAGGAACAATAATTGTGTAGAGTATAGGGCTAATGGTAGGGCTCTTAATAGTGTTGAGGAACAGAAGGATCTTGGTGTATGTGTCAATAGATCCCTGAAAGTAGGCAGTCAAGTGGATAAAAGTTGTTAAGAAGGCTTATGGAGTCTTAGCTTTTATTGGTAGGGGGATTGAATTTAGGAGCCGCAGCATCATGTTGCAACTGTACAAAACTCTAGTGCGGCCGCACTTGGAGTATTGTGTGCAGTTTCTGGTCGCCACATTATAAGAAAGATGTGGAGGCATTGGAGAGGGTACAGAGGAGGTTTACTAGGATGTTGCCTGGTATGGAGGGCAGGTCCTATGAAGAGAGGTTGAAGGCTTTGAGGTTGTTTTCGTTAGAAAGGAGGCGGCTAAGAGGGGATCTTATTGAAGCATATAAGATGATTAGAGGTTTAGATAGGGTGGACAGTGATAGCCTTTTTCCTAGGATGGAGAATGCTAGCACGAGGGGACACAGCTTTAAATTAAGGGGTATGAGTTATAGGACGGATATCAGAGTAGGTTCTTTACTCAAAGAGTGATTAGGGAGTGGAATGCCCTGCCTGCAGCTGTTGTAGATGCGCCAAGTTTGGTGGCGTTAAGAGGTTAGTTGATAAGTATATGGATGAGAAGGGAATGGTTTAGTTAGGAGGGGCATTGCTTTTTATTTTGGTCGGCACAACATCGAAGGCCGAAGGGCCTGTTCTGTGCTGTATTGTTCTATGTTCTATGTTCTATGTTAAGAATGCAGTGGTAGAAATAAAGAATGATGCACAATTAAGCACATTAAAATATGCTGTGACATGATTAACAGAATTATCTATATGAATAACTTACGTCTTGGTTGGACATCTCCCAGTAAGGTCTTTCTCCATATGACATCACTTCCCACATTACAATCCCATAACTCCACACATCACTTGCTGAAGAGAACTTCCTGTAGGCTATTGCTTCAGGAGCAGTCCACCGAATAGGAATTTTTCCACCCTGCACCAAGAAAGAAGACAATGTGAATTTATCAGTCCAAACCCTGACCTGAAACTTTAACTCTGTTTTTCTCTCTCACAGATGTTGCCAGAACCGATAAGAATTGCCAGCATTTTCTGTTTCCATCTTGTGAGATATTTTCTTTTGTCATTCCACTTAAAGCCTTGTCTACATTGCAATTACTTCAGCAGCTCCATATTCTTGTTTCATAATTGCTAATTCTTGATAGATTTTGGACATGGAATTTGAAATAACAGTGCTGAAGGCATCCGCTATCGCTATGGGGGGAGCATCTAGAGGAAGTGATAGGAAAAATGAGATTAAGAAATTCTGATTTCACATGTGGGTTGTGCTATAATTGTTAATGCTGCAACACTGTTGTAAATAGAGTACACTTGCACTTTTATGAGATTGATGTGATTTGTTTGTGACTCTTCGTAGTAAAGCCTGTATCCAGCTCCCTTGCCCACAACCCCTGTTGTCACCCACTATTTTCAAATGATTACTCTCAACCAACCCTTTCTCCATTCTAATACATCCACTCCGCCAACCCCAACAATATATGGTCTGAGATTGTATAGGAACCTTTGATGTGGTGCCTTATCAAATGTTTTTTGGAAATCTAAGTATGCCACATCTTCCATTTTCCTTTCCTATTCCATCTTGAATGTTACTCCATCAGAAGTCTTTCAAAGCTTGTATTAAGCAGAGCAGCACAAAGCCATGTTACTCTGCTTGACCAAATGGTGATTTTCTAAGCATCTTGTTGTAACTACCTCAATAATGGATTCTAACACTTGACTCTGACAGATGTTAGGCTAATAGGCCTAAGGTTTCCTACCTTCTGTCTCCCTCCTTTCTTGAACAAAGATGTGACATTAGTTGTTTTCCAATCTGCTGGAAGTTTTAAGTTTAAGCTCATTTATTAGTGTCACAAGTAGACTTATATTAACACTGAAAAGAAGTTACTGTTAAAATCCCTGAGTCGCCACACTGAGGGAGAATTTAGCATGGCCAATGCACCTAACCAGCGTGTCTTTTGGCCTATGGGAGGAAACCTGGAGGAAACCCACACAATCTCAGGGAGAACATGAAAACTCCATAAAACTGGGAACTGAAGTCGGATCCCTGGCACTGTGAGGCAGCGGTGCTAACCACTGTGCTACCAAAGGAGATGATGCAGAGATTCATTATTCAACCTTAGGGACATGGCCATCCTTGTGTAATCTGACAAACATCTCATTCGTTAGGGTTTCATTATGCCTTCCCTTGCTGAGCTCTGAGCCTTCCAGTGCTGGTGATCCTTTAAACGGGGTGACAGGACATCCAACTGTGCCAATTAACAATGTCGTCACTGCTCCGTCCACCTCTGACCACTGAATGGTCAGACACACTGCCTAGCCTGTCTGAGATTCCAGGGTTAGTGACCGAGCTGAAGTGACTGTGCCACACTTTTCTGTCCTGCATTCTCCTCTTCACCAATCATAGAAAATTCTTGCCAATATGTGATCCTATGCTTTATTCTTTCACCTGCTTTCTGCAGCAAAAACGATCAGTTAAAAAATAAACACTGAATAATTTCTTGCCACAGTTCTGCAGTCTCTCAATGTCCTTTTCATAATCCAATACACCCCAATTTAATGACATCTACAAATTTCAATACTCATCCACAAGAATGTATTATTAACATCAACTAGTGATCTGAACATAGGCTCCCTGGATGCTACTCACTTTATCTTTCCAGCGTAGAAAAGCTCCTTTTGCCACCATAACATCTCCCAATCCACATGGCCACATTACTCTTAACTCCATGCATCATTCTTTTTTGTCCAAAATCTCTAAGGTTGCACTTCAACAAATGTTTTTCAAAAATCCTGTATATGACAGCCATTCTATTCCACATAGAACTGAATTCCAAATAGCTTTGTTCTGTGCGTTTCAGCCCAACAGAAGATGGATTGGGAATGCTTAAACTTATTACATTCCTGGCTTTTAACACTCTGGAATGGGAGGTGGTCTTTATCCTTTTTGCATGACTGAATTGAAGTAAAAGGACAAACTATCATGATATGGAAACCTTCTGGGTGAAATATCAAACAGCTATTTTGTTGATATTTTAGATTCTATCTTTTGGCATATTATAAAATATATAGTTTATTCTTGTTGCTTTTGATTTTCATTAGGATTATGTGGCATACTGGCAATCGATTTCTCCCTGTAAAGAATTCTCCAGTAAATTCTGTTGCTGTGACAAGCAGCTGCTCTAATGAGGGTGCCTCACATGTTCTATACTTAAGAGGAGACGTTGTTGCTACAGAAATCTGTGATGGGTGGGGGGTGGGGGGAGCGGGGTATTGTTTGTAATATACTACATAATGAAGGATATTTCTATTAATGCCAAGAGAAGAAATAAAGAGGAAAAAGATTTTAAGCTTTGCCACTTTGTTTGAATTTGGTTATTAGAAAAAAAAGCTATAAATAAATATCCAAAAAATATTCAACAATCCCTCGACTCGAGACAGCATTTTGCCATCTATTATATGAAACAGGCCCAAAGCAAAGTACAACACTAATGGAGTTATAAATATCATACTGGAGCTCTCTTATGCACATTTTTTTTTGTTACAGCTCCAGCTTCATTTCTTGGTCCAATGAATAGTGTTTGGCTGAGTGAAAAGACTTTATAGAAATATCAAAATTTACTCATGCAACTTAATCCTATATACCTTTCTTATTCTGTTCTAAAACGTGCAGAACTGACATTGTGGAACACTTCAGGCTATCAACTAACAATTATGCTTCTCAATGTTTGAAATCATTTTGATTATTGAGCTAATGATGTTACTCAAATTGCACCCAAGACAGCTGTATTACAAATATAAAAAAGCCCAGTGTTAATATTATAAATATGTTGTTAATGGTTATGGTAAATGTTACTAGTTGTGTTGTGAAACAACTATTTCAGAAGTTATTAACATTAACAATGCAATTTTTAAAAATCCCATGTGGTATCTGGAAACTAATCGTAGGCAAGTTAGGCTAATTAAAATCATTCATCAATCTGAATTAACTACTTTGCAGGATAGCAGGGGTGAAAACCTTCCTGTTTATCGTGGGCACAAAATGGTTTTTTGGTAAAATAATTGAAAGAAGGAATTTCATGTCCAAAACTTTTGAATTTTGAGAAAAGAACACAATTTTGACAAAATATAGACTGAGCATTAAAGGCATTGATATACTATATCATGTGGCACACTATGTGGCATATTAGAATATTTTTAAAAATTCAGTATTTATAATATATATCCTGCTTACACATGATGCAAAAATGAACAAACAAGTCCTAGCATGCTTAATTAAATATAGACATACTACAATTCTGTTTTTTTTGTGTAATACTTTTGAACTTGGGCTGTACCACATTTAAATGAAAGTAATTCTCACAGATAACAGTAAGTGGAATGGAATATGCTGCTTTTGGCTTTGACAGACAGTCACCTTATTACTGTCGGGAATAATTCTCATTACACAACCATTTCTGCCGGTTGTGCAATGATAGATTTAGTCTTTGGCACATGTTGGGTGTTGCCAGTGTTTTCTGTAGCCTGATCATTTTGACAGTTGGGCCTCGTTTATGTGCAGGTGGCATGTTGCTCATTGATTTGGAGACTTGCAGCCAACTCATGGTTTTGGGAGGGTAGGAGATCTGGTGGGGCAGCCACCGAGCAAGAATCAAGCAGCACTTGCTCTCTGCCTTCTTTATAAAGTGGAGGACTGAACAGTGCCGTGGAGATTTGGAAACAATGGGGACTTTGCCAAAGGAGCTTGGTGGGTAATTTAAGTAATTCTGAAAGTTTACTGCCAAATCAATAAATTAATAACAAGCTCAGTCTTTCTTTCCGTTGTACTGGATTTGGCTATTTTCTGTTTTGCATCAGAACCTAACATCATCAAAGAACGCCAATCTGCTTGGAGCAATGAGGCTCCTGCCATTTCTGGCAGGAGTGGCTGGCTGCCTGAATTGAGGCCCAGTCAAAAACAACACACCTGTTTAGTCTGGTGTCGAAAATTGGCAATAAGTTTGTTTTCTCTATTTGTTTAGCTTCTTCTATCTTAATCCATGCTGGAAAGTGGGTCCAGCAGAGCGAGACAAAGGATTTCCCCTATGACTACAACTACCTTCAGTAGTATGTTGTTTAATGTGTTTGCATAAATACCTGTTCCTTTGGGTGCTGTTGGTGATGCCCTCACTAATCTATCATTTTAAACAGGTGTGTGCTTATCATGACGCGCAGTGTGAAAGCACTGGTCCTCATTTGTCATGTTTTAGTTTCCAATTGGATACCAAGTCACTGACTACAGCTCCAGCATTTCTGAAAACATCTTCACTTTATCCTATAATTTCAATATGGCTCTCTGGAGTTCACACATAAAAATACGAAACTTTGAACCCAAGCGACGGAGATATGAATCTGTTCAGTTTACACAGTAACACACATGAGTAATGGACCTGCAATCTCAATGCTGGCTGGGAGGCCTGTCCAATAAAAGACAAATATGAGACCTATATCTTTGTCTTATTTTTTAAAGAAAAGACAGCCTGTCACCAGGATCTGTCAGCCTTGTGAACTTTTATCTTCTTATATTCTATAGAGTAAACTGCCGTTCTGCTGTTCCCTCCAGTCAATGCAATACAGAGGATGATGTTGAAAATTCCATCAGAGAAAATAGATAATAGACTAAAGACAAAGAGGACAGAACTTATAAATACTTCCCACTTTGTCTATTATGAGAAAATAGATTCTATTTTCTGGAAAATCTGAGGCAAAGGGACAGGAATAAAATTGTGCACACTAAAAAGTCTCAAATAAAATCAAAGATGTACTATGATTTTTATGGATGTTTAAAGAAACCTTTGCTGGAATTCTCCAAATATTCATACTTCATTGCTGATGCCAGTGAGGAAGGAGAATTTGGTCCTCATCCAAATCTCCATTCACTGTGACGGGGTCAGAGAATCCTGTTGGTCTAAATGGTTGGACAATCCTGGCTATTGTATGTATATTTCTGTCTCTAAAAATTTAGTTCATAAAGAGCTTTTCATGGAATTTCAAGCAATTGTTTCAATGTACAATTTTCAATTGCAGAAACTTCTTATTGTATAAATAGAAGGGCAAAGTGGTGGAATTGCCATTATGTTGAGGTCAGTGAGATCCAGGCTGAAATGCCCAATTATGCAACACTGGCAATTAAAGTGTTTTTTTAAGAAAACAATAGAAATGATCCATGGTGAAATAATCCTCTCTCACTATTGCTGTCTTGTAGGAAAAAATAACTTGGTGCATAGGTATATTAAGCTCCCTGGGTGACTCTGTTCATTATTGTTGAAGGCAGTTGCCTGTCATTCAAAACCAAAAGCCATGACAGTGGCCTTCCGTAGTACTTTTTGCAGGTTACTAAGTGGAGTTATTTTGTAGCTAATGTATATTACTAGCAAAGTGACGTTATGCTCTTGAGGTAGTCTCAAAATCAATGCTAAGGTCCAATTTTTTTTGTAAAGTTGGCAGCATGTAAATTTTGTTTCATTGTTCCTCAACCTTTTTCTAAATTCTTCCTAAGCATTTCGATTGTTCGGAGCCATTCACAATTCCTCATGGAAATAAAATGTGCAAATTGCTTTGAAAGTAAAAATTGTTATACTTTCCCATTGCCTGGATGAGAGTGTCAACAACACTCAAGAAGGACAAAGCAACCTGCTTGATTGGCACCACAATCACCACTTTAAATACTCACTCTCTCCACCACCCATCCATGCACAGTGGCAGCTGTGTGTACCATCTACAAGATGCATCACACCAGTTCACCAAGGCTCCCTCGACAGCACCTTCCAAACCCATAACTGCTAGCATCCAGAAGATCAAGGGCAGCAGACACATGGGAATACCACCATTGAAGTTTCCTCCAAGCCAGTCACCATCCTGACTTGGAACTACATTGGGATTGTTTCGCAATGGTGGGTCAAAATCCTGGAACTCTCTCCCTATCAGAATTGTGAGGTACCTACACCACACGGATTGCAGAGATTCCCAGAGGGCAGTTCACCACCATCTTCTCAAGGACAATTAAGAATAGGCAATAAATGCTGATCTAGCTAGTGATGTCCACATGAACAAATACCAAAAGGTTAACCTTTCCCACGTTGGTGGGGATATAATACTCCACATTACTTCTTCCCATTTTACTTGGCAGTTTGGTAGTTTCTAGTTTTTGTCTGGAAGTATCAGAACCTTCAGAATCTGACAGATCTTGGCATGCTGATGCCATTATAAATGTCTCTTTTCTATGCATTTGATGCTGCTGATCAGCCTGTGCCTTATGTTCCAGTCTGTGACTAACTTCAGAGGAGGGCAATTCATCACAGTTATTGTGAATGGCAGAACAAGGGACAAATATGCAGATGTTATATCATACAAAGCTGATGGCAGACCCACTGAGATGGACATATTCCAAAGATTAACTGAGCTGAAGTTTGCTGTATGCGATTACCTGTGTAACATTTTATTTGAATTATGTTCCTGGGGATTTCCTCATTATGGAGGAAGTTAATTTGAAATAGCAACAACTATATGAATGAAAGATTTTATGCATCCAAAAATATTTTGCATCTAGCATTCAGTATTATTGTGTATATTTTGAAGTGTCTTTAGAGTAATTCATGAAACAATACTGCTTAAGCATTCTGAGTGTACTCATCCATACACAGTTTAAAAAAATGAAGCTTATGCCTTATGCCATTTCCTTCATAATGCTGTCTGACTTACCGTTGTAGTATACGCAGCTTCAGGATCATCTTCAAGCACTCTAGAAAGACCAAAATCTGATACTTTACAGACAAGGTTACTATTGACGAGGATATTGCGAGCAGCCAAGTCACGGTGTACATAGCCCATGTCAGACAGGTATTTCATGCCAGATGCTATCCCTCGCAGCATGCCCACCAGTTGGATGACTGTGAAATGTCCATCATGTTTCTGCATAACATGAAATTTTAGAAGATCATAAAATACAAACAATTTGTTTTACTGTTGGGCAGATAAATTCTCTTTGTTAATTAATATGTGAAACAATTTCACTATTCTGTTGTACAATATTTTCTTTTAAACTCACTACAACAACAATATATAAGTCTTTAAGTATAATGCTTGATCTCATCAGTCTTTTTCCTCATCCAATGATTTTGATTTCCATTATTAAATCAGCTTAACATATTTTTAAAATTTACCACATATAGTTAGTGAATTTAATGACATAACTAAACTCTTTTGTCTATTTCATTTTAACGTATCTTTTTTTGATTCTATTTTATTTCATACTTCAACACACCTTGGGCAAAATGTTGGTTTGAACTTCAGAAAACCTGACCTGTGTGATTTTTCAGTTCATTTTTTCATACATGGGTTGGGCTCACATTGCATTTTGTGAGCCACAGTAGAGAGTACACGAGAAGTGTAGGTGCAGAGTGGGCTGGTTAAAGGCACGTCTTAGTTCAGCCCAGCTCCCAACATCTTTAAAGGTTGCCTAAACTTCATACCTCATTTTCTCATTTCCCCATGCACCCCTGTGCCACCTAACACTAATTCTCTGCCATCTCATGCCCCTCATATTCCTGTATAACCTCCATAACTCTCTGTCTCTCCATGTATTGCCATCCACCCTGTATGTGCTATGAGTATTTCTCTGGAGCCATGAGATATCAATAGGAATTATTTTGAAGTTATGAGAAAACCATTAAACCAGTAACAATCTCCAAAAGCCCTGAATTCATACTAATATTGATAATGGACCAAAAGCCCAAAAGGTAAATATGGCACAGAAGGGAAATATCACCCAATTCCCTGCTAGCAGCTCCAGTTGCTGGTCTTCCTCCCTCTGTTACTGATCCCAGTGTAGAGCGGCAGCGGGATCTTACCAACCTGACTTATTTCCCCCTCCAGAGGACCGGTACTCAGTAGGCCTTGCTCCCTGGTGGGCAGTGCCAATGTGCCCGCTGAGCATTGCCAGGGGCTCAGGCTGGCATTGCCAAGCTGGCAATGCGCACAGGGTATCACCCACCCCCTCCTCCAATGCCTCACTCTCTTGGAGGTCTCAATCGTCCCCCTTCACTCCAGTGGGGTCAGGTCACTAGCTTCCCGCAAGTGGAGAGCTATGGGGGTGGGGGCGGGGGCGGGTGGGAGATGAAGAGGCCTAGTAGGCCTGGAGACTTTGGTCCTGGCCTGATAATTACATGCAAATTATATTGTAATACTGATTTAAATAAATTATACAGTTCTACACTGATACCTGGTGTGGACCTGATGGTGTTGGGAATCCAGTGGCCAGTCATAAAGGCTGTGGTGCCCAACAGGAAGCCAGCTAAACAGTCTCCCCTCGAGTCCTCCGGCTGGGAAAATCGCCCCTCTGGTGTGCCTCTCATGGGATTCCAAAACCTCCACGCCACCTGATGTAAATGGTGGAAACCATAAAATCCAATGTACACCCCCCCCCCCCCAGTTTAAAATGGGGAACACAAACTCAGCGGGAAGGGTTGTGCATTTGCACACTGAGCATGCCTGATTCATTAAAGTGACGCTATCACTAATCAAGGAACTCAGCTAACGTTCTGGGGATTTAGGTTTGAATCCCGTAAGAGCAGATGGTGGAATTTGAATTCAATAAAAAAAAATTTGGAATTAAGAATTTATTGATGATTATGAAACCATTGTCGATTGTTGAAAAATCCCATCTGGTTCACTAATGTCCTTTAGGGAAGGAAATCTGCCATCCCTACCAGGTCTGGCTTATATGTATGTGACTCTAGGGCCACAGCAATGTGGTTGACTCTTAAATGCCCTCTGAACAAGGGCAACTAAGGATGGGCAATAAATGCTGGACAACCAGTGATGCCCATGTCCTACAAATGAATAAACAGAGCAAAGAAGGCTATGGAGAGATGACATGGGATTAGGAAAACAGGGAAAATCAGATTTTCTCAAAAAAAGTATGGCTATTCATGCATCAAAATATGCCTCTGCACCCAGATATATATGCGAATATGTTTAATGTTTCATTTAGCTTGATTTAATTTAGAAATGAACTTTGAATTACTCTACACTATTCAATTAATTTGGTTAACTTAAATGTTAACAATATAACTGCCAAATTGGAGCATCTCCATTTTATTTTAACTTCAATAGTTGGTGCTATTCAAATATGTTAATGATAGCCTTAGTATTAAAAACATTTGGATATTAAACATCAAACATTGATAGATTATTAGATAACATGTCAAGGGATATGTAGAAAAGATAAGTAACAGGACTTCAGTAGAGGTCAGCCTTGATCTTGTTCAATGTGGAAGTGGCTGTAGAAGATGGATGGTCTCCTGCTGTTCCTATGAACCCAAGGACTGTTTCCTTGCTCTGTCCTTGTAAACATTATTTTCACCCTTCTCTCAAAACCTTTTTAGCCTTCTATCTTTCCCATGCAAAGATTGTTACTCCACACATATGCTCCATTCAATGCTCCTAAACATCTCTATGCATTATTTCTTTCCTCCTCATTAACTTCCATTTATTTTCCCAAAGTTTAGAAATATAGTTGTCACAATGTCGAGATGCTGGGGGCTACATTTGCTCATGCAATATTGCCTACCTATGAGTGCTTACATCATTTCACATGGGGCACTCAGTATTGTGAGCCACTACTTATGTGTATAGATTTCCTCATTGATATTGAAAAAAACCCACGCGGGCTCCACTGTAGGGACTGGAAGCTCAGTCTGCCCCTGGGGAAATAAATGCAGTCTGACGAGTTACATGAATGAATTTCTCCCCTATTATTAAATCAATGGGAATTTCCACTAAGATTCAGATGCTCACAAAGTTGCAATAAGTGCGCTTCTTGCCAGATTTCTTGATGATATTTTTATGTCCCGTTGCTGGCATGGGGCCTTGTCATTGGAAGTGGAGATATGAAATTCACATCTGCAATGCTCATGATTTGAAATGAAGTATTGGAAAATGATGTGCCATGTACATGCGAATCTCTGATTTGTACTGCTGAAGGGTGAGGTGTCCTGTCGGCAGTTCAGACGCATAAAACTTGCTCTGTGAATCTACAGTAGAGTAAATAGTTCTGACAATTTCTCCGCTTCTAATCATAGGTTTCATTAAAAGGGAAATGATAAAGTGTATAACATGGGATCAAATGAGAAACAGGCTCCCCTGTTCACAAAGGGAATAGATTGCCTTGTGAGACGGTGGTGTTAATGTTACAGATCAGTGTTGTTGCTAGCGAGGCTCCCTGCTGGTATCACAGATTTGTGCTAACAGTGCACCAGCCACCAGTCCATTAAAGCACATTATGTATTTGTGAAAGTAATAAATTACTGCGTTCATTTGAATGCCAGTTCCCTAACCCTGTTCACTTAATGCCACTAGCCTTAATAACTGTATTAGAAAGTCAAATCTTCTTTTGTTATGACTTGCAATTAAAAAATAAGAAGGCAGTTAAACATCTTGGGGAGTAGCACTATTATTGTGCGTTTGACACTATGTGGAACAACATTTAAAATGCATTTAACAGCAAACTATTCCAGCTTTGGTTATTGTTCGTAAGTCATTACATTGTACTTTAATTTGCTGGCTGCCTTACCCTCAGGAATGAGTCCAAGGATCCATTTTCCATGTATTCCACTACAATCATCACTGGTCTACCTGTGGGATGCAGCAAAGGAAAGGAGAACATTACATAAAGCACATTTTCCATGGAGACATCAGAGGATTATTGGAGTGAGAGCATAAGTACCAAAGAGTGAGATAAATTGCAAACAGAGTTACGTATAAAACACTAAATGCTGGAAAATCTCAGTGGGTCTATTCATCTGTGGAGGGAGAACAGAGCTGATGTTTAAACTCCAGATGCCCCTTCATCAGAGCTCAAGACAAAGAAAAATAGGATGAGATCTTATCCGATTTTTCTTAGTTTTAATTTTTCCTTGTTTTCAGCTTTGACGAAGGGTCATCCAGATTCGGAACGTTGGCTCTATTCTCTCTCCACATATGTGGGCTGGAATTTTACTGGCATGCCCACCCTGATTCTGGGGTGGGGGTGGGCTCGCAGAATGGCATTCTCTGTTGGCTTTGTGCAGGATCTTATGAGCCTTGGGCAGGCGTGTCAGACTTGCTGAGATTTTCCACTACTTTCCGCTTTTGTTTTCAATTCCAGCATTCACAGTGTTTTGCAATACCTGTTTTGATTATCAGTGAATGAGATACATATTGAGATGTTTTAATATTACGAATGAGTGAGTTTAATTTTGAGTATGAGAGTACAAGCTGCACTGCAAACACCCTATCCCGCAATAACGACACCATTCACCATTCAGAACACGCCATATTCCTTTCGCTCAACATTCTGGCCCCAGTATGGGAGTGGGTGGGCATGTTATTTTCCTTGGCAAACCAGCAAACTGCACCATCATACCCCTGGAGGTTGGATAGAGGTCACGATGTAGGCAATTTATTAAGATAATGAACAGGCTTATTGAGGCCAATAATCAGAGGAAAGTAGGAATTTTCCAGTTAGACTTCGGGCTCCTGAACAGTGCGGGGAACAGCTAGCCATCAGGAAGCGACCTCCTGCAAGCAAGCGAGGGGGTCCAAAGGTCTAGGATGACTTATGGCAGCCATTTGCCTGCTTAGCCACACCTGTGGGAGGGGTTTCCCCTCTTCTAAGTGGTGTGGTTGCTGTGGCCATTTTTTACTTTAAATATTTTAACAAATGCTGAGGCGGCACCACCAGATGGAGCTATCCTCTCTCCTTTATTTTTACCGGCAGGTGGCAGTTGTGTCCATGTTGGAGGGGCCCCCTATCGGCTCTCTAGTTTTGCGTGGTGTGTGCATCCTCTATCCACTGACTGACCATTGCAGGCACAATTGATATCAGGTGTTTACTTCCAATGTGATAAGAGGTTGGGACCCACATCCGACAGTGGTATTGGAGTCCAAAATCGAAAATTTTGCCCTAAGTCATTGTGTAAGGAAAACAATAATTAAAAAAAAAAACTGGCTAGCTTTAATGTCTTTTGTGGGGTCTACTTGTGCTCATCGGGAGGCAGGTGTGATTCACTTCAGTTCACAAACTAACTCCAAGATATGCTTGGTCCTGAATGAACAGGAAAATTTCAAAACTGCCTGTCACAGGCAGCTCTTTCTACAGTGATTTTCAGGGCTTATAGGTCACATTTTAACAGTAGCCCCATTGCATTTGAGTGAGAGGTCAGCATATTTATGTCCCATGCATTGGGGAACAGGTTCAATCCTATGGAAAGTATACAATAAAAAGCTTGTGGTCATAGGAGCACCAGAAATAGGAATAGGCCATTTGGTCTTTTGGTCCTGTTCTGCCATTCACTCAGATCATGGCTGAACTTGATCTCCACTCCACTTTCCTGTCTGTTCCCCAAAGCCCTTGATTCCCTTATATTTCAAGGGTCTCAGCCTTGAATAAATTCAATGACATATGCAGCCACCATAGCTCTCTGATGTAAAGAATTCCAAAGATTCACACCCCTCTGAGAGAATAAATTTCTCCTCATCTCCGTCTTCAATGGTCACAGGAAGCGACATAACTCCCTTTGATGTGATTTGCAAAATTCTGGAGGGCAACAACTAGAAACAGTTTTCTATTCTATAAGGACGGTTTGAATGTTCCTCTGCCAATTCTGTGTTCAAAACACAAAGAAAAACCTAGGAATAAGTAATATTGAACAGTGAAATACCACCGCTGAATTCTTGAGAATGCACTTGTCCTTCTTTATGTAAAAATATGCACCATTCTTTAAATAGAACTGCTCATTTTAAAATTCACATCCATCTCCTGTATGTTAGAAAAGGCTCAGGTTTTAGGCTGTGCCTTACATGCATCAAATATTAATGGATTTGACAGTAATTGATAAATCTTTCCTGATGTCAGGTAAATCTGTTGTGTGAAATGAGACTTTGAATTCCCTTGTCTGACTTTGCTGTGTTATTTCTATGCAATGGTTCATGTTGGAGGCACTCAGCAGATGCCCACTACACAAAAGCCATTTGAAAAGCTGCTTGGCAGAGCAAATTCCCCCCAAAATATAACATTTTAAAAAATTCTGCAGCTTTTAATTATTTGGGATGTGAACTTCACTAGGTACATAAATAATATTTAGACGCGATCTGTTACATTTTCCTTTGCATCAAGGGATTTCTGAAGCTCTATCTGGGACACAGCAGTAGAAAATAAAGTCATTACAAATGATGTTAAATTTGAACAGACATCTATTATCCCTTAGGGTAGGGTGTTTCTTACTTTCATCTTTCAGTTCTTGCTTATATTATTAAACATAAACAGCTTCCAGGCCTTTGATTTCTCCATAAATATTATAATCAGTGAACCTGAGAACGAGTACAATACTCATCTTGGTGATAAGGGAAGATTCTAGTGAAGAAACAATGCTGTCAGATTGAGGAAGTTAGTGCTGAGAACTGTGGTGGCTGCAACCATTAAACTCCCCTGCTTTGGAACTCTATCTGCAGTTAGCCACAGGCATCTCTTTCTCCTCCCTCCCAGCCCTCATTCTCGCACCATCTCCTCTGCACAGGTCACTGTCTCCACCATTGTAAAACTAATCTAAGCTTCCTCCACAAGTCTGTCATTCTGCTGTTGTGCCTACCTTATTGTCTAACCTCCACCTACATCTGAGGACATCACATCTGATCGCTCCTGGTGAACTGCATGTCTCTGCTGCCTGGACTTTGAATGGCACTCCCACACTTCTTTGTATGAATTTTCCTCTGTCTGCTTAGCTCCCTTCCTTGATCTATTCATGTCCAAGGCCATTTCCTGTCCATGATTTGAAATACTCCAATTGCTATGTCTGATTTCCAAACCCATCTTGGCTGCTGCCTCCAGTGCCTTCAAGTAGTTTCACAACAAATACTGGAATAATTTGCATCAAATTCCATTGAAATTATTCTGTCAAACTCCCTTTCTCTGCCAGCTCATTGTTATCAGCTTGCATATGAATGCAGGTCTTTGTTTATGGATGATTACCACAGAAGCCTTTTCCAAATTTCATAACCAGTGAATGGAGAAGGCATTGGGTCAGAATTCTTTAGTGATTGCTATGACTGCCAATAGATAAGTGTTTATTTTTTTAATAAATGTGGAGCCAGAAGAATGAAGATGTTCCCCAACTCTATAGAATTCAGAATCAACTCCACCATACTGGTACATGGTTCAATCTTTTCTTCCAGAAAATATCAGGACTACCTCCAGTGAGGCAGGTGGTCTGAAGTTAGCTGCCTGTGGAGTCATGATCACTAACAGCAGCTAGTCCCAATTATTCACATCAAGTCTCCATCGAGTGTTGGCACTCTTGGTTCATCCTCCACAGCAAGGAATCTGGACCCAGACAAATTTTCATTCCAACCAGAGACAATGAGAAAAATACTAAAAGCAGTGATAATTTTCAGCTCTCATTGCATGCCATTAATGGGGAAATTCAGCGATATTCATACATTAAGCATAGCCACTCTGCCGAATTAGTACTATGGCCCTGAAGTATGTGTAGTCACCCTTTCATATTAATCAGATAAGCAAAAGAGGGGAGGAAAGAAATGGAGATAAATAAAAAGTGGAGAAAATGAATTGCAAAAACATATGTGGTCAAAGTTTTAATACTTTTTAGAATTTTTGGTGGAAGATGGAAGAATGTTTTGCAATATATAATAATAGTATATGATAATAATATACATTAGGGAGGTTATGTTGCAGCTGTATAAGGTGCTGGTGAAGCCACATCAACTGTTCTGTGTACAGTTTTGGTCTCTTGAGAAAGGATATACTGACACTGGAGTGGAGGGAAGAGGAGATTTACTAGGCTGATTCCGGAGTTGAGAGGGTTTATGAGGAGGAATTAAGTAGACTGATACTATACTCGTTGGAATTTAGAAGAATGAGGAGGATCTTATAAAATCATATAAGATTATGAAGGGAATAGATAAGATAGAAGCAAGGAAGTTATTTCCACTGGCAGTCAAACGAGAACTATCAAAATAAGACGGAGCAGATTTAGGACTGCGTTGAAGAGGAACCCCTTCACGCAAAGAGTTGTGAATCTGTGAAATTCCTTCTCAGTGAAGCAGAATGTCATGTTGCAGCTTTGGTTAGGCTGCACCTAGAGTATTGTGTTCAATTCTGGTTGCCACATTACAGGAAGAACGTGGAGGCTTTGGAGAGGATGTAGAAGAGGTACACCAAGATGCTGCCTGGATTAGAGGATATGAGCTTTAAGGAGAAGCTGGACAAACTAGAGTTGCTTTTTTTGGAGCAGCAGAGGCTAAGGAGAGACCTGATAGAAGTCTATAGAATAATGAGAGGCATAGATAGGGGTGACAGTCAGAATCTTTTTTCCACAGTTTTAATGTATAACACTAGTGGGCACACACTTAAAGTGAGAGGGGTAAAGTTCAAAGGAGATATGAGGGACAAGTTTTTACACTGAGAATGGTAAGTGTCTGGAACATGCTGCCAGTGGTGATGGTGGAGGCAGATATGATAAGGACATATGAGGGGCTCTTAGATAAGCATATGAGTATGCAAGGATTAGAGGGATATGGATCAAGGGCAGTCAGAAGAACTTAGTTTAAGTCAGTGTCATGTTCAGCACAAGGGCCGAGGGCTCGTTTCCATTCTCTACTGTGCTATTTTCTATATTCTAAGAATGGATCTGGCTGAGATAAATTGGAATCAAAGATTAGCAGGCAATACTGTAACTTAACTGCCTTTAAAGTTAAGTGTTCAAATTTATACAAGATATATTTGTATAAAGTGAAAAGGTAGGGCAAACAAATCCTGAGCTCCCTGATGATGAAAGATATAAAGATTAAGATGAAGCAGAATATGTGTGCTTGTGATAAATGTATGGTGGATGATACAATTAAGTTACAGGCTGAAAATAGAAGATTTGGAGGGGAAATCAGAAAGCAACTAAGAGAAGCAAAGGGAAAGTAAAAGAAGAGACTGGCAGTTAACCTAAAAAGGAATCCAAGTATTCTTTAGGCACTTAAATAGAAAAAAGGGTAAAGGGAAAAGTGGGGTCATTTAGGGATTAAAAAGTGAATTTATATACGGAGACATGTAGCACAACTCCGTGGCATTTCTGCGTCTGTTCTCATCAAGAAAGAAGATGCCGTACAGGACACGCTGGCAAAGGACTTAGAAGGTTTCAAATTGATAAGGAAGAGGTATTGGATAGGCTGTCAGTACTTAAAGTTGATGCAGCATCAAGAGAAGATGAGATCAATCTAAGAAATCTGAAGGTAATGAGAGCGCAAATTGCTGAAACATTAGCCATAATTTTCCAACTACCTTGGAGGTAGTTCCAGAGGAATGAAAAATGCAAATGTTGCACCTCTTGTTGTTTCAGTTTCCTCCCTTTTGTTTGGGGTCACCACAATGCTGACTGATCACCCATCTACATCTTCTGTCAGTCACTCATAATTTTTCCAATTCCATTGTCTTTAAGTCTCTCGTAATGATATCTTTCCATCTGGCCTTAGACCTTTCCCTTCTCTTCTTTCCTGGCAGTTCCATTATCGACCCCCCCACATTTCCTCTCTATCTTTGCCGTAGATGTCTATATCATTTCCATCTCTGCTCACCTACTTTCTTTGATGCTCCCACACTCTTTACTGACACCCTAATGTAATGGTTGATGATTTTGTCCTTTCTCGTTACTCCACACAACCACTAGAATATCCACATCTCATTATGATTCAGTCATTGTTCAACTCTTCTAGATGTTGCTCAGGTTGCTGCACCATATAACCTGGCTGGTCTTACAACAGTCTGATAGATTCTTCCCTTCAGTTTCTGAGATACTTTTCTCTCCTATAACTCTCCACTGCACCTCCTTAACTACTCTAACCAGAGTTACACCGCATCTCTTCTAATTACTCCAACTGGAGCTAACCTGTTGTCTAATTTTCATTCACTTCTATCTTCTGCCACCACTGGACACAGATCCTTAAAACACTTTCCCCACATATGCACTCTTAACCTTTATATGTTCACTCTGAATCTCTTTGCTATGCTCAAACTGACAATCTGTAAATCGGATCTGATCTTCAAATGTTACATCTTAGTTCAAAAAAGAGTACAAGGATAAGATCAGCAACTACAGGTCAGTCAGATTAACCTTGGTGTTGAGGAAATTTTTAAAAATGATAATGTGGGAGAAAATTATGCGTATGAATTAAAGCCAGCAGAGATTGTTGAAGAGGAAACCATGTTTAATGAACTTGCCAGAATGTTTTGGTAGAGTAACAGAGAGGATTGACAAGGTTGTTGATGTGGTGTCTGTGGGCTTCTAAAGGGAATTTGATTCTGTGCCGAACAACAGATGTGAGTAAAGTCAGAGCTCATTGAGTAAAAGGGATTGCAGCAGCTTGGATATGAAATTAGCCAACTGACAGGAAACAAAATAGTAGTGAATAGTTGTTTTTCAGATTGAAGGAACTCCTCAGATAACGCTATTCTTCCCAATATATATTAATGACCTAGAATTTCACTGACACCCTGATTTACTGATTGATGATTTCTTGCTACTTTACACATCCACTTTAATGTCCACAGCTGATTATGATCGTCACTGTTCATCTCTTCTCAATGTTGCCTAAGTTGCAAAATTTCAAGGTTTGGGGAGGATATAAAACTTGGAAATATCATGAAACATGAGGAGGATAGTAACAAACTTCTATAGTTTGTCGACAGGTTGGTGAAAGGGGCAGTCAAGTGGAGATAAAATTTAATGCAATAACTGTGAAATGATACATTTTGGTAAGAAGGACACAGAAGAACAATATAAAACAAAGGATACAATTCTAAAGAGGGCAACAGGGGCAGAGGGACCTGGGCAACACGGTGGCACAGTGGTTAGCACTGCAGCCTTACAGTTCCAAGCATTTGGGTTTGATTCCCGGCTTGTGGAGTTTGCACATACTCCCTGTGTTTGCATGGGTTTTCTCTGGGTGCTCCGGTTTCCTCCAACAGTTTAAAGATGCATGGGTTAGGTTGATTAGACATGTTAAATTAACCCTTAGTGTCCTGGGATGTGATAAGTTAGAGGGATTACCAAGTAACTGAACAGGGATAAGCCGTGGATCGGATTGTGGTTGGTGCAGACTCAATGGACCAAATGACCTCATTTTGCACTGTAGGGATTCTATGATTCTATGGGTGTAAATGGCAGGACAGTTTAAGACAGCAGAAGGCAGCCTGGGTTTTATGAGCAGGGGCATGGATATAAAAACAAGGAAGTTACATTAAATCTGTATAAAACACAGGTTCAGCCTCAAACTGAAGTATTACGTCCGGTTCTGGGCACCACACATTTGGAAAGGGGGGAAGGTATTAGAGACAGTGCAGAAAGGATTTACAAGAACAGTTCCAGATATGAGGAACTTCAATTATATAGAAAGATTGAAGAAGTTTGTATTGTTTTCCTTCGATAAGAGAAATTTGAGAGGAGGTGAATAGTTGGGGAGAAACTGTTCCCATTGGTAGAATGACCGAGAAGCAGAAGGCACAGATTTTAAGTAACTGGCAAAAGATACAACATGAGGAAATCTTTTTCATGCAGCAAATGGTTAGGATCTAGAATGCACACTCTCAGTGAAGACATGGCCAACTGGAGCTTTCAACTGAGAATGGAATCATCGTGTGAAATGAAAAATTTGCAGGGCTACTGGATAAGGGCAGGGGAGTGGCACTAACGGAATTGCTCCTTCAGGGAGCCAGCACAGAAACAGTGGGCCAAATGGCGTCTTTCTGTGTGCTGCAACCATTCTATGCTTCTAGCCTTGCCCTATTCTTCTTGGAATGTACCATTTTGGTCCTACAAGTTCCCATATTGAAACAACTTGATTCACAAGTGTTGTATGTGAAGCATGTGCAAAACAAAAGGAAAGATTATATTAACAGCTTTTGAAATGATTGAGAAGAATGTGAACAGCAGCAGCTGACAGTGTTAGACACAGAATAATTAGCTGTTTTTTTGTGGCGGGGAGGAGGCAGAAAGTGAATTGCCCTGCAATGTTCATTTTGAAGCACTGTAATTGTCTGAATTCTCTTCTGTTACTGAGGTTTGTAATTTTGTTAATGAGACAACACTGCAAACAAAAACTCATGTGGAATTATTCACCAATGTACAATGGAAGCTGCAGCATACTATCTAAAGCTGCTGCATCGACCAGCTATGTCTTAACTCTGTAAATAATCAGATCAAAATTTTACCATTATGTGAATGACTACACAAGCCACTTTCCATTTCCTCTCCCCTAACTGGAGTGCAAAATGGGCAGTGGGCACCCCTTGTGCCCTCTGTCTAACAGGAACTCAATCCACCTGCATTTATGCATTTTACTTACAATCAAACATAGAAATTAGGAGCAGAGAAGCCCAATTTGGTCCCTTGAACCTTTTTGGCCATACAGTAAAATCAGTGCTCTGATTGTGGCATCATTGTCACTCTTCATGCCCACCTTCGATCTCTTTTGATTCCCTTGTTAGTCAAAAATTTATTTTGCTTCGCCTTAAAAATATTCAACAGTCCTGCCTCTACTGTTCTCTGGGGAAGAGTGTTCCATGGACTCAGAGTAACATAAGGGAAAAAAAATTCTCCTCAACTTTGTTTTAAAAAGGAGCCCCTTTCATTTTAATGGCTCCCATTTTCACCCAGCTCCGGGACAGACATTGGAACAGCTATACCCCAAAGGGATTGGCTGGGAAGCAAACGACAGGCCGGAGGCTTTCAGCAGGATAATGGTTGCTGGATTTGAGCCTTCTGGCTGCTATTCAAAACAGTCCCATTGTTCATTTTGGCATGTCTGCTGCTATTCTCACCAACTTTTACAGATGCACTGTAGAAAGCATTCTTTCTGGTTGTATCACAACGTGGTATAGCTGCTGCTCTGTCTAAGACCACAAGAAACTACAGAAGCCCAATCCATCGTTCAAACCAGCCTTTCATTCATTGACACAGTCTATACTTCCCACTGCCTCAGAAAAGCATAAGCATAATCAAGGACACCATGCAACCCAAACATTCTCTCTTCCAGCTTCTTCCATCAGGAGAAAGATACAAGGGTCTGAGGATATGTACCAACTGACTCAAGAATAGCTTCTTCCTTGCTGCCATCTGATTTTTGAATGGACTTATCTCGTATTAAGTTGGTCTTTCTTTACATCGTAGCTATGGCTGTAACATTACATTCTGCACTCTCTCTCTCCATTTCTATATACAGAAATGATTTGTTTATATAGTGCACAAGAAATGATACTTCTCGCTGTATACCAATACATGTGACAATAATAAATAATTTCAAATCAAACTAAAATCAAATCATTTCATTGATTCCTGTTTTAATAACAAAATGTACTTCCTGGTACTTGTCAACTTCCTGGGCATCTGATTTGAAGAGGGCTGTGTATACTTCAGAGCAGAGCAAGTGAATAGGATAGTTAAGAAGGCATATGGGACCCTTGCTTTTGTCAATCATAGCATAGAGTATAAAAGCAAGGAGGTAATGTTGGAGTTGTACAGATTGTTGGTTACATCACAGCTGGAGTACTACGTGCAGTTTTGGTCACCTCGCTATAGGAAGAATGTTATAGCAATAGAGAGGGTACAGAAGAGGTTCTCCAGGATATTGACTGGGATGGAGCATTTGAGCTATAAGGAGAGACTAGATAGGCTTGGTCCACTTAGTCTTGGAGTCGTGCAGTGCAGAAAGGTCCTTTGGCCCATCGAGTCTGCACTGACAATAATTACAACTAAAGGCACACTGATCCCATTTTTCTGCACTTGACTCATATCCTAGAATGTTATGATATTTCAAGTGCTCATCCAAATATATTTTAAAGGTTGGAAGCTTTCTGGCCTCCACTTCTTCCCAGGTTGTAATTCCAGATTCCTACCAACCTATGAGTGAATTTTCTTTCTCAAATCCCTTTTGAATGTTCTGTTCCTTATCCTAAAACCATGCCTTCTCATGATTTACCCATCAACCAAGGGGAACAGCTGTTCTCTACTCGCCCTATCCCTAGCCCTCATACCTCAATCCTGTCCCCTCTCAGCCTTCTTTGATTTAAAGAAAGCAGTCCAAGCCTATCTAGTCTCTCCTTATAGCTTAAATGCTCCATCCCAGTCAACATCCTGGAGAACCTCCTCTGTACCCTCTCCATTGCTATAATATTCTCCCTGTAGTGAGGTGACCAAAACTGCATGTAGTACTCCAGCTGTGATGTAACCAACAAACTGCATAACTCCAACATTACCTCCTTGCTTTTATACTCTATGCTATGATTGACAAAACAAAGCGTCCCATATGCCTTCTTAACTATCCTATTCACTTGCTCTGCTGTCTTCAGCAATCTATGAATAAGTATTCCAAATTCCATCTGTTCCTTTGATCTCTCCAGTCTCCTGCCATTCACTAATACTTGCTTGTCATGTTACTTCTTCTAAAATTCCTCACCTTACACTTATCAGGGTTAAATACCATCTGCCTCTGTTCTGCCCATTTGTATCTTCCTGTAACCTATAACCATCTTTTCACCATTAACCACCCTACCAATCTTGGTGTCATCTGCAAACTTGTCTAATACCCCCCCTCACATTATCATCAATATCGTTTACGTATAGAACAAAAATAAGGTTCCTAATACTGCATATTGTGGTACACCACTGGACACTGGCCTCCAGTCAATTGAACAGGCTACCACCACAACCCTTTATGTCTTATATCTAAGCCAGTTTCTGATCTATCTCACAAAGTTTCTCTGAATTCCATTTGCTTTAACTTTCCCAGTCGGTCTCCCATGTGGAACTTTGTCAAAGACTTTGCTTAAATCCATACAAAGTATACATCAGTTTGCTACTTGCTTGGACTTTGACCACTTACACAATCAGCAAAATGAATGATGTTGTGAGGTGAAATGACTCCTACCTTATTAAAATTATGGCTGAAATCTTTCATCTTTGTTTGTGGCTGGGATTTTCAAAGCAGCTGAAAGTGAATGAAATTTTGGCTGGAATGCCAAATTTTCCATTTTCACTTGCAACGCATCCCACAGTGGACGAAACCAGAGAATTCCACTCTATATTTCCATGCTTTACCCTTGGCTAAAGCTGTAAGTGTTCCAAGTATTCCATGATCCACTCCACCTGGGAATCACTTGACAATACAAATTAAACGTAAAGGTGGTGGGGAACCAGGCTATCAGCCTCTATGCTCTCTGCCTTGTGTTCAGCATATACACAAAATCTCAGCACAAATCCGAGGAAAATCTGTCCCAAACCATAAAATGATAGTAACTATTACTGCAGCTATAAATGCTGGCTGAAGAAGTGAAATGGGAAAAATAAGCGGATACCCAACTGGCACTGAATCTTAAATTCAGGGTTTTGAAAGACATTTCAATAATTGGCTAATATGTTTAATTCATTTTCTAACAAAAGGACACGCCATGTTAATTAGCTCCTGCTTTGACATGCATTATCAAGCAGCCGTCATTTGGCTTAATGGTGTGTTGTAATTCTAGAGAAACCCACAACACCCAGTGCCAGTGCCAGACAAGAAAATAAACCAGATTAATGCATACGTATGACTGATCTACATGATATATCAATGTCACTTCTCAGAAAATCTCAAAAGCTCATGTTGGTCTGAGTTCAGAGTTGGCACATTTCTAACAACTTTTTTTATCTGGAAGAGTGAATGTTGTTCCCTTGTTTTGCCCGTGACTTGAGTGCAAAAAACTGGACTTTGATACACAAGGTTCTTGCCTCACTCTTGACCATCAAATTCAGATCTAATCTCTGTATAGCTCGATCCTAATTTCTCACAATTATATTCCAAAAATAGCAATAGCTTGCTGAAAATGAGAAAGTACAGAGCTAAGTATCATTCTTAATTAATAAGACTGTTATCCTGTGCCTAACATTTCACCATTGTGAGGACTCAGTTCCAAACTGCAGGTAAATTGCAGGTAGGTGCAATTTTGTCAATGAATAATGATGCTACAGGTGACATCTTCTGAAGTCTGATATCTCAAGGGCATAGCCATTTTAACTGACACATTTGTTGCATGGAACAGCAAGGGAATCGCTTCAAGCTATAACAGAACAGTGGAGAGAGATAAGACCCATTCTAAAAGGTGATGAGAAGTGTCAGAGACATCTGAGTAATGGCCTAAAGGCAAAAATACAAGCAAGAGGAAACATGACAGGAAAATCTGGAAACAAAATAGAACACTGATGAAGTATCTACTCTACAAAGATAGAACAGAGTATTAGGGGTTAAAATAAGATATCAAAAAAACTGAAGACAAAAGTCTTAAATATCCTCTGGGATCTTTGAGATCATAAATGGGTCACATCCAAAGATGTGTGGGTTAGGTTGATTGGCCTTGCTAAATTAGTGATTGGCCTTGCTAATTAGTGTCAGGGGAATTGATAGGGTAAATACATGGGGTTATGGAGATGGGCCTGGTGGGATTGTTGTCAGTGCAGGCTCAATGGGCCGAATGGCTCTCTTCTGCACTGTAGAGATTCTATGATTGTCAACTCCTTCTCTGAAACAGGTGAAAAGAATAAGCATTTTTTTGATTTGATTTGATTTATTATTGTCACGTGTATTGCTATATAGTGAAAAGTATTGTTTCTGATACACTGTACAGACAAAACATATCGTTCATTGAGAAGGAAATGAGAGAGTGCAGAATGTAGTGTTACAGTCATAGCTACAGTATAGCGGAAGATCAATTTAAGGCAAGGTAAGTCTACTCAAAAATTTGATGGCAGCAAGGAAGAAGCTGTTATTGAGTCGGTTGGTACGTGTCCTCAGACTTTTGTATCTTTTTCCTGACAGAAGCAGATGGAAGAGAGAATGACCAGGGTGTGTGGGGTTCTTGATTATACAGGCTGTTTTTCCAAGGCAGTGGGAAATGTAGATAGAATCACTGGATGGGAGGCTGGTTTGCGTGATGGACTAGGCTTTGTTCATGACCCTTTGTAGCTTCTTGTAGTCTTGGACAGAGCAGCATTCCCACTCATGTCAGACTCTTGCATTAGAGCTGGAAAAAGGTGAAGACCTGATAAAAACTGGCCTTTCTCATTCCACCAAACTGACTTGTTTATCATCTTAAAAGGGACAGAAATTTCGTGGCTCATGAGTTCTGATACTTCTCAGTAGAGTCAATGACAATGAATCCTTGCATCAACTAGTAATTCTTGACTAGGAATTAAACCCAATGCAGATAAATTAACTTTTACAGTTTAACTGGGAAAATTAATTAATACTGAGTTAATTAGCCTGTAATCAATGCCCAGTTTATAAAGTCTATTTTATTAGTGTCACAAGAAGGCTTACATTAACACTGCAATGAATTGACTGTGAAAATCCTCCAGTCACCATACTCTGGCTCTGTTCAGGTACACTGAGGGAGAACTTAGCTTGACCAATGCACCTAACCACTACATCTTTTGAACTGTGAAAGAAAACTGCAGCACCTGGAGGTAGCCCATGCAGACATGGGGAGAATGTGCAAACTCCAAACAGTTAGTTGCCCAAACCAGGAATTGAACCCAGGTCCCTGGTGCTGTGAGGTAGCAGTGCTAACTACTGTGCCACTATGTCACCAGAGTCATCTGATGCTGATATATATTGGTCAAGTTCCACTTATAATGAATCAACAATACCAAAATGATAGATCAGCTGAGTTCTGGTGGATTGAAATAGTGTTTTGCAACACCACTAATATAGATATGAAATTTGGTTGGTTTGCTATTTTAACTAAGATTCTAACCCCTAAGATTCTAACCCCTAACTAAGATTCTTAGGGGTGCCAAAGTAAAGGACAAAAAAAAATTCAAAGGAATGTGTATTGAGTGTTAGCCCAAACTAAGCGACCAGAGATTGGCTTGACCTTAGGCCTTAGACTTAAGCCCCAATAGCATGAACTACCAATACCTCTCTCAATTTTACTCAAGGTGGAATCAGGGGAGCACTCAAGCCTGGTGAACTGGCTGCTGCAGAAGTGTTTCTCTATCTACAAGAAAAATTAATTTTAATTAGAGGCCACTGAAAAATCCTGACTGGAGAAGATCTGACATCTGCCCTGTTCATCTGGAACAAATTTTACAGAAAGCTCCTTCAACAGGCATTAGGCTGCTAATTAATGAATGTAAGAGACCAAATGCATATTTCAGATAGCTTCCCATGATACTCAAGGAAATGGGCCCTAATTAATTTAAAAGTTGCCTGAATGCCGCACAGATTGTGCTCCACTACCAAACTGATCACTGTTGCACTTGTTTTATACCTGAGAAATGTGTGCAAATCAAACCAATTTCAACACCATTATGTGCGATACCAATTTCCACAACACAATCAAATCACTGAACTCCCAATGGCAACTATGAACTAAAATAGCTTGGTTCTGTTTTAGAATGTTCTGTATATTACACAAACATACATACACACTGAAGAACATACAATGAATCACATGTAAAAATGAACTTTATAATAGGGTATATGATGATTTATATATCCAGAGATGAGCAATTATTTCCTCTTAATGGGACATAATAATGCATAGAACAGAGCAAAATTAAACCTATATGTGTTTCCTGTTTAACCAAACAACATGAATTCTGATAAAAATAAATGACTGTGGATGCTGGAATCTGAAACGAAAACAAAAATGCTTGAAAATCTCAGTAGGTCTGACAGCATCTATGGAGAGAGAAAAAGCTCTACTCTCTCTATTTTCTGCCAAGATTTTACAGTGTTTTTGGTTTTTGAATATGAATTCTGAACTTCAGATTCTGACCATAATTGTAAATATGTGATATATTTCCCAACCTAAATTTAGGGGTAATTTTAATCCACTAAGTTGGGGTTGGGTTTGTGTCAGGTGATAAGCTATAATTTGAAACATTATACACTTGACCACAAATGCTAAATTCTGGTTTTAACGTAAGCCTGTCTGGGAAACAGGAGAAGGTAATTGGTGCAAGCAATCAATCCAGTCTCAGGAAGCGGGTTGCTAAGATCTTTTAAGGAGGTTGAATGCTTACAGTTTTCTAGATCTCAGGAAAACCAGTTGATGAAAGGAGAGATCCATAAAGGCCCTTTCCAGCACTGCTTGTGGACTTTGAGAAGTATCAGCAGTGTTTTCCCACTAGATCAAAAAGCTTATTGGTGACTCCACAAAACTTGCAATCTCTACAACCCAGTGACCACCACATTTTGTTTTCCTTGTCCACGTTCTGAACCAAAGGCCCCTTTCCCACAAACACAGCTACTACTATTTGGGCTAAAATGTTTATCTTTATGGTGCAATAATACTGTCACCCCAACAATAAAGATGTATAAAGTCCAATAGTTTTTCATATCTATATATCATTATGTTGTCATATTTCAACTTGCAGAAGTTTGGAGAAATGGACATAAACATAGGAAAAATATAATACTTTTTGTTACGACTCCCTCCAAACGAACGATGTTCGGGTGGTCAAATTGGCCCATGATGCTTGCTTCTCTGAGGAAGTCCCTTCGTTGTCTGTCCATATAACCTCCTTTTAGGGTCTTAATAGCTACAGGAATCTCCCTTTTTCCAGGTGTCTTTAGCCGGCCACTGCAGACCTCTCCAAATTCTCCTAAAAACAGAGATCATAACAACAAATGATTCAGGAAGTTACTGCGATAAAGTGCAATATAATTCAGTCAAATAAATCCAATATGGTATTTAATTTAATGATTTTATTTAAACCATGAAAATTAAAACTGAATTATTTGAAATATTAATAGGGGGCGACACAGTGGCACAGTGGTTAGTACTGCTGCCTCACAGCACTAGGGACCTGAGTTTGATTCTGAGCTTGAATTCGCGTCTGTGTGGAGTTTGCACATTCTCTCTGTGTCTGCATGAGCTTTCTCCCACAGTCCAAAGATGTACAGGTTAGGTGGATTGGCCATGCTAAATTGTCCCTTAGTGTCAGGGAGACTAGCTAGGGTAGTAATACATGGGTTATGAGGGTAGGGACTGGGTGAGATTGTGGTCAGGATAGACTCGATGGGCCAAATGGCCTGTTTCTGTACTGTTGGATTCTATGTGTAAAATCTGGAAAGCAGGTGAAGTCTGTCTGATTAGTATGAAAGAACTATTCCATGAGTCAACTTGAAGCAGCTTTTAGATCTCCAAGCCCAGGCCACTAAAAGATTTGGGGGGGGGGGGGGGGTGGGGGGTGGGGGGAGGCGCAATTCTCCCTGCCCACTGGAGACATAAGTGGAAGCTGCTTAGCGGGATCCCCACTTGGGTGCCATGACCTCCGCATGTTTCTGGCTGTTGGAGTTCTGGCATCATCATCTCCGCCCTGGAAATTGGCATGCAGCTGATTGGAATGTTTAAATTCAAATGTGAATATCATTAGTATGCTCGAGACTGAAGTCTCCAGGTTTGCTAGTCTCTCCCCCTCCACCAGGATTGGTTCATTAGGCACATGAGCAAACTAGGAATAGAAGGATGCAAATGGATGGTCTAGTTAGAAATACATGATTGGTGTAGGTTTGGAGGACTGGAGGGCCTATTCCTGTGCTGTATTTTTTTTGTTCTTTCTTTATTACAGTAGGGTTTATAACAGCTCCCCACTAATGGGGAGCTGGAGGCCCTAAACCCCCTGGACTGAAGCAGGGAGGCCATGGAGGCCCCCGCATAATGTCAGGGGTTGGGGGTTGCCCCCTGGGCATTGCCAGATTGGCAGTGTCACTCTGACCTCCTGGCACTGCCCATGAGGCACCTTTGCACTACTCACTGGGCATTTGTGATGCACACATTGTGGGAGATTCATTTTGAAAATCCTGCTAAAAATAAAAATACTCCAGTTTTTACACAAATTCGGTACATTGAATTTTTTTGAGAGTCCCGCCTTTGAAGTCAAATTCAGATTTGTGTAAAAGCACAAAGTAAACTGGTAGGGATTGCAAGGCTGGATCAAAGGATCTTGTGGGCTGATATCCAGTTGCTTTGTCCAAATACAGTGCCTTGGCTGGTCGTGGAAAACTGAATAAACTTATCTTTTATATCAATTAAAGTACATGATGGTGGAATGAATCATCACAATGTCTTCCCTTCAAGGAGTTGAGATGAAGTCTAGTGGAAACTGATGAAATGAGAATCTGCTCTTTTATACAAGATGTACTAAGGAAGATTTAACAAGGTTCTCGATAAATATGGACCACACACACTGAATAGCATACCAATTTGGAAAATTCACTACTTACAATTGAAAACATTTATTCTATATGTATTGTCCTTATGTGATGCTTGTGTACCTTTGAGAGATGCTTTTAAAAGTTGTAAGTAGACATTTTCAGGTTTTTTTTTATGTTGTCGAGCCGTCTGCTAGAAGTCCTTTTATTGCTACTTCAGTGGCTTAAATGGGTCTTATTTATTTTTACTCTGGGCCTCAGGTATTTTCTGGGATTAGTTTTGTAACTCTGCATTGTTAGGAGAAAGATTTTTTGGCAGTCATGTGTTTTAGACAGTTTTTTTTTCCTAATGAATTTAAGGTTTAATTTTTCTGTTTGGCTACAGTTTTAGTTTAGAAGGAAGTGGACATCAGACTGAAAGCAGGATTTTTCTCTCTCTCCCTGCTATTGGAAATTCTGCTGGTTTCTGCCAGGCTTCTTGCCTTCATGGAGTGGAAAATCTGCTGTGGGTGATTAGCTTGCCTAGCTTCTCTCTTGCCCTGGTGGTTTGGGAATTCTTCTGCCTTCAAGCTGTTCTGGGAGTATCCAGAGGATTGCTAGAAGTTACAAGGCTGAGAAGTCAGGTTTCAATTTTCCAATCAAAGGACTCAGTTCCAGTATCACTTGAGCATTAGTCTTTGCTGTGTTAAACCTGTGGAATGGATTTTATCCATGGGCAGTTTTGTTTGATTGGAATATTTTAGATATATTTGTGAAAGGTTATACATTAGCATAGTGGTTTTGTTTTTGTTTGTAATTAAAAGTTTTTGCCAATTTTCTTTCACGCTAATATGTTTTTAAATAACTTTCATTTGGTAAAAGCTTCCTAGTGAATCATTTGAATCATACCTGAAGTTAAATATCTCATGCTCACTCTAGCCAAATTCAAAGTGCAAAACTTATGATCCAGACAGACTTCATAAAACACTTTGGAGTTTCTGATCTGAATTATAACACTTACAAGGTCATCATTGGAAAATTAGAATTTTTATTCTGCAACTTCCAATGTTTTCATGTGGAGATGTTTAGTAATGCCAACAAGTGTTAAAAATGAAAGATATATTACTTCAGCATCAACATCCCTTACGTTAACAATTCCTCAAAAATGTCCTTTCTTGTCCTCAAGAAAGATTGAAACAAAATAGAATAATGAAAAGAATGGAATCAATTGCAAAAGTGCATGACTTATCTTCAGAATTAAATGTAAATAAATATAGTAAATATATCCACATTAGGGCTAAACAATGTCCTAACTGTATTTTGTAATATTTCTCACGAACTGAGATGTTAGGTATGACAGGCTGGGATATCATTGTGTGGGAAATAGCTTTTTGCAATTATAAAGTTTAAAGTTTATTTATTAGTGACAAATAAGGCTTACACTAACACTGCAATGAAATCACTGTGAAATTCCCCTAGTCACCACAATCCAGTGCCTGTTTAGATCAACGCACCTAACCAGCATATCTTTCAGAATGTGGGAGGAAACCGGAGCACCCAGAGGAAACCCACACAGACATGGAGAGAATGTGCAAACTCTATACAGATAGTGACCCAAGCTGGGACTTGAAACTAGGTCCCTGTCATTGTGAAGCAGCAGTGCTAACCACTATGCCATCATGCCAGCCTCACTGATCAACACAATGTTGGCAACTGTGCAGAATAAAGCCAGATGCTAGAACTGGATAAATGTCTTAATAGCAACTTTACTAGACTGAGTTTTCCTTTAAAACAACAGCCAGTTCAGCTGCAAATTGAAACAGACCGAGAGCTAAGATGTTTCTATGCCTCTTGTGAGTCACAGAAATGATCTGAAGTGTTAACAATTGAATAATACTTTCTTGATCATTCTCCTGCTAACAATTTGAATTTTAGCTCTGAAAGGTTATCAATATTTGTGTAATATATATTTGCTTCTTCTTAATTAGTTCACTATCCAACAGTGGGTGCAAACCAAGGCTCTATGATTTCCTCTGTAGATTCAAAGAACCTTTGAATCTACCAAAGCCAGAATGAAGATCAAGCCTGTGCTGTTGATACCAATTTGATTCATACCAACAGGCCAACCAACTAAGCCAACCAAGCTACCAAAGAGTCTGAGTTACTGCAGCAACATACACTTTTACATGCACTGTATAACCTGGAGCTACAGACAGTGATAGTACTTTCCATCACATGGCTGACTAGGAATCTCTCCTGCTCTTCCACCCTCATGTTGGGAGGCTTATGTTCCTAATATTTAGCCATGTTATGAATGCATTTTCCTTGCCCATCAGGTCCTGGAATGGGATTTACATCCAGAGATTCTGGCTCAGAGGAAGGGATGCTATCCACTACACCATAAGATCTCTCATGTGTTTGTTATGAAAAAAAAATTGAAAATAAACATTTACAATTTGATGCCACAACTCAGTAAATGACCCTGTTGGCTTCAGATGGTTTCAGAGTTGAAATGGACATTGAATATTTTTGTTTGTGATATCGTTGACATCTTAGAAAATAGTGTCCAAAGACCTCCCTCCCCCCACTTCGACTGTATGCTGTTACAACCCAAATGTTTAATTCACAAATTGAATTGTTATTTATTAACAAAAGAACATTTCCCTAAAGAAAAATTGTATTTGGATGAAATGTTTAATTTTTCACAGGAACTTGATTCATCAATCTGGCTGCTATAAGTGATTGTGTTTGAAATACATTTAAAAGAACTTGGAGGTAATATTTATCCTAGCTTCCCCGATCCTGTTCAAAAAGGAAGGAGTAGCGTCCCAAAAATGCTGCATGGAAACCAAAATACTGAATCAATGCTGTGATCTCAACTATGCCAAATTCTGGGTGCATCCCAATTTGTGAGATCTGGGCTCGTACACTAGGAAAGTGGGAGCCTCACTGATATATTTTAATAGAGATGAGTTGATGCAGCTCCAATCCCCAGTTCTATTTCTATCTCTGCTACCATCAGTTTCCTCTGCTGCCCACAAGGCAGCATTATTACCACTCTCTCCCCCTTTTTCTTATATTTTCTCTCCCTTTGCTTCCCTTTTCCCTATTTTTCTTAATTTTACCTGTCTCCCACCCATCACTCTCCTCCCCCCACATCTTCATCTATTACACTTACCCTCTGATTTCAGTTTATCTGCCATTTAGCCATTAGCATCTCTAAGCCTTTCCTCTTGTTTTTGTGGCTACAACTCATTTTTCATTCCTTCACCCTGCAGTATAAATATATCCTACTTTCTATGCCTTTTAGCTTTGACAAAGGGCCATCTGGACTCAAAACATCAGCTCTTTTCTCTCCTTATAGATGCTGCCAAACCTGCTGAGATTTTTCAGCGTTTTCTCTTTTAGTTTCATATTCAGCATCTAGAATAGTTTGCTTTTATTACCACTGATATTTGGGGGAATTCTCTGTCAAATTCAGGTACAATTATAAGAAGTTTGGGAGACATTTTGCTGTCATTTGACACCAAGAGATTTCAATGTGCTTCTGGTTATTGTAAAATGTTTTGAGTTGCACTTTTCATTCATTGGGGAGTCTTTTGAGGATTCCACTCGGGTAAGAGAAGATGAAATAGGCAGAGAGTTGCAGCTGTCAGGAAATCAAATTGAAAAAAATGTCCTTGACGTAAACTGTCATTTCCCAATTTCGTCTGTAACAACAGGACAGCATGTGTCCAGTTCTCAGAGGAGTGCATAAGTTGGATTTGCTTCTTCAGGGGAGCTGTCACAGAGTTGTGTCACTTCCTGCAATAAGCCAAGAGTCACAGCTGCACTGAGTATTGCAGAGGGTCACTGCAGCTCTGAACCTCTTTGCCTCTGGTTCTTCCTACTTCCTCCAGGTTGCCATCAAGGGTTATCAGTCTGCAGTTCATGTGTGTATTAAGCAGGTGACTGATGCACTGTATACTAGAACAACAATGCTTCTATTGTTATCAATATATACAACATAGCTAGATAGAGAAAAGAGACCAGAGAATTGATGCAGGGATTACACTGCATGATTAATGCAACAAGTTATCTTTATAAGTGCACTAATGCATGGCTGCATGCCTGAGCATGGGTGAAAAACCATGAGGCTGGTACAAGTTCAAGCTAGCCAAAATTACTTAGAGGCAGTTAGCATTTTTAAAGAGGACGTGCACAGTCCAAAGATGGGTAGGCTAGGATGTTTGGCCATGTTAAATTGCCCTTTAGTGTTGAGGGATCAGCAGCATGAATATAGAGGTTGTCGATGCAGGCTCGATGGACCAAATGGCTTCCTTCTGCCATGGGTGATTGGTGATGGCAATCTTCAGAAATCAGTTTCGGTAATGGAAAAGATACAGGAACAGCACAATGTGACAGAGAGCATGTTCCCAGGTTCTTTGATGCAGAATCGAATCAACCACAGTTCGCAAACAAAGATTCAAGTTTCCGGATACATTTGCATCTTCAAAAAATCATAGAATTCTACAGTGCAGAAGGAAGCCATTTGGTCCATCGAGCCTGCATCGACAACCTCTATATTCATGCTGCTGATCCCTCAACACTAAAGGGCAATTTAACATGGCCAAACATCCTAGCCTACCCATCTTTGGACTGTGGGAGGAAACTGGAGTATCTGGAGGAAACCCACACAGACACGAAGAAACATGCAAACATCAGACAGACAGTGACTTGAGGCCGGAATTGAACCCGGGTCCTTGGCATTGTGAGGCAGCAATGCCAACTACTGTACCACCTTCCTGTAGCTCAGTCCACAAAGAGGGTCTCATTTGATAGTGATATTCTATGTGCTGCAGAAATTTGCCCTGCAACGTGGACAACACGTAGAATTACCTACAGATAGGGATAAGGATGATGAGGGAAAGTACATTGGTGAAACACAGGAAGCAAGAGATTAAAAATCTGCCTGTAGGGTTTTCTAGGGCTCTGAATGACTTGTTTTATTTTTTGCTGAGTGTGTAACTGAAAATTAAGAAGAAGGTGAAGAGGATGAGAGGATTTCCAGACACCCTGCTTTGCCTCCCCACCATTGCGAATGCTGTATACCAATCACCGCCATACCATTAAAAATGGCCTCTTCAGTTAGTGGTGGCAATGGAAAGTGGCAGGGCCTTTCCCTGTGCTGCTTGTTGTTCCTTTGTTGTATGCCAAGAGGATGGAATTGTATTAACAGGTACCCCTTTTAAAGGTTGTAAAGGTGCGTCAGGCAGCTTTGTACAGTATGCGCGATGACAGGAAGAAGCAGCAAGTAATCACACGACAGAGAAGCAGTTGTGAGGGCAGTGGCAGCTTTTGAAGATACAAGGGCATCAAAAAGAAGGTGCAGTACTCTGCTTCCAGCTAATGTAAGATGCAGAGAAGGGAATTATTGATAGGTTAAATTAGATTCATGCAGGGCTATACACACAGTTTGAGAGTTGTGAAAGGTATTCTAACATTGGCAGCTGCAACCAGCTCATAAAGTTTCTTCCATACTGGGTACAATATCAATGATATTTTCTGTCAGCTGTGTCCATACATAACAGGATGATCTACCACCTTTTCACTTATTCAACCATCCCCAACATTGTACTAAAGAATCTGGAAGCACTATTCAAAGACTGAGCTGCATAATTTTAGTCATCATTGCCCTACGTGTTAAAAAAGAATCTACTGTTTAATGTGCTGCAGCTGATTGTGAAGTGTTGGCCGCCATCTTGTCAGATTTCCTAACTGAAGAATTACGAGCAGCCTTGAGTATGTGGGGCTAGGATCTTACCGAGTTAATGTAAATTAGATCTGACCATGGAAACAATGTACGTATCACACTGATTCTTTCAGGTGGATACAACAGCTTCCTGTCCTGCCACCTGCTTGATATGTGTGCAAATGTATAGGAGCCAGAGAACTTCTTCGCCCCCATTTGAATAAATAGTCTTTAAAAAATTCAAGAACTTTTTCCTAATCTATGCAATTATATGTAACCTAACTTTTATCCGTGAGTTATTTGTAAAATGTTTCCACTTTGAAGAGATCTTGTCACTCAGTGGGTGGCATCTCTACATCCGAAGCAGAAGCTCCAGATTCAGGTGCCACTCCCAGGATTTGATGGCTATGGAAAGTGCATTTATAACATGGTCAAATAAAGTGACAGTTCCTCTTTGGAGTCATCAGCTTCCAATGCTGCAATGTACCCACTGAGTACTGTAGCACACTGATTCATGGTTGGGTGAGCCAAAGGGAGACGAGGCATTAATTTGTTCTGCAGGGAGAATCCCTGAGATGGCTGACTAGTTGGTTTTTAATGGGGGGAACCAACCCTGTGGAGGAGTGATCTTCTTCTGATTTACCTTTCCAGAAGAATGTACAAATATCACCTTGTTCCTCACATCGGCTTCCTTTGCCTGCCGGGGGGGCCTGACTTCCAGCAGTGATGTGAACTTCAAAACATTTGAAATCTAGGGCAAAGATAGCAGTACGCCTCCACTCCAGTTTGTCACTAACGTTCCAGCTAGTCATTGTTGGGTTGTCCTGACATTCCAGTTCCTGAACTTCATTGCGAGGAATGAAAAATATCTGTGCGTGAGTTCTTTTAATATGGAGTCACCGCTGCACACCAGCTACCACATGGTTTTAAAGTAGTAAGGCCTTGGTCCAGTGGTAAAGGATTCTACAACAACTGGTGATCAGGTTCTGCTGCGTGGGCCTAGGACATATCAGCACACATATTCCTACTGTCCTCCTTTCTCCTTCCCATAGGAAATCTCTCCCTGCGATTCATGCAGTGCAATGGTGGCTTCACAAAGGTGGCACTAGACTGTGAGTTTATTTGTAAAAGTTTGATTTTGTTCCGAATGCAACAGCCCGAGACCTGTTTTCCTCTTGTGCTACTGCACATTGAATTTACTGCTCTCCTCCCATTCTGCTCCAATGAAATCCTGCTGTTTCTCTGCGTTTAACAGACAAAGCTGCTAGTCAATTTACACACTGCAACTCACACATTTTTATCCTGTATTCCTGCCAATCACCCCACTCTCTATCTACAAATATATATCTCCCTGTAACTCTCTCAGAGTGGCAGTCAGTGGCGGATCGTAACTTACCTGAACTCACACTTCTTTCGCCCAATGTTCCTGACTTAGGCTGGGTGAGACTGAAGAAGCAAAACAGGTCAGTGGCTCTACCAACAAAGTACAAAAGGAGTGGAGTGAAAGAAGACACATTCCCTTTTTAGAGCACTAGCTGGGGACCATCGGGAACTGCAAATTTCCGCAGCAAATGAATGGGATGAGAGGTTCAGCCATTGGTTGTGGCAGAGGTGGTGGTCTAGTCATTGGTGGGGAGGGGTGGGGGAAACATCTGGATACCACTGGGTTGGGTGGGGTAAAGAGGGGTCCAGATATTGGTGCGGGGGGAAGGGGGGGTCTAGTCATTGCAGGGGGCGGGTGTTGGGGTGCGATATTGTGTCAGGTCAAGTGCAGGGGTGATATTGGTCTGGGTGTTTAAGATAGTTCCTCTAAATTGGAGATATGTCTTTTCTCTCTAACTCCTTCAGCTGGCAGAACCATCTGAAGTTAGTGCTTTAAATCACTTTGTCAGATGGTTCCATACCCAATGCAATCATTCAGGGAAAGGTAGCGCTTCTGGACAGTTGCTGGGTAAACACTCACCTGGGAACTTCCTAGAGAGATTCCCCAGCATTTCTTTGGGATATCTCCCCACATCTGTTGGATTGTTGATCTGCACCTGTGGTAAAGAACCCTTGAATTTCCTCGCCTGCTCAAAAGAGCCAGAGAAAGCTGGGGTAAGTGACCTGCCCCATTACGGTTGTCACCCCTGTGTGTTCCTGCCAAGTTGGGGGAAGTGAATATTAAAACCAAATCCAGAACATCATCTATTAAAGCAGCTGCTGGAAGAATGCCATATTAATGTGCTGGATGTTCACATTATGATTGGCACAAACTGTAATTCCTAGGTTCAAAAGAAGACATTTGGTCAGATTTAAAAAAGGAACGATAGTGATTTAAAAATTGCATCTGATTCTAGGTTTTATCTTAAATGGCTGAAGATAATAAATCCTGATGCAAAAAAAATTGATGCAGTTATATGTGCTGTGCAGCTAATGTATATTTGTATAGTTTATTAATTATGTTTAATTTGAAAGTATTCCAGGTTTCAATTGGATTCTGTTACAATGTCTGTATAAATTAACACATTATTTTATTAAATTAAAAAAGAATGAAGCAACTGTCAATTAATTTGCAAAAACAAAGATTAATTTTGACAAGGCATAATGTTCTCAATTTATTCTCACATTTGGTGTTGGCAGTCTTTATTTCCAAAACATCACTGAGTTCCAGCTTCTGGAAAACAGATTTCATAATGTAATTTTGTGTAGTTTGTCGGTGGCACAGTGGTTAGCACTGCTGCCTCACAGTGCCAAGGTTCGATTCTCGAATTGGGTCACTCTCTGTGCAGAGCCTGTATGTTCTCTCTCTATCTGAGTGCGTTTCCTCCGGGTGTTCTGGTTTCCTTCCACACTTTAAAAGACATGCTGGTTAGGTGCATTGGCCATGCTAAATTCTCCCTCAGTGTAGCGAAACAGGCACCAGAATGTAGTGACTAGGGAATTTTCATAGTAGCTTCACTGCAGTACTATGCAAGCCTATTTGTGACACTAATAATAAAACCTTGTACTTTGTGAACAATTAAAATAATGGTTTTTAATGAGCTACAGTTTCAAAATTTAAATCAAATTTAATGCCTCTTTTGTAAACTTCGATTTTAAATCCACTGTTTTCTCTTTTGGAAGTAGCAACACATATCAATGGATCATTAAGCAACAAAGCAAAATTAATCTTGGATTGAGAATATCTTAGAATACACACAAATTTTCTCAGCAATGAAGATCAGATTGTTTAATTCATGCCACAGTATTTTAAGACAGTAAAGGTTATAATGTCAGCACTAAGGCAACTTTTGCTTTGTTGTCCTTTAAGTTTAATACGCATTTTCTTAGATAGCATAAGAATAGTCAGTGAGTACCAAGGCTACAGATTAGGAGGTATTTGTAAAAATCAACATTAACTTAGTTCCTTCAGTGAGAGACATGCCCCTGTCCAAGGGAGCTGGACAATTCAGTTGGCTAGATGTCTAACATGTGGTTCAGGATAACACCAGTGACTCAGTTTTGATTCCCATGCTGGCTAAAGCAGACTTTGGGACTTGTCTCCTTGCTCTGTCCCGAGTGTGGAAAGCAAACCACCACTACCAAAAAGTGCCAAAGAAAACAGCTCAGGTTGAAGCATTAGTAGATAATGAACTATTTACCTGGCATTGGGCCATCTCATCCTTATACTAGAAATGCATTGGTTCTAGTTGAGGAAAGACTAAAAATGGTTAAAATATATTGGAATGCAGATGAGCAAAAATTGGAGAATTAATTTGTGAAATTAATTAAAACAAGCTGATACAACAGACGTTTTGAGACTTTGAAATAGCCTTAGTATTAGTACCTGATGAAGGAGCAGCGATTGAAAAGCTTGTGGTTCCAAATAAACCTGTTGGACTTTAACCTGGTGTTGTGAGACTTCTTAATATTAGCAGGCGGCTATAACTGCCAGTGATTCATTGTAAACAGACTATACATGACCAAGCATTTTACAGACACCCCTGTTGGTGAGATTCTCTGGTTCCACTGAAGCCAGCGGACTTTTGAATGGCTTGCCGAATTTTACTAGTCCTCTCCTATTGCAACGGGCCCATAAAATTCCACCCATTGTTACCAACAGAGACAAAATTAGAATGAACTTAATGCAGTCCAATTATATCAGAAATCAAAAAATCCCTACAGTCTATAAATGACCATTCAGTTCATCAAGTTTGCACCAACACTCTGACAGAATGTCTTACCCATGCTTTCACCTCCCCCATTCACATAACCCCACACAAATTACAACAGCAAAGCTCAAGTGATAACGAAATATTTGTAAAACAGTGAAGTTAATTTACAGCATTAAGCCTACTACACTCAATATTTTGTCTAATTGATGCAGAAGTTTTTAAGTTTCTTTGCACATTGTTAGGTCGCAGGCTTTCTGAGCAAGGAGGTTGACAAAGGGTTAACAAAGCAGAATGCTATCTCAAAATGGTGGGGCACTACAGAGTGTGATTAATTGCATTACTTTTTCATAGAACTGGGACAGTTATGGTGAACCAAATGGCCTCTTTCTATGCTGTAAGATTCCATGATTCTGCTATGTAGTCCTGCACTTTCACAGTAATGGAGTACATGTGTATAAATCATTCTGTAACAAAGGAAGACTTTCATTTATGTAGTACTTTCCATGAAAACTGGATGTTTCAAAGCACTTTAAAGCCAATGAAATATTTTTAAAAAGTGCTGGCACTGTTATTATATCGGAAATGCTAATATGCAAATTCCCACAAAAGCAATGTATTAATGAACAGTTCATCTGTTTCTGTTTTGTGACGTGAGTTGAAGGATAAATGCTGGCCAAGACATCAAGTGTAAATCCCTTTGTCTTCTTTGTACAGTGCCACAGGATCTTTTATATATGAAATACAATGTTAAGTTACAGGCAGTTTTAAGCCATGTTGCTTAACTATTTTTATACTCAACTTCCATATGGAAAGCAAAATCCAAAGGAAAAGTACAAATGCAAGATGGCTGGTCAATGAACAGCAGTTTTCTGAAGCACCAGGGACCATAAATTAGAATAGAATCCCGACAGTGCAGAAAGAGACCACTTAGACCATCGAGCCTGCACCAACCACAATCCCACCTAGGCCTATCCCTACAACCACATTTATTTACCCTACCGATCCCTCTGACAATAAGGGGCAATTTATAATAGCCAGATCTGCACATCTTTGGACTGTGGGAGGAAACTAGAGCACCTGGAGGAAATCTACACATCATAGGAAGAATGTGCAAACTCCTCAAATAGCCATCCAAGCTTGGAATCGAACCTAGGTTCCTCTGAGGCAGCAGTGCAAACAATTGTGCTACCAAGTTGCCCTAATCCTTCAAACCAAAGGTGGCAAGTCAGGTGGAACTTGTCATTCCAGTAGAAGTAGAAGTGTGGAATAAGTCACCACGGAAAGCCACCAAAGTGAGTTGAGTTCAAGAGATTATTGGCTTGATTCTAGAGCAAAAAGAAACTGAGAAATGTTGTGGAAATGCAAATGCACATAGAAAGGAAGTGTGATCTTTATCTTGTTCCTAAAACATTTATGTTCTAACTTTATGGGTTACTTTCTCAATAATTCTGATTGTGGATGGATATCAATAATACATTTAAAATAATTGTTTCAAAGAAGAAGAAAATCAAAAGAGGTAAAACTAGCCTGAAATTATGCTGTGGGGAACAGGTTCAGGTACAGGGAAGTGGTTGTTTATAATAGCAAATTGGTTAGTGAATTGATTAAATAGCAGGAAGGGGAATTTCTGCTGAACATTATAATGGCTCCAACCTCTTATTCCCACAATGCACCTTCAAAGGTCTTGTGTGGTGAAACTTGTGAGTGTGAAGGAAAATGATTTGGAAGGATCAGTTGCAGAATAAGTACCTTAAAAAAGGCTTCAACATTTAAAGAGACAGGTCAAACCAAAACAATTCAATCAGCAGACAGGATTCTCTGATATTTTCTATTATTGTTTTTACCTGCTCCAATTACTCTCTCTATGCGAATTCTGGAGGGGTCTATTTCTTTCGCAAATTCGTGCACCGCTTGAGATGGGTCTTCATAAGTATCGGGATCAATGTAGGTTCTCATCCCTGGAAATCTGACTGGAAAGAATGACAATAGAATTTGTCATTTGCTGAGAATGAAATAAACCCAACATGACACAGAAATTCTCTTTTGATTCACACTGGCGGGTTTTGTTCTCGTTGTCTTTTCTCTAAGTGTTTATTCTTGGCACATTCGGGTATCTTGGAAATTGAATTTAAAAAGTGTGCATCATAAAAGTCTGTTTAATGGGAATTTACTTCTTCTGCTAAAGGTCCCTGCAAATTTATTTTGTGAATTACAGTTGTTCGCTGATTAGAAATCCAGCAATGCTGAAGTAATTGTGGTGGTTTAATTGACTCCACAGCCTTGCCTTCTGTATATATTTAGTTTGCTGCATCCATGATTTTGGTGGAATTTGATCATCAAGAGTATGAAACACCACATATTAATTTGAGTACTGTCTTCTGCTACTTTCAGAATATTGAGCAAACCTTATAAGCCTGTAATTTCTGCAGGGATTCTCTTGATCGCTTACTGGAACTCTGGTTAACCAACTGAATGGACATCAGAAACATTTAGAAATGGCCAATTTTCTTCTTTTTTTCAGATCGCTGCTCAGAACGCTGCAAAAAAAAGCTCCTCCATTTTTTGAAACCATGCTATCAAGAACAAATTCTTTTCCACCACCATTTTGTTGTCCATTAATAAGTATATTCTTCAAAGGTTGGATGAAGAAATGCAAATGCAAGAAGTTGCCATGTTACATGAAAAAAATCAGAACATGCCATCAGTTGTCAACAACAGATTTCAGCTCAGTGAAAAGTCAGATTGATGGAACAACTACAAATATTGTCTTCCACATCACTCTGTCTGAATGACCAATGCCTTTCCATTGGGATAACCCTCCAATGGAAATGCACTCACAGAATAACACTATTTAATATGGATAATTCCGCATGGTTTTGCTCAGGACCAGAAAGATAGATGATTCTGAAACAGTGAGATGGTTCAGTAATACTCTTCATAAGATTAGAGGAACAATATATTTTTATGTTAGCAAAGCATTTTTATGCCAAAGCAATCCCAATCGAATATATCTTCAATGCATAGTTGTGATATCTCATGTATGTACCTGAGTGGCAAATTAAATGTTGTAACAATTTATTCTCATTGAGAATTATCATTGGGATAGGCAATAAACTAACTGCTTTGTCTTTTGTGTGATGTTGTTATAGATTTACCTCGTAGCAACAGTAAAATGAATTTAAAAAGGCCTGAAAGGTAGAAATTTCCCTAGCAACAGCAATCACCAGCATTTCTCGAGAGGGATGCCACAAAAGTGCTCAGGGCATTGCTTAGCATGAGAGCATCTAAAAATGATCAGGTGTGAATTGCTTAAGGAGTAGAAACGGGATTATTTAGATGACTGCTGCAGAAATGTTAAGTTCTCCAAGCAGAAATAGTTCACCTAATTGACTGGGTTATAGAAAAGCTAAGCTCCACCAAGAGAAGGAGTTCAAGATGTGAGGGCAGCCAACTCTAGTGTTCGAAATAACAGAAAGGGAAATAGTATAATTGTTGCCTCCCTCAGAAGCAGACAGGCAAGTCCACACCTTACAGCCAGAAGTCAGTTTGCAACTCGCAGCTCAGAGGCTAGAACCTATTTCACAACTAAGAGGTCATGTCTCATCTTTTACTTCTCAGAGATACTATAGTGTTGCATCTAAGTCTTAGACTCAAGGCATGACAGGAAAACTTCATAAAGACAATCTCATTATCTTCACTGGACCAGGAAACTATGTTTCCCAGACTTGATCATCAGCCCTTTATGATGGGGATTTGACTTACAGGGGCAAATTTTCCCATTTCACCTGCCACAGGAATTGTAGCGGGTGAGGGATGGACTATGGAAAGATTTGCTGACCTCAGGTGGGATTTTCCAGTTACGGGATGAGCCTGGCTGGAAAATCTTGATGTAGAAATGCCGGCATTGGACTGGGGTAAACACAGTAAGAAGTCTCACGATATCAGGTTAAAGTCCAACTAGTTTATTTGATAGTAATCCCACAAGCTTTTGGAAATGGTGCTCCTTCGTCAGATGTGTAGAACCTTCTGTTTCTAAAAGCTTGTGGGAATACTATCAAATAAACTGGTTGGACTTTAACCTGGTGTTGTGAGACTTCTTACTGTGGAAAATCCTGTCCATAGATTTATTTAATTTGAATTTTATTTGGGAAAAGTAAGTCTTAATGAGTTCAGGGATTGTAGATGTATTTTGGAAGATGGGATAATTTCGACATAAACTGTGTTTAGTTATTCATGAACTTAAGTGTCTTAGGGTATTGTAGTCCTTTTGTGTGTACATTTTTCTTTCTCAGTTAATAAATACTCTTTAATAATTGTGATATGATGACTAGATAATTCCTCGCTGGGGTTTTACCTGACTCCTCACAATACTTAAAAAGAAAACTATACTCCATCACAAACTGGTGGTTCAAGTTGGGACACCCTTCACAGATAACATCAGTGTAGTTTGTGACAGTGCAGCAGTATAAAAACAGTGAAGAGTTGGATGGCTGATACCAAAATTTCATAGCGAGCAGGAGGTAACTAATCATGAGGGAATGAATCATCTTCTAACTGGTTCTTTTCCTTCCTACTGTGATAGTGGCATTAGAAAAGGAAGACAGACAAGAGAATAATGAAAACAAAAATGATGTAAGCTATTCTTTTTCAGTTGTTCCTATCAATGTCTTTTGGATTGGTCTCTCCCCCCAAGCATATGGAGTAAAAAGAATGACAACTTTGTACAACTGGTGGCCAGTAGGAGATAGAAAATCAAAAATCTGTCAGCATCCTTTTCTTACTATTACTGTATAACTATCACACATCAGATGGCAACAGACTGTCCCCAGTTGCTACCAGCAAGAACTCCAACCTAGACTTTTGACTGCCTTTAGAATTATTTCAATTGGATATAACTTGTTCTATACCTGAACTTAAAAAAGCTTTTCAATATAAATAATATAAAAAATCCTTTCTCCAGCAGTTTTTAATAATGCAATCAATATAAAAAATCCACTTTTTCATTAAAAAAAGTCCCAGTACAATCTAGCCAATGATGGCTAAGTAAAAGCAAAGGGATAAAGTAAGACAGAACATTGTGAACTTCTTCTTTGTTCACTTATGGGATGTGGGCATTTGTTTCTGGCTAGGCCAGCATTTGGGTGCAAATTTTGCTGTTCCACCCACCATAAGAATCATAGCAGGCGAGTTGCAGCCATAAAAAGTTCCGTTGACTTTGCGCAGGATTTTCTGATTTCGGGGCGAATGTGGCCTGATAACCCCGCCCCTTATTTTCCATCCGTAGTTGCCCTTGAGAAGGTGCTGGACACCAGTAGTAAACAATTCATTTATATTATGGAATCCGTACTGTGCAAAAGGAGGCCATTCAACCCATCGAGTCTACATCGATAACAATCCCACCTAGGCCTTATCCCTGTAACTACACATATTTACCCTGCTAATCCTTCCAACCTATGCATCCCAGGATAATGGCTGATACCAAAGCTTCATAGCCAGCAGGAGGTAACTAATCGTGAGGGAATGAAAGGGCAACTTAACATGGATAATCAACCTAACCTGCACATCTTGGACTGTAGAAGGAAACCAAAGCATCTGGAGGAAATCACATGCAGACACGGCAAGAACGTGCAAACCACACAGACAGTGTGGTTTCCCAAGACAGACAGTTCAATTCCTAAGCCGGGAATCCAACTCAGGTCTCTGGAATTGTCAGGCAGCAATGCTAACTACTGTGCCACCATGCCGCCTCTAAAAACTGTTATAAGTTCCATTGTATCTGCAATGTAATGCTTATACTATACCTGTCCTGAGCATTAGTATCCTTTAATCTGTGAACTGCTGAGGATTAAATGAAAAGCCACGTATCACTCTCAAATGATGATATCTGGTACTAGATAGTATTGTAACTAACTTGACAGAGGAAATTCTTTGCCTTGATTTTACAAATTATTGAATTGGGTATTTGCAGACTTCAAATTAAACATTTCTCACTGGTTTAATTCCTACATTAATTTGTATATGATTAACACTAGATTCCAATGTTTACTTCAGTCAAAGCTGACGAGAAATAGAGACTTCTTAAAATTCTTTCATGGGATGTGGAAGTCGCTAGCTGGGCCAGCATTTGTTGCCCATCCCTTATTATCTATGAACTGAGTGGCTTGATAGGCCATTTCAGTCAGCAGTTAACAGCTGTGGGTCTGGAGTCATATGTGGGCTAGACCTGTTAAGGATGTCAGATTTCTCTCCCTAAAGAACATTAGTGAACCAATGGGTTTTAATGAAAATTGGCAATGGTTTCACAGTCATCGTTAGCTTTTCAATTCCAGATTTTTTATTGAATTCAAATTTCACCATCTGCTATGGTGGGGTTCGAACCCAGTCCCTAACACATTATTCTGGGTCTCTGGATTACTAGTCCAGTGAAATTACCACTGTGCTACTACCTCCCCCACTAGTACCCATATTAAATACTTTTATGAAAATCTGAAATAAAAGCAGAACATGTTGGAAATAGTCAACAGTTCAGGCAGCATTTTTGGATAGAGAAAGATAGGATTTTTGTTTCTGTCCAGAACTCCTCATCAGAATCCCTGACAAAGTGTCACAGACCTGAATCGTTAATTCTAACTTCCTCTCCTCACAGATGCTGCCTGATCTGCAGAGTGTTTCTAATGATTTTGGTTGTGCCCCCTCCCCAAAAGTAGATTTGTCCAAATAATATAAAAAAAGTTGCTATCAGAAGTGGTATTTGTCCAAATCTAGAATTGGCAACATACTTGGAAAACATTGACGTTTCCAATTGGCTAAGTTAGATCTGTCAATAGTATCCTGCATTTTGCATAAATGTTCTTTCATTTAACAGATGTTCTGTGAATTTTTTGGAGGAGCTATAACTATGCCAATACATTAATCTGAGAGTGCTTCTCCTCAAGAGATTAGATCTAGATAGCCATTTAATCATTACCCTTCAATAGCCGAATTGGCTCTCAGTGCCCTTGCCAATAGGAAAATCGGAAAGTTTTCCGCTGATATTAGCAGTGCCTGTCAGATGGAATTCAGCCATCTGATTGATGCAACTTATATAGATGGAAACATGGTGGCATTTCTGAGATCAGGGTACTACTTTTAAAGGATGCCCTGAACTCAGCATTCAGATAGAGGCCCCCTGCCCCCCAACAATGAAAAGGTTGATCCCGGCAAACCAGGAGAGCATTCCCAAAACTGCATTACAGGGGGGGAGCCTTTACTCAACTCCACTGCTTAGCTTTTGCTATCAATTTGTTTTCAACTGACCTACCAGCATACCCATCAGAAATCCATCAGAGTCCATAGAAATTACAGTTTGAAACCAGGGAATCCATCCCAATCATCCCAATCTATCTATGTCCATTTGTAAGGTTCTTATTTCCTCATTGCAACTTACTGTCCCTCCGCAAATTTGCTATAGGAGCCTTCTATCCCTGTATCCAAATCATTAACATAGATTGTAAATAGCTGGGGCCATGGACCGAACCCTGTGGCATCCCACTAGTTACTACTTGTCATCCAGAAAGAAGGCCATTTATCCCAACTCTCTGTCTTCTGTCTGGTGGTGGCAGCGGCACAATTGGCCAACGGTGGGATATTCTGGTCCCACTGTTTTACGCACCCACTGCCGCTGGGAAATCCCTGGCAGGGGGTTTGGCATCAGCAGGACCAGTGAGAATGGCCAGATAATTCCACCCGATATATTTCAATCATATCACCTCTCATTAATCTAAATTCCGAAGGGCCTGTTCTGTGCTGTAATGTTCTATGTTCTATGTTCTAAATACAGACCTGATCTGTTTAACTTTTCCTCCTAAGCCACTATCTTCGTACCTGGGATCATCCTGGATCATCCTCTGTACTGTCTCCAATGATAGAAGATATTAAATAGGGGACCAAAACTGTACATAGCTAAATCCTTTTGAATAAACTTATAGTTACATGGGGTGGAATTTTCAGGTCCTGCTAAAATTCCTGCGCAAAGTGAACATACTTTTGGCCGTTCTCCAAATTTTCCTGTCCTGCCTGCATTTAATCCCACAATGGATGGGACAGGAAAATCCCAACCATGGTCTTTGTCCCAGTAGCAGTCTTACTATGGTTTTGTACAGACTCTCTATTACATCTTGGCTTTTAATGTTACCTTAATTTTTAATAGTCTATCAATTTGCATATTGTTTTTAATCTGTTGTTAATCTAAAGCCCTCTCCATTTTTCAACATCATGTAACCTTGCTCCGTGCAAAATGTAACTATTTTATTTTTTGGCAAACTGTACCTTTCACTTTAATATGGAATTCTATCTGATCCCTTTTTTCTCTATCACCATGTTTTTAACTTCATTTAGAAACTTCCTTTAGTCCTCAGAATTATTTACTTTGCCTAATTTGACACTGTCTCCAAATTTGAAAATCACTTCCTATAACCCTACATCCATATCATTGATCCTATAGGTGGGATCTACATTGGACAGCTTATCTACTCTGCCAGATTACCCCCGACTGACTTTAAAATTAGACAGCTTGTCTATTTATATACATGTCTTTGACAGGCGAGCAGCATGTGTGATGAAACAGTTGATAAGTGCCCATTACATTCAGCTAGAGTCAAAAGTTGGTACTTGGAGGAACTTTAAGCTGTCAGGTTAGTCATTTTAGCACGAGCTGAGTTTGTCAGCAGCACAGTAATCAAGTGCAGTGCTGCTGGAGAACAGATGCAGATGCGTGGGTAGGGAAGGTAACATATTGGAGATTTTCAGTAGCAATCAGCATGTAATTTGAGAACTCTATTATAGGTCTGATCCTATTATCCATCAGGGCTGTTCCATATTATAATAGAATCATAGAATGGTTACACAGCATAGGAGACCACTCAGCCATTGGTGCATATCCTTTCCTTGTAACCCAGAATGTTTATTTTCTTCTCAGAAACTTACTCAATTTTCCTTTGAACGCTACGATTGAAGCTACCTCCATCAGACTCTCAGGCCGTGCATTCCAGATTCTAAACATTCACTGGATAAAAAGGTTTTTCCTCACCTTACCTTTGGTTTTTTTGCCAATCATCTTAAATTAGTTTCCTCTGGTTCTTGACCTTTCTGTCAGTAGGAACAATTTCTCTCTAGCTATTTTATCCAGATGTCTCATGATCTTGAACATCTCTATCAAATCGATACTCAACTTCTCTTATGTAAGAACAAACTCAGCTCCTTCAATCTGTTCATATAACTGAAGTCTCTCTTCCCTGGAACTATTTTGTAAATTTATGCAATGCCCTTGCATTGGAGAAGCCTTCTTCTCTTTACTAAAGTGCAATGTCTAGCATTTGATACAATGCTCCAGTTGAACCCAAACTAATGTTTTATAAAGGTTTTGCATAACTACCTCTATACCTCCACTTATAAAGCCTAACAGCCCATATACCTTTCTAACCACTTTCTAAACCAGCCCTGTCACTTCCAACAAATTATGCACATGTATCTCCAGGCCTCTATGTTTCTCCATCCCTTTAGAATTGTATTCTTTATTTTATAATGATTCCCCTCATTCTTCTTACCAAGTTGTTGTACATTCCAACAGCCTGCATATCTCCTCCTGAAATCAATCACTATCCTCACAGTTCACAATACTTTCAAGCTTTGTATCACTTGCAGATTTTGAAATTGTGCCCTCTACCCCAAAGTCTAAGTGATTAATATACATCAACAAAAGCAGTGGCACTAACACTGACCTAGAGAACTGTATATCTTCTTCCAATATGAACAAAAATACATTCACTACTATTCTGTTTCCTGCCACTCAGCCAATTTCATATCTATTCTGACACTGTCTCTTTTATTCCGAAGATTTCAATTTTGTTGACAAGTTTACAATGTGACACTTTATTAACTGGTATTTTGAACACCACATTAACTGTTACCCTCATCAACCCTCTCTGTCATCTCATCAAAACATTCAAACAACTCATTTAAATATGATTTGTCTTTAACAAAATCATGGCTGGCCTTCGTTAATTAATCCATATTTGTCCAAATGGCCATTAATTTTGCCTTGGATTATCATTTCTGAAGGCTTTTCAATCATTTTAACCAGAGGTTAAACTGATAGGACTATAGATGCTGGGTTGATTGTTACATCCTATCATGAACAATTTATATTGTAATAATGAAATTACTATTTGCAATTTTCCAGTCTACCTCAGTTCTACCTCAGAACCAAAGCAAAATTGGAAATTTATGGACAGTACCTCTGTAACTTCCACCCATACTTACTGAAGCATCTTTTAACAAATCTCATCTCATCCTGGTGACTTGCCAACTTTAAATACAGCCAGCCTTTCTAAGACTTTTTTAATCAATTTTTAGCCCATCCAGTAACTCAGTTACTTTTTCCTTCACTATGACTTTAACATTTCTTTTTCGTGATAAAGACACATGCAAAATATTCATTTAGTATCTCACTCGTGCCCTCTGCCTTCTTGTGCGGATCCCAATTTGGACCAATCCATTCTCTTACAATTCTTTTGCTATTTATATGCAGCCATAGATGTTTGGACCGAGGACACTACCCTGAGGAATTTCTGCAGAAATGTCTGAGGACTGAAATGATTGACGTCCAACTAACACAACTATCTTCCGTTGTGCCAGGTATGACTCCAACTAGTGGAGAATTTTCTCTTAGATTCCAATTGACTCCAATTTTCTTAGGGTTCCTTGATACCATATTCAGTTAAATGCTACCTTGAGGTCAAGGGCAATCACTCTCACCTCAGCTCTGGCATTCAGCATATTGTTCATGTTTGAACAAGGCTGTAATGAGGTCAGAAGCTGAGTGATCCTGACTGAACTCAAACGGAGCATCTGTGAGCAGGTTAATGCTGAATAAGTGCCACTTGATAGCATTGTTAAAGATCCGCTTCCATCATTTTGTTTATGAATAAAGAGTAGACTGATGGGATGAGAATTGGTGAGGTTGGATCTGTTCTATTTCTTGTGTTTACAGGACACACATGGAAAATCTTTCCACACTATCAGGCAAATGCCAGTGCACTAGAACAGCTTAGCAAGGGATGTAGCAAGTTCTGGAATACCAGACTTCAGGACTATTGCTGGAATATTGTCTGGACCCATAGTCTTTGAGGTAACCAGTCCCTTCATCCATTTTTTGATATCACATGGAGTGAATCAAATTGGTTGACGACTGGCACTTATGATGATAGGAACTTTTGAAGGAGGCCGTGTTGAACCATTCACTCAGGACTGCTGGCTGAAGATTGTTGGAAGTGTTTTAGCCTTATATTTTGCAATGATGTACTGGGCTCCGCCATCATTGAGAATGGGGTTGTTGTGGAGCCTCCTTCTCCAGCCTGGAAAGGTCTACCAGGACAGGTGGACCTTGCTAAAATATTTCAGGGATTGAGAGAATACCTCAATGTGGAGGCACTTTAGGACGTGTGCATTTAAATAAAAAGTTCTGAGGCTTGAAGCTGTTAGCACCCCCTCCAAAGTGGAGGGTTCACCTTTCTGGAGGAATTGTTTGAGATATGGGCATGTCGAGGGTGGCACAATGGTTCGCACTGCTGCCTTACAGCGCTAGGGACTCGAGTTTGATTCATGGTTTGGGTCACTGTCCATGTGGAATCTGCATGTTCTCCCTGTGTCTGCGTGAGTTTCCTCCCACAGTCTGAAAGATATGCTGGTTGGGTGCATTGGCCATGCTAAATTGTCCCTCAGTGTACCCGAACAGGCACTGGAGTGTGAGGAACTAGGGGATTTTTACGGTAACTTCATTGCAGTGTTAACGTAAGATTACTTGTGATACTAATAAAAGAAACTTTAAATGTTCTTTTCTGAATACTACCATTTCATTGGGACATGAAGCCTCTGGATTTGATCTCCTACCCTCAAACCGCACTGTCACCTCCACAGCGATCCCTGCATGTGGCAGATGGACTGCACTGCCAGCAGCAAAATCTGACCTAACTCTGTTGAAAATCAGCTTAATTAGCTGCCTGACTCTGTGGCGCAGGTAACCAATCAGGATTCCTGCCCATTCATGAGAAACATTCTTGGTGGCAGGAATGCACTTGAAACCCTTCCTGTCTGTTTTCTCTGCACTCACCCCACCATCCTCCCAACTCCACCACCTCCCCTCCACCCCCACTTTTAAACCCACCAAACCCTGGTCGGAAAATTCAGCCTTATGTGACAACTGTTGAGAGAGTTAACGTCTGCCTCACATCAGCAGATCCCTCAGAGATGCTTTCATTGAGGTCAGCAGTTTGCAGTTAACTGCTGCATTCAGGCCATAAATATCTTACTCCGGCTAAGGAGTCTGACATTTTTCTAATCCTTACTTCTGACAACAATTATAACTAAAAAGGAATAAGTTCTGCCAGTCATACTCTTATGTATGGATTTAATTTCCTGGAATAAATGTAATTAAATTAAAATATATTCAGTAGTCATTTTGATCATAGGTTGCAATCAAAAATGCTTGTATAATCAGACTGACTTTCCATTTTGGCACAATTTATTCAGCTTTGGTTAGGTTCTACTTACTGTGTCCATTTTGGAAATGTGTTCGTCTCTTTTCTTCCGATTTCATTTTTGCTTTAATATACCAGTGGCACCTTCACAAACATAGGAGAGTGAAAGCCATGAAATACAGACCAAGCAAACTCCAAACTTCAAAGAACACATATCAACTTCAATACAGTTATCAAAGCAACTCAGACATTGGGGTAAAATGTTAGAAATGTCTAGAGGACACCATCCTATTGGGATCTGTGAAAGCAATAGGATGGATTTCTCACTGTGTGAAAAGTTCTTTCAATATAAATACTACACAGGAATACTGCTGGGAAAATCATATCTTCACACACTTCATTTTCCTTTTAAAATTTGGATGGACATTGCATTATATGGACAGTTTATATGGATTTTTCTTTACAAAGACTTCACCTTTGGACTGGAAGCAGCAATGCATTTTCCAAAAAAATCACCTAAACAGCATGGTATTTGAGAGGGGAAGTGCTGTGTACTTTTTTGCGCTGTTGTTGTTTTAATTGATGGGAAAAATGATTGGTTTAAAGGCAGTTTGGAAGTCATCTGACAAGAGAGCATAACATTTTGAACCTGTTCTTTTGAACACTGTTTTATGGAGTCAAGTCAAGAAAGAAAACTGCCCTAATTCACTCTCTCACTGCCTTCCCTGAAATTCCATGTGTGGTTATCAATCTGCAGTCAGAGAATCCACATCTACATAGAACATAGAACAGTTCAACACAGTACAGGCCCTTTCGCCCTCAATGTTGTGCTGGGCTTTGTCCGAAACCAAGATCAAGATATCCCACTCTCTATCATTCTGATATACTTACATGTGCCTGTCCAATAACTGCTTGAAAGTTCCTAAAATATCTGACTCCACTATCACAGTAGGCAATCCACTCCACACCCCAATCACTCTCTGATAAAAAACCTATCTCGGACATCATTCATATATCTCCCACCACGAACCCTATAGTTATGCCCCCGGGCATAACTACATCCATCCAAGGAAACAGCTACATCCATCCGAGGAAATAATCTCTGAACGTCCACTCTATCTATCCCCCTCATCATCTTATAAATCTATTAAGTTACCTCTCATTCATCTCCCCTCGAAAGAGAAAAGCCCCAGTGCCCTTGACCTTTCCCCATAAGTCCTACCCTCCAAACCAGGCAGGACCCTGGTAAATCTCTTCTGCACTCTCTCCAATGCAATCTGAGTACACATATCTGCATTTGGAAACATGCAAGCTAAGGCAAGAAGATCCACTTCTATACTTTGTTCCACTTTGAAGCTTTATGGTGAGAATCTCCTAATATGTATTGGAACCACCAACATGAAGGAGTTCCAGATTGACAGTGTTAAAACCCTGCAAACTTTATCCTTTATTCGAAAAGGCTTATCCTCCAAAGCACTTCTCTGCAGAAACCCTATCTGTTTGCCATGTCTGTATATTTGTGTGTGTGTGTGTCTGCGTGTGCACATACTTGGGCATGCGTGATGGGATATTTTTAAAAAGGGACATGGACTGCACTGCCAGTAGCAAAATCTGACCTAACTGTATCGCCTGACAATGCTCCTCACTGTACGTCCAAAGTACAGTGTGTGTTAACTAGTTCTTGTAACTTGTTTTCTTAAAATTTGTTTTATAATAAATCAAATGTTCAAATTTTATCAAAAGAAACCTGGTAAAAGTCTGTTTTGTTCTATACTAACAGTGGTGAAAGTAAATAATTGGCTATTTTGGTGAGTGAATTAAACTTTTAAACTAATGGTGCAACCTACAGAGTTGTGGGACTAGATAAATTGCATACTTCTCCCATCCTGGTTGTAACAATATAAAAGCTAACAGGAGTGACTGATGATGTTTAATAATACCTAGCATGTTGCACAAGAGACACCAATCCACAAAATAGATTACTTCTGGCAAAGCGGCATTATCACAGGAAACAGGTCTTTGTTTATTGTGAATGTTTGCTACAATCACTCATTTGAGAATCCATAGCCTAGATAATGGTTATCTAACTGCCGATTAATCAGTACATTGCTATCTCCATGTTAAATGTGCTATTTTATGGCTAGCTTCAAATTTCATTCTCCATACCCCAAAGTCCATCACAATTCAGAAATATTTCAATGCTTCTGGCTTTGCCCCATGTTCACTTTTGAGATACATATTAATGTATGGCATAATGAAAGTTAGTTGATTGTCAGTTAATAACAAGCGATCTTCTCTCATAGTATTGTCTATTATTGTTGGTTATAAATAGATGTATTGTAAATATAGATCTGTGACATTCCAAAATCATTGTTTTCAGGAAAGAGGGGGCAGCCATAATGTCTAATTAATAATGATAATACTTGATCTTCATACAATATCTTACTGTGTCAAAATATCTCAAATGATTTCACACAATTAATTTGTTCTGCAAAGCAATGGCTGCTTTGGATGAAGAGTTACACCATTAAAGCATTTACCATATCAGCTCTTAACCTTGTAATGAATTAAATATGAAAATATAGCAACCATTTCATTATATAAATACAAAATTGGTTCTGTGACTGCCAGGACGATATTTCTGAAATATTTCTGAAATATTCTTGTTGAAACAAACAAGAGATTGCACCACAACTGTAGCCATAACAACATACGGACATTTTAAATAATATAATGCATTTATTTGCACAATGTGTGTGTGTGTGTGTGTGTGTGTATGTGTGCGTGCACACCTGCGGGGATGTGTCAAAGTGTGAGGAAGGATATGGTGGTTGTGGAAGATGTGTGTGTGGCTTTTCTGCATGGGAGAACAGTATGTGTCTAATTGTACATGTCTGTGAAGCTATGTGTGGGTGTTAGTGTCTGGTGGGTGCTGGTGTGTGTGTGTGTGTGTGTGTGCACCAGCCTGTGAGGATGGGTCAGGATATGAGGGAGGATGTGATAGTTGTGGAAGGTGTGTGTGTGTGGCTTTTCTGCATGGAGAAGGGTGGCATGTCTAATCATGCATATATGTGGGGCTATGTGCTTTTTGGGGATGGTGAGCAAGTGTGTGTTTCTGTGTGCTGAGGGAAGGGGCTGCATGTGGGTGTATGGGTCTGTGTGTGGAGGTGGGGCTATGTGTAGGTTCTTGGGGGCTGAGTGTGTTTGGCAGTTGTATCTATGTGTGGGGGAGGGGTGTGGGTGTGTATGCGTGTGGAGAAGCTGTATCCATTGTGTGTATGGGACTGTGTGCATGTGGGGGTTGTTTGGGGTGAGAGAGGGAATGGGAGAGGGAGAAGGGAGAGTGAGGGCATGCATAGGATGAAGATAACCCCACAATGCTGCTTGGAGGGAGTTCTAATGTTTTGACCCAGTGATGGTGAAGGAGTGGTGATATATTTCCAAGTCAGGGTGGTGTATGATTCAGAAAGAAAGTTATAGATGCTTGTGTTCGCTTCTACCTGTTACCCTTACCCTTGCAGATGGCAGAAATCACACATTTGGGAAGATGCTGTTGCAGGAGTGTTGGTGATTTGCTGCAGTCAGTTTTGTAGGTGGTGCATACTGTAATTCTCCCCCCACCACTCTCTTGTGTTTCTCTGTAGCAGGAGATGGCCCACAGTTGGGGGAGTTGGCAGGACTTTCTGTCCCGTGGCTGTCAATGAGATTACCCATTACTTCCATTCCACGTTGTCAAGAAATGGCTAGGGGTGTGCCATGATGTAAAGATGCCGGCGTTGGACTGGAGTAAACACAGTAAGAAGTTTGACAACACCAGTTTCAAATCCAACCAATTTGTTTGATAGTAAACTCGTAAGCTTTCGGCTCTATGGCCTTAGTCAGGCAAATGAGATGTTCTGGTCTCCAATAGCACATATATCAGCACAGACAGTTTCCAGATTACTGATTAGAATGTGAATCTTTACACCTAACCTGCTATTCAAGTCTTAAAGTGGCTAACAATGTGAGTGGAAGGAGCTCCTTCCACTCACATTGTTAGCCACTTTAAGACTTGAATGACTTTAAGACTTAAGTCTTTAAGACTTTAAGACTTAAAGTAACTAACAATGTGAGTGGAAGGAGCTCCTTCCACTCACATTGTTAGCCATTTTAAGACTTGAATAGCAGGTTAGGTGTAAAGATTCACATTCTAATCAGTAATCTGGAAACTGTCTGTGCTGGTAAGTGTGCTATTGGAGACCAGAACATCTCATTCGCCTGACTGAGGCCATAGAGCCGAAAGCTTACGAGTTTACTATCAAATGAATCGGTTGGATTTAAAACTGGTGTTGTCAGACTCCTTACTATAGGGATGTGCCATCAGTGGGACCAGAAGATCCCAGTGGTGCTAACAGCTGGAAGATTTTGCACTGAATCTTTAAGGTGGTAGATGGGATGCAGAATAAATGAGGCTGCTTTATCCTGGATAGTGTCAAGCTTCTTGAGTGCCATTGGAGCCTGGCAAATAGAGAGTATTCTATCATACTCCTGACTTTGTTCTGCAGATGGTGGAAAGGTTCTGGAAAGCCATGAAGTAAGTCAAGACTTTAACCACCTGTTCTTTAGCCACAGTAATTTGTGTAGTTGGTCCAGTTAAGGTTCTGGTCAATGGTGACCCAAAAGTTGTTGATGCTGAGAGAGTCAGCAATAGCAATCCTGTTGAATGTTAAAGAGAGATGGATAGATTCATCGCCTGGCACTTGAGCAGCACAAATGTTACTTTCCACTTATCAGCTCAAACCTGGATGTCATCCAATTCTTGTTGCTTGCAGGCTTAGACTGCTTCATTATCTGTTCTCATCTGTGATGTTAATTATCTCTCAAAAAACATAAATTATAATCCTTTGGTCAAGAATTGTATTTATAATCTGTTATTTTCTATTGAATGATTACACTAGTTATTTAAATTAACAAAAGGAGCTGTGGATTCAAATGCAAATTTTTGTTTAAGCTGTCAATGATAATTAATTATATGAATACTCTCAAATAAATTCAAATTTCAAATTAAAACTCGAGAAATCTCAATTATTGACTACATATAACCAAACTAAAATCTGTATTATGAAGGTTATAATCTATCATGTTCAATTTCACCCACTGATTGTGCTACTGACTCTGAGATAGGGGGTTATGGGCTCAAGAGACACCCCAGAGATTTGAGCACACAAATGTAAGTTGACATTTTAATGCAGCTCTGAGGGATTGATGTAAGGGGATGGCATGGTGGCTAGCACTGCTTCTCACAGCTCCAGGGACTTGGGTTCGATTTCCAGCTTGGGTCACTATCTGTGTGGAGTTTTAGCTTCTCTGATCAGAACTTTCTACTCACCTGATGAAGGAACAGCATTCCAAAAGCTTGTGGCTTTACTATCAAATAAACTTGTTGGACTTTAATCTGGTGTTGTGAGACTTTTTATTGTGTGGAGTTTGCACATTCTCTCCATGTCTGCATGGGTTTTCTCCAGGTATTCTGGTTTCCTCCCATAATTCAAAGATCCGTGGTTAGGTTGATTGGCCATGCTAAATTTCCTCTTTGTGTGCCGGGATACATAGGTTAGAGAAATTAGCGAGGTAAATATATGGAGTTATGGGAATAGGGCCTGGGTGGGATTGTTATCGATGTAGACTCGATGGGCTGAATGGCACCCTTCTGCACTGTAGGGTTTCTATAATGAGGTTTCTATCATAAATTGAACACTGGGTGGGATTAAGATTGCATTGGGATTCTGACAACTTCTGATATTTCCTTTGAATCATTGAATCCCTACAGTGCAAGAGGCCATTTTATCCTACGAGTCTGTACCAACTCTCTGACAGAGTATCCTACCTAGGTCCTATTCCCGTAACCCTTGTAATTTCCCTACCTAAAAGGATTTAACTGTTAGACTGGATCTGCGGCAGGTGGTGAAGGAACCAACACGAGGAAGAAATATACTTAACCTCATCCTTACCAATCTGCAAGCTGCAGATGCATCTGTCCATGACCAGTAAGATGACTACCGCACAGCTGGAATTGAACTAGGATCCCCGACGCTGTGAGGCAGCAGTGCTAACCACTGTGCCACTCTTTATGTGGAGAGGCAGCGATTTGCGAGTGGAGAGCTTGTGAGTGAGTAGAGCGATTTTTTTAAGTCTAAATTTTACTAGTTTTTTTTAAACTTTTTAAACTTGTAAACCCGGAAGGTGTTGCAAAGCACCTTGGATAGTGTAGTTTTTTTTCAACCTCACTATAAATTGGAGTGGTGTGGAATCCCGATACTCTACACAAGTAGAGTATCCCAATCCCCCCTCCTCCTCTAACCTAAAAAAGAGAGAGAGAGGAGAGCTCTGAGAAGGAGCAGGTAAGTTTGTTTTTGTGTGAGCTGTAAGGTCCTTGGCTCACAGGGCCTAAGCAAAAAGGGGAGGCAAGGTAAGTTTTAATCTTTCTTACTTTTTTTTTCTCTGGGTTACTAAAAAGGGGCAAGTATGGGTGTGAGGCCAGCATGTTGTTGCCAGTGTAACATGTGGGAGGTCTTGGAGGCTCCTGGTCTCCCAGATGTCCATACCTGTGATCGCTGTGTGGAGCTGCAATCCCTACGGGACCAGGTAAAAGAACTGAAAATGCAGCTTGAGGACTTTCGACTCATTAGGGAGAATGAGGAGATTATTAATAGGAGCTACAGACAAGTAGTCACACCAGGGCAAAGGGAAGAAGGCACATGGGTCACTATTAGGAAGGAGAAACCTCAGGTGATGGAGAGTACACCGGTGGATGTTCCCCTTCAAAATAAGTACTCTTGCCTGAGTACTACTGTGGGGGGCAGCTCATCCAAGGGAGGCAGCGGTGGCCAGCTCCCTTGAGCTGAACAAAAACAAAAACCTAAAAAACAGATCAAAAAGGCAGTGCTTATAGGGGACTCCCTAGTGAGGGGGGCGGACAGGCGTTTTTGTGGACGCAGACGGGAGTCACGGATGGTGGTATGTCTCCCTGGAGCTGGGATTTGGGATGTCTCTGGACGCGTCCCAGACATCCTGAAAGGGGAGGGTGAGGAACTGGAAGTTGTAGTACATATAGGTACTACTGACATAGGCAGGAAGAGGGAAGTGGACATGAAAAGGGAGTATAGGGAACTGGGTAGGCAGCTGAGAAAGAGGAAAGCGAAGGTAGTAATCTCAGGATTGCTGCCTGCGCCTCGGGAGAGTGAGAGCAGGAATAGTATGAGGTGGAGGTTGAATACGTGGCTGAGGGACTGGAGCAGGGGGCAGGGATTCCGGTTCCTGGATCATGGGGACCTCTTTAGGGGCAGGTGTGACCTGTACAGCAAAGACGGGTGGCACCTGAATCCCAGGGGGACTAATATCTTGGCGGGAAGACTGGCTAGGGCTACTGGGGGAACTTTAAACTAGAAAGGTTAGGGGGAGGGAATAGTGATGTGGAGACTGGGAGCAAGGAAGTTTTTTCCCAGGTAGGGAAGGACTCTAGGCAGGATGAGAGGCAGGTTAGACGAGTGGGGGAGAAGGGAAATGTCCAGTCTGAGGGGCTGAGGTGTGTCTATTTTAACGCCAGGAGTGTAGTAAATAAGGTGGATGAACTTAGGGCGTGGATTGCTGCTTGGGATTGTGATGTGGTGGCCATTACAGAGACTTGGTTGTCTCAGGGACAGGACTGGGTACTACAGGTCCCGGGATTCAGATCCTTCAGGAAGGACAGGGAGGGAGGCAAAAGAGGTGGTAGAGTGGCACTGTTGATCAGGGACAGTGTCATGCTGCAGAGAAGGTGGATACCGAGGAGGGAATGTCTACGGAGTCTCTGTGGGTGGAAGTTAGGAATAGCAAAGGGTCGGTGACGTTGCTGGGTGTATTCTATAGGCCACCCAACAGTGACAGGGAAGTTGAGGTGCAGATAGGGAAACAGATACTGGAGAGATGTAGAAATAACAGAGTTGTTGTGATGGGAGACTTCAATTTCCCAAACATCGACTATCCCATATATCCCAAGGGTAATATCCCAAGGGTAAGGGGTTTGGATGGGGAGGAGTTTGTTAGGTGTGTTCAGGAGGGTTTCCTGACACAGCACGTGGACAAGCCCACAAGAGGAGAGGCTGTACTGGACCTGGTACTAGCTAATGAACCAGGACAGGTGATGGATCTCTTGGTAGGAGAGCATCTTGGGGATGGAGATCATAATTCTATCTCCTTCACCCTTGCGTTGGAAAAGGATAGGATCAGGCAGGCTAGGAAGGTGTTTGTCTGGAATAAGGGGAAATATGAAGACATCAGGCAGATGTTGGGGCGAATAAACTGGAAGGAGGTGTTCTTGGGGAAAAGCACAGAAGGAAAGTGGCAGATATTCAAGGAATGCTTGTCTGGAGCTCTGCACGACAACGTTCCGGTGAGACATGGAGGTTTTGGTAGGTCGAGGGAACCGTGGTGCACGAAGGCTGTGGTGAACATAGTCAGAAAGAAAAGAAAGGTGTATAAAAGGTTCAAGGAGCTAGGAGATGTTGGGGATCTAGAGAAGTATAAGGCTTATAGAAGAGAGCTTAAAAAGGAAATTAGGAGACCCAGAAGGGGTCATGAGAAGGCCTTGGCTGGTAGGATTAAGGAGAATCCCAAGGCCTTCTACAAATATGTGAAAAGTAAAAGGATGAGAAGAGAAGGAATAGGACCTATAAAAGGTGAAGGGGGAAAAGTCTGTATGGAACCGGAAGAAATGGCAGAGGTGCTTAATGAGTACTTTGCCTCAGTATTCACGGTGGAAAGTGATCTGGGAGGATGTACTACAAGTTTGCGGCAGACTGAAAAGATTGAGTATGTAGATATTAAGGAAGCGGATGTGTTAGAACTTTTAAATGCTATCAAGATAGACAAGTCTACGGGACCAGATGGGATGTACCCCAGGTTATTGTGGGAGGTGAGGGATGTCATTGCAGAGCCCCTGGCGATGATCTTTGTGTCGTCGATGGAGACGGGAGAGGTTCCGGAGGATTGGAGGATTGCGGATGTGGTCCCTATTTTTAAGAAAGGGAACAGGGATAGTCCTGGAAATTATCGACCGGTGAGTCTGACCTCAGTGGTTGGTAAGCTGATGGAGAGGCTTCTGAGGGACAAGATTTATGAGCATTTGGAGAAGTTTAGGTTGATTAGAAATAGTCAACATGGTTTTGTAAAAGGCAGGTTGTGCCTTATGAGCTTAATTGAGTTCTTCGAAAATGTGACTGAACACATTGACGAAGGAAGAGCAGTGGACGTGGTGTACATGGACTTCAGCAAGGCATTTGACAAGGTCCCACATGCAAGTCTTCTTGAGAAGGTGAGAGGGAATGGGATCCAAGGGGCTTTGGCCTTGTGGATCCAGAACTGGCTTGCCTGCAGAAGGCAGAGGGTGGTTGTGGATGGCTCTTTTCTGCATGGAGGTCGGTCACCAGTGGAGTGCCCCAGGGATCTGTTCTAGGACCCTTGCTGTTTGTCATTTTCATAAATGACCTGGATGAGGAAGTGGAGGGATGGGTGAGTAAGTTCGCCGATGACACAAAGGTCGGTGGTGTTGTGGATGGTCTGGAGGGATGTCAAAAGTTGCAGCAGGACATTGACAGGATGCAAGACTGGACGGAGAAGTGGCAGATGGACTTCAACGCGGATAAATGTGTTGTGGTCCATTTTGGCAGATCCAACGGGATGAATGAGTACACTATCAAAGGTAGGAGTCTTAGCTGTGTGGAAGAGCAGAGTGATCTTGGGGTCCGGGTCCATAAGACTCTCAAATCGGCCTCCCAGGTGGAGGATGTGGTTAAGAAAGCTTACGGTGTACTGGCCTTCATTCATCGAGGGATTGAGTTCAGGAGTCAGGAGGTAATGCTGCAGATTTATAGGACCCTTGTCAGACCACACTTGGAGTACTGTGCGCAGTTCTGGTCGCCTCACTATAGGAAGGACGTGGAAGCTATTGAAAGGGTGCAGAGGAGATTTACAAGGATGTTGCCTGGATTGGGAGGCATGCCTTATGAAGACAGGTTGAGGGAGCTGGGACTTTTCTCCCTGGAGAGACGAAGGTTGAGAGGCGACCTGATAGAGGTTTACAAGATGTTGAGAGGAATAGATAGGGTGGACTCTCAGAGACTATTTCCCAGGGCTGAAATGGTCGCGACGAGAGGGCACAGATTTAAGGTGCAGGGAAGCAAGTACAGAGGGGATGCTAGGGGAAAGTTTTTCACTCAGAGGGTGATGAGTGAATGGAATCGGCTGCTGTCAGTGGTGGTCGAGGTGAACTCGCTGGGGTCTTTTAAAAGACTTCTGGATGAGTATATGGGATCCAATGGGATTGGGGGTTATAGATAGGCCTATGGCTGGGTAGGTTTTGATGTGTTCGGCACAACTTGTGGGCCGAAGGGCCTGTTGTGCTGTAGTGTTCTATGTTCTATATGTTATGAATGAGGAAATTTCACTGAAACATTTGAAGGGTTAAAAATTGATGTGCTCTGTTTTCCTGTAAGGGAGATCAGAATTTGTGAGGTTGTAAATAGGTTCTGCTACATGATTCTCAGATGGAGACATTGCAAAGGCTGAACAACATAGATTGGCATATATGCTGTGAGGCTGGCCAGACAGTCTCCTATCACCATTGAGGAACATGGAGGAGTCTGGCTCCAAACTGGAAGGGGGCATTGCAAAGAAACTGCCCTCATCATATTCTCTGCTTCATCTTCCCATCATCCTGAAAGCCCAGATGTACTTTTGCTGCAGCTCCCATACAGCATCTGCATGGTCAAGTCATGTGATCTCTGTCCTTCCTGTCAGAAACCAGTGACACGCTTTGCTAAGCCACATCTAGGAACATACCCAAGTATTACCAGGGACTTTACAAAAGTAGAAGTTCTTCAAAATCATGCCACCTGCATACTGGCTGCGTGGCCCTTTCATAACATGATGCAGCTGAACTCATGGATCCTTTATGAATGAGATGTGAATGTTAGACCTGCAGAGTCTAAATTTGCTATCCTGTTATCATATCAGCTGGAAGACTGTTACCCAGAGGAAACACTAATGCTATTGCCCTTTTCAACATGGAATGCAGCCAGAAGGGCTAATGGCCCAGCAGATAGAAGGCACATGGTTTAGCATCACTACCATTCAAATTGTATGTGCAAAATAACTAATTCTACCACATTATGACATAGGGAAGAAATTTGATGTGTGCATGTGTTCAGCAAGGTGAAGGAACGTAGTTCTAAACAACAGAAACTTCCTATTTCAAGTACACACTCCTATCTGGGGAACCATCTCTCATCTAAGGCTGACATCAATGTGAAAATCCAACACTGAATCCAATCCATGAGTGACACCACTTGATGACTAAAGATAAGAGTCTTCAACAACCATGACATCTACTGCTGATACTAAATATTCATATACAAGGCAAGCATTCTCCCAACTCTTCCATTTGGATTATGTACTGACACTAGCTTAAGATCCTGGAGAATTACTATTAGTGCTATCTGATTATCTGCATCAGTTGGGAGGACAGGTGTACTAGCATCAGTGTCCCTGAAGGAGCCAAAAAGACTAGCATCGAGGTCATGATCATCTGAAATGGTAGCAGTAGTGGCATGGTAGCACAGCTGTTTCACAGCTCCAGGGTCCTGGGTTCGATTCCCAACTCGGTTCACTGTCTGTGTGGAGTTTGCACATTCTCCTCATGTCTGCATGGGTTTCCTCCGGGGATGCCGGTTTCCTCCCACAGCGGTCACTGAAGGACTCACAGAACCCATGACCAGTGACACAGAGTTTCTGAGTTGAACAATTATACTCATTAGTGAGTGATTGCTGAAGAAGAAGACATTATCAGATAAACAATGAAAAGCTTGCATTCATATTGCATCTTTCATAACCAAGTACCATCCCAAAACCAAGGAAGAAGTTTTGAAATGTAATCACCATTGTAGCACAGAAAATACAATGATCAATTTATGCACAGTAAGCTCTCACAGGTAACAATGTAATAATGGCCAGATAATCTGTTTCTGTGATGACGATTGAGAGTTAGCTCTTCTGCTCTTCTTCAAAAATACTGCCATGGGATTTTGTATATCCACCTGAGAGGGTAGACAGAATCTCGCTTTAACATTTCATTCAAAAGGTGGCATTTCCAATCCTGAAGCACTCTCTTGGTATTGTGCCAAGAATGTCAGTCTTGATTGTTATGCAGAATTCTTGGAATGGGACTTAAACATGTGATCTTCTGACTCAGGAGTGACAGTGCTACCAACTGAGCAATAGCTAACACTCAACCCTCCCAGTAAAGTACAACACAAGTACAGCAAAGCTCAAATTATTCCTCTGTCCTCAGCTTGGCCCAGTCCTGCATCAGAATGACAATTTTTCATTTCTCACACGAGTTAACCTGACGTCTCTTTTAATATGATTTCTAATTCATGTTAAATTAGGGAGATTTTTTTTTTACTGTAAACCTGTGTCCGCTAACAACTCGGTCCAGATCTGTTTTGTAAGTTTTGTACAACCTAAAGACTATCCATAAAAAAACAATTTCCAGCCAACTGAAGGTTCCTTTCCCCTCAACTGTCTTTTCACATGCCTCCCTCAGACTTGAGTCTGCTGGCTGATTCTGCTTGAGACCTCACTGATCTTTCATCCTCTCAGAAATTAAAACTGCAGAAGTAACTGTTCACAGCCTGCCAGACGCATCAATGTGGCATAGGTCTCAAATGGCTGCCATCTCTTGGGGACACTAAGGAGTGGGCAGAACACATGCTCCACAGAATTCCTGTTTCAGTCATAACTTCAGGAAAACTAGTCCCTTGATATCTGGTTTCAAGTTTGGATCACCCAAGTGAAAAATCAGATTATCCAACGTGACATCAGATAAATGACAATGCTTGGATGAATACTGTTTAGCACACTTAGTTTCTATCTAACTTAAAGGCAACAATATCTACGACTAAATTAATTAACAATGATTCATTTTAATCACTTGCCTACATGGTATTTGTTCTTCAAATGAACATATGTGCAATATGATTCATAGGTAATCAGGAATATGACAACTTTGCAAAATATGTTTCACCAGCTGTATTCGTACTAATGTAAATTCCAAGGAAATAAAAAAGCACAGCTCTATGGAAAATGATTCTCTGGAGAATTAGGATTAAACCGGAACAAGATACATTGTAAATATCACATGCAAAGGAGAGAGAAAGCAGAGCAGTTGTATTAATTATGTTTGATTGGAAAAAGAGTGAACAAATGGGTAAAATGGCCTTCTTGTGGCTCAATTCCTTATTGAAATTTATTTATTAAGTACAAGTAAGGTTTAAATTAATACTGCAATGAAGTTACTGTGAAATTCCCCTAGTCGCCACATTTTGGCACCTGTTTGGATCAATGCAACTAACCGGCACATCTTTCAGACTGTGGGAGGAAACTGGAGCATCAGGAGAAACCTACACAGACACAAGAAGAATGTGCAAACTCCACACAGACAGTGACTGTGAAAGCTGGAAATCCAACTCAGGTCCCTGACACTGAGAGGCAGCAGTGCTAACCATTGTGCCATCATGCCATCCTGCTGTAGGGATTCCACAATTCAATGAATAGTTTGACAAGCAGGTATTATCTCCAGTGAGGAAGAGGATGAGAATGGCTGCCTTTCTCAACCTTTCAGAAAGTTAGATAATGTGGTTCAAGGCAGCCCAAGTAGAGAACATTTCCAACTCCAATCTAATGCTGTAGGAAAGAGGAGTTGTCCTGGGGAAGAAGCTAGGATGTGTGGGGTTCATCTGCGGGAAAGGATGCTGAACTGATTTGAGATAAGACATGGCGCTAAGTGCACAAGATGTCAAGATAGAGCAGGGTGAGATCAACCAATCCGATGGCGAGGTACTTTTTGCTGGTGACAGACATAGAAATTCCAGCAGGGATGATTATGGAAACATACACCGAGGTGATTGATGCTTACAGAACTGACAAATGTTGCAGTTGTAGATGCGATACATTCTTCGATTGAGGAGCCTTAGAATGCTGATGACCCTGAAGAGTTTTGGTAGTGAATGCCTGTCTGCTCGCCTGCCTGTTTCCTTAGCCAATACTACTGAAGCTGTTGGGATGCTCCAGGATTTCACACTACAGCCTGAAAGTTTGACTGCACTGAAGACAGGATAGGCTGTATCATGCCCATCTGAAGACAGCACACTAAGCAGTAAAAGATGACAAAGCTTTTCCATTGGTAGGCATATCAGGTTACATTGTAATGTATTCATGTGGCAGTGGGGCTTCCTTGGCTATCAAAAAGCTCCACTGAACCTGAATTTGTGGATAGATGCTCTGGGATTTTACTGCACCTGGCCTTCTGTATTTTAGATAGGATAATCTTATTTCTCTACTGATGTTCTACTGGTTCCTATAACAAGACATTCTTGTTTCCTGGCAAAAATATAGCTGAAGATGAAGGACACCATTCAATGACTGGCTTTTGGAAGTCTTGCTGGAAGAAGTCTTGTAGTGCAGGGTGGATTGCTATGGAGAGTTTCACTCAGTAAAGACAAAACTACCGGAAGGAAGTGACTGAGCATATAAGTGCAGCTTCTTTATCCAAACAGAGAATATACTGCTTTACACAAGATTATTGTGGCAAGCATGCAAATGTAATGCAATACCTGTGCAATGAAACCGCTATTATTCTTTGCTATAAATATCACACAGTTTAAAAGGCTTTGAACTGTACCTATTCACCATCTTTCTAACTGCAGGAAATATGCTCATGAACTTCCATCAGTCAACCATAGTGCTGACCTCGCCACCTACTAAGTAGAGCAAGCACCAAATATTATCTCAGTATAAGTTCCTTAAACGTGCATGTTCACACATTCACTAACATAGAACATAGAACACTACAGCACAAACAGGCCCTTCAGCCCACAAGTTGCACTGATCATATCCATACCTACCAAACCACAGAACTATCTATAACTCCCAATCCCATTAAATCCCATATATTCATCCAGAAGTCTTTTAAAAGACCCCAGCTAGTTCGTCTCTACCACCACCGACGGCAGCCGATTCCACTCACTCACCACCCTCTGAGTGAAAAACTTATCCCTAACAACTCTGCTTCTCTGTACTGCTCTCCAGCACCTTAAACACATGTCCTTTTCTAGTGACCATTTCAGCCCTGGGAAATAGCCTCCAAGAATCCACCCTATCTATTCCTGTCAACATTTTATAAACCTCTATCAGGTTGCCTTTCAACCTTCGTCTCTCCAGGGAGAAGAAAACTAGCTCCCTCAAGCTATCTTCCTAAGGCATGCCTCCCAATCTAGACAACATCCTTGTAAATCTTCTCTGCACCCTCTCAATAGCTTCCACATCCTTCTTGTAGTGAGGTGACCAGAACTGCGCACAGTACTCCAAGCGTGTCTTATAAAGTGTGACAAGGGTCTCATAAAGTTGCAGCATTACCTCCCGACTCCTAAACTCAATCCCTCGATTAATGAAGGCAAGCACATCATACACTTTCTTGACCACATCCTCCACCTGCGAGGCCGATTTAAAAGTCCAAACGTAATTGATATCCTTGGTGCTTGGGGACCCTATATCGACAATAAAACCTCTTTCAAGCCCATGGTTAGTATCCTCTGTTTCTCATTCTTCTCTCGCTATTCCAATTACATTTCCTCTCCCTCTCATACACAATCAGCCATTGCAGCACTGTGAAACACTGAACTATCTCGTCATGAGCAGCAATATTTCAAGAGGTGTTTTTACTGCAAATCTTATGAAACGTGTTCTCTGCAGGTAGCCAGCGGAAGGATGTGGTTGAACTTCATAAGCGACCTCAAACTAGGATCTCACAACACCCTGCATCAACTACCATCACAGCAACAAACACCACCATTGATAATCACCTCAGGAGACTGCAGGTGTTGTTAGTGAGCTGTAGGAGAATGTACTTAGTAAAACACACATCAGTGAAGAGAAAAATTACAGATGGAGCTGCAGAAGGTGCAATCTTCTGTCTAGGGAGACATCAAAGACTTATCTGGTAATCAGCTTGAGCCAACCATTGTGCATGATTTAAACAATCTCACACAGATTGTGTATGCTCTCACACAGATCTTGGAGCTAAATTCAGGAAATGTCCAACAGCAGAAGGATTGAAGAAACAAATATCTGTGACAGAAACATTTCCAAGGGTGATGTGACCTCCCTCCTAATCTGAAATCTCCTTGCTACTTCATTTACAGTATGTGAACATAAAAGTCTAAACGACCATTTCTGGAATCATCCTGTATTTGTAGGGAAATCTTTTGCAGGCACAAGACAAGAACTGGCCATCTTTTACCCTAGATAGACTCTACCCCCAACCGTTCTCTATCTAAGCTATTCCTCCTACTGTGAAAATGTTTAGCTGGACCTCACTGTTAAATAAGGAAAGACACATATCATCCACTATCACAGGAGAAATGCTGGGCAAAGACATATTAAACAGACCTGAACCGTAGGAATTAATAAAAGCTGCAAAAATTGCTATGTGTTCCAATATTTCTTTTGGTGAGTGACAGAACCAGACTATTGAAAGAAATGAAGGAATATTGATCAGTGCTGATGTATGACAGAATTCATGAGTAAAGTTGTGAAGTTTTATTTATTGAGCCGATTCGGAATTTATGGAGATTACTGTTGTGCATTGCTAGCATGATGTGCTCAATTAGAATGTCTGGTGAGTGGTAAATTAAACTTGTAGTTGCACAGCAATTTCCTTTATCTCTTGGTCAGCATATGTATCTGTAGCTTCCACAGGACGAAAGAATTATTATCGATTCCATGGAAAGGAGTATTGATGCACATGATTATGTTCTTAGATTCACAAACAACTCACATATTCACAGATTGGTAACTCCAATTATTCATGAATGGGGCTTGTACTGTACATGCGTGGTCATGTGAGCAGTCAATTATGTACTACAGCTGTGGGAATTCTAATGCAGTAAGAAGTCTCACAACACCAGATTAAAGTCCAACAAGTTTATTTGGTAGCAAATGCTACTAGCTTTTGGGTCTTTGCCCCTTCCTCAAGCAACCCCCAAAAGCTGGTAGCGTTTGCTACCAAATAAACCTGTTGTACTTTAACTTGCTGTTGTGAGATTTGTACTGTGTTTACCCGAATCCAACACTGGCATCTCTACATCAGGAATTCTAATGCACAGGTGAAATGAAAGCTTCTCACTTGCTCCTGGATGCCATTTGTATGAACACTTCCAAAGTCTTTGGCCCTGGCAATCAATGTATTGGTAGGCTGCTTGATGTAATTGCAAACTATAGATTGCGAAATGTGTCTGAGATCTCCATCACTTGTACGAAAGTTCAACACAGTAATAACTATGACAGCCATACAGACAGAGAGTATAGTCTGGCAAATGGAGGCACATGACTATGGGAACCAATATGCACAATTCTTGCACTGAGAATCTGCAAATACCTGTGGATAGACTCATGCCTATGAGCAAAAGAACATGATTACTTGATCACTCTATGAATCTGATTACCTGATCCTGATATGGATTTTGTAATTGTGCTTCTTGATTAAAATACCAGTAATAGTAACATCCAGTTCTAAAATCAAAGATAAAATATGTAGTGTAGCTCTAAATATCCATCAGGAAGGTTCCAAAATGTTTCTTCAATTTCTTTTTCAACCAGACCAGGAATAATGAGATGAAACAAGAACAGCAATTAATAACAAAGACCTCGCTGAAGCAAGCACAGGTCTCCCTTTGTTTTATATTATCAGGTGCTACTTGTCTGTGTAGATTGCATTATAAGGACTGCCCTTCATTTCCATAAATTTTGGTTCCATGTTATAAATTTCAAAAATGTTTAAACTAATAGGGAGGGAGGGTGGGGAGACAGCAGGAACTGGGAGTGGGATAGAGAGGGATGATAGGGCAACACCAGTAGGTAGAAAGGTATTTCCGAGAGCTGAGGGTCTTCAGTGCATGTGTTTTAATGCGAGGAGTGTGACTGGCAAAACAGATGAACTGAAGGCAATAATGTTCACGAGGAGTTTAGACGTGGTGGCGGTGACCGAGACGTGGTTGAAGGAGGGGCAAGACTGGCAATTGAATATTCCAGGGTATAAGTGTTTTAGGTGTGACAGAGTTGGTGTGAAGAGAGGCGGGGGAGTGGCTTTATTAGTTAAGGACAACGTCATAGCAGTGCAGAGGGAGAGAGGTATGGATGATTTAGGAACTGAGTCTCTATGGGTGGAGTTGAGGAATAGGAAGGGAGTGGTTACTCTGTTGGGTGTTTACTACAGACCGCCCAACAGCCCGCAGGCTGTGGAAGAAGGGATATGCAGGGACATTTTAGATAAGTGTAGGAAAAATAGGGTGGTAGTGGTGGGAGATTTCAATTTTCCTGGAGTAGATTGGAGTGTGCCCAGGGCTGTAGGAGTGGATGGGGAGGAATTTGTACAGTGTGTTTTGGAAGGGTCCTTGGAGCAGTATGTGGATGGCCCGACTAGAGAGGGGGCTATACTGGATTTGGTTCTGGGGAATGAGCCAGGCCAGGTGGTTGACGTCGAGGTAGGAGAGCAGGTGTCAAATAGTGATCACAACTCTGTCTGCTTTAGGATATTAATGGAAAAGGATGAGACTGGCCCAAAAGGGAGGGTATTTAACTGGGGGAGGGCTAGATACGGCCAGATTAGGCAAGATCTTAAAGATACGGATTGGGATAAGCTTTTTGAGGGCAGGTCGACGAGGTACATGTGGGAGTCTTTCAAGGGAAAACTAAACTCTCTGCAGGAAAGATATGTGCCGGCAAGGAGGAAGGATGGGAAAGGTAGGATTAGAGAACCTTGGCTTACCAGGGAGATTGAGGACTTGATCAAGAAAAAGAGAGAGGCTTACATTAGATCTAGGCAACTAGGGACTGAGATAGCGCTGGAAGCTTATAGAGAGTGTAGACGGGATCTAAAAAGGGGTATTAGAAAGGCAAAAAGGGGCCATGAGGTGGCTCTGGCAGGTAGGATTAAAGAAAATCCAAAGGCATTTTACACCTATGTAAGGAGCAAAAGGATGGTTAGAGGCAAGATTGGACCTCTTAGGGACAGTGGAGGGGATCTATGCTTAGAGCCTGAGGGAATGGGGGAGATCCTGAATGAATACTTTGCGTCGGTATTCACGCAGGAGACTGGACAGATGTCTGTGCCTGATGTTGACAAAGTTGAGGATCGGTTGAGGGAAATAAGGATTACGAGGAAAGAGGTGTTGGGGCTGTTAGGCAGCTTAAAGACATATAAAGCTCCGGGGCCTGATGGCATTTACCCCAGGCTGCTAAGGGAGTTGAGGGAAGACTTGGCTGGGCCTCTGACGCAAATCTTTGTCTCTTCCTTGGACACAGGTGAGGTCCCAGAGGACTGGAGGATAGCAAATGTAGTACCGTTGTTTAAAAAAGGGTCAGAGGGATAACCCAGGGAACTATAGGCCGGTGAGCTTGACTTCAGTTATAGGTAAGCTAATGGAGAGGATCCTCAGGGACAGGATGTATGAGCATCTGGAGCGCTGCGATCTGATCAGGGATACGCAGCATGGCTTCGTCAAGGGGAAGTCTTGTCTTACGAATCTGGTGGAATTTTTTGAAGAAGTGACAAAAACAGTTGATGAAGGACATGCTGTTGATGTCGTCTACATGGATTTCAGTAAGGCGTTTGACAAGGTTCCTCATGGTAGACTGATAGAGAAGGTGAAGGCGCATGGGATACAGGGTCAGGTATGTAGATGGGTCGAAAACTGGCTCGGAAGGAGGAGACAGAGGGTAGTAGTGGAAGGCTCTTTTTCCAGCTGGAAGCCTGTCACTAGTGGAGTGCCACAAGGCTCAGTACTAGGTCCTCTTCTATTTGTGGTCTACATAAACGACTTGGAAGTAGGGGTAGGTGGTGAGATCAGCAAATTTGCTGATGACACCAAGATGCTTGGATTGGCGGGTACAGAAGAGCAGTGTCAGGCAATACAACAGGACATAGACAGGTTGGTAGATTGGGCAGATAGATGGCAAATGGAATTTAATCCGGAAAAATGCGAGGTGATGCATTTTGGCCGGAAAAATGTAGAAGAGAATTATAGGATAAAAGGTAAAACTATAAGGAGCATAGAGACGCAGAGAGACTTGGGGGTGCAGGTTCACAAGTCTCTGAAGGTGTCCTCACAGGTGGAGAAGGTGACAAAGAAGGCGTATAGTATGTTAGCTTTCATAGAAAAGGGTATAGAATATAAGAGTAGGAGTTTGATGTTGCAGTTGTATACAACTTTGGTTAGGCCTCACTTGGAATACTGCGCCCAGTTCTGGTCTCCGTACTATCGGAAGGATGTGGAGTCCTTGGAGAGAGTGCAGAGGAGGTTTACCAGGATGCTGCCTGGTATGGAAGGACTGTCCTATGAGGAACGATTAGATAGACTGGGGTTGTTTTCCCTTGAAAGACGTCGGCTTAGAGGGGATCTCATAGAGGTGTATAAGATTATAAGGGGTATAGATAGAGTAAATGGAGGTAAACTTTTTCCACCTTTAGAAATGGATAGGACGAGGGGTCATGGCCATAGGGTGAGGGGGCTATGTATAAGACGAATATTAGAGGGCAGTTTTTCACACAAAGGGTAGTGGGGGTGTGGAATGCACTGCCGAGTAAGGTGGTGGGAGCAGGCACGCTGGGGCTGTTTAAGGGTCTCTTGGACAGCCACATGAGCGGTATGCAGATAGAGGGATATATTAGGACTGTTTAACTACGGCTTTTTTCCACAGGTAATTCGGTCCATAATTTGAGCACGCATTCGGCAGGTGGTGCGGGTACAGCTCTTGGATGTTGATTCATGGGTTGCCTGGTACCTCATGTCGTATATGAGTGCTTTATGTGGACCACCTGAAGGGCACCATGACAGCTCAGAGACTATCGATGTGGCTGTGCAGACACTTGGAATTGGGCCGGTGTCTGCGGGAGTTTGCGCGTTCTCCCCGTGGTTGCGTGGGTTTTCTCCGGGCACTCCGGTTTCCTCCCACAACCCAAAAATTCGCTCTTAGGCTGATTGGGTAACAAATTGTCCCTATGGTGAAAATTTTCCAAATTAGGATTAATATATATATTATTATATAGGACTATTAAAATAGGATAATGATTTGGTATTACGGTGGCGCGGGCTCGTTGGGCCGAAGGGCCTGTTTCCCGTGCTGTGTTGCTTAAAAAAAAAAAAATTTAAGTGGTTGTAAGATTGCTTCAAGAGCTGATCACATAATTTGATGATAATGTCATTCAGATATTTCACAGGCTGTTCTTTAGTTTCAGTTTCTACTCTATATAGGTAACAATTCTTTAATATTGTTGTTAATTATTGTTAATTTGAATCTACTTGCACAAGCCATGTCATGTTCTTTTTATTTAAAACGCATAACCCCTAAAATAGTGAGGACATCACACCACATAATGAATCTTGCATGCGACGAGCAAATAGGTCCTAGCAAGTGAATCATTTTGTGTATGTATGTCTGTGGATGGTGCACAACTGACCATCGTTTATTTCTGGATTCTCATATCTGTTAGCCTGCAGCACTTCAGGTGCTTTCCAGCACTGGGTTGACCCCATTAGATGAGGGAAAAAAATGCCCATTTTTAAAAAGTATCATTAATTATATAAATGGTCAATGTGAGCAATGGCTTGTCATTGTTTTCTTCCTGTTTACTCTGAATGGTTCACTTGTTGCTGCTATTCATCCCAACCTGTATCAATGGGATAGATTGTACTTAATTGATAACTTTTAATGTTTGGCTGACTTTGTTTCAGGGGTTTCAGATAATCAGATTTATATTATTATATAAAATCAAAAATGTTTAAACAGAATAATGATTCCTAACACATCTACCCTAATCCATTTAGAAACCTGATCCAAGTATAGAATTTCAATGGACTCAGTCACTTGAAAGTACATAGTTCTAGATTTTTCACTGTGTTAAGCTGCACTTGCAGCTCAGTATATGAAGCACATTCTGTTGGAATATAATAACAAATGGAATTTGAAAATAGTTTCAGCACTGGCATCAAAAATGTTTTCAACAAGAGCAGATTAATAATATTTAAAGCAAACATGCTTTGGGATAATGTTAATAAAACCTCATTTGGTTACTGGAGATGTGGATCCTTTCTGGTGCTGGAGGTTGCTATGGCAACAAGCTGCATCACAGAGTGGCAGGTTCACAAGCATCAATGACTGGTTGTCAAGCAGTGCTTAATATGGGCTAGGATGGTCCAGAAAGGTGTCTGGTGCATAGACAATTTGACATTGATGCATCAATGCTTTCTGTCTAAGTCCCACTGTTTAGTCACTATGTGTGATATGGAAAAAGTGTACGAGTGGAAAGTAGGATGCAAAAAAGTTATATGATACTCAAGAAAATGCCAAGGACCATTTGCATTGAAATAATTAAATCACGTTTAATAGCTGTTCATTTAATAGCTTTCATTTAGATAATATAGAACAATTTCAAAACATGGATTAGATACTGCAACAATGACTATTATTAGTAATTCAAGTAATTAATCCAAATGCATGAATGTACTGATGAATACATGATCCTGCCAGTCCCAGAAAGACTGTAAGTATGATTCTACGATCTCAGGTTTCAATCCAAGAAGCTGTGCTCATTTGGAACATGGAGTGCAGACGCATCATTATGCCATTTCTGCTAAATAACTGGTGGTGTTCCCATATGTCTGCTGCCCTTGTTTTTCTAGGTGGTAGAATTCAGGAATTTGGAAGGTGCTGTCAAAGGAGCCTTGATGAGTTGCTGCAATCTATCTTGTATATGGTGCATACCGATGCCACTGTGCACTGGTCATAGACAAAGTGAAAGTTTAAGCTGCTGGATCGGGTGCGGGTCAAATGGTCTGCTTTGCCCTGAATGGTGTTCAGCTTCTTGAGTCATTGGAACTGTATTCATATGCAAGTGGAGAGTGTTCCATCATATTCCTGGTTTATGCTTTATCGATGATGGACAAGTTTTCAGGAGTAAGATGATGACCCACTCACTGCACAATTCCCAGCCTCTTCCTGCTTTTATCCACAGTGTTTGTAAGTTTCTAGTCAATGGCAAACCTCAAATTCTACATAGTGTGGGATTTAGCGATGGTAATGTAATTAAGCATCAAAGAATAGTGGTTAGATTTGCTCTCGTTGAATATAGTTATTGCTAGCATTTGCAATTCATCAGTCCAAACCTCAATGTGGTCCAGTTACTGCAAGTGGACATGGACTGAGGAATTGCAAATCATTCTAAACATTTTGCAATCATCAGTGAATTTTCCCACTTCAGGCCTTATGATGGAGGAAAAGTCACTGACGAAGCAACTGAAGATGACTTGGCTGAGGACACTGCCTTCAGAACTCCTTCAGCGATGTCCTGGGACAGAGATGATCGACTTCTTCACCAATAACAACCATCTTCCTTTGTGCCAGGTATGGCTCCAGGCTATAGAGTGTTTTCTCTGATTTCCAGTGGCTTCACATTTACCATGGCGACCAATAGTTGGTCAAATACTGCCTTGATGTGAAAGGCAGTTACTGTCACCTTATCTCAGGAATTCAGCTTCTTTATCCATTTGGATCAGTGCTGTTATGGTATATGGTACTGAGTAGTCCTGATGCAACCCAAATTAAGATCTGGTGAGCAGATTATTAGTGAGCACTGTCAACAACACAATTCATCACTTTGTTGATCACAAATGTTGACTGATTTTGTCCAAGGACAAAACAGCATAGTGGTTAGCACTCTGCCTCACAACGCCAGGTTCAATTCCCTGTTTTAGTGACTGCCTGCGGAATTTGCACATTCTCCATGTGTTTGCATGGATTTCCTCCGGGTGCTCCGGTTTCCTCCCCACAATCTAAAGGACGTGCTGGTTAGGTGGATTGGCCATGCTAAGTTCTCCCCCAAATGTATCTAAAGTGTGGCGACTAGGGGATTTTCACAGTAACTTCACTGCAGTGTTAATATATTCCTACTTGTGACACTAAGAAATAAACTTGAATTTTAACTTTAACAGATCGGCAGTTGCAGCCCCAACAAAGAACAGACTAATCTGTACATAGCAAGAACTGAACATGTGCCTTTTCGTCTTTCTGGCTTACACTTATACCAGACTTTGTCTACTAGGCCTCTTGTGGAACGCTAGATAAAGAATTCTCAACACTGTAAAGTTAATCCCAAAGTCAAAGATAATGAAAAGGAAGAGACTGAGTACTTTCATTTCAGATTTTAACCACTGATATTGAGCTCACTGGTTCCCTACAGAAAGGAAAAGTACAGACAGCTTTCTCTAAATTCCTTTCTTGACATACACCCTAATAATTGACACAAAAGAGTACCAGCAGAGAGCAGGAAATAAATTGTCTGTTTTATAAAAATTCTAACATGACATAGGAAACACTGAAGGATCAAAGATAAGCAGATGTAGAAAATGTACAAAACTGTAATTTCACTTCAATGATAATCTAGATTATAGTGCGTCAAGTGACAGTTAAATAAAACAAAATAGAAAATATACAATTTTTGCTGTGGTGGGAAGTGGGGCTTTTAACAGTAAGTTGGTTTCGGAACAATGATTCATGGCTCCGAGTCATTTTGTTTCTTAAATACACAACCTTCAGGAAGAATGTTTCCATTTTCACTTGTCCCATTTCTTGTTATTTATCAAGTTCACCCATTCTTTTCTGAAATCGTCTTGGAATGTAGTTTGTAGCCCCAGTGTCCGATTCACAGATGTGGGAAAGACACCATTGCAGCCAAGCTAGTCTGAATGTTGGGTATTTCTTAGTAGAGACTTCTTATCAGGGACTTAGCAGGAAGCATGAAAATGGGATAAATATCTCCTGCCCTCGGCTAGGGGCACTGAGGTCAAGTACAACCTCACAATCCTTGCCACAGCTGCAATTAGCAACTTGTGCCCAGATAACAGAACATACCAATACCTGCTCAGCTTGTGTGTTTTAACACAAAACCACACTGTCCAATTTCCCACCGAGTTATTTCTTGTTTCATCTTTTCATTATTTCTTTGGGTGCAATTGACTCAAACATCATTTCCCTAACAGAGATAGCTCAGATACTGATGTTTTTGAATTACTAATGAAATTACAGTCCCGGGACCAATGCAACCACTTTTTTCTTCCCCCAATTAAGCAATGCTCCATACTTATGGTATAAAAGGGTTCATAATTTCCATCACCAGTATGCTAGATCACGTATGACCAGAGCCCAGAGAGATGGTCCTGGGAGGAAACTTGTTCTTTTTTAACATTCACTGCATATTCAGTTTATAAATAAGAGATTTCATAGAAACACTACAGCGCAGAAGGAGGCCATTCAGCCATTCAAGTCTGCACTGACAACAATCCCACCCAGGCCCTATCCCTGCAACTCCACATTTCTTATCCAGCTAATCCCTCTAACCTATGTACCCTGGGACACTAAGGGGCAATTTAGCATAGCCAATCAATCTAGCCTGCACATCTTTGAACTGTGGGAGGAAACCCAGAGGAAACCCATACAGACATGTGGAGAACGTGCAAACTCCACACACACAGTGACAAGCTGGGAATCAAACCGAGGTCCCTGGAGCTGTGAGGCAGCAGTGCTAACCATTGTGCCACCGTGCTGCCCGAGATAGTTCTGGCAGGGGTCCTGTGCTTACCTGTGACCACATATGCAGTTGGAAGTCCCTAGTTACATTATTTCCTGTAGTTTATTTTAAACACACCCTGGGAGAGTTGGTGACAATACTTCATAATGGCAGCAGTAAACATACTGAAGAGCACGGATCCCCGATGAAACAAGTTGTGGCGAGAAAGCGAAAGCTATTGAATGCAAGATAGCCAGGGAACGTCTGCGGTTGAGAATCGGTAGGAAAAGAAACAACTGATGATCAGAGAGAACTTCTTTATTCTATCAAAATCCTTTGGGCATATTGTAGAGTGCAACCACGCTACACATTGGCAGAACTGGTGTTGTAGATTCAACAGGTATAGGACAGTTCAAGGTTAGAATGGAGGCCTGATGAAGAACTAGTAAGTACATTCCTCTATTCTATTGGTAGCAGCACAGATTATATTTTTATAACACAGGGTATTAATGGGGATACCACAATCAATGAAGAGGTTATTAAGCCTTTGATTTGCATTTCAGTCTTCAGGGGAACATTATTCTAGACTATGATGAGGTTTAACAGTAACATTCAGAAATCCAGAAAAAGTATTGACTTTTTCATTAATAGTCAATATCATTTGCCTAATACCTGCGAACATGGCACCCTAAAGGATGAACCTCTCTGAGATTGCATTGTGATGGGAGTGCTTGATGAATCCTCATCTGATTTTCTGCTGTCCAGGGAGGATATATCATTGTCGAAGGCAGTGCAAATAGCAAAACAGGCTGAGTTATGGAAACAGAATGGAGTTTTAATCTAGGGTGATTGAAAACCTTTGTGTGACAGACCAGTAACTCAATCCAGTTGTGAGCAATAGAGCTACCAGTGGCAGTAAACAACATAATGAAGATGAATCAGTCACCACCACCATCTGATGCTGAAAAATCCACTGACATGACTGTCCTACCAGAGTGTGATTCCTGCAGGAGACAGGGCCATTTTAAAGCAGTATGCCACAGCAGAAAAATTTCAACTCCGTTCAAAGATTTACAAAGAGGCCAGCTTCGTCAACCAGTACCCTAGAAACTGAATCTACAGATGATTCATAGAACATCGAACAATACAGCACAGTACAAGCCCTCCAGCTCTCGATGTTGTGCTGAGCTATGTCCAAACCCAAAATCACGCTATCCCATCCCTATAATTCTGGTGAGTTTCCTATTCAATAACCGCTTGAAAGTTCTAAAGTGTCCAACTCCACTATAACAACAAGCAATGCATACCACATCCTAACCATTCTCTGAGTAAAGAATCTACCTTGACATCCCTTGTATATCTCCCACCATGACCCTTATAGAGATGCCCTCTAATTACAACTATATCCAGCTGAGGAATAGTCTCTGAACATTCACTTTATCTATCCCCCTCATCATCTTATAAACGTCTACTAAGTCACCTCTCATCCTCCTTCACTCTAAAGAGAAAAGCCCCAGCTCCCTCAACGTTTCCTCATAAGACCTACCCTCCCAATCAGGCAGCATCTTGATAAATCTCCTCTGCATTCTCTGCAATGCTTCCACATCCTTCCTATAGTGAGGTGACAAGAGCTGCGCACAATATTCCAAATGTGGTCTCACCAACATCTGGTATAGTTGCAGCATAACCCCACAGCTCTTACATTAAAACATAACACACCATAAGCCTATCCACTTGAGTGGCAACCTTCAGAAATCTGTGGCTATCAACCCCAAGATCTCTCGATTCCTCCACATTCCTCAGAGCCCTGTCGTTGACCCTGTAATCCACATTCAAGTTTGTCCTACCAAAATGGATCACCTTGCACTTATCAGGGTTAAAATCCATCTGCCACTTTTCGGCCCAGCTCTGCATCCTATCAATGTCTCAATGATGTGTTTCGTGGATAAGATTGCAACATCCAAGAGGAATTTTTGGAGCACAGAAATCATGGCCAATGGCCACAAAATGAATTTTAAATTTGACACGGAAGTAAGAGTGCCAGTTCTTTCTGATGCAGTATAGTGGCTGAACCCTGAGTTTCTCCAGCCATCTATCATTTGACTTCACAGTCTAGAAGCACCGTAGTGAAAGTGGAAGGGCAGATGACTAATGTGTTTCAACGTAATGAGAGAGAACTCACTAACACTCAGCATGCTATTCATAATCAAGATTGTTCTTTACTAAGCAGAGAAGCTTGTATAGAATTGCAGCTCTTTTATACACCTGTTACATTTGAAACTCAAATCAAGCCAGAATGGTCTAAGCCTGTCTTCCTGGGACCAGTAATAAATCTGTAGCCATAGGGGGGATTTTCAGAAATTTCGTATCTCTTTGATGAGAGGGAGGATGATGAATGTGGCGATGACCAGAATACTACTGAGCAAGGTGACCAGGATACCAATTTGCCTGACTGTTCTATGTTCTATGTTCTGGTGAGGATACCCCTGTGATACAGAATAACCTGATACAGAAACTAACTTTCCTGAAGACAAACCAGGAACAGAAACTCCCAGAAATCCCAATCAAACAATTGCAAAAAATAAACCTGATTTGGGAAAATCTGATCTCAAAACTGAAGCAGAAGTAATTGCTAAAGTACCATTTGTTCGTCTTGCACACATTTTAGATGTACAAGGAATGAAACAACAAGCTAATCTGGTAAAACAGCATTGACCAACAGAAGCAGAGGTGAAATCCAGCTCCACTTCAGGTATTGATTTGATTGCTGAGCCCCTGAGGTGTCAAGGCCCAGTGAAGTGTAGAGATACATTGCTATGAGGGCAGAATGTATATATAATACAAGAACCACATATAGTGCCAAGAAAATAATTATTAACCTTGCTGGAGAATAATCTTTATATGTCCATCTGATTCATTGATGAGTTTGACATTGGAATTGCATCTCATCCCAGGTATAGGAATCATTGAATGTGCTTAAGCAACAGATACTTTTCTCAGGCATTGGACATGTTGGAATTTTTAAAAATTCATTGATGAGATGTGGCTACCATTGGCTAGGTCAACATTATTGCCCATTTCTACTTGCCTATTTCAGGGGATTGCAGACCATTACAGCTGGATAAACAACAGGAGACACAGCTTTGAGAAGAAGCTGCTAATGCTGTAACATCAACAGGGAATTCCACAAAGAAAAGGAAGAAGAGAATACCCATTCTTCAACTTCCCACAAAAACCAGATTTAAACCTACTGATTTAACTACATCCATGCAGGAATATAGAGAGCATATGTTCTATATGTACTCCAAGTGAGCTACGGAGCACATTCAAAGCAAATACCACCTCCACAAGAGACTCTGAAAAAAGGGTACGGGATAGGAGGATGTAAGATAATGTGTACATGTTTAATGGGTAGCGTTAAAGACTTGGGAGGCGATACTGTATAAAAAGTTAATCACCAATATGCTAATTGCTAAATATATCATCAGTGATGTCAGATAATGTGTATCAAAGGGCACGGAGAGTGATGATTCTAAAGGAGCCTGAAGATTATTTATCCTTGTACATAATTGTACATAGTTAACAAATGTTATGAAGTTCCCAGAGTTCTTGTTCCTAGCAGTTTATGTTAAAAACAACTGGGATCATTTGTGATGACTCTTCAGTAACCACATGGCCCCTGGCCCTTGCAACGTTTTGAAGAACGAGAACATGCTGCGAATGTGACGCCAAATCAATAAACAATCATAAGAACGAGGAGCAGAGTAGGCCATCTGGCCCTTCGAGCCTGCTCTGCCATTCAACAATCTTTTTGTGGACTCAGCTCCACTTACCTGCCCGCTCACCCTTAGTTCCTTTACTGTTCAAAAATCTATTTTTGCCTTAAAAACATTCAATGAGATAACCTTAACTGGGTCACTGGGCAGGGAATCACAACCTTGAATACTTTTAAATCAGTTGCAGGTGACAGATTCAATCATTCAGTTATAAATATTACACAATTGGTAATATGGTTTCACATGAATAAGTCAGAATTCAAATGAAAAATTTCCAAGCAAACTAATCTCTCATTTCTGTGTCTATGTAAAAAATGAGTCACAAGAAATACAATCTCTGTAATTAAATATTAACATGGTTCAGAATAGATTATCCTGAATGCAAGACTTAAGGGGTTAAATTGGATCATGGCAGGTGATATGCAAGAGGATCACGGCGTGGAATTACCCCAAGGCAATTGATTTTGTTGTAGGCACATGGCAAATCATGCTGCCTGCTGTTTTACAAGATTGCTTCATGCAGCCAGTGCATGTTCACTGGCTGCCCACATTTCGTAAGTGGCTAACACTGCTTAAAGATAATCAGCATTACTTAAAGGGGAGGTCGAGGACAGTAAGAATATGAAACTTAAAAAAATAGGAGTCCATTAATTTTGCTCCACCATTCATTCAGATCTTGGTTAGTTGAATATATTCTAGGCGTAGTCACTTCAATGCCCTGTACAGTTGTAGAAAAGCTGCCTATTTTAATACTCCAATCTTCTGAAGTAAATGTCATCACTCTATTTGCCTTCCCAATTTCTTGCTCTACCTGCATACTAATACTTTGCAACTCATATACAAGGACACCCAACTTTCTCTGTACTGCAGCATTCTGAAGTTTTCTGCTATTTAAACAATATTTTGTTTCTCTATTCTTTCTGACAATGGGATAACCTTATATTTTCCCACATTATACTCAATCTGCCAATTTTTCTCACTCATTTAGGCTATCAGTGTCTCTTTCCACACTCTATGGCTGGAATTTTCCTAAACACATAGGCTCCCTTTCCGCCAGTGGATTTTCCCACCAGTGAAGGACTTGATGGATGATGAGTCTGGGAAGGATGTGTAGACAGTTTAAGTCATGTTGAGATCAAAAAGGAGGAGGTATGGGGGTTCTTGAGAAACATTAAGGTAGACAAGTCCCCAGGGCCTGATGAAATACATTCCAGAATACTGAGAGAGGCAGGGGCGGAAATTGCTGGGGTCTTGAGAGAAATCTTTGTATCATCACTGGCTGCAGGGGAGGTCAAAGAGGATTGGAGAATAGCCAATGTTGTTCTTTTGTTTAAGAAGAGTAGCAAGGATAATCCAGGTAATTACAGGCCAGTGAGCCTTATATCAGTGGTAAGGAAGTTATTGGAGAGGATTCTTTGAGACAGGATTTACTCCCACTTGGAAATCAGTGAATGTATTAGTGAAAGTAACATGATTTTATGAAGGCAGGTCATATCTCACAAACTTGATCGAGTTTTTTGAGGAAGTGACGAAGATGACTGATGAGGATAGGACAGTGGATGTTGTTTACATGGACTTCAATAAGGCCTTTGACAAGGTCCCTCATGGCAGACTGGTGAAGAAGTGAAGTCACATGGGATCAGAGGTGAGCTAGCAAAATGGATACAAAACTGCTTGGTCAAAGACAGAGGGTAGCAGTGGAAGGGTCTTTTTCTGAATGGAGGGCTGTGACAAGTGGTATTACTTAGGGATCAGTGTTGGGATCTTTGCCGTTTGTAATATATATAAATGATTTGGAAGAAAATGTAACTGGATTGATTAGTAATATTGCGGATGACACAAAGATTGGTGGATTTGTGTATTGCGATGAGGACCATCAGAGGATACAGCAGAATACAGATCAGTTAGAGACTTGGGCGGATAAATGGCAGATGGACTTTAATCCAGACAAAAATGAGGTAATGCATTTTGGAAGGTCTAATACAGATAGGAAACATACAATAAATGGCAGAATCTTAAGAGTATTGATAGGCAAAGAGATCTGGGTGTACAGGTACAGAGGTCACTGAAAGTGGCAATGCAGGTGGAGAAGGTAGTCAAGAAGGCATACAGCATGCCTGCCTTCATTAGTCGGGGCATTGAGTTTTAAAAATTGGCAAGTCACGTTGCAGCTTTATAGAATCTTAGTGAGGCTGCAGTTGGAATATAGTGTTCAATTCTGGTTGCCACATTACCAGAAGGATGTGGAGGCTTTGGAGAAGTACAGAAAATATTCACCAAGATGTTGCCTAGTATGGAAGGCATTAGTTATGAGGAGAGGTTAGAGAGTCTTGGTTTGTTCTCACTTGAGTGACGGAGGTTGAGAGAGATCTGATAGAAGCTTACAAGATTATGAGAGGCATGGACAGAGTGGATAGTCAAAAGTTTTTTCCAAGAGTGGAAGAGTCAATTACTAGGGGGCATAGGTTTAAGGTGTGAGGAGCAAGGTTTAAAAGTGATGTACGAGGCAGATTTTTTTACACAGAGTAGTGGCTGCCTGGAACTCGTTGCTGGGGAAGTAATGGAAGTGGATACGGTAGTGACTTTTAAGGGGCATCTTGACAAGTACATGAGTAGAATGGGAGGAGAGGGACATGGTTCCTGGAAGAGTAGGGGTTTTAGTTAAGTCAGGCAGCATGGTCGGTACAGGATTGAAGGATTAAAGGGCATGTTCCTGTGCTGTAATTTTCTTTGTTCTTTTCTAAATGTCTTGTTACTATCTGCTTTGAATTCTAGTATTTTTCAGATAACTGATGTTAGGCTAACTGGCCCTACTTTCGTGCTTTCTAACTGTCTCCTTCCCTTCTTGAATAAGGGCATTATATATGCTCAATAAAGGAGAGATCTACACTTGTGAGATACTGGGCAGAGATTTGCAGGAATCAGGGCAGGGAGAAAGGATAATGGAGGTACCTGTTCACCTGAGGGTGTAGATACACATCTAGTTCTGTTGTATGGCTCACGATGAGGATTTTAATGGGTAAACCTGCAGGAAGATTGATGGATATACAAAACCAAATGCATGGGTAGTGCATTTGATGGATTATGCACAACGAAAGACAGTCAAAAAGGAATGTGCAGAAGCAGCCTGGATGGAATCAGATGCATTGAATTTCAAAGCCAAGGTCAATTTAGAGAAATAGGGATTACTACGTTGGACTTGCTTATAAGTTGTAGTTCCAGCTGTATGTTAATCAGACCCTCCTTACTGAAGCGTTGATGCCCGAAGCTTTGGTTCTCACTCAGGTTGAGGTCAGAGAATTGCTTCCTCATGATACCTGGTAGCAAAATTTCCCGCTGAGAATACTTCCTCCTCCCTCTCCTAACCTGTTCTGCTTGTCCTCCCTTCATTCTCTCTGTAAAACTCAATTCGAAGGGGAATCTCACCATTTCTGAAAGCCCTTCAGCACCAGTCAAACCACTCCCTGCAAACTACTAAAACTTCAGTTAAGCATTGCAAAGCTCTAAAAATGTGTCCAATGCACCAACAGCCAGAAGAAATAATCCTATAATTAATCTGCAAGTGGTTTATGATCCATTTAAGAGCCCTGAGTGGGCGATGGGAGTGCTTCATGATGTGTAATATATATTCAGCTGTCAGATATTAAGTCAGGGTATAGACTTGAGCACTGTGCTCAAAAATGGTAACACAAGCATTAAATCAGCATTGCATACTGATTGATGTTATTAATCTTCCTGCTCAACATACTGCCAGCAGTTATTCAGTGTGTGCATGTGTGCAAACCCACTTGTGTCTGGCGTACTTGCGATCAACAGTGCATCTGTACTTTGTGGGTGTCTAAAAACAGCTACTACACCAGTTGATTTAGCTTCCCCTTATATCTTGATTTCAATAAAGAGCCAATGATATATTTTATTATGAAAAATGTGTGTTTCACGACAATGATTTCCTGCTGAGACAAAAGTTGATCAGGAAGCACTGCACAATCTTGCAAAATAATAACAGTATTTATTCATATTTATTGGGTTAATTAGCAATGCCACAGCCAGCAGATCAGGTTAAAGCTCTGAAATCCTGCCATATCCAGTCATCAGAAATGTTGGACAATTAAGCACATAGCTTCACATATATCTTTCACGCTCAATGATAGTGGAGCGAGTCAAGAGATACAAAAGAATCCACTACAACTATCTTCAACTGAAAGTGCCGAGCAGATGATCATCTTCAGCAACCTCCAGAAAATTTCAGTTTTCAGCTAATTCAATGAATGTCAAGTGATATCAAGAAATGACTGAGTGCACTGGAGTGCATAATATCTCAGTTGTACTGCTCCCCAGCCAGCCTCACCCCCAGCTACCAGACAGCTAAGAAAATTGACAGGCATTTGCATAAAAAGAGGATATATCCAACCTGGCTAATTACCATCCTCTTAGCTTTCTCTCAATCATCACTAGAGTAATGAAAGCAGTTATCTAACAATCCCATCACGTTGTGCATACTCAGCAATCATCTGTTTACCAGTGCTTAGTTTGGGTTTCATTGGACCCATGACCTGACAGAGGGAACAACAAGCCCTATTAATCTGCCAATCACAGAAAGTTACATTTTAAATGACAGAAGGGAAGGACTTTTGGTCAGAGAGGTATTTGATGTGCAGAAACATCTCTGATTCACTCTTTAATTCAAAACACAGAAAACTATTTCTAGGACTTCTATTTTCACAACTTTTAAGTTCACATACTTTACCCAAAGGCTGCACCTTTGATTTTAATAATATTTACTTTATGTATTTAGCCCTGCAAAGCAGTTTGCTGGTGAAATAACTGTTTTGGAAGAGAATGCAAAATTGAATGAACAGAGACAGAACCCTGTTTCTATGAAATAAATCACTACTGTAAAACTATAGCTGCTAATTAGTAATCCTGAAGCTACTTAACCTCTTAAAATAGAATTTAAGCAAGGGCAGTCTCACCTTCTAACAAAACACAGTGATTGGAAAAAGAGAGTCAGGCACACGTACATTCAAAATGTCAATGTCCAGAAATGGCCCATCTCAGTGTTAGCAGGGTAGGTTTTGAATTTGAGAGATTTCAAATCAACATTCATTTTACATCTCTCCTAATTATTATTTCACCATCCAACAAAGTCAGAATTTACCCCAGCATGTTTTCCCTGGTTGACCATGACAATAAGATTGGTTACAGATATTCAAAAGGAGAAAGCTCAGTACATGTATTACCTGCCAGTGATTAGGAAGAAGAGAGTAAGGATAACAAGAAGAGTGAATCCTCCAACTGCGGCAGTTGCAATGACCAATACTTGTCCCTGTTCTGTGGCAATGTCAGATGCTGGAATAAAAAAATGGGAAGAATGAGACATTGAAATACAATAATGTAACAGGTCACATTTTATGTAAAGGTGCAATCAGCATTGTTAAAAATTAGCAATGTACAATAAATCAATGCATCATAAGGCAAAAGAGGTAAGAATAACTAATCTCAAAAAACAAATATAAGTGGCTCATGTCACAAATTCTGAGAGCAGAGATAAGGCTATAAGCCTTTTTGTCTCTCAATTTTTGCCATGCATATAGTTATATGGTTTGTGCTCTGCCTGTGTTCCTTTTCTGGTGTCATGGGTACTATGGTGGACATTGATTAGGAGCATGAATTTGTGCATGAGGACATCAACATTAATTTGGCACATTTACTTCACATATATTAAATGATGAGCCACATATGGAAGTAAGAGTCAGTAGATCACCCGACTTACATAAACAACATAAAGTGATATCTTTGAATGTCTCTCACAACATCTTTGCTAACGAAGAACGCAGCTTTAGAACTCAACATTATTCCTATTAATTTCTTTTGGATGTGCGTATCATTGGTAAAGTCAGCATTTGTTGCCCATTCCTGACTGCCCTTGAACTAAGGTGTTTGCTAAGCAGATTCAGAGGGCAGTTCAAACACATTGCTGTGGGTCTAATGTCACATGTAGGTCAGACCAAGTAAGGACAGATGCCCTTCCCTAAAGACATTAATGAACCCGGTGATTGTTTCTTGCCAAGGCTAGCTTTCAAGCAATTGGAATTTAAATTCTACCAGCTGCAATGATGGAATTTGAACCTGTACCTCCAGGACATTAGCTTGGATCTATGGACTACTGATCTGGTAACATCAACATTAAACACTGCCTTCCCACCAACAACTAACAATTCATATAGCTTCAAACCAAAGTGGACTAGAATCAAGTAAGGAGACATAAATGTTTGTATGTTGCTGATTTATGTCCCCATACGCAAACTGTAGAACATTAGCTTTCAGTTAAATACAAAGGAGTAGGTTTTAGTCCTTGTTATGTCCAACGCAGAAACTAAGGCAAAATGGCTGACTTTCAGGATTACAAAGTTCTGCACCTGACCTGGGACTGTGTTACTCATGCCTCTATATTGATAATAGCAGCTTTACAGGTCTTCCTTGACAAACACAGGTGGCATGCCCCTTCTATGTGTAAATGGTGGGGTGAGAGGGGCTAATGCCTGTTTTAGGGCCTATAATCAGTTGTTACAAGTTCCACTTAGGATTGACCCAGTGGCTATCTGTAAAATTCAAGTACATTTTTAAAATTTCATGGCATTGTTCAAAGAAAAGCAGGATGATTCTCCTCAAAGTCCTGGCCAATACTTATGCCTTAACTGATGTCAATGAAACAGAATAGTCCAATATTTGCTTCCAAAATAATTGTAAAGCTTGGTCATAACAACTTCAAAAAAAAAGGATAGATGCATAATTAAATAAAGGAAGTGAGAAGTTGCTGTTGGAGATATACTGTCTGTTGATGGCTTCCACAGAAGCATCTTGTTATTGATCTTCATTCAACTGCATTGAATCACGTGAAGATTCTGCATTTGCAAAGCAGATGCACAATACGCTTGCGAATGACTTCAAGCTTTATCAATGCCTATGTGTTTTCATGCCCTTAGTATTAATAAATGAACCCACAATGTGTTTATCCAGGACCTTGATTGATGTATATATGTATTGATTAATATATCATTAAAAAACACAATATGGTGTTCACTGGTGATCAGTTGTGGGGAACCAAGGTTCTATAAAGTCATCACATACAAAGGTGAGATATAACCAAGGACAATTTGCAACTCCTCAATCACTGTAAAGCTCTACTGCATCTAGGACAAGATCCCAAGTGCAATCAGGAACAGCATCCAAAAATGTCAATATTGCAGATCACTGTGAGATATTTTCATGAGTGGGAGAGTATCAAACAAGATAAAGGATAAATTATTTAAAACTGAGATGTACAGAAATTTCTTTTCGCAGAGGATGACGAAGCTCTGGAATTCTCTGCTCCAAAGGGAGGTGGAGGCTGGATCAACAGAAATATTTAAAGTGGAGGTGGATAAATATTTGATAGATCAGGGAATAGAGGGCCACGGAGAAATGGCAGAGTAAGAAAGTTGAGGCTGGCGTGGATCAGCCATGATCAGATTGAATGACAGGACAGGCTTGAAGGGGCTGGTAGCCACTCCTGCTTCTATTTCTCGTGATAAGTTGCTTCAAGTCCCCAACTTCCCCCTGGAATGAAAAGAAGAAACGGAAAGGGGGAGAAAAGAATGTTTTACTCAAACATGTTGGCCTCTTTTAAGGTCAAACCAAATAAACAAACTCAAGATAAATCAGGACAAAGTAAAAGGGCAGCTCCTCAAAAGAGGGGGCTGGGGGAAAACAGCCCAAATGCAGAAAATTCCAGACAAGGTTCCCACTACAAGATTTAGGCATACCAGTAAATTACCTCTATGCTTAAGGATCTCATAGGTTCATCAGTCCTATACTTATAAAGGGGAATGTTGTAACATGCCTTTATCAGCTTGCCAACACTAGAAAGGAAATGTGTCATGTGAGCAGCCTCAGTCTTACTTTGCTCTGTGAACAGAACACAGCATGCACAGCCCTGTTGCTGATGCCTTCAAAGCTTTCTACCCATGTATGTAAGTTTTCATGTGCCTAATCTTAATAAATGAATTCACAACATGGTTATTTAATCTCTTATGAATAATCAGTGTCTTTATGTCATTATAAAAACACAAACAAAATAATAGAGAATTGTAAAGATGTTCAGAATGCTGAATACTGTGATTTAACAAGGTCCCATAGATTATCCAAAAACACTAATAGCTGTGGTTCTCTATTTTGGTGGTCGGAAAACCTGAAGAAGTTGATGATCACGCTAGGGGCATTTTTTATTTCCATCAAACGGCATGATGGCTGACTTAGTGTCAAAGTGCAATAGGGGGAGGCAATGACAACAGTTTGCATTTTTCTAAATGGATTTAGCAGGTAGTTAAATTTTAATAGCAGTAGCTAAACAAGAGCAGAAAACCAATTATCGGGGGCTGGATCCAATTAATTTGAGCCAAACAGCAATTCCAGAATCATAATTGCCGACAAACCAATATTTTGTAGTCACACTCAGTTAAGTTTTTAATGCTAGTTAGTTTGATGAGTTTTATTATCATTCTCAATCAGAATACTGGAATACATAGTGCATTGATGCATGAGGCAGCACCATCATCAATTGAAAAGGTGTACTTGTTTTTAAACACTACTTTATGTGCTACAAGATCATTTTGCATTACATTACAATAGCTCATTAAGGAGGATACATCCCGACTAGAAACAAGATGCACAATTTACTTGGAAGACATCACTGTACATTCATAATTGGTAGGATCCCAGATTCAAGACCTTGGAATCTGATTGAACATTTTAGAACCAGTTTCAATCATGTCTAGAGGAATGTACACTCACATGTTGAAGCCTGAATCTAAAAATCAACTTGGTTTAGAACAGTTATCGTAGATAGATACTTTTGGAAGTCCTTCATTGAAAGCACCACAAACTTCAGCAAATTACTATCAATTATGTTATTTATTTTACCCTTAATATTTGATCAATGTGCAGAATTTAACTATTGCTCAGTGAAACTCTTCCCATCATGTCATGTTTCCCTGCAAAAGTATTGTAACAATGACATAGTAGTCACAGTGACTTGCATGTCTAATTATTTAAATGAATGGTATTTTCATATTGAAATTAGGAGTCATCAAAATGTATTACCTTACTGCAGAGTGAATTACTGATGAAGATCACCGGGTCTTTTATTAAAGTGTTTAGTGTAAACAAAAAGAAAGAAATGTGGGTCTCTTTCAGGTATTATAGCAGTGGAACACTTGTGCAAAGGTAATGAAATCTTTCGAATCCTTTCAGGAACAAGAGTAGAGCAGAGATACATTATAGCACAAACGTCATGTGTTCTATTTATACAGAGATGCCAGAGAGTCACTAATCTGCTTGCGATTAAGTTGTCATTTCATTTTTCGGAGACATTAACTAGATTATGAAAAATGATGATGTGATGGTGCAGGCATGATTATTCCTTTACCTGTGAGATTCTGTCTGTAAATTAGATGTCAATAAACGACATCACATGAAACTAGATGTTGAAATAGGCAGATAGATTATGTGGCACCCAGTAGATGCCCTTGTATACATAAAGTCAATTAAGAATGGAACATGTTCCAAATACATTGGGTGACAAGTAATTGACTTCAGCAATGATATTTTGCTTCAATTATGTTTCTTTCCAATTGTCTCCTTGTCTTTCTGAAAATATTCCAGAGGCATGAGGTGTCCTCTTGTAGCCCAGCAAAGCACCATTTTTCATGGGTAAGGATTAGTAGTGCCAATCAACTGTAGAACCCTCTCAGCCAAACCTGACCCCATTCTCACCCAACATTTTTATGACTTCAGCTGGGACACAGGATAGTTATCAAGAGAGAAAAATCATAGATATTTCATTCCATAGCTTATGTTCACTAAGGCCAATTCTATCACTTAAATCTCCATGGAAAGAGAGCTGATTTTGGGACCTTACTATATCGTATAGCTCAGCTACCCACTAATTAGGAATATGAGTCTTTGGAAGAACTCCATATTTAACCATTTCTTGAGTTTAATTTTCATGACTGTTACAAAATGTATCAAATACAAAAGTCTCTGAGGGCAAGATATAACTGCTCCAATATTCATGGGGAAGTGTCTAAGAAGTGTGGTTGCAAGGAGAGATGCAGAAATCCTGGGGCATAGATGTTCTTGAAATATATTTTTTACAGATTGATAGATTTCAGGGTCAGGAAAATCCACCTATAGATAGTTGCAGTCAGGAACCATTGAGTGTCGTTCTGGTAATTGGGTAAGAACAGGATTTGGTTGCAGAGGAATGTTGAGCAACATCAACCCAAAGACAGGGAAAGGTGGGGTTGCAGGGAGAATTGGAGGACAACAAATGCAGAAATTGGGCTGGAGGAGGGAAGAGGGAAGATCACAGTTTATGGAAACTTCAGCCAATCAAAGCAGTGAGGAGAAGCCATAGAACATAGAACATTACAACGCAGAACAGGCCCTTCGGCCTTCGATGTTGCGCCGTCCAATTAAGAAAAAGCAATGACCCTCTAACCTAAACCATTCCCTTTTCATCCATAAACTTATCTACTAACCTCTTAAAAGCCACCAAACTTGGCGCATCTACAACTGCAGCAGTTCCATATCCTTATTACCCTCTGGGTAAAGAACCTACCTCTGACATCTGTCCTATAACTACCACCCCTTAATTTAAAGCTATGTCCCCTCGTGCTAGCTTTCTCCATCCTAGGAAAAAGGCTGTCACTGTCCACCCTATCTAAACCTCTAATCATCTTATATGTTTCAATAAGGTCTCCTCTTAGCCGCCTTCTTTCTAACGAAAACAACCTCAAATCCCTCAGCCTCTCTTCATAAGACCTGCCCTCCATACCAGGCAACATCCTGGTAAACCTCCTCTGTACCCTCTCCAATGCCTCCACATCTTTCTTATAATGCGGGGACCAGAACTGCACACAATACTCCAAGTGCGGCCGCACTAGAGTTTTGTACAGTTGCAACATGACGTTGCGGCTCCGAAATTCAATCCCCCTACCAATAAAAGCTAAGACTCCGTATGCCTTCTTAACAACCTTATCGACTTGATTGCCAAGTGTGGTGGTGATGGTGTGGAGGAAGCTTTTGAAGCGAATTGAAAAATTAGAGGAAAAAGTTTCAGAGGCATGTGAAAAGGGTATGGAGTGGAATTAGATGAATTCTTTTGGAGAGCTAATATGGATGCATGGACTAACCTGGGCTGAATGGCCTCCTGAGCTGTAACAATGGCAGAATTCTCCCAGAATTTTCTCCCATGATCAACAATAAATTTGTCATAGGTGTTATTAATGTGGGGGGACATTCATGTTCCCCCCCACTTAATGGAAGTGCTCTAAAAAGTACTTATCATCTTCAGCCAGTTGCTCCCATCTCCATTTCACTGCTTTCTTAAGCCCCGAGAAACCCAGCCAGCAACTATTAAGTTTTAAATCAAGCTTTCTGCTGTTTGGACCAATATTCTATTGCCCTGTTTTTTCTGATATTCCATTTTAAGATATACAGGCAAGTATTCTTATTTCCCCCTTTTAACTGGTTTTTCCTGCTGGGCTGTGGCTGTCTCCAACCTCTTTTGAATTAGTCACATGCTTGACTCACAAGCTGTAAAAATGCAGTCAGACAACATACATAGCAGGTTGGAGTTATGTTTCACAACTTCTTAGTTTTGACGTCCACCTCCTGACCCTCCTCTTGCTATCTACAGGCTAGTAGACAATTCTTTTGTCTCTTACGTTGATCGCCTTTCCATTCTCACATTGCTTGTATCACTTCCTCTCTCAACTTATTTGATTTGGCCTGGCTCTTGCTTAAAGAATCTGCCTTGAACCACATACTTTCTTTTAATTCATCATATTCTGTATCCTCCTTGTACTCATGGAGTCTTTCGTCCCTTTGAAATTAGCCTGCATCTGAAACATCTCTTCCTCAAAGTTCACCCTTTGTCTTGTTATTATTTTTTTCTGCCAATCTTTGGTTCCATTTTGCCCATATTGAAGACCTGATTTTACTGACCTCCTTTCATTGAATATAATCAACCACATAACAATTGCTCATTTTTTTTAAACAAGGTAGAAACACACTCATCTTTCTCTTGGGATTAGTGGAGATGCTGCCTCTAATACAGGAGGTCAAACTGTGAATCCTTTGTTGGTGAAGCTAATAACTCCTAGTGAATACAATGGCAAGTCTGGACAGTTTCTAACAATGTTAATAAATGTTAATATGAGAGTAATTATAATAAAATACAGCTGCAGCATTATTGATGGCATGTTAAATTGATACTTCATCTGGCTTTCTTTCACCTTCCCAATTTAATGCTTATTAAAACTGATTGTTGGATAAGGAAAATTTTTCCACTTTCTCCCCAACAGTTTTCAATCTTTCAACTCAACAGCAATAAAGTCATTGTATCCCAGAAAAGATGGGCCTATCACCCTGTTGCATCTTTAGTGTGGTTACAATAATGTTTAAAGGTGAAGCATTTTTTGTTATTGCGTTCCAACACCGACCAATTTTCCTGACTTTTGTTCCTGAGGAATGCCAAGTGCCCCACTTGCTAAGATCAGGAAGAAGATGCAGAAGTTCATTTAGCCAGGTCTCTGTCCATTTTCTGCAGCTTCCCTAGGCTGGTAGAATTGGATGACGCATGTTAACAAGGTCGAAGGGTAATTCTGGTTTTCTGTAACTACACATCGATGCAATACCTTATGAAGTTAATTATGTCGGAATTAACTTTCTCAGATTGGAGTGTTTTTTATTTGTTTGTGGGATGTGGGTGTCACTGGCTGGCCAGCATTTATTGACCATCTCTTGTTGCCTGAGGACAATTGAGAGTCAACCACATTGCTGTGGATCTGGAGTCACATGTAGACCAGGCCAAGTAAGGACAACAGATTTCCTTCCTTAAATAACATTAATGAACCAGATGGGTTTTTCTGACAATTGACAATGGTTTCATGGTGATTAGTATATATTTAATTTCAGGTTTTGTTTATTCAAATTCCACCACCTGCTGTGACAGGATTTGAACCCTGGTCCGCAGAACATTAGCTGAGTGCCTGAGGTGGGCCTGGTAGAATGCAGAAGATACCACTGGATCTTTAGACCTTTAGTTTTCCTGCCTCTTGCCACCCATTAAGCCTATAGTAACAAATCTCTGAAATCCATTTTCAGTTTTCCAACGTCAAGACTTAGTGGGGAGGGGAAAACGGAGGGCAACCTGAACCAGGATGCCCCGAGGTTCTGCTAATCTCAAGTGCACCAAAACTGATTTCAGCTCACCTAAAGAAGTGCATCACACATCAGTTCTATTATTCTCACTTAGTGTGAGTACAGAGACGTTGGGAATAAATCAACTCCCCCCACCATTTTATCTGTTAACCATTAATATTGGCTCTTCTTCCTTGCTGCTTTCAGCCTTTTGAATGGACCTACCACATATTAAGTTGATCTTTCTCCACACCACAGCTTTGACTGTAACACTATATTTTGCACTCTGTCCTTTCTTTCTCCCCTATATACTCAATGAATGGTATGTTTGTCTGAATAGCTCATGAGAAACAATACTTTTCACTATATACCAATACATGTAACAATAATAAATCAAATTAAAGATAATATGAATTAATGCAATTAAACAGAACTTTAATAATAACCAGGTTAATTTTGTTTAAAAATCGCATTTTGAATTCACTATGTTTATAGAAGTGCTTCTGGGAGAAACATAGCTAACCCACTGCAGGCTGCCGCACACGATAGACACACGGCTTAGATTTTTCAATCCATCCCATGGGAATCATCATGGGTGGAATGGAGAATTTAACAGACTATTAAAGGTCTGTTGACTTCCAGTCTCCAGTTGGCAGGATGGGAAAATCTCAACCATGGCATTCCAAATATTCCTATCTATTTAACATTATTCCAGTTTGGTCTTTGTGAGTGTGAAAATATAATTAATGACAGAGCTGAAGAACTCTCAACATCATGCTTATTGTTTAGCAATGTCAGAAAAAAAGTTATTCTAACCAGATTGGTTTTCACATCAACATTTGTTATGGTTGCTTTATGAGATTCTCTAATCAATATTTGAGGATAGCTTTGTGCTGGGGACTTAAAGTCACAAAAAAAACCGTGACAATGCCAAAACTCATTTCATTTTGTGACTCCCAACTACCATTAAATGCTGAAGGACGCCTCCATACCTTTTTGAACGGCTAACAGAATTCAAATAGCAGTTTTCAATCACGACTTAATTAAGATTGATTTTTTTTAAGATCTAAAAGTGTTATTTTTGAAGGTGAATGCAGTAGTACAACTAAGGTTTAATATGTAACTACTACAGCACAATACAGCAGTTAATCTCTTCATCTGAATGGTACTTCTGCATATTATAGAATGTTAGAATGACAACAGCACAAAGGAGGTCATTCAGCCTATTGTTTCTGTGCTGGCTCTCTGAATGAACAATTCACCTAGTGCCAATTCCATTCCTTTTCCCTTTGGGGTGCACATAACTTTTCAGATCATAATCAAATTCCCTCTTGAATGCCTCACTTCAACATATCGCACTCTCTTCCAGATTCTAACCAGTCACTGCATGAAGAAGATTTTTCTCATGTTACTACTGCTTCTTTTGCTAATCACTTTCAATTTGTGCTCTTTGGTTCTTGATGCTTCTACCAATGGAAACAGTTTCTTCTTGTCTATTCAGATTCCTTTCTTCCTGCACCCACTTTAGAATTGTAGCTTTTATTCTTATCATCTTTCTGTGCTCTTCCTCTCAAAATCAATCGCTTCACTCTTCCCTGCATTAAATTTCTTGTTCACCCATTCAACTAACCTATCCATGTCTTTTTGATGTCCTCTTCACAGTATATAATACCTTCAAGTTTTGTACTGTCAGAAATTTTGGAATTATGACCAATACATTAAAGTCTAGGTCATTATATATATAGCAAGAAGAACAGAGATCCTAACAGTGACCCCTGGGGAACTTCACTACCAACCCTGTTCTGGTCCAAAAAATAACTCTTAACAAATATACACAGTTTCTTATCACTCAGTCAATTTTGCATTTGTATTGCTAATATCCCTTTTATTTCATGAGTGCTAATTTTATTAAAAGTTTTGTGTGGCACTGTATTAATTGCTTTTATGAAGTCCAAGTAAATCACATCAATAGCATTACTGTCATCAACTCTTTTTTGTTAATTGTATCAAAACTGCAACAAGTTAACTAAACAGAGTTTACCCTTAAATCCATACTGGATTTCTTTAATTAACCGCCATTTGTGTAAATGACTACTAAATTTGTCACAAATTATTGTTCCAGAGCTTCCCTACCACTGAGATTGAACGGATTGGCCCATAGTTTCTGGTTTTATTTGTACATTCTTTTTTTAACAAAAGTCTGACTAATGCAATTTCTCAGTCCATTAGCAACATTACCAAGTCTAAGGAAGACTGAAAGATTATGACCAGTGCATCTGCAATTTCCACTCTCAGTATCCATGGATTCATCCAATCTAGTCCTGGTGCCTTATTCACTAGGCTGCCATCGTTAACCAGATGTCAGATTTGGAGGTGGCCATTTAGGAATGAGATGTTGCTAGCAGGTGCACTACCAATAGATAAGGCTAGGAATATGATTGAGACTATGTTTAAAATGAGCAAGATTCTGCCTGTGAATTCTATTTCTGCCTCTATAGATGCTGCCAGATTTTCTGAGGCTTTCCAAAATTTTCATCAGCCTAGTGTGTATACAAAACAAATGCTTGGAAAATTCATCAAAATATAGGGGTGGAGATAAGGGCCGGGGGTTGGGTGCAGTAGAAGTACAGGGATAAACTGGAATCCACCCGAGTCCTTTCTAGGATTCAACAGTCCTTTTACTGAACTATTCCAAGGACGTTTGGGACATTAAAAACAAATTGCAGGCATCCTATATAAATAATTCAGCATTTGGGGCTGTGGATTGGAATGAGACTGAATATGAATGATTTGAAGCTGTGGACGCTCAGGTAAGGTGTAGAAGACCAGTCACTTCAAAATGGTTCAAGTGGGATGGATGTTATTGTGGCACGATGCACTTAAATAAACTATAAGCTTATTGAAGGGTGTATCCTGTCAGTGAGTAAGAGACTCTCTAACTAAGTCCTTCTAAGTCCTTTGTTGCAGGTTCCGGGGTTCAGATGTTTCAGTCAGAGCAGAGGTGGTGGTAGAAGAGGGGGAGGAGTGGCATTGTTAGTTAAGGACAGCATTACGGTGGCAGAAAAGACGTTTGATGTGGACTTGTCTGCTGAGGTAATGTGGGCTGAGATTAGAAACAAGAAAGGAGAGGTCACACTGTTGGGAGTTTTTTATAGGCCTCCAAAAAGTTCCAGAGAAGTAGAGGAAGGGATTGCAAAGTTGATCCTGGATAGGTGTGAAAGTAACAGGGTAGTTGTAATGGGGGACTTTAACTTTTCTAATATCGATTGGAAAAGCTATAGTTCAAGTACGTTAGAGGGGTCAGTTTTTGTTCAATGTGTGCAGGAAGGTTTCATGACTCAGTATGTAGATAGGCCAACAAGAGGCGAGGCTATATTGGATTTGGTACTGGGTAATGAACCAGACCAGGTGTTAGACTTGGAGGTGGGTGAGCACTTTGGTGATAGTGACCACAATTCGGTTACGTTTACCTTAGTGATGGAAAGGGATGGGCACATACCGAATAACAGTAGTTATAGCTGGGGGAAAGGTAATTATGAGGCTATTAGGAGAGATTTAGGATGCATAGGGTGGAGCAGGAAATTGCAGGGGCTGGGGACATCTGAAATGTGGAGCATATTTAAGGAACAGCTTCTGCATGTCCTTAATGAATATGTACCTGCCAGGCAGGGAGGAAGTGGTCGAGTGAGGGAACCATGGTGTACTAGGGAAGTTGAATCTCTGGTGAAGAAGAAGAAGGAGGCTTATATAATGATGAGACGTGAAGGCTCAGTTAGGGCAATAGAGAGCTATAAATCAGCCAGGAAGGAGCTAAAGAGGGAGTTGAGAAGAGCTAGAAGAGGACACGAGAAGACTTTGGCGGATAGGATTAAGGAGAATCCTAAAGCTTTTTACAGGTATATAAATAATAAAAGATTGGTTAGGGCAAGATTAGGGCCAGTCAGAGATAGCAGTGGGAAGTTGTGCGTGGAGCCTGAGGAGATAGGAGAGACACTGAATGAGTATTTTTCGTCAGTATTCACGCAGGAGAAAGACAGTGTTGTCGGGGAGAATACTGCGATACCAGGTTGTAGACTGGGCAGGATTGAGGTTCATAAGGAGGAGGTGTTAGCGAATCTTGAGGGTATGAAAATTGATAAGTCCCCTGGGCCAGATGGGATTTACCCTAGGATTCTCTGGGAGGCTAGAGAGGAGATTGCAGAGCCTTTGGCTTTGATCTTCATGTCGTCGTTAGCTACAGGTATAGTGCCGGAAGACTGGAGGATGGCAAATGTTGTCCCTTTGTTCAAAAAGGGGAGTAGGGACCATCCTGGAAATTATAGACCGGTGAGCCTGACTTCTATTGTGGGCAAGGTCTTGGAAAGAATTATAAGGGATAGGATTTATAAGCATCTAGAGAGGAATAAATTGATTAGGGATAGTCAGCACGGTTTTGTGAAGGGTAGGTCGTGCCTCACAAACCTTATTGAGTTTTTTGAGGAGGTGACCAAAGAGGTAGATAAGGGTAAGGCAGTTGATGTAGTGTATATGGATTTTAGCAAAGCGTTTGATAAGGTTCCCCATGGTAGGCTACTACAGAAAGTGCAGATGCATGGGATTGAAGGTGATTTAGCAGTTTGGATTAGGAATTGGCTAGCTGATAGAAGACAGAGGGTGGTGGTTGATGGGAAATATTCAACCTGGAGTGCAGTTACAAGTGGTGTACCTCAAGGATCTGTTTTAGGGCCACTGCTGTTTGTCATTTTTATAAATGACCTAGATGAGGGTGTAGAGGGTTGGATTAGTAAATTTGCTGACGATACCAAAGTGGGGGGAGTTGTAGACAGCGAGGATGGATGTTACAGTTTGCAGAGGGACATAGATAGGTTGCAGAGCTGGGCCGTGAGGTGGCAAATGGAATTCAATACGGATAAGTGTGAGGTGATTCACTTTGGTAGGAATAACAGGCATATGAAATATAGGGCTAATGGAAGGACCCTTAATAGTGTTGTCGAGCAGAGGGATCTTGGGGTACAAGTACATAGCTCTTTGAAAGTTGGCACCCAGGTTGATAAAGTTGTTAAGAAGGCGTACGGTGTGTTAGCTTTTATTGGTAGAGGGATTGAATTTAGGAGCCGTGAGGTTATGTTACAACTGTACAAAACTCTGGTGCGGCCGCACTTGGAGTATTGCGTACAGTTCTGGTCGCCGCATTATAAGAAAGATGTGGAAGCATTGGAAAGGGTGCAGAGGAGGTTTACCAGGATGTTGCCTGGTATGGTGGGAAGGCCTTATGAGGAAAGGCTGAGGGACCTGAGGTTATTTTCATTAGAGAGAAGGTTACGCGGTGACCTAATTGAGGCGTATAAGATGATCAAGGATTGGATAGGGTGGATAGTGAGAGCCTTTTTCCTCGGATGGTGATGACCAACACGAGGGGACATAACTTTAAATTAAGAGGTGGTAGTTATAGGACGGATGTCAGAGGCAGGTTCTTTACACAGAGGGTGGTGAGAGCGTGGAATGCCCTGCCTGCAGCAGTTGTGGACTCGCCTACTTTGGGGGCATTCAAATGTTCGGTGGATAGGCATATGGATGATATTGGAATAGTTTAGGTTAGAGGGTCCACTGGCCGGCGCAACATCGAGGGCCGAAGGCCCTCTGCGCTGTATGTTCTATGTTCTATGTTCTCTCTGTGTTAAGATAAAAATGCATTGTAACACATGGGCTAAATAAGATAGATACACGGCCCAGCTGGTAACAGCTCTCAATTGCCACCCAAGCTGAGAAATAAAACTATTCATGTTTTATTTGAAAGTCAAGTGAACAGATACAAAAAACAAAGAACTGTAGAGCACAGGAACAGGCCCTTCAGTCCAGCAAGGCTGCATCAACACTTTTGACACCTTTTGAAACTAAAGACCTTTTGCCTATATGCGGTCCACTCCCTGCCTATTCATACACCTGTCAAGATGCCTCCTAAACATTGTTATTTATTTACTTCTACCACTGCCAGGGACTTCCCACTCTCTGTGTAAAAAACTTATCTCTCACATCTGCTTTAAATAACAGAGGAACTGAAAAGAGATTGGTAAGAATTGTTTGCAAATATTTTTTAAGGTATAAAAGGCAGCTAAAGGAGCAAATAGCGAGACTTCTGTATACCATGTGTATGTTGTCTAGGCTGAGACTTATCTAAGCAAGAGATGCTGAATCGTGAAGTACCAGAGATAAAACCTGAGGAGATGCATTGGGCCTGAGAAAGGTTTTTGGAATGATTTCATAGAGTGAGTCTATACCGAAGAAATTTCTCCTTATTTTAGTCCTGAATGATGGGTCCCTTATCTTGAGATTGTGACCCCATGTTCGAGATTCCCTTTCTAGGAAAACAATCTTTCAGCATTTACCTTGTCAAGCCCCTTTAGAATCTTGTCTGTCTGATCACATCTCATTCTTCCAAATTCTAGGCCCAATTTCCTCAGTCTTTGTTCGTGGGAGAAGACTGTCATCCCAGGAAATCATCCAATGAAGGCTGACTTTACTGCCTTTGAGTCAAAACTATATTCTTCCATAAATATGGGGGTCAACGCTGTATAGTGCTCACCAAGGCCCTATACAATTATTTTAAGAATTAATTAAACTGCTTCAAAAGTGCATATACATGACAAATAAAATATAACATCAAAAATAGTATAAAAGAGACAAAGAGGAAAAAAAAACAGAGATGACTTACTAAAAATGTACTCCAAAAGGCTGAATCCAAACAAGAGTGGCTGTTTGTAAACTGATTTTATATATTAGTCAATTCTCATATTTCCTTGTACTATTATAGACTTAATCCAGACAGCATATGAATATTATCTTTATACAATAGGAATGCAAAAGCATTTTGTCAACTATAATCTTGGGAAGTCCTTGTCATAATGTAAATATTACACCAGAACAAACCAAATAAGGTTATGATTCAGAATTGAATAATACAGAACTGAACAAACGAAGGCTGTGACTATTCAAGTGTCAAATTAGGAATCACATAAAAATACCCCGAGATATAAATTGAACTTGAGGTCTATTTCTCCAATAGTGCATGGTAGGTTCTGTTTAACATGGTTAGTACATTGACACAGCATGACCTAGATGTATTTTTCAGTATCTATTGGCATATCCATGTTGCAATCCAGCAATAGAATGTTTATTGTTAAAGGACAAACAGAAATATTTAAAGCACTCTTATAATGATATACTTACATAACACAGGGTGATTACTTTGGTTGCACTGCCGAGTGGCATTCTTACTTAGCAGTCTGAACAGCAAAGTTGTTGCTCTAACAATATCCATATTGTCTTTCATTGTCGATAGATTTCATTGTATTCGTAAACAGTTGCTACAGAGATGAGGGAAGTTGGGAGCACAATGAATCTGATTTACCATTCATAGATGTAAGTTGTATTTTCAAGACTCCCAACAGACATCTTTCATTCTCTCAGGGCCTTCAAAAAATTTAAGGACCATAAATTGGGGCAAAATAAAGCATCGGGGGAGCTCCATGGATTCAGCAGTATTACATTTCTGTCGTCAGCTATCAGCTGAATGTTTGTGGAGTTGAATCTCTTCCTGCCTATGAAAAAATTCAGGTCAATGTCTGGAGGCCCCAGGCCCTCATTGCTGACATTCATAAGATCCTGGATCCTTGGGGAGTCAGCTCCCAAAGAAACAAAAACAGAAAATGCTTGTCAGAATTGGCGAAGGGTCATCCTGACTCAAAACATTGGCTCTATTCTCTCTTCATAGATGCTTTCAGATCCGCTGAGTTTCTCCAGAATTTTCTATTTTTGTTTCAAGTTCCAGCATCCACAATACTTTGCATTTAGCCTCAAAGAAAGCTAGATATTCTGTCAGTGCCTCCTTTTCTGTGGGGGAAGTTATGAAGGTAGTTCCTCTGGCGAACGTAACTTCAGTCACTTACTACAAACTAATGCGTGTTTCGGACAGGATTATCTGGCCAATGTTTTCCTCGCAGTAATCCAGAAAGATCTTGTAAAATAACATCATACTATTTTGATCTACATTACTCTGGGAAGAGCAGTCAACATGGGTGTTTGTAAGTCAGCCAGCAGCAGCTTACTCACTTACCTTACAGTGAACAATTAGGACAAATGCACTTCACTTGGATCTCAGATCACAAAATTCTGCAAATGTAAATATGGTGCCTCATTTCATAGCCTGAACTCACCCATTGCAAGGTATCACATGAAGTTTGCAGCATTGTAGGTTAACTTACAAAAGCCAAGTTTAGACAAACGAATTAAATGCACTATGGGGTGGAATTTGGTAGCCTGTTTTTGATTGAGTGTGATCCTCAATGGAAGCACAATGTTTTGCACAACGTTGATGTCATTAGCCTAGATACACTTATGATTTCCAGGGTCATCCTGATTAAAAAAAAAAACTGGACATTAGAAACAGAGGGAGTAGGAGGGAGGTGATGGATTTAAAGATCTATAACATAAACAGGCAGGTATTCTTGATTTGGTTTTACCACGTGTGCCATCTCTTTATCTGAAAATGTCTCTGAGGTCAGTTGGAAGACAGAATGTTGCTCCATTTGTCTCAGATGTAGTTGTAGAAGTCCCCTTTCCCATGACTAGGTATAGAAGGGAGGCCCTGTTTGATGTTGCACATTATAAGAAGGGGACATCAAGGAGGTCACTAACGCAAAAGTAGGGGAGCAGATGACAGCTTTCAGTTCTGGTTTTCTATTTTCCTCTGTTACAAAAAGTGAGGAAATTCTCCTGTCATTCCTTCTGCTGAGTGATACATGAAGTACATGTCTCAGGAGATTACTGTCGCTGTTCAACAGTGGCAGTTTATGACCAGCAGAATTACATCATGCAATTCAATTTTCCGGGAGTTGTCACAATGCTTTAATTTTAAAGAAGGGCAACAAGCTTTGACCTAGAAAAAGCAATAGAGATAGAAATCTCCAAAAGATTTCTGAAAAATCTTCATTATTCTCCACCATTATCTTGGATTATAAGTATGGTTTCTCAGGACACAAGCTGATCAATGATATGATTCAGAGAGTAATAACTGAGCACAAGTGTGGCTAAAGTAGAGTAATGAGATAATGGATATATTAATGAAATTATGATGCTATTACTGATGTAATTTGGTCATCAGATGACCAAGAAATTCCAAAAGTGCTAGGCGGAGAATAGACTGTGTCCTGAATGCTATGTGTTTATCCTGGGATCTTTCTAAATAGTTCTGAATAAATTGTTACATTGTTTAAAGTTGAACTATCCCGATATCTCAACTCTGTCAAAGGGAAGCAAAATTTCATCAAGGTACAGTAAGAATAGAAAGCATGGTAATAGTTGAATCTCAGCAACAACATCAAAACATCATTAAAACATGGTGGCAGCACTAGAGGTCACAGTCTAACGGACTTTGGCAATAGGTCAGATGATGAACAGTAAAAGAAGATAATTAACTTTGCAGTGACAAAGAGCAGATCTGAAAAGTACCACGGTGAGGGGACAGCGAAAGACGGACAATGTTGTAAGTCATAAAGCAGCTATCACTCCCATGGTATTTCCAACATGTTGAAGGTCCGCTACATGGACAGCAATAGAAGTGTCAGAAGAGACAATATGGAAAGCACCAAACGGCTTTGAGGTTATAAGCCACACGTCAGAAACATTGGATCTGTACTCTTTTATATATATTGGGAGCTATAGCTGATGATGTCCTTACATGGCAAAGCAGTTAGAAAGCCTTGAGATTATATGAGAACTTATAAAGAGGCAACACCCACATTTGCAAAATATGAGCTAATCAGATTAGAAACTGTAGAAAGATAGAAACTTCACCATTGAATACTATGAGGTATTGAAATCCTCAATTAGTGCTTCTCAAGCTAAAAGGTGTCAAATGCATAATCAGATGCATCTGCTTTTAATTTAGAAAAGTGTCTTGCTAAGCAAGTAGGTTGATACTCGGGGATTTAAGGTAACGTTTTATTTAAGATTTTGATGGATAGTCTAAGATTATGACTGTGGCATTGTGAAGGTTTAACTATTGGATTCTATATTAGGACTTAGATTATGTTTCCCATCTTTTTAGAATCTTTAATGTTGCGTGCACTTAGCCTCTTAAAGTGTACTGCATACTTGATTCTTTAATTTTTTTTAGATAAGCTAGTGAAATATATTATCTCAAGTAGTTTCTGTATGTAATTCCAAGAACCTTTCTTTGTGCAATCCTAAATGGGGAGATAAATTATTGAAAAGAGACCCCCACACCATCTTAATATATGGAATATTTACAATCTAGCTGCTGCTAATTAAAGATGGCAATCTGGAAGAAGGTAATATTTTTTGCTGATTCCTCTTCTTAAAAGAGACATTGTTCAGATCAAAGCAAATGTCTGCTTGAACTGGCTACCTTGAACATGAGTGAGAGTAACTAACAGAAAAGTGGTCTCAATATGGAATAATCCCTCAGAGATTAAAATTGCAAGCTGCTTTGCTTTAGATTTCAAACAGAATTTTAGTATATACACATATTTAGTAGAATTTTAGTCAAAGGAAAACTGTCATGTCCCATTTATACAAATTAAGTATTTATGCTTTATTTCAATTTTCTCCCTTTTGAGCAAACTGATTGGGGGTTAAGTTGGATACTTCAACTTTGCCCTGCTTCAACATTTGAATGATTTGTATGTCTACATGAATGCATTAGCACAGAGCCAATATTGTATGAAACTAGTATCAATTAAAGCAAACCCGCATGGCTTTCGACTAACCCGTACTTTTCTAAGGAGAGGTGCACTATAGTGGAGCAATGTTAGGAGTTATGATTGAATTAAATCTCAGTAAGAATTTAGCAACACCAATTTTTAATCCAACCAATTTATTTGATAGTAAATTTTTTACTATCAAATAAATCGATTGGATTAAAAATTGGTGTTGCTAAATTCTTACTGAGTTCTTACCACCCCAATCCAACGCCGGCATCTTTACATCATGAATTAAATCCAGCAGGGAAGGAGTGAAGAATGACTCAACAGGAGAAAGCCTGTACTCCATGGTTTTTGAACATTTTGCTGGAGGCTTTGGTACAGGAGTGAAAACAGCAGAGATTTCTTGTATTCTCAGGGAGACAAGAGGTTGAGATCAGGCAGTTATATGCTCAAAAGGCAATGGGAGCAGAATGCTGTGCCAGAAGTCAAATCTTTTTCTGGTTTTAGTGTAGGGCTGAATTGACAAGCAGAACCATAAAGCAATATGCGTGCAGCCAATGGTACCCTGTTTCATGGAGAACCTGCTCTCCTAGCAAAGCCATGTGCTGTCTCTGCTTTCTTGCTGGCAAGAATAGTTTCAGTACAAATCCAGAAGTGGTTACTGTAGTCACTGGTAATGTTGATCTTGCTCTGCTGTTTCTGCAGCAGGTAGCAGAATACAGTGACAAAATCCTTAGTGAAGTTCAGAATCAGGCACTTGGCTCCTTGCCAAGATTCGGGTAAAAGAAGTGTGCCCTGAAATCCCTGGGCTGGGATGGCCTCTTGTTCCTCTATCTATTTTTTTCTTATTCCTCTTCCAGCAGCTTGCCCTGTTCTTTGTGGCTCTATCTATTCTCCCTTTCAGACTATGGTCAATGGGAATGAGTAAAAGTGTAAACAGCTGCTTTGTGCAAATGTCCCAAAGTCAGCTAAAGGATGTCGGCAGCTGCCACAATACTCCCTGTAAACCTTTGCAAATTGACACAATTATAAAAAGCACCCAGCTCTCATAGAATTGCAAAATAACTCAAAGAAATCAGTCAGCAACCAACCCAAAAGAGTCGATAATTCCTTTAAATCCTACCAGTCCGATGTGTGTCCTGCTGCTGACTGCATGTTCAGATGTGCAAGTTTAAGACAGAGTACTGGCTGGAGCACTACGTTCCGACATAACATTGCTGCTGCATGATTGAGATCACGACCTGCCTACTCAGAATACTTGGCAGATATTCATTGCATACTCATTAATGTCTGCATCAAATGGGATCAGGTGGGATATACCTCACCAATGTGTGTGTTCTTTTTTCATCCACAGATACCATTTTGGAGTTCTAACAGTAATTGTCACATCCAAAAGCACAATCCTAACCAGCACAATTTCTCACCTACTTTTGCTTAATTTGAGTTTTGATGAGTCGGTGAGAGAAAATACAACCTAATATTAAATCTTTCTTTTTGGGTGTTTCAGTTTATATCAGATTCTAAAGGAAAGACAGCAGATAGACCACTGAGCAAGTAGCAAAAACTCTGTTCCATCATCTTATTAAAGGAGTATTCGGGAACAAAGTACAGTTGCCAACCTCTCTTGTGTGGCACACTTTTATTGGCACCTGAGCTTAACAATTACGGAGAAATGCTTCTCTTTAACCAGCCTTCCAAAGAAAAGGAATGCAAATTATGATAACATAAAGTGGTAGAGTGCCAAATGACATTATGCATGGCAATTGTGAGCTTTACTATCACTTCATCAATGCAATACAAGTCAATTGCAATATATTATCCTTATATCATGACATGTTTGAGTCTGTAATTTTTTTAACGAGCCTGAATTTAGAGGGAAGTTATGTAGCAAACCATTATTAGTTGAATTAACTATGAAATCTTAGCTATCATTTAGGATGAAAACAAAGCCACATTTTAATTGCTATTATTTGGACGCTAATTTGATGATTACAATCTGCTAGTAAGGTACAGGTTTTGATGCAATCAGAAAAATAAGTTTACTTTCAATCTATTAAGCATGTAACATGGCCATCAAACATGATATATTGTCATAACAAAACAAAACTCTGAGGTAATAATGAATTATCTTAAAGAAGCAATGAAGTTTTGCTAATCTTTTAGTTCATGAGTTTATAAATTGTAAAAAAAACTAGTTATACTATGAAGAAGACCAAAACAAGCAAATAACAATGTGTCCAAATGTTAAAGAAAACATAAGTAAATGTTATGGTCAATGATCCAGATAAACCTACATTCATCTCCGGTTTCAAACTCAAACTTCTGACTGTAACTGCCATATCCAGCTGCAGTCCGGGCACGGATCTGAAATACATATTTCGTAGCATGCTTCAGTCCATTAATGATTACACTGGAAGATTTGGACCTTGTAGAGGAGTAGCTGAGTTGTTCATGTTCCTGCATGAAATTAAGGATAAATTACATGAAGGTCAAAATAAAACCTGATGCTGATTAAATGGCTGCACAAGTCTTACAGGTTGGCCCCCACCTCTTCTCTATCCATAGAAACGTTAGCACATTTTTTAGTGTTTTAGTGTGGATTTATTTGGATGCATTTTCTGTTGCTTAAGTTCAGGAATATCAGAACTGGGGAATAGGGCAAGTAGTTTTCCAAGGTCAGTAGCCATTACTTTCATTATAACGCAGAATATACATGAACTACCTCCTGTATATTCTCACAGTGAGGGGAAATGTTTGTTCTGTATTAGGTCCAGCAGCATTGCAAAAACAGAACCCTTTCTTGATATGCCTCAGGAAAGCCTCAGAAGAGCTTGTCATCCTTGAGTCCCCTCTTTAGTGGAGGTGACAATTTAGTGAATTGAATTTTATGCTAATGTGTCTGCAGCTTTGTACTGTACATTGTCACAGGCAATAATATGCAGAGGATGAACAGTTTTTTTTTAAATCTTAGATTCCACATCCATCAGGGAGAGAATACATTAATCTCATCATTCAAATTCCAGCAATGTTGGAACACAGATCAAATCCAACATGCAATCCAATTGCCAACATTAATTAATATAAGTGAAATCAATAACTATTTTTAATTGCTGCTAATAAAATATTAATGGATATTATCATGAATAAAAGAAATGGATTTTCCTCAAGAACAAACAGTTTTTGTTGGTTAATTTAGTGAGACAGAATGCAGTAATATGTTTCATAAAAGGTCCTTTCAAGATTGGTCATTTGGAACATAAGAAATAGGAAGAGGTGCCAGCTACTTTAGCCTGCTCCACCAGTCAAGAACATCATGGCTGATTTTCAATTTTACTAACCAATATAGAGCTCATGTTAGGTAAATATTTTGCCTATTGTATGCATTTTGCACCTATATAAAAAAAAACTTGTTTTGACTATCTGGTGTGGATGTTCAACAGCTATTCCAGACTTATAAAGTAATAAGCAGTTGAGGGTGAGTGATCAGATTGGAAGTCAGTTACAGATCTGAAGCCGAAGACCATATTACCATCTTGAATTCATTCCTCTGTAACTATTGTCATAAATTCAGTGAGAATAATCTTGAAAGCTGAACTGAGCTGCTGCGGTTGGAGTGTACCCTACCAGTTGCACCGAGATTTAAGAGAAATGACAAACATATGAAATGAACCTGGTGGATATTTTTCATCTGTCTACTCTTATCAGCAACCACCAATGGATACAGTCTTTTTTCCCTTTGTTGTCACTCCCACTAATAGCTGGAATAGAGTGAAGGGTAGCTGATTTTCATTTTTTAATAATCTTTTATTTCATTGGGGTAGCTAAATAATGGATATGGTTATTTATATAACATTTGAAAAAAGGGCTTTGTCCTCAAGAGTCTCTTTTCCTGATGTTCGGCATGCTTGAACTGGACAGCTACTGGTGAACTGGAGATTTTTGTGTGCATGTTATCTGCTTTGCTGGTAATCTTAAGAAGTAATCTTCATTCCAATTTGAGCTCAAGTCATAAGACTTTCTTTTCTAGTTTTACATGGCCAGAGAGTAGAAAAGCTTTGAGCAGGAAACTGAACTTTGAATGAATTAGAGTGAGCAATTTGACGATGAATATAATTTTGATTACCATGGTATGGAAACAGTCCGTGCTGGTAGATTGTTTCATTTCTAGGGGACTTCTCTTGGTGTTTAAGTTGGGTGATAATGCTGTTTTAAAATGACCAGAACTCTGTAATACATAATGCACAATATATCATTTGGTTGCTAAGAAGGAGTTTAATCAGTGCTGCCACTTTCAGACCACAAGATATAATATCTGTATATATGAGACCTAATTAGATGTTCATTACCATTGAGGGAAAGATATGAATTGGTAGTTGCAGTAAATCAAGTTTCAGGAAATAGATGACTTTTTTTCTCTGATACATTTAGTACTTTAAAGAATGATGGGCAAAGTGTGACAGATGTTATTGACTTAAGCAACAGTAGAGGCTCTTGTACTGCAGTGCTCATGGTCAACAGGTCAATAAATAATTTTCAAGAACAGGGTCATTACACTAACCTGAACTAAATGTGCAGCAGGTTATGTAGCCTAATCTCTCTTTTAATTCTACAATATATAATTTCTGCGTCTGTTCTTAGCCGATTTGATATAACTAATATATTGGCAGATGCCATGTCACTTGTGCCCTGCTTCAAGGCAGGTCCTTGGCTCATTATCTCAGATGTTTATCCTGAGCTGTTTTCTTGATGGTTTTTGTCAGTGGTGGTTTACCATTGTCTTCCACTCCCATGCATAGAGCAAAGTGACAGGTCACCAGTCCACCTCAGCCAGAACAGGAATCAAACCTGTGCTGTCAGTGTTATTCTGAATCTATTCAGCTAACCAGTGCCCTACTTTGTGAGATATTCAGATCAGTTAATAGCCATACCAGCTTTTCTTTTTATATAACATTTTTTCAATATGACTTCTGAAGTCAATTGGAAGATACTTTGTGTTCGGAAAGAAAGAAAGTATTCAAGAGGCGGTTGAATATATTCAAGAGGCAACTGGATATAGCAGTTGGGGTGAATGGCATCAAAGGTTATGAAGAAAAAGTAGGATTAGGCTATTGAGTTGGATGGTCAGCCATGATTGTAATGAATGATGGGTGGAGCAGGCTGGGAGAAATGGCCTCCTGCTGGTCCTATCTTCAATGTTTCTTTGTTCCCTTGAAACAGCAAATGGCTTTATTTCTCTTTTATTGATTTTTTTAAAAAAATTGTAACATAAATTTGCAAGTGTATAACAACAACAACTTGCATTCATATCACACCTTTTAAAGCTTTAAAGTAGTGAAACATCCCAATGCATTTGGCAGGAAATAAAGGAAGTTGGGGAGGTTTTGAGGGTGGTTAGGGATTTTAGGGCCTTGGCAATTGAAGGCATAGCTACCAATGGTGAAGTGATTAAAATCAGAGATGCTCAAGAAGCTAGCATTTGAAAAGTGTAATACTTTCAACTGGAGAAGGTTACAGAGATAGAGAGGAGGAAGTTCATGGGGGGAGTCTGAAAACAGCGGTCAGAATTTTAAAATTGAAGCATTGTTTGAATGGGAGCTAATGTTGTTCAGTGGGCACTGGGCTGCTGAGTGAATTGGACTTTGTGTGAATTGAAACATGGAAAGCAGAGCTTTATATAGCCTTGCATTAACGAAGGGTAGAGCATGGAAGCATATAACAAGTGATGGATATATTTCAAATCTTTTTACTTATACACACTGACATCCAAGTTGTTAATCTTTTATGATATTATACATCTGTGGTGTGAAGTACACTCATATTTGCTGAAAACCAACTGTTTCCAACTCAAGCAAATTTGAATCTAATCCAAATGACATTAAAACACTGTTCAAAAAATAATAGCTCTTTGGGAATTGTACATCTCATTGTTCATTAATGGATATAAACTGCTGCATGCTTGATTGTGATGACATTATTTATGTATATCCCCCAGCTTCTCCAATTAGTTTATTGTTTTATTGGATCCCAAATATCCTCTACTGTACAGATATGTAGGCTTGGTGTGGCCAACAAACTATCTTCAAACCAAGACTGATCTTTAATCCAAACTCTCAGTAAATGTGGCTCTTCATTGAAACCACAGATGGATATGGTTAGCTTTCTGCTTGTATGAAAGATATTACTTTCTGAAACTTTGACAAAAGGAGCAGAAGGGGGGAACAATCCATCTTTATATTGCTATTTAGCATTGAATTTATCACTGGCAATGACCTGCATTGGGGCATCCAAATATAGAAAACCAGGCACAGTTATTTTATGTTTTAATGTTTCATTTCCTTTAATAGCATCCACTTAGAATGTTAATGGGGAAGCAAATATTTCAATTCATTTAAAAACACTGTGCAAATTTATTACCCAGTTCTTTAAACTGTACAAGGCTTCATTGTGAGATTGTCAATTTTGTAAGCATGTAATGTCTCAGGAACTAAGTATTCTGTACAGTGACATTTTCAATGGATCCTTACTTTTTCATAGTACTTTATCTCGTAGTCCAGAATGATTCCATTTGGATGCTCAGGCTCCTGCCATGACAGGCCAATACTGTTCTGGGATGCCCAATCTTTCCTCAGATACCCAATCAGAGAGGGAGCTGAAAGGACAAAAGGTTCTGTAAAAATATTCATAGGGAAAACCAGCTCAAGTGAAACTTTGGCTTTTGGATCAGTTTAGCAGCAGTTGTCAACTTGCTACAATGCAACATGTTATTGTGGTTATTTCAATTTCACAGGTGGACACCCTCAGTCTCCTCTGTTACTGCTGATATTGAAAGTAACTGCTTTCTGTGCTTGACCAACAACCCTCTGACTCTAGTTTCTTCAATGGATCTAAGTGGCTTATTGACAACTGGTCACAAACCGTGCAGAAATTCCAGGGCAACACTATTCACTTGTTTGTACTTAATAGGAAGTATGAACACCAACAATTTTTTTCCCTAATTTAGGCTTGGCGTGCAGCTATTAGAAACTTTTTACCAAAATTATTTCCCAAGCAGAGTAAACATCCAAATGTAAAGCCAAGATGAACATTGATGCCACCTATTCTGTAATTTAAGAAATCATTTTTGGGATGTAGATGCTGCTGAAAATGGAAAACATTTTATTGTTCATTACTTGTTGTCCTGCAAGAGTGGCAGTGGCCCTTCTTCTTGAATTGATAAAACTTACTGGGATGCTTCAGAGGGCAATTAAGAGGATGAGAATAATATAAAGGCCAGACTTGGTAAGACAACAGATTCCCATCCTCAAAAGGACATTAGTGAACCAGATTGTTTTCTACAGTGGTCCAGCAGCTTTATGTATTCCTTTATTTGTACTAGTGTGGCCCACTCCAGCACCCACCCATGCTGCCCCCCCCAACCCATGCAAGCATCCTTTCTTTCCCTCCCACAGTCTTATACAACAAAATTCAGATTCTTAATCTGATGGCAGTTGAATTCACATTCCCTGCTGAATAGTCCAACACCATAAGTATTCTTTTTCAAATACATGCCCAAAATAGTCTTTGATACACTTCTGGTGTGAGAATCACCTCTGTGTAATAAGAAAAGGAGATGACATTCTGGTGCAATTGACACCTATGCATTTTATGTCACAATGAATATCTACTAGGAGGTGCAAGCGACTGTTTCTGATATCTCTGTTCCTCTCATCTTTCTTCCCTGCCAGAGATAGAATGTTTGTACTTTTCAAATTTGAACTAGCAAAACTCAGCCATTGAAAACCAAATTTTCAAGACTGTCAGATCGATGCTTCAAATCCAGGCTTCTGAGTCAAATGTCAATGTTTTGACATTGATTACTAAGTCAGGTTTATACATTTCATTAAGAATAATTCATATAGATAAAGTCTTAAGATATTCAACACACCCTGAATGAAAGGCAGAACTTCAAATGGGTTGATCAGATCAACTGAGATTGCTTGTTAGTGTGTGAGCTACCTGTGTTCCAGGGCAGTATGTGTTGTCAATATAGAATCAGAAAACAAGAAGAAGTAATATAAATCAAGTGGTAGTACTGTGGGAAAATCACCACTCGGACTTAGACTCAGAGATTCAACACACAGTTATATCGGACAAGGCTTTGGGAGAAGCTCTGGGCTCTCCGCAGTGTGTGCAGCCACCTTCTCAACTTTACAATGGTAGTTGAGCGTCTTCTGTACGTTTTAGATAATGGACTTTAGCTGTTAGCACATCATTATACGTTGAGTAGACAAGTACGGACATCGACAGTTACCACATCGTTATACATAGAGTACATAGAACATAGAACATAGAACGTTACAGCACAGAACAGGCCCTTCGGCCTTCGATGTTGCGCCGACCAATATAAAAAGCAATGCCCCTCCAAACTAAACCATTCCCTTCTCTTCCATATACTTATCAACTAACCTCTTAAACGCCACCAAACTTGGCGCATCTACAACTGCTGCAGGCAGGGCATTCCACTCCCGAACCACCCTTTGGGTAAAGAACCTACCTCTGATATCCGTCCTATAACTATCATCCCTTAATTTAAAGCTGTGTCCCCTCGTGCTAGCTTTCTCCATCCTAGGAAAAAGGCTATCACTGTCCACCCTATCTAAACCTCTAATCATCTTATATGTTTCGATAAGGTCCCCTCTTAGCCGCCTCCTTTCTAACGAAAACAACCTCAAATCCCTCAGCCTCTCTTCATAAGACCTGCCCTCCATACCAGGCAACATCCTGGTAAACCTCCTCTGTACCCTCTCCAATGCCTCCACATCTTTCTTATAATGCGGGGACCAGAACTGCACACAATACTCCAAGTGCGGCCGCACTAGAGTTTTGTACAGTTGCAACATGACGTTGCGGCTCCGAAATTTAATCCCCCTACCAATAAAAGCTAAGACTCCATATGCCTTCTTAACAACCTTATCGACTTGACTGCCTACTTTCAGGGATCTATGCACATACACACCAAGATCCCTCTGTTCATCAACACTATTAAGAATCCTACCATTAGCCCTATACTCTACACATTTATTATTCCTGCCAAAGTGCATTACCTCACACTTTTCCACATTAAACTCCATTTGCCACCTCTCGGCCCAGCTCTGCAACTTGTCCAAGTCTCTCTGCAAACTATAACACCCCTCTTCACTATCTACCACTCCACCGACTTTAGTGTCATCTGCAAATTTACTAATCCATCCTTCAATACCCTCATCCAGATCATTTATAAAAATTACAAACAGCAGGGGCCCCAAAACAGACCCCTGAGGTACACCACTTGTCACCGAACTCCACGATGAATATCTCCCATCAACCACCACCCTCTGTCTTCTATCTGCTAGCCAATTCCTAACCCAATTAGCTAAATCACCCTCTATCCCATACATCTGCATTTTCTGCAGAAGTCTTCCATGGGCCACCTTATCAAATGCCTTACTAAAGTCCATACATTTATGGACATGTATGTATAAAGTAGATACATTTATGCATTTATGTCCCCCATCAATGACTGGTCTCGTTATCAAAACTCACTGTTTTGGTTCTGTTTTTATCTCAAGTTAAGGTGCCTCAAAGTCTGATCAATTTCCTTCAGTAATTTAAACACTAACAAGTTTTAACCCGTTGTGCAATGTCTGTGCCCAAGTCAGTGCACCTTAACGCCTTTTCCCAAAGTCCATTTTGTGCCGGTTAACCATTTTGTCTCCTTTAATTTTGATTTCACTTCAAGAGTAGATAAAAGTAATCCAAAAAACTAAATTATACAATTTTGAAAGGATGCAGAGACAGAGAGAACTGGGGTGTAATTAAACAAATTTTTAAGAGTGACAGGGCGAGTTGAGAAGGCTATTAAAACAGCGTATTGGTTCCTAGGCTTTGTTCATAACTGAATAGAATACAAGAATTTTTAACTAACACTGATTAGGTCTTAAATAACATTTGGATCCAATTTTGAAAACTTTAAGAAGGATTTCAGGTCCTTGCAGAGGGCAAAGAAATTGATCTGAATTGTACAAGGCATGTGAGACTTCAATTATGGGAAGAAGTTGGAGGAGTCTGGATTGTTGTGGAGTGAATATTGAGAGGACATTTGAGAGATGTGTTCAAAATCATGAAAGGTTTTCATCAACTTAATAGGGAAGATCTGTACCCAATAGCAGAAGAGTTAGTTAGCTGGGGACACAGATTTAAGGTGATTAGTAAAAGAACAAGAAACAATATAAGGGGACAAAATAAAAACAAATTATTGTGGATGCTGGATTCTGAAACCAAAAGAAAAAATGCTGGAAAATCTCAACAGGTCTGGCAGCATCTGTAAGGAGAAAAAAGAGCTGATGTTTTGAGTCCAGATGAGCCTTTATCAAAGTGCTTTGCTGAGATTTTCCAGTGTTTTCTCTTTTGATATGAGGGAACATTTTTTTTGACACAGTGTGTCTAGCCAGTGATCGGGAAGGCACTGGCTAGAAGAATAGTAGAAAGAAAAGCAATGGTAATTTTCAAGAAGAAAATTGGATAAATATTTAAATGGAGAAAGTGACAGGGAAACAGTCAAAGAGAATAGAAGTGGAAATAATTGTGTACCTTCACCAATGATTTGGCACAGGCATAATGGCATTGTTCTAATTCATATTGTTCAATCGACACACCCTGCATTGGAACAGTATAGATAACAACCGTTATGCAAACAATCAATGGCTTTGATGCATTATACAGATGTCAGCATTTGCTGAGGAAAATCTGCTTACATTTTTTCAACAGTACCTGAAGAGGAATTGTGTCTGAATGCTCTGACTAGCAATTGCACAAAGTGGATGTAAAATTGTGGCTAGACAGGACATTATCTGGACAGCACTGGTACTTACTTGCTAATCCTCAACTTGAAGTGTTTTGAGCTCGCTCTTTCCTGTCAGTCTTAACTGATAAACATCAGCAAAGGATGTAAACTTCCTGGCTATGTCGAGGCAAACCTAATGATGTACCATATCTTGCCACACATGGCTGTGTCAGGCATTTGAAATTCTTCATCCTCCTCAACAGCTGATTTAGGCAGGAGCTAGTAAACAGAATCTTTGGACATTATTGCAGCAAAAATCATGCTGATCTTGAGTCATTTCAACATACTTAACATGAGGTATCTTTGTATTAATATCTTGGCTATTACATAATGCCTACTGGCTGAATATTAGAAAATGAAAATCCATTAACATTACGGGAACTGAGTTTGCACTTTTGATAGAGGAATGTGAGTTAAGCAACCAAGATGAAGCAGTAAAGAAATGCATCATTTGGATATTAATATGCCACTTTAGAGGAGAAGGCGTGCATGTGGGACTTGTACAGTGTTCGGGAGGAGGTGTGTGTGTGTGAGATTGATATGGTGTAGGGTAGGAGGTGCGTGTGTGTGAGATTGATACAGTGTAGGGGAGGAGGTGTGTGTGTGCGTGGGTGTCAGGTTGATACAGTGTAGGGGAGGAGGTGTGTGTCTGAGGTTGATACAGCACAGAGGAGGAAATGTGAGTGTGTCAGATTGATAAGGTGTAGAGGAGGAAATGTGAGTGTGAGATTCATACAGATTGACACAATGTAGTGGAAGAGGTTTGTGTGGTGTGTGTGTGAAATTGATATTGGATGGGGAGGAGATGTGTGTGAGATTGAAATAGTGCAGGAAAGGAAGAGTTTGTGTGTGGAATTGATGCAATGTAGGGATGGAAAGATAAGTGTGTGAGACATTAAGTATTGTCAATGTTAGTTTTGTTCTATTTTGTCAGAAGGTTTTTTTTGCTTGCATGGAGACATCTCTTATGCCTCTGGCTGTTTAGTCTGATTGCAGACCTTCTCAGGTTTCCACAATGCAGGCGACAATGAATTGTCTGGTTTTGTTAGGATTGCCTAATCTCTTACCTTGACCTGTGTCCTTATCTGTCTTTATTTTTCAGCCCTTTTAGGTACCTTGCTCATTCCTGCCAAAACATTCTTCTCCCAAACTGTGCTGGACATGTCACATTTCCTCAAGTTTGCCTTTAAGGAATTCTTAAACATACTTGAGGCATACCCCATGCAGTGTCCAAATTTGTCAATACACGACCGTCTTAGGGATCTTGTCATCAGTCACACATACAATGTGCAAGTTTCTCGGGTCTCGTCCATGGAGCGACCCGTTGTAAGGGAGAATGGTGTTTCAGCCAAAACTCCATTCACTTTCAGCTGCATCGGAAAATCCTAGCTGCAAACAAGGATTTTGTGCTATGTCCATTGAACTGGACTCTGATGATGAGTGCTTAATTTCTAGACATTTCTGTTCTTTGAATTAGCTCAGTGCTGGGCACTTTGTCGACCCATTTGATGCCCAGAATGTTCTGAATGCATATATCCTGGACAATATCCAGGCTTGGGCTGACATATGGCAAGTAACATTCATACCACACAAATGCCAGGCAATGACTATCACCAGTAAGAGACACTCTAATCACTGCCTCTTGACATTCAATGGTGTAACCATCACTGAATCCCCCACTGTCAACATCCTTGGGGTTACCATTGAACCAGAAACTCAACTGGACTCACCACATAAACACAGTGGCTACAAGAGCTGGTCAGAAGCTAATAATACTATTGCGAGTAATTCACCTCCTGACTCCCCAGTGTCTATCTACCATCTACAAGGCACAAGTCAAGAGTGTGATGGAATATTCCCTATTTACCTTGATTGCAGCTCCAGCAATACACAAGGAGCTTGATACTATCCAGGACAAAGCAACCTACTTGATTGGCACCACATCTACAAACATTCAATCCCTCCAGCACAGATGCTCAGTAGCAGCAATGTGTAATATCTACAAGCTGCACTGCAACAATTCACCAAAGATCCTTAGACAGCATCTTTCAAACCCATGACCACTTCCATCCAGAAGGACAAGAGCAGTAGATAAATGGGAATACCACTACCTGCAAAGTTCTCCTCCAAGCCACTCACCATCTTGACGTAGAAATACACCGCCGTTCCTTTGCAGTCGCTGGGTCAAAATCATAGAATCCCTTCCATAACAACATTGTGGGTCAGTCTATAGAACATGAACTGCAGTGATTCGAGAAGTCAGCTCACTACCATCTTCTCAAGGGCAGCTAGGAATGGGCAATAAATGCTGGCCAGCCAGCGATGCCCATGTTACACAAATGAATTTTAAAAATATATAGATGGTCCATGTCTCTGGGATATTTAGGAGGTGAGATATTACATCAGCTTAGTACTCAGCAAGTTTTATTGTAAGTTTGATACCTCGGGCTGGAATGAGGAGTATGGGTGGTGTGTGGGCATGGGATTGTATTGCTTTCTGGACACTAAAAAGCTCATCCAACTGTGTATTATTAAATTGGCAGATAGTGAGACTTCTGCCTCTCAATGGAAATTGTGCCTTCGAGAGCTGCTTGCCAATTGGTAGTCCCAGCAGCACCGGAAGTCAGTGGTGTGCACTGCTAGAACTGTAATCTGCCCCAAGATGAAGATGACAATGGATCATGCATTCGCATAAATTCAGGACTTTTGGGGAAGGATCGGATACCCTAGCCAGGAAAAAAGAGTGGGGTGCAGAGGATTTGGAAGCTGTGTAGGGAGGCACAAAAGAGGGTGTTATCTTGGGGATTTTCCCCTGATATGCACAGAACATCCCCCAAAAGATGTACCCTTGGAAAATAAAGACTCCCCACTATCACCTGCCTACCCATGCCAACTGTATTAGAGTGCGGGCAGTGTAATATTCGGGATTGTTAAGAATTTTAATTGCCTATTGATGCCTTTTTCAAAATGGTGGGCAGGCTGGCAAATCCAGTAACTGCTAATTATTGTATTATGGAAAAACAGTGCATTGACATCAGGTTCATGAGTCAACATCATCACACTGTGTATCACGCATGTGTGGAATGGCAGCAATCCTAATTTGTAAGTGTAAAATCCCAGCCCTTGTTTTCTCCTCCATTTCTTGCAGAAAATGGGCAAATACTGAACTGTTTCTAGCAATTCCATTTTCCACCCCATTGTCCATACAGGCATTTCTAAAATTTGTATTTCAGAGATAAGAGAAGCTAGCCATAGCCTTCAGGTTTGTGTCATTGATAGTTACAGTAGGAGCTGCTAATCAGATTTGGCAGTGGTTAGTGGAGTATCTTTATCTTCCTTAAGCTGATGGTGAGCCCATAGTCATCAGTGGCTTTTGAATAGTAGTTAATGAAGGCTACACATTGGGTGTAATACAAGGGCATAGTCATCAACAAACAACAATTCACATCATCTGATTAAATAACAGAGGATTTCACTCATGGAAGATTGAAGAAATTTCTATCTATTCTGAATTGGATGTCTATTCTATCAGCGTTTCCATTAAATAGCCCAGGAAGTATGATGGCAAAGATTATATTAAAAAACATAGAGTCCATGACATACCCCTGCTTCACACCACTTATTACCTCAGAGGTATCAGTGTATTTACATTGTCAGTGACACTGGATCAGTACCGCTTTATTAGGACATTCAAGTTTGGATAAGACTTTGGACAAGACCTCCTTATTTACTGTTTTAAAGGCCTTTGTCAGGTCAACAAGATATCACATGTTCATTGTGGCATCTCTCTTGGTGAAGGGTGAAGGTCATGTCAGAAATGCCTCAGTTTTTTCCATTTTGACTTCCTGGCAATACACATTCTATGTGGCTTATCTGTCTATTGAATTGAACTTATGCTGGAATTATTCCAGGTATCAAAGCAGTGAGGTTCCTCTGTGGTCGTCACACATTTCTGTCCTTTACCTTTGCATATGTGAACAATTGTGGAATCCTGGAGCTCCTGAGGAATGGAGTGTTGATCCCAAATTCTGTGGTTAAGTTGTGTGGGTTTGACAGTTATCTGGAGTCCCCAGATTTGTTCATTTCTCCTGTGCTCCTGCCTAAGCTTGGAGTTTATTTTGAGGGACCTGATGGTTTTGTCAATCCCTGTACCACAATGTTTGCTATCCAAGATTTCACAGTGGAGCTGTCTGAAAATGTGTTTATAGCTGTCCCATTTGCAATGGATGGGCAATTAAACACAAGCCTAATAAAACTTAGCTCAGTGTTGTTTTGAGGAGATTCCATTTAGTGCTGGGAATAGGTGAGGAGAGGAGACCACACGAGTGTGAGGGGAAGCCATAGCCATGTGAGGGGGAGACCACACCCTGTCTTCAGGACTTTACAGGAATCCCTCATTTATGCTCTACAGCTGAGTTTGAAACTCTCTGGGTTGTTTGACCTACCATGTACTTAGTATCCTATGCAATTTCTGTCGTGGGTTCATGTTGCTATCCTGGTGTGATTCCTTAGCAGCCATTTTTTATATGCCACATTTTTTGTCCTTTAGCAGTTCCTTAATTTGTTCATAGTTTTCATTGAACCAATCTCAGTGGCTTCTTTTTGGTGTTCCCAGGACATCATTAGCAGCTTCCAGAATTGTAATTTGAAGGTTGATAATGCTCTTTCAACCTCATCACTTGGGGTTACTTTGGAGAACATCTGTTCCTCAAATCTGAGCCTGAATTGTTCACGACACTCTCTCACTTCCAGCTTTCTTGGACTCCAGTTGCATGTAGGCCTTCCTTTTGGTGAGATAGTAAATTTCATTTTCTGGTGTAGCGTCCTGTAGTCTGTACAGCACTCCACTCCTCTCATAACATTGTGATCATTGTAGGTTTTAGGTTGCTCTGCCAGATTATGATGAAATCAATTTAATGCCAGTGTTGAGATCATGAATATATCCAAATGTTTCTGTACTTTATCTCTTTCTAAACATGTTGCTACTAATTGACAGATTCATGTGCAGAGACTCAGGATCAGCGTGCCACTGGTGCTGCACTTACCCAAGCCTTGATTCCCTGGACATCTTCCCAAATCTGATAGGCAGCTCTTATCCTGACCTTGAAAATCCCAATGCAAAGAGTTCATTCTGCTGTGGAGAATTTGGAATAGCTCTCTCCAGGTCCTCATAGAATTTGTTCTTGATATCCTCAGGATTAGTCGTTGTTGGAGAATCTGCACTGATCATCGGCACAGGCTTGTCCATAAGAGCAATGTTTAGAAGTGGTGAGGTGATTGTTTAGGCTCCCTATGAAGAGTATCTAAATGTTTTGTGATGCCAGGCATGATAGTAAAGCTGACACTGATTTCTTGCCACTCACTCTTTGACTTGCCACACTAGAAGAATATGACCACACTTGACCACCGATAGCTCTGTAAACTGGCCCTATTCTGCTAAGTGGGTTTTGTTTAAAGCAGAAATGTCAACGTTTTACTTTGATAGCTTTCTACCAAACAGAGCAGTTTCACACTCGGATCAGGGACTGTTGTCTTGATGAAGTTTGTGCATTCCAAACAGCCTAATCAAGTTTTTATTTTTTTCTTCTGTTCGTTTCATCTGTAAAACATGGTAAAGTGTGAGGGAATATCAGAAAAGTGCATATAGAGACAGATGTGTTAAGGAGTCAGTAAGGTGTGCACACAAGAAATACTGTGCATGAATTGATTCCAGTGGTGATGGATTGTGCTTGGCCATCCCCACTCTCTCGGTCTGTTCAAGTCAAGATGACTGCAGATGTGATTGACAGCAGTGGATAATCTGCTGTGCCTTCTGTGCCTGTTCCAATGAACTTTACAACTGTCCAAACAGCTGTGCTGTGCATTTTCAGTATAAGTAAGGGAATGCCATTTCCTCTGCTACATCCATCAAGGCTTTTTTTTTGTGCACTTGAAAAAGGGTGATAGGTGTTCTCCCTCAGATGTGGACATCAGTCTGAATGCTATTCCTACCTGGTTTGGCCTGCGAAACAATGCAGGTATAGGGGTGTGGCTGCTGCCATGCACAAGTAGCCAGCTACATGGAGACACAGGTGAGAGCTGGGCAAGTGTTGAGGTGATGATGTAGAGATGCCGGCGTTAGACTGGGGTAAATACAGTAAGTAGTCTGACAACATCAGGTTTAAATCCAACCAATTTGTTTGATAGTAAAGCTTGCGAGTTTACTATCAAATAAATATGTGTTGAGGACCAGGTACAGTTATCTATCCAGCTATGACAAAGGATGTAGCTGATTCTTACAGAGGTGACTGACACACATCCCTGATATTAGACATATTTATTGCTTCATTTAATTAAATCATTCTGTAATTTCTGACTGTCTCTTCTGAATTCACTGGTTCTCAGAGTGTGCATTATCTACAAATCTTTGCCTTTTTATAATAATTTCGTCAAACCAAGCAGTTTATGTTAATTAGAAGGAGCAGTGGTCCCAAATAGAGTCTGAAGCATTTCATTAAGTATATTTCCTACCTCAGATCAACTCAGTATTTCCTACCATTCCACAAGTCCCTTACCAATTCTGAAGGATTACTCTGAAGTCCCATTGCTTTCATTTTAACTTAAGATGCTATTTCCTCAAGTTGATGGAGATGGTCAGTCATTCATGTTTTTCTCCTACTGAATCCATGTTGACTGCTATTTATCAGGTGGTGTTGTATAGAAACATACTATTGCTAAGAGCACCCTCACTAAACACTAATCTCTCTCATAGTCAAAACTGCACGCGCTGCGTGGTGTCTTCCACAGAGACACCTTAGTCTTCAAGAATACTTTCTTTAAAAGCATACAAAGTAGGAGCAGGAGTAGGCCACTGGTCCTTGTGCCTGCTTCACCATTCAATAAGATCATGGCTGATCTGAATGTAATTTTGACCCCCGATTCTTGCCTGCTATAATAACCTTGCACCATGTTACTAATCAAGAATCTATCTAGCTCTGCCTTAAAAATATTCATAGACTCTGCTTCCATTGCCCTTTGAATATGAGAGTTCCAGAGATTCATGATACTGTGAGAGAAAACATTTATCTTAATATCTGTCTTACACAAGCAACCACTTATTTTTAAACAGTGACCTCTAGTTCTAGATTCTTCAACTTTTCCTCATAAGACTGCCCACCCATTCCTGGTATTAGTTTAGTAAACCTTCTCTGACTGCCTCTAATGCATTTACATCTTTTCTTAAATAAGGTGATGAATGCTGTATAAAATATCCCAGATGTCATCTCATCAATGTCCTGTACAACTAAAGCATAACCTCCCTACTTTTATAAGCAATTCCCCTCACAATAAACAATAATATTCTATTTGCTTTCCTAACTACTTGTGTACCTGTATACTGGCCTTTTATGATTCATATACCAGGATACCTGGTCCCTTTGCAGTTCAAAGTTCCATAATCTCTCACCATTGAGATAAGAAGCTTTTTTCAGTTTTTGCTGCCAAAATGGACTATTTCTGTGTGGAGTTTGCACATTCTCCTCCTGTCTGCATGGGTTTCTCCAGATGCTCCGGTTTCCTCCCACAGCCCAAAGGGGTGCGGGTTAGGTTGATTGGCCATGCTAAGAAATTGCCCCTTAGTGTCTAGGGATGCTTGGTTAGAGGGATTAGTTGGTATAATATGTAATTTACTTATCATTCCAAATCTGCCCCAAAACATGCACAACTACAGAAGAAAATCTACGTTACCGAGTCAACTGCACTTTCGCAGCCGTTATGCTTCTATATAGCAGGATTTCCATGTCTCCATGCAAATGTCAGATGTCAAAGTGACTTGAACATTTAAATGGATCTCATATGCAGGAACATGAAATATTCTACCAATTATGACAAATCAGCTGTGGACAAAAATATACTCATTGCACTCTGTTTTGTAAATCAACACTACAATTGGCGATTTTGAAATTTATCTCAATGCCAGATTGTAGCAGGCCATGTAACTCTGGGTGCTTGCCATCTGAAACAGAAAGTGGTATTCTTCAACTATGGCACTTTGTAGCTGTACCAGTTCACAGGACATAAAAATACAAACTCATCCGATTACACTTGGTATGCAGCTCACTGAAGTGCAAGAACACTTTGTGAGGTAATGCAATTTTTCATTATATTCATAAAATGGCAATGAAATAAAGCAGTAGTAGTGACATTAATTAGTAAGCAATATTTTCCCTTAAAAGTACATTTTCCATTATCCTAACAACCTGCATAAAAAGAACGCTGCAGCGTTTTACAGGAACTCATAAAATTGTCGCTTTCCAGGCTGAAACTGTTTATTTCTTATTTGTTGAAGTAATCTCGATACTTACATGCAAACCCATAATTAATGATACATTAAACTAATGTCAGGTGAAGCTTGGTCTTATCTATGTCGAAGGATGAATCTGCAGAAGCCTGATAAAAGTTGAATGGAAGCTATAAATGGCACTGATTTATATATGTTTTAAATAATGTATTTCAACACAAGACTTAACGGGAGGTATTAAGAAGAGTCAGCACTAACCTAGTCTTTATTATTCTGTAGATGCGGCTGACTCCGGATGCATGTTTCTCTGTTGGCAACTGATAACATTAACACGGAAAAATGAGAACTAGATGTCAACAAACATCTCTGCAATAGCTGGATAAGTAAAAGGAGGGGGTCAATCATTTCAATCAAGATTCCTGCTACTAATTGCCTAGTTTCTAATTGGTGGTGTACATGATACAGGTAACTAAGGTGAAAACCTGTGTCTGGACCTTCCAGCAGCTTGTACTTGTGAAGATGATATTTTAGAGTGAGATTTGGGAAAGATTAATGATCTGACTATTGATAAAACGTTTTATGAAATGCTTGGGAATTTGAGACAATTAGGAATGCATGACAAGTATTTTTGTGCCAATGACATGATAAGGCATAATTTAATCTTACTTTTAAAGATCTGTACATCTGAAGCTAAAGATTTATCGCTTTACAAAATTTCTCTGTTCAGCATCCTTTTTTACTTATGATTTCTTTCCATTCATCGTTCTTCTTTACTGATAGGTAAGTTCACTTCCACACTGAATTGCATTCGCCACATGTTCATCAACTCCCCTAACATGTCTACATCCGCCACAATCATCTGCATTCCTTCTCACGACTTGCTGTTCCCAAATTCTATCAGAATTTCCTTCATGAATAGAGAAAATGAGAGCACTCAACGTAGATTCATGAGAATTGCCCTTAGCTGCGTCTTGCCAATGAGAAAAAGTACCATTTACTCTTACCTTCTGGAAGACATTTTCTGCCTCTTCCTGCTGCCAGTATCTTCCAGCTCCACCGACATCAATGGGGATTTGAACTGATTGCAAAAACCCATTGGGGCAAGGCCGGAAAATCTCAGGGCAGGATTTTTTTTTCCACTCTATGGCATGTTTCAGGGGGCGGGATGCAGCATACTTGCTGCTGGTGGGATCTTATGATCCCATCGTTGGAAACAGGATTTCCTGTTGAGTGCACCCCTTGTTGCTGGATGTGTCACCAGCAGGTCCAAGCGTGAACTGTGGCAAGACATTGGCATCCACTTTTGGTCCTTTAGCCTTGTCCATCTGCCACTTCATTTAACAATATTGTCACGATTGCTAAACTAAAATAAACTAAACAGTACCTTCAGGAAACTAAGAGGAGCACAATTTAGACATTTTTTTAAACGCAGAATATATACGATGAAATTGTAAGTTGAAAAACGCAATGTTGAATTCAAAATGTAATTTACTGCACAGGCAATCTACTAACTGTTAATTGAACTCTGGTGAAACCTTATTACATGCAGAAAGCTTTAGTCATTTTGCTAAAAAAAGTCAATGAATAATTTTCTGAGATATTAATGCACAGATAGTCTCAATTTGCTTAATTTACAATGTACTAGTTATTTAATGAAAAAGGCTCATAGTCAACTCTTGGATCTTTAACATCCAGCACTTTGAAACATAATTGACAAGGAAGAATCTCTGGGATTTACAATTTAGCTCATTTGGTAATGCAAGAAGTGAGATGTTGGCAGTATTTTGCATAATGTCACAAGGCTTCAACTTATTATCCTATTTCAGAATATTAAACATTCTACACTAGTTATTTTTTTCAAGGGCACAGTAATTATTAGTAAGGAGAGTTTCAGCTATGGTTCTTCTGATAAATGGAAATCTGAACCAGGGCACAAGGAAGTTTTCAGGTTCCCTGGTCCTTGCTGAGTTAGCTGATCTCAACTTGGACAGTGACAGGGATCCTGGAACAAACCTCATGGTTCAGAGGTATGAAAGGGATTCCAGATGAAAACTGGAACAGAGTGTGACTACTCAAAATTCAATAGCGTGCAGTACACAGTTTCTCGGTTTGCACATGAAGCTTGGCCACAATGATGAGTTGACTATCATCAGTGAATAAGCAACGAAACTTTCAAATCAATGGGGAAAGAAATTTGGAGAAAACAAAACAAAAACTTGCAAACAATTTTTAGTAATTCTTTTAATGATTTGAAAGGCCCATAACTTTTAATTCTGCTTTGTTGAAATGTATACGTTCTGTATGTATGTATGTGTGTGTATGTATTATATATATATATATATGTATATGTATACAGGTGGCACAGTGATTAGCACTGCTGCTTCACAGCTCCAGAGACCTGGGTTTGATTCCCTGTTTGGAGCAGTGTCTGTGTGGAATTTGTACATTCTCTTCATGTCTGCATGGGTTTCCTCGGGTGCTATGGTTTCCTCCCACAGTCCAAAGATATGCAGGTTAGGTTGATTGGCCATGCTAAAGATTGCCCTTTAGAGTCCCAAGATGCATAGGTTAGAGGGATCAGCAGATAAATATGTAGGGAGATGGGGGTAGGGCCTTGGAGGAATTGTGGTCAGTACAAACTCAATGGGCTAAATGCCTCTTTCTGCACTGTAGGATTTCTGTGATTCTATATACATGGGAATGTAAATATATCTGTTGGGGTAAACCTATCTTCCTATAAGTTTTAAGGGTGCCTCTTCATAAACATGTAATTTCTATGTTCCCACGTCATGTCTTTGTCAAGTCTCTGAAGAGGGTACTTAACCTGCTTTTGTTGATACAATGATTAATGGTCCAAAAAAATAGAATGTTGACCATTATTGCCAACAGTTTTAGGCATTTTCATTGGTACAAACTAATAACTTAGAATTTTGACCCAGTTAGTATCGTAAAAATATTTACTTTATGTATTATTGAGGGGCGTTGGGATTTTGGCTGTGTCAATTTTGAGCCCATTTTAAGATGCGTACCAATTGTTCGAAACAGTTTATCTCAATATAGTACACATACTATATGATCAAGACTACAGCATCAGTGAATCACAGCAATAGGAATGATTTTCTCCCTCTTCCTTCTGATATTTTTAATTACATTCCAGAAAATGAGAAAGGCTGTGATTAGTTATCTGGAATGGAAATTCTCTTCACTGTTCAACAGTTGGCAGAAGGCTATCACCTGGGTAATAGAAATAATGAATAATAATCACCAAGCTGTGAATTTGCATATGTGCAATCTGTCTCATTTTATACTGTAACAATTCTTCAAAGGACCATTTGCTATAATGTTTACCTCAGCAACGTTGGCAAAGTTAGACCTTGTCCTGTAAGTGCCTTGTTGTCTTAAAATAAGTTTATCAAGGGGCTGCACTGGAGTTTGGAATGATTATTTTGTTTGTAATCAAAAACTTCCTGAAAAACAATGAGAAGGACTGATAGAGTGATCGTCAGAGACTGTTTCTTTGGGTGGATGTAGCAGTTACTGGGGGGCATAACTATAAGGTTCATGGTGGGAGATATAGGAGGGATGTCCAAGGTAGATTCTTTACTCAGAGTGGTTGGGGTATGGAATAGACTGCGTGCTGTGATAGTGAAGTCAGACATTTCAGGAACTTTCAAGCAGTTATTGGATAGGCACATGGAGCACTCCAGAATTATAGGGAGGGGTTAGCTTGATCTTGGGATTGGACATGGCTTGGCACAACATTGAAGACCGAAGGGCTTATACTGTACTGTGCTGTGGTGTTCTATTTTTTCTCAAGGCTACCAATTTACTTGTCATTGTACCAGGAGGTGGGAAGGGTGAACAAAGGATTTCTCAGATTGTCTTAGTTGAAAAATGTTTCAAGAGTCACCAATTATAAAAGCTACTTCAGAAAATGACAACATCTGTAAAAGTTGTTCAGGAAAAGTGTGAAAGCTAACCTATCTGAACCATCCAAACCTATTTCTTTCTCAATGAACATGATTTGTTGTTTTTATTTAAATACGCAGACTTTGGAATTGAACTGGGGCTGATCAGGTGCAGAAGACACTGTTCCCTCTTTTACAAGTCCAGTGATAACAGATCTGTCAGCCTCACTGGTCTATTATTGGCAAGGGTAAATGATCATAACCTGATCATCAGCTGTATAGGGAGGGAAGGGGACTTGCAGGCTCAGCTGACCTGAATGCCAGTCAAGGGACTCCAGGAGAAGGAAGATAATTGGGAGGGAAATGAGCAACGGAAGACACTCCTGCTCCTCTTGGTATGAAGGTAAACAATTTAAAAGAAAATGACCAAATAATCTCTAATGCAGCAGGCCCCACACAAATCTCTGGTTTGGGTCCCAAAAGAATCATCCCTACTATCCATTTCCAAGCAGCAGTTATTCATCAATAACTTGTCAACTCTTGCTCAGATCATCCAATCCCAGACCTCATCTAACCGCAGTCCAAACATGGACAAATGAGCGAAATGACAGATGATAAAAGTGACTGCCCTTGAAGTCAAGGAAACATTTGACTGAGTGAAGACCACTGGCATACTGGAAATCAACAGGAATTCAGAGGAAAAGCGGCTAGAGTTACAGAACAAATAAAATGTACCATCGAGTTGTTCTTACATAGGTTTATATCTAATATTTCTTTTCTACAATTATTGTATCTGTACCGCAGTTCATGAGTTACTCCCTTACTGCTGCGCATTGAATACCATGGGGATGAGATAGTAATCTCATTGTATTCTTTCCCCATATCTCCAAATCAGGGAATGAATAAACCTGATTTTTAGTATATGTTTCACATCTGAGGATATTCTACCATGCTTTGCAGGCAATTACTTATACTTTATAAGCAATAACTTTAAAGCCAAAGTGTACACAGAAATGTTTCAAAACCAGTTATGAGATGGTTAACCAGTTGATCTTCTTTGGTGTGTTGTTTGAAGGAGACGTTTTGGCACAACTCCCCCACTCTTTTTCCAGCAATGTCTTGGGATTAAAAAATATCAATCAGATGGGGCTAGGTTCAATGTCTCATCACTATTCCATCTGTCTAACTAATCTATTATTAGGTTACACCCACATATCACTGTCTGACTCTTTGTGTATTTCTATAACATGTTTTTGCTTACGTCTGTCTCTCCCCAATGGTTTCTTTGTAGTAAGTTCCATTGAACATACTTTACCATCTCCATTATCTCTGTCCTGAGCTGTCCCTCACTTCTGCTGCTGTGGCTGCTGTCTCACTTAATCACATTTGCTCTTGTCTCCAACTCCTGTTTTGTCCAGCATTGTCTACAGTTGCCCAAATTGGGCTTGTCATTGTCTGGACAATATTCGCTGAACAATTTGAAGTGGAATGAAATGTTGGATGAACAAGATATTAGCATTTATTGAGATGAAATTAAGAAGTAATATTAATATATTTCAATGAGGATGGATGGGTGTGGATATTATTTTTTCCTCTTTGTTTTGAAGCAAACATATTTCCACACAATTATGGAAAATTACATTTATGGGTTAACATTTTAAAAACATAAAAGTGCAACATATGCTTTGGAGAAAGTAAAGGGGACCTGACTTTTTAAAAAAGTAATGGAGACAGTAACAGCTCAATATTAATCATATTATTATAGCAATAATTATATGGTGCCATATAGAGAACTTTACAGCATAATCTGCCATTTCACGATACAATAGAAAAATCAAAAAGTTCCTACTTTCTGAAAAGCAGCTCAGATAAAATAATTTTGTGGAATTATTATATTTGGATGATCCTATTCTGCTCAAGTATAATGTGTATTATTGGTAGAAATACAGAAATACACAGAAGCATTAAGTATTATTATTATAATATTTAAAAAATATTCAAACACATTTGGCATTGGTATCAGAAATAACATTAATGTTCAAAGCACTAATCACACTTGTGTCATGTACCATCATATGAGATTATAATGTTGATATACAGAAAAACAGCTAGTTAAAAGTTCTATACATTTAACGTTCAGATTCAGCTTATTTATAACTACTGACATGGTAGATTTTCCACTGAGTAGGGAAAATCTATGTCTTTTTTTAAGACATTAATCATTACCTCCTCCTTCAAGCACCATGGGCTTTGGCAACCACGGACTGCTACTGGATTGGTCTGCCATTCTGTCTGGTAAAGTCCAGCTGTATTTTGATGCTGCTTTCTGTGGTATGGCTGACCAGGAAACTCTCCCACGCTGCTTGCCTGCCATCAGGGGTATAGGAAGGATTTACAGGCTGATCATCAAATTTTTTGGCCATAGTATGAACACACCTTCCATGGCCATCAAGAACTGCAATGGGACCTGAATCCAGAGCTCCTGATCCAGAGGTAGGGACACTCTACTCACTGTACCACTAAACCTTTCTTGGTCATTGTCACTTGACAGAATACCTTTATCCAAACCAAACTCGAATTCCAGGGAGGCAAAGGCATTTGAAATACCTAGGATATTAATTTTAGCAATCATGCAGAAATCTTTGAGTGTTCACAATTGTCTGTAATTTATATGTCAATGAGCATTGTAAAACAACAAATAATGGAAGTGTGGATGAAAGGTTTATTTTTTTTTAAAAAATATAGGTAACTACTGAATGGAATCATGGACTCTTATTTCTGACTTTGTCTCATATGGGTTTAAGAGATTGACTTTGAGTTGAGAAAGCACCCACTGTTCATTGGTACTTTTAGATCTTTGCTGTTTACCAGGTGCTTGTATTTCTACATGCCACGATTTCAGATTCTGTGTTCTATGGTGGTAAACTTCTACACTTAAACCAATGATTAGTGTTTAAATTGTAACTGGTAAATATGCCATGAAATTCTGTGGACATAATTTTTTTCCCCCTGTTTTCTCCCTCTTGTCCTGAAGGTGCTGGCCACTCCAGAATCTTACAACATAGGAAGAGATCATTCTGCCCATTGTGCCTGTGCTGGTTCTCTGAAACAGCAGTCATCCATAATCCCTATTGCAAGTTTCTCAATCTGAAGTACCTGCCCAATTCTCTTTTGATATTATTTATTGAATGAGCTCCCATCACCTTTCCAAGAAAAGTATTCCATATCCAACAACGCTCAAATTAAAAAGGTTTCTTCTCATCTCTCTTCTAGATCTCTTGCCAATGATTCTAAATTTATATTTATTGACCCATTTACCAGAGGGAATCGTTTCCTCCTTCTACACCATTAAAAATCCCATCAATTTAAAAATCTCTCTTTGTTCACTTAACTTCCCCTTCCTCAAGAGAGCATTTTTTTTACAATGGAGGACCTTGACAAATATGCAATCTTTATCTAGATCAGGCTTCTTCAAAGTGGAGATTGCGATCTGCTGGTGGGTTGTAGGATGTTGAAAATGGGTCACCAGATAAATTCTCGTTGCCCTATAACTGATCCTGTTTTTAAAAGAATGGAGGATGTTCTGTGATCCTGTTTAAAAAAAGGTATTATGTTCTTCTGCACATTTTGTAGAAGGTTGTATGACAATGAGATACTCTCTGGCAATGACATAGTCAACATAAGGACCTTTAACATGCAGGAAAAGCTTAGTATTGCTGACAACAATTCAAGTTACATGCACTTTGTAAAAGGAAAAGGTAAGAATTGGAGAGAGATCTCTTGTTAGATTCACAATAAATCCCGTTTAGATTATGACTGTAACAACAGTAAGTAGTCTCACAACATCAGGTTAAAGTCCAACAGGTTTATTTGGTAGCACGAGCTTTCGGAGCTTTCCCCTTCATCAGGTGAGTGAAGAACTCAGTTCACAAACAGGGTATATATACATATAAACTCAATTACAAGTTAACGGCTGGAATGCGAGGCTTAACAGGTAATCAAGTCTTTAAAGATGCAAATAATGAGTGGCCAATATTAATAACAATAATAGTAATAAGTGAGCAATAATAACATCCCTCTGTGACACTGTAACAGCAGTACTGCAACTTGCCTGCTCAGTGAACTCAGCCTGTGTCTTGAATTTCCTGCCATGAAGGCAGGCTATAACTTCAGAGTTTGACAAGTACAATCATTATCTCACAATCCAACTCACTATTATTCCTATGTCCATAAAAATATTTTGTTGTGAATCCATTTCAAAATGAGATGATGTCTGAAAAACAGGAAAACCATTGAGTTTTTTTTTCTAAATTATGTCTGCATGTGAGAAAGGATAACTGACAGACAGACTTCAATGGATACAGCAAAATGTAGTTATTGATGTGACATGTCCCACCTAACAGGGAGGTTTATTGATGGGTTGGTAACAGATAGAGATAATTGGCGACTGTCCTATAAATTTCCACCTAAAAGCAGCACATTGATCTGGTGAGCTCTACATTCCAAAGGTACATCTTCAAGGAGAAATCTATCACAAATAAATGGCAGTCAATTTACTATGGATGGCTGATGCACAGTAAATGAATGCATGTCTGATTTCGGACATTTATTTTGAATGTATATGTTGACAAGAGGAGCTTGCAAAATGCTGTCACCAATTTCCTTTGTGCTGGGAAATGGCCCGAGTAAATTGGAAAGTAGATCTGAAGCGAACCCTCTGATGTACAATGTTAGAACAAAGTGAAAAGACTGTATTTTATTAAACATGCCGTGTGCCGTGGGTCACCAGGGATGGCCATTTGGTAAAAATGGGTCACCAGAAAAAAAGTTTGAAAAACATAGGCCTAGATGATAAGTAGTATCAAGAGGCTCCTTGTCGTATTGGTGATGACAAGTTTGAACCTAATCCTGTTCTCAGTTGATTTAGACACATAAAAGATTTCACAGCTGGAATACCGAATAGTGATCGGGAAATGTCAGCCTCTCTTTATCCCAAGTTCATCATATCCTCTTGCACCTTGGTTTAAACTAGGTTTAATTAAAACAGGACCAATCTGAAATTGAACCTGTGTCCCTTTTGTTCTGTGTTTTGAATTTCACTTTGCTCTTCTTACCTTCTTGGCATCAGTTACGCCAGTTGCTCCTGAGATAGTTTAAGCACCCTACATTAATGGGGCAAAAGAAAAAAACCACTGCGGATGTTGCAAATCTGAAATAAATGGCAGTCAATTTACTATGGATGGCTGATGCACAGTAAATGAATGCATGTCTGATTTCGGACATTTATTTTGAATGTGCATGTTGACAAGAGGAGCTTGCAAAATGCTGTCACCAATTTCCTTTGTGCTGGGAAATGGCCCGAATAAATTGGAAAGTGGATCTGAAGCAAACCCTCTAATGTACAATGTTAGAACAAAGTGGAAAGACTGTATTTTGTTAAACATGCTGTGTTTAGTAACACTCAGCAGGTCTGGCAGCCTAGATGGACAGAGAAATTTTTCAGATCTGCGACTTTTCATCATTTCTGACAGATCTGAAACACGATGAGGAAGGGTGATTGTCCCATCCCGACCCACAACTTTTCTGGCAGGTCACGGTGAAGATACGTGTCGCCAGCCAGCCTTGTCCCGGGATTTGTGCCGGGAAGATATGTGCATCTTCCAGAGCTGGAGACTAATTGGAGACCAGACCACGCTGGAAACCGATGGGAAAACAGGTAAGTCATTTGAATCTTTTTTCAATATGTTTTAAATGTATTTTTTAGAAGTAATTATTGGGAGCTTACCGGTCCTGATTGAATCTCCCACCCAGCAAGGAGTACTTCATTCTACCGGGGTTTAGAGTAACTTCCTATGTTCACGGAGACTAGTGGGAATGAAGGTGGAGGGGACAGTCGGAGCTCCCCAAGGGGGGTCAGGTGGCAGGAGCAGTGCCCCCTGAGTGTGGACATTCTGGCAGTGCCAACCTCTGCCCCTTGGCACTTTCCAAGGGGCAAAGCGGCCATGCCCATTGGGCATTTTGGTACTACTCACTGGGCATTAGGCAGTTCCAAGGGAATGGGGCCTTTTGTGGGCAGGGCCTCGGGGTGGGCAGCCTTGCTGCCATTCTGCATTGGGATCAGCCCAGCTGGAGGGAGAGCAGCGATTGGAGTGGGCTGTACATCGGGGCACTACTGGATGGTGGTGGTTGGGGCTGGCCTGGGAATTGTTGTGGGGGCTGTGATTGGGCCATGGGAGGAGTTAAGAGTTCTCAGACTGGTCAGCAAACAGGGGGACTGACAGATCAGGGCTGCTGTGTATGTGCAGAGTTCCAGAAATGTCAGACTCCAGCACAAACAGGGCCTGCTGCCGCACTCCCCTCCCAGGTTTTTAATGAGATTCACGATTGGGACCTTTGCAGTGCAAACAGTGTGAAGATTCGAGTGAGAAGTTGAGCTGACAAAACAGACATGATCTAGAACAATCTTCCCACCAATTCAGCACTTTTGGGAAAATCGCCGCCAGGAATTCTGTTTCTCCCTTGGTGTTTTCAGATCTGCTGAACCTTTTCAGCATTTCCAGTTGCCTCCTGTTTATGGGAGTTGATTCTAATACCTAAGCAAGACCCTGGGACCAATAACAACATCTCTCTGCAATCTAGCTTGTGTCCCTTGAATGCTTATTTCTTCAATGTCATCGACAGTCAAATGAGTTAATCGCAGTCGGTCAAAATTTGCATTGATTTGTAAATTATTTTATTTCACAGCAAGGTGAATTGTGAAGGTACTGATTTAATCAGCATGCTTAGTTCAATCAGTACAATCTGTATTTGAGCAATCAGACAACAAGCAAAACCATTCTCACTCCAGTGGATTGTCTCATTTAACACAAACAGAATGATTTCTCTGGATCCTGTAATTGAGCGGGCCAAAATATCTTTTCTGTCCCTTTTAACCTTCGTGAAGCCTAAATCAACTTCTTGGTGTTTGTATTTGCTTTCTTTAAAAAAAAACCCTAGTGCCAAACACATAGTCAAAGCTGACCACCATTCCCCAAAAAGTGGAGTCCAAGACCAGGATTTGTGCCTACGTTCGCCATGGGCGCAAGTGGCAGCATGGGCGCAAAATCACATCGAAGGCCAGCAAGATCTCGTAGCCTGATCATCCTCACCACCTGCCATATATTGTTCAAGCCCAGGAAGTTCAGGAACTTCATTTAAATACATTTAAATGTCATTATGATGCCCTCACATTGGGATGTCCCCCTCGCCAATGTGACATTAAGACAGCGAGGTTTAGAAAAAGTTTTTCTAAATGTGAACGAGATGAAGAGAAACCGCCAAAGGCGCACAGATAAGTATGGCCCCAAGGAGGAGAGAGACATGCCTGAACAGTACCCTGATGCTGCTCCCTAACATAATAGTACTGTTCCTGGCACTGCTTCACTCTCTGTATTTTCAGTGTCACATTCAAAATCCTCAGAATCAAAATCTTCACCTGCTTCCTCAATCAAAAGCAAAATACCATGGAAAAAGACTAGGAATACTCAGCAAGTCTGGCAGTATCCATATAAAAAAAAGAGTTGAAAATTCAGGTTATTTCAAAGCCCCTGAAGAAAGGTTCCTGATCAAAAATCTTGGACTGAAGATGTTAACCTGTTTCTTGGTCCAAAGATGCTGCCAGCCCTCCTGAGTATTTCCAGAATTTTCTGTTTTTGTTCTTACTTCATTAGTTTTTGTTGGTATTCCGAATATTTCATCATCAGCTTCAAGCACAAACATCTGCAGTCACTCTCTCTACAGCTTCAGTGTCACTATGTACCTTTCTTGTGCTTGTGGAAATACTAAATATTCCTTGAGAGAATACATTTGAAGTTCTTCCTTCTAGATTCAAAATAAAGAGAATTCTTGGTGATCCTACTAAGCTGTTATATTTTAAGATGTTTTTCAAGAAGTGTTTTTATTTTGTTGTTGTTCCCATCAGATGAACATTCAAAGGGTCAGATGGCTCACTTGAGGGTAGGAATCATACTTTGCCATTTGCGTGATTTGCGGGCCCTTTTTTACGTCACAATGTTCACAAGCCTCTGGTCCACTGCCAATATCATATTCTGGGTCTGGGACATCATATTGAGAGGGATCATAATAAAAGCTCCCTTAAAGAGTCTTGCAAGACCCTTGATCTTCTTGCATTCCATTGATCTCTGTCAAGTTCAGACCTTCTCATGTTAGCCTCTTTTTTCCTTTATGTAATTGCTGACTGTCATTGTCATTGTGTTGCTCTCTCCCCTACATCTTCCCTGGCACTATATGCCTGCCTATCACTTTCTCTAACCAAGTGTAGTGTCTCAGAGTATAACTTGTATGAAACATAAAACATAAGGAAAATAAGAATGAAATGTGAAAGCAAGTTAGGGATGTAATGAAAATTTGTTCTGCAGGCTTTCCAGGAATGTATGGTTAAAAGTGTATCTGATGGTATCAGTACAGACATAGCCACGGAATTCCCTTCTAGGTGACCAAAGTCCACCTGCTGGGGATGGTTAAATGCCAATTCCCTATAACATGTTCCTTGGTCTAAGATACCGTCCTAAAAATTTAGTTGAGATTGGCCCAAAGAGCTCAGAGGTGTTTGTCAAACACAGAAAGATATTTCACTTTTAAATCTATATGTTACATATATATGTGTGTGTAATATTATATATTACACACACATAAATGCATATGGATATATTAATAACTTTCATTTGGACATATGGGGCAGAATTTCAAAGTTTGCAGATTAAACCATACTTTGAACAGTAGTAAATAATGAATATATAGTAGCAGACTTCAGGAGGTCACAGATAGGCCAGTGAAATGGGCAGGCACATGACAGATTAAATTTGAAATAGAGAAGTGCAAAGTAATACATTTTGGGAGGAAGAAAGAAGAGAAGCAGGGTGAACATCATGATGCAATTTTAAGAGTAATGCAGGAATACAGATATTGGAGGCATTGGCAAACAAACATTTGAAGGTTGAGAAGGCAGAAAAAACAATCCTTGATTCTTGGCTTTTTAATGAAGGTATCGGACAGAATGTTTCCAATCCCTTAAAGCAGGCTCGTCCAACTCATGACACATGAGCCACATTGCAGTCCCTGCAGCCTCTGCACTTGGTCTGGTAAACTGACTGGTATGTGGTTAATGGTGTACGGCTTCTCCATAATTCACTCGTGAGCCTATCAACTGCAAAAGCAGAGAGAAACCAGCTTGTCATCGCATGAGCAATGAACTGTTGGAAGGTAAATTTTTAAGAGCGGTTCCAGGGCCAAGAGACTGTTTGAGGAGGGGGTCGGGGTGGGAGTGAATGAGGGTAGGATACGAAGAAGACAGGTGGGGCAAGAGGAAGCTGAGAATGTGTGCACAGGGGCTGGACTGGTTTGCAAGGGAGCCAGAATACAGCACAAGGGAATTGCGGGTGGAATCTGAAGGAGCTTGGGGGTGGGGGTGGGGGGGGGTGGTGGTGCGCAAGAGGGCTGGGGCAGGGTCCACTAGCACCTTAGTGAGGACAATAGGAGGGAGGGAGAGAGAAGAGAGAGAGAGGAAGTGAAGATGAGAGAGAGCAAATGTGAGTGAGGGAGAGAGATGCACCAGAACTCTAACACCACACCCGACGTTTGCATGGTCCGTTGTCTCCTGCCCATTACGATTCCCGTGGTGGATGGGGAAGTAAAATTCTGTCCCTGGCCTCAGGATTCTCATTCCCCTTACACCAACATGCACCTTTTTTTTATTGAGCATGTTGTTTCTTTTCACAAGTCAGTTTTTTTAAATTCACGTTTAAAGCTGCGCCAAACTTTATTTTTCAGAAATTTACTCATCAGCCGAATGATTGAGAAAAATGTTGAGATGTGATCCTCATGTGCAAAGTGTGGACAAGATTGCTTTCAAGACAGCATTGGGGATGGGGTAGAGTGGGGGGTAGCTGGTGGTAGGCTGGAAATCAGAAAACAAAGTGTCTTTCCTAAGATGTTCCACCTTCTTGCACTTTTCCTGGATGCAGCTTTGCAGCGGCAGCAATAGGAATCCAATTAAGATGTTTACAGAGCCAATTAGCATCAATGTACAACAGTGCAATCTTTTGAGCGTTGCACGTGCCTTCCATTATGTCAGCACCCCAGCAACACAGAGTTAATGGCTGAATGGTGAGACGTTGGAGATGCAATTGATTTGATGGATTTGAAATATGCACCTACAAGAAAATGGCAAGGATGCTATCTATCTAGCTTGCCATTGCACCTTGTGGAAACTGATGTTTCTGACAGTGATGGTATTGATTGGCAGCAACTCTCCTGGGAAAGATGGTGCTTCAAAATCGATTACCTGCCTGCTGTTTGGACCTCAACAGCATTCTTACTCAACCTTGCAATGACCTGTCTGGTGTCAAACTCCCACCTCCTGAACCCACCTGCCAATTAAGTGGTGCCCTCGAAGGTGGCCTGCTAACTGATTGCTCCTGTAAGATTTTGTTGGACAAGTACATTCGAGATTTAGAAATGATCCCAATATTTGAAAATGTTCAGTGTGCAGAAAATCCCAGCCATTGACTACAAAGTAAGAAAGTTATGCTGCATCTGTTTCTAATATTGGCTACAGACTACAGCTGGGGTTGTGTCCAATGCTGTGTACTACACTACAGAAATGATGTCAAGGCTTTAGAGAAGGTGTAGCTAAGACTGGCTAGAATGGTACGGGGGATGACGGATTGCAGTTACATGAGGACACTGGAGAAGCTGAGATTGTTCTCCACAGAGTGATGGAGGTTAAGAGGATATTTTACAGAGGTCTTCAAAGTCATGAACAGCTTTGATTGAGTAAATAAAGAGAGACTGTTTCCAGTGGCAGCAGGGCCAGTTAGCAGAGGACACAGATCTAAAGTGATTTGCGAAAGAACCAAATGCAACACAAGGAAACATTTCATTCACGCAGCAACTTGTTGTGATTTGGAACAGATGGCCTGAAAAGGGTAGCGGAAGCAGATTCAATCGTAACCTTCAAAAGAGAATTGAATAAAGACTTGAAGGAAAAAAATAATTACAGATCTAAAAAGACAAAGGAGGAGAATGGAACTATGCGGACAGCTCGTCCGATGTGTTGTCCTAGATACGATGGATTGAGTGACTCGCTGTATCATTCTAAGATTCTATGAAAGAAAATTGGCATGCATGTTGTGCCAAAATGCGTTGACTTTACCATCAGAAGTTGTACTTCCTTTCTGTATTTGGAAGAAGTAATTTAATATGCTGCATTTTGTGCACTGGAACCAAATGTAAAATTTTTTTGTTCGAAAACATCGAACATTTTTTCAGGGATAAAACACAATCCATTTGTTAACAGTTTGAAATGTTGTAAAATAAACAAAGTACCAAGTACCTACTTTTAATCAATATGCTCAGGAATTTCCATTCTTTTATGTATGTTTATGATGTTGATTTAGAATGCATTCTCTGACACCTCCGCAGTCTGATTTTTTTTGTGTGTGTAATCATTTATTGGCTTGCTTTTTTTTCCCTTTTTGATTATATTGTTGACGGCATTTGCAAACTATTATCAGGGATTGCCAGATGGATTGCTTCCAACTGAAGTACAAAAGCTGGTCTTTGTTATCTAGGTAGACCCACTTTCCTTATCACCACATTAGTAACAATAGGGTTCCCTCTCAGATTGTTCATGTCAAGTCTGTACCAGTCACTTAAATCTCTACCACAGTTTTGTTTCTCTTCTACTTTACCATATTGTTCTTGCTAATTAAGCATTGACTAAGGGGAGCAGTCATGAGCTAAAATAAAACATCTTCGCAGACAAGAAATATAAATTAGAGGACGTGAAAGTCATTGGCATCTCCAACAACAACTTGCATTTCTATAGCATCTTCAATGTAGTAATCAATCCCAGGGTGCTTCATGGTAGCTAACAGAGCTCAGCACTAAGTCAATTAAGCAGAATTAAAGTAGCTGATGAACAGAGAGTTAGGTTCAAGGAGCACTTTGAAGTAAGTAAGAGAAGTGAAGCAAGAGAAAATTGCAGGGGTAAAGGCCTTACCAGCTGATGGCATTGCTGCCGATGCAGGAATGATTGAAATCAGGGATCTTCAGAACAGCTGAATTAGATTAATGCAAATATCTCAGTGGGCTGTGGGGCTAGTGAGTATTACATAGATAGGAAGGCTAGGAATTTATGCATGCGTATATGTGTGAAGAAAGGAAATGTGGCGGTGTACAAGACCATGGAAAGATTTGAAAACTAGAATGAAAATTTGAAAATTGAGGCATTGCTTAAGTGAGAACTAAGGTAGATCGATGAACACAGAGATAATGCGTGATTGAGGCTTGGTACTATCAAGGACATGGAGGACAGAGCTTTGGATGATCTCAAGTGTGTGTACAGAGGGATGCACATGGGAGACCAGCCAAAAGCAATTGGAATAATCAAGTTTACGGATTACAAAGGATATAAAACAGACTGAGAATGAATCAGCTGCTGATTTTGCACTCTTTTTTGTTTGATTGACTTCAATGAAACAGAAAATTGGATGTTATGTGAAACAAGCTTCGCTAAATTATTGCCCAGTTTGTGCTAATGGCTTTGACAATTTCATCTCCATTAGATCTTCACCATGGAAACCTTACAAGCAAGTTATGTCACCCTGAAAACATGAAACGAGCCTTTAAAGGCAATTAAAGTGCCAGTATTCAAGAAACTATGCACAATGACAACCTCAGCCAAAAAACACATTATAGTGGTAATGGATTCAATAGAACACCAGTGATGATTTTTGCGAGCCAGGCTTAGATGGGAACAAAGGAGATGAAAGTATTCTCTCTGAGAGCTCTTAAGGCTGCTGAATGATAGGAATTTGAGCAATCTAAAAGCAGTTAGCTTAAGTTTATAGCAGAAAGCTACCTTCCTATTTCATGACATTGGTACTAATGCAGCAATTTCATTCTAAAAGGTCAACGGGGAAAGCAGCTTGGGAAATGGATAAGCATGAGGTGATCCTGTAAGATTAGGATTCAAATAGATTATTTGAACTGCATTTCTAACATCCATACATTGCTCTGGCCAATACTACACATCACAAGATCAGAATTTTTCATACTATCACCCAGTTTAAATTGTAAGTACATTCTATCACTATGCATTGTGATTGCTGACATTGAACAGTGAGTCATAGAATCCTACAGTGCAGAAGGAGGCCATTCAGCCCATCAAGTCTGCATCGACCACAATCCAACTCAGACCTATTCCCATAATCCCACATTGAGAATATTGTTGAACAATGAGAACATACAAAATATATAAGAATAAAATGGTGTACACCACTAGTTATTCTTGTATCTGCAACAGATTTTTAACAGAATCAATAGATTCTGATGTCCAATTCCACCTTAATAAAATGCCTTTAATTGCAAAAGAGACCTAATAATCTAAACAAAAAGATTTTGTAGTAGTGCACAATATTGGAATCGTAGAATCTTACAGTCCATTGAGTCTGCACTGATCACAATCTCATCCAGGCCCTATCCCCACAACTTCATGGATTTATCCTAGCTAATTCCCCTGACATTAAGGGGCAATTTAACATGGCCAATCCTGCTAACCTGCATATCTTTGGACTGAGAGAGAAAACCAGACCACTTGAAGGAAATCCACACAGACCTGGGAAGAACATGCAAACTGCGCACAATCACCGAAACTGAGAATCGAACCCAGGTCCCTGGCACTGTAAGGCAGCAGTACTAACTATTGTGCCAACATGCTGCCCAAATATGGGGCAATGTTAATATCTATTGCAATGTACAAGACTGGATCATTTTCTATTCAATAAGATACTATTAAATAATTAAGCCAGTTAAACAGACAACATGAAAAATTTCATAAGAAGTATCATCGGTTGCAAGAATTATTCATCAATAATGTTCAGGTTGTTAGATTTGCTAATCATCTTCTCATACTTATCTGAATTGGTATCACTCAATGCTCCATATTGACCACAAGTAAATAATGTTATTGCTTTTGCATTAGAACTTCCATAAACAATAATGTTAATTTCTTAAAAATTAATAATTAAGAATTTTAGATGTTTTCATTAGAGTTTGCAAAAAGAGTACTCAAATAGTTTGATATCACAAACAGGATATCTTGATCAAGCAATAGCATTAGTCACTTAAATGTTTTGATAAGCCCAATGATTGATAACGATGGAATATTTCCTTTTGGAGAAATATCAAGTGCCAGGAAGTTGACACAATGGGCAGAATTTTACCATTTTGTTTGCAGAGTGTGATGGGGATAGGCAAAGTAGTATTGGAGCTTCAATGTGGGGATACGATACAATAGCTTTCTCCATTGTATTGTGAAGAACATAGTCCAAACAACATGAAGGGGCATGTCCCACCACATCGTGCTAGCAGGATGGGCTCTGAATGAAACCTCGCCAGCAACGTATCTTTTAAAGATTGGTGCATCTTTCTTGGTGCACAAGAGTTAAAATGTACAGCCTTCCCATACAAGTCTGCCAATATTGCCCAGGCACTGCCTCCTGGCACTGGCCCATAAATTATACGTTATAGATTTTAAGTTACTGGGCCAGATTCTCTGACCTTACTCGTATCCAGGATTCTCCTGCCCTGCTGCAGTGAACAGAGATTTGGTTGAGCAATAAATACTCCTTTTCTTACAGTGGCAGCAGAGAGTGGATGGTCAAAGAATTCTGACTACTGTGTCACTAACAATGCACAACAAATTATCAGAAGGACATAATAAATAATTACTTATAGCTCTAAGGAAAGTTTAATTCAAACTAGGAGTTTAGTATATTTTTATAAACAGTGCATGCCAAGTAATTAAATAAAATGAATCACAGATGCCAGTTTTTCCATTGTTCTACTGATGATTGCATTGATATGAAGTGATTTGAGCTTAATATCAAAATAAACTGTAATGTAATTTGAGTATGATCATCCAGTCACAGTCAGACAAGTGGTGCACAGCATCACTTCAGGTCACCATCAGCACAGAGTAACTACAGCCAATATGAATCATAATGTAAAAAGACTGCCCAGAAAGTTTTGAAACTTAATTTCTAATCCACTTTGAGGATTAGTGGAGAATCAGCAGGAGACAACTCTCCATTAACATGAAGAAAGTATTAAAGATGATGAGCAGAGTTCTGGACTTTGTGCAAGGGAGGCAGGGTGGAATAGTGATTAGCACTGCTGCCTCACAGTGCCAGACTCGCGGGTTAAATTCCAGGTCTCGGTCTATATGGATTTTGCATATTCTCCCTGTGTTGCATTTCTTCTCACAGTTAGGGAAACCTGGGTTCCCTCTGGGTGCTTTGGTTTCCTCCCACAGTCCAGGTTAGTGGATTGGCCATGCTAAATTGCCCCTTAGTGTCCCAAGATGTGTAGTTAGATGGATTAGCCACCATAAATGTGTGGGGTTATGGGAGTAGGGTGGGAAAAGGGCATGGGTAAGGTACTCTCACAGAAAGAATCAATGCAATCTTGATGGGCTGAATGGCCTCCTTCTGTACCTTAGGGATTCTATGAAGATACATGCACAAAACTGTCAGTTTTTTGGCCAGCTAACTTTATCAGTAGAAAGCCAACTGCTCTGATAATTATCCACCTACACTCAAATGTTTAAAAATGACATTTAAAAAGTACCCAGGCTGTCTTATTAAATGTTGTTTTACACTTGTGTTACAATTGATGCAAAAATGAAGCTGTGGGAGTTTCTTCTGGAAATGGTCCTGCAACACATTTCGAAATTTGATTCTAGATTGACATTCAAATTACACAACACAATTTTACATTGATATGAAGTCAAAGTTGTTTGATGGAGAACATAAGAGAAAGCCGTGTAATTTCCCACTGACACTCTCAATGGGTTCTAGTTTTAAGCTCGTACTTACCATACACTAATAGCCTTAATGAGTGATTCTGTAGCTCTAGAAATCAAACATATGAAAGTATGATATTAATTAATATCACTGCTATTTTCCAAACAACATTCAAACAATATGTGAGATTGATCAATGGTAATTGACAGTAACTTGCAATTTTTTTCAGCAGATTTTTTAGGCATATTGCTGGTTGGAAAAGCATGAACTATTTGATTGCTAGTATGTCCTTACATATCCTACACTTGAATTATCATATTCAGAGCATACTGAAACCTCAGATTTAAAATATTATTTGAATGCACAAATTTGCCTGCGGTCTAGTGGATGGTGTCTCTGTGATGGAAAGGAACACACTGCTCAATGAATAAACCTCATTTAAGGTAATGGACAGGAGAATTGGAGGGTATTTGGGGAAAACACTTTTCACCCAAAGGGTGGTAGGAATCTGGAACTCACTGCCTGATAGGATGATATTTAAGAAACATATAGGTGAGCACTTAAAATGCTGCAGCAAGGCTATGGACCAAGTGCTGGAAAATGAGATTTGAAAGGATAGGTGCTTAATGGTTGACATGGGCAGGATGGGCCAAAAAGCATCTTTCAATGCTATAAAACTCTGTGACTCATCAGCTGCTGAAAATCACAGATTCTTTATAAAACTTCATTGTTTATCCCATGAAAGGCATGCAGTCCAGTTGATCGGCTAGTCTATAATACCACCTCCATTATAAATTTTAAAATTAGTATTAACACCTATAACTTGTATTGTAACAAAGCAAAAGTTTTAATTAAGACCATTTATTTCCCCTAGAAACGCTGTAAATTGTCTCCGTCATTATTTCCAAAGCCACGGATGCAATCTTCCTCCCAGCTCCCATTGCACAGATCAGTTGATGTTGGGGACAGTGATTGAAAATTCAAATTAATTGTAGAATATATAGGTAGTGTCCCTGCCTCTGAGTCAGAAGCTCTGGATTCTTGGCCAGACAGCCAAGGAAGATGTGTTCAAAATATGGCCAAGCGGGTTGATAATCAACCTGGAAATATCTCCAACACACATCAATGACATTCAATAAGAGTGGGTGAAATTCCTGGAAGTCACGTGATGGAACTGAAGCTGAAACCTTGACTTGTGTGTAAAAGTGCATGTTGCCACAGCAACTCAGACGTTGCAATGAACTATATCACAGCATCACCAGCCATACTGGTATATAAACACTAACTTTGTGTCATTGGAAATAATCGTTTTCTCATTCTAATATTGACAGCATTGTGGACTCCTAGTTGAAATATGATAGAAGCTAGAGCTCAGAAAAGAATCCCTAATTGTATCAGTGACAAGCTGTCATTACCCTCAGTGTATCCTCACAATCTCCCCAAGCAACTTTGTCAAATTAAATTGAGAGCACTTACATGCTGTGGACTTGATGTCCCTGGAGAACAGAATTAAAATTGCCTTACGTCTCTTCACTTAAAGTTGCTTTCTGAACCAGATTAAAATTCACTGTATTGCCTCAATGGCTTTTTGTCTCTTTCTTTACCTCAAACACCAGAGCAGCCAGGTTTTTGGTTATGATATCAACTGCACAGGATATACATGTCTGTAAAAGAAGTTTTCAATAGAATGTGCAGAGATAATTAACCAAATTTAAATATAAACTTGCTATCAATTTATTTTTCTGATGACATAAATGTATATTAGTACTGAGTTTATATCAACTTCATCCCCAAAGATTGCATTATGGCATGTCTTGTGTCGTGATCCTCCAAAATGTCAAGTTTGTATAGTTTTAATAGAGAGTTAAATGAACTAGCATGTTATCACCCTACTTTGCAAAAGTTTTTTTTAAAATTTCAAGTGCATTATTTGTTTTTTTTATTCGTGGAACATGGGCGTCACTGGCTGGCTATTATTTATTGCCCATTCCTAGTTGCCCGTGGAGGATAGTTCAGAATCAACCACATTGCTGTGGCTTTGGAGTCACATGTAGGCCTGGTTAGGTAAGAACGACAGATTTCCTTTCCTAAAGGACAGGAACCACATGGGTTTTTCCGACAATCGACAATGGTTTGATGGCTATCAGTAGATTCTTAATTCTACCATCTGCTATCTTAGGATTTGAACCCAAGGGCTCAGAACACTAGCTAAGTTTCTGGATTAACAGTCCAGCATTAATACCACTAGGCCAGCACTTCCCCTCTGGTAAGTTAGCATCATACAAAATACAGTTTTGTATTTTTGCATCATACAAATACAGTTTTGGAGCAATCTTACCACAAATTGATAAAGTGTTAGCTCTGTTGAGAAACCTGGTGTGAAGCTCTCCAACTCCACTGACCAGTTTTCTCACCAGATTTTAGGTCTCTAAGTCTGAAATAAAAGAGTGGGCATGATTTACGTTATCACACTGGTACGGTGGAGACACTTAGAATTGCAAACAGGTTCCACTGAGATCGAAGCACCATCTTTAAAAGACTTCCTGAACAGAACACAAATCCTCCCCCCCCCAATCATCACCAGCATTCACATCCTCCCAAATCGTTTCTGGGATCTAACTCCACCCCTTGATGCCCAGTATACCCTCCCACCAGAAAGAAATGAGTTCTCTCTCTATGCATCTTGGCCTTGACACTGCCCTGGCACAGGACGGTAGTTCCAATCTGCACCAAGGGCAGTGCAGAGATATTGCCAAGACATTGCCTAGCCAAGCCTTTCTCCCTGGGGTGCTATATTGACAAATGCACCCCCAGTGGGATCTCCCTGACAGGTTTACATTTGTGTAAACCTGTTAAGAACCTCAGCAATTTGACATTATCTTGGTGAAAAATGAAAATTTATTGAGAGGGGAATAATTTGTGAGGGGGTGGATAAATAGATGCAAATTTATTAAAATATATTAAAATCAGGTTCACACCAATGTGCAAGATCTCTGGAGGGCACATGGGCTCAAAATCCTGTCCTGTGAATTTTCCATTTATACGGTACTTGGGATCTTTGGAACCATCATTGGAAACCTGCAAACTCACCCGCAGCTGGGATTCTTCAGTGCTGCTTTAGTGAAGGGAGATTTGGCAGAACACCAAATTCTCTGTTCTCGCTGGCAGCAAGGGTGAGGTGAATGAGATCAGAGCCATATCACTGGCTCAAGAGGATTGCACAGCCAATAGTCAACTTTTAAATGACCATCTAAAAACAGTCCTTAATAAAATCAGAAAGACTGAAACTATACACTTCACTGCACAAAATCCTACAGTCCAGAAGAAAGCCATTCGGTCCATTGAATCTGCACCGATCAAAAATCTTACCCCCATAACCCAACGCATCTACCTTAGCTAGATCCCCTGACACTAAGGGGAAATTCATCTAACCTGCACATCGTCAGGCTGTGGGAGGAAACCGGAGCATCTGGAGGAAACCCACCCAAATGCAGGGAGAATGTGCAGACTCGGTATAGACAGTGATCCAAATAGAGAATCGAACCTGGTGCTGTGAGGCAGCATGGAGACATGTGTCACCATCCCACCCCAATGTGAGGGTGTGGGGGAGAAGTATGAAGGAGATAAGCATCAAATGAACATAATTAAGTTTCATTATGCACCCAGACACTGAAGACTAAAATCTTTCATAAAATGAATTGATTTAAAACTTGTACAATGCATTTATTTATAAATTAACTAAGCAAAAATGACTGGCATGATTGGAAAATAACTCAGAATAGTCTTCACTAATGGTTTGACTACAAGTCTGAGCATTTATTCCCTTTCATTTTGAAGCATTGTTGTTTTTGGAAGTTCTGGCAGAACTTCTTCAATTAATGGAATGGCATGTATTATGAAACAACTGCTTTGCTTTTACCATTCCTCAATTTTTCCCCACTTATTGACCAATGTGTTTCCATCCAAGAGTCTTTTTAAGATTGACTTATATTGATCAGCTAGTCCAAACTACTGCTTCATTCTCATGGTTCCTCATTGTCTTAATCCAAGCCTTGTTAATCATGTCTCCAAGGACTAGCTCCACGGATCTTGGTTCAATTCCAGCCTCGGACAACTGTTCGTGTGGAGTTTGCATGTTCTCCCTGTGTCTGCATGGGTTTCCTCTGGGTGCTCTGGTCTCCTCCCACAGTCCAAAGATGTACAGGTTCAGTGGATTGGATATGCTAAATTGCTCCCTAGTGTCCCAACATATGTAGATTAGATGGGATTAGCTATAGTAAATGTATGGGATTACGAGGATAGGGCTGGGGGGGTGGCTGGATAAGATATTCTGTCAGAAAGACAGCACAAGCTCAATGGACTAAATGTCTTTGTCTGCACTGTAAGAATTCTATGGTTATGATTCTATGTCTGCTTGATTACAAGACTTATGCTTCTATGATTATGTCCTCCTTGTTACCTTTTAATAAAACCCTTATATACCACACCTCCCAGTCATTCCCTTCTAAAAGTTGGAGTTGCACCAAAAACTTTCAAGATTTGTGGTAGGCAGAATTTAGCACCATGCTGAATCTTTAATTACAATTAAGTACCATTTAGCTGTAATTCAGTAAAACTTAATTACTAACTAATTGCTACTTGAGGAGGAAACTATCCAATTAACATTTAACAAGTGCTTTTATTATCAGACATTTGAAAAAAATATTCTCCATCAGTTCAGAAAGCTTAAAAAAAATCAAAATAAACGTTAGAAAAAAAGTTGAACATCCGTCTGAATTCTGAGAGATTTTATGAGAAAGAAGGGTTTTTATCTAAATAGCCAGGCTTCCAACTTTCTTTTTGTTCATATTTCTGAATAATGTGGCACAAATACTGTTACAAGCACATCTAAGTGAGGTTCCTCAAAAGTTGTTGAACTGGGTAAGCCCCGTCAATTTGTCACTGTCCAGCTACACCCAAATTGTTACTAACCCGGATGAGGAAAGGTGAACTGGTTCTCTCTCTGTCTCACTCTGCTTGTCACAACAAGACTCAACCTAACAAGGTTCCTTTCTTCATAGGCATGTTTTCCCAAACCCAACTGTTATGTTTTAATCAGAGCCAGGCTTTCTTGAGTTAAAATAGAGAGAGAGTTCATTAATCCCTAAAGACAAGAAGAATGGTATTTCTTTTCAATACCAAAAGAGGAATGGTAGAATACACACATATAGGTTAGAAGGCATGAAGGCATAATTGAGTTCAAAATGAATAAATATCTTTTAAAAAGTATACAAAACAGTTCTGGATTCATGAAGAGTAGATGAAGAAATGTTATGGATGTTATGACTTGAGATTCCAGTAGAGTTGGCTTCAGCAGGCAAATGGCAGGTTCTTTGATTCCAGTGCTCTGTGTTTTGGCAAAAAAAACTCCTAAGGTGTCTTTTCAGTTATGATTCTTTTGTTAGCTGGGGATAACTTCCACAGTCAGAGAGAGAGATTCGAGATACACCTACAAAATGTTATTTTGCAGGAACACAGCTGCTGTTTGTATTACTGTGTCACACACCTTCAGTGTGAAAACTTCCAGCTGCTTGTTTTCACAGAGCACACACAGGTAGACAGTTGGGCACCTTTCTTTGCTGGCTCTGAACCCATCCTCTGTGCATTCCAAGTTATTGATGAGTCCATAAATCCATCTAAATATTACTTGCAGGATTGATTCAGACGCCATGGTCTTTACATCCCTTTATCTTTACAGCAATACAAGTAATCAGTCTCTGGATGCTTTTAGAAGTACCTTGTCTAGAAACAAGGAAGGGTTCCATCGCCCCTTGGAGAATCACCCTGCAGTACATGCCCATGGCTTGTGTGTATGTTCTTAGCTTTCTTAAGGTTTATGCCCATTTTTTAAAAATAAAACTCAAGTCTTTCTAAAAGCTCAATAATTCTTGGTGTAATTCCATGGTTTTTTTTAATCCTTAACATTAATAAATAAATAACTTACCAGTAAAATGCGCATTTTTAAAAATTTTATATGTAAATGAAATTTACAGACATTTTGATTCTAAGCACAAACTGTTGTCTAGCTTTTAAAGAGATACATATATTTTGGGCAATGTATTAATGCAATCTCAGCCTATCCTCCCCTTTCTCTATCAATGAAGATTGTCCACCTATAAATTCTCCTGTGGTACAATAGCCATCCCACTCCTCAAAAATATTGAAAAATGTTAATAACCTGTCTTTGTGGTGTCATGATGCATCTTCTGTTAGGTAACTACAATAGGCAGGCTAGCACCATGTATTTTAAAATGCATTTATCAGTATTGATATAATTTAATCATAGAATCACTACAGTGTAGAAGGAAGCCATTTGGCCCATCAAGCCTGCACCGACCACAATCCTACTTAGGCTCTATTATCATAACTCCATATATTTATCCTGTTAATTCCCTCTGACACCAACATCAGAATTTTACTGCGCTACCCACCATGGGAATCAAAGCAAACCGGGGATGGGGAGGGCTAGGGGGGAGGGGGAGGGGGAACCATGGAAAGGTTCATTAACCTTGGGTGAGATTTTACGGTTTCGGAATGAGTGAGGCTGTAAAATTCCACCCTGTGGGTCAACTTAGCATGGCCAATCAACCTAACCCACACATGCTTGGAGTGTGGGAGGAAACCAGAGAACCCAGAGGAAACCCAGGCTGACATGGGGAGAACGTGCAAACTCCATAAAGGCAGGTCATTTGCGGTTGAGGCCAGGATTGAACCTGGCATCTAAAGCTGTGAGGCAACAATCAATCAATAGTTAAGTATGAAAGATCTGGTGAGCTGTAATCTATAATCTTTTGGGTGAATGTAAATCCTGAATTTCCTTGCAGTTCTTCTAATTGCTTGCTGTTTGTCTTCAGCTACTTGCGGCAGTTTTCCAGGTATTTTGTTGGTCTCTGACCAGAGAATCTGAGCCAGAAATTTGCAATGCAGATAGTTGAAGCTGGCTGTCTTTTCTGGTTTGTTACTAACTCAGCTTAATGAGTGCCAAATGGTGTCAAATTGAAAGCAATTCATTTGGTATCTGCCAAAATGTTGTCAAAAGAGATACAGAGGGAAGAAAGAGTCAGGAAGGTTAACTTTCTACAGCTCCCTTTGCTTTCAGTTCAGTCGACTGTGAGCCTGCTCTAAGGTGATAACATTCAGACATTATACAATATTTGCTCAACCGTATTCTGCTCTGAGCAGCTGTAACAGCTTAAAGTGTAATTCTAAAACCAAAAATTAAAATATTAAACATCAGGAATTCAATTACTGTTCAGTTCTGTAAATTTACTAATGTGTCACTCCCAGCAAAATTGAACATGACAGTTCATATGACTAACAATTGGAAAAAGTTTTAAAAAAGATTACAGAAATTCAATCTCACCTCATCAACTCACCCAGAAATGTCAGAAGACCATATTGTTTTGGTTGTATGAAAGTCATACAAAATGATGAGGAAAATTTCAAAAGCTTTCAAATGCATGCTTTCAAATTTGTATTTTGGGGTTTTAGTCATAAAAAACAGTGCAGTAGACTGGCACATTCATCCTGAGTATCGTTACAAAAATAAAATTGCAGCAGATGCAATTAACTTGCTCTGTGTCACAACCTTCTCTGAACTAACCACTGGAAGGCCTGTGACAACAGTGTGAAGTGGTCTGCGTTCTGGTTTTCCCTTCTTGCTCATATCTCCACTTAGTTCCTTGGCTTTGTAGCCAAGATTGGGAACTCACTGATGCTGGAATATTGACAAGATCATGACTGTGAAATTGAACAGGGCATAAAAATAGGCACAATATGATAATATCCTGTACTGGTTGCTGCTGAAGCAGGGAACAAGCAAGTTTCATGCTCCTTGGTAACTTAAATGACTATATTGTGTAGCTATGCCTCAGGATGTTGTTTTTGCCTGTTTGATGACTTCTGGCATTCGAGCAGTCAATGCTGAATAGCGATCGTAATATAATTGAATTTTACATCCAGTTTGAGGGAAAGAAGAGTGTATTAAAAACTAGTGATTTAAACTTAAATGAGGGTGATTATGAGCATGAAAGCAGAGCTAAGCTAAAGTGAATTGGAAAATTTAGTTCTGATTCATATGGAGACTCCCAGTGGTAAGGTGTAAGATAATCGGTGAGTGGGGAATTGGAGTTATACTTACTGGTATCATAGTCAGATGAGCCAGTCATGGTCAGCTTAGTTGGACTGGGCTCTGTTGATTGCATCCTCCCTTCTTTCATCAATTTCTGCTTCTTAACTGGTTATTACTTACCTCATGGTAAGAGTTGTCATGACGAACGGAAATTGTGACTGATCAATAGACAATTTCACCAGCTAACCAAAAAACATACTGAATTGTTTAAAAGGAACCTTGCTTTTTAAAGAAATCTACTAACTAAATATGGCCATGAGTCATTTGATGATTGGAATTGGAAGTTGGTCTTTTCTGAATGGCATTGCAAAGTGCCCAGACATATTGCTCATGAAAACACACATCTTTGGGTACCAAGGCCCATTTCAAGAGTGAGCTATGAAGACAATGAAAAATTGTGAGTCTGATAGGATGTACAAACACACCTCTTGGGGAGGATGGAAAAACCCCATCCTTCTGTTGGCTTCCACTGTCTTGAAATGTGTCAAATGTTTCTGAGATGCAACATCAAATTGTGATTTCTTGTTCTACATCAACATCCGTCACAGGCATGGTGGAATACAGACCTGCAGCAGGACTTTAAGAACTAGGTTTGCCATGCAGAATGAGAGGAAACTCAAGCAGTTGCTAATGGAACAATAAGAAATCTCCCTCTCCTCCTCCCCCCCCCCCAGAATAAATGTAACATCCTATTCAAGAAATCAGTGTACTCCTGACTTATATTCCCAATATTTAATTGGAAGTACTTATGCTCAATCAGTATTAGATGTTGGATAAACAGTCTGATAACTTAGCAATAGTAGAGGAATCAAGAGAGGTGTTAGTGAGGCAGAAATAGGTGTTGTTTGCTTTCATGTAAAAGCTAATGCTGTACTTTCAGATGATGTTGCTGACAGGCAGCATGTCAAGAGATATAATAGATGGTGGAGATAGTCGAGGTACCAATGCTGTAACAGGAAGATAAGCCATTTCAAGTCATTCTTTGGCCATGATTAGATAGATGACAATGGAACCAGGTGAGAGCAATCCCAGCTGGACAATAATGAAGAAGCATTGCAAGAGTGTGGTCAAGTGCATCATAGGCTTCATTCAGGTTGCAGTAAATGAGGAAAGGATAGTTTACCTTTGTCACATGAGGTGTCATTTGCAATTTTAAGAACCATTTTGCTATGGTAGCAGGGGTGCAAATTGGATAGAAGGAAACAAAAATGGAATTCTGAAAAAGTCGACAAAAGATTTGGATGACATCAACAAATTGAAGGTCTTTGAAAAGAAAATGGAGATTGGATGATAATAATAGTGCAGTTAAGAGTTGGACTTTTGAGGACATAGCAGGTTTAAAGTAACAAGGAAGAACACTTGAAGAGTGAACTGTTTATTACAAACTCCTTTTAAGTTGTCGATATACAATTTCTCCAATATGTTTGTGACACGTCTATTGCAATATAAATATATATTTCAGAGAGCAGGCTTTTAAGGGGATACTTAACAACTCTCAGCAAAGATTTATCCCACTGAGAGTGAGACTCTTTGAAAAGGATGCATCATACATGACTGAAGAAGGAAGTTCAGGATAGTGCCAAATTGAAAGCAATACTGTAGAAATCTGCAAAGATTAGTGGCATGCCCAAAGATTGGTCAAATTTCAACAAAGAATGAAGAGAAGAACGCATTGTTTCTAAAGGAGCAGTTGGAGTTGTGATTCACTAAAGAGAGCTTGTAGGTAAGAGGGATTGTTACCTTGCTTTTTTCAGAGATATTTTTTCAAAACTGGGAGTGTAAAACTGGAAGTAGGCCTCAGTGAGATCTGGGAAGGTTTTTTTGTTTCCCCAATAAATTTGAATGGGGAGGAAATCTGAGACTCTGCACTTCTAGGTCTCTCACCCTCCCCGCTCCTCTAACATAAAAAAAACTTGGAGTGAGAACAGGTAAGCTTTCTTCTTTTTCTTTTTCTTTCATTTATTCCTCAAACCAAGAGCTGGGGTTTTTCTCTTTAGAGTGGAGGAGGATGAGAGGCGACTTAATAGAAGTTTATAAGATGATGAAGGGGATAGTTGGAGTCGATGTGCAGAGATTATTTTCTTGGGTAGATGTTGTTGTTGCTAGGGGGCATAACTATAAGGTTCCTGTTGAGTGATATAGGAGGGATGTCCGAGGTAGATTCTTCACTCAGAGAATGATTGGGGTGTGGAATACACTGCTTGCTGTAATTATGGAGTCGGATACTTTTTAGAAACTTCCAAGCGATTATTGGATAGGCACATGGAGCGCACCAGAATTATAAGGAGAAGAATAGCTCGATCTTGGATTTAGATATAGCTCTGCACAACATTGAGGGGCGAAGCGCCTGTACTGTGCTGTACTGTTATATGTTCTATAAGAAAATAATAAAGAGGGATAAAGAAGGGAATGGGAGAAAGCTAATATAAAAACAGAAAGTAAGAGTTTCTAAACGTATTTAGGAAGAACTTAAAACAATCACATCACCAAAGATGCTGAGCAAGAGGCTTAAAGGCGGATAGGTCCGCATCCTAGAGTCCTAAAAGAAGTGGCTGCAGAGATTGTAGATTCATTGGTATTATCTTCCAAAATTCCTTAGATGTTGAAATTGTTCAAGTCAATTGGAAAATAGCTAATTTAACAATTTTATTAAAAAAAAGACAAAAAGAAGGAAATTACAGGTCACTTAATCTAACATCTGTCATAGCAAAAGGAATACAAGGAATACATTGTAAGGGGATTACAAAAATTCATAATTTGATCAGGTACAGGTATTGATCAAATTCATAATTTGATCAGGTAAAGGTTTGTGAAAGGAAATAATGTTTTACTAATTGAGTTTTTGAGTAAGGAACAAGCAAGGTGGATAAAGGGGAACCTGTAGATGTGGTTTACTTGGGGCTTCTAGAAGGCAAGTGCCACACCAAAGGTTACTACACTGAATAAAATTACTTGATGTAGGAGATAACAAATGAGCATGGATAAAGAATCAGTCAGCAAACAGGAGAATAGGGGATACATGGTCATGTTTCGATTAGCAAGCTAGAGTGTGCAATACCATGGGGATCAGTGCTGTGGTTTCAACTATTTATGATCTACATCAATTACTTGAATGAATGCACTAAGTGTATGACTGCCAAATTGGCTAATGATACTAAAAATATAGGTGGGAAAATGTGTTGCCAAGTGAAAGTCGAGAATCTGCAAAAGGATTGAGACAGGTTGAGTAAGTGGGCAAAAATGTGGCAGATGGAGAATAAGGTGTGAAAAGTGTGAACTTGTCCACTTTGGCAAGAAGAATAGAAAAACAATATATTATTTAAGCAGAGAGAGACTGCAGAAGTTGATAGTATAAGAGGGACATTGGTGTCCTGATATATGAATTGCATGAAGTTAGTGTGCAGGTGTAATAAGTGATTGGGAAGGCAAATAGGATGTTTAGCCACCTGAGTAACCAATTAAGGGCCTGTTCTTGCCTCCACTGGCATTTGCCACTGATGGGTAAGCTCTAGGATGTGCCCTCAGGCATTTTGTGATCCATGGAAGGGATAGATAGGGTCTATACCAGAATACTAAGAGAAGCGAGGGAAGAAATTGCTGAGCCCTTGGCCAAGATCTTTGTATTTACCTAGCTACGAGCAAGGTACCAGAGGCCTGGAGAGTATTAACACTGTTCCTCTGTTTAAGAAGAGCAGCAAAGACAATCTGGGAAATTACAGGCCTGTGAGCCTTACATCAGTGGTGGTGAAGTTATTGGAGAGGATTCTTAGGGACAGGATGTACTTACATCTGGAAGAGAATATGCTTATTAGTGACGGGCAACTAGCTTTGTGAAGGGGAGATCATGTCTTACAAACTTGATTGAGTTCTTTGAGAAGGTGACAAAAAAATTGACCAGGGCATGGTAGTGGATGTTGTAGATATGAACTTTAGTAAAGCCTATGATAAGGTTCCTCATAGCAGGCTTACATAGATGGTGAAATCATACGGGATCCAAGGTGAGCTGGTAAGGTGGATACAAAACTGGCTTGGGCATAGAACACAGTAAGAAGTCTCACACACAATGGGTTAAAGTCCAACAGGTTTATTTGGTAGCAAAAGTCACCAGCTTTCAGAGTGGTGTCCCTTTGATAGGTGAGTAGGAGATCTATTAGTCATACTATTCATAGAACTCCCACTCACCTGATGAAGATGACAAAAGCTAATGGCTTTTGTTGGACTTTAACCTGGTGTTGTCAGACTCTTTATTGTGTTTGCTCCAGTCCAACACTGACATCTCCACATCCTGTGCATAGAAAGCAGAGAGTAGCAATGGAAGGGTACTTTTCTAATTGGAGGTCGATGAAAATGGTGTTCCATCTGAATTAGTGCTGGATATAGTATGTATAAATAAACGATTTGGAGGAAAATGTAGGTGGTCTGATAGTAAATTTGCAGCTGACAAAAAAATTGGGGTAAGTAACAGATAGTGAGGAGGATTGTCAGAGGATACAGCAGAATATAAATCAGCTGGAGACCTGGGCTGAAAATTGGCAAATGGAATTTAACCCAGAAAAATGTAAGGTGATGTGATTAGAAGGTCTACTGTAGAAGGAAAGTAAATGGTTGAGTCCTTAGAAATATTAGCATACATAGAGATTTAGGTATACAGATCCATAGTTCTCTGAAGATAGCAACTCAAATGGACAAGGTGGTCAAGAAGATGTACAGCATCATCGGTCAGGCATTGAGTATAGGAATTGGAAAATCATGTTGCAGCTGTATAAAATTTTAGTTAGGCTGCATTTGGAGTATTGTGTACAATTCTGGTCAGCACACTACCAAAAGGATGCTGATGCATAGGAAAAGAAACAGAAGAGATTTACCAGGATGTTGCCTGGTTTGGAGAATATGGGCTATGAAGAAAGGTTGAACAAACTTGAATTGTTTTCATTGGATCATCAGAGAATGGGGGAGCAAATCTTATAGAGGTTTACAAGATTATGACAGACTTGGATAGAGTGGATAGTGGGAGTCTTTTTCCCAGGGTCGAAGGGTTAATTACTCAGAGGCAGAGGAGACTGAGGGGCAGGAAGTGTAGGAGGGATGTGAGGAAAAACTTTTTCACCTAGAAGATGGTGACGGTCTGGAATGTGCTGTCTGGGAGGATGGTAGAGGTGGCTTCACTCACATTCTCCAATGAGCACTTGGCACATCATAACATTCAGGGCTATGGGCCAAGTGCTGGCAGGTGGGAGTTCAGTGTTTCTAACTAATAGAATCATACACTGCTGAACAGGCCCTATGATTCATAGGTTGAAAGTGAGACGTGGAAAGTTTGAAAGAGCTGTAAGGGGCAAGGTTTTCACACAGAGGGTGGTGAATGCCTAGAATGCGCTGCCAGAAGAGATGTGGAGAACAGTTGATTAGATACATAAATAGGCAAGGAATAGAAGGATATGGACCACATAGAGGCAAGAAAATATTAGATTAGAGAGGCGTCTGTGTCAGCACAGACTTGGTGGTCCAAAGGGCCTGTTCCTGTGCTGTTCTTTGTTTTTAACACCAACAGTTACTCCACTGGCTACCTAATTCCAATTACTTGGTCTGAGGGTGGCATCCATGCTGCTTCTGCTGGCTATGTACAGTGTTAACAGTGGCCACCACTCTGGTATTGCTGCTGGGACTGAAGGACTGTCAGCCATCAGATTGGAAGCTCTGATTGGTCTTGTTGCTTAAAGGGACAAAAGGCACTTTGGTATACTCACCAGCTGCTAGATTCTGGCTTAGAAATCAACTAGGTCTTCCCCAATATTCGAGGTGAGGTCGCCCTTAGCTTTCCAATCCTGCAAGCTATCAATCAGACTCAGAAAGCCAAAGACTCATGCTGCAAAGTTAAGCTTTCACAGCCTGCAGGAAAACCCACCTCCAAACATTGGTTAATATCCAGACCTGAGACTTCATTTGGTAATATTTGATTTGATTTATTGTCACATGTATTAGTGAAAAGTGCTGCTTCTGGCACGCTATACAAACAAAGCATAGGTTCATAGAGAAGGAAAGGAGAGAGTGCAGAATGTAGTGTTACTGTCGTTGCTAGGATGTAGAGAAAGAGTGTCCACTTTCAAGCAGGCTAGGCATATCCCATGGCATGTGGCATTCCACAAGCCAGCACTTCAACTCCTTGAGCTTAACTGCGTGTCCATGAACACTTTCCCATCAGCTGGCAAACTGCAGGATTGAATTAAGTGTTATGGCAAGCCGTCGTATAAGTGGAGCGGAGTCCACAAAAAAAAAATCAGCCATGATCTTATTGAATGGCAGGTTCGAGCAGCCAGATGACCTATTCCTGCTCCTAGTCCTTATGTTCTTATATGACAGGATGCCACTGCCGACATTCTGCCAAATTGATCAGGAATGGTTGGTGAGTCTGAGCAGAGTAAGGTAATCTCCTTCTGACTCCGGTTATAGGTGGATCAGTGGGAAATCCAAACCACCTTCCCACAGAGGCTCACAGTAAGATAATCAGTCAGCCCCGATGAAGTTATCGAACGCTGATGGGCATATTTATTTATACCAATTTTCATCCATTTGGAATAGCAGGTTAAACATTGTAGCCATGTGAGACAGTTGGGAAAAAGGGTGGATGAATCCCACAGGCAACAATAACTGTTCATTTGCTCAGATTCAATTGCGTGGACAGGGTTAAAATAACCTGTAATTTCTTTCTCTGATAAGGTGATAATAAATGGGAAGGAAATGATGAATAAACCCCCATCCCATTTATCTTTTCATGTTTTAGGATTTGCATCAATTAAGCCATATTGCTAATAACACGCCTTTCTTTCATGAAATTCAAAGAGGAATTGAATGAAGCACAAGGGATATAAGCACAAACATGAGCTGCTTGAGATCTGAACAGCGGATTACTTAGGTTGAGAATTATATTTCGCCTGCAGCTTGAATTTGCATCTTTCTACTTGACACCACTGGTGTCTATTTCCTCTGAGAGGAAGCTATCCTCTCTCACTAGGTGTGGCTAAATTGTAATAACTGGCGTCCAGAGAAATGATGTCCCAGTTTCCAATAAATTAATGTGAAAGGATGAAAATGCTGAAGTTGTCAGAGACAGAACTTTCCCACTGACTTTTTGTTTTGTTAAAGTAAAAAGTAATGCAATTTATGTTTTATTTATTTTCTATCAATGTCTGTTTCTTTTCATCTTTTTTTACATATTTTTCTACTTTCCTTGCACACAAAAGCTGAAGGAGTACTGCGGACGCTGGAATCTGAAATAACAACAGAAAATGCTGGCAAATCTCAGCAGGTTTGACGGCATCTGTGGAGAGAGAATAGAGCCAACGTTTTGAGTCTGGATGACCCTTCATCAGAGATGAACACAAGTACGGCCAAACCTCTGCTCCATGCTGCTCCACAAATTTGGATGTGGGGGACAACCTGCCCTCCCATTTTTTCCTCTACTTTTTCAAGGAAATACAGCTGTGTCTGGTTGTTTGGAGGTTAAGCCTGTTCTGGCATTCAATAAGATCGCTTCAGACCACTGAATCAATAAGTACACTTGAAAGGAAAAGAATATTGAATGATAGCAAACCAAAATGGCGTGATAGATAGGGTTATTGTTATTCTGAGAGAGATTCTTTTAACTGAAGGTCAGCTGACCTTCAGGGTAAATTAAATCACATGCATTCTAAAGAGAAAGAGCGAAGCTGATTTATTGGTTTTGCTTTGAAATCCAATATGATATCTGAACTTTTTTATTCTTTCGTGGGATGTGGGCATGGCCAGTGTTAATTGCTCCTGAACTGAGGCTTAACCATAGAAACCTACAATGCAGAAGGAAGCCATTCAGTCCATTGAGTCTGCACCAACTACAATCCCACCCAGGCACTATACCCATAACCCCACACATTTACTCCACTATTCCCTTTAATCTACACATCCTAGGACACTAAGGGGCAATTTAGCATGGCCAAATGTACCTAACCCATGCTTCTTTGGACAGTGGGAGAAAGCCAGAGTACCCAGAGGAAACCCATGCTGACACGGGGAGAATGTGCAAACGCCACATAGACAGTGACGCAAGACAAGAATCGAACTCGGGTCCCTGGAGCTGTGAAGCAGCAATGTGAACCACTGTGCCACCCAAACAGCTTGATTAGCTATTTAAGACCCATCGCTGTGGGTCTGAAGTCACATATAGGCCAGGCCAGAAAGAATGGCAGACTTCTTTTCCTAAAGGTTATTAGTGAATCAGTTGGATTTTTAGGACAATCAATGATAGTTTCACGGTCACCATTACTGGGAATGGCTTTATACCCCTGATATTTTAATTGAATTGAAACTCCACCAGCTGTAGGCTTTGAACCCATGTCCCAGCATTAGCCTGGACCACTGAATTATTAGTCCAGTTGCATTACCATTACTTTTTAAGAATTCATTTGATCAGATATGGGTGTCACTGGTTAAGCAAGCATTTATTGCTCACCCCTAGTTGCTCTTGAGAAGTTGGTGGTAAGCTGCCTTCTTGAACCACTGTAGTCAGAGAGGTAGATCATCCTCTCTGCTGTTAGGATGGGAAATGCAGTATTTTAACTCAGCGACAATGAAGGAACAGTGATTTACATTTTCAAGTTAGGATGATGAGTAACTTGGAGGGAGGACCTATAGGTAGTGGTGTTCTTAGGTCTCTGCTGCTTTTGTCCTTCTATATGGTAGTGGTTGTGGGTTTGGAAGGTGCTGCCTAAGAAACTTTGGTGAGTTCCTGCAGTGCAACTTGTGGATGTAACATACAGCTGTCATTGCTACTGTCAGTGGTGGAGGTATTGAATGTTTGTGGACGGGGTGACAATCAATTAGGCTGCTTTGGCTTGAATGGTGCTGAGCTTCTTAAGTGTTGTTGATGCTGGACACATCCAGGCAAGTGGAGTGTATTCCATTACACTCTTGACTTATGCCTTGTAGATGATGAACAGGCTTTGGGGAGTCAGGAGGTGAATTACATAGGCCTCCTATGCTATGACTAGCAATTCTAGATATAGTATTTATGTGACTATAGTAATTGAGTTTCTGGTCAATGGTAATCCCCAAGGTGTTAATGTGGGGGAGTCAATGATGGCAATGCCATTGAATGTCAAAGATGATGGTTAGATTCTCTCTCATTCCCTGGCATTTTTATGACATGAATGTTATTTGCCATTTTTCAGCCCAAATCTGGAAATTATCCAGGTCTTGCTGCATTTGCACTTGAACTGTTTCCATTTCTGAGGAGTTGCAAATGGTGCTGAACATGATACGAGAGTTTTCCCCAATTCCTATTGACTCCAGTTTGATCGGACTCCTTGACACCATACCTGGGCAATTTCCAATTGTGAATAGTTGTCAGTACTATAGCTGTACTGGAACAGCTTGGCTAGAGGTGTTCTGGAACACAAATCTTCAGCCCAACTGCTGGCGTATTGTCAAGGCCCATATTCTTTGCAGTATCCATTGTTTTCAGCCATTTCTTGATTTCACATGGAGTGAATTGAATTGGCTGAAGACTGACATTTGTGAAGCCGTGGACCTCCAGAGAAGATTGAGATGGGTCATTCACTTGGCACTTCTGGCTGAAGATTGTTGCGAATGCTCCAGTCTTATCTTTTGCACAGATATACTGGACTCCTCTATCATCGAGCATAGAAATAATTGTAGATCTTCTTCCTCCAATCGTTTAATTGTCCACACCATTCATGGCTGAATATGGCATGAAAGCAGGGCATAGATCTGATTCTTTGGTTATAGAATTGTTTAACTCTCTATTTCTTGCTGCTTATGCTGTTGGGCTTGGAAGTAGTCATGTGTTGTAGCTTCACCAACTTGACACTTCATTTTCAGATATGCCTGTCTTGCTCCTGGGATGCCCTCCTGCACTCTTCATTGAACCAGGTAATGTAGAGTGAGGATATGCTAGGCCCAGTGAGAATGTGGTCAAGTATGTTTTTCCCGCTAGTTGACTCCCTCATCCCCAGCCCCAGTCTAGCAGCTATGTCCCTTTGGACTGGCTAGCTTGGTCTGTGATGGACATTGAAGTCTCCATCCAGAGAACATTTTGTACCCTTGCTACCTTCAATGCTTCCTTCAAGTGCTGTTCAATGGAATAGTGGTGATGGCATCGGGGACAATATTAAAGAATGACTCTATGGCTATGACTACATTATGCTGTTGCTTGACTAGCCTACGAGACGGCTCTCCCAATTTTGGTTCAAGCCCCCAGATATTAGCGAGAAGACTTTACAGGGTCAACAGAAGCTGAGTTTGTTACTGTCATTTCCAGTGCCTGGGACGATGCCGAGTGATAGATCCTGCTTCATTCCTGTGTTTTTTTTTTGTAGGGTTCAATATAACTGAATGGTTTTCTAGGCTATTTCCGAGGACATTTAAGAGTCAACACATTGCTGTCGGTCTGGAGTCACATGTTTTGATGATAATTGACAATGGTTTCATAGTCATCAGTTGACTTTTAATTCCAAATGTTTTGTTGGGTTTAAATTCTACCATCTGCAATGATGGAATTCAAACCTGGGTCTGCAGAGGATTACTAGTCTGGTGACAATACCATTATACCATCACCTCACCTTTGAAAGTCTTTCTAAAACTGTCAATGACTACCTCATGCCTGTAAGTCTCCTGTTACCTCTTAAGAAGTATTTTATCATTATTAGTTTCCTTGCCAAAACTCTCATGAAACCAAAAGTGAATTCTATCAAGACTTACAGCCGAGCTCCCCAAACTTTGGGTCCAATCCCCAGTGGGGGGTGGGGGAGGTGTGGGGTGGGCAGCGCAGGACAGGTTTTTTGGGGTTGCGAGCTCTGAGGCCACAATGGCAGCTATGGAGCTGAGATTTTGTCGGGAAGGTCCTGGGACTGACTCTGAGGTCCCATGACATGTATACCCAATTTTCATTTTGGTTCATAGTGCACTATATGAATAAGCTTTGCACAAGTACCTGCTGCAACAGACTTACGTTGATTAATGGGAATCCTAACTGGAAGATCAGTAAATGAGGGAGGGAGGTCATGCTGCAATTGGAAGGTCAGAATGAGAGATGGGGCCCTCTATGTGCATAAAATTCCTGAACTGGCTTATTCTGTGGTGCTTCTCTAATCTGCAAATGAATAGGCTGAGAATGTTTTTGATAACTACCAGCAATATGCAGCTCATACTATGGATACATTTTTATGCAGAGCTTATCAATCACGGTACCATCTATTGAGAAATGGTATTGCAACATGTATCACATTTGCCGCACTACCAGAAGGACGTAGAGGCTTTAGAGACAGTGCAGGAAAGGTTTTCAGAATGTTGCCTGGTATGGAGCTATGAGGTGAGATTGAATAAAGTAGGATTGTTCTCTGTGGAAAGACAGAGGTTGAGGAGCTACCTAACAGAAGTTTATAAAATTATGAAGGCTATAGATAGGGTGAACAGTTGGAAGCTTTTTCCCAGGTTGGAAAGGGGTCACAAGTTTAAGGTAAAGAGGGGGGCAACGTTCAATACAGATATGTGGGGGACATATTTTACACAGAGATGGTTGAGGCAGACATGCTAGCATTGTTTAAGACTTATCCACATGAACAGACTGGGAATAGAAGGATATAAATGGATGTTAGGAATACATGATCAATGCAGGCTTGGAGGACCGAAGGCCTGTTCCTATATTGTTATTTGTTCATATTAGGCTCAGTGAGTAAGGTTACATTTTCAGAAAATAGTTTAAGTTTAAATTTAATTTGATTTTCTAGGTTACTATCCTGTTGTTTTATTTTGGTGTGAACCCTGTTTCTTACTCAACCACTCCCCTCTTCCCCAAATTTTCACTCTGGACTCATACCAAGTCTGAGGCATTAAAATGGGCTCATTTGGGAAACACTAACTTCTTACATGTCATTTCACATGTTTCAGAAAGGAAAAGGTCATTATCATGAATGACTTCAATTCCTGGAAGGGAGTCATTGCTGGACATGGTAAAGGGATGCATTACTTTCTACAACCAAATGGACCAAAGGGGGATAAAAGCAGAAAGTAGAAAGTCTGTTCAATAGTAAAAGAAACCACAGAAGTAGTTCATTAGAGACATACTCCTTACCACAGATTGGTGCAAAATCCATGGTCAAAATCAAAGAAAGCTGCAATAACAATAAGCATAGTGAGTTTTGACCAAAGTTGTGAACTGTACTGGAAAGTGACGCTGTAAGAAAATCCACATGTATGTTGACATCCAGCAGAAATAATTTACATTTTGTACTTCAAACCATCTATACTCCCCTATCTAGAAGCACTACAACGAATGTTGATAGCACTATCTTGTTAATGGACAGGGTTAGTGTGAAGTCTTGGGATAAAGAGAACATTAATCTGGCTACAAAATTGAATGGCTACAAAACAACAATCATAATATCTTTACTGTACATATAGTTGGATCACTTACAGTCCCCATCTGCAAAGCAAATTACTTCCACTCAAAGATTTGATAGCGACCCTGACATTCTCAGCGGGACTAACACATGAGGCACAGGAGCAGCAAAGTTAAAGGCATAATGAAGATGGGCTGCTCACCCAGTTGGAATGCCAGGTACTCGACTCCACAAGGAGCTATTTTATGGTGAACTGCAACTTGGTAAATGCTAGATGCTCAAAAAAAATCAATCTAAAAAAATCTCAACTGAAAATATTCATGATGGTATGATAAAGCTTGAAGTGAGCTGCAAAGGACAGACCATAGAAAAGATCAGTTCTCAGGCCAATTTGGCATCCAATCCCCTTTGCATAGGAAAAGATTCTTCAGAAAAATCAGACTTTATCTTCATTTGAAAATCCATAACCTGTATTAGGTTGGGATGAATCATATACTGTTATCATCAACAATGATAGACAAGCAATGGTTAAGTAATGATTTAAAATAGCTTGGAGGCCAAAAGTAAATCCAAGCTGGAAAAGATAGATGGATATGTGAAGTATCTTAGGGTAATTAAAGTATCCCCACTGATGGACAGCTCAGCTTCCTCACACTGTAAGGTTCAGGAATTCTTCCAAATTATTTCCCCTAATGATATCATCAGGACTTCACAAAAGGGCAAATATTTCTAGAAGGATTAAAGTCTATAACAATGGTGTATGATTCTTGCTGAAATCTATCCTGTTAATTACCTATTTACTGGTGCACCACATGTCTAGGATAGATATCTGTATAAGGATAACGTGTACCTGGTCCATTATTGCAACGTACTTGAAATAAACATACATTATGCTGCCTGAAAATTGTGGCTAAGTGATTGAAATTTTAAAGTAGGGAAAAGAAAAGAACTCTGCTAAAGAAATCAAACAGTGTTGTAGAATTTAAAAACCTACTTAATGTTTTAATGTTGGACGTATATAGGACACAGTCCCCCTTCCTGGAAAAGAACAAAGTTTGAAAAAAACTCCTGCTAATCTTGAGGGGCATGTGTAATAATGTATGTTTTTAAAATAAATAGAAACAAGGAACTTATTTTTCGGACTCTAAAAGTTTAGTTAATATTTTTGCACATACAGTGATTGAATCAACATTCCACACAAGGAACTGCAGCTCCAAAGATCATTATCACTGACAAAACAGTTTGTATCTGTCAGATTTCTCAAACTAATTTTTACCATGGGAATTATGATTAAAATGAGGAAAGATACTTTCAAGAAGTGGATGGGGGCAAAGCAACACAGCCATTGCAATGGCTCAGCAGTTTTATCCCATGTAATATAGCATACACTTCATGTAAAATATTGTAAGCCTGACATATAATCTGTAATAATGCTAAATTGATTTTAATTCTTACTGATTGCTTTCAATTGGTTATATAATTTACCCATGCATTCGTCAAGTACAATTTCTCAATCGTGACTGACCATAATTCTTTATAAGCAATATATTTATGGCCAAAATATTTTCATTCCCAAAACAGAGGATATATTTTGTTATTTTCTTAGCTTTCCCTTTGTTAGGCAGTAGTACTGATTTTGATTAATTCTATTCTGGCTTTAACTGTTGAAATACTGAAATTCCAAAGGAAAGATCAGTCTGTGGACTTGTCTCCAGTGTTAAAAATTAGTAATACATTCCTACTCAACAAAGCATCACTAAATCATACTTTTTAATGATTATCCTTTGTTTCACTAATAAAATCCTTCATGTCATTTTATGGCACAATTGCATATATTTTCATTTGGTCATTTTTAATGCACTGTCATAAACAATGCCGATCAGTTCTCCACCGAAAATGGAAGCATAATCCAGAACACAATGCATTAAGTGTTGAAGTTAGTTGGAGCAAGTAGTTTTGTGGCCCCATTTGCGACAGGCTGTTTATGTACTCAGGTAGATTGACAAAAAGCCAAGGTGAATTGTTCTGAAGTGATGGTGCGGATGACACTTTCTCACTTTACACACAGCCACTAATTAATTGGCCAATTTTCTATTGTACTATAACAAAGAAAGCCTTGTGATCATATTCTCACAAAGCCAAATAGCACCTTTTCATCATGGAAATTGATCTTAGTATGGAGAAGATAAACCTTGTACCACCTCCTCATGGACACAGGCTAAATTGCTATGTACATACTCAGACGGCATTCTTGATTTGATATACTATCTAAGAAATGTAAAAAGTCATTTTTAACAATCATGAAACATGGGGCCAGGAAAACAGCTGGTGTTCACTCAAGCACTACTTCAGTTTGAGAAAAATAACTTGCCTCAGAGATAACTGGAGTCCAAAGCAATTTGTTCAGAAAACTTCTTTTGTAAGCTTAATTTATCAGTCTGTTTTTTAATTGCAAAGGGTCATCCAGTTCTGTAGTCTTCCAATCTTTCTAAACACTGAATTCAAACTCTCTCCATAGCTTCCCTGGCATGACCTCAGCAGCCACTTCCCCTCACAAAGAATCATATAATCCCTGCAAGAGGCCATTTGGCCCACTGAACCTGCACTGAATCTCCAAGAGAGCAGTGCCTTCACCCTGCTCGAACCCTGTAACCTATTTTAATTTTCCACCTTACCCCTCACTTGCTCCCCACCTCCCACCCCGCACCCCCATTCCAGTCTTCACCTGCTTCCTATGCCCTGGTGCAACTGGTGACTGAAGTTATACAAGGTCCCCTAGGAGACAAAAGAAACATCTACTGGTGTCAAAATTATGGAAGACATGAAGTGTGCCATGCGCACACTACTTTTCGACAGTTATAAAACTGAACTTTCTAAATTCTTGCTGATGGGGAATTTAACTTGGAGGAGGAACTCAATTCTGTTGAAGTGGCCTTTTAATTAGCATGCATGAGATACTAATGTATGCAAATTGGATTCGTAAAGTTGTTCACTGGGGAGCCTGGCACTTTAACCCACCTGGAAAGTTGGGAGAACAAAATTCAAACAGTTTAACCCACTGGCGGGTAAAGGATTGTTTGTGGCCTGTAAAATTACCCTGCACACTCCATTCTCTGACCACCGCTGACCACAATCGTGCCGCTGGCAGGAGTGAAAAATTCCACCCATTCGCTCTGCTTTCCTCTCCTCTGGCTCTGCCCAAACTGATTTTCTGCTTTTAATTCACAATTTCAGCAGGTGCAGTATTTTCCTCTTGTAGCATGACTCAGTTGCAGGTTATTAAATCCCAAACACAAACTCCAATCTGTTCTGTTAGCTGATCACAGCTGGCACAGAGATAGAAGTGCTAAACCTAGACAGAGTTTGTGTTCTTGACTGTCATGTTGGCTGCCTGCAAAGCAGGAGGCAGAAACAAAGGCAAATATTCGAGTTGGCCAAAGGCAGCAAGTACATTCCCAATAGGATCAGTGCTGGCACAAATCTCGTTCACAATTTATAGGGTGGAATTTTTCCATCCCATCCATCATGAGAATTGTAGTGGACGGGACATGGACATGCAATGGTCTGTTGACCTTGGATGTGATTTTTTGACCAGAAAATCCCACCTGTAGTCTTTGGAATCATAAAACCAATTTGTGGAGGAATAGTCATTATGCAAAATGACATTATAAAACTGGAAGAATAGGCATTTCATTGACAAATGAATTACAACATAGATTTACGTGAGGTATTGCATTTTGATAAGAAAAATATGTTGGCCAAATATTACTTGGAAAATAAAACTTTAAATAGTGTAGAAGACCGAAGGAATGAGAGAACACAATGAAAGCACTAACATGAGCTGATAGATTAAAAAAAAAGTTTGTTTCTGGAGGGTTAGAATTGAAAAAAAAGTAAATTATGCTAATTATACTAATCTCCAAATTTAGTCAGGCAACACTTGAAGTACAGCGCACAATGGTAGTTGCCATAATAGGAAAAGAATATAGCGACACTTTAGAGTGTAAAAGAATGTAGTGCACTTTAGGGCAGCACGTTAGCACAGTGTTAGTACTGCTGCTTCACAGCTCCAGGGACCTGGGTTCAATTCCCGGCTTGGGTCACTATCTGTGAGGAGTTTGTATATTCTCCTCGTGTCTGCGTAGGTTTCCTCCGGATGCTCAAGTTTCTTCCCACAGTCCAAAGATGTGCAGGTTAGGTTGATTGGCCATGTCAAAATTACCCCTTGGTGAGCTGAAATGCATAAGTTAGAGGGATTAGTGGGTAAAATATGTGGGGATATGGGTGTAGGACCTCGGTAGGATTGTGGTCGGTGCAGACTCAATGGACTGAAGGGCCTCTTTCTGCATTGTAGGGTTCTATGATTCTGTATGACAGAGTGTGGATTTTCAACGATAATACCTATGAAGAAAGGACTAACAAACCCAACATCCTTTCTCTTGAACAGAAATCAGAGTAATGACCTAATAAAGGTCTCTAAAATTATAGAATCCCTACAGTGCAGAAAGAAGCCAATTGGTTCGAAATATCTATTCTGAGAAAGGAATTATTTGCATGAATGCTAATAATATGCCCTTCTTAGGTTTTGATAAGTGTTTTTGCTCACATTAGATCGGTGTTCAACACATCATTAAAAATTGAGAAGGATAACATGCAAAGCAAAAAGAGAACTGGACAACTCTAAATGTAGTAAGACAAAGTACAGGAGAAAAAAAAGGTTGCAATATCCATGTCATTATTGACATAATCTTTTACAAATTTTCATTAACAAGTCACATACAAGTCTCTATGAAATTTAAAGAGCATAATAACGGTCACCCCTTTAGGAATAACATATTAATGGCTTATGCAAATTTAGGCTAATTTAATATGCAAATTGTGCTAATTATACAATAGGGCAAATTTTCCCATTAACTGAAAACAAGTAAGTACTATTTGTATTAAAACTAAGAGGATAAACTAAGGAACTCATTAACGGGACCCTTAAGAATTTTGTGTAGCACTGTCATTGAGCCAATTATTCTGATCAACTTCAAACTGCTTTGTTTGCATCATCTCACCCAACTTTTAGCTGTGCGTGACAAAAACAAGCACTGAAAATCATCAGAATTAAATCTAAAAGCATCTGCTGAAGATAAATTTATTTCAGATTTGCACATATTTGCATTTCAATGGAGAGGTGGCACAGTGGTTAGCACTATTGCCTCACAGTGCCAGGGGCCCAGGTTCAATTCCCGCATGGGTCACTGCCTATGCAGAGTCTGCACGTTCTCCTGTGTCTGTCTACGTTTCCTCCAGATGCTCCAGTTTCCTCCCACATCTGAAAGACTTGCTGGTTGGGTGTATTGGCCATGCTAAGTTCTCCTTCAGTGTGCCCGGACAGGTGCCAGACTGTGGTGACTAGGAAATTTTCACAGTAACTCATTGCAATCTTAATGTAAGCCTATGTGTGACTAATAAATAAACTTTACCCTTTTTCAACAGGATCAGTGCAAACTGCCACAGGGTTCTGGAACCAATTCCAAGCTCCCTGAAGCCAAATGAGACAGCATGTTGCACTCTGACATCATACAATTTCCCACCCTAATCCCACGGACGAGCTCCTGCTGAGAAGCATACGGATTGTGCCTCCTGTTATCAATAGACTGATTCCAGAATCCTGCCTGGCTTGTATGATTTGCATGTCAGAGAAAGAGAAAACTATTGATTACAAGAGATTGGGTTCTGCAGTTAGATTGGTACTAGGCATACTTATTAATTGATTTGCTCACCTATCATCTTTTTAATCCTGAACTAAGCCAGAACCGAAAATCTGTTTTTCTGACACTTTTGTAGAGCCAGATGTCACTGGGTACAATGTAATGTTCCTTTCTTAGCTCCAACCATTCCTCAACATGATAAGAACAAATGCAGCAGCAGTATGAGTGATAATCTTAAATGACACTTTCAAGTGTAATTTAGTCCAGGAAAAATGATTATTTCACTAATTCTCTTCTACAGGAATCTAATATTTGGTATTAAATTGGCAACAAATGTCTCAACAGAGACAAGTTACTCATTTTGGTTAATTGATAAATAATAAACAATGCTAGCTTTCAAGGCCACATTGCCACAGTGAGTGAACACAGATAACTACATTTTTGTTTACAGAGCCATTATACTTCAGGAAACTGTCCCCATGTTACTCATTGATCTTTGTCAAGTTTCCTGTTCTTTTGCTTCATTTGGTGTAAATACTGCTGTGTAGGTTTAGAAGCCAGTCAGATGAGACAAACTGAAGTTGATGTAATGCCCAAACTCAGAATTCTTAAAACAAAATGAGATTTTAATGTATATTAAAGAATATGAACAAACAAATATACTTACTGCAATTGCATATTATTAAAAACCATGTACACTGTACAAACAGGTTTAGCTTTAAAAAAAAAGCTCAAGGGATATGGGCATCAGAGGCCAGGCCAGCATTTATTGGCCATGGTCCTTGAAAAGGTGGCAATGAGCCACCATCTTGAGCAGTTGCATGCAGTCCATGAATCACAGGTATACCCACTGTGCTGTTATGGAAGAAATTCCAGATTTTGACCCAGTGACAGAGAAGAAATAGCAATATAGTTCCAAGAAAGATGATAACGCGGCTTGGAAGGGAATTTTCAGGTGTGGTATTCCCATTCATTTGGGGCCTTTGTCCTACTATATGTTTGAGGTTATAGGTTTGGAAGATGTTGGATGTGGAAGGAACCTCGGTGAGTTACAGCAGTGCATCTTGTAGATGATACACACGGCTGGCTAATGTGCAATAGTGATGGAGGGAATGAATGGTTAAGGTTGTGGATGGGGTGAAAAATCAAGACAGCTGCTTTGGCCTGAATGATGTCAAGCTTTTTGAGTAGTTTTGAAGCTATTCTCATCCAGGCAATTGGCAGTATTTCATCATACCACTGATTTGTGCCTTATAGATGGTCAGCAGGCTTTGGGAAGTCAGGAGGTAAGATTCCCTCAGTAGGATTGTCAGCTTCTAACCAGTCAAAACCTGTGCCAATGGTGTGATGATCTTTAACTCAGAAGCAGCACCACAAATTGAATTAGTTTTTTTCTTGAAAACCTGTACGGAATTTTTAATTGTTTCTAAGAAAGTTTGAAAAGGACTTGTATGACTATGCATTAATTGTAATGGGATCAATTGAAATTTTTTTGATTATTAAAATACTGGTCCTTGTGACCTGGCAATTCTTATTTTGGAAACAGTACCAACAGGAAGAAAGTTAAGATTCAGAAGTCATGTGGACAGAGACTGAAAAAGCTGCAGCATGGAAAGAACAGAGAAGGCACATCTACAAAGAGCAGTGTGTATAATTAGAAAGGACAGAAAGCTGAAGACAAAGTTAGAGCTGATCTTTCTGGTCTTTAAAAGTATCCTTCCTCTCCATGATAATGACCCATTGTAGGGAAATTCTCTGCTGTAGGTTACAGATGGGGAGTGATGTGGAATAATTTTTCCCTTTCCTCATTTCTTGGCTGACAAAAGTATGATATAATTTTAAAGGATATTTTAACTTGTTTGAGTGCTGTGAGTTTAAGAAATAGACTTTCATGCAAATATAAAGAGAAGAAAGGATGCACACATACATAAAATAATTTCTAGAGATAGAACACACGTTTAGATCACTAGAAGGGTGAAACAGAAGCAGGTTATTTCTTTAAATGGCTGAGAACATTGCTGGCCTGAAGAATTCTCTCCTGAGTATTGCTGAAAAAGTCATTCTGACAAAGCTAATCTTGGGCTGTTTGAAAAATCGTGAAGATGGAAGGCATTAAGAAGAAAAGAAAATGTAGAAAAAGCTGTTCATGTATGTCAACTATATTGCATGACTTGGATCAGTACTAATATTTGTCATAGTTTGATGATTTTGCTATGTTATATCCTATCTTAAACTCTGACATAAAAGCCTGTCTCAGTCTGTTAAAATTCCAGCACTCCACAGACTCACCATATTAGTTGTAGTCAATTCCAATCAATTAGATCACTGATAACATCACCTAATCCTGCTTGTAAATTGAACCCAAAGTATTCGCTCACCATGTAAGCTTGAAACTAAAATAGAGATCAGCAAAGACATCCTGTGAGATAATGGCTACCTTGATCAGAAAATCTCATGATGTATATCGCACAATCTCATGAATAGACCTAAGGGTCCCAATTCCAACTCTCAAAAATGCCGCGTGTATTATGGACTACCCTGGAAGGATAAGATATCTGCAAAACTTGAGTGACGAGTGAAGCCAGCTGTTTCACACTATGATCATGCAGTCTCAACATGGGTTATATTCACCACTAACGTGATACTGCCACCAAGCCACAAAACTATCTGTCTCACAAGTGCTTAATGTGCTGTATGAATTTTGGTGCCAATGTGACACTAGGTATTTAGGCCATACATCCCAAAGACTGGCAGCGGTGGATCATATCAGTCAGCATGTCTCAGCTGTGGTTCACAACGGGTAAGGTACAGACAGTACCCAATCAGCCCATGCTTGCAAACTCAAAGCACGGTTTTGTATTCCATTGTTCAAAGCCAACGCATTGACATATAATGGGGGGGCGTTGATATCCCATCAGAATTCCAACTATGATCATCATAACTTTGAAATCCCATCTTCTATAGATCTGCAGGTCTAACAGCCACAGCCAATTTAAGTCACTTCTATTGAAACGGTGAGGGATACTGTATCAGCTCCTGGCAAGGCCACTACATTTTAAGTGACTTCCCAGTGATTAGGAAAGTGACTTGTCTAACGATTAGAGGGTGGCAAATCCTGTACCTTTGTTTAAGAAGGGTTCAGAGAAAAGCCTGGGAACTGCAGGCCAATAAGCCTAATGTCTGTAGCGGATAAATTATTCGAAGGTATTTTGAGAGACAGGATCTACAGGCATTTAGAGATACAAGGCCTGATTAGGGACAGTCAGCATGGCTTTGGGAGTGGGAAATCATGTCTCACAAATTTGATTGAACTTTTTGAAGGGATAACCAAGAAAGTAGATGAGGGCAGTGCAGGCATGTTATCTACATGGATTTTAGCAAGGCCTTTGACAAGGTAATGCATAGTAGATTGTTGCATAAGGTTAAATCTCACAGGATCCAGGATGAGGTAGCCAACTGAATACAAAATTGTCTTGCTGACAGAAGGCAGAGGGGAGTTGTTCAAACGGGAGGCCTGCAACCAATGATATGCCTCAGGGATCAGTGCTGCGTCCACTGTTATTTGTCATTTATATTAATGATTTGGATGAAAATTTAGGAGGCATGACTAGTAAGTCTGCAAGATGACAAGATTGGTGGCATATTGGACAGTGAAGAAGATTATCTAGGATTGCAACGGGACCTTGATCAATTGGGCCAGTGAGCTGATGAATGGCAGATGGAGTTTAATTTAGATAAATGCGAGGTGATGCATTTTGGTCGATCGAACCAGGGCAGGATTTATTCAGTTAATGGTAGGGCATTTGGGATAGCTATAGAATAAAGAGACTGAGGGGTACTGGTTCATAGCTCCTTGAAAGTGGAGTCACAGATGGACAGGATAGTGAATAAGGCATTCGGTATGCTTGGTTTCACTGGTCAGAACATTAAATACAGAAGTTGGGACATCTTGTTGATGTTATACAAGACATTGGTAAGGCCACACTTTGAATACTGTATACAGTTCTGCTCACCCTATTATAGAAAGGACTAGAAAGAGTGCAGAAAAAATTTACTAGAATCCTACTGGGACTTGATGGTTTGAGTTATAAGGAGTGGCTGGATAGACTGGGACTTTTTTTTCCCTTGAGCATAGAGGACTTAAAAATAATCTTATAGAAATCTATAAAATAATGACAAGCATAGATAAGTCAACACTTTTTCCCAAAGATAGGGGAGTCAAAAATGAGAGGGCATAGATTTAAAATGAGAGGGGAGAGAGATAAAAGGGTTCAGAGGAGCAATTTTTTCCACAGAGGGTGGTGAGTGTCTGGAACAAGCTTCCAGAGGTAGTAGTAGGGATGGGTATAATTTTGTCTTTTAAAATGCATTTAGACAGTTATCTTGGGTAAGATGGCACAGAGAGATATCGACCAAATGTGGGCTATTGTGATTAGATCAATAATAAAACTGGATGGCATGGATAAGTTGGGCCAAAGGGCTTGTTTCCATGCTGTAAACCTCTATGACTCTATGAGGGAAATCTCTAGGAGCTTCAAAATAAACCAACTGATTTTATGCTATCATAATATCCAAGGATATGGGACAAATGCAGGAAAATGATATTAGCGCACCTTTTGCACTGTGTGACTTTATGTTGTCCATTTTGTTTAAGGTACAATGCCTATATTTTCCATATTGCTATTTAGAAGTGATGTGATCATCTTCCAAAATATTTTACAGACATGACTTCACAAACATGTAACAAACAGCAATAATCCTGGAAACTTTAGCAATGAAGGCAGCAGGTTTAGGAGATAGTCAATATTCTGGAGTTATAGTTCCAAAGGGTTCTGAGCAGAATATAAAGCAATAAATGTGGGTGAAGTTATAGAAAGATTTGAACATAAAGACAATGGTTTCCAAATTAATGCTTTGTAACTCAAGGACCCAGCATAGATTTCTGAGGGCAGAAATAGAAGCTACCATTCCTGAGGGTGGAGAATATGGTGCTGACAAGATGTAGGTTAGAGAAGGGAAGTTTATTGGTAAACAAAATAATAAGTATTTCAAGAGTAATGAGAAAGTGACAGACTAGAGGTAAAATGTGTTACTGAGATAGAGACGAGCAGCCTTGGTGACAGATAAGGTTGCAATTTGATGGACAGTTGTAGGTTGAGCAGGACACCAAAGTTTTAGATGGTCTACTTCAGCCTGAGCAGAAGAGACTGAGTCACTCACAAAATAACAAAGCTTATGGCAGGGGCCAGAAACTGATTTTGGTCTTCCTTGTGTTCAGCTGTAGAAATTTTTCCTTCAACCACAATTTGAGATCAAATGAGCAACTTGACAGTGCGGAGGTGATAGTGTGGAGAAATATGGCTGAATAATCATCGCTATACATTGAAAGTGGACTCTATTCCTTGGAATAATCTCACTGAGGAGCAGTACAAATCAATGAGGAACTGGAGATGTGTTGACTGTGTTTGAATAGGCAGGAATCCAGTCATGTAACGGCAGATCACCGAATAATTTTATTAATGTTTTATAACATGGTCATTCTACTAGTTACCAGGACTTAATCGGATTAATGTGAGAGTTTTAGCTCAAGGTTAACTATGTGTACCTGCACTGCAGCACTGATGAATTCTGGCAGATTAGAAACCAATTATCACAGTGCCTCAGAGTTGAGGTTCACTGATGTACAAATCCGTTAGGTCACATAACATTAGAAAATAAATTTCTATCTGTTGGTTTCATCTATGTTGGTTAGAGAGTTTGATTTAAATTCCTGCATGTGCTATTTTATCCAGATGCTGGGCTGTTGGTTTTTAAATAGGTCAACAACTGCTTTGAAATAATGCACAAAGGAAATGGAAAATATTAACCAGCGTGTACTCAGAACTTATTATTTATTGAGATAAGTTGCATGCTGACGAGAAGCACAGAAGAAAGACCGTGCTTCTCGTCACAGAAAGAAAGAATAAAATGGCGCAAAAAAAATGAAAGGTTAAATTTACAGACTCCTGTGTAGGGCCTGGCAGCTGGTTGGAAAAAGAATCAGCAACAATAGAGGAGAAGATTCCCTGCCTGCCATGTCTACTGGGACAAATAAAAAATATGCTGGAGTGAAGAAATAAAGCCGACTACTCTTTCTTCTGTTTGATGTCCAAAGTGATGAAGTCAATTGAAGCGTAAGCATCAGTTTTGTGGTATCTCAGTGCTTATACTGTTGACTTTAGTGTTATGAACAGAATGGGAGGAATGCATATTTTAACTAGCCCAACTACTCCACAGGTTGTATCATTCATTTAAAAGATTAATTCACTTACCAAAACGGTCAATTATCTGTTTTTATGACTTAAAAAAATTAACATGGAATATGGGCACTGCTTTTACTGCTCATCCCTAATTGCTCGAGAAGGTGATGTCATGTTGCCTTCTTGAATCACTGCAGCCTATGTGATGTAGATGCATCCACAATGTGAGGGACAGAGTTCCTAGATTTGACCCAGTAACTGTAAAGGAACAGATGTCAGGATGGTGAGTGACTTGGAGAGGAACTTCCAAGTGGTAGTGTTCCCATACATCTGTTACCCTTGATGGCAGTGGTCATGGGTTTGGAATATACTGCCTGAGGAGCTTTGGTGAGTTCCTGCAATGCATCTTGCAGGTGGTACACACTGTCACACTGCAACAGTGATAGTCACGGTAAATGCTTGTGGATGGGGTGGCAATCAAATGATCTGCATTGCTTTTGATGGTGTCAAACTTCTTGAGTGTTGTCAGACTGCACTCATTGAGGCAAATGGAAAGTAGTCCATCACACTCTTGACTTGTGCCTTGTAGATTGTGGACAGGCTTTGAGGAGTTAGGAGGTAGGTTACTGACAGGATTCCTAGCCTCTGACCTGCCCTTGTAGCCACAGTATTTATAAGGCTAGTCCAGTTCAGTTTCTGGTCAATGGGAACCCCCAGGAATGAACAGAGGGGAATTCAGAGATGGCAATGCCCCATTGAATATCAAAGGGCAATGGTGAGATTCTCTCTTGTTGAAGCTGATCATTGCCTGACACACTTGTATGACACAAATGTTACTTGCTGCTAGTCAGTCCAAGCCTGATGTTTTCAGGTCATGCATTTGTACATGAACTGTACCGAGGAGTTGCAATTGGTGAAATTGTGCAGTCATCAGCGAACATCCCTGCTCTGATCTTGTGATGGAAGGAAGAATCTTTGCCATTCATGCTGGTCAGGTGATTTCTTGGTAAGGGCATTCTTTCTCCCAATCCAAATGTGAATTTATGACCTTTTTGTAAAAATGATCCAACTATCCAAATAATGTAATATCCTTCCAAATTTCAGAAGAAAAATACAATTCTTGAAGACATGGTTTTCCCAACATTAGATTAAGGGAAGCTTAAAAGAGAAATGCTCTGTAAAGACCAACATTCCCAGTTCCTGTAGGATTTTGAAATCAAGAGAGCCATCAGTCTGACTACATTTCCTGTAGAGAAAAGCAATTTTACTGCTCCAACAGCTTAGTAGAGTGGAGCCACTAGTCTTTTTCCAAATATGAAAATTTTGGGTTAAGGATTTTTGAGTTTGGGATTTCCCCCACTGATGATAAAGCCTTGCTCACTTACTTTCCACACTGTCTCAAAGCTTAATAGGTTAGTGCTGCACGCTGTGATTTTGGTCTTCCTCACGTTCAGTTGGTGGAAGCCTTTGCTTAAACCAGGTAAAATTGCACAGTCAGTTTCAATCATTGAACGGCCTTCATATTTAATTGGAGTAATTTATTATATTGATATGCATTTTCAAGAATAATATTGAACTAATATGTTTAAGAAAATGGTTAATCTTAGTTAGAATATCTTTCCCCCATTTTGGTCCCAGTATCAACATAGAATCTATTGTCAAATGCAGACCAAAACTCCTTCTGTTCTGACACAGCAACACATTTAATTTAACTTGTAAAGTTGAAGCTAAAAGTGAGAATTATTCTTTCCCTGCAGCAGCTAATTTTTATTGGCTTTAGGTAACTTGCCAATTTGGGCTGAAATTTTGAATGCTTTTTGGATGTCGGCCTACTGGCCTGTCTACCAAGGACAGATTTAAGACTGGGTATTGGATCTTTATTGTTAGAAGAAAGTAAACTTCTTCATCTCATCAACTTGGGATGAAACTAAATCTTTCAAACTCACTACAAAATGTATATTATTTTACCATTTGGGTATCTGCAAATAAATACAATTCAAAAGGCCTTTCAGGGATCTTGCAGGAGGCTATTGAAGGAAATGCCACTTGGAAAGAATATGCATAATGTCCAATATTCTTCCATTTGTCTCATATGGAGGATATGATTTCATTTCTACTGGTATAAAGATATTTAGTAATGACATGCAGCAGAAATTGAACATCTCAAACATCAGTTTTTTTTTAGAAAGAAAAGCCTATTCCACACAGGTACAGACATCTAGTAAAAACACTGTTCCTAATAAAAGGCTTTCTTTTTATTTCTGTCAGTTAGGACTGTATCAGAGAGTTCAGTGCAATTAAACATGGTTAGGGGAAGTAATCAGGTACAAACAAATAGAAAGAAACTGGAAGGGATATCAAAGCTAACAGCAACATATTTTTGCAAAGATATTAGGCGTGATCTTACTACCCTGCTGCAGCGAGGTCGAAGAATTTGACGGCCAGCCAAACCTCTGTTTGCTGTGGTGGGATGGGAAAATCTCACCAGTGTGAACAGTGGTAAGATTCCAGCCATTAAATAAAAGAATGATGATGGGACACGTGTCCTTTAAAAACAAACAGTGGCAAGCCAGTAATGGATAATGAGAAAATGGTGGCCATGTTGAATGAGTACTTCATAACCATTCCCACAGTGGGACAAAAAGACAAAATACCAGTAATACAAGAAACCTAAAAATGTCAAGCAGAGTAACGTTGTGAATTTATAATCTATAGAAAAAACGATGAAGGATAAAATAACTGGACTTACATTTAAAATAAATCTCCAATGCCTATGGGTTCCACACTGGGATCCTAAAATAGATGAGTATGTTCCTGACATATTTGTCTTAATTTTTTGTAGCGCACTAAATTAAGAAATTTTGTGTTTGAATGGAAAAATGGTGAATGTCATTGCATTACTTGAGTGAGCTTGTGTGGCTGGGAGTGGGAATTTACAAAAGAACATAGACAGATTAAGTGGGGAAAGCTGAGAACGATGTGATTCAGTGTGGTAAAATGTCTGATCATTATATTTTTGTTCCAAGAATGACAATTTGGATCATTATCTTAAGGTGAGAAATCTGGAAATCTGGATGAGCATAGGGATTTGCATAATAATATTTACATGACCCAAACTTTTTAACAGCTAGTGAAGTGCTTTTGAAATTCATTGAAATTGTAATGTAAGGAAAGTGGCAGTGAATTTGGGTTCATCAAGATTCTACAAACAGCAATGGCCAGATATTTTTAACGTGATATAGGTTGAGGGATAAATATTTGCCAGGACACTTGCTACAATACCGGTACTTCTTTGAAATAGTGCCATACAACCTTTTGCATCCACTTGGAAGAGCAGGCAAAGCCTTGATTTAGAATCAGACCTGAAAGACATCTGTTGGAATTTTCCCACCCTTGCCACAGGAATCGGAGTGGTCAAGGGGCAGAACATGGAAAGATCCATTGTTCTTGGTGGGATTTTATGTTTTTGGGGTGAGCGAGGCCATGAAATCCTGCCCAACATCTCTGATAATGCTGCATTCCTATGGGGTTGCATTGGAGCATAAGGACTTGACTGTTATGCATAAGTCCTGGACTTCAACACATAATCTTCTGAATTAAATACTTTTTGTAATATGTATTTTTTCATGGATGTTGGCCATTACTGGCTAGACCAGCATTTATTGCCCATACCAAGTTGCCTTTGAGATGATAGTAATAAGCCGTCTTTTTGAACCACTGCAGTCCATACGATGTAAGTATATCCACAATGCTGTTGGGGAGGGAGTTCCTGATTTTAATCTAGTGGCAGTGAAGGAATGGCAGTATATTTCCAAGTCAGAATGGTATGTAGCTTTGTTTGGAATTTGAAGTGATGTTCTCACCCATCTGCTGCGCTTGGTCCTTTCAAATAGGAGAGTCTGAGGTTTCAAAAAGTGCTGTCAAAAGACCCTTAGTGAGTTGCTGAGGTGCATCTTGTATATGGTACACATTGTTACCACTGTGTGTCAGTGGTGTGAGTGGATGTCTGAGTTGTCAACTGTGCAACAGCTGACACATAAATCACTAAATGCTGCACCCAGGTACAAAAGGTAATCAAAATCTCATGGAAATTGCTTTTAATTCAAAATGATTGTTTCAGTTATGTGAAATCTTGGTTCTACACCTGTGTAGAAAAATACATTAGCCTTGAAGGGGTCACAACACAGATTCATCAACAGATATAGGATTCAGAACGTTAGCTTACAATGGTTAATTGCTTATAGATAGCAAAGGAGAAAATGCTGGAAAATCTCAGCAAGACTGGTAGCTTCGGTAAGGAGAGAAAAGAGCTGACATTTCAAGTCCAGATGACCCTTTGTTATAGTTTTGACAAAGCTGAGGTTTTCCAGCATTTTCTCTTTTGGTTTCAGATTCCAGCATCCACAGTAATTTGCTTTTATCCATTACTTATAGAGTTCCTCAAAGTTTACAAAATCTCTGATTGACCTAAAAAAATGTTTAAACTTATAAATGAGAATCAGAAGGGTAGGTACAGAGAACTATTTCCTTCGTGGGGGAATCCAGAAAAATTAAAAAAAAATTAGAGTTAGAACATATACAAGTGAAATCATTTGTCTATGTGAAGGATAATGGAAATGTGGAACCCCATGCAGCAGATCTTGCCCCTTCCAAGGACTGTGGTTATTTGTTCAATATAAATTGTGAAGAATGAGATCAATCAGTTTTTGTTTAAGGCCAATAGATATGATGAAAAAGTAGGTAAATGGAATTACAGTTCAGATCAGCCATGTGCCAATTGAATGGTGGAGCAAGCTTGAGGGGATATTTGTTTTTTTCTAAAGAACAACAGAACCACAGGCAAATATAATTTGGATGATAAAAAAGATAAAATACAATTGTAATTCTGTCTCTACCCTGTCACAATTCTAATGATAAAATCTCCTGATTAGATATGGTTGCACACACCACAATGTGATCATGTTAGCAATGGTATTACTATCTTTTTCTGTGACAGCAACAAGATTTCAACCCAGAAAAAATTGGATCCCAATAAAGATCAGACTTATGCAAGCAAAGCTTGGCTCTGGCCTGTTCTGTCTGGATTGACCAAATTCACATTAGATTGGATACTTAACCAGGATTTGTGTTCATCCCTACTGACTACACGAGTGAGAAATCAAATACATGTTGAGCATCAGCACATTGAGACACAAAATATCAAGACATGTGGTATCCATAAAAACTTAGGACAATCACCTTTCATTTGATCTTACTGAGAAATGAGCCTGATGTTTGAACAATGAATACATTAGAAATGTCAAAACCCAAAATCAATACTCCTTCATGCAGCAAATAAAAAGGATGCCAGAATTCAGAGACGCAATTTGGTGATTCACACAATTTTTTGTGGAACAGAACTAAACTAAACCAAAAAAAAACACGATATAAATGGAAGTTCAGCCTATTGATTTGTGGAATTAGAACCATAAATTATTTACAGAAGTTTCTTAGTTTACAATAACAATAGAATGTAAAGCTTTTAACATTTACGTTTGGCAGATATTTTGAGCAATATGAAATCTTATATAGATTTTTTCTATGACATTGTTTCTAGACATAGTTTTAAGGAAAAAGAATGATCAAAACCTTGTCTTGAGCTGATTTTCTTTCTTCAAGCAATTATGTACACTTTTTTCTACAGTAGCATTGCACACACAAAATACATTTATGATAAATTTAAAGATGCTTAAAGTGGGTATAGTACTCTCAAATCTGGTACAGTGGAGATACAGTTGTTCAGAATCCTGACTCATCTCGTCATTGACTGTAAGTTAGCAACTACAGGGCAATAGTGTCATGGTATTTGTCACTGTACTAGTGTTTCAGAGAACAGGGTAATGTTCTGGGGACCTGGGTTCAATTCCCACATGGCAAATGGTGAACACTAATTCCAGAGTTTTGTTGTTAAAAACCCACTTAGTCCATTAATGACCTACAAATGACTCGTCTCCCCACATTATGAAATTCAGTTCAAGGTCAATTGGGGATGGGCAATTAATAAATGTTTTTAAAGTTCTGATAGGCTGCTGGAATGCAGAAACTGGGAGAGGCCAACATATGTCAGAAACTCCAGGAGTTTTTGCCATGTGGGAATTTACTCATTGCTGTTTGGAGTTTTCAAAGGATAAATGACCAGTGCACCTGCATGAAGAAAACAATAAAAGATAAAATAAAATGGAGCAAAAACCTCATTCACAGGACCCAGGAGTTTGGCGCCATAACACGAGGAATCCCAAACAGATGACGGGAAAAGGATCTAAAGAGGAAACCCATGGAACAGTGACAAGGAGAGATCCCAGACAGAGAAAGAGATAGTGGGGAAGAAGCCACTGGGAGAAGATCACCGATAAGAATTACCAGGGAGAAGAGCAGAGAAATAAGCCCAAAGAGTAAAAAAGCTGCCGTGAGCAGGTTTTAGGTAATGATAGATTATGAAAAGCCCTGGGGACCAGGGAAAGGCAGCAAGAACATCAGTGACTATGTATCTTCGAGCTCAGGCTTTGTCAACTTTAAATAAAAAGTCATTGGTCCCTTAGATTACACCAAAATCCTGGGGGTCCAGTCAAGGATCATAACACAGCCAATTTCTTTCAATTCAATGCAGTTAAATTCAACTTATTTTATAATTTATTTTTAGTAGAAACATTGTCATTTGCTGTGTCACATATAGTGCTTAATTAAAACTATTGGATAAGTTCATCTCCCAAACTGTACTCACTGGGGCAATGTTGGTGGGGTTTTCGAGGTGACCGGGTACCTTCAGAAATTTCAGGCAATATAAGACTCACGAAGCCAGTGGCTCAGTTTTGAAGACATAGGGGACGATTCTCTCAAAAAAATTCAAAGTGCTGAATTTGCGGGAAAAACAGTGTAAGTCATGATTGTTTTTTCAGCGGGAGTTCAGAAAAGGGTCTTCCACATTCTGTGCAATGCAGAGTTCACAGTAGTGATTATCAATAGGCGGGGCCTATTCAGGTCAGAGTCTCACAGCTCCAGAACTCTGCCCATGCACAGTTTGCTGGCCAGCTTGATTGCCCAGGGCTCCTGCAGCGCTGCCCTTCCCAACACCCCTATGGCTCGATCGTGGCCTCCCCCCCCAAGCATTCCCAAGCCATTCTTGACCACCCTCCTTCTCCCTGATTATGGAGCATCCTGATCTCCAGTACCCTTGTTCCCAGCAGTGATGGTTCCCACTCTCTCCTCTCCAGGATGCAGACTTTCCCGGAAACCTCCGCCCCCCCCACTCCATGAAGGCAACTCCCCCCCTCCACAAGAGGCAGACTCCTACATCCACTGATTGTCCCTTAGGTCCTGCCCTATCAGACCTCAATCCTAAGCCCCACTCCAACAGTCTCCATCTCCTTGGCACTGCCCAGTGCCCTATGGGCAGTGCCTAGATGCACACTGAACATGGGCACTTTGCCCCTGTGCAGCTCCGGGAGGCACAGGCTGGCACTTCCAGGTTGCCCATGTCCAGGAAGAATATCCTCCCACTGCCTGATATCCTAGGAGGGCCTCTACTCCTTCAATCCAATGGAGTCTCCTGCTAGTTCCCTGCTGGAGTGAATTTGAACTGGCGGTGTGGAAAATGCTATTGGGCCCAGAAAGTTCAGTCCTGGGTCTGATAATGGTATTCAAATAACTTTAAAAATAGATTAAAATTTTTAAAAATTTTTTAATGCCAATTTTTAAATTCAATGTCCTGACAATGGAGGCAAGCATGCTGTATGCCTTCTTGACTACCTTTTCCACATGCATTGCTAATTTCAGTGAACTGCTTACCTGTATACAGATCCCTTTGCCTATCAATACTCTGCCATTTACTGTATATTTCCTATCTTTATTAGATCTTCCAAAATACATTACCTCACATTTGTCCAGATTAAACTCTATCTGCTGTCTCTCCACCCAAGTCTCCAACTGATCTATATCCTACTATATCCTCTCATTGTTCTCATCGCTATCTGAAAATCCACCAACCTTTGTGTCGTCTGCAAACTTAGTAACCAATCCTGTTACGTTTTCTTCCAAATCACATAAATATTACACAACAAAGTTTGATAAATGTTCTGAATGTCTGATAAGTGTTGTGAATGCCAATAGAAACTCTGCTGATAAAAACATTCATATTTCCAAGGTTCCAGTATTTCCTTAGAATGTGGCTTTGTCCTAATGCCTATTCCATGATGCTTTGCAGCAATCTGCCTCTGGCTAAAGTGGACATGATTCTTAAAACTACATTAAATACATTCAAAATATCAGCATGTGTTATTAAATCAGAATCCTTGTTTAAATCTTGCTGCATTTCATGTGTGTGTAAACTGCTTTCTTGTTGCCTTCTAAGACTGTTTGAAAGTTATTTAACTCAATGGTGTCACTTCTGTCAGTGTCTTAATATCTAACGATTTAAACATTTTTCGTCACCTATGAGAAATTTTTCCCTCATGGGCAATAATAGAAAATCTACAATAAGTGAGTAGGCATTTAAACTAGACATAGTTTTCTAATTAACCGAAATTTAAAGTGAAGTTTCTGGATTTAACAATAATCTTCATTTTTGGAGTGGAGCTGTGGCCAAACATATGAGACTGGAATGAAGGTAAACAGTCTGACAGTGCAAATACTTATGGTAGTGATAACAATTGTGGTTGGTGGCTTATTAAGGATGGAAGGGTTGGTTCAGATATAGTGTTCTTGGACCGATTGTTTTCACAGCTCTAGTCTTAGACATTGAAGAGACAGGGTCTGTATTATCAAGAATTTAGACGAATGAGAGCTGATCCCATTGCAACTTGTAAAATTCTTAAAGGGCTAGATAGGGTAGATACAGAAAGAATATTTTCCTTGATGGGAGAGGGTGGGGTGGTTATAGAATCAAAGGGGATGGTCGTAGAATAAAGCACAAGCCATTTAGGACTGAGGTGAGGAGGAATTTCTTCATTCTATAAGGTAGTGAATTATTTGAATTCTATACCCTCCCGCCCAGAGCTGTAGAAATTGTCATTGAGTATGTTCAAGACAGAGACTGACAGATTTTTAAATACCCAATGTGATAGCACAGGATCTGAGCTGTCGAGATAGATGATCAGCCATGATCTAATTGAAAGGCTAAGCAGGTTTGAGGGGCTGAAAGACCTGGTATTAGTCTTATGTTCCTATATTCCTCTTGCCCTTCCTCCTCCTCTTCTAGTTCTTTCTGTGCAGCATAGTAAGGGCTGATTCCTCAGTATTGAGAAGCACCAAAGCAAACAGGACCCAACATCAAATCTGGTGCATCTTGCAGAGCTATTCTGAATGGTCCAGGTCAAAGAAGTATTTCTTGAGCACACCAACAGTCTCCTCACTGATATTCCTGATTAGGTCATGGTCCTTACTATGGACATGCTGTGCTTCCCTGCTCAGGTTCCAGATAGGAGTGATATCAGGAGGAATATCTTATATTGCCAAATAGATAACATGACAACAACACTGAAATATAGGTGGAGCAAAGGATGAGTTCAGGATGAATAAAACTGGGTGGAGATGAGTATGATGTGCTGTTTGCAGTCAAATGGAAAATTCAGGAAGTAGGATTCCTTTCAATCAACAAATGCATCAAGCTGATGATGGCGAGTACATAGGGCAACACTGTCTGCAGTTTATGGCATCTTGGACACAGTTGGCAATGCAATGTTTGTAAGACCTAGTGATCTTCTTGATTTCCTGTTAAGTAATGAAAACTAACTCAATTGTGATGCCCGACTAACCTGTAAACTAGTTTTGTTGTATGTGACTTTGCATTCCCACATCATGAAGTGATTTTCAGAATATAGTAAATTAGAGCCATCGCTGGCAGCGATAATGATACTATTTCAACCAAATGTTTTTATTTCTCCTTGGGCTATTTTTATTCCTGCTCTGAGTAAAAGCAGTTGAGGGATGACTCGATGGTAAATTCTGGTTTGGGCCTTCATTGAACAAATGTTTTATTGGTCCTGGAGGATTTGAAAGGACCCAGATAGTCAAATGATAAACTGATGCAGCTATTCATATAAAATATGAAACCTGGCAAACCTGTGAAACCTGCAACAAATCGACAGAGTTCCACAGCCATGATAAAGGGTAGGCAGAATAATATAAATGTCTTGAACCTGAGACAAGATAGCTGAATTTCATGGCTACCATGCTTTTCCTGTCGTAGTTAAGCTTGCCATTGGACTGTTTATGAACTGATAGGATTCCGAACTTGGGAAACAGTTGAAGCCAGAGATCCTGAAGCTCTGGTGTGGTTATGTGTATGTGACATCTTTCATGTTTGAGATATTTAAATCAGAATCAGGCAAAGATTGGGTTAAATTGATCTCCTTAAGTTTTGCTATGTAGCAACAGTACACAAAAGGGAGCTCTAAATACTTAAGAGTAGAGATATTAAGCCAGAGGTTTTGGTCTATCCCACTAATGAACCCTCATGACGTATGGGTTGCTGGAAGGACTACATCTGAACACATGGCATTGACTGGCATAATATAGCCTGCAGCTTGGCCACTGGGTACAATCACATGGAAACTGCTTCCACGCAAGAATGTAATGCAGTTGTGTTTTAACATCGCTGCATAGAAATTAGCATGCGTCAAGCCTTGCTTGTACTAAATAAAATATAATCCTTGTTACTGGTAAAGTTATCACTTTGAATCAATTCAAAATTTGAGAGTGAAGAGGCTAAAGGCTTAGTTCACCCTGATAACCCATGAACATCAACAGTTCCTCCTGATGTAAAGAACTAATCTCACTATTTGATCAAACCAGATACACTGATGTGGTCTACTGCAGATTATAATTATCTTAGATCAGAAAAGTTCAGTGATTTTGATAGCAGCAGGTACCACTGTCTTGCTCCTGGTTTGGTGCTTCAGCTGTGCCTGCAACAGGTTATATAACCCGATGATTGCCTCACACATTGCTATTCGGTAAAGCTGAGGTATCAGAAACTTTGTAAGTTTATTAACTCATAAGATATAGGAGCAGAATTAGGCCATTCGACATATCAACTCCACTCCACCATTCGATCATGGCTGATATTTTCCTGCCTTCTCCACATAACCCTTCAACTCATTGCCAATTAAAAATCTGTCTAACTCCTCCTTAAATTTACTCACTGTCCCAGCATCCACTGCACTTTGGGGTAGTGAATTCCACAGATTCACAACCCTTTGGAAGAAGTAGCTACTCCTCAACTCTATTTTAAATTTGCTACCCCTTATCCTAAGACTATGACCTCTCGTCCTATAATGCCCCACCAACAGAAGCATCCACTCCATCCTATTCATCCATACCTTTTATCATCTTGAATACTTCAATATGATCTCCCCTCATTCTTCTAAATTCCAAGGAGTGTAGGCCTAAACTGTTCAATCTCTCTTCATACAACAAACCCCTTATCTCTGGAATCGATATAATGAACCTTCTCTGAACTGCCTCCAATGTCACTACATCTTTCCTCAAATAAGGCGACCAAAACTGTGCGCAATACTCCAGATGTGGCCTCACCAATGCCTTGTATAGTTGCAACAATGCTTTTTTACCTTTATATTCTATTCCTTTAGTTATAAATGCAAACATTCCATTCGCTCTCTTTATTATCTGCTGTACTTGCATGCACGCTATATCTCCCTGAAGGTTGGGGATTGAGAGCTTTTGTGGCGCATGTGGTGGTGCAATGAAGTTTCCTTATTAAACCTTTACTTAGATTTACTTTGTGAAGTTTTTTTTTTAATTGCTTGCTATTGGAGTATCCTTACTATTGGATAAACCACCTTTCCTACATTATTCACAACGGTGCTATCAGCACATCCCACAAATCCTTCCCATTCTTTAAGTCCCTTTTTAAAACCCATTAGGCTCCACTAATAAGTCCTATTTTGGCACAGCATCTGTTGTTTTCCTTATAATTTGACGAAGAGCCATGGGACAATTTTCTACCCGAAATACATCATAAAAATGCAAAGAGTTGTTACAAGATTGGAGGTTACCGTAAGTCAACTATAGTTAAAATCAAATAACTGCTGGCTTTCCGGATTCATTACCTTAATCCAGTTGTCCTCATGCTAAAATCAAATCCCTGTGAAACCTCACTTTGTTCAATTAAGTGATTTCACTATTGTGGTTCCACTGTACTGAATTCAAACAAATGTCGCTTTGTTTTCCATTGCTAAATTGAATAAATTACAATGGATTAAAGTATCGACCTTATGACTATCACAAGGGTATGTAACAATCTATATTATTTTGCTTACTGTTTTACTTTCTGGGATTTTATTTTGGTGTGTGTTCCTTTTTAAGAAAAAAAATCAATGACAATTAAACCTCTTAAGCGGACTTTGTACTGATATTGGTAAACCTGCCAGTTACGATAATTAGTAATACTGTCACAGCTCCCTTTATCTTAATGGAAAGAAAATGTACAGTTTAAGATTTTTAAAGAGTTTCTCCATGTTTATTCAGCAAAAGAGTCCAAGGAAATTTCATTGACTGAACAGGGTGAAAATGAAATTGAAAACACAGTGGAATTGTTTGTTTTCCCATCAATTGTTTTGTACAATTGCCAAACCGATTGGTCAACTTTTAGCTAATAAGCTTTTAAATTTGTCACTATAAAAGTGTACCATGGTAGAGTTCAGTGCAGCAGGGGCTCTGGAAGGGTAATGTTAGATTCCCTATATATATATATATATATTAGACAGTGAGAGGTCACTCATTAGTACATATCTCATGCGACCCAAATCATTATTGGTATTGATCTGTATTTTGCATTGTGCTAAACTTTCTGAAATAACTGTAACTACCAGGGGATAAAGGGTAGCTGAAAGGCCTAATATGCCATCCACCCATTTGTTCTTGCTGGTCAGAGGTGGGGGGCTTCATTTCAGTTCTTCCAGCAGCCTGCAGGCACAAAGCAGACTCCCTGTTACAGATCTAGTGCTCTCAGAGGCACAACATTCATCAGCTGCTTTGCTGGCAAGATCTGAAGTGGAGGCAATTCAGTTGGAGACCTATTTAGGATTCCTATGTTGCCATAACAATGTAGGAGGTGACTCTAATAATAGGAGCCTTCTGTGAAATTGATCCGCCCCAGCATCTAACACACCCGTGTGATGATCTCACTTAGTAACCCATGGAGTGAACCATTATGTCAGATGTAGCAACAAAGCTGCATAAAAAGCTTATCCTCTCACTGTAGCTTAGCTGCTGGTTAATTTGCCATTAGCGGCTGCCCCTTTTAAACTATATTCCACATTCCACAAATTATTTCCAAATTTTGGGGAACAATTTGGATTGATGCATGACTGATTATTTTCTGTAAGCAGTTCATTCCAATCATAGGTAGGCTGTTAGGCTGTCTTCAGGAATTGAGGGTGAAGGGAAGCAGTGAAAATTTAACATCTCTGTTCAAGAAAAGAGAAAAAGAGCAGGAAACTAAAGGCCAATTGTCTTCAGGACTAGACTTCGTTATTCGTACGCCAGGACATTTAGAAAATCATAATCAGAGTTAAACAGGTTTATGAAAGGAAAATCAAATTTGACAAATGTATTGGTGTTTGTAATAAGCAGGGCTGTTGAGTTTTGTGTACATGGACTTCAAAGATAGTTGATACATTGCCATGCATTAGCAGCATTAAATACATGGGATTATGGAGGTGGCAGCAGTTTGGATACGAAATTGGACAAAGGGTAGAAAACAAAGTTGGGTGAATGGCTATTTTCCAAACAGGAGGGAGGTATACAGCTCACTACTAAGTTCATTGTTAGCATCATTGCTCTTCTTGAAATACATTAATGATGTGGACCGGGGGTGGTGGTGTTACAAGTCACAATTTGAACATTTACAGGTAGTACACAACTTGAAAATATAGTTAACCATGAATAATAACTTCCCGGTGGCATAGATAGAGTAGTGGAATGGATGGATACATGGTTGAAATGTGGAAAAGTGAAAGGTGATATGTTTTGGTAGAAAGTAAAAGGAGAGACAATACATGATAAAATACAATTTTAAAATTTTTGTGGATTAACGATTTTATGATTGTCAAAAGAAATACAGACAACATGAGGGAATCATGACTGATTAGGAATTGGAATGCACGGCTTGATAGTGGATTGGAGATATTTCAAAAGGGAATTGAATAAATACTGGAAGGAAGAAAAGTTTGCAACGTTATATGGAATGAGCAAAGAAATGTGACTACCTGGATTGCTTCTCCATGGAGCCAGATTCAATAGTCAGAATAGTATCTTGCATGGTATGATCCTATCATGTGTGTTAAATTTTATATATTTAAATATTAATAAGGATAAACTGTGATTATATCATTGCAAATTAGCAAGTTTGCTGCATAGTAGTTTGATTGAAACAAAACATATAATTACTTTGGTGATCTTGATCCTGTGAATATGACCAGTTCAAACTAAATACTTGACAAGCAACAAGATGAATGAAATTTGAATACAAGTTAAGTGCCTACATGGTAAAACAAAACTATTTTCTTAAGAAATCAATGTGTGACATAAGGATTCAGTGGTAGCTTGATGATTGAAAATTAATAGAGTGAATATTTTTCTCCTGCCATATTTATTATGAATGGATATCATAAAACTGAAGAACTATCCATCATACTATCCATCATACTGCAAAAGACATTATCCACTGAACAGTGTAAGTTGAGTTTTATAGATCTGTGTGAAAAGATGATCATAGCATAATGAACAGTGTGAAAGCTGTGAGATAATCCCAAAAGATTTATAAATAATGTAAAATGAACCATGTCATCAAATATGATGTACAAGCAATCTAGTCCATACAATATGTGGACTGGAGGTTAAAGAGTCTGGTATGACTAGACCTAATAGTGACACAGTGTCATTCTCTTGGGAGAAATATAAAGTTATGGCACACCAGCAAATTAACAGACTATAATGTAAAACATGCAAATAGGAATGGATATTTTTACATGCTGAATGAAGACTGTCCTTGGAATTTTGCATTGCAAAGCCAGTTAAATTAATAATGCCTTATCAGCCATGTACTGTGTAACCAATATAGTGGAATTCAGCCATTGGAATAAATAAGTTAACAATTTGTTATAACTGTATAATTTTTCCAAAATTTTAATTCAAGTCATGATTTAATATTGAGTCCTTATTATATCTCTGCAATTTTCATATTTCAATTCTTTATTACATATTTATAACTGGTCAATTTTGATTCCATGGACTCGGTAATATTTAGGCTGGAATTCTCCAGCTGTTCATGATGTTGGGATCTTCTGGAATTACTGATGGTGCAATCCCACTGCAGGTTTCCCGGCAGCATGGGGTGCAGTCAGTGAGAAATCCCATTGATAGTGGTGGGGTCAGAAGAGATTGCTGCCAATGAATGGCATGTTGTCGCCCACCATGAGAAACACGCAGCCAAAAAGTCCTCCCACAGTCACTGATCGATATTCTAGGGTGGGGATTTTCTGGAAAAGTTACTTTTTCCAGCTCTTCCTGCTGGTGGGATCTTCTAATTCTGCTGAAGTCCCTGGCGATGACAGGCAGCAGTGCTAACCATTGTGCCATGTGCCACATAGAATGTCAAATTTTTCTAATATGTTTTAGCTCCTATCTCAATCACATATGTATATCCCCAAACTTGTTTCCCTTATGATAACAAAACATTAAAAAATGAAGGATAATCAATGTGTTCCTGATTTGCTATTTGTGAGAATTCTTCAATATGATTGGTTGCCTATCCCATTTGAGAACATCACTGATGCTGGAATCTTGGCCCCATAACTTTACATCAGATTCAAGCAGATATTGGGAAAGAACAAATCCTGTTCAAAGATCCAAAGATCACCAGATCTTTGAAAACAGCCTTCTTTGAGGCAAGTAGCAATTAGTGTTGCTTTGTCACTGACTGCAAAATCTGGGCCAATGAAGTGCATTGACTTAAATAGTTTGATGGCTGAGAAAAGGATTCAATTTTGTGGAAATTAATTAGATCACATATAATAAGTCAGGAGTAAAGATCAGATAATCAATTGACCTTAAACTAACATTTGTAAACACTCTGAATTGCAATTTTCATAAAAAAACTGTTAGAAAATACTACCAATCATTCTGCTGCAAGTGAAAACATTTATGATTCCCAACAGACAATGTTTTACTGCCTTGAAATATTTACATATCTATTTACTAGCAATTAGATTAAAATTCAGTGCTACATCAGGTGTCTTATAGATGACGATAAATACATAGTGAACGACACACTGACACTCCAAGTGAAGCAGTTCTCAGGACAAGATTAGCATACCAAGGATTTACCCGTTCATCTGCTTATAAGGTACCCGATAGTTCTAGAAAAGATCAATGCTTCCTCTGTGGCACAGAAGGATTAAACAGAAAAGTCTTGCATGAGGATCAAATGTAGTTGCATAAATAATTTATAACCTCTGAACTGGCAACCCGCCAAACTGTGACAAGAAACCGAATTTGTATATGCCAGAAGTAGGCATATTTATTTACCAGGGATAAGAAATCTATGGGATTCACATACATTGAGATCAAGAGATTTGACTCACTGTAAAGTCCTTCCTCTAGTTTGAACAAAGGTTGAGACATTGTATATGGTACATAATGCAGCAGTTATTCCCCTCTCAGCGTAATTTTCAAAATATCAATGCATGTTGCAAGGCAAAGGTTAAGATAAAGCTTGCAGTTTGGGTTATTTTATGCAATCGAACAGTCTGGGGAGAAAAAAGCTAATTGTAACTTTAAATCTCCTTGCCTTCTGCCAAGCCTTATATCATTGAGATTCACCTTGTGATAAGAACGAAGAAAATGGAAATTATCTCAATTTCACATATAAACTAACAACCTGAAATATCTAATACCTTCTCTCATATTTCAACAGTAATCATCATCCACAGGAATGACAGAAAACTTTACTTTCTCAAACAAGCATTTATGGGTCTTTGTCAAAGCCCTGTTCCTAAACCTGTTATACAATGGCCCATAATTCCTGGTTTTCCAATGTTACATTTGGGGAATACCCCAATGATACACTGGGGAATCCCTCCAGAAAGTTTCCATGCACTTGTCAAGGAGCACTAACTTCCTCTGGACAATTGCACTGGATTAGAATCATCCAATAGAAGTGATTTAAATTTTTAATTGAATTGATCTGCCAGTTTTACCTTGTTATTCAGATACAAGGAAAAAAGACTTCCAACTGCTGAATAACTATCTAAGTATTCAGACCCAATTTCACAAGAGACACCCCATGCATGTGCCAGCACCCTGCCAGGGGATCCAGCACCCCAACACCACCTCTCTCCACCTCCCTCCCCACACTTCTTGGTCCAACCTTCTCTCCCCAGTCTGACCTACCCTCTCTGGTCCAGTCCCTTGCCATCCAGATCACCCCTGCGCCTCCACTCCAACCATTCCTCTCCCCTCTGCTCTGACACACTAGCTCCAGCCATCCCCTCTGGAAAGCTACTGCTGTACAGAGGGAGTGTGTCTTACCCCTGTGTGCCCTGTGCCGATGCCTAATTGGTGGCAGGGCAGAGGGGGTAGCAGCACTGCTCCTGAGTGACGAAGATTGGGTGAGACAGGGGATGTGCAATTACAGTGAGCGTAAATTCATTCTGATGGAGATTACCACTCTGAAGAAGTTATGGGCCATTGTATATTTCACAGCTTCTGTCAAGAGCACTTTCCATTCTTTTCATACTTAGAGTTTTGAATGACTTTTGTGCTTATTCAGGTGACTAATGAAGATAGAGAAATGAAAAATCCTTTCATGTTTAGTAACTTAAATCAGCAATTGGTACTCCCACATCACATGCACAACAAAGAATATGTGTAATAAAAGTTCTATGTTCTTCATTACATTGAGATGCCATGACCCATTCCCCTCTCCCTGCCAAAATATCCCTTTGAATACTCTCACTAATGATTATTTCCCATATTCTAAACCATCCTATGTGGCTTCTCTCTCTGCAAACACTAATTAATCTTAAATTATTGAACATTTCACATCATTGACTAATACCAATTCTGGATTAGATCCACTCAAACTAATGTCATGAATAATCTGTACAATCTTCAAGGAGAAAAGATTTTCATCCCACCACTAGTCTTTAAAAGTCTAGTTCAGAACTTATTGTTTCAACTCATTCAGCCATCTAGCCTTTCCTTAAGTAGAGTTTCAGTTCAGTTAAATTATTGATGACAACATTGTTGTCTCTTATCTTTTATCCACTACATCATGAGTTAAAATGCATCCTTTTTCCCGCAGCAATCAGTACAAAAGAACTTGTTACAGATATAGCAGAAATGACCTCTATACTTAATGATAGTTAGAAAGAAACTATAGACTAGTAAGCCCCACAAGGCAGAAGTGACACAGTGGCAAGCACTGCTGTTCACAGGTCCAGAGACCCAGTGTTCAATTCCAAGCTTGGGTGACTGTGTGGAGTTTATGTTCTCCCTATGTCTGCAGGGTTTCCTCTGGGTGCTCTGGTTTCCTCCTACATTAGCCATGAGATGTGTGTGGGGTAATGGGAATAGTCATAATGCTCGCAGATTTACTATCAAATAAATTGGTTGGATTTAAAATTGGTGTTGCCAGACTTTACTGAGTAATGGGGATAGGGCAGGGAAGAGGGCCTGAATAAGATGCTCTGTCAGATAATTGATGCATATCTGATGGGCCAAATAGCCACTTCTGTGCAGTAGAATTCCTATGAATTTATGGTTCTAAGCTCATTCATGTCGGGTCCTTTACCTCAAAAGTTAATGAACTAACTTCTTGTTGAATTCTTACACTCGAGTTTTTCTCGCTAATTACAGATACAATTATCACTTTCTTTTACAAGATAAACTGTACACTTTTAAATATTCAGGCACCTATAGAAGAAATATATAAATAATTAATGATAGCATCTTCCAAAATGACAAAAACAGGCAGTATTTTTGTCTGGCATTGGGATTCCAATTGGGTTTTGGCACCCAACATGATTTTTAACTGGTATGCCAAATGTTAGTTAGAGTGGCTGTCCAATTAAGTGAAAGGGTCCATGAGGTTCTAAGGCCAATAAGAGAGTATTTGGCAAATTGGCAGCTCCATCTTCAGACGTGGGAACTGTAGGTAGCTGAAAGGTGCCTCAAAATGGAGGCCCTCCCCAAAAACCAAAAAGCAAGACAAGGCCACAGCTGCCAGGTCATCATTGCAGAGGAGGAACCTCTCCACAGGATGGTCTGCAGCCACAGTTCTGGACATTTCACAATCACATTAAAAATGGTACATGCGGTGCTGGCCCTGGCACCCCATTAAGAGTCTACCTCATTTCATCGGCCATCATTTACACAGTGGGCCAGATTGCCAAGGAAAATTCCAGTCAATGTTGGCACAGTTGCCTTAATAAGCCCTTTACATCAATTAATTGGCCAGTCATTGCTTCCAACTCCTTCAAAAATGGCCCCAAAATGGGAAGATGCAGCAAATCATCATACCAAAAAGTAGTGGAAAATTTTAGGCCACTTGTCCTCTTTACCAATTCTGTAGCCCTTCCAAAGGACAGCCCAATGGATGAGCCTTTCAAAATCTCCTCTCATATATTTACAACAAATCGTAACGTTGTTACATAGGTTAACCCTAAAATAACAAAAGGTATTTGACCTATTGCTTTATTAACTTCATCAAATCAAACTTTAGTGTAATATTTTCTGAATGAAGTTTGATGAATTTTCAAAAACACACTAGCACAGTGGTTAACACTGCTGCTTCCAGGTTCGATTCCCAGCTTTGGTCACTGTTTGCATGGAGTTTGCACATTCTCCTCATGCCTGCATGGGTTTCTTCCGGGTGCTCCGGTTTCCTCTCTCAATCCAAAGATGTGCAGGTTAGGTTGATTGGCCATGTTAAAAATTGCCCTTAGTGTTCTGAGATTCATAGGTTAGAGGGATTAATATGTAGGGATATGGGGGTAGGGCGTGGGTGGGATTGTGGTTGGTGCAGACTCGATAGGCCGAATGTCTCTTTCTTCACTGTAAGGTTTCTATGATTCTATGAAAATCAGACCTCTGCAAATAATTGCCTAACTATGTTCAAAATGATCTCTCAAGATCTTCAGGGTTATTGTGCAAAAAAATGAAAACAGGTGCTAAATGGGTGCTTTGCTAATAAGACACATCTGCTGAAAATTTGGATTTGGCCCATAGTTTTGGTCCTAATTGTCAATTAACACAACTTGAATTTAACTGAAGGTGCTAAAGCAGCCAATTGCAGGTTTGGTGCTCAGATGCTGATTAGAAGCAATTTCTGTGGCAGATTTTATGCAACACCCTCCTGGTGAAGGTGCAGAATTTTCTGGCATGCATGTTATAGGATGGTTCAGGGGCTGAGGAAGAAATTACACAAGTTCTCAAGTGCAACAATGGAGCAGGGACCATAGAATCCCTACAGTGCAGGAAGTAGCTGTTCGGCCCATAAGGTCTGCACCAACTGTCTGAAAGAGCATCATACCTAGGCACTCCCCTGCATTTGATTCCCATAACTGCACGTATTTACCATGGCTACATCTAACCTATGCATATTTGAACACTAAGGAGCAACTGAGCATGGTCAATCTACCTAAACTGTACATCTTTGGACTGTGGGACGAAACCTACGTAGACATAGTGAAAATGTGCAAATGCCATAGAGTTATCCACGACAGGAATTGAACCAGGTCCTGGGCACTGTGAGGCAACTATGCCACCATGTCCTGTACCTGAAGTGATTAAGAACACCACCTTCCCTTCTCTTTCTTTCCTCTTCCAGCAATAGCTACTGCTGTGTCTATTTTCATGTCTTCCTCCTATTTCTCATTCAGACTAAGGGGAATCCCTAGCCAGATGCTCATGATGCCAACCCTCCCTTTCTTCTGATGTCCCCTTTAAGGGGGAGTAGCACAAACTTTTTTTTAGCTGAAATCTTTTAAAGATTTTACAAGATGAATGTTGCTCAAGTGTTGGTGAATTCTGATAAATGTCCTGATGTGTTTCAGAGATCCTGTTCACATCTCCAGTAGCAGATGAAAGTTTGAAGTTTTTTCTTATTTATTAGTTACAAGTAAGGATTACATTAACATTGCAATGAAGTCACTGTGAAATTTCCCTTAGGTGAATAACACTAAATGGCTGATAATCCTTTAAGCAACACTTGAAATACAAATCAATGCCATATCAACTTTCGTGGCTGTTAGCAGCAGACATTAGGAATAAGTGCTAGCCACCAAAAAGCTGTGTGGCCTCCTACAGGAGTGCCATCAGGCATTTTAAGTGGAAATCAGCCCTTGAATCAGCCTCTGTTCGGTCTTTTCCAGCAATGTACTTCAACTGCCTCACCAAAAAAGACACTTTATGCTGAATATGGGCTGAATCTGTTTTTCAGCTCAAGACTCCATCCCAGTGATCTTTGAGGATTGTTAACTTCTGAACATGATGTCGAAATCTCTGCCAGCATGGCTACAAAATTATTCAAACTGGTCACTATTACTGTGTTGTTGCTGCCACTAGAATGACGTACCAGTTAAAGACAATAATAATTTTACAGATACAAGAAAACAAAGATAATCTTTCCAAATGCAAAAATATCCCATGTATAATAATAAACAAGTATAATGTTCACAGAAAAAATCAGAGACATGCAATTAATTTAAGAACAATTTAAATGATTCTAATGATTATGTAATGTTACAATTTTGCATGATGGTACTGGAATTATTTCTCAATTATCAATGTGATGGACAGAGTACACAATCAATACCTGCTCAGTTTACATCTCCATGGTGTACTCTTGCACATAACCATGATTTATTGCTACATCTTAAAACTTAAGCACATTAATTCCTCTGTGAAAATGGTAAATAATTTATCTTCCCATAATCACTGGGGGACACTGCTACTGCAAAAATAGTCCACAGCTCTTATTGTGAAAAACAGCTCTGAATTATGTCTGAAGTATTATGGCAGATATTATTACAAGCTGTAAATCAGCAAGCAAGTGATCAGAAAGGGGAAACGCTTTGCTTAGTAAGTGTAAAAAACTATGGAAGCTTTTTATACATCTATTCGTGAAGGGGTCAAAAGAAAATAAATATGGTATTGGTTAAAGCAGCATGTGATTTATGACTTCTCTTAGTACTTAAGGTCACATTCACTTAAGATGCCATTGTTCATTCATGAGATATGACAAGAAGAGAAACTGACAAAGACTTTAATATACAGTCAACAATGATAGAGATATATGTATTTTCTGCAATAGCCCACACTCTAGTAACACCGGCCCTAATGCATCTTCCAATTTGTCTTTTCCGTTCAGCAAATTCTCTCAGGAAAGTCACCTTCACACAGTCAGGGACACTCCTTCAGCCAGCCACTTTGTGCTGCACTGCCCTTTTATCTTCAGAATGTCAGAGACTTTCTTAAAAAAAAATTAGCTGTTGAATGCCTTTCCCAATCAACATCATTTTAATTTTCCCGAGCCAGTAATTAACTTCCTGCTTAATTTGTCACGCTTAATTTAAACTCTGCCGGGACAGAGTGCTGTTGATGGTGAGGTGTACCGTGATGGCAGCTGTGGCAGACAGAGGTAGTAGCCACTGGCAGCCCCAATTTGTCATCTTTGATTAAAATTCCCCTGTCAAAGATTGAAGCCTAATAATGTGACTGACATTTTTTAGATTGGACAACAAATGTGAAAATAAAAGCAGCATTAAGCAGGAGCTTGCTGGGATCAGCATAATCAGCTCCATAATTGACTGTGTCCTTGCAATAATGCATGGTCCCAGAAGATTCATAGATGTGAGATGATGAGTACAAGATCAAGATAAGGTAAGACTGCCAAGTCGACAACGGATGTAAGAAGGAATCGAAGAATGAATTTAGGGAATGATTCCAGCACAGCAGGAGGCCATTTGGCCTATTGAGTCCATGCCAGCTCTTAGCAAGAACTATTTAATTGGTCCCATTTCCCAATCCTTTCCTTGTAGCCCTGATTTTCTTTCTCTTCATGTGCTTATCCAATTCCCTTTGGAAAGCCATGATTGACTTTGCCTCCATCACACTATCAGACAGTTTCTTTCAAATCTCAAGCACTCAATGCATAAAGAAATGTTTTCTCATTTCACTTTTATTTCTTTTGCCAATCACTTTAGATCTGTGACCCTTTCTTCTCCCCATTCTGCCAATGGGAACAATTTATCTCTGCCTACTTTGTTGACACTGCTCAATGATTTTGAGCACTTCACACAAACCTCATCTCAAATTTCCTTCTCTGAGATGAACAATTTTAGTTTCTCCAATCATAACTGAAATCCTGTATTCCCTGAACTATTCTCCTTAACCCTTTCTGCACTCTCTCTAAAACCTTCACATCCTCTCTGGACTGAGGTCTCCAGAATTAGACACAATATTCAAGACCAGGCTCATAAAATGGATTATAAATATTTATCATAATTTCCTTATTTCTGAATTTTAGAGGGAACAAAGTCCATGAGACATAAGGCATATGAGCAGAATTAGGCAATTGGCCCATTGAGTCTGTTCTGCCATTCAATTGTCGCTGATATTTTTCTCATCCTTATTCTTCTGCCTTTTCCCTATCACTCCAATTTCCTGATTAATCAAGAACCTATCTCTGTCTTAAAAATATTCAATGACCTGGCCTCAGGTTGTATAGATTTGCCACTCTTTGGCTGAAGAAATTCCTCCTCTATTTTAAGGGATCGGCCTGATTCTAGTTTTTTTCTGTCAGGGGAAACATCCTCTCCATAAAGGATACTGTGAGGCCTGGATAAGTTTCAATAAGATCTCTCATCATCCTTCTAAACTCCAATGAGTTTAGACCCTGACACTTCAACTGTTCCTCATACGACAAGGTCTTCATTCCAGGGGTCATTCTTGCCAACATCCTCTGTACCTTTTCCAAGGCCAAGACATCCTTCTTTAGATATGGGGCCCAAAACTGCTCTCAAACTCCAAATAGAGTCTGACCAGAGCCTTACACAGCCTCAGAGGTACATCTCTGTACTTGTTTTCTAGCCCTCTCAACATGAATGCTAACATTGCATTTGCCTTCATAACTGCTGACTGAGCCTGCATGTTAACCTTAACAGTGATTCCCAAGTCCTTTTGTGTTTCTGATTTCCTAAGCATTTCCCCATTTAGAAAATAGTCTCTGCCTCTACTCCTCCTTCCAAAATGGATAACCTCCCACTTTTTCACATTATATTCCATTTGCCACTTCTTTGCCCACTCTCCTAATCTGTCCAAGTCCTTCTGCAGCCCCCCTGTTTCCTCAATACTACCTGTCCCTCTACATATCTTTGTGTCATCTGCATACTTAGCAACAGTGCCTTCAGTTCCTTCTTCCAAATAGTTAATGTGAAAAGTTGGTCCCAGCACCAACTCATGAGGCACACCTCTAGTCACCGGCTGTCATCCTGAAAAAGATTCTTCCATCTCCACTCTCTGCTTCTGCCAGTCAGCCAATCCTCTATCCATGCCAGAATCATTAACATCATGGGCACTTAACTTATCTAACAGTCTCCTTTGTGGCATCTCGTCAAAGACCTTTCGGAAATCTAAATAAATCATGTCCACTAGTTCTACTTTATCTAACTTCCTTGTTATCTCCTCAAAGATTTGTCAGACATGACCTCCCCTTGATGAAGCCGTGCTGGTTCAGTCCTACTTTATCATGCACTTTTAGGTCCAGTGGTAGGGATGGGGCCAGCACGTATTTTGTTGTATCTTCGGTCCCAACTGCATTAATTATCCACTTAGTGCCATATTCCATGGCGGGACAAGCATGATGGCATGTCCCATTGTCATATCTGTGTGCCATTTTTAATAGGCATCTGACATCACTGACCATCATTGGAGAAAGTAGATGAAAAAGAAGAGAGAATTTCAGAAACATTCCGAGGCTGAAACATGGATCTCCACAATGCCACTGAAGCTGCAATATCCACCTGAATTATGCCCCCCCACCCAATGTTGTGGTGTTCCAGGATTGCTGGCAGCCTCCAACCTGGACTTTGGAGGCAGCCCCAAGTATTGTTCAGGTGAGTTCAGATTTTTGCACACCTTTGCTATGGACATGTTCTGAACTGGTGTGTCTTCCTGCTGACATTGCAGAGGATCAGGTGTGAGGGTAACATTCTGGCCACACCTTTATCTGCATTCCATTGGCAGGACACAACTGAGTTTCACATTGGCTTCCAGCACAATTCTCGATCTACCTTGGGTGGGTGGGTGGTGGTGGTAGTGGTATCAGCGGAAGACCCCATGAGAAATTCACACTGGCCTGAAACTGATTTTTGGACTCCTGTTAAATTCTCCCTGTGTCCCCTCCAACACTTGCCCTTGAACTTGCAGGCAGGGGTATGAGAGAATACCACCGCAGTCTCTATTTATAAAGTCCCTTTGTCTTTTTAGCAACTTTCTCAACCTGCCTGCCACCTTTAATTATTTTTGCAGACCCCCAGAACAGAGCAACATAAAACATTAAATCATGCTTGTTACCTCAAAATTCAAACTGGCAAATTAACTAAAGGTCTTAGAAACATCTACAGTCCCTGTTTGATAACATTCATAAAATAATACTGGGAGCAAATATGTTGAAAGTTTGGTATAAATTTCTACCTTTGCTGTGTATCATCCTAAATGTGGTGATCTACACAGATGGCTTGATATCATTGGCAGCAGCAGCAGTCCTCCAATACTCTGCGCCAGGTACCTTGTATTAGGCCTAATACAAGGGTGGTGGCAAAGGAGGTTATCACAGTTGATTCCAAACCTGTCTTCAATTTCACCAACATACATGCACTCCCAAACAGGAGTGTGTGTGTGATGTTTAGAGGTAGAAATTCTGAAACCTTCTCATTCCAGCCAAGGGAACAGGGAACAGATTCAATTTCTGGCTTGGGTCATTGTCTGTGTGCAATTTGCAGTGTTCTCTCCGTCTGTGTCTGTTTTCTTCGAGTGCTCCAGTTTCTTCTCACAGTTCAAAATGCTAAATTCTTCTTCAGTGTACCCGAACAGACACTGGAATGTGATTAGGGGATTTTCACGGTAACTTCATTGCAGCGTTAATGTAAGTCTACTTGTGACACTAATAAATAAAGATTAAAATCTACACCTTCACAAAATCAAAACTGCACATTCAGCATAACTCAGGTACTGAACCCAGAACTTTCACAATATGCATTTTTCAATCATCTGGAGCGTTAGGTGGTATGGTTTAATTACAGGACTATTTCTAAATATGTGTATAACCTCATCACAAGAAATGTTATTATGCGTTATTATTAAAGTATTCATTTAAAGCTGTTATGGTAAAAGTGGAATCAGTCTTCAATTGTTAAACTAACTCTGTAGAAGACTCTGTATAAGTTCAACTTGCAGTGTACAGAGCTAATATAAATATTAAGTCAGTATCATTAGTGAAGTGAAGCATATTACTAGAGAGCATGCTGAGAGATAGTTCTAAATGCAGCCTCATGTTAAGCCTTATCGTCTATATGGATAAAAGAATGCTGAATGACATTTAAAATTTATCAACAACCCTAACTCCAGCAGTCTCTATTTTTTAGATAAATTACAAAATTAGCGGAAACATTTGGAGTGCAGAAATTATAGTCAATGGATTTTAAACAAACTTCAAATTAGATACTGGAGTAGGAGTTTCAGTCTTTTTAGATACAAAACAGTGGCTAAAGTGAGACTTTCTCCAGCTGTCAACTGTACAGTTCAGGGGATATTCAATGCAAGTCAAGTGATGGTCGACTTCAACCATTCAGTAAAACAGAAGAGAAATCACTGAAATATTGTACATAATCAACAGCACTATTAAGCAGAGAAGCTTCGCGAGATCTGCAAATTATCTATAAAGCTTGTTGTTCTAGATCAACTGGAAAGTCAAGACAAATGGAAATAATGCAGGACAGAATTTCCAAACTTATTTAGAGGTTTGGGATGCTGAAACTAGCCTGAGACTAAATGCCAAACCAATGTGCTTGTTCTCTCCAAATAAAGTTCCGCTCCCACTTTCACAGAAGATGAAGCGAGAAATTGGGTCAGTGCTGCATCAAGGATTCATCTCACCTGTAACAGTGGTTGGTGTTTAGGTATGGCTCCAGTACAGAAACCAATTGGCTCACCATGAATTTGTGTTGATTTCACACAGTTAAAGATGTAGAAAGGGAATCTATCTGATAGCACCTAGAGATGAAGGTCTGACAAAGCTAACAAAAATCATAAGTTTAACCAACCAGATATAAACAGCGATTTTTGTCAACTACTTTTGGATGAGGAATCCAAATGATTGACAACATTCATCATACTATGTGAGTGATATTGCTTCAATTGACTACCCTTTAGTTTTTCATCAGCACCATTGATTTTTTTGTAGTACAATACAGGTATTTTAGAATGACTAGAAGGGGTCATTTACCACATGGATGCATCCTGCTCCACGGTTCATTCCATCACAGCGTAATGCCATTGTAAAAGCAATGTTGTGATGCTTGCAAGAAGCAGGACTAACTTTTAACAATAAATGTGAACCCACTGTTCATACATTAGACATTATGGCTGATCCTCAAAAAACCAAGGCAATAAAGATTTTCCACCAATTCACAAAGGTTCTGTGTTTCATAGGAATGGTCAAGTGAATAGGAAGGTTCTTACCTAATCTGGTATATGTAAATGAACTATTGTGACAATTACTTAGGCAAGACCAAGCATTGTGTCGGGGAGAAAATAAACAAATGTCACTCAAAAGCGTAAAAGTGACGCTCATTCCACCAGACATATTGGTTTACTGTGATTGTTGACTGGAATAGGAGCAGTACTCTTTCAAAATCAGAGAGATAGCAAATGCAGACCAGTTTACTTTGCATCTTGATCATTGACTAAAATGGAACAAAGATATGCTGTAACTAAAAGAAGCATTCGCAGTTTTGTGGGCTTGCGGGAAATTTGTTTTGGCCTTAGGTTTACCATTGAGATAGACAACAAACCATTGACTACATTATTAAATATTGAAGAACTAGCAAAGAGAGTGCCAAGAGTCCAGAGATTTTGTTTGAGATTGATGAGATTCGATGCTACAACCAATTATGTTGAAGGAAAACACCAATTTACAGGGGATGCATTGTTACACATTCCTGTTGAAAAGCCTGAACAAGTGGACATAAATATTGCTGAAGGTGTGGAATCTGAAATTTCATTGATCACAAAATTTCTACTAGCAACAGCAGAAGATATATTAAATTCAAAAGGCATAAAAAGCAATGAAGAACTTGTTCAACTTTGGAGGAAATTACATAAAGGACAGCCATAACGTGTTCTAGATAATCTCATCCTGAAGCAATACAATAAGCAATGAAGACATCTCAGTGTTGTGGAAGAATTGCTGTTTCTCAATGAGAGATTGGTCATACCTTAAATCCTTAGATTTGAGATCCTTCAGAGAATACATCAGGGACACCTGGGCATGACTAATTGTCATGCTAGCGCAAAATTTTGTTTGATGGCCAGAGATATCAAAATTATTGGAGGAAATGATTTCAAACAGCAGCAGCTGTGTGCTATTTCACCAAGAGCAGAGGGCACTGCTGATGTTGGCCTCATTTCCATCCAGATTGTGGGGACATCTTGGGATGGATCTTTTTGAGCTTAAGGGGAAGACAGTCTTCATAATTTATCACTCTAGTTGATTTGAGATTAAGAGTCTAATTGGATGCCGCCATGGAAGTTGTTATTACATTACTAAAATAAATTATTGCCATACACAGCATTTCAAGACCTAGTCGTTTCAAACAAGCCACAGTTTGCCAATGAATGTTTTAAGCAGTTCACAGAAGGCTTTGGATTTCTTCACATTATTAGGTCACCCAGCTAATAGGGAGGCCAAATAGGAGTAAAGATGAAGACTTTGTTTAAAGTTTATTTATTGGTACCACAAGTAGATTTACATTAACATGGTAATGAAGCCACTGTGAAAATCTCCCAGTGACCACATTCTGGTGCCTGTTTGGGTACACTGAGGGAGAATTTAGCATGACCAATGCACCTAACCTTCACATTTTTGTTGAAGAACCATGGAGATATCTACTTTGCATTGTTGAGTTACTGTCTTACCCCGCTCCAGAATGTTCTGGATCGACTTGAACCTCTAATGGGAAGATGACTGTGGCCTTAACTTCCTCATTGTGCCACATAGGCCTGTGCATTATCTCCAACAGAAAGATAAAGAGGGAATAGGATATAGAGCGGATAATTGTGCAGACCAAACCAGAAATTAAGATCGACACCTTAGTGCCTGCAATTTACCCAAACCCTAGGCAGAGGAGTCAGACTGGATTGTCACTGCAGCTGCAAAGGCAGAATTTTAGGAAGAAAATATTGTGATCAGGATTCTCCTGGCCAGCTGTGCTGCTTGAGCAGCTGAAGAGGCTGGGAGACAATAGTGGGAGGCCTTAAGCAAAGTTCGTGTCTGGCATCCAACCAGCATCAGGCGCTTTGTTTTAGCGCAATCAGCTTTGTGCCAAAAATCAGTGTGGAACTGATCATTATATAGGAATGTCATGGAAATTAACATTCCCATATGATTAGCCAGCCCAGGATGGTATTCTCTGGACCCACTAGCATCTTCTCACCTCCTGCCAACCCTTCCTGGGAGTGGTTCCGCCAGTGAGGTTTACCACTGCTTCACACTAATGGGGAACAGGCGGATTCACTCCTCTGGTAGAGACAAAGTCCATTCAGATTAGCCACCTCCCCCCCACCCATTAGGGAAGAAGGAGGTAAGGGGTGTCCCTTGGGCAGTACCAGTCATGCATCTTGGCACTGCCCATTGGGTACCCTGGCAGTGCCGGGCCAGGCATACATGGGGCATCCTATGGGTGACAGGTAGGGGGCAAACCTGCTGCCATTCTGGATTGGGATTGGTGGGAAGAGGGATGAAGGAGGACAATTAAGCTAGCTACTAGAAGGGGGATTTGGGCTTGGTCATCGTTGTGGGAAGTTCAGCTTGATATCGAGGTGGTGGGGGGGGGGGGGGGTTGGGGCTGGCCATAGGGTGGGCAATAGATGGGAATGGTGGAGGAGGGAGGGATTAGGGCTGGCCCACAGAGGTCTAGAGGTCAGCAATCAGAAAGCTGGCAACTGGGAGGCTAGTGATGGGGGGTGGGGGTGGTGGGGTGGGGGTGGGAGGGGGGCTATTGCGCATGTACTGATCTCACACTGACAGATTAGTGCATGTGCAGTGGTCCTCTCAGCGGAAGGCTGCTGGCCTTTCATGTGGGAATGGGTGCCGCCCATCCTTTAGCAGCATAAATCACTCTATATTGTGAAGAATTGGAGATTCATGCTATTAATTATACCCAAAAAGTGGGCAGGAAGTTTTCCTGTTTTCTTGCCTGTTGGGCACATTGTTTTGTTTCAGGAGAAATATCTGCTAGATTGGGCACTAACTTCCTGACTCTGCAGTATTGTGTTTAGGGGATAACACCACTCTTCTGACCAGACAACCCTCCCCCTTTCATGTCCAGACTCAACCCAAAAACCCCCCACCCTAACCCTCACATGACTGGACTCAACATAATCTCATAATAACCACCCCCTCCCCCCCCAAACTCCCCTGTCCATGGCTGGAGCTGACCTGACAACTCTCACCCTCATATCCAGACTCAACCAGACACTCTCTCCACTTCTGAACCCATAGCCCCATGCCCACCATCTCCTTTGCTCTGCGCCTTTTATGCTCAGTTGCTGGAGTCCCTGGAATGTTTCACTTTTCAGTCTCAGCTGGCCTGGGTCAAGAAGGTTGGTGGGACAGGTGCTTTAGATTTCAAGAAAAGGTAAGACACAATCTTTCCAAAGACTGCCACTTCAAGGAAGCTCTGTGCCATTATCTTGTGGAGACTGAAAATGAAACAGTGACAAGGAATAGAGGAGAACTCAAGTCTACAAGAAGACCTTCAGTAGAATGCACCAATTATCCACAGAATCAGGAAGAAGGTCAGAACAGTCAGCTGGTAGTCTCTAAATGTCCACGTACTACTCCATTTTGAGAGAGAACAAGAATTCTCTAATCCTTTGATAGCACTGAGAACTAATCAGTGAAATTGGTGAAACAGTAGCCATAGATATCTCTGTGAGCTAGGAGAGAAGGCAGGACTTTGCAGGAAGATATCGACATAGAAAATAATATATTTAATAGAGGAAGAGATTTGGGGGAAGATGGCATATAAAGGGTAAACGTAAATAGTCTACATCAGCAGTGACTAAGATCATACTGCAGCACAGCATGTGGAGGGAAAGTCTCATGCTAAGTCTTACTGTGTACATAGTTAGAAGAATGTTTCATAAAAGTTAAAACGTATCAATGGCCTTGCACCCAGCAGTATCTATCAATCCCAACTAAGAATAACCTCAGCTAAAAATCACATGGTGATGGCAAACTATGAGAGGGAAAAACGCACAGAGATACAGGTCATCTTGGGATCAGGGCCAGGCAAAAAATCAAGGAGCATTGTAAATTCAAAGCTATAGAAGCAGTAAGATAGTGTCAAATTCAGAATATTTTGTATGACTAGAAAATTTAAAAAAACTGTCAATTAAAAAAAATGAAAATCGCTACAAATAATTTGTGAATCCAAGGACAAGTCAGAGGGAGTGATATCTAAGAAAGGGAAACAAAAGGAAATTAGCAGTGTCATTCATTTCTACCTTCAATAGCCACTGCCCTTGGGAGAGATGTGGAGGAATCCCATGCATCTTCATCAAAGGATTTCTGGATGGTACATTGGTAACTATATCAATGCTGCCCATGTCAGTCAGGAGGCAATCCTTCCAAGAATGGTGTAACTTCCTTATCTCAGATACAAAATTCCAAGCTATCTCCTTCAAAATACATATCTACAATGTAATATATGAAAGAAACTTGCCCTTGCAGAATGCCTTTTACAACCTCTCGATGTCCCAAATTATTCTGATCTGTGACTTGGAAGGGAGCTTGCAGAAGGTGATGTTTTGGTGGTAGAGTTTGCAGGTTTGGAAAGTGCCGTTGAAGGAGCCTTGGTGAGTGCTGTAGTGCACCTTGTAGCTGATACATTCTGCTGCCACTGTACTGGCATTAGAAAGAGTGAATGTTTAAGGTGCTGATCAAGTAAGCTGCACAGAGACATCAATATTTCACTTGATTCAACTCCCAACCTACATGCATAACTATGATTATGAAGGTATCATTCAAATAATTAAAGAACAAAGCACAAAGTCATCACCATGTTCTGGAAAAAAAAAGTTGGAATCAAATAATAGTAAAGAATTCTGCCTGTTTGTACCGGTGAATTGATAATAGCAGGACAGAAAATAGACAGGAAATTCTCAGCTTGCCCAGTCTTTGTTTCCAAGACAGTACAAATCATTCTTACCTATGTAATAATCACTTGGTTTTAACAAACCCTTTTGTCACTGTCTCACTGCAATGTTTCTCTAATGGAAATCAGATTAATTAGCAGTGTCATAACCAGATGCCAGTGATCATTCTCAAAAGTAACAGCTTTAACTCAGGTTTACCACATTTTTTCTTTTTTCTTTTCATGGTCCAGAAGAAAAACTTTCAATCGCAAAATCTCCATAAACTGGTAACTGCATTTCCCTTCCTGCAAATATAGCCAATAAAGACTGATCTATATTGTTAATAATATAACTCAGTATATTGTTAACAATCTGCAGTGAGTTACAAGGATGCAGTTCATTCATGGATCACATATGTACATGAAATGTGGCATGATGGCTCGCAGTGCCAGGGATGCAAGTTTGATTCCCGATTATTCCCACACATATCTGTGCAGAGTCTGCACGTTTCCCTGTGTCTGCATGGGTTTCCTCTGGGTGTTTTAGATTCCACCCATAGTCCAAAAGACAGGCTTATTAGGTGCATTGGCCATGCTAAATTCTCCCTCAGTGTACCCCAGACTAGGGGATTTTCACAGTAACTTCATTGTAACGTTAATGTAAGCCTACCTGTGACACTAATAAATAAATTTTAACTTACATACCAGCATACGAATTAGGAGCAAGATTAGGCCATTTGTCCCTCGGAACTATCTCCGCCATTCAATAAGATCATGGCTGATCTGATTGTGTCTCAAACTCTACATTCCATATACCCCCCATCTATGTATTTCCATCTTGTAAATATTCAGCGGCCCTTCCTCTACCATTCTTCAGATTTATATCCTCTGTTAGATTCTCTGATTCTTAGGCTATCATAGTCAAACACAAGTCTAAACAAATGTTAGCAGAACTTAGAAACTTAATTTCATTGCCAGCTATTTCTTAAGAACTTATTTATCTTTATGTTATCAGTAGTGAATGCTCATTCTGCACCAATTTTAGTAAAATCTTAAACTAATTTATAAAGAAAACACTTAAGTTTTTATAAACTTTCTCCAGGATGTCCAACCTGAAGATATGTCGGCTGAGAAATTTGTTGCATACCACAAACATTTTACAAGGGTAGAATTGTCAAAATGCTTCTTCTCAGCTGCAACTGGGAATGACCTACTCAAGGAGCAAACATACTGTGGTTCTTTTAAAATGAACATATGCAAGTCCTGCAGCAATCATAAAGGGACAGTGCAGTGCAACAATTGGGCAATTAAATTAGAATTCTATTGCACATAAGTATCCAATGAGGCCAGCAGCATGCACCCCTCCTCTGCCATCATTCTTACTGTAATGGACTGTGTTGTGTGCTCATTCTTCTACCCTAGAACTCTCATGAAGCATACCTCTAGAGTCCACAATTTGGGAGTTTTCAGATATTTCTAATGGCCATGGTAGATGATTGAAGCAGTTTTTGGACTCTAGGGCCAGACTATTGACCCGAACATCTTTGCATGAGTTGGCTGCATGGCACCAACAAGGGAACTTTCATCTTTACAGAAGACAGCACATGCAATGAAGGCCATTTCAAACAGGATCAAATTTCTGAACCTTAGGATCTGGTGATATATAATGCTGATGTTATAATCAAATGAGGAGGGATATAATGGCTCCCCTATTTTCCCAATCCAAGTTTGATTGCAGCAGGTTTTATTTTAAAAACGATGTATGCCAATTTAGTGAGTGTTCAATTGTATATGTATATGTTACCTTGTAAGCTTTTAAAAATATAAAAGAGAGTTTATTTACACACACACACACACACAAAAAGGTGGCTTATCTCATGATCCCCTTTCACCAACTGACCAGTTACCCAAACATGGTCGCAGGGAGTTGATTCCAGATCTATAGCTTCAATGATTAGATTATAGTTAGACAAGTTCCTTTCTCAACCAGAATCTATTATGCAAAGGGATATATCTAATGATTTATTCCCATCAATCTGAATACTCAGATGCTGTCTGGATGTTTTATGAATCATTACATAGAATCCTACAGTACAGAAACAGGCCATTTGGCCCATTGACTCTGCACTGACAACAATCCCACCCAGGCCCTATCACTGTAACCTCACATACTTACTCTGCTAATCCGCCTAATGTAAGCATCCCGGGACACTAAGGATCAATTTATCATGGCCAATCAACCTAACCTACACACCTTTGGACTATGGGAGGAAACCAGAGCTCCCAGAGGAAACCCATGCAGACACAGAGAGAACTTGCAAACTCCACAGACACACAGTGACCCAAGCCAGGAATTTAACCGGGTGCCTGGTGCTGTGAGGCAGCGGTGTTAACCACTGTGCCTCCGTGTCATCATGAGTTACGGGATGTGGCCAATCACATTTCCTAAGACAATTGTCTACGATGGGTTGTTCCAGACAAGCAGAGTCCATTTTAATAGCTTTGCAATGTGCAAGTACAATCATGCAAATATTCCGCCATCTTGGGAGCTGCTTTTTATCCTCACTGGAATATTGTTTCAGTCTTTTAAAACTCAAATGGTGCTTTCAGCCTAATAATTAAATAAAGTAATTTTCAATATGAAGCACAATTTTATAAAACTGAGCTTGAATTGTGCAGCAGATTGTTAATAAAAATAAATTATCCACTCTTACATGCAGAATTTTAGAAGACGCTACCAAATATAGATAATGCTCAAAAAGAAACAAAAATTTCCTTCTAAATCCAATGGGAAAATTCATGTAATGTAACGAGCAATTGCCATATCCAGAGATTAAAATAACATTCTTATAACTGCACATTAGAACAAAAATCTAACTTATTTCCTATTATTAGCTGTAGTCTAGAGTTTATATAGTTCTTTATATAGTTTAATATATAGTTTATACAAAATCACATCTGTTGCAATGCACTCAAACCTGTTCAGGTGCAGATTTTATTTTTCTGCCTTGAATCAACTGTTGTTCAGGGAAAACTATGCGTTATCAATGAGGAGGCATGTAAATACTTCAAAATGCAACCAACATATTTTACTGGGACAAGTGCTTCAGGAACCATAACCAAACAGCAGTACATTGAATTGTAATTCATTCTGCCTTTCTTCTTGCACATTGTCCCTAATGGCTTCCAAAAAAGCCACAGTATCCACAAATACAATTTGTTTCTGATTGACTTGCTGTGATTAATGTCTTCCTGAAGTGCCTTTGACCAACTATGTGCTTCACACTACCCTAGGCAGCAGTCAAAGACTGAAAGGAACACTGGAGTTTTGGTAAAGAACATTCTGAAACTATGTTGTAAACTTGCAAGAAAACAAAACATGCTACACCTTGATATACAAAATATGTTCTGACATTTTTTACATTATTATCTTTTCTGTCAAAAGATACATCCCAACTTTCCATTCTCTAGCTGGTCATACCCTGGAGATACCTCAGAAGATGACTTGGGGAAAGTCTTGGAGGTTCCCCATGCACTGATCGTTCTGGAATTGTCCAGAAAGTTTCACTTCAGCTGGGAACTACACCTGGAACTGTCTGAACCATCAATTTGAAGTTGAGGACTTTGCGGATTGGTTACCCAGAAAATATTAGAAGGAATAAAACCCATTCTAAATCCTAGGTGACAATGCTCCTGATACAGCACTGCCCTGCCCCCTTCTCCTCCGACTCCTCAAGTCCTTGACATCCCTCTCCTGCCCACCCACATAAGCCCAGCCTCCTGACTATTCTCTCCATTCAACCCAACTACCCTCTGATTACCAGTTCCCACCCCAATCCCTCTTCCCTGATCACCTAACTACCCCAAGCTTCAGTCTAAGGTAAGAAAACAGGAGCAGAGTGATAATCTGACCGTGATTGCCCCTCCCCAGAGGATTGGGCAAATCATGATCTATTTATGATATCTGATTTGATTTGATTTATTGTCATATGTGTCAACATATTAGTGAAAAGTATTATTTCTTGAGCGGTATACAAACAAAACATACCGTTCATAGAGAAAGAAAGGTGAGAGTGCAAAATGTAGTATTACAATCATAATTAGGTTGTAGAGAAAGATCAACTTATTGAATCAGAGCATTGTTAGAGAGTTATAACAGGTCTCACTGACTCTATTTTCCAAAGTCCAACTTCTCTTCCAGGATGTATCATCCCACATCCAGGGTAACCTGACCCATCCCCTTAAAGGGGCTATGCCCCAACATGCGCAACAATTCAGAGATACCAAAAATCAGTTGATCCCAGCCTTAAATATATTAAACAATCCACAACCCTTTGGGGTAGAGAATTCCAAAGATTCACAATCCTTCAACTAAAGAAATTCCTCCCCATCGCAATCCTAAATGATTGGCCTTTATCCAGAGAATGTCCCAGTGTTTAAGATTCCCAGCTGATGGAAGAAACCTGTCAGTGTCTACCCCTTCAGAATTTTCTATGCTTCAATGAGATCAGCTCCCATTCTTCTAAACTCTGGAGAATTTTGCCCTATTTAACAAGACCATCCAGGACCGAGTATTTTTACTGATCAGCACTCTTGTCACTGGACTTAATATATTCCCCCTCTGCCACCAGTCCCAGTGGCTGCACTTTGTGCGATCAATAGTATTCACTGCAACAACTGATCAAGGTTACTTCAATCACACCTCCATTCTATCTAATATGCATTACTAAGAAAGGCAAGAGTATCAACATCAAGGAAAGGCCATCAATGCTCCCTCTAAGCTGTGAGCGTGACTGATCATGCGGCAATTCAGAAGTGCAACAAAACAGGTCAGGCACAGTAAAGGTAAGTGACAGAGAGCATTGAATACCAGCACCTCTGAGTTCATCATCATCATTCCTTAATTTATTGCTATTGAGTTAACATAATAGAACTCCCTACCTATCACTATTGTGGAAGCATCATCACCACAACTACTGCAATAACTCATAGAGAAGGCACATGACCATCTTCACTAGAGGTGGTCATTAATGTTGCCACAACCTGAGAATAAGGTATAAAAGATCCAAAAAGTCAGTCTATATTGACCATTCACGTTTTTCCTACTTCTACACGCTGATTGATCTGCTGCATAGTTTTAACCTTACTTCACATTTCCAGCATTTTTGGTTTTCTTTTCATTTGGACTTATCCCTTGTAAATGTGAATAAATATTTTCAGATACTTGAATGGAAAATGTTAAGTCAACAATTTGATGTCAAGCTTCATAGCGAAGATTAGGTACCAGTAAAAATCAAATGAGTGATTTACCCACTGCCAACACCGTAGATCCCTCAAATTTAAATTTTAACTTGTTTTTCTGAGGAGATCGCAAAATGAATTGCCTGAAGCCAGTAGGACCTTCCCTTACTATGCTGACTGCATCCTGATCATGATTCCTGGCCCTAATTATATCCATGGCCTTAGCAGAAAGGCTGTCATTGCAATGTGGGTATAATGGCGTGCATTGCTGCCTTCCAAGTGGTTGACCCCGGTTCAATTTCCGGCCATCACAAGTGTATTGGGGGGATGCAGGAAAGGATATTGAATTTGATGATCAACTATGATCAAAATGAGTGGCAGTGCAGGCTTGAAGGGCCAAATGGCCTACTCCTGCTTCTAGTTTCTATGTTGTCATTTCAAGTTAAAATTACAGTTTAAGTATCTAATTGGCAAATAATCTTATAATTAATTCACAATTACAATTTGTTCATTTTCACATAAATGATCAGTATATTCTTAAGAAATTTCTTAGAATAACACAAAAACATTTTTTATTACTTTATCCGCTACTACATTGTAAAACAAACTTTTCAATTCATGGTCAGTAAGCTTTTCTGAAGGGACACTGTTTAGGTCACTATAAAGTCTTGGCACAGGCCAAATAATCAATAAAAATTACCCTAATTACTTGTTCTATCATATTACTAATGAAAAGAATGCTCAAACTCATAACAATTCCAGTAATTTCCCATCACAAGTAATCAATCTTGAAAGCACATTGTTGAAAATGCCACTTGCTGTAATTGTCTGTCTAATGCAGCTTAGGACTGGACACATCTTGTTCATTAACCTTTAAGACATTATAGTTGCAAAGCACACTTCCTACGGAGTCATTTCAAACACTAAATCCTCATAAACCAGAGCTGTGGGATTTATATTTTCCCCGCAGCATCCAAACAATGCTAACCCTAGGGTAATGAAGAGAAAGTATTCAAAATTGCTGGCAATTACGATTAAAAAATATCTCTCAATTGTTGGGCTACAAAAGGTGAGCAGCAGAAGGTCTTCCAGCCTGAGGCTACCCACTGACAAATACATCACACTTACAATAGCAAATCTGGTTTCAGTGCTCCTTTCTGCTGGGGGGCCTCTTAGAATTTCCATTTAGTTATTTATAGTGTAGATATAATTTAGTTAGAATGAGAACAGCTAGAACTGTTTCATTATTAATTCTGGAAATGATTTTAGTACATAATGGGATTGGATACCAGAATGCTGAAGGAATAAGTCTTATGAACTGCTGAGGTGGTAAAAATGTCCTAAACATCACTGCTTATCATTTCAATTAAGGAAGGTTAAATCCAGGATTTAAGCAAATTGTTTTTAAAGATAACAGATTCAAAACACAAATTTATCACTGAAATTGTTTTTCCCACATATTATATGTCTAAGATTACACAAGATTAAAGTCTCTCACTTTCTAATCTAAACTACCAACATTGATTAATCTTTTCAGCAATTGCACTGGTTGAGGTCACTTCTGTTTGCAATGCTCCTTTATATTGCATATAAATAAATTGAGTAGATCTATTATTTATCCATATGTTTATATTTCCCTGCCAATTTTCTGTTTTCTTTTCATGAGGATATAGTGTGGAACGGATCACAGTTGAGTCTAAACATGTTGTACTGCGTGGCAAAATCCATTCATACTTTCTAATTGGGATCACTGGTTGTCAACATCAGCAGAATTCTTCTATGACCAAGGACTTTTGAGTTGATTATAGCAATTCAATTGCTCCCCCAGTCAAGACTGGTGGACTTAGCATTGACTGATCAAATGTGAGACCATAGGATCTGTACAGTGCTGTTCCAACTTGCAGTGCCTTTACCAACTGACCATCGACAGGCTAATATTATTTCTTTTTGTTGTTTCCTGCATCTCCCCTCTATGATATATCTCCCCTATTTTCAATTTTGCCTGTAAATTAAATCAGTAAGACAAATGATCATAGATTCTTTACAGTACAGAAGAAGGCCATTTGGCCCATCAAGTCTGCACTGACACTTTGAAGAGTATCTTATCTAGGTTCACCCACAACCCAAATATTCCCCTCTCCCTCCGCCCCCCAATCCCACAGCCCAGCGAATTTAGCATGGCAAATTCACCTAACTGATACATCTTTGGAGAGGAAACCAGAGCTCAGAGGAAATCCGCACAGGCATGAGGAAAATGGACAAATTCCACAGATTCAGTCTCTCAAGGCCTGAATTGAACCCAGGTCCCTGACATTCTGATGTAGAACTTCAGTTTGATTTTTGTTTGTCGAGGCCAGACAGCAAATACTTTTGGCAGTCTGGTGTAACAAGGTTTAATACTAGTACCTAAGCAAGTGTGACTTTTAACTAAATATACTTTGGCTCATATGTAATGTTAGTCAATGCTTTTCTAATATACATACTGGGTTTTTTGATTTGCTACAATATGCTTAACTAAAATTAATTACTCCAAACATTTTCATACATGTTTACTTAAAGACATTTGTGAAAACTTCACTGAAAAGTATCAGGGAAGGTCTGTAACATAAGGCCGAGGAATATGTTCTTTCAGCAGTAATCATTCAATAACATGTGCCATTTAGTTTAAAGTAACCATGAGTTGACAGATTGATCCTTTATCTTTGGCACTTGCTTTAAATCCAGCATTAGCAAAGTGAAAGAGTCTCGTCTCTCTGTTGGCTGTGTGAAATAAATCTGGGAAGTCTCAGGCTAATTCCCAGTGGATCTAGACTTGAAGTAGAAAACTATCCTAATTTAACGTAACACTGACAACCTCATTGAGAGGTCACAAGGATATTTAGTTAGTGGTGATTTTCAGGAACTGAGGTAAAGGCCCTTTGTTGTCACAAGTTTAAAATAAAATATCCATTATCTCATAGTGGAGAATCCATTAGCTCATAATGGAGAATAAAAATGTCTGCAGTCTTGAAAGTGGTCACTTGCTTGTATTTTAAGTCCAATCACCTGATGAAGGAGAAGAGCTCTGAAAACTCATGATTCCAAATAAACAGTTGGACTTGAACTAGTCAGCAAACAACAGGTCTGTCATCAAATTTTAAGAGGCATTCAAATCAACTCTTATGTGGTTTGTATGCAAGTATGCATGCCTATAGCTTGCACATTACATATAAAAAAAATTTTGGTAGTTTTTATTTTAGAAGAAGTTACAATCAAACTGTACAGTGATTTGGTCTGATTGCATGTTGTGTATCATGCCCAATTCTAGTTATGATTAGCAAAGGAGATGCTGGAATTGTGCAGATGTGGAAAAGAGTCATTTGATTCATCTAAAGCAATTTGTCTAAATTATAGAACATAGAACAGTTTAGCACTGTACAAGTCTTCAGCCCTCAATGTTGTGCCGAGCTTTGTCCAAAACCAAGATCATGCTATCCCATCTCCTATCATTCTGGTGTTCTCCATGTGCCAATCCAATAACCGCTTGAAAGTTCCTAAAGTGTCCAAATCCTTGTAGTGGTTGTCCATTCCACACCACAACCACTCTCTGAGTAAAGAACCTACTTCAGATATCCCTCCTATATCTCCCACCATGAACCTTACAGTTATGCCCCCTAGTAACAGCTACATTACCCGAGGAAATAATCTCCGAGTATCCACTCTATCTATCCCTCTCATCATCTTATAAACCGCTATTAAGTTGCCGCTCATCCTCCTCTGCTCTAAAGTGAAAAGCCCCAGCTCCCTCAACCATTCCTCATGAGACCTTTCTTCCAAACCAGGCAGCATCCTGGTAAATCTTCTCTGCACTCTCTCCAATACTTCCACATCGTTCTTATAGTGAGGTGACTAGAACTGTGCATAATATTTGAAATGTGGTCTCACCAAGGTTCTGTATAGTTGCAGCATAACCCCACGGCTCTTAACCTCAAACCTCCTGTTAATAAACACTAACACACTACAGGCCTTCTTCACGGCTCTATCCAGGCCAAATGGCCTTCTTCTGTACTGTAAGAAATCTATGATCATTAGTGGGCATCCATTAAATTATGAGACAATACTGGAGAAAGCTGGATGTTTCATTTCGAAAGAGAGATGCCAATTCTCAGTTAATAAATGGAATGGAAAAGGTTATTCAGAATATCATTTTAACAAAGGCGCTGGGAGTAGGACCAGAGACACTGGTTTAAGCTATCACAAACCCGCAAATCATTTCAAGTATAGCTCAGTGCTTCAGTAGAGATGGAATGTAGAACTATTCAACATGAATGAATTTAAATAGGCTGAGTAGCTACCTTTATAGGAAGTATCCTGTAATCTTGTGTTTTCTATAAGTGTAAGTATAACCTTGGGCTTGAAGATTTTAATTAATTTCCCACTGAACCATTGGTAAATATAACATTGACAAATTGATTATGTGGCAAGTAAGTCAGTTGACAGACTTCTTAGCTTGTTATGAATGTCAAACAACTGTGAACATCAGACTTAACTGGCAAATAAGAGATGCTTTCTTCATATAGTGTTGCAATGCACACAAACTCTTGCAAGGCAATTCAACCATTAGTTGAGCTCAAATGTCCCACTGAATATGTTACAAGCATATCAGGAATTCCTGGAAGGAATTGGATTGACCATTTTTAAAAGAGACAGATTTTGTGATCAATGGCAAAGAAACTTTTCGCTGGACTTGAAGAAAGTTACCTGCTATGGCCAAAGGATCTTTGTGGCATGAATTCCCCTTTCCTAATGCCAGCTTGAACTAAGTCAATGGGATCATCCAAGGTGTCCAACAGCAGCAAGGTCTGTAAGCAGCCATTCACACTGAAATATACCCACAGACAGCAAACTAGGAACTTAAATCACTGATTATCATTTTTAGCTTAAAATTTTCAGTCAATAAAACAAATGATGATTGGATTAAAATTGAAGCTACAACATCATAAACAAAGTTAAAAAAGGCATCATTTTAAAAATATCATAGAATCCGTACAGTGCAGAAACAGACCCTTTGGCCCATCGAGTCTGCATCAACCACAATCCCACCCAGGCCCTAGCCCCATATCCCCATATATTTACTCGCTAATCCCTCTAACCTACACATCTCAGGACACTAAGGGGCAAATTTTAACATGGCCAATCAACCTAACCTGCCTATCTTTGGACTTGGGAGGAAACTGGAGCACCCAGAGGAAACCCATGCAGATATGGGGAGAATGTGCAAACTCCACACAGATAATGACCTGATACAGGAATTGAACCCACGTTCCTGGAGCTGTGAAGCAACAATGCTAACCACTGTGCTACTGAGCCACTCCCAAATATGTGTAATTAATTTTTTTTCCTAATGGAGAAATTTGACATTCCACAAATATAAAATTAGTTTTTCAGGTCCAGTGACGGTGGTCAGCAGCAAGTTTGAAATTAGTATGCTGTTTATAAACCTACACCAGAATTCTCCCATCTTGCCCTTCGCGGAAATCATAGCATGCAGGACAGAAAATTCGGCCGACCATTTCATAGTCTGTTGAGCTCAGGATTGAACTTCCAGTCTTGAGGCACATAGCTGGAGAATCCCGCCACTAGTTTTAAAACCCATCCTACTCAAACAATGGATCTTTTTCAAGGGCTTTTACAGTGAGACTAACAGTGTAGAAGTGGCTGCTTTGGGGCCAAACTCTGCAGGGACTTCAAGGGTACACCTACAGAAAAAATGGAATGATCAATATCAATGTCTGGATTTCTGCATTATTCTGCATATATGCAGATGCCTAGGGTGGGATTTTATGGTCTCTTTAGGTGAGACCAGAAATTCCCACCCGAGATTCCTAATGTTGGACCCTAGACTGTACCAATCCCATGGAGGGCGAGGTGGTAGAGTTCTGGCTCTAATGTTGTTGTCAGTGTCAGTAGCAGAAATGTGGTGGGTGCTGACATTATCACCAGAAATGGAGAGGTGATAGTGTAGTTGTATTGCCACTGTATTAGTAATTCAAAGACCCAGGGTAATACTCTGTGGACCAAGATTCAGATTCCACTCAAGCAGATGATGAAATGTGAATTGAATAAAAACGACCATGAAATGATTGTCATAAAAACCCATCTGGATCACTAATGTCCTTTAGGGAAGAGGAAATCTGCCATCCTTACCTGCCCTGGCCTTTATGTGGCTCCAGATCCACAGCAACCTGAGTGGCTTTTAAATGCCCCCTCAAAAGCAATTAGGAATTGGCAATAAATGCAGAACCAACTGATGAGACCAATCTCCCATGAAAGAATAAAATTCTGGGCATATATGAGCTGCTGTGTACCATCAGCAATAGAAACAGCTTGATACAACTGAGTGGCTTGCTTAGCCATTTCAAAGGGCATTTAAGAGTCAACTATCTTGCCACATGTAAGCCAAACCAGGCGAGGACATCACATTTCCTTCCCTAAAGGATGAAATTTTACACCCAATCAACGTTGGTTTCATATTTATCATTGTGCTTTTAATTTCAGGTTTTTATTGAATTCAAATTTCACCATCTGTTGTAGTGATATTTAATCTAAGATTTTCAGAGTATTCTGCTGAGTTTCTGGATTACGTGTCCAGTGACAATAACACTAACACCACCACCTCCCCATCACCTCCATCCTCTCGAGGGTAATTAGGGATGGGCAATAAATACTGGCTTACCCCGAATTCTTTGAATTAATGTAAAAGGCAACACTATATATCACCACAAAGAGAAACCTCATGGCCCAGAATATCCCTCACTGTTCTATCACTCTCATAGCCTGATGACTAACTCTGATTTAATGCAAAGCATGAAGGATGTACCGGAAGTAGCAACAGTCCAGAAAATGGGTGGCAACTGACCAAACTACACTGAGTCATGCATGCTAGACCAAAAGAAACACGATGCAATAGATAGAGCTTCTAATCCCATAAGCAGTTGATCAGGCCTATGTTTTGGAAATCTACCATATCCAGTAGTAAATAGTGGTGAACAATTAAGTTCTCAGGATGCAAGTATAAAACACAAGGAGCTTCAGCTAGAAGTGATATGTCTATAGCCCTTATCAACCTTCTGCTCCCTGCAATCACAAGTACAAATCTTTATCCAAATTGATTTATGCATTCCAACATCAAGAAACAGTTAGGTACAGTAGTCACGGCAAGGGTAGGATTATAGATTCTCTTTCAAAATAACATCACCTCTACGGAGTCAATAAATCGCAGTTCCACATTCACTGAAAGTGCCGTTCTCAGTGTATAGCATTTTCTGCATTTTGTTTTGCATTTTACTAGTCATGTCGCTGACAGATTTATGAATACAGCCCATTCTCAAGGGTAGAATATTTGCAACTACTTTTTATTCAATGTGATTACGCAGCTCATTTGACTTACAAATAAATATCACATAGAAATGAGCTTGCTAAAAACTGAAAGGAGACTACTAGCATTTCAAGAAATGAATACCACATTTATATCTATTGGTGAAGCAGCTGAGATATCATTAACAGTGAAGAAAGATTACGTAAGACTAATTACATGGAATTAGTTATTTTGAACAATATTACAATCAACTCGTATTGTGCATAATCTGAAAATGAAATGAAGATGTTTTTCAAAAAGAAACCATTGTTTGAGTGTCTATTGTCTACAAATGTTTTTCCTATCATTCAGAATGATGGAGTTATTTGACTGCCTATTTCAGTAATTGGGTAATGAATACCAATGTATCTTCTTGGCTTTAAGAAGAACAGCCTGTAAAGAATAGCAAACAATGACAAATCACAGAACCAAAGTTATATTGTTTGGTTGTGTTGGAATGAGAACATTCATAGGTGATAAGTCAATGGTTTATTGCAGAGATATTCAACTGCTCTTACATGCTGCGTCTGTAGCCAAATGGAGTATCTTCCCCACATTGCATTTCATTACTGGTGCACAGACGTTTAGCATCAATGAATGCACATTCTATAGCTTCCCCATTTCTGATTGGGACAACCTCTAACTCCATACAAAGGTATGGAGCAGCATGGAGGTTGCACAGTGCTTAGCACTGCTGTCTCACAGCACCAGGGACTTGAGTTTGATTCCCAACTTGGGCCACTGTCTGCGTGGAGTCTGCACATTCTCATTGTGCCTGTGTGGTGTCCTCCAGGTACTCTGGTTTCCTCCCACAGTCTGAAAGATGTACTGGTTAAGTGCAATGGCCATACTAACTTCTCTCTTAATGTACTCAAACGTTAAGGGAGTATGAAACTAGGGGACTTTTGCAGTAACTTCATTGCAGTATTAATGTACTTGTGACATTAACAAATGAAGTAAATAAACAGCATACCAAGATGACAGTTAAAAAAAATGGAGAATTTGAATATACAGAACATGAACTTGAACTAAAAACTGGGGTAAAATCCAAACCTGTCTCCCCACACTACCAGCCCCTCAACTCCTCAGAAACTACAGGTAATTATACTTAAGTTTGTACATAGTCCTTAAACTTGGGGTTTTGTTTGCTCAGCTGCCTCGCCTGAAGGTGTAGTCACACAAGTTGGCTGTCCCTGGGAGGTAGCCAGGTTATTGTTCCCATGGTGGGGGGCATCAGGCAAACCTGGAGTAGGTACAATGACTGCAGAGCTTGTTGCATTGAAAGCAAGAGGGGGCTCTCTCTCTCTCTCTCTCTCCTAGTGTAGGAGGCATGGACTGCAAACCTGGTGTTTGATAGTCACTTTGTCATAACTTCACATAGTGTATGTTCTAAATAACTGGTCTGGATCCAGAATCTTGAGTTTGAGGGTGTTGAGGTCATAGTAGTTCTTTTTTCTTTGTTTTCATTTCATAAGTGTTTCCTTTACATTTGTTTCCATTTCTGGTTACAGTGGGTGTTAGTAATAGGGACCAAGTCCTGGTGCATCAGGAGAATATTTTCTGTGTGGGTGAGAGCAGAACTCCCTTTAGCCAAATGCACAGATTAAGCAATGCAGTAAAAATAAAGCTTGAGTATCATCTGCTGCATGTGTGGTGACACAGTATGGAAGGGGTTTTTAAGAATGGTAATGGTAATGATTAGCTGGTGGTCAGTTTCAAAGGTGGCTGCATGGCCCCAAATGAAGTCATGAAATTTCTGACGGGCAAAACCAAAATCAAGGACTCTCATACTGAGCATATCGCGTTTCAGTGTCAGGGAACGCTGTCAATGCAGAAACCACTGGTCTGCCATTCTGGATGCACACTGCTCCAAGTCCCTGCTCGGATGCATCTCCTGATAATGCAACAGGTATTCGGACATCAAAGTACTGTAAAATGGAGGAGCTGAAAGCAGGTCCTTGAGTCTGTTGAATTGGTGTTGTGGTGCTCGTAGCAACACTGTTTCACATCCTGGTGGTGAAGTTGACAGAGAGGTCCAGTCACTGCATAGCAGCAAGGAATGATCTCTACTAGACAATTTATTATGCTGTGGAAACACTGCAGTGCATGTTTGTCATTGGGGGTAGTCATCTGCCACATAGCCTTTGTCTCATCTGGATCTGGCTTCATCCCATTGGCGATATTATTATGGCAAGTTTCAACATTAAGCTTTTTTCGAGGGGCAGCTACTTTACACAATATCACTGCGTATTCTACACACTATACACTCTCTTACAAGCTTATTAGTGACAGCACGAATTCACACTTTTTTTGCCAGAATTTTCAGTATTGAGACATATGCTTATATTGATTCTTCAGGTTTCTGACTAACAGTTTTGAAAGCATGTTTTTTCACGATTAAATTTCTTACAGGTGGGCAGATCTATTCAAATTTCTTTAGTAGGACCTCAGTCGTCTTGATAGTCTCCCTCCTGGAATGCTAAGGATTCCGATTTATCAATAGCCCAGGATCAGCAACTTGTTGGCTTGGACTTTCTTCAACTTGTTGGACAGCATACATGTCATTCCTTCTCCAACTATTTCCAGTTGTTAGTGACATTCTCATCAAAGATAAGTAAACTGATGTGTCAGATTCCTTGTGTCACCTCAGCCAACTTCAGGCACTATGTCTTACTGTGTGGTTGTGGGGCAATGAGGATACAGATGTGAAATATTTAATAATTAGACAAGTTTAAAAATCATTTAAGCTGCAGCCTGAATCTCAGTTAAATAGAAAAAGCTATATACAAACCACAGGTCTTGATTAAAAGCAAGAACTATTTATTTGAATGATGTGCAGTTGCAGCTCATGTTTACCCATTAGAACAAGGAACAATGGAAAGAGAGGTTCATATACCATTGGTCAGAGAAAAAGCTATAATTGTTTGATGATATAGCATGCAGAAGTTATAACTGGACACTATACTCTCATGTAAACATGATGTAATCTTAATCAATAGCTGTGAATGTGAATAGAGATAACTCCTATACTTTTATTGGTATATGCTAATTACTTGTAATCAAATTGGAAACTATAACTGCTTGTGTATTCCTCAATTCTGCACTCCGACTGGCCTTTGCGACTTAAGTCAGAATCTTATAGCTATAGTAAATCATCTAAAACCACTTTGTGACTTTGACTACTTGAGAGAAATGATAGTTGTAACAACAAGAAAAAACATTGTGACAGCACCCTAACAAGGTGTAATTTTTTTTATATAGAGATCATCAACTACTCTTAAATGCTGCTCTTGTAGTCATATGGGAGCAACTTCTCTTCAACATTGCACATCACTACCAGTGCTGTGTGTGAATTAATGCACACTCTACAACTTGTAGTGACAAGCTCTTAGGCTATCTTCAATGAGGATGAGCATTCAGATTTATAGAGTACACATTTCTTCATCACAATTCACATATAAATCATACAAGTAAGAAATCTATTTGGTTACTGCTGGCTGAACTTTAGCCCAAAATTTACAGGTTTGATCCAATCTCTGCAGTTTTGTCATGAAATAATTATGCTCTGATTGACCTGAAGCTCTGTTTATACGACAAACAACATTTGTAGCACTATAGAAGCACAAATCAACCACAGTAACAGAATTGCACATCGTCTATTACTAAGTGTAACACTTTTCTCATTATAAAAGAGTATATTGTTTGATTTTATGTGAATAGTGTCACTGGACATACACACCTTCTCACCTCTCATGGTGGTTGGGAAATGCTATCGAAGCTGAAGGAAGCACATGTCACTTGAATTCATTTTACAGATAGAAAAGGATAAATTGATCATATACTTTTTCATTGAATCACTTTTGTGATCTAAACAAATGTAAAAGGTAGTTGGCACATGGTAACATTCTATAATCAATGATGATCATTTAATATGATTTTGGTGGAGCTGGTTTTATGCAGGATAATCCTATAACCCAATGTTCTTCTTTGATTAATGTTTCTATGTCCACAAGATCCACAGGAAAAAAAACAGGCAGGATTTCAATTTAATGTCTCATCCACAGGGTCTGCAACAATGCAGCACTATTTTAAAATTATACTGAAGTCACCTAATCAATAGGTACAGATCCTCATGAGAGACTTAAATTTAGCATCCCTTTTGACCAACCTCACATTTTACTTTAACCAAAAATGGCCCAAATTGGATTACACAAAATTGTGAAATTGGCTCAAAAATCTTCTGTCAATAATGAATTTAATACTACAAGGAAAATGACAACTGCATATCATTTGGCAGTCAGGAATCAAGCCACCAAAGGCATAAAGGCAACTAAGCTAAATTTTGGGCTAAAGTTCAGCCAGCAGTAACCAAAGGCAACTAATGTTCACTTAATCATTAAGTGAAGGTGGAAATTGAAAGCTTGTCTTTAAGTTTAATCCGGAATTTAATCCGGAAAAATGCGAGGTGATGCATTTTGGCCGGAAAAATGTAGAAGAAAATTATAGGATAAAAGGTAAAACTATAAGGAGCATAGAGACGCAGAGAGACTTGGGGGTGCAGGTTCACAAGTCTCTGAAGGTGTCCTCACAGGTGGAGAAGGTGACAAAGAAGGCGTATAGTATGTTAGCTTTCATAGAAAAGGGTATAGAATATAAGAGTAGGAGTTTGATGTTGCAGTTGTATACAACTTTGGTTAGGCCTCACTTGGAATACTGCGCCCAGTTCTGGTCTCCGTACTATCGGAAGGATGTGGAGTCCTTGGAGAGAGTGCAGAGGCGGTTTACCAGGATGCTGCCTGGTATGGAAGGACTGTCCTATGAGGAACGATTAGATAGACTGGGGTTGTTTTCCCTTGAAAGACGTCGGCTTAGAGGGGATCTCATAGAGGTGTATAAGATTATAAGGGGTATAGATAGAGTAAATGGAGGTAAACTTTTTCCACCTTTAGAAATGGATAGGACGAGAGGTCATGGCCATAGGGTGAGGGGGGCTATGTATAGGACGAATATTAGAGGGCAGTTTTTCACACAAAGGGTAGGGGGGGTGTGGAATGCACTGCCGAGTAAGGTGGTGGGAGCAGGCACGCTGGGGCTGTTTAAGGGTCTCTTGGACAGCCACATGAGCGGTATGCAGATAGAGGGATATATTAGGACTGTTTAACTACGGCTTTTTTCCACAGGTAATTCGGTCCATAATTTGAGCATGCATTCGGCAGGTGGTGCGGGTACAGCTCTTGGATGTTGATTCATGGGTTGCCTGGTACCTCATGTCGTAAATGAGTGCTTTATGTGGACCACCTGAAGGGCACCATGACAGCTCAGAGACTATCGATGTGGCTGTGCAGACACTTGGAATTGGGCCGGTGTCTGCGGGAGTTTGCGCGTTCTCCCCGTGGTTGCGTGGGTTTTCTCCGGGCACTCCGGTTTCCTCCCACAACCCAAAAATTCGCTCTTAGGCTGATTGGGTAACAAATTGTCCCTATGGTGAAAATTTTCCAAATTAGGATTAATATATATACTATTATATAGGACTATTAAAATAGGATAATGATTTGGTATTACGGTGGCGCGGGCTCGTTGGGCCGAAGGGCCTGTTTCCCGTGCTGTGTTGCTTTAAAAAAAAAGTTGGCTCCTGTAATAGGACAATAAACAAATTAAAACATAAGAAGACAACTTTTTGCAAACATCATAGCTGAAATTTTCCAGCCATTTTCACTGGTGATGATACCTCCCACCACACGTTCCAAATAAATGGGAAAACCTGTAACCATAAGATCCCATTACCGCAAAATCTGTCCTGAGTTGTTGGGGAACAGTCCTACCCCAAATCTTTCCATCTATTGAGACTTGCCTTAGTATAAAGTAGTTTGTATCCTATTATTTTAAAAAAGGCTATACATGCACTGAATTTTGAATAAATCCAAGTTTTGCCAAATTTAGCTTTTTCAAACCAATCCAATTTGACCAGTTTGGAATTCTCCTTTTGATTTGTGCAATAATTTCCTTGGGCTTAGTATTATTTTTATCATTGCTGCTCGTGGAGGTTTGAATTAATTTTTTCCTAGCTTTAGTAGCTTTTGATTCGCATTCTTCAAATCTAACTCTGTAAACCACATGATTGCACACTGCATAGAATTACTATACGAATCCCATATTCAACACTAGAACAGGAAAACAAGGAGATTACTTTGATAATTCACAATCCAAATAGCCCTTCAGGGATCCTGTTCAAGTATCTGTGGATACTTAAATAACAAGCAAGAACTATTAACGAGGAGACTAATCAGTGGAAGTGTTAAAAGAAACTCAAACAAAATATTTAAGATGTCTTGAATAAAAAATACTCAGAATTCTTGTGTCTGTATTTGAACAAACATACGAGGTGATTATTTTTTAGGAAATTTGCAAATACCTCAGGTATCACAGGATTTAAGTCACCATTTGAAATTCAAACATTGAAAAAAATCCAATCAGGATTTTTCTCTTACATTGGTAATAGGCAATTATTTAAAAATACTAGGGTATTACTATCAAATGCATAGCAATCTAGGAGTGTAGATCAGTAGAAACATAGAAAATAGGAGCAGAGGGTAGGCATTTGGCCCTTTGTGCCTGCTCTGATTGATAGCAACAGTCTATAACTTTCAAGAGCAACTAGCCTTTTAGGAGGTACAACAATTAGCAGGGTGATTTGCTGGTGATTATAATTGACATTCTTTTTCAGAATGCATTTGACAAAGTTCCACATGTGAGGGTAGTTGAGTTTAGAAAACCAACATTTCCAAGGAAGTCTCTAACTGTGGACCTTTTTTTAAAATTGATTATGAACCATTTGCATTGTGGAATTACCTATTTCTACAGAAATAATGAGGATAACTTGGTTTTTTTATCATCAGCAATAGTAAGTAATAACAAATCAGCTGCAAGCTTTATGATCAACCCAATTTTCTTAATCCATTGACAAAGTCTCCAAGACATCAGAGAAGCTCAAGAAACTCCTTTAATAAGGAACACATTGAATATCAGATTCAAAAGTAATAAAGACACACAGAGGCTGATATAACCAAGTACTGCAGAAACACACTCATGTTGCTGGGACCTTAGAAATGTCAAGTGCTGATATCTTTGTACAGGGAATTAAAACACATTTTTAAATTGTCCACAGAAGACAAGAGCAATCAAGCAGTTTCCACATCCTCAGAATGTGACTAAGCTGCAGAGATTCATTGGTAAGGTACACAAAATCAGAAATTGCTGCCCAACCCAGCTGTTTTCAAAGAACCATTAGATCAACTGATGTGACAGAACAATACATGGAGATATTTTGAGAAAATCAAAGAGATGCTGATATTTTAGCTCATTATGTCCCAGAAGTAGTCACTATCTAGTAGACACTGCAGATGCATCATCTATATATTGGAGGCTACATTCTTTCAGATGGATCAGAAGTGTAGATCAGTTTACTGTTCATTGACAGAGGCTGAATGGAGATATGCAGTGATAAAGAAAGATGCATTAGCTGCTAATGGGCTTGTGTGAAATTCAGATTATACTTTTGGTCTCCACTTCAACACAGAGACAGACAACAAACCTTTAATGACGCTTCTAAGAAGTTGGAAAAAATACAAGCAATTGGTCCTACCAAGAGTTCTGAGACTTGGCCAACTGCAATGCTTGTATCAAGGATTTTGGCATGACAAAATGTTGAGCCAAAGCGACATATTCCGTTTAATGGTCAGATTTCTCAACATCACTGGAAGAGATCATGTCAAACTCTATTATCTGTCCTATTCATTGTCAGGAGGCAAGAGAACCATTGATGCCATCTTTCTTTCTATCAAGAATATGGGAAAGTGATGGGTTTGACTTCTTTGAACACAGAGGTAAGATGTTCCTGATCACAGTGGACTGCTACTCCAAATGGAAAGAAGTCAGGCAACTGCAGTGAAGGAGATATTTGCAGCACATGGAATCTCAAACCTTTTATTTTAAGCAATGGATCATAATTTGCCAATAAAAACTTTAAAGAGTTCACAGTGTCACATGGATTTGCCCATGGTATCAGATCACCAACATATCCTTAAATGAGAAAGAGGAGTGTGTACTGTGAAAGCATTGCTGAAGAAGAATAATGACATTCAACTGGCACTTCTGAGGTGCTGTTCAACTCTGCTCCAAAATGGCTGAGCACATGTCTCCTGATGGGAAAAGAATATAGAATTGAACTCCTTACTCTCCATAAACATTCATGGCACAAGTCTAAGCTGATGATTTGGACAAAGTGACAATGTGGAACTATAAAAGTTGCCACAAGTGTTACAGATAGGAAGGGTATTAATTTAACCAGCCCTGATTTCTCTTCTCGCTACACATCCATAAACAAAAAGCTGTCTTAATTTTTGATTTCACCATCTTTTTCCTAACACTTCCAGTTGAAGTGCTCCAATCTTCTGTTAATAGCCCAAAACAAACTTGAGAAAAGGCAAAATAAGAGTGTTAGTTTATTTTACAGATGCATAAGCACCTTCCCCTTTTGCCCCATACAACAAAAGAAGGATAAGACAAAGAAAGAGATGCAGGGCAAGATCATAATAAAAATAATAGTTATGGTTTCACATCAGTTCCGAATCAAAAGTCAATGGTGCATTTCTTCAGTGGGTAGCCGCCTGGGTTTCACAATTTCTAGCAGCTTTGAGGAGGTCATGTGACACTCTTCCCATTTCATCTCCTGGGTTTTGGATAAGGGATGTATTTTTGCAGTATTTAACGGGGGAGTTAGAGCAAAACTCATAAAATCTCACCTGAGGCTAACGGCGAATTCTGTCCTGCGAACCTCGCCCATCTAGATCCCAGGCAGACGTGCCAGTAAAATTCTGGCCACCATCTCTGTTGGATAGAGCTCTGCTGTAGATGTGTTAACAGTGTTGGAGCATCTCCTTGAATTTGATTTTCTGCAGTCACAAGGGGTATTAGTACCTTTCTAGAGATAACAAGGTTTCTGCTAGTTCTGAAGATTAGAAACTCCTATGGAATGGATCATGGCTAGTTAGTCATGTCAGGGTAATGCATTTGTCTACCTCAAAGGAAACTAATAATTTTACAAAGTAGGCAGATTGACATAGATATATATTTTGCTTCCTGAACAAGGCATGCAATCTGCAGACCTCTAATCAGAAGACCTAATTTGGATCCAAGACCCAAGCTTGTTCTGGATAAGTGGTAAAGAGTGATCACATCCACAGTCCCACCTTTTCCAAATAGAACATGAAATGGTGAGACAGAACAATTGTGTTCTAGTTGCCAAACAGAAGCAACTTTCTATCCCAAGGAAGCAGTCATCTAATCAATCAAGTGGCCCAGAGGTACGGCACTCATCCACCAGTCTAGATGAAAACTGGACTGATGATGAGTCCTCTACTAATAACCCTCCAGAGTCTGACAGATCACCCATAGAACTCAAACCCCAATTCTCTCCAAAGCAGAAATTGACCCATTCAGGCCAACTTATGAAACCTCCAGAGCACGTGTCCTTATGTTAAAAAGAGGAAAGAAGGGTAGCAATGAGAGAAAAAAAAACACGTGCAATGCACGAGATTTGAAGTTATGGTTTGTTTGATCTTTGCAATACAGGAATGAAAGTCAGAGACATGGGGGAGATGTAGATCAAGATGTAACTTTAACTGTGTAATATGCTAACTCAATACTGTATACATCAACACAGTGACACAGCATCACATGTTTTGCTCTCTCAGGCAGCCTTGTGAAAGATATAGACAGCATTGTAAGATCTGTCTCAATAAAGCATCTGTTTTATTGACTTTTGCAGATACTGCAATATTCTACATTAACCTAACTATGCCAAGAATCTTATCACAAGGACTTGCACTACAAATCCAGGGATCAATACTATATCTCAATCAACCTTTAGCAATTTCACTCAATACTTTTGCAATTATCACAGCTGACATCATGCATGTGGCCGCTTCAAGATCTCAAACAGAGTAACAAGGTTTCAAAATGATTTAGAAGAAAAATGATACCTGGTTTTGGACCAGAGCATAATGATCATTAAAGTTTATTTATCGTGCCCTGTAATATCAAACAAAATGATTCACTTATAATCGAATAAACCACTCGCATGTATCTATACTTATTCTGGGGAACCTGGATGTTTCATGAACACAGAAGGAAAAGGCTATCAACAAGATAGTAAAAACTTTCAATTATGTATCACCCAGCTGCACCCAAATTCTTCATACTAAGAGAGTGTTATTTTTAAGTCTAGGCACTGTTCTGTAGGTTAGTATGGCAGACAATGGTCACTCAACAATTTTTACCACAAATTAAATGAGCGATCTGTTTTTTCATTCACTTGCAATTGGTTGAGGGACCAATATTGGCCAGGCAATGGGAAGAATTTCTTTCTCTTCTTTGAATAGTACCTTACAATTCATTCTATTTACTTGACTTTGGTTTGGCATCATCTCTGAAAGGCAGCATTCTCTAAATACTGTACTCCCTCTGCACTGCTCTGAACACTAAGTGTATGAGCAAGTGTACAATGACATTTGAACCCACAGTTTTCTAACTCAGGGTTGGAAGGCAGTGGGGAGAAAAGGAGTATTACAACTGAGTCAAACTGATAATGAGAGAAAGGACAAAAGAAAAACAACCTGATATTAGAAATACAAATCTCACTGGCAAACAGTCTAGAAATCTATAGGTTAACACTGTCTACCAAGAATGATCTGGAGATACTGGCATTAGACTGAGGTGGGCATAGTAAGAAGTCTCACAACACCAGGTGAAAGTTCAACAAATTTATGTGGAATCATGAGCTTTCAGAGTACTGCTCCTTCACCAAGTGAGTGACTCACCTGATGAAGGAACAGCATTCCGAAAGCTTGCGTTACAAAATAAATCTGTTAGCCTTTAATCTTGTGTTGTAAAACTTCTTACAGAATCTACCAAGAATGATAGAGTAGGTGAACTCCTGACTTAAATCAATCTTTTTGTTTACAATTAGATAGAATCTATTAATACAAGGCAGAAATATCCTGGATTTACTACTTGGTAATGATCTAATGTTAAAAAAATTTGGCTTTCATAACTATAGGTAGTCTTAAAACACTTCATAGCCACTGAAATACTCTAGTCACTAATACAACGTAGGAAATGCAGCAGGCAATTTGTGTAAATAGGCTCCCAGAAATCACAGTGCGGTAATGATCAGATAATGATGTAGATTGAGGGATGAATATTTGCTAGAACACCGGGGGTAATTCCCTGCTCTTCCTTGAAATAGATCTATGTAAGCTTTTCTGTCTGCCTGACAGGACACACAAAGCTTTGGTTTAAAGTCTCAGTCAAAAGACAGCACTTCTGCCGGTGCAGTCCTCCCTCACTCATGCACTGGGTGTTAGTCTTAATTTTTGTGTTCAAGCAAAAATCAAGGCTGCTTGACTTGGGACTTGAACCCACAACCTTCTAACTCAGAGGCAGAAGTGCTACCCACTGAGCCATATATATAGGACAACCACTTTTATAGAAGCAGCAGGGATGGTCATCTCCAAATGTTTTACTTTTGAAGTTATGCCCAGCTGTCCTGTTTGGAATCAGATGCAGCTACACCACACGAAACATTTGTAGTGGTTACATTACAACAATCTTCTGATATTACATTGCAGCTCAATTATTCATGAATTATGCAGTTTGCCACGCGATCGGCATTTTGCAATTCAATAGTTAGCACATAGTCTCAATTTCTTTCCTTGAGGGTTAAACCATCAGGCTTGAGCAACACCCAGCATCTAGCAAAACCCATCCCAGTTTATGTTAAATATTGTACCTTGCTATGGGGATAAAAACAGCAACCACAGCATTGCAAAGTGACCGTTAGTATTAGAACTAATGCTATAATGGGATAGAAAGAAAGGGAAGCTTACCAGCTTGATTAGTGACGATGGTGAGAATAGCGAACTGCCTGGGAACTGTACTCTCACTGGAGACCCCATTCACTGATTCAATTTCAAATGTGTAGTTCATGTGGGCAAGAAAGTCAACGACAGTCACCGAAGTATTTGTCAGACCTGTGTTGCGAGGTAAGAAACGCATGCCTCCTCCACAGAGCGAGCACTTCTTAGGACCCAAGCCACACATCTTACAGATGACATTGTAGGTGAGATCTTTCCGTCCCCCTGTGTCGACTGGTGGACTCCACTCCAGAATTAGCGATGAATCATTAATGTTGAAAATGACATTTCGAGGGGTGGAAGGTGGTCCTAAAGGTAGAAAAGCAACACAGTGTGTTAAAGCTGTTTTATATCTATTCTTTTCTGGTCAATTCTATTGAGATCATATCAATCGACTGATGACCTCCATGCTGTCAGAATGCTTTAGAACTGTGGCTGAATAATATCTATTAAGACTTCGAGACTATTGGCTAATTTTGTACTTGTAAATCGCACGGAGGATGTTATATTAAAGTTCCAAAAGAGATCTGATACTATGTTAAATGCTTGACCTCTTCTGTTAGGAAGATCATGAATCCTACATTTTGAGACAAAGATGTGCCAAAGCAGTTTTTATCCACAATTTCTATTTGCGGTTTCAAAGCACAGCTGGAACAATGCTTTCACAGAAGACTTGCGTGGACTAAGTGAGTGGAAGGATCTATGAGCAGTCCAAGATGGCGCAGGAGCGTGGTGACTTCTTGTGAACTATGCCCAGCATACCCTCTGATTCTATCTTTCACTCTTGTTCTATGATTTTAAAACTCCACTCTAATTCTTAGAAACTCTCTAACAATGCTCTCATTCAATAAGTTGATCTTTATCTACAACCTAGCTATGACTATAACACTACATTCTACCTGCTCTCCTTTCCTCCTTTATACAATATGCTTTGTCTGTATAGCATGCAAGAAACAATACTTTTCACTTTATACTAATACATGTGAGAATAATAGATCAAATCAAATCAGTGTCTCACTTGAGTCTCTCTTGATGTACATATTTGAGCACTTTAGCAGCAATGGATCATGTCTGCACTATTGTCCAAGTCAGTAAAACAGGCAAAGGAGAAAAGGTACAATTGTTTACACAAATTCAAATGGAACAAATGCAATTTAAAATTGAGGAGTGGAGTGGTTCACTTCCTTCAGAAGTTTTTTCTCCTTTACAGTTGAGTTCAGTTCAATTCCAGGCCAGAAGGAAGAGCTCCTCCCTCTATTACATTAATGATCTTGAAATGAAAGAAGCTCGCATAGTTCGTGTTCAGCTCCCTATTGCACATTAGTTAAGAGAATAAAACAGTCCTGCAATTAAAACTAATTGTTGCTAAAATTAGATATTTATTTTTAACTACTTTGACACAAGAAGGTCAAGGTGGAGGAATGCTGCTCCCTGGAACCTTTACAGTGGATTGGAATTAATAAGGTGCTTTACTGCTGCAGGTTTTAAATCAAACATCAAGTGTGTCCTGTAAACAGATGTATTTGTGCACAAAACTGTGTCAAAGCAAACTACACACAGTTAAACTTTCACAAATTCAATCAGTAACAGCGTTTCCAATCCCATCAAGACCAAAATGATGAAACGCAGCTGCAGAGCAAAGGAAGAAATAAATTCTTGCCTGCATTTGTTTTGCAAGAAAACACCTGAAAAGAAGTTGTCAGGGTGAAATAGAAGAAATCCTTTCTCAGCAGGATACGAACAAATATGGCAATTTAATGCATTAGAATGCAAATGTCAGGTTATTTCTTTGATCCACAAACAAATTTAGCAGCAATTATTTTCTGCTGTTTTTCCTTTCAATTCCTTAGTGAGAATTGCTGATTTTTGTGTAAATCTTCTCTTATATTAAACTGATGCCAGTATATGGAGTGGATTCCTTCTCTTGCAAACATATGGAAAGTAGGAGCAATTCTGTTTTGCAAGTGAACCAAGTAGCTAGCAGCTATTCACAAAGCATCCCCAGGAACTGAAGTAAATCTGTACATGCAGCCAATACTTCCAAATGTACCTTTTGGCCAGCTGACTATCCTGACAACTGAGGCAACTATTTTTCCTTCGTTCCAACATCTAGTTTGCCAACAGAAGCACAGGAAGCAATTTGCTAGTTTAGCTGAGTAGGTTTGCGTGTTCATATATACTTGTATTTTCTTCTCATTCTGAATACAGTCAGAGAACAGTGAATATCTGAGATCCAGCAGATTATGCTGTCTCCACGCTGTTCAGGTTTTTGTTTGCTCTTCTCTTTCACTCCCATTTTTGATATCTGGATAGCGAGTGTCTAAGTGACACATCCTTGGGTCACATTTTGCACTCACCCAGCTGACCATGACTTTTCCACATGGTTAAGAAAATTCACAAGATTATAATTTAGGTGGACACTATGTTATGTCACTTTTAAAAAATCTAATATACAGTATGATGCTTATTGTCTTCATTTGCTATTAAAATCCATATCCAGTCTTTCTTATCTCTGGTGTGGAATTCTCCCATTTGCAGACCAAGTGTTATGGCGGGTGCAGAAATAGGGAGTATTTCCACACCAGTGGCCGGCGGGGAATCATGCTAAACATTCCAGTCCCTCATCAACTATGCACTGTGTGTTTCACACCATATTCAGTGGCAGGGCAGGTCTGGATGGCACACAGTCCACTATTGTGCCTGAGTGCTATGTTAATAAGGAGCCCAACATCACTGATTGAAACGTGAAGCAAATGAGGTTCACGCCAGCCTCTGGTGGGTATTCTAAGCTACCATGGCGGACACCAGCAGAGGATCCTACTATAACTTCACACCGATGTGAAATCAATTTCTGGGCCCCTTGCTATATTCTCCCACCATGGCTGCTATCAAATGTGCGCATGGGGGCTTGGGAGATTTCTGCCTCTCGCCATGACTCATAGAATGGCCTTGCCCTTCCTTGTCTCTGCAGTCTCCTAGAGTCCTTCAAGTACTTATGAGTCATGCACTTCTCTAATTCTTACCCCTTGAACATCCCTGATTTTAGTTACTTCGCTACTGGCAACTGTCCTTTCAAATGTCTTGAGTTTAAGGTCTGGAATTACCACTTTAAATCTCTCCATCACACTCTTGTTTTAAATGTTCCTTAAAACGTTTCCCTATGAAAAAAGATTTGGCCATTAGTCCTGATATCTACTTCTGCGGCTTGGTGTTAAAGATCTTTTTTATTGTTATCACTTGTGTTAAGCACATTGGGACATATTTATGTTTTTCATAAGTAAAACCTTTAACTATATTCTTGGAGTTACATGTGCTGTATAAATGTAAGCTCTTATTGTTAAGAATTGTCAACCACAATTCACTGTTGAAACAGTCAATTTAAGTGAGAAGGAAATAGTTTCTTGATAAAGAGCAGTATAGAAAGCAAGCAGGGGAATCAAATTCGATTAAGTGGTTCATATGAAAAAAATACACTGTTCAAACTTAGATGATACAAACATCTATTTCAGGGTGGAAAAATTATTTGATTCTCTCCCTATATTGTCAGATGAGCAATAGGTAAATCTAGGTTGATTTCATTTCTATCCTGTTCAATGCAGCATATAATACATTTATTACAACACAGATAAAGTATAAGCCATGGGCAATTGGCCATGTTGCAACAGTATCTCAAGGTGAACTTACATTTTAGCTGAAGGCATTTGGCAGATAAACAGGACAAGAACACTCAGATTTCATTTGGAAAACTACACTCACAAATTATCCCTTATCCAGATGTGTCACTGCAGAATGCCTTACCAGCTGAGCACCTTATGGTTTAATGATGAGAAAAATCTATAAGTGTTTAATGAAAATGCAGTGTATAAATAGGCCAGTTGCCTGATTCATATTGCTGTGATAGTATCAGAAAATAGTTATGCAATACAAGTTAGGTAAGTCTCAGGTTTAATGCATAAACTAAGTTAGCTGAACTTGCCTGGGTGAATCATAGGAGAACTACATCAGGAGAATCAGGCCATTTCTGATCAGTATCCAGCACTTTCACTATATTTAGATGTTTTGTGAAGCCAAAATTGAACTTGATTCTGATGCCCTTCTTTCAGAATTGTAAAGGTCTCATTAAAAGGTTTCACCCTTTCTTCTTTCAAGTGTAAATAGTAGGTTTGCTGAGGAAAAGAGGAACCCATTGTATGTAGAACATAACAGCTGCTATAGCTCTGTTGATGTCAGTGTCATTGACAGGTATCAAGCAAGTCATGACCTAATCTGTCGTCTGTTCTTGTCAGTATTTCTTTAGTACAGTTCTGAGACATTTTAGTTACCAATTAGTCTGGGCTAAAGCACTGTATCTCAACTGTTTAAGAGTGGCTTGCACATATCTCAGTTACATCTTCTCTTTGCTGTATCACTTATGCACTGCACTTAATATTTGTAATCTCTTGGATTCTATTCTATTTCACTGAGTAAGTACTTTCCTGTATTAGAATATAATATACATAAAAAGCACCACTTTTGCAAATGGAAAGGGCATACATAGATAGAAATATTCCTTTTCCAAATTTGTTTTAATCCTTTGCTGATACTAGATGGGATCAGATGCCATAAATGCAGAAATCTTTGCACAACCACCTTCCCAGTATTTTTCTTCCTAAATTTTAGGTGATGAATATCTTTTTCTCCTTTCTTTAATTTTTGTTAAATGTTGACATACAAACATATTTGTGTTGGTTCATCTCTCTTGGCATTGCTTATAGTGTGTTAGAAAATGTGGTGAAAGCCAGTGACTGATGCACAGTGAGTTGTATGCTTTTTATTTGTTCTGGGAAAATAATGCTTTTCGTCGAGGCCATTGCTGCAAACAAACATTTTCCCTCCCAAGTACAGATAAGCGAACATCAAAACAATGAATAAAATTTTCCATAGATGCAAACTGGCCCTTACATTTTGCACTCCATGAATATAGTTAAAGATATTATTTATGAAAAACATTACAAAAATACAATTCTGAGAAAGAAAAATAATTAAGTGTACAAATAATTATTTCATATCCAAAATGCTGCAAGGCATTTCCTATTTTCAGATGTACTTTCCAGTGTGAGGTCTGGAGCTTGTATTGGAATTGGGAACATCACTTTCAATTCTTTCGTGGTAATCTTATGTTTGTGAACTCATATAACCCCCTCACCAACAAATGGAAATCATCCATCACTACTTATTCTTCTAATGTCTTGAACACCTTTCACAGGTCTCCCTTCAACCTTCTTAGCTACTGTGAAAATAATCTAAATGTCTGTTTTCATCATTGTAAACTTTCAGATCTGGGAATACCTTGGTGAACACTTTCATCGTTTTTAAAACCTGTGCAACAAGTGAGATAAAAGGCTGAAATTTTGTGGAATCGGGTGACCTTTAAAAATGTTGGATAGAACCTGAATATGGAATTTGCGGTTACAGTTCTTTTGCATCTCCCTTTTGCTGATAGACAAAAAAGAGGAGGGCACAAATTATGCAGGTGGTAAATGCAAACATGACAGAATCATCTGAGCCGGTGCCAAGTTCAAACATAGTACTTTTTCTCTATTCCAAGGCTCTTAACTGCAGTCTCTATGTCATGAATTTAAGGAGTACATGTAAACACTCTTGCAGGGTATGTAACACCTGCTAATATGTAATGATCTTAAGTTATTTAAATACTAGCCCTTTAGCCATGCAAAAAGGGCTACAGCTCTCAGTTAGACTTAGAAACAAATATGATTACTGGACTGGTTATTGAGAGTACATCTGTTATAGCTTAGGAAGAAAAGAAATTACCACCTATATCTGTGGTTTCAACAGAGTTCATTTTAGACATTTCCCAAGGGCAGCTTTTATAACTAAGGTAACAATGAAAGATCCAAAAGCACACCTCAGTGGGGGAGTTGGCGAGGGGTTAATGCTGAGTTCACTTTTTTACTGGCAGATTAAAGAAGCTATTAAAATATTAGTTGTCTTTGGTTTGAGTACTGAATATAAGTTTGTTTCTTTTTATAAAAGATTGATCAATTGAGGGGATTTTTAATGGTTTTCATTTCAATTTTTGTCTCTGTTTCACTTGTTAGATTGTTACACCTTGATTAGATTGTTTGAAGTTTTTTTTATGTTTTTGATTTTTTTTCATCTCCACATGGTTCCTGAGATTTCCTCAGAGTCATTATTGGGTGAAAGGTCATGAAGGTGGCATTGGAGAGCGTGGATTGCTATGGAATTGGAATGGGGGAATAAATTGGCAGCATAAGTTGGAATAGAGAGGGTCTGGCTGTGGATGAGTCTGAGGGCTGGAAGGCATAAAGTTTTTAAAATAACTGGAACAATGTTCTAGAGAACCATGGCAGGCCTTATAGTCAGCCTGATTGGCACTCAATCTCTCCTGTGGCCACTTCTGCTTCTGAGATGGGGGGAGCACACAATTCATTCACAGCTCCACTTACCTGGTGCAAAGACTGTACGTGACAGGGCGCTTTAAATAGAGCTGATTTTGATAGTATCATTGAGGATTAAAACAACAGGCACTTATGATGGTGGGTATTCAAAAATGGTATAGGTTTCCTCCTGTTCCTATCAGTTTTATCCGATATTGGGATAACAGCATACTTATGGAACATGCACTCAGACTGATGGTACAAATTTGTGTTTCTCAAGGTGAAACAATTTACACAGCAGCAAAATTGGGTGTCCATTGACAGTATCAATAAGGTTCTTAATTTTCACAAGTATTTTGAAATCATTTCCAATGTCCAAACCACCAGCTTTTGAATTTTATTTTTAATGTCAGTGCATGCCTTGTGGTACTGGAATGCCAACTATCGTGGAGACATTTCATATTACAAAGGGACATCATCAGATGAACTGGAAAAAGTATGTGTATTGATTGGTAACTCAATAAATTTCGAGGGCAGCAATTTAAGATCATCAACGAGATGAAAACGGTTTGGAAAATTTTTATTGCTCAGAGGATTGTCAGGATAATGAAAGGGGAGAGGTCTGATGAAGGAATATAAAAATAACCTGGAAAACTGTTGTGTTCTTCCATCATCTCTGCGTGGTGCATTTCAAACCGATGTACTTATTCAGCTAACATAAAGTGTTATGTTTCTGCAGGATGCCACCATCTGTCTACTTGAGTAGAAAATTAATAGTCTGCTAAAGAATGGAGTCAGAATGGGCATCAACAGCTGCTTTGAAGGCACAGAAGCAAGATTCATTTCCAACATACGTAACTGCAAAATTAAGCTAAAGTTTATTTTATTTATATATTTTGTTAGTGTCATGAGTAGATTTAACACTGCAATGAAGTTACTGTGAAAATCTCCTGTGAAAATATGAGAACATAAAGGAAAGTTACTTCTCAATATTTAGTTACTTGGCATACAAGAATGTGTTTGTTAATATACAAGAAAACATGATCCTATAGAAAGAATTTGATATTGGAAAAGAGGAACCTAAATATTATTGTGGCTTGTTTTATCCCTATGCATTGGTAAAGGAAATGAACTTTGGTTGCGAAGTAATTGCAGTGATTACTGGAACTAAAATGATTTTGAAAGAAGACATATATCTTGGGATATGAAAGCAGATCACGACATAAGCAACAGTGCAAAAACATTTACAATTGCACTTGTCCTTTGCAAGAGCAGAACTTGCTCAAACACAGCCCAAGTAAAAAATATAAGTTGTCACTACTTTGTAATAGTTACATTAGGTAATCTGTCAAAATCCAGAATTTCTCCCTACCATAGAGGTGAAGCACCAGCTCCTGTGTTCATAGTTGGTCTCTGACTATAGAAGATTGCTTCTGGCTTCTGTCTGGAATTATACATGCCAAGTGATGGATGCCTAAGTTTTAGTGGTAACATTCCCTGTTTTAAAGCACTACAGATGATTTTATAGAATGTTCAAACTGTAGTTTTGTTACTCTGAATAAATATTAAAAATGGAGAATAAATTGGAAGTTCTCTAATGGAAACTTAATGGATCGGATTTTCTGTACAACCACTGCATGTGCAGCAGAGGCAATCTGCCATTGGCCAATGGTGGGATCATCTAGTTCTGCCACTGTCAACGGGATTTCTCTTTGAATGCACCCTTCGCTACTGAAAAGCCTGCAGCAGGGGTGCACTGCTGGCGGAACTGAAAAATCCTGCTGGTGTGAACAGCCAGAAAGTTTCAGCCGGTAGGTATTAAACTTGATTATACCTAGCTTTACCGAGGAAGATGCTGGTTTGATCATGATGAAAGAGGAGGAAGCTCAGACACTTAATAAAGAAGTAGTATTGGATAAGCTGAATGTACGTAAAATTGATGTTGCATCTGAATTGACTAAGAGGCATCTAAGGATATTGAAGAAAGTGAAAATGAGAATGCTGGAAACATTGGCCACAATTTTCCAGTCTTCCTTATAGTCGGGGTGGAGCTAAAGGGCTGGAGAATGAGAAATATTGCATTATTGTCAAAAACAGATGTAAAACTAAACCTAGCAATTAAACATTAATCAGTTAATCTTGGTGGTAAGAAAGCTTTTTGAAACAATAATTTGTAATAAAATGAATACTGAATTGGCAAATGTGAATTAATTAAGAGGATCCAGCACATATTTGTTTAGAGCTAATTATGTTTAACAAATTTGCTTGAGTTTATTATTGAGGTTACAGAGAGGATTGATAAAGGTAATGCTGTTGATTTAGTATAGATACATTTTTAAAAGACATTTGATAAAGTATCACACAACAGAATTTGAGAAAAGTTAGAGTCCATGGAATACAAGGAATAGTAGCCACATGGATACAAAATTGGCTGAGTGGCAGGAAACAGAGCATAATGCTAAATAGCAAGGCTCAGGAGAAAGGGTTGCACAAAATGTGAAACATTGGGCTCAACTCAAGGCTTTTGCTTTACTGGCAGCATCATCCCCCTGTGTAGACAGTGATATTCACAGGCTACACAGAGTTTACATCCCAACTTTGAAACCTGCCCACTGTCCCTTATTCAACAGAGCTCCTGGGCACAGCTTCCTAATTGGTTGCCTCCAGGAAATGCCAGCCAATATGCACGACAGTGCCATAGCAGTCCCTCTGTGTGTCTTAGTAAGTCACCCAGCTGGGTACACGAGAAAATTGCATGGCCTCCACCTTCTTCTGCAAGGGTGCACATATGTCATGACTCCCACCCACCACCCCCACCCCCCAACTGCCTAACCTCCCCCCACCAGTCTACAGTGTCCTCTTCACAGTTTACAACACTTCCAAGTTTTGTATCATCCACAACCTTTGAAATTGACCCCTGCATACCAAATCTAGAACATTAATATATATGAAGAAAAGCAAGGGTTCCAATACTGCCTCCATGGGAACTCCAGTACAACTTTGGGATTTACCTTTACGTTGACTGCCAGCTTTTTCTCATTATCCCTCTCAGCTTCTGTAATGTGCTTTTACACCTCCCCTCAGAACGTTCTATATTCCTCTTGGTTCTCAATAGTATTTTCCGCCTGACATCAGTCATTAACATACTTCTTCTTCCTTAATTTCCATTTCCTTTTTCACCTACTTTGAGGAAAAGGAATATAAGTAATGTTTACAAAGCAGTGGAGAAAATGAGCAGAGATGTCTTGAGACTGGGAAACAAGAAAGATTTAAGCAGATTCCTGCACAGATCACAGGTGAGGGTGAAAAGATCAGTCACATTTTTCTCAAAGCCTTGCTCTCCATTGTTGAAGCTCAAGTAAGATAGTCTCCAAATGATGAGTGATTTAAGTGGAGTCAGGACCTGAAAATGGTCCCGGCTCATTATTCTTTTCTAAGTCTGAGAGAGGAGAAAAGTGCAGGTTGCATGGCAACTCACTTCTGAGCTCTACTTCCATATAAATTCTGCTGAGGCCAGTTCAGAGGGAGCACCGCCAGAGGCGAGAATAAGCTCAGTGTAAGTTAAACACAACTCCTCAGCTCAGCCCAACTTTTCTCATTTCCCTGGTGACTAGAACCTGGGCCCTAGTCTATCTGCCTTTGTAGCCCTGCTTAAGCAAAAAGGCAAAAAATCGTTTTATTATTTATTTATACTGCATGCCATTTCTCACTTCATTAATTTCTCACTTCATAAAATTATCTATTTGTGGCTTTAATATTGATTTATTTCTTGTTAAGCATTTTTTAAAGTTTTCTTCAAACATTAATTTTGTTTGAAATCCATCTTGAATGTGTCAAACCAGATCTCGGAAAGCTGTTGCTGGTTTTTTTTTGTTGAGGGAGAACAAGAGACTGGCAATAAATCTGATTGCTTTTTCAAGGGCTGGCAGAAGTGACTGCCTGTGCTCTAACAGAAATAGGAAGTGTTGGAAATGCATCTGGCAGCATCTGCACAGTGATAAACAATGGTCAGAAATCATGCAGATTGTGGAGTCTGTTTCTCCCTCCACCGATGCTGCTTGCCTGGCTAAGTATTTCCAGCATTTCCTTATTTATACTTTAGACTTCTTGCATCTGCAGTACTTTGCTCTCTTGTTGTATGCTCTGTGCTGGGCATTTGTAAGTGTGGGTAAAATATTTATCACGCAATGCAAATTGTAATTTTTCTGTTAGCAAAGCCCACTTGTGTGAATAGAAATAGCACATTATTGCAGGTGAAGTGGTTGGTGCTAATTTACTGGAAGGTTTCACTATTTGTAAACTTGGAAGTGAAACCAGGAGTCATGCGCCAAGTGAACATGTTAATTGAAGATTGCTTCATCTGTACCAGGCATTGTTGTTCATGATATATTAAGAAATATGTGTGTGCTAAGTTAGAAATGTGCGGAGATTGCAACATTTAAGGTATCAATTCAAGGTTCCAACGCTTATTACATTTATTGCTGCCTCATATTAAGGGCACAACCTTCTGAGTTCATAAATTCATGAGATATAGGAGCAGAGTTAAACCACTTGGCCCATTTAATCTGCTCCACTGTTCAATCATGGCTGATATGCTCGTCATCTTTATTTTCCTGCCTTCTCTGCATAACCCTTCAACCCATTACCAATTAAAAATCTGTCTAACTCCTCCTTAAATTTGCTCACAGTCCCAGCATCCATCGCACTTTGGGGTAGAGCATTCCACAGATGCACAACACGACATGTTATGATAGGTTCCCAGATCAGGTCAAGGATCATTGAATAGGCAGCTTTGTTTAATTTAAGAGAAAAGTCCCAAACAAGGAAAGGAAGAGGTCTCAGTTCTGTTAAAAAGCATGAAAAGGGCTGCACTTTGCAGACTTGAGAGAAGCCTGAATGATCTGTAAAGACAGTGAAGGTTGATGACTCTGTGCTGTGGATTAATGGGGCAGAACTACCCGTTTTGGAGCAGTGCTGTTCTGTTTGATGTGACCGCAGAGCTGAAATTGTGCTCCTCGTGTTTCAGTGTACTCAGAAATCCAGGGGAATGGAATCTTTGGAAATGAAATTGAAACCCTGTGAGGTGGTCCCTTGTTGAAGTCGTCCAATTGTGGTGGCATTTGGAGACAATTTCAGGATGAGATCTTTGAATGTGGAGATTGGAAACTCATGTGAAAATGACAACGTTCAGTGAGATCGGTTGCGGCACAGTGTGATTAACAACTGCAATCACTATCTGACCCACCCAACCAGAGGAAACAATGTCCCTGCATCCAGTTTGTCCAGCCCTGTCAGAATTTTATATGTTTCAATTAGATTTTGACCCATTCTTCTAAATTCCAGTGGATACAGGCCGAATTGACTCAATCTCTCATCGTACAACGATCTTGTCATCCCAGAGATCAATGTGGTGAACTTTTGCTGTGCTCTGTCAGAGAAGGAGACCAAAACTGGTCTTCTGTGGCTAACAAGTCATGGTGTTTGTCTCCAACCAGGAGCTTCCGGCCCAGCCATAGAGACACTACCATTGTGCCATAATGACTTCTATCTTCATTTCAGAGGCTCTGGTGAATGGTTATTTTTCAGATAATAGAGGGAGATTTATTATGGAGATCCCCAGGGATGGACTTTATGTTCCCAGCTCTTCCTGATTGGAAAGAAATGACCTAGATTTTGGTGCACAGGGTGCAATTTCAAAATTTGTAGATAATATGAAACTTGGAATATTGGAAGTCATCAGAAGGAGAAAGTAGAACCTCAAAAGAACATAGACAGGTTGATGGAAACACAAACGTGTAAACGTGTGGTTTATTTAGGTTGGAAAAACACAGAGACAAGATACAATGAAGGGTATAATTCTAAAGTGAATGCAGGAGTAGAGGGACCTGGGATTATACATGCGTAAATCATTGAGGGTGCCAGAACAGATTGAACGGTTTCAGGGATGAGAATCTTCAATTAAGCCTGGGCCAGAATTTTACTACCAAGGCAGTCAAGATTGGACAAGATCTTGGAGAAGATTTGAGCTCTTCTCCTTAAAGAAGTGATTTGATAGAGGCACTCAAAATCATGAAGGATCTGGACAGAGTAAATAGGAAATGCTCCCATTGGTGGAAGCATCGAGAACCAAGAGGCTCAGATTTAAAGTAACTGGCAAAAAAGGCAATGGCGATACAAGGACAATGTTTTTCAGACAGAGAGTGGTTAGTATCTGGAATGCATGTTTTAAGAGTTTGATAGAGACAGGATTAGCTGAGGTTTTAGACAAGGAATTTCATTATCTGAAAAGGAAAAATTGTAGGGTTCTGGGGAAAAGGCAGAGGAATTGTTCCTTTGAAGGGCCAGCACAGACAGGACAGGCTGAATGGTTTCCTTCTGTGTTATAACCATGCTATGTGAGCTGCTTTCATTTCAGTTAAGTCAGCACAGCTTATTAAACCTCATTTATTGGAACTAGATCCAATCAGCGAAAGGTTGGCACCAGTTTATCAGTAAATGGCATGAATTTGGAGAATAAACAAATCTAATCATTTTGATGGTGTTCTCATATTCCAAATTATTTTGGATTGATATTTGTAGAGTCTACAGGTTAGGTTCGATGTTGTTATTCATGGCAGTGATTTAATCGGGCTTTGCTTCTATCAACTGAAGTGGCTTTTCTGTGAAAATTGTGGAAGAAAGCCAGATCCTTCTTGTAAGTAGGCTGCATTCCTTGTCTTTAAATATAAATCTATATTAGTTCTGGTCACTGAGGTAGAAAGAAAGACTTGATCCTTAAAATGATACAGGGAAGAGCTACAAAGCTGATCCTAACTATGTGGCAATAAACTATCAGGCTACTAACGAAGTGTATTGAGAAAATAGAAGGAGACACTTTGGATAGGTCCCCATTATGTTCACATTGCTGGGGGAAAAAAAATATCAGGGCTTGATCAGGAAGCAGAATTGCATTCAATTATTATCAAGAGAAGATTGAAAGAAAATTTGAGTCATTCAAAATCATGAGGAGACTGGACATTGTCAATGGTGAGAAATTGCTCCCAATGGCAGAAAGATCAAGAACGAGAGGGGACAGATTTATACTAATTGGCAAAACAAGCAATGACATAGCGAGGAATAATGTTTTCATGCAATGAATGGCCACTCTGATTTGGCATTGCAGCTCAAGTACTGAGCAAATTTGGAAGAATAAGGCTGAAATTCAGAAGAATGAGAGGAAATCTTATAGAAATATATAAGATTATGAAGGGAATAGATAAGATAGAAGCAGGGAATTTGTTTCCACTGGTGGATGAAACTAGAACTAGAGGGCATAGCCTCAAAAGAAGGGAAAGTCGAGTTAGGATTGAGTTGAGGAGGAACTTTTTCATGTAAAGGGTTGTGAATCAATGGAATTCTCCGACCAGTGAAACAGTTGAGGCTACCTCATTAAATATTTTTAAGGCAAGACAGATAAATTTTTGAACAGTAAAGGAATTAATGGCTATGGTGAGCCGACGGGTAAATGGAGCTGAGGCCACAAAAAGATCAGCCATGATCTTATTGAATGGCAGAGCAGGTTCAAATGGCCAGATGGCCTGCTCCTGCTCCTAGTTCTTATGTTGTCATGTTCTAATTCAATCAAATTACTGTAACATGCTTTATCTTTAACTGATCTACGCCAGCTCTCCTTCAATTTCCAAATCTTTCAAAATCTGATGTGCTCCCTTTGTACCTGTTTCTTTTCTTTCTCATCATTTCTTGAATATTTCTGGTCATCCATGGTTTTTTGGACTTGTTACTCCTTCCCATCACCCTAGAGGGGATATGCTGGACTTGTATCCTCCACCTTTCTTTTTTGAACATCCGCCCCCATTGCCTTTTTGTATGTTTCTCCACTAGTACCTATTTCCAATCTATCTTGACCAGATCCTGCCTTATTTTACTAAAACCTGCTCTCCCTACTTGCATCTGATATTAGGTTCCAGTAACTTCTACACCATTGATGTTAAATTGTAGTTTCCTGGTTCATCCTCTCCTCTTTCTTGAACAGTAGAATGATATGAACAACCTTCAGTTCTTCAGCACTACTCCGATATCCAGTGAGGATTGAAAGAGAATGGCAAAGTAAAAAGACAGGTTGTAAGTAAAAGGTTTTGTATTGGGAAGAGCAGGTTTTAGTAAAATAAGACAGGATCTGGCCAAGGTAGATTGGAAACAGATACTAGTGGGGAAATCTACAAAAGAGCAATGGGAGGGGGTGTTCAAAAAAGAAATGTGGAGAGTACAAGTCCAGCATATCCCCTCTAGGGTGATGGGAAGGAGTAACAAGTCCAAAAAACTATGGATGACCAGAAATATTCAAGATATGATGAGAAAGAAAAGAAACATGTACAAGGGGAGCAAATCAGTGGAAGCATTAGTGGAACTGAAGAAGATGCAGAGTGAAGCTTAAGAAATTAGGAAAGCAAAAAAAGGATATGAGAAAATTCTGGCTAATAAAAGCAGGGATAAATCCAAGATATTCTACATGTATATCAATGGGAAGAAAATAACCAGGGAAAGAGTAGGATCCAAGAGGGACAAAGGGGAATATCTGTGGACATGGGTAGCCAGAAGACATGGGTAGAATGCTGAATGAAAATTTCATACCCGTCTACCCAAACCAATGAGAATGAAGATGTGGAATCCAGGGAGACTGTAGGATTCAAAAGCAAATTAAATTAGGGAAGGACGAGATGTTGGAGGTGTTGACAAATCTCCAGGTCTAGATGAATAGTGTCTCAGGCTGCTGTGGAGAGTAAAGATGGAAATGGCAGGGGCTCTGACCTAAATTTTCAAGTCTTCTCTGGCGATGGGGAAGGTGTCAGAGGATTGGAGAACAGCTGATATGGTTCCACTATTTAAGAAGTGTTGTAGAGATAAGCCAGGAAACTACAGAACAGTCAGTGGTAGGAAACCATTGGAGAAAATTCTGAAGGAGAGTATCTATCTCTACTTGGATAGTCAGCATGGCTTCATCAGGGAGCGTCAAGCCTAACAAATTTGACTGAATTTTTTGAGAAGGTGACCAGGTATATAGCTGAGGGTAGTGAAATTGATATAGTTTGTATGGATTTCAGCAAAGCTTTTGACAAGGTCCAACATGAGAGACTTGTACAGAAGGCAAATGTAAATGCAATACAGGATAATTTGATAAAATGGATTCAAAAGTGGCTCAGTTGTCAGAGATAGACGGTGATAACAGACAGTTGCTTTAGTGACAGGAAGCTAGTGACCAACGGTGTACTGCAGAGATCTGTGCTGGTCACTTATTCTTCATTATTTATATAATCAATATTGATGATTATGTAGGGGGTAGGATTAGTAGGTTTATGGATGACAATAAGATTGGCTGGATGGTTAACAGTGAGGCTAATGGGCTTGGGCTATAGGAAGATATAAGTGGAATCAGTGGCAGATGGAATTTAACCCTGAAAAGTGTGAGCTGATACAATTTGGAAGGAATAATTTGACAAGGAAGTATTCAATTGATGGCATGACACTAGAAAGTTCTGTAGCAAAAAGGGACCTTAGTGTGTTTGTCCACAGATTTCTGAAGGTGGAAGGGTATGAAAAAGGCATAAGGAGATATGTGCCTTTATCAATTGAGGTATAGGTTATTAAAGCAGGGAAGTCATGATGGAGTTGTATACAACTTTAGTGAGGCCACAGCTAGAGTACTGTGAGCAGTTCTGCTGGCCATAGTATAAGAAAAATGTGATTGCACTGGAAAAGATGCAGAGGAGATTCACCAGGATCTGCCTGGGATGGAACATTTAATTTATGAAGGAGGTTGGTAAAGCTTTTGTTGGAGTGGAGGGGACTGAGGAGCGTCAAAGTGTATACGATTATGTGGAGCACGAACAGAGTGGAGAAGTAGCAGCTGTACATCTTAGTTGAAGGGTCAGTCATGAGGGGCCACTGGTTCAAGGTGAGGGGCAGGAGGCTGGGAGGGGTGGGGGGGGGGTGGGCATGATGTGAGGAAAAACTTTTTTACCCAGAGGATGGTGGCAGTCCAGAATTTGCTTCCTGGGAGAGTGGTGGAGGTGGGTTACCTCACATCTTTTAAGAAGTATCTGAATGAGCGCATTATAACATTAAAGTTATGGGCCAAGTATTGGCAGATCAGATTCGGCAGAAGGTCAGGTGTTTCTCCTGTGATAGAGCAGACTCGATGGCCAAAGGGTCTCTTCTGCACAGTATGATTAAATAAGAATACTTCTGTTGTTTCTAACTTTGTTTTTTTCAGAAATCTAGGATATATTATATCCAGATCAGATGATATACCAATTTTCAACCATGCTAATATTAATAGTTCATCTTTTGTGCTATCCTGCCCATTAATTCCTTCTCCCCTCAGTGTACTCTTTACCTCATTTACTTCATTGTGAATTGAGATGCAGAATATTTATTACGTTAGCCATGTCCTCACAGGATCACAATGGCACAGAAGAAATCCATTTGGCCCACTGCCTCTGCACCAGCTCTCCAAATGAGCTTCATGAATTAGTGTCATTCCCTTGTCTTTTCCTTGTACCTCTGTGCATTGTTTCTATTCTAATAATCATCCAATGCCCTGTTGAATGCCTTGACTGAATCTGCCTCCACCACACTTCAGACAGTGCCTTCCAGTCCCGAACAACTCGCTCATTCTCAATCCTTTTATAAGAAGAGAACAGTTTCTCCCTATGTACTCTGTCCACCCCTTAGTGATTTTGAATGTCTCTATCAAATCTCCTGTTAGCTTTCTCCTCTCCAAGGAGAACAGTCTCAACCTTTCCTATCTATCATCATAACTGAAGTTTCTCATCCCTGGAAACATTCTTGTTGAGCAGGTTTAGAAGCAGGTTGGCCTCTCCTAAAATTAGGTACCTAATTACATAGCTCAGTTGAGTCAAGTTCCTGAGAGAACTTAAGGTTAAATATAGAGTCACAGCAATACTGAAATGGGACTCAAATCAAATGTTACTCTCAGTTCTGCATAATTTATATTTTACGTGAATTTTTAACAGTTGTTCAAATGTGGGCGTTAATTCTAACTGTTCTAAACCACCTAATCAGGGCATGTTGAATACATTGTGGAAGGAGCTTATTAGTTTCCAACAACTAAATTAAGCTGTTGGAAATGGATTTCTGTAAATGCCACAACCGAACAGCAATTATACTCAAAGTGGGGTGGGGTTCAAATACAATTAAAACAGGTAATTATGTAATCCCCAGACCTGGCTCAGAAGAAGCACTAATGAGATAAACACTTTGTCAAATGCACCAAAACCTTAATGATATTTTTACATAGAATAATGATTGTTCTGTGCAATTTCTTGTATGTAGACTCATCTGCTTGCTCTGAACTCATTGCTCCCCTATGCTTTTTCCACAGTACATCTGAGAGATGGGCACATGTGAAAGTTCAATTGAAATTAACTTTTTGCTTTGCATAACTGGTCCACATCCTTTACTGGGTGAATTTGTGAATGTTATATGTTGTCTTATCCATCATCTATGTGAAGATCAGATTTTGTTTAGTTATTTATTCCATAGTGACATAGTAGTTAGCAATGTCACTCACAGTACCAGGGACCTGGGTTCAATTCCGGCCTTGGGTTACTCTGTGGAGTTTGCGCATTCTCCCTGTGTCTGTGTGGGTTTTCTCCAGGTATTCCGGTTTCCTCCTACAGTCCAAAGATGTGCAGGTTAGGTGAATTGGCCATGCTAAATTGCCCCTATGTGTCCCAAGATATGTAGGATTGGAGGATTAGTGGGGTAAATGCATGGGGTTATGGGGATGGTGTGGAGAGGGTAGGTCTGGGTGAAATGGTCTGTTGAAGAGTTGGTGTGGCCTCGATGGGCCAATTGACCTCCTTTTGCACTGTAGGGAACCTATGGTAGGATTACAGATTCTAACTCATTTTGATCTCATGAGGAAAGATGCAGCCTTGCTGGCCCTGGATTCTCCCCCCAATCCCCTAACTCTTACTTTTCCTCCTGCCAGCCCTTCCTACTGGCTAGGCTTCCTTTTGTGTAAATAGTGGTTTGCAGCCATGCAACACTCTGTTCCCACTTGTCTGCCTGCTGTATTCTGCCCATTCCAGGGTGCAGCTGATTGATGGCATGCAATTGAAGTGTGTGAAGTAAAAATACACAATGCCTCCAAATTCAACCTCCCTCAAGCAGTCAGGGAGAGCTGATCTTTTACCCCAGTGGCAAAGGAATCCTCCTATCCCACGCAGCATTTGACCATGTCCATCTATATTTGCCTCAATGATAAAGTTTATTGTCACAGAAACGACTACCTTACTGAGAACTTGTTTTATGTGTGCAATTCTGCATTCAGTTCAATTCCCATTTACCAATAACCAAAGTTTATTTGGATAACCTTCATCTCCCTGGCTTAATTAACCGCCCCACACAAATTGTGCCATGCTTTCATCCAGGCTACTGATAAAGATCAAAAACAATAGTCTGAGGATTGGTCCCAAAGGAAGTTCTCTAGACACTGCTCAATACATGAGAATTAAATGCTCAGTTACAACCACTTTTTTGTGGTCTGCATCCAATAATTTCAGAATCTAATTTACATTTATTAATTACAATTGTGGGAAAAGTGGTGTGACTTGCCACTTCAATAATGTTTTGTGTATATTCAATTAAACAAAATTGTATTTATTAGCAATTGTTAGTATCACATCCTCATTTCTGAATAAGAAACAATTTGGATTACTGTATTTTGGGCATCTGGGCACATTCTTAGAGAGTGCATTTTTCATATTTCTAGGACATCAAGTCCTTCACAGCTAATGAAGTACTTCTGAAGTGTCATCACTGTTTCAATGCTGGGAAACATGATAGCTAATATGCCCACAGATTCAAACCAATATATATGGGCCAGAAATTTACACTCCCTCTACAGACAGATTCTGAGACTGGGGAGGAAGGCACATGAAGTTGCATTGACGTACTTCACTCTGGGTTTATGCCTGTCATAACCGGGTAGAAATTTGATGACTGAGTGGGTAAGAACTCAAAAGGGCAGCCCACCCTTGCCCCAGTTGAGAACATTAAGTTGCCAATTAATGTCCACTTAACTTTAATTTTCTGCACAGCCTCAATTTTGCAGCTGGTGGGCGGATAGCAGTTCAAAGTGGGAAAACTAGAAAGACAGAGAGTTTGATCTCAGGCTGGACAGGAAGAGACCTCCACAAGAAGCTCCTTTCTGACTGGAGGGTACCCTTCCCTTACAATTCAGTGGCCTCTGAATCACCCTCCCACTCCTGGCTTATTTCCTGAGACTCCCAATAGCTCCCCTTTTGAACTCCTAGGTCTTCCAGATCCTCCTCATCCTGGGATTTACTAGGACCTTTGGTTTCTGAGATCTTGTCTCAGGCTGGTTCATGCAGTACCACTACCACTGCAGCACTGACGCTAGAGGGTCTAGAGGACTGCTGGCCAATCTGATTGCCGAGCTCCCACCATCCTGGAAATGTAGGCCATTGGCTTTCTGAGGTTATACTATTGACTAAGGAAGCAGGAGAAGTCCATTTCTCTTCCATCACGGAGATATATAATACATGAAGGTGTGGGGGGGGGGGGGGGGGGGGAAGGGGGGGAGCTGCGGGGGAAGGGGGGAAACAGAATTCTTGCTTAACATCTCATTCAAAATATGGCAATTCCAACAGTGTAGCACTTCCTCAGCACTACACTGAATTGACAGTCTAGGTTATGTGGTTAAGTTCTGGAGTGAGCTTGGATCCTTTCATAAATGAGACTGCTAATTCTGAACCGAGGCAGACCTAGTAGTGCCAGCCAAGGAAACACAGAGCCAGCCTCCTAATATAATAATAAAAACTGAAAAAAAAGACAAGATTCAATCACTTTGGTGTGCTTCAATTATACACCAAACAATTTTATATTTTATTGAGAGAAGATCTAGGCAGAAAAATGCCTTACTTATGACATCACAATTCTGCGTAAATTTCCTACAATCCATTCAAATAGTGGCACATGTTCCCCTCGTGGCTCCAACCAGAGAAACCAGGAAGATCCCAGAAGTTCGGTCCCCAACAATATTAATTATTAGGGCAGCTATAACTGGGTTATTGTGAAAAAAAGCAACAAAACTAAGAAACTTTCAACAACTTCTGCTGAATGTATGCTTTGATATCACTAGCAATGAGTAGCCTATTAATACTTACTTACAAGATGGGCAAAGGGCACTTGTGTGAAGTACCTGGGGATAACAAGCCTCCATGGAACCACCTCCCAGCAAGCAGTCAATGCCTTAGGGAAAAGGTGGGAAAAAGAATGGATATTGTGGAGAATTGCCAAGAAGAAACAAAATGGCAGTGCACACAAGCGTGGGCATATTGAATATTGCATTACAGTACCTCCTTCTCCAGCTTTATTCATTTTTCATACATTTATTTATTTTGTCTTTAACATTTAGAAATGTATGATAATTAATTTTTGATTTAATTTACAAATTCTTAATTGCATCTCAAAATTTAAAAAGCTTTTTGAATTCATGTAAACATAGATTAATTAATAAACAAATTAAGCAGCAATTTATGGATGAATTTATAAATACACTAATTAACTTTCAGCTTATTTAGTCTTCTTCAGGAAATGCTTTAATAATTTATGGATGCATTTATAAGCATATTAATTACCTTTTAGTTTATTTACTTATGTTCTTAAAATCAGGCATATAGTTGCAAGCTTGCAGTCCCATGTGTCTGGTGTTATTGCAGGATACCATCAGAATCCTTCATTTACGGAGAGTGATAGTGCCAGTTTCATCCTCTAGAACAACAGCTCTGGGATATACCACATTCTGTGACTGTAGTTCTTGTTCTGCTCTCAAATCTTTCACTTGGCTGAAAAAAGTGGGAGATGATTTTGAAATGGAAGAATAAGTGAAACTTTTAATTAATTTTACTATGTATCCTTCAATATTTACATATGATTCCAAGCATTTCTTTTAACTTCATTTTTGAATGGGGGCCTCACTGGCAAAATCAACATTTATAGCCTATTCCCCGATGTCCCTCAAAAAAGTGAGCTATGTCCTTGAACTGCTGCAAACCATATAATGTGGGTACACCCATACTGCTGGAAGAAGTTCCAAGATTTTGACATGGCAACAATGAAGAAATGGCGATAAACTTCCAAGTGAGTGTGGCTTAGAGGGAATTTTGTAGTTAGTGACTTTTCTATTTTCGTTGAGGCAGTAGTAGTCACAGGCTTGGAAAGTGCTGTTGCAGGAGCCTTGGTGAGTTCTGCAACAAATATTGAAGATGGTAGAGCTACTATGTACTGGCAGTGAAGGAGTGAATATTTAAGGTGGTAGATGGATTGCCAGTCAAGCAGTCTGCTTTGTCTTCAACAGTGACAAGCTTATTTACTTGTTATTGGAGTTGTATTCATCTAAACAAGTGGAGAGTATTCCATACACTCCTAGTTTGTGCCTTGTTGATGGCTTTGGAGAGTCAGGAGGTGAGTTACTCACTACAGAATTCCCATACTCTGCCCTGCCCTTATGGCCACAATATTTATATAGGTGATTAAACTTTTGGCCAATGGTAATCCTCCAGGATGTTGACACTGGGGGATTCAACAAATATAATGTCATTGAATATAAAAAGGAGATGGTTACATTCTTTCTTACTGGAGATGATCATTGTCTGATATTCATGTAGCATGAATGTTACTTGCCATTTATCGGCCCAAACCTGAATTTGTCCAGATTTTGCTATGATTTGGAGTTGCCGGCGTTAGACGGGAGTAAACACAGTAACAAGTCTGACAACACCAGGTTTAAATCCAACCAATTTATTTGAATAAATTGGTTGGACTTAAATCTCAGACTTCTTATCAGATTTTGCTACACAGAGGTGCAGACTGTTTCAATATTTGAGACACTGCATATAGTAGAGGCCACTTCACAGTCATTAGTAAATGTCCACACTCTGACTTAATGTTGTCAGGAACGTCACTGATGAATCAACTGAAGATGGCTGGGCCTTGGACACTATTCTGATGAACTCCTGCAGAGATGTCCAGGGCTGAGATTATTCACTTCCATTTATAACAACTATCTTCCTTTGTGTCAGGTATGACTCCAATTGATGGAGAGCTGTTCCCCTGATTCCCATCGACTTCAATTTTTCTGCAGTTCCTTGATGCCACACTGTGTCAAATGCTGCCTGAGTGTCAGGAGTGGTCACTCTGGAACTCAGCTCTTTTGTCCATATTTCAACTGGGTGTGTAATGAGGTCTTGATTCAAGGTACTAGCAAAACCCAAACTGAGCATCAGTGAGCAGATTGGTATTGATAAGTGCTGCTTGAAAGCGCTGTTTACAATACTTTTCATCACTTTGCTGCTGATTGGGAATGGGCTAATAAGGTGGTAATCGATCAAATTAGATTTGCCCATTTTTTTGTGGATAAGACGTAGCTGGTCAATTTTCTACATTGCCAGATAGATACTAGTACTGTAGCTATACAGAAATAATGACTAAGGTCATGGCTAGTTCTGGAGCACACGTCTTCATTAGTACTGCCAAGTTATTGTTGAAGTCCATAGCCTTTGTTGTATCAGCTGCTTCTTGACATCATATGAAGTAAATCAAATTATGTGAAAACTGGCATCTGTGATTGTGGGATTGTCAAGAGAAGACGAAGATGGATCAGCCACTTGGCACTTCTGGCTGAAGATGCTTCACCCTTGGTTTCTGCACTGAAGTGCTGGCCTCCCCCATAATAGGGGATGGGATTTTCTTTTTAATTTGAAGTGTCTTTTATGTCTGGGAAACAGGCATAAAAGCTTTTGATAAAATCAGACAATATAATATGCATTTTCTAACTTGTGACCTTTGCTTTCATTAAAACGTCGGCATTTGTGTCAGTAATGATGACTCGTAACATGATACTGGAGACATTTCACACTTTATATATAAGTACTATCCTGTGAGACATTGCTGTTTGATAAGCATTAATTTTAGGATCAGATTTCCCTATGACTAATTCCGCCCCTTACTATAAAAGTCTAGATAATAAATGACACTGATTTATTAACAATGTATTATTATACTTGCTCTGTAAAATCAACAACGTTATAGCAATATTTTGCATCTAACCTTGCCTTGCTGATTGCTCCATTATTGATGACAATATAACGTATTCTCATCTGTCTATGACAATTCAGCTTTCATCTGGAATATTTTGTTTTGTTTTAGCTAAACTTGCAAATGCAGGGATTAATATATTCAGTGCACATTTTAACACTATGGGAAGTTTGTATGTCATTACCCATCACAAGGAAAGCAGTGGCAAAACCAGGGACTAGATAAAAATAAATTAGCCCAACATAAAATGCATATGGGGATAGCCCACATATTTGGGAGCCTTGCACAAGTCATTGTCAGTCTTCTCACTGTCAGTAGAGAACCAACTGCTCTCTTGGCTCTTCCCCAACGTTAAAATCAAGCAATGTTTGGATACCACTAATCAGACGTGTATACAAAGAAGAATGAATCTGCACATTTCGCAATGCAGGATATCTCAAGCTGCTTTACAGCTGATGAAGTATTTACGAAGTGTAGTTACTGATATAATGTAGTTATACGTGGCAGTCAATTTGTACACAGCAAGGCTCCGCAATCAGCAAAGAGATAAATGGCCAGTTAATTAGTTTTTTGCGGATGCTGGTCGAGGGATAAAGGCTGCCAGGATATCGGGGAATTCCCATGTTCTTATTTATATAGTAATATGGGATCTTTTCTATTCATTTGAACACATAGATGGGGTCTCTGACAACATAGCATTGTTTCACTGAAGTGTCAAGCTAGGTTAAAACTTAGCGTTAAGGCAATAACCAATAACCTTCTGACAAGGAGAAGAGAGTGACATGATTGAGTAAGGCTGAGAACCATGCATGCATGTAAACATACATTAATAAAGCATTGTTTTCCCTTGCTAAAAGGGAATGCAGAAAGAGAATTACAATGTGGATTGGCTGGTATTTCATTGCTGCTAGAAGTATTGGTTTTAAATCAGCTCCTTAAAATAATGACCGAAAGCTTCCATCATTATTCGTAGTGGGATTTTCCAATGTCACCAAAAATGAATGGAGTTTTGGCTGGAATGTCAAATTCCCCGTTCTTGTTCACAATGAGTCCCATTAGGAATGAGACCGGAGAATCCCACCCAATACTTATACAAGATGAATGAAAGTAATAATTCAGTCTTAGGATTGAATTAACAATATTCAGTATCATGAGTAGAATATCATAGGAACCCCTTTATGTGGCTTCTGTCTATCCAAAATCTTCTTGATTTCTCAGTTAACATTTAAGTAGCATCCATCAGATGATGATATAACTAACTAAAATAGATTTGTGATGAAAGTCTGTTGAAAACCTGAAAAATATTTTCCATTGGTAAAAATGTGGGCACTGTTGCCATCATTTTAAAATGTTATTGATTACGTCTATGCTGGTGAACAACTTCAAGGAACACAGGTGATGACCACGAGATAGTAGTTTGTTGTTGAGTTGCTATTCCCTGGATCAACTTTACAGGTAGCTCTCAGTTGGACCATTCAAATTTCTATCTAATTTAGAATTCCATATATTTCAGTAGTGACTGCTGTTTTGAAGTAATGGAAATTGGAATTTGACAGTTTATGAAGGGAGAAAATGATGATTATACATTCAAGTTATTTGCAGAAACAAATGCTCAATAATACTCGATAATATTAGTTGCTTGAGTGGACCATCTTTTTAACTATACATGTATAAATTGGGTTTGTTAGGAATTTGGAAATTAGAGATGAAAACAAAGTAATCAACAAGTAACGAGATTAGCAGGTGTGTAGAGAAATACTGAGATGCGATTTGCCAAGTAACAAGATTAGCAAAAACTGAAGTCTGAATGGCCATTTCAGAACCATTGTTTACCAGAGATCAGCGGAGCTATACAGAAGTAAAACTCCTAAAGGAATTTAATAGGTTGACAGGGTGGGATATCAAACAGAATAACTGCTAGCATATCAATGGAAATGAGGTGAGTTTTTCATGCAACACCAGACAGGCCAAGACCTTCCAAGAGGCTAGTTCCATCTATGATCAGAACTATTCATCTAACATTGAGAGCTACAGCAGATTGCAAATATTCTCCTTTAAAAGACATTGTTTTATACCTTGGCTGAACCAGCAAAAGATATTTACCCAGATTTGGTCATCTAAGCTGTGTTGTGTGGTAACCATGAGCTGGATTTTATTTATAGAGTTACTAAAGTTGAACGCCCTCAATGCCAACTGTAAGGGTGTTCAAATGGTTAGTGGATAGGCATATGGATAACATTGGAATAGTTTAGGTTAGATGGTCATTAGATTGGTTCCACTGGTTGGCGCAACATTGAGAGGGAAGGGCCTGTATTGCGCTGTAATGTTTTATGTTCTAAAGTGGATGTTGTTTGGGGAAAGGTGTCCTTAGTGAGATCAGGGAATGTTGGTATATCTTGATAACAAGAGGTAATTTCAGATAAACAGTGTATTAATATACTTAAGAGTCACAGTGTATATCAGCCTTTCGTGCCATGTATTTTTCTTTTCTTTCACTTTAATAAATATTCTTTATTAATTGTTTAGACTGGGTTCTGCATTGTTCCTCACATATTCCAAACAAATATACACACTAAGAACCAATGTTTCAAGTTAACCTTTGGGGTTTTGAGGTACTATTGCAGGTAACATTAGTGAGGTTCTTAACAGATATCTAGCATTCTTTTTTAATAGATGTCACCTCCATAATGGGATTAGTTCACAGAAACCTAACATTCCCAGCAACATGCAGTGCAGTCTCCCCATGATCTCAATTTGTCAGCAGCACATCAGTTGTTGAGCTCTTTACTAAATCCAATGCACACTCTTTTCACCTCATGCAGTGAATGTGACAGTAAGTGACATGAATGATCCCATACTAATGTTATTTGGAGGGTTCACTTCAAGGTTAGTTCCTGGATTATTTCCTCTGGCAATTACTGCAATTCTGCCTGTTATCTGTGTTTTTACTTGTTAAGTGCTTCAATAACCCCATGGGAATGGTTTGGTTGGTGTTGAAGTATATTTTTGATAACTTAAAAAAATTTTGTATGAATTTATTGCTACCAGTCTTGGGTGGTCTAGTAGCCTGCCTCTTGGGCTTCAGCATGACATGGAATTAAGTAGAGGTTATGTAGAGGAGGACAAGTTGCTAGTAGAGAGAGGAGGATGGGATGAAGGATTCTCTATAATATTATTTTCTTTATCATGGGAGTTAAAATATGCAACTGCACTTCTCTACTTCCATTAATTGTTCCTGTTTTGCACCATCTGCAAGAAATAGAGAAGTGTATGAATAAGTGGTTTGCAATATGTTTGGGTAAATTGGCAATCATGATTAAATTGCTGCCGATGTGTGTGATGCATGAGATGTAACTGTGGAGCTCGCTTGTGCAATATACAATTGCAAAGTATCAAGGATGGTTGGTTGGTGAGTGATGTGAGTACCGTGAATTCAGCATTGGATGAGTCAAGTGGTGCAGTGAGTAGGATAGGACACTTGAATATATTTACTAACCTTGATACTCACATGGAATCATGAAACATTTTCCCATTTTGTACTGAGGTCTATGGGGCTACATTTCTGGCATTGACTGGTAGCAGGTTAGGAGAAGGCACACTTGCATGTTTTCATTCTCATGAAGAAAAGACAAGGGCATTGATTCCACACCCCCCTCCCCCGCGGCCCCCCACACCCTGCCTCAGATGTGTAAGGAGGATGTCTGACAATCCCTCAAGGCTACAGAATATCTTTTTTTTCACCCCTTCACCAAGATCACTGTTACAGTGTCCAAATACACTCACTCTGGTATTGCTGATTTTCGTATTCAGAATGATCTGAACATCATTAGTAGTCTTAATGTACCTCCCCTTTAGGAGCTGAAAGCTAGCTTTAAATAGTGCTCAGCAGTCCCAGTATCAAAACCTCTGCTTGTGCAATCATCTAATGAACAACGTAGGAAGTGGTGACTTCACCAAAAATCATGAAAACGAGCAAGCGACACAAAGCTGGCATCCTGGCTGCATTGCAAACAAGGGCACAGCTTAGTCCCATATTGTGACCTCCACTCGCGTTTTGGCGCTATCTCCTACACATTGTGTACTTTTGAAAACAAGATTCATCTATATTGTTGTGCCTCTGTATTTAAAATAGCTTTTCTTTCTAAGGTATGCACATTTGAAGCATTATTCACAAACAGCTAAATGTTCCTGTTTGTACAACAATGAGTATTTACAGTGAAAGTGGTAGAAAACTGCAAGTGACATGGGTGATTTTATTAAAAATGGAGGGCACGAAGTCATTCTAAAACACTTCCAATGATGGGCAAAAGAAAAGTTGGATTTTTGAATCACTTTGATATTGATATATCAGATTCAGTTCAAATGCTTCGCTATTTATTATGTAGGTAATCAATGTATTATTAACTGTGTTATACTGCAGCTTTAAAACATCCTTTGATCTCACTTTACTTGAAGCTTGTTAATTTTGTGCTCCACTCCTTTAGTTTCACCTTTACAGTTTAACTTCATGTCATTGTGAAAGCTTAAATTATGTTTCTTGTCTACCATCTTTTCCTTAGCAATTCAATTATTAATGTTTTTCTTCAAAGGGTAGAAGTCCAGGTCTCAAGTTCCTTTCCAACATTCTGCTTAGAACTCTATCAAATTAATTGCTTTTTTTGAAAGGAGTCTAAAACTCCACGCTGAAGTACAAATGTGAGCCAGCAACTATGTTATAAAAGGATAAAATAATTCATTATAATGAAATTATTTTGCATTCCATTGGTTGATCACCTTTTTTGGCAACAACTTTATAGTTAAAAATGTCATACAAATCCTTTGAGATGAGAGTGACAAGCCTTGACATCAAAGCCTTCTTCCGTGGAATCAAGGAGCTCTAGTGAAACTGGAATCAATGAGTACTGGGGGCAAATACTCTGCTGGTTGGAGTCATACCTGGTACATTGGAAGATGGTTGCGGCTGTGAGGATCAATCATCTCAACTTCAGGATATCTCCACAGGAGTCCCTCAGGGTAGTTTTTAGGCCCAACATTCTTCAGCTGCTTCATCAATGACCTTCCCTCTGTCATTAGGTCAGAAGTAGGGGTGCTTACCAATGATTGTAGAATGTTCAGTACCATTCACAACTCCTCAGATACTGAAGCAGTTCACCTTCAAATGCAACAAGATCTAGACAATATCCAGACTGGGGCTGACAAGTGGAAAGTAACATTTATGCCACACAAATGGTAGGTAATGACCATCACCTGTAAGAGTCTCTAACCACTGCCCCTTGACATTCAATGGTGTAACCATCACTGAATCCCCCATAGTCAATATCCTTGTGATTGCCATTGACCAGAAACTCCATTGGACTCACCACCTAAACACAGTGATTGCAAGAGCAGGTCAGAGGCTAGGAATACAGGCTAGCAGTAACTCACTTCTCCAAAGCCTATCCATCATCTACAAGGCACAAGTCATGAGTGTGATGGAATGTCCACACTTACCTGGATAGGTCCAGCTCCAATAACTTGACACTATACAGGACAAAGCAGCCCCTTGCTTAGCACCATATCTACAAACATTCAATCCTTCCACCACCAGCATTCAGTAGCAGCAGTGTGTAATGTCTACAAGATGCACTGCAGCAATTCACCAAAAAGCCTTAGACTACACTTTTCAAACTATGACCACTTTCATCTAGAAGGACAAGGGCAGCAGATACATGGGAACACCGCCACCTGCAAGTTTCCCTCCAAGCCACTCACCATCCTGACGTGGAAATATATCGTCATTCCTTCACAGTCACTGCATCAAAACCCTGGAATTCCTTCTCTAACAGTGGATCAGCCCACAGAACATGGACTGCAGCGATTCAAGAATTCAGCTCACCACCATCTTCTCAAGGGCAGCTAGGGATGGGTAATAAATGCTGGCCAGCCGGTTATGCCCATGTCCCACAAATAAATAAAAGAATAAAAAAGAAATTTACAGAAGTAGACATTCTAACATTCTTTAATTCTGAGCATGTGTCTTAATTTCTTCATTGGTGTATATTCCTTTACATTTGTCCATTTGCTGTTAATGCTGGTTAGCACTGTTGTCTCGCAGTGCCACCAATTTGGGTTCGATTCCCATCTTGGGTCACTGTCTGTGTGGAAGCTGCATGTTCTCCTTATGTCTGCAGGGGTTTTGTCTGGAAGCTCTGGTTTCCTCCCACAGTCCGAAAGACGTGCTGGTTCAGTGCATTGGCCATGCTAAATATTCCCTCAATGTACCCAGACAGGTATCGGAGTGTGGTAACTAGGGGATTTTCACAGTAGCTTCATTACAGTGTTAATGTTAGCCTACTTGTGACACTAATAAATAAACTTTAAACTTTATATTCATTCAATCATTGATGCAGATTGATTTGATTGCCTTCAGAATGTCCTTTACAATGACCGGAAGGTCATTCAGCTTCATATCATTGGTTAAGTTTACAAGATTAGCTGCACAGAAGTCACCATTATTGTTCACAAACCATCTGAAAGATTTTCTTGCCCCACTGGCCAACGGGACCATCTGGACTTCTGGCTGGCTGCCAAATCTCCTGTGGCGGGTCCCACCATGACAAGGCCAGCCACAGGAGACTTAAAGGCTTGCAAACCTGCACTAGGCACTGCTTTGAAAAGAACAATAAATCACCCTTTGGCTCTCTATTTTAATCCAACAGATAAATTGCAGTTAACTCTTTGCATCTCAATGTTCTTGAAAAGCCTTTCAGCCTGAATTTGACCACAAACCCACTGAAATTCCAAATATCTTCTAAATATTGAATGACGTGCATCTGCTAATTTACTTTTCCCAGAAAGGCTGAACAACTATATTCTGCACCTGAATACAGGAATAGCATACTGCAATAAAATTATCTTTTATGGACCAACAGAATACCAGAACGTGAGCCAGTAACATGGACAGACCCAAATGAAAATAGAATATGGCAGGATCATAGAATCCTATAATGCAAAAAGAGGCCATTCAGCCCATTGAGTCTGCACTGACCACAGTCCCACACAGGCCCTGTTCACGTAACTCTATGCATTAATCCTAGCTAATCCCCCTGACACTAAGGGACAGTTTGGCATGGCCAATGCATCGAGCCAGCATGTCTTTCGGATTGTGGGAGGAAACTGGAGCACCTAGAGGAAATCCATGCAGACACGGGGAGAATGTGCAAACACCACACAGACAGTAACCCATGCTGGGAATCGAACCAGATCTTTGGCACTGTGAAGCAGCAGTGCTAACCAGTGTGCCATCATTCTGCCAGGATCAGAAGAAATCAGAAGAAACTGGAGTACTGTGTGCAGTTTTGGTCCCCTTATTTGCGAAAGGATATATTGGCCTTGGAGGGAGTACAGAGAAAGTTCACTAGGCTGATACTGGAAATAAGGGGGTTAGCTTATGAGGGAAGATTAAATAGAGTGGGCCTGTACTTGTTGGAGTTTAGAAGGCTGAAGAGGGATCTTATAAAAACTTACAAGATAATGAAGGGGCTAGATAGGGTAGAGATAGAGAGATTCTTTTCACTTAGAAAGGAAACCAGAACTAGAGCGCACAGCCTCAAAATAAGCTGTGGGGGGGGGGGGGGGGGGGGGGCGCAGTTTAAAACAGAGTTGAAGAGGAACTTCCTTACTCAAAGGATAGTGAATCTCTGGAATTCTCTGCCCATTGAAGTGGTGGAGGCTACCTCGTTGAATATATTTAAGTCACAGATAGATTTCTGATAGACAAGGGAATTAAGAGTTATGGGTCTTAGCTGGAAAATGGAACTGATCCACTTCAGATCAGCCATGGTCTTATTGAATGGCAGGGCAGGCTCAAAGGGCTAGATGGCCTACCCTTGCTCCTATTTCTTATGTTCTTTAACCAATCTGAAGAGCCAAGTAATAATACATATATAGAATACAATAGTTTCCTTAGATAGAAAATTGCCAAGCTGTGATAGCATCAGGAGGCTAGAGGCATTACAATCTAATTGAGCACAACCCTCATACTGGCAATTCCTGCTTACACCAAATCATTACAGTTCTCCAAATTCCCTGGGCATACCATTGCTCCTTTGTTGAATAACTTTAAAGTTCATGATGCAACTAAAGTTTGTGTGTAAATTAATTGGTTAAAAACCTAGAATATTAACAAAGATCATCGATTTTTCTGCACAAGCAAGGATTCTTACGTTTTGTACATCTATACACGGGTGTATATGAAATGGAATTCCAATGGTACATATTCATATGATGTGCTGGAGCACCTGGTTGAATTATAAGCGAAGGTTTTCTGTGTGACTACAGGAATTCTGATCATGTGCTTTATCGTATGGAGGAGGCAGCCAGTTTATTCCACATCCGGTAAAAGCCAAAGTGTGAATTGATGCATGTGACATATTGAACAGTTTGCAGTGCTTGATGTATAAAGTATCCTGAATGTAATTACTATGTAATGAAATCAATTATAAATCAAACACAGTAGAAAGGAAGTGAAATCCGAGTCTGTAACATGAAAAACAGTAAACCTATTTTAAATGAGATTAACTAAAAATTAGGCATGTATCATTGTTTCATGGTGTGTGCTTGGGACAAAATGGAAGTTTTAAAATATTGTTTGATCTGTTTGCAGCTTATTGTCTGTTATCTAGGAACAAATTACGTAGTTGTCAAAAACATAGATGAAGTAGTATTTGAAATATAGTTTCTCCCTTTTTGTGTTCCTTCTTTGCAATACATGAAATAATTCCCTTCTTTTGTAATTTAGAGCAATGCTGTCAAGTTAAAGAAAAAATCGTGGCAAGGGTCTCACTTCATCCTCTTTCCCATGTCTGTGAGCTGTTGAAGATCAGGCAGTCTTACTCTAGGGGTCCATCGTGCTGATTTGCATGATGAATGATTAAATAGCTTTTTAATTGCTGTTAAATTATTCCAGCTAAACTGTGATTTCATGCAAATTTTAAGCCATAATGACATGCAGTGAATCATTTACCAAGATTTAGAATCTGGAACAATGCAAGTCGATTAATTCTAATTTTGTGACAGTGGAGAATTATGTGCACTAGTAAGCTTTTATGTATATATCCTGATTGCTTTGTTATAGCTCATACAGTGGAGACAGATTGTTTGACACAGGAAAAGAAGTTGGCAAATCTAAAGCCTTCAGGGATGATGATGATGTTCAACGCTGCAATGATAGTATCACGGTTATGAACTGAGATTTAAAACAACACAGACATTTATGTGTGAAATGACTTGAAGATCTTGGGAGTAGCTTCATCATTCATAGTATATATAGATAAGGAACTACAGGAGAACTAAAATATAAAGCTGCAACATATAGTTAAATAAAGAGTTAAGAGTTCACTCAATCATTGGAAATAAAGTAACATTCAATAGTTCTAGACAGTATCTTAATTAAATCTTTAGTTAATTTATTCATTTTTGATGCCTATGAAGGCAAGATTATTTCAGTGCTGGAGAACAGAACATCTCTGCTTTGTTTCTCAGTGTTAGTGAGATAAATATTTATGCAGAGCTAGGGACCCAGAAGAGAAAGAAAGCTGAGATATGATTTATTACTGGCAACAAAGTCATTTTTTCTCACTTACAGCATTACCATTCTTAATAATACATATCACACAATGAGATATCATAAATCTATCGACTCTATGCAACAGGCTGGGCATTATTCACAGCTTATTAATATTTGCATACAGTTAATATTTCATAAGGAAAATGACTTCACCATGCAACTGTTTTCTGCACATTAAATTGAAACTATGTGATTATCTAATTTTCTTTGCCCACATAAAATGCTGAAACAATCTTAAATTGATCTATTAGCCATATCACTCAAATGTCACTCAACCTAATAGTAGCTGTCAAGGGATAGCCAATAGATCATTAAGGACACAACAGATCCTGGACATTCTCTCTTCCACCTTCTTCCATTGGGAAAAATATACAAAAGTCTGAGGTCATGTATCAACCAACTTAAGAACAGCTTTTTCCCTGCTGCCATCAGACTTTGAGTGGATCTACCTTGCACCAAGTTGATCTTCCTCTACACCTTAGATGTGACTGTAACACTGCATTCTGCACTTTCTCCTTTCCTTCTCTATGAATGGTATGCTTTGTACGTATAGCATGCAAGAAACAATACTTCCACTGTATACATGTGACAGTAATAATAAATCAAATCAAAATCAAATCAGATTAGTTAAGGCAAGTTGTGGGATTTAAGTCGATTTTTAAAATCAAGCAACCTTATATCAAAATATCCAATGACATCATTCCAGTAAGAATTCCCATGCTTTTGTTCAAATAGCAACCTCCTAATAAGAGATACATAGAATTAAGAGCTTCAATAATTGTTTAATGTTCAGAAAAAAATCCAAAAGTTGTCTTTATTAAATTAATGTTCATGACAACCTATTTTGCAGTCAGGAAGATAAATAAGATTGCCATAGGTATTATCAACACACTGGTATTCTGATTTGCATATCCTCCTTACCAGCACAGCTACAAGTAGTTGGGAGGACTAACTTACATATTTAATAATAAAAAGAATATTAACTTGGTTACATTAATGAGACCATCCACTCTAATTTGCAGCTATAAATTAATACTAAATACCAGTGACTCTTTGAGAATAGATAATATTCGCTGCAGACAAATAATGTTGTTGCCAAAGTTCTAGAATTTCCTTCCTACACCTTTTCATCCTGCTCCCTCTCTTTGTGTAAAAAAACTCAAAACGTACTTCTTTGAATAATCTTTTAATCACCAGTATTAACAGCTCCTTATGTGTCTCTTATGCTTGATGAACACTCTTGTAAAGTACCTTGGGATATTTTACTATGTTAAGGTGCTCCGTAAATCCAACTTTTCATTGCAGCAAGGATTTGCTGTAGAATGGATACTTGAAGGGCATTTTTTATTGAGGCATCAGTGCACTGAACAGGAAGATCATTATGAATTTAACAACAATAAGCATGTTAAGTGCTTGTTTTGCTAACACAAAATATAAAGAACAAGTTCCTTTAATCTTTCATCTGTCTCCGTGATGTGCAGAGGCTAAAATTCCTCAGCGGTACTGTCAGTTTCTTCTGTAACTCCAACTGCAAACCAGCAGTGAGTTTTTGCTGTTTCTGGAAGTTTCCAATTTGCCTAGTAAATGCGGAATTTGCATCCGCTAGTTATTTATTCCAAACAAACACAAATGGCAGTTTCAGAGTTACACCACAAAAACTAAAAATTAATTTGAAATACTTACACCTTTAAGAAGCTGCAACTGAAAGTTTAATTAAGATCAAACAACTACAATCACTTAAAAATGTTTTTTTAATTAAAGTTGAAGAACTTAACTATTGCACATGTCTGAGACTCCAATATTTATGCTTAGCAAAAAATCTGGCACTAATGTGATGGGCCAAATGGCATTTTTGTGTGTCGTAAATTCTATCATTCTAATATGAGATGGCCAAGGCCAGATGTCAATTATAAAGGCCAAATTAATTCCTTGAAAATAATTATTGAATAATTCTTCTCAAAAACAACTAATAATGACAAAAGGAACAGCAAAATATGTTGAGAATGTTATGCTGTTAATAGAAGAGGCGCAAAGAATTTTTTCTGAACTCATCTGAACTCAACTTTGATGGTTGTGTTAACACTTTCCAAAACATCAACCAAACTCCACATCCCCTTCCCAAGGAATATTTCCTTGCTATTGCAGCAGTTGTTCCTTTACCTCCTCATCATTCAAGGCCCTAAACATTCCTTTCAGATTAAGCAGTGTTTCACTTGCACATCTTTCAATTTGATCTATTGTATTTGCTGCTCCCAACGTGGTCTCCTTTACTTTGGAAGAATTAAATGTAGACTGGGTGGCCGCTTTGCAGAACACCTTTGTTCAATCTGCAAGCAGGACTCCAACCTTCCTGCTGTTTTAAGTCAGCACATTGCTCTCTTGCTCACATGCCCATCCTTGGCCTGCTGCAATATCTCATTGAAACCTGTTGAAAGCTGGAGAAACAGCATCTCAGCTTCCAGTTGGACATGTTGCAGCCCTCAGGACTCGAATGCTGAGTTCAGCAGCTTTAAATTGTAGCATTTCTCCTCTATCTTAAACCACCCTTTTTTAAATGTCCCACACATGTATTGTCTCAACGCAAACACTTCCCCACCCGGCCATCTGGCTTTTGTTATTAAAGTTGGTACATTTTATTGCAATCTCTCGCAGCTACACTTTAATATCTAACACATTCTTCTTTTCATTAATTCTGACAAAGAGCCAAAAGAAACGTTAACTCTGCTTTCTCTCCTTGTAGACATTACCAGATCTGCTGAGGTTTCCAGCATTCATAGCTTTTGTTTATGAATCTTCCTTTTCGCGGCTCAGCACTATCTGACTGCCATTAAACCTGTTATTTCTGAGGAAAGGATGATTAATCTTTCACATTGTTTAAGTTAGAAGTTTTCAGTGAAGACTGAAATTCTGCTCTGTCCTGAAAATCTTGTGTCAGCATCTAAAAATCCCAAATGAGGCAATGCATAGATTAGATGTTAGAATGTAACCAATGATAACATTGGATCTGTTGTAGTGTGACCAATGATAACAAGCTGTAAGGGTTAGCTGACCCAATAAACTATGCAACTAATGGCAAAATGATGTGACGATCAGCTGACTCAGTGTAAATAAGAACCTGTTGGGAATTGTTGAATTGTTTGGAATGGCCCAGGGTGAGGCCACAAGTGTTTATTGTTTCATCCCTTTTCTCAGTGCAGCACTATAATCTTATTGATAAAGGATTGTGAATATAGTCCAGTCCATCAAGCAAACCAGCCGCCCATCCATTGACTCTGTTTACACTTCCTGCTGCCTCAGGAAAGCAGCCAGCATAATCAAGGACTCCAGGCACCCCAGATATACTTCTTCCACCTCCTTCCATCAGGAAAAAGATATAAAAATCTGAAAACACATACCGATAAACTCAAAAACAGCTTCTTCCCTGCTATCATCTGACTTTTGAATGACCCTTTCACATATTAAGCTGATCTTTCTCTTCACCACACCTGTGGCTGTGACACTATATTCTGCACTCCAACATTTTTTCCCCCTTATGTAGTTTATGAATGGTGTGCTTTGTCTGTATAGCATAAGAAACAATACTTTTCACTGTAATCCAGTATATGTGACAATAGTAAATCAAAATATTTACGTCTCAGATTATTATGTGCTTTCTGGGTGAGATGCTACACATCTTTCTACGCTGCCCCCATTCCCAAAACCAAGCAAAGCTTTAAATTATTTGGTCCGCCATGGACTGAAATATTTCCTTTCATGCCAGTGAATCATAGAGTTGATTTGAATATTTGCTAATTTTAAATATTCTGCAAGTTCACAGTTGACTGGAATAATCAAAGAAAAGCTGTTTGTCTCTTTGTTAATGTGTAGGAAATATGCACAGTACTATTTCAAAAAGTGCCTGATGCTAACATATTTTCTGATAAAGTTCACACCCACACATTTAAAATCACTTTTTACACATAATATTCCAACACCAGGCCAGCTGGTGGTTGATTTCTGTTATAAATTCTATGACAATTCATATTTCGTTTCATTTTTGTGGCACAACACAAACTTTGTTAAAAACTATTTTAATAACTCAGACATGTAGCATGAGAGACCAAGACAGTTGTAATTACTTACTAGTGCATGCCATGGTTGGTGGGTCAATTTCTGCTCTGAAGTACCCACTGTCACATTTACACACTTTGGAGGCATCCTCATGAGTGAAGCTGTGTGGAGGACATTTGGAGCACTTGATGTTTCCAGCAAAAGCTTTATAGAATCCGGGCCTGCAAGCTAACAGAGTAACAAAAGACACAAATGTTAAAAGTAAATCATCACATGCGAATTAATTTGAACTAATGTGACAATTGTACAAAGTTGCAATAGTTGGTTTCAATAATTATGCTAATTGCTTTCTAAGACAGGACTGCTGCTGCACAAATGAATCCTTCACCCCCCAAGTGCTATCCTCCAGCAGCTGACATAACACGTTAGAATCTGGGGGTACTGGCAATAAAGCCTCAAATCTGGAAGTTGGGGAATTGATTCTCAGCATCATGAGGTCTGAGAGAGCGGAGCGTAGATTTTGGTGGTCAGAAACTAGAGAGGGATATGGAAGTACTGAGCAAAGTTTGAGATCCAGGGATATTGGGAATGGGATAGGATTTGAAACATTATGAAATTTATGAAGGAGATCCTAATGATCAGGATTTGGTAAGATTTGTGGAGGCAAGAATGATTGTATTGCTGGTGAATTGCTGGTAACTGGATGCAATGGTTGGGGGGAGAAATTCTATCAGACACCCTTAAAGAAAGGACAGCCTAAGAAAATGAGAAAGAATCTGACCTTGGCCCCTGTTGGACCATCAGACACTTGTCCATCTTCATTAGTTTGTTTCTACATTTACATTACTGCATTAAAGTACAGTGCACTATTAGTTTGTTTGACAAAACATAAAAGTCCTCTGTGCTGTCAGGACAGCAAAATAGTTCCCCATTGAAATATGATCTCTGCTACTCTTCTCTTGTTTTAACCTTTCTCTGCTGTCACATATTGAATTAAACCTTCCTAAAGTTTACAAAAAAATGTTCACACACACACATGTATACACAAACATACATGCACACACACATGCATGCGTGCACACATATCCTGTTTTTCACCTTTTTTTGAAATTTATCTCATTGTTTATCAAAAGTATTTTTGAATAAAGGCTCCTCATCCAAAAGTGCAAGAAACTCTGTAAAGATATCCTATCAAATTGAGCAAACCACTAATGATACAGGTACACAATTCACCCTGATACTGTACAATCTAAATTCAGCTGATATGCCTTAGGTCTGGACGAAGCTATCAAGCTCTTGAATGAGAATGAAGGTTTTAAATAATCATTAATTTAAGCGCATAAAGGCATAGAAGACAATTTAATATATAGTCATTTTATCATGCAAGTATGAGCCATGTCATCTTAATTTTATGCAAACCCTTTTGAACAGTTAGAAATTTCAATTCTGGGAAAATAAATGGTGGATGAAAGAGTAAAGATATTTTGGGAGATTGGTGGTAACATTATGTAATAAGTATAATAAGTTTACATTGGGGAAAACATAAGGCGCTATAAAACTGACATGATATGAAATCTCAGAATCTTACAGCACAGAAAGAAGCCCTTCAGCTCGTTCTGGCTATGCCTATCTATCCTATCCCATTTGAGTCAAGAGTTTCTGCTAATTTAATCTCATCTGGAATTTTCTGACACTGTGGTTGTGGGAACCCCAGGGGCAGATTTGACAGACCAAATCAAAACTCTGTTGACTTTTGATCAGACCAGACAATCCTCGTGGTGGGAATAAGTGGGGGGAGGTCTGAAAAATGCCATTCCGAGTTAAATTGGTGTAACCGGGTCAAAACAACTGAATCAGGTTCGGGCTAGTGGTGGTGGTGGTGGGAAGGGAAGGGGAAGAAAATAGGACATGTCAGCGATGACTGGTAGGTAGGGGGGGTGGAGCGGGGTGAAGATTCCAACAATGACTGTTAGGGTGCTGGGGGGGAGGGGGGAAATGAGATACCAGTGTTGATCGTGGGCTTATGAGGGGGAAACATGCCAGTTTTGAACGTGGGGGCAGGGGATGTAAGTTCATGTGTTGATTGGGAAGGGCAGGGGGTTGGGGATGAAGGTCCTTGAGACATAGTGTGGTGGAAGGGGGGATTGGAGGAAGTTATTTCTTGGTCTGATTGGGTCATCCCAATCTCAGTACAACTGGCTTTACGGATGTGTTTAGGCCCTGTCCCTCAAAATAACAGTGTGGAACATGGCCCCCTGTTTTTTTTTTTGACGAAATGCCACATATCTGCAGAGAAAACCTGCTTGTTTCTCTAGAGAGAAGCATGTTGGTTTTTAGTCAGACCCTGACACTTTGAATTTTTGTTTGGTAAGATTCCAATATTTAACTTCCTAAAATAAACTGACCAGTGCACACCATGATACTGGTAAATGATTCATTGTAGCCTTCTTTTTTTTTCTCTTTTTCTCCTTTTTTTCATGGCACAGGCTTGGAGGGCCGAAGGGCCTGTTTCCTGTGCTGTACTGTTCTTTGTTCTTTGTTCTATACCCCTCAGTTCCCTGCCAGAAGCCAGGTCCTTTGTAATTATTCACTGAATAAAAAAAAAATTGAAAAGAAAACCCTTTCCCTTTGTTTTCATTGGAATGAGGGAGGTTGAGGGACAACCTGATAGAGGTTTACAAGACTATGAGTGGAACATGCAGAGTAGATAGTCAGATGTTCTTTCTGAGGCTAGAAAAGTCAAGTTATGGGGGACATAGGTTTAAGATACATGGGAAAAGTTTAAAGGAGATGTGCAAGGCAAGTGTTTTTATACAGAGGGTAGTGAATGAATGGAATGTGCTGCCTGGGGAAGTAATGGGAGCAGGTATGATAGCAACATTTAAGGAATATCTAGATGACAACATGAATAGGATGGAAATGGAAGGAGATGGACTTTGTAAGTGCGTACAATTTTAATTTAAACAAGCATCATGATTGGTGCAGGCTTGGAGGGACGAAGGGCCTATTCCTTGTTCTTTGAACCAGTGATGTGATTTTTTTTACTGCAGTGAGATGTGGAGGCAGACCTCAATTCTACCTGAACCAAAACAGGGATCAAACCCCATGGTGGTGGCATTAATGTGATCCATGTACTAACCAACAAGCCAATTGAGTTGACAGTTACCCAGTTTCTTTTTTAGCTATCTTTAGTTTATTAATCATACTTAGTTTATTATTTTAGTTATTCAGAGGGGAGAACATGATGCATTAAAATGCTTATCTTTTGTGATAAACCCATTTTCAGTTTTAATGAAACAGAACAGATTACCATTCTTAAATACATCAAAGATATTTTTTAATATAAAAGAAAATCAATGTACAATTACTTTCTACTATGCTGATCCATGAACAATTTATATCTTTGATTTTGTGAATAAGTTCAAACAGAAATTTGAGCCATAACTGCACTTTGGGAAAAACAGTGGTTAAAGTTTATACCCAGTTTTATGATTACACCAGAAGCAAGAAACTCTACTCTCAGAAATTATGTGGCATGGGTACAATTGTGCGCAAGTGTAACATTTCTTCATCAAAATGTAGATGCTGTTACAATTACATTGCTGGGATTACAATGCTAGCTAAGTGAAAAGACATAATATTAATATTATTCTTATTTTGTACAATATACTAAAGCATATTTTTTCCCAATAATTTTCCCTCATAACACTGCTCCTTACCATACCCTGACTGGAGATTAGGAGGGTGGTGCAGTCCAAGTAAGGGATTTCTTTATCTTGGTCTGACATTTCTCATTAGCCAACAAAAAACAAATTTTTGTGAAAAGATGAAGAATTTAAAAAATTCTCTGTCCCAAATGATTTACAGAATGGTTCAGATGAAGTTAGGAAAACACACCATACAGTGTTAGAGTGAATTCAGAGCTAGATTGTTTGAAAGCACTGGGGGAAAGCTATTTGTATTCAAATCAGCGCAACTATTTTTTGAAAATGGAAATCTTAGTCATTAACAATGTGTATTTTTTTGAATATTTGAGTTAAAATGTGCTAATGACAGTTCTGTTCAATTAACATCAAATCTACATAAAACTGCTCGAAAATTAGAGTAATTGAGAACTAATCAAATGTATCGAGTCATCCAACCTTTGGATTATTTTTAGGAAGTCAACTGTGTGCAGTGTGTGTGAAACTGAATACCAGCTCAGGAATGGAATTCCTCCCAGAGTTACTTTTAGCAAAAAAAAAGCAAGAGTACAAAGCAGGATCATATTTTAAAGTCTTATAACTGTTTCATTAAAATTAATGAAAGCAAGAATTTCAGTCTCCAGGAGGCGAAGTAAAATGCTGAAAAACTGAAGATTTCCTGTTTTTATTTTTGCATAGATTTAAGCTTTAATTTTACCCTAACAGTTTTTTTAGATCACACGTAATTTCCACAATGATAATGACACTATCTTACACTATGAGTGTCTGTCAAGGAGAAATAACCGCGCTTCAGAATGGTTTATTTTCCACTTTATACTTAGTGACAGCATCTAACTCTATTAACTATGACAGATTAAATGTAATGTAAATTTACCTCAAAGTGTCTTGAATGTGCCTGAGAACATATCTATAGTTAGGAACTCTTTATCACAAGTTATTTTTTCCTTTATTCTTTAATAGTTTGTGGGGTGTTGCTGGCAAGGCCAGCATTTGTTGTTCATCCTTCATTTTCCTTATGCTGAAGGGCTTGTTAGGTCATTTCAGAGTTAAGAGTCAACCATCTGCTGTAGATCTGGAGTCAGATGTTGGCCAGACAAGTTAAGGATGGCAGATTTCCTTCCCTAAAGGGTATTAGTGAATCAGATGGGATTTTACAACTATCGATGATAGTTTTGTAGTCACCATTCCTGAGACTGGCTTTATATTCTGGGCTTCTATCAATTGTACTTAAGTCCCACCACCTGCCATAATGGAATATGACTCCATGTCCTCAGGGAATTAGCCAGGGCTTCTGGATTAATTGTCCAGTGATATTACCACAGCATCATTATCTCCCTAGCATGATTACCACTACATCAGCATCTCCCCTATTTTGAAGAAATTGCTGAATGAGCTTGATAAGAATAGAACTTGATATTGGTTCCATACTGTGCTATTGCTGGAGTAATTCTGCTCAAGGCATTTTATCGTCACTGAGGACACTTAAACTCATTAATCTAAATGGATTCAAGTTCTGATGCTTGTGATAAAATATTGTATAACCTAGCCCTGAAAATGGCTATTTGGAGCTTGCATACCTTTATGCACGCCATGGTTCAGAATTCTATGACCATTTTCTCCACACAACTATCTTGGACAGAAATGATTTTCATTTTTGGTCCCTTTGTGTTGTGACCAAAAGGGAAGAACTTTCCATAACAGCTTCATGCTAAGTTTGCCATCCAGGCACAGTGGACAGGGATGAGCAATTATTTTGCATACTTGGCAAATAATAACCCATCATTTGCAATGACTAATCAGTCAGCAGACACTTCAGGTTCAATTAGCAATGAACAATATTTCATAGGATCTCAACTGAACATAAACATATATTCACATTACCCATAAATTTGCTTCAACTTCACATTAATTTTCAGCACCAAGAGTTGGATTGCAACAGACTCTTCTTCTATTTGTGCACCATTGACTATTTTATGTCAGCATCTACATCGAGAGGAATCTCAAACTAATACAAAGTTAGTTTGTCATGCAAACTAATCCAAGTGTTTGTGGAATTGGCTTTACAATAATGACAACGTGGATGCAGAGAGATGCAGAGGTAATGCCCTGGCTTCCCCATAGTGTGTTTCTTGGATTTCTCATTGACTATACCCCATGTTGCCAGAAAACCTACCATGGGGAAATGCCGTTGGCAGGACCAGAAAACACCATGAGCATGAAGTGCCATAGAATTTCGGCCATATTCTGTTTGCACATCTGTCTTCCTACACCACTGTGCATAGACTTGGATATAGCAAGAACAACAAATTCAATCTCATTGTTTTCTTTTTAACAAAACATTTTTGTGACTTACTCTATCTGAAAATCTGGTAGTAGGTACACTCATTATGTGCATTTATAATGATGCATTAAAAGAAATGGGGCTCTACATTGCAGAGAAGTATCCATAAAATCATAAAAGTGCAAGAGCTGGGACAGGCCAACTTGTTCTTCCATTCAATATGAACATAGCCAATCTCCTACCTCAACTCTGGGTTCCCATACCTAATATTCTTTCATTCCCTTAATCGTTGATTATCCATTCACCTTTGTCTTGAGTAAGCTTAACATCAGAACATCCTGAGTTCTCAGGAGTGGAGACTTCAAAAGATTCACAACTCCTTGACTGAAAAAAGATCTCTTCATCTCAGTCCTAAATGAGTGACCGCTTATTCAAAGATTATGATCCTGTCTTCTACATTGTCCAGCCTGGGGTAATATTTTCTCAACATTTATCCCACCAACCCTGTGAAGAGTGTTCTTTATGTTTCAATGAGTTCACTACTTATTCGACTAAACTCCAAAAACATGGGCTTAATCTGCTCAATCTTTCCTCACGGGACAATCCCCAGGGATCAGTCCAGTGAGCGCTTGCTACACTCCCTCTCGGGTAAGTCTGTCCTTCCTTAGTAAGAGAACTAAAATGGCACACACAAGTGGCTTCACCAATGCTCTGTATAATTTTACACTCCAATCCCTCGGGGTGAAAGTTAACATATTAGTTGCCTTACTAATTACATGATGTAGTTCCAAGTGAATTTTCTGTGTATGTACAAGGCCCCTCAGGTCTTTCTAAAGGCAAACATTTCACATTTCCTCACCAGTCAAAAACATTCCTCTTTTACGTTTCTCACATGGACTTTAAACCAGCAAGTTGATGGGGGGGAGGGAAAAATAAAACTATGGGAAATATATTGGGTAATGAAAAGCGAAGCAGCAGGTTAGCATGTGGAGCGAAGGTTTTAACTATATCAAAAATAAGGAAAAAAATTAAAAGAAAGGAGAGCTCAGGCAATGTTATTAATGGAGACCTTAAGATTCAAAAAGAGGTACTAAAATGAGCATAAGAGCACTTTATCTGAATGTTTGTAACGGTTGAAACATGAGAAATGAGTTGATGGCATAAATTATTTCAAATGAATATGATTTAGCAGCCATTACAGAGACATGGTTGCAGATGGTCATAACTGAGAGTTAAATATCCAGGGTTAGCAACAGTTTGGAAGGACACACAGGAAGTAAGGGAGGTGGTGTACTTTGATATTTAAGGATGACATCAAGGAGGCATGAGAGATGATATAGGTTTTATGGAAAACAAGGTTGAATCTGTTTAGGTGAAAATTAGGAATAGTAAGGAGAAAAAGTCACTAATAGGTAAGTCTGTAGGCCACCAAACAGTAATGTCATGGTGAGGTGATAAATAAACAAAGATATAACTGATGCATATAAAACTGGTACAGCAATTATCATGGGGGATTTTAATCTACATGTCAATTGGTCAAATAAGCTCGGTCAAGGTGGCCTTGAGGAGGAGTTCATAGAATGTATCTGCGATAGCTTCCTTGAACACTATGCAATGGAATGTATGAGGGAGCAAGCTATCCTAGATTTGGTCCTGTGTAATGAGATAAGAATAATTAATGGTCTCACTGTTAGGGATCCTCTCGAAAGGACTGATCACAGTATGGTTGAATTTAAAATACAGATGGAGCACGAGAAGATGAAATCCAGTACTAGTGTCTTGTGCTTAAACAAAGAAGACTATAATGAGATGAAGGAGAAGTTGGCTAAGCTGAACTGGGAGCAAAAACCTTATGGTGGGACAATTGAGGAAGAGTGGAAGATTTTCAAAGTGATTCAGCATAAGTATATAACAGTGATAAGGAAGGACTGTAATGTAAAGGATAATCAGTCATGGATATCTAAGAAAATAAAGGAGGGTATCAAATTGAAAGAAAATGCATATGAAGTGGCAAAGGTTAGGTGAAACTAGAGGATTGGGAAATCTTTAAAGGTCAAAAGAAAGCCACGAGAAAAGCTATAAAGAAAAGTAAAATGGATTATGAGAGTAAACCATCTTTACAAATAAATAAAATGAAAAAGAGTGACTAAAGTAAACATTGGTCCTTTAAAGGATGAGAAGGGGGATGTAATAACTGAAATGAGGAAATAGCTGAGGCATTGAACAGGAATTGTGTCAATCTTTACAGTGGAAGACACAAATAACATGCCAAATATTGATGATAAGAAAACTGGTAGGTGAGGACCTAAAAACTGTTATTATCACGAAAGAGGTAGTGTTGGGCAAACTAATGGGGCTAAAGGTAGATAAATCTCCTGGTCCTAATGGAATGCATCCCAGGTACTAAAAGAGATGGCGGGGGAAATAGCAAATACACTAGTGGTAATTTACAAAATTTGCTGGACTCTGGGGTGGTTCCCGTAGATTGGAAATCAGCAAATGTGGCACCACTGTTTAAAAGAGGATGTTGACAAAAGGCGGATAACTATAGGTCGGTTAGTTTAATTTCTGTAGTAGGCAAAATGCTTCAATCTATCCAAGGAAGAAATAACAAGACATCTGGATATAAATTGTTCCATTGGTAAAATGCAGCATAAGTTCATGAAGGGCAGGTCATGTTTAACTAACTTGGTGGAATTCTGTCAGAAAACGACATGTGCAGTGGACAGTGGGGAACCTGTGGATGTGGTGCATCTAGATTTTCAGAAGGCATTTGACAAGATGCTGCATCAAAGTCTGCTGCATAAGATAGAAGTGCAAGGTGTTACAGGTAATATATTAGCATGGATAGAGGATTGGTTAAATAACAGAAAACAAAAAGTGGGGGTAAATGAGTATTTTTCTGGTTGGCAATCAGTGGCTAGGGATGTGCCTCAGGGATCAGTATTGGTACTGCAATTATTTATGATTTACATATATGATTTGTAATTGGGGACCAAGTGTAGTGTGTCAAAATTCACAGATGACACTAAGATGAGTGGCAAAGCAAAGTATACAGAGAATGTTGAAAGTCTGCAAAGAGATATAGATAGTTGAAGTGAGTGGGCAAGGGTCTAGGCAGATGGAATATAATGTTGGTAAATGTGAGGTCATCCATTTTGGTATCAATGACAGCAAAATGGACTGGTTAATAAAATGCAGCATGCTGCTGTGCAGAGGGACCTGGGGTCCTTGTGCATGAGTCACAAAAAGTTAGTTTGCAGGTGCAGCAGGTAATTCAGAAGGCAAATGGAATTTTGCCCTTCATTGTTAGAAGGAAGGAGTTTTAAAAAAGTGAGGTTATGTTGTAGCTGTATTAGGTGCTGGTGGGACCACACCTGGAGTATTGTGTACAGTTTTGGTCTCCTTACTTGAGAAAGTATCTACTGGCACTGAAGGGGTACAGAGGAGATTCACTAGGTTGAGGGGTTGGCTTATGCAGAAAGACTGAGTAGACTATACTCATTGATATTCAGAAGAATAAGGGGAGATCTTGTAGAAATATATAAAATTATGAAGGGATAGATAAGATAGAAGCAGGGAAGTTGTTTCCACTGATAAGTAAAACTAGAACTAGGGGGCATAACCTCAAAATAAGATTTAGGACTGAGTTGAGGAGGAACTTCTTCACCAAAAGAGTTGTGGATCTGTGGAATTTCCTGCCCAATGGAGCAGTAGAGATTGCAGTGTTGAATATTTTTCAGGCAAGGATAGATAAATTTTTGAACAGTAAAGGAATTAAAGGCTATGGTGAGCAGGTGGTCAAGTGGAGCTGAGTCCATGAAAAGATCAGCCATAATCTTATTGAATAGCGGAGCAGGCTTGAGGGGCCAGATGGCCTACTCCTGCTCCTAATTCTTATGACTGCAGACCTGTATATGATCTGATTGAGGTTTATAAAATGACAAAAGGAATTGGTTGTGTTGGAATTGGCAATTTGGTCCAATTTAATAAGTTATGGAGGAGCCGATCAAAGGTGATAATTTTAACTTGCATAAAGCCAGAAATAGGTAGGGCGGTTCCTTTCCCAGAGAATAATGGAGCTCTTGGAATAGGCTGCTACATGGCGCAATGGATGGCAATTCAGGAGAGGTTTCGAGGACAGGAGCAGAGATGTGTTGTTACAGTTATACAGGGTCGTAGTGAGGCCACACCTAGAACATTGTGTGCCATTTTGGTCTCCTTTTCTGAGGAAGGATGTTGTTGTGCTCAAGAGAGTATAGCAAACATTTATCAGATTGATTCTGGGGATGGTGGGACTGATGTATGAGGAGAGATTGAGCAGGTTAGATTGTTTTCACTGGATTTCAGATGAATGAAGTGGGATCTCATAGAGACTTAAAACATTCTAACAGAACTAGACAGGATAAGTTGCAGGGAGTATATCCTCAATGGTGGCAGAGTCCAGAACCAGGAGTCACAGCCTGAGAAATTGGGATAGATCATTTAGGATAGAAGTCAGGAGATATTTCTTCACCCAAAGAGTGGTGAGCCTGTTGAATTCATTACTGCAAGAAGTAATTGATGCCAAAACATTGCACGTATTCAAGAGGCAGCTGAGTATAGCACGTGGTGAGTGGAATCAAAGTTATGGGGAAAAAGCAGGATTAAGCTGCTGAGATGGATGATCAGCCATGATCGTAATGAATGACAAAGCAGGCTTGAAGAGCCAAATGGCCTCCTCCTGCTTCTATTTTCTATGTTTCTATGTTTTACTGAATTAAATCAAACGGGAGCGACATTTCTTTCTGGATTACCTCTTAGAAAAGGTAGGTATTTCAAATAATTCAAAACTAAAGTGATCTGGATTCACGTTGATCACCTAGGTGTGGAGAGGAGATGGGAGAGAAATCCCCTATGTATTCCTTCTCCAGTTTGGTCTGAGTGTTTATTTGTTCTTTATTTTGCCTGTGTTAGGTGATGGTTTTTAGGTAAAATGGAGAGTGTGCATATGTATTACAATTGACTGAACGACTTCGGTGGACCAAAGGGTTTTTTTTTCTACTATCATTGTTCATATGCTATATATGTGTTGCATATGTGTTAGGCTTGTGATTTCTTGCATGAACATTCAATGGCAAAGCTGTAAGTTGGACGATTTGGTTAGGTAATGAGAAACAAATTGGTTATCAATAGCATCAAGTCTAAATACAATAATGTTAGGTAATATTAATCCTGCTTCTTAATCAGATATAAATTGTACCAATAATAATATTGAAGTGTGAAGCCTGAATTTGCAAATATATGGGAACGCAAGAGATTCTGGAAGTGTTTCAGTGAGTAACAGAAACACTATTGTCAAATAGTGCATGTCTTCAATACTCTGATTAATTTGCACTTTTGTTACCCAAGTGGAAAGTACTTAGATGCAGATTTTTATATGACAGGCAAGCTTGATTGTGTTAGCAATGAATTGCAAAGTTATGCAAGTTTAGTTTGCAACAGGACAGACTGGTGGCAGCATGCTCTTGTCACTGCCTTTTCTTCCTCAGTGTAGCTAGGGAGCTCTTATTAGTAAGTAACTAAGATAATGAGTAGCATGCTATCACCTCTCCATTTAATGGCCCCAGAGGGAAGATTTGTAAAGATGGTCATATTCCCTTCCATCATAACAGAAAAAAGTTTGTATGCAAATAGAGAAATTCTATACAAGTGAAGGCGTTTTTGCCAAGCTGCTCTCCACATTACTCTGATGCATTTTTTTTTAGTTGAGCCGCCCTGCAGAAATTCAACTGTTTAATCTAACAAGGTGGTCTCATTGCACAAAAGCCCTAATTAAAACATACTGAGAATCAGTTAGAACCTGTAAAAATCATTGCAGTAAAAATAATTTCATGGGACCAGTTTGTGCAGCATGGTAGGTATGGTGCTTTCAGTCTCAGAACTGTGGTTCATATCTGGTTAGCCCAATGAGATGAAAGTCTTTGTTGTCTGCTCACTAGCAAAGTGCCAAGTGAAACTGTTATATACAGTAAATATGTAAGATTGTGCTATTGATATGATTGGCTGATTTTACTTGTGGCTCTCTGAAAAATTCTCTCTACATGCAGCATGGTATGAAAGAAGATCCCAGAGTGTATTAGCTACAAGTTACTGACTTCTATTGGCCTAAGGAGCTCTATTGTCAAATTACACAATATGCAAGTACAATACATATCATTTTCCTCTCCTGAAAAAAATCAAAACAGAATTACCATGTTTCCAGCTGGATAACATAAGTGTGCTGCCATGGTTTGGCTGGCACCTGCCAGGTATAGTTTCTGCAGATTGACAGTCCTGAGCAGTACCTTCGATTTTGCTCTCTAGGGAAGATGACCAGATGTACATTATAGCTAATTCTCCCACTCTCACTGCACTAAATTGATGGCGTGTAATTCTTGGAGCACACAGCTTCTGAATTGAAGTCTGGCTTTGTAGAGATATTGCATGACTGTTTATATCATTATCCAGTTTGATACCTCCTGAGTTAATCACTAGAAGGAAGTTACACACACTGTATTTAATACTTCTAAACCTAAATTGGAATATCAGTGTGATGAAGAAGTTTCATGCATACCTGTTTCGACGTGATTTTGTTTTGTATGCTGATGATAAATATTTAACTTTCATAACATCTAAAACCTCTTGCAGCTTTGGTTATATTTAAAATCTTAATTGAAGGGTCAGTCACAAGGGGACATAGGTTCAAGATAAGGGGCAAGAGATTTAGGGGGATGTGAAGAAAAGCCTTTGTACCCAGAGGGTGGTGATGGTCTGGAAAGCGCTGTCTTGGAGGGTGGTAGAAGTGAGTGGCCTCGCATCTTTTAAGAAGTACCTGGATGAGCACTTGGCACATCATAACATTAAAGGCTATGGGAATAGTGCTGGTACATGTGATTAAGTGGGAAGTCAAGTGCTTCTCATGTGTCAGTGCAGATTTGATCGGTTGTAGGGCTTCTTATGCATTGTATGATTTTATGGAAATATAGACTTCATTAGTTTACCAATCTGACTTTAAAACCAACAAAATTAAATGCCTATCCATATTGTCATAGCTACCTGCATCAGATTCACTCGCTGGCAAAGATTTTCTCATCAAGAAGTAGTTTGTTGAGTTGATTTCACTTCCCGTGTTATCTTGTGTTACACATAAGATGGTGAATGGCTCACTGATGATAGAGATTTACCAGCTGAATAATGGCTATATGCTGAATGAAGATGGACATTTGCATCATGGATTGCATATTGGTATCACAAATTCATTGTCAACCTCAATGACTTATAAGACTTCAGATGGGGTGTTCCTGTTTTTATTCAAGACTCTCTAGATATTACAAAGTATAGAAAGAGCTCCTCTAGTTTAATTGCTACAATATGTTTACTCCCATTCACAGCCCCTTTAGAGCTTGTTTACATAACATGCAAGCACAACAGATATCAGAGATGACTCTGGATTGTCTCATTTCTGTTTCTAGCTATTCCTGTGCCTGCAGCACAAATGTACATCTTATTCAACATTAAATAGCACTGTAACATAGAATTAAATGGACACAATCTGGAAGCTACATTCTACTTAACAAATGTTCGTGTTCATTTTTCATATGAGCAGCAGTCCAATCCATGTGCCTACCCTATTTCCATTTCTCCCAATAGAACATCATCATACAGCACAGAAACAATTTATTCAGTGCATCGTTCCCGTATCAGTCATATCTAACTGACCCTCGTCTTTCCCCATGCCCTTACCGATTCTTGATTTTCAATCATTTATTCAATTCCTTTTTGAAAGTTGTTATTGAACCCTTCTTCAACATCCTTTTATTAGACTTAACAGCAATGCATTGTGTAAAAAAAACGGATCACCTCTGATTTTTTGATATTTATCTTAAATCTCTGATTCCTGTCCATGGAAATGGTTTCTCCCAATCTACTATATTGAAATATTGTATAACTTTAGATAGTTATCTATCATGAATGGTGTGGACAGTTAAACAACTAACAGGTGAAGTAGACTCCACAACTATCTGGATGCTCAATGATGGGGGAACTCAGGATATCAGTGCAAAAGAAAAGAAACATTCACAACAATCTTCAGTTAGAAGTGTAAAGTGCGTAATTTACCTTGGCATCCTCCCAGCATCATAAATGTCAGTCTTTAAACAATTCAATTCACTCCATGTGGTATCAAGAAACAACTGAAGGCACTGGATACATTAAAGGCTATGCACCCTGATAATTATCTGGCAATAGTCCTGAAGACTTGTACTTCAGAACATGCTGCACCCCTTGCTAAGCTGTTCTAATACAGCTACAACATTGGAATCTACCCAGCAAGGTATAAAATTGCCCAGGTATGTTCTGTCCAAAATTGCAACACAACCAAAACCAGCTAATTACTCCACACTTAATTGTCAGCAAAATGATGGAAACTGGCATTTACTCAGATATCATGTGGAATTTATACAGCAATAACTGCTTACTCATGCTGACCTCATAATAGCCTTGGAGAAAACATGGAAAAAGAGCTGAGCTCATGAGATGCAATGAAAATAACTGCTCTTGACATCAAGGCAGCATTTGATGGACTGCAGTATCAAGTGTCCTTGCAACACTGGTGTTAAAGAGAATCAGGGAGTAAACTCTCCAATGGTTGGAGTCACATCCAGCACAAAGATGGTTGTGGATTTTGGGGGAGGTCAATTATCCCAGCTCCAGGACATCACTGCAGGAGTTCCTCAGGATAGAGTCATAGGCGCAATCTGCCACTTCATCAATGATCTTGTCTCCATTATCAGGTCAGAAATAGGGATGTTCACTGATGATTGCATAACATTCAGAACAATTTGTGACTTCTCAGATACTAAAGCAATTTGTGTCCATATGAAGCACAAGCTGGTCAACATTCAGGCTTGGACTGTTAAGTGGCAAGTAATATTTGTAGCACGCAAGTGTCAGGCAATGACCATCTCCAACTCAGAGAGAATCTAACTAATCTCCCTTGACATTCAGTGGCATTACCATTGCTGAATCCCTTACTATCAATGTCCTGGGGGTCACCGTTGATCAGAAACTGAACTGGGCAAATCACATAAATACTATGGCTACAAGAGCAGGTCAGAGGCTGGCAATTCTGTGGAGAATAACTCACCTCCTGACTCCCCAAAGCCTATCCACTGTTTAACAGGCACAAGTTGGGAGTGTGATGGAACACTCCCCACTTGTCTAGATTAGTGCAACTCCAACAACACTCAATCCAGGATAAAGCAGTCTGCTTTATCCACAAACTTCAACATTCAACACAATGGCAACAGGGTGTATCATCGACAGGATCTACAAAACAATGGCACCTGTCCCTCCAATCCTTTGAATCTAAACCGCTGTTCCTTCATTGTCATTGGGTCAAAATGCTGGAACACCCTACCTAGCAGCACTGTGATAGTATCAACACTTGGATTACAGTGGTTCAAGTAGGAGGCTCACCACCATCTTCTCAAGGGCAATAAATGCTGGTAAAGTCAGTGATACCCACATCTGATGAATGAATAAATAGAAACAGCTTTGTGGAATCTCCTAATGCCCACTTTCTCTTGTCTCTCCGTTAAAACTAAATCTTTCATCCCAAATACTGTTTCAGTGAATTTACTTTGTACATTGTCCATGGTCTTAATTTCTATTTTAATCTCCCTTTTCTTCAACTCCCTAATTAACTTATTCTATAAGGGTCCAAATTTCCTTCAGTAAACTCTCATTCCAGCATCAGAAGTGTGCGGGAAGTGGGCTAAAAATCTCTTCCATGGAAAAGAAATTTCATCGTAAAGAAATGGTGATGAAATGGAAACAGCTTCAAGGAAATTCATGATCGTTATTTCAAAGAGTAATTTTGAATTTCACAGTCACTCAACCCTCTTTATTCACTCACATTTCAGGCAGAATCTTGAGAAAAAGTTAAAGGAATTTAATTCTGCATTTAACTGCACTATGGTTAATCTCCTAGTGGTAATGAGAACCCCAAAATGTCCCATTTTCCAACATTAATCTCAGCCACCTATGTGAATGCAATAGGCATAAAAAATCCTTATTCATTTGATAACAAACCAAGTTTGTAATTAGTTTAACTTGAAAATTAATTAAGTATAACAATTTTACTTTGTTGCAATTAATTTTAAATTAATGAAAAGAACATAATTTTGTCTTGTGGCACTTCTTCAAAAGTCCCCATCATTATGATGTAACCAGTTTTTAAAAAACGTTTTTAACTTTGTTTCTATTTGTTTTTTAAAGGGATTCTGTAGTGATTGGGAAATTGCTCCAATTGCTCTGCAGGAAGCATGAGCAGCATGGTGGCACAGTACTTAGAACTGCTAACTCACAGTGCCAGGGACCTGGGTTTAGATTCCCGGCTTGGGTCACTATCTGTGAGGAGTCTGCATGTTCTCTGCCTGTCTATGTGGGTTTCCTCCAGGTGCTCTGGTTCCCTCATTCACTCCAAGGCTGAAAGATGTGCTGGGTAGATACATTGGTGATACTAATTTCTCCCTTAGTGTACCTGAACCTATGCTGGAGTGTGGCATAGTACGGTATGGTGTTTTCACAATAACTTCACTACATTGTAAATATGAACCTACTTGTGACACTAATAAAGTAACTATACTAATGAGCACATACATGGATGCTAAGTGAGGACATGACCATACTGGACTGAAACATCCTTAATAGATAGCTATACTATTTGTACTCAGTATTAATGCTCAAGTGATAGCCATTTGAATGATAGAGTACCAAAGAGTAACAGATGACCATAGAATCAAATTTCAATTAAACAGTCCCCCAATGTTTCTGCTAGCTGCACTGGTTTTTGGTGCACTTTGCTCAAAATCATATAAACCAGCACAAATGTTTGCAGAATTTGAAGCATAATCACATCCAGAATAAACCAAGCTTTCGTGATACTTTAACTTAAAAAAAAATCAAACAAGAAGCTGGCCCCACCTTCAATGCCAATATGCCTGAATTATTGATGCTAATTTCTGCTAAAGGAACCTATTTATGAAATATCAAAGTTAAAACCTTTGCATTACTCTTTTAAAAAAATAGGTACTTAAAAATACTGTTGTACTCCAATATAACTAAGTTAAATTAAAAAAAAAATCAGTTACTCAAGTGGCAGTTGAGGCACTGTGATTAAAATGCTGATTTTTTTCAAAAAAAAAATTGCACCAAGATCTCACTTTTAAATATATCAAGATATAATTCTTCAATCAAAAAATATGGTCCGGATTATACAGATATTATGATCTGCCTTTGTTGCAGTTCTCCTGCAAAACTACAAGCAACCTCTCACATCTACACATGAACTGTTATATACAGAAATCCAGAAATTGTTGGTGATTCCTTGCTCCTCCATAAGGTGAATGTTGAAGTTCTGACAGATGTAAATCAATTAAAAATCATGCAATTGACACGAATGTTCACATTTTATGTTCTAGTCTCATTGTAAACATCCTTGAAAAAGTTAAACCTTGTTGAATGAAGTGTGACTGGGTTTCTGATTGCATACTATCATCTAGCTATTGGTGAGTAATCTCCTTGGTTTGAAGAATAAACTATTTGATTTTATTCTGTGATAATAATTCATAGATCTTTTTTTAAATTTGTTTATAATATTTCAGCTTTTACCTTAATGCTATGTATATGTCCCACACTTGCTTCCTATAAAATTATAAGTGAAGGATAAAAATTACATGTTTTTCCTGGTTTGCTGACTGTGAGAATACATCAATATAATTGGTGGCTTAGCATACTTGATGAGATCACTGTTGCTGGATGCCAGAGATCCCCCATAGCTGGTGCTAGAATGAAATTAACATTGGCCAAGATGAAGTCTACATTTCAGAGCTTGCTAGATTTTTCTGAGGAACTTTCTCCAAGTCAACGGCAACAACAATCTCTTCACCGCTGAATACAAAATTGTTGTATTCCAAAACATTGCCTGATTTCACTGGTACAGTATTGTGCAGACTTTATGTTGTGCAAGTAAGTTTCGGTATTTAAATGCGTATAAAGCAGAAATTCCACTGCAAAATTGAGCGAGCAGTTGACATTTATGCAATGTCATAACATGAAAAGATTCAAATATGCAGTGATACAATTAAAGACCATTTGGTTTAATTAATCTTTATTAATGTTCATTGAACCTTTATGTTATGGTTTAATGTACTCTTCTGTAAAGCAATTTTAATGATATTATCATGATATAATACTAAAACAAAGTTAAAGCACAGGCATAGAGAAAATTAATAAAATGAACTTTGTAATTACTTGGTAATGTTTTAAATGATGTAATTACATTACAGGACTGCATCAGGAAGAATTTCTGCAACATATGATCAAGGACCTTGTTACCATAGAAACTGTCCATTTATATTACAGGGTAGATCTGAAAGCTGTCAAATTCATGTTAAAGTAGGGCATACAAACAAATTTGCACATTAATAATTTCATTAAGGCATTGCCTGTGACAATGTAGTTGGTGGCCTGTACCTTCGTCTCTGTGCCAGAAGATTCTGAGTTCAAGTTCCCATGGGATTTGAATACAAAACTCAAGGCTGACACTCCTGTACAGTACTGAGAGAACACTGCACTGACTGTTACAGGAGGACGTCCTAAGCTAAAGCCCTATATGTTCAGTCAGGTAGACATAAAAAAAAATCCCATGGCATTATTCTGAAGAACAGCGAGGGAGCTATGTATGGTGTTCTGACCGATATTTATCTCTCAATGGACATTATTAAAATAGATTATGTGACTATGACCAGGTTGCTATTTGTGGGAGCTTACAAACTGTCACATTTTCTTTAATACAAAGATAAAAACACCTTCAAAGTCCTTCATTAGTTGTAAAGTGTTTTAGCATGTACTGTGGTCATAAAAGACTCGATATAAACACAAGTCATTCTTTCTTTTAAATGACTTTAAACCAAAGATACAGAGAGATCAATGAACACAAAATAGCTTCACTGACCTATATTGGCAGGCTGAGCCAATCAGTTATGATGGCCTCCTCTGCCTAAAAGGCAAGCTTTAAGATCCTGTCGGGTCTTGACATGGCAGATGTGGGGAGGATGTTTGAATCTAGGATTAGGAGTCACTGTTTAAAATTAAGGGGTGGCTTACTTCAGACAGAGATAAGGAGAATGTTTTTTCTCTGAGAGTTGTGAATCTCTAAAACACTTTTACTGAAAAGGTGCTGGAAGCAGAGTCTTTGAATATTTTTAAGGCAGAGGTAGGTAGATTCTTGATAAGCAAAGGGGGAGGGGGCAGTGTGAGGAGAAACGTTATTGGGGGTAGGCAGGAATGTGGGTTTGAAGTTACAATCAGATCATGATCTTGCTGAATGGCGAAGCAGGTATGAGGGGGTGTGTGACCTACTCCCGCTCCTAATTCATATATTTGTAAACTTTCATTTCGATGTTAATTTTCACAAAATGTAAATGTCAGTGAACAGATGATGAAGCCAAGAAGAAAGTAGTAATCCTCTGTTATGTATGCGATCCAAGTCTTTCTCATAACTAAAATAATAATAATAATGATGCCAAGAAAATCTGTGTTCCAGATCATAAATTCCTTATCAAGTGCCAATTTGAAAAAAAAAACATTGTTAGGATGCAAGTGTCACCTGCAAATGTCAACAACAATGTTGGGATTTGTTGCTCATTTGTTGACTTGGAGGGGAACTTGGTGATGTTGCTATGCATCTGCTGTCCTTATCTTTCTAAATGACAGAGGTCACAGATTTATGAAGGAGTCTTGGCAAGACAGCTGAGCTTGAACTGATCGGTTGATTCTGCGATAGTTCAGCTATGTCAAGCAAATGCTGCCTCAACTGTCGAGTACTCACCTAAGTCATATGTTCTGGCTTCATCAGGTTGGTATCTCATTTTGCCTAGTGCATACTCTCCCACAACTTTATTGAATCAGGATTGGTCCTTAGGTTTAACAGTAGACCATAAGGCCATAAGATAAAGGAGTAGAAATAGGTTATTTGGCCCATAAGGACTGCTCTGCCATTCAATCATGGCTGATATGATTCTCGTCACCATTCTCCTGCCTTCTCCCTGTAATCCTTGGTCCCCTTATTGATCAAGAACATATCTGTAAGAACACAGTAATGGTTGAATGAGGGATATGCTCAGAAACAAGATGTCAGGGGAGGAGATGGCCTAGTGGTATTATTGCTAGACTATTAATCCAAAAACTCAGTTAATGTTCTAGGGACCTTATTTCAAACCCTACCAGGGCATATGATGGAATCTAATAAAAAATGTTCTGGAATTAAGAATCTACTGATGGCTATGATCATCAATTGTTGATGAAACCCATCTGGTTCACTCTAGGGAAGGAGATCTTTTCAGGTCTGGCCTATATGTGACTCCACAGCCACAGTAATGTGGTTGACTTACAACTGCTCTCTGAAATGGCCTAGCAAGTCATTCAGTTCTCAGGCAATTAGGGATGGCAATAGATACTGACTCAGCCAGCAACACCCATCCTTTACAAATGAATACAAAAAAAGGAAAACTACATTCAGGACGTATTTCAGAATGTGTGCGTGGGACAAAGAAAAAAGACTTGCATTTATATTGTGCATTTCGTGATCACTGGTGCTGAAAGTGATTTACAGTCAATTAAGTTATTTTTTTAAATGGTGTCAGTGTTTTAGTGTAGGAAACATGCAGCTAATGTGTGTGCAGCACATTTCCACAAACAGTGTTGTGCTCATGACTAGATAAATATTGGCAAGTACATTGGCGGTAATTTCCTTGGTCTTCTTGAAATAGTGTCATGGAACCTTTTATGTCCACCTGAGAGGATAGACAGGGCCTCAACTTAACAATTCATCTGAAAGGGCCTCAGTTTATTATCTCGCCTGACAGTGCTGTGCTCCCTCAGTACTGCACTGGAATGTGAGCCCAGTTTTTTGGTTTTGCATGCTCAAGTCCTGGAGTAGGTCTTGAACCCAGATCTTTGTAACCTAAAGGTATTACACACTGAACGACAGTTCACAGTACAAGACATGGCATGAGAGTGTGATACAAAGGAGAAGGGTGAGAGTAGTGACAGAGGATCCACATTTTCTCCACAACTCCAATCTTAAATACAGCTTATAGTTGATAATGTCTCCTTTACCTGCCACATCACAAAGGGACAAGACAAAAAAAGCGGTCAAAGCAAACAGAGATGAGGCACAGCAAGAAGGCAACAAAGGCACAAATGCAGAAATGGAAAGTCAAGGGAAGGAATCAAGTCAGTAAGAGTGACACCATATTCTCTAGCTACTGCATGCAGCAACCTGGAAGATTGACTAGTACTATATAATTATTCACTGTAAAACTATAGGAGATATAGCCATTCAAGGAATTATTACTTGATATAGAAAACTTTACTTCTCCAGGCATGTCTTAAAGCACCTACTGACTTCAGATTGAAACACCGATTGAACCCATAAAAGCTGAATTTTTTGTCAGTGCATTGCCAAAACATACAATTTAGAATCAACTCCAATTTTCCAAATGAGTAGTCTATTGATTAATAGAGTAACATGCTTTCCTGATTCCAATAGCATCCAGTTTGTATGGGTGGATAACAGTTTGAAAACATGAACCCATGCACAATTAAGTAATGTGATTCGCAAGTGTGAAGTATGTTTTAATCTCCCGATTATAGTTGTATCAGAGTTACACAAAATATAAGCATCCAGGTGTATCAAACAATTTTCACGATCAATTATATCAATTATCTGATACAACACAATCAGGACAAACACCAAAGAAGTACCACAAAGTCAAAATTTATCCAAGTGAGGCCAAATGGCACATTCATTGGGTTACAATGCTTTGCTTCTTGGATTTATCTTTGAACAGAACATCAGAGAAATGTTATGGGCACGATGTTTGATCAAACAGAGCAAGACAGATATATAAGGAAGGGTAAATTGGATAAATTGCACTCATGATGAGGACTTCCCCTCTGGCAGCTCACATCAGGAATTCAGATAAGTGTTCCCCATCATTTCCTTCCCATTAACTTTAAGATGAATTGGTGGAAAGTCATGTTGATCATGCACCTGAGTTCCTAATATAAGCTTCAGAGAGTGAAGCTTTGGAATCAGCCCTACAGTGTTTCAGTTATTTTTAGGAAAATGAAAAACGTTAAACAAAATTATATTTTTAAGACAAAATCAGAAAGAGTGACATACTAAAGGAATAAGGCTCGATAGGTTTGCGTTTGAATTTTGCTCTGCCTGATGGATGAAATCTTTCTGTCCCTGAAGATTAGACAAATGCTGAATAAAATCAATTTGGGGAGTCTTAACTCGACTCCTGCTGGGCTTGAGTTTGCATTACAAAAAGTCTTATTCAATGTCAAAGCTTGCTCAGAAAGCTCAGACCGAATGGTATAAGAAATCAAATCCTTCACATAATGCAATAGGGGGTATTCTTCAGAGCCTGGGAGTTATTGTACAATGCTGGGTAGAAATAAGGCATTAATCCACATTCAATCCTATATATTTGACATGATGTTGTGTGCTTTGCTTTTCTCTGTTTCATTTCCCTTTCCTACTATAATGATATATAAGTTTGAGTCTTCAAAGATCATTGACATTTAAGAGCATAGAAGCAATTCCACCCATCATTTCTGGGTTGATGCCAACTCTTCCACTGGAGCAATCATTTCTGCTGAAATTTATCTGCCCTTTCACTCTTAGCATAGAGTCCTAAAATTTTAAGCAAAAGATTACTCACCCAATGTTATCTGTGCCAGCTCTTTGGAAGAGATTTACATTTAGTTCTTGCCCTTTCCTATTTCATTCCTTTTTTGTCATTTTGAAATATTTATGCCCCTTTCTTAAAAAGTGGTTCTGGATTCTGCTTCAGGCACTGTTTCCAGTTGGATGTTCCATGTCCCTACAACTTCCTGCATAAAAGAAAATTATAGATAATCTCTTCCTTCACTCTTTAGGTGATGATTTTAAATTTATATCCCCTGGTACTTACTGTCTTAGTCTTTCTTTGAAGCTTATCCAATTGTCCTTTAAACATGGTTGTAGTCTTTGCCTCAGTTGCCAATTGTAGGAAAAATATATTTTAACTTCCCTTTTATTCAAGTGATAATTCGCAGTACATGTCCCTTACTGCCAGATTGCTAATCGGGGAAGCAGTCTTTCATTGTTTATTCTCTCAAACCCTGCCATCTTCCTGTAAACCTTAATTAGATTTTCTCTTAACCTTTAATGTTTTGGAGCCAAAAAAAACCTCAATTTTCAATCATAACCATTACCTTTCATTCCTTATATTACTCAGTGAATCTTTGTTGTACTCGTAGACATATTAGTCTTCTGACAGTTGGATGCTCAGAACTTCATGCAACAATCCAACTGTGATCTAACTAATGTTGTATTGAAATGTCATGCCCCCAAGTGCAAAACCAATTGTCATTTTCTGTTCACACTTTCACCTTTAAAGGTCCATGCATCTGCACTTCCTTAGATCTGTGTCTCTGTACTTCAGAAGCCTCAGCATTTAAAGTATACTTCCTTTCACAGTTCAACACTGCAGCACATTCCTTGTATTGAAATGCATTTGCCACCTAGCTGACCAATCCATTAACCAGTTTGTCTTCTTGAAATCCCTTCTATAATTCCTCAAAGATCACCCAAGTTTTCCAATTTCACCAAATTGTGGTATTCTTCTCTTGTGGCTTTGCTCAAAACATTTATGCATCTGGAAAAGAGGATCCAGCACATGTTACTGGAGCTCATCATTATCCACATCCCATCAATTTGAAATACAATAGCCTAGCACTTGGGATGTCGGACCTCGAGATGCACTGGACCCTTTGGAAGTCCCTCTGCATTGACAACACGGGAATTGCTCAGGAAGTTTGGAATTCCGATCGGCAACTGTCATCCAGCTGGAACTTTTGCAACTCTGAAGTAGAATTGGAGACTCACTCTGGTTCTGACCCACTTGCCAGAATCATTCCCTGAGAACGATTAGAAGAATTAAAACCAGTTCTAACTCATGGGTATTTATGAATATCTATGCTACTGAGCCTCTAACTCCCCATTCAGCTAAGACTCCCCCCCACCACTATCCCCTCAAATCATCCGATCAACCAATATCAACCCAATCCCCTCGACGCAAATAACATCTCGACTACACTCCATGACCACCAACCCTAACCTACCTTCCAATTCACTCATTTACCTGTCACCTTACCCTCTCACTCCATCCAACTGCCATCTTACCTCTCACTCCCTTGCCATGCTAACCCCTCACCAAATTAACTGCCACCCTACTTCCTCAACTCTGTTAACTTTCCACCCTATCCTCTCGTCTACCTCAGCCATCTACCTTCTCACTCAATTAACTGCAAGCTTATCCTTTCATCCATCAACATATCCCCTCACCCACTTACCTTACACATATAGCTTCTCTCAACATCTGTTCGAAATAGCTTTGGGACCTTCAAACTTACTGGAACACACAGCTGGTGCTGTAAGAAGGGGGCATGGCTTGACTTCTCCTGATGATTCTGCCCTGTGAGCAAAGGGCCTTCAGGTAAGTCCTTCATTTTTGAAAAGAACTGGTTTGAAAATCTGGATGTGAATGTGAAGCTCTGGTGCAAGGTAAATGGATGGGAGCAGACTGGCAATCCAATGGTGATTGCAACTTCTTGAATGACTCGGTCCATTATTTAAAAACAAGAAACAAAGAAAACAGAAAAGTACAGCACAGGAAAAAGCCCTTCAGCTCTTCAAGGCAGTGCTGATTAGAATGCCCTAACTAAACTAAATAAAAACCTTCTGCCCTTACTTGGTCTATATTCTTCTATTCCTTCCCTATTCATGTACCCATACAGATGCTTCTTAAATGTTACTAATGTGGCAGCTTCCATTACCTCCCCTGGCAGCACATTGCAGGCACCCATCATTCTCCATGAAAAGCCTCCCCCATGCATCTTCCTTAAAATTCTCCCCTCTGATCTTGAACCCTTTCTGGAATGAGCTGCCAGAAGCAATCGTAAAGGCGGGTAGAATTTTGTCTTTTAGAAAGGTTTTAGACAATTACATGGGTAAGAAAGGTATAGAGGGATATGGGCCAAATGTGGGCAATTGGGACTAGCTTAGTGGTTAAAAACTGGGTGGCATGGACAAGTTGGGCCAAAGGGCCTGTTTCCATGCTATAGACTTCTATGACTCTATGACTCTGACACTTTCGCCTTGGGAAAAATGCCTCTGATTATCCATCCTATTTATGCTTCTCATAATTTTGCAGATCTTCATCAGGTCTTCCCTCAGCCTTTGTCTTTCCAATGAAAACAATCCTAGTTTATTCAACTTCTCCTCATAGCCAACACCCTTGAGACCAGGCAACATCCTGATGAAACTTCTTTACATTTTGTCCGCATCCTTCTGGTAGTGTGGTGACCAGAACTGCACACAATACTCCAAATGCACCTAACCAAGGTTTTATATAGTTGCAGTAATGATTTCCCAATTTTTGTTCTCAATGTTTCTGCTGATGAGGGCAAGAATGCCATATGCCTTTTTAATCATCTTGGACACCTATGTTGCCACTTTTAGGGAACTGTGGAATTGTATGCATAGATCGCTTTGCATGTTAAAGTTCTGAAGAGCTTTGTCATTTACAGTATCACTCAGACCTAAATTTGTTCCTCCAAAATGCATCACCTCGCATTTGTCTGGATAAAATTCTATATTATCACCAGAACACTGCATTTGCCTGACAAAGACGAAAGTCGAAAGCTCGCAGATTTACTATCAAATAAATTGGTTGGATTTAAAATTGGTGTTGTAGACTGTTACTTAAATTCTATCTGCCATTTCTGTGCCCAAGTCTCCAATCTACCTATATCCTGTTGTGTTCTCTGACAATCCTCAGCACTATCAGCAACTTCACCAATCTTACTAATCCGGCCTCCCACATTTTCCTCCAGATCATTTTTACATAAAACAAATAACAGATGCCCTAGCAGTGATCCCTGCAGAACACCACTAGCTACAGATCTCAATTCCGAAAAAACCCTTCTGCCACTACTCTGTCTGCTATAGCCAAGTTAGTTCTGTATCCGTCTGGCCAGCCCACCCCAAATTACATGTGATTTTGTACCAATCTGCAATGTGGGACCTTGTTAAATGCCTTACTAAAGTCCATATAAACTATATCCACAGCCTTTTCCTCATCAAATATCTTTGTCACTTCTTCAAAAAATTCAAATTAAGTTGGTGAGACATGACCTTCCCCATACAAAACCATGCTGCTTGTCACTAACTAGTCCATTTTTTTTCAAATTTACATGTATCCTGTCCCTCAGTACCTTCTCCAAAATCTTTCCCACCACTGACATCGGGCTCACTGGCTTATAATTTCCTAGATTATCCTTGCTATCTTTCTTAATCATGGAGCAACATTGGCTATTCCCCAGTACTCTGGAACATTGCCTGTGGTCAAACAGGATGTAAAGATATCTGTTAAGGCCCATCTATTTCTTCCCTTGCCTCCTACAATAACCTGGGATAGATTCCACCCATCCCCAGGGGATTTGTCTACCTTAATGCAATTTAAGATACTCAACACTTCCTCCTTCAATATATTCTCTAGAGCATTTACACATCTATCCCTGCCCTAAATGTCTGTCATGTCCTTCTCCTTGGTGAATACTAATATAAAACATCATTAGTGATCTCACCCACTTTCTGTGGCTCCACACATAATTTCCCTCCATTGCTCTTGAATTGGCCTACTCTTTCTCTAGCTCCTAACATAAGCATAAAAAGCCTTCGGCTTCTCCTTGACCCTATTTGGTAAAGATATTTCATGGTCCGTTTTAGCTCCCTTACTCCCACCTTTTAGCTTCTTCCTACTTTGGCTATATTCCTTAAGGGCCTTGTCAGTTTTAGTTGTCTAGATCTATTATATGCTTCCTTTTTCCATTTGACTAAGCTTACAATTTCCCTTGTCATCCATGGTTCCTAAATCCTGCCATTTTTTCTTCATTTTTGCAGGGATATGTCTGTCCTGCACTTCAATCAGCTGGCCTTTAAAGCCATTCATTTGCTAAATGTGGATTTGCCTCAAATAGCTGCTCCCATCCACATTCCCAAAGTTCCTGTCTAATTTGGATGTAATTGACCCTTGCCCAATTCAGCACCCTCACCCAAGGGCCACTTTTGTCCTTATTCATGAATTCCTGAAATCTTATGGAAATATGGTTGCTAAGCCCAAAAAGCTCCCCCATGGCAACATTGATCACATGGCCTGGCTCATTCCAATATCAAGTCTAGTATGGTCCCTCTGCTGGTTGGATTGTCAACATACTGTATCAAAAAACCCTCCTGGATATATCTAACAAATTGTTCTTTATCTGAGCCCTTGACTGTAATGGAATCCCAGTCAATATGGGGGAAGTTTAAGTTACCAACCATAACTACTATGACTTTTTCACACCTTTCCAGTATTTGACTACACAATTATTCCTTTTTCTCCTGCAGGCTGTTGGGAGGTCTACAGTACACTCTCAACATTGTGATTTCATCCTTCCTACTCCTGAGCTCCACCCATAATGATTCAATACAAGATTCCTCCAATCTACCCTCCCTCAGCACAGCTATGGTGTGCTCCCTATCAGCGTGCAACTCCCCTTCTTCTGTTTTCTCTTCTGTTCCCATCTAAAACAACAATATTCTGGAATGTAAAGTTGCCAGTCCTGTTCCCCCCATACCACCTCCCCCCCCGCAGCTTACTCTTTGCTTTCAGCCTTTTCATTAGCTGATCTTTTCTTTAGTGCAATATGCTTAACTCACTTAACAATTTTCATGCATTAGAGCACTGTTATTGTCCTTGTATAGACTGATACATTTCCCAGCAATTAATAGAAATAAACCAAGGGACGAAGTTTCCTGTTTTAAGACTTTTAGTATAACAAGCAAACTATCTTCCACATAGATTAAACATTACTAACAGACAACTAACATATCAAACTAAATTAAAAGTGCTTTTGCCATAACTAACTAATGCAATAATGCTATAAGGTATATAACTCTTTTCACTGAGCACCTTACACCTACCACTTACAAGATTGAGTTCCAAGTTGCTCCAGCTTTGCAGCAGACTTTCTTCTCCCTGTCTTAACAGGCTGAATCATCCACTGTCCTCCAAAAATACTCCAGAGTATTCCAGCGCTTGCACCAGCATGACTCACCTTTCTTCTCTTCCTTAGACCTCTAAAGGTCTGGTCTGTTTGGTTGTCTTCTTTTCAGAAACAGAACTAGTTATGGCCAAAATCTGTGGAAAATAGTCTTTTCCTGCTCCTCACAGCATTTGATGCACAATCTCTCTAATGCCAAAAAGCTGCTGAACTGTCAAGGTGTGAAAAGTGTCACCAGATTTTCATGAAGTTTTGGGTTAGATTTCATGCCCCTGACAACCAGATCACATGGGCCTATCTCCAGGCAGAAATTTCATATGATCAGCAGAATATTCCGTTTCACTTTAAGTCGAAGGAAACATTTGAAACAGAACCAAATTGTAAATTCCTGCATTTGTAAAACAGTAATTTTTCTCTAACCTTTCTACTACTTCAGTGAGTCTATCTTTCCCTGGCCCCACAAAGATGCACAAGAGATGCTTAATGATTATTTTGTGAATAATTTCTTTTGCTGGTTGGGAAACTGAAGGCACATAATCATTGAATGCAGCATGTGAGCTGAATGCGTTTGGGGCTCTGCATCAATGACCATGATAGGTGTAGTGATGTATGCTTGTCTCTGGTTTCAGGCAATAACACCAGTCATCCATTTGTAGACTCACATGAAAATCTCACTGATTGGGAATTGTGCAACTAAGGGACACATGACGTCTTAAAAAAACAATTTTCTCTTGCAAATGGGGCAGGCAGCAGTTGCAAATTGCTTGTGTGTTATCAGAAATCATGTGTTACACTCATCTCTGTTGTAAAGTTTCATGTAGGGCTATATTACTTCATTATGTTTGCAACCTTACCCTTCCTTGGAAGGGAAATTTATCACTTACAGTTGACACAGGGCCAGCTTTGATTTAACATCAGTTTAAACATTTTGAATCAATAAGGTATTTGCAGAAAAATATCGAAGAGCAAATATTATAGAATAGGAAACATGTACATTGTAGAAATACACTTCTTTTGGTTAAAAGAATCAAGAAGGGATTTTATCTAACTTTACATGCTCAAATCACCTTGAATTCCCTCACCATGCAATATTATAATCACTTAGTCCATTTTGCAGTTCATAAATAATACTCCTGTTAAAATTCCAGAATATGGTTGTACGTACTGTAACAACATGTCATTTATATCTAAATCTATTCATTATGCAATGAATATTTTCATTTTTAACAAATCTCTAACAATTGTCATTTGGATAATACTGAAGTCACTCCAGTTTCCAACAAATGTAGAAGAGATTTGTGAATATATAAAAGAAGTCTTCTGTCAAATTAAGGCAATTTAAATCAAGCTAGAGGTTGTCAGTAATCATCTGGTAGATATATAATATGGATATTTTGGCTATTCAAATTACAATGATATTAATCATTCACTGAATTTTAATAATAAAGAATACAAATCCATATTAGTGGATGGGCTATGATAATGCAGTTCTATGGATTGGCTGCGATCTGTGTCTGGCATTGTCAGTAAATTGGTTCAGAGACGCAACTTCTTATTTTGACTTCACAGTCTTATCTAGATCATTGCTGGGACTGAAACTTGGCAGCTATTCGCTTTCTGATAGAGGATACTGGAGGAAAAGGCAGAAAATGTATCATCTGGCTTCATTTGCACACTTTCCACTGATTAGTTATTAGGTGCCTTGAACAGAGGAAAAGGGGAGAAAATTCATTTTATCCTAAAAGCACTCAAGACTGAACATCTACCTTTGAACCAACAGTTAATTCAACTAACATATATTACATTTAATATAACTTGCTTAATTAATCTTGTATACACCTAGCCCAGTTTAGCTGACCAGAGGATTATTTTAGCTACAGCAAATTAAAATAAAAAGAAATGAACTCTAGATGGGTGAGAGTGCAATATAATTCAGTTTTTATTTAATTTTATTACACTGCTCCTTTGAAAGTAAATGAGACTTGCATTCATATGTAGTAACTCATCACATGTCCCAAAATATCTCAAAGCACTTCATATGAAAGAGAAGTGCAAAATTAGAGAGAGTGAAAATAACCGATTGAAGGGGTTAGTCTGACCTACGGCTGAAACAAATCACTAGTCAAGCTATCAACATGGGGAAAATCTTTATCTTTTGAAGCTCTAATAATTTAACTGAGATGTCCTACAGATGAGACATTAAATTGAAATCCTGTCAGTTAGCTCTATTGGTTCATAATATGTCAAAGAGCCATTGACCAGACCTAAACTTGAATATGAGGAAATTAGAGAAAGACTTGAAGAGGGCATGATGGTGGAATGTCCGTAACTTAGCAAATATAATTTATCACAGAGATGTGCAAAGATTTTTATAGAAAGGGTGTACAGGAATTGAGAGGCCTGGGAATGTATATATACATTTTGAAGATGAAAGGACAGTCTGGCTTTTATCTGTAACTTTATATGTTGAACACACAAAATCTTCATTTGGTGCTTATTCGTTATTTTTTTCTTGTTTTTAATGGAAGGGATAATTTGAGAAATGTTTTTGTTTAGGATAAGCTGCGGAAAAAATGTTTCACAGACAACATGTGTTGGTAAGGGTTAGGGGGGAATGATTTTCAATTTAATACTTAAGTCATATACAAAGAATGAGTATAGCACAAAAAGCTATTATGTTCAAACTGGCCCTCTGCAAGAATAGTCCAGCTAGTCCACACCACCACCTTTTCCTAGCAGTCCTGCAATTCTTTCCCTTCAAACATTTATCTAATAGCTTTTTGAAAGCCAGAGTTAAATCTGCCTTCACCAGATTCTCAGGGAGTGTATTCCAGATTATAATAACTTATTACCTTAAAAAAATCCTCATGTTGCTTTGGTCCCTTTACCAATTATCATAAGCCTGCTTCTACTGGATCTCAACTTTCTCAGACTGTCCTTTCATCTTCAAAATGCCCTACTGTAAAACACCAGGCAAAACGATGAGCTGGATTTGTCAAAGGAAGAATTTTTAATGAAAGGGATCACCAAATGGGTTACAACAGGACATGGATTTTTGAGGTCGCAACAACCACAGGAATGAAGAGAACACTTGGGAAAACTCTTCTTCTATCTTTCACTCTTAACTCAAGTCCCATTAAGGGATCTGAAGTGAAGCAATCCTTCCCAAATTCAGGTGGAAAAGGACACACTCTCTCCAACCTAGCCAACAAGGAAGGAAGTGACTGAGGAAACTAGTGGTAGACGTGTGATTCTCTAATCAAGAAACAGTGCAGCAGGGGAATCGCAGAGCTCAGGGAGTGGTATGACATTTTCAAGTGCCAAGCTCCACAATCTGAGAATGTCAACATTCTTTTGCACAGCATTCTTTAGGACCACCTCATAGTCACCTCTGACAAATGCTGTCTTTTCTTCCTCTCCACATTAGACATGAAGACAACTCATACCTCTTCCTTCTTGCTGTGCAATCGAGGAGAGCACACAGTTTTAGAGACTGGCAGTGAACTGGATATGCAGGCATTCCCTCTAGTGAAAGGCACACTATCAGCCACTGACAGTATGTGCCAGCTGATCCACTGGGAAGCTGGTCTCATTCTAGACGGCTGCCAATGTCAGCAGTAACCTGCCGAGAGAACCTGAGGCATCAGGGATCAGCTAGCTCAAGATAGTTGATCTCCTATCTCCATACTCTGAGGCAACATTCAGTCCGTGTCATCGTCAGAGAAAATGGTGACACAGGCGGAAAATACGGAATCACGATTGAATTTCCCAATATTTCATGAGCCTTGCTGGTGACTTCACAAGGTTCACACTCACAAAGGGAGAGAACTTCATTTTAATATTCATGTATACATTTCAATGTAATTACCCAGCACCCCTGCCACAAGGCCCGTCACCAAATATTTACAGTAGCTACTTGAAGATGTGAAATCAGTCACACTTCGAAGATGGCATCTTGGTTTCTGTAAAGCTGGCTCTATCAGGCCTCGCCTCACCAAAAACCAAAATCCTGCCCATTCATTTGTTTTTCTCTCCGAGTGTCTTAAAATCTGGATCAAAAACTGGACCGTGCAACTGAAGAGCTACACATGTTTTCAGTCAAAGCATGACATTTTGAAAAAATATGAGAAAGTTCTGCAGCTGTGTCAGGATCCATGGACCCAGTTGTTTTGCCCTGTGAAATAGCATGTGACTCAGCAGAAGGCTTATTGTTGGTGCTATGGTGTTGCTGCTGCTGTTGCAGTTGGTGTCCCTTCTTCTTGCATCAGAGGTGGGAAGGCTGGCAGCAGCAAAGTGGAGCTAACAGTTAATCTGGGTCTGCACAGTGGTTAGCACTATTGCTAAGGAACTGGGTTCGATTCCGGCCTTGTTCACAGTCTGTATGGAGTTTGCATGTTCTCCCCTTTTCTGCCTGGATTTCCTCCAGGTGCCCTGGTTTCCTCACACAATCGGAAAGACATACTGATTAGGTGCATTGGCCATGCTAATCCTCCCTTGGTATACTTGAACAGGCACTGGAGTGTGGTGGCTAGGGGATTTTCATAGTAATTGAATTGCAGATGTTAATGTAAGCCTACTTGTGACACTAATAAATAAACTTAAAACCTTATTTGAGAAAAATAACTACAGATATCATCTGCAACAAATTCCCATATTCACACACATTCTTTGTCACACTCAGTTATTGTCTCCACTCTACATAGAAGATCCACTTTCTTGAACTGCTGAAGGTATAGGTAGACTCTCAATGCTGTTAGGAAGGGAGTTTTAGAAGATTTGACTCAGCAACAATATACTCCTATGTCAGAATGGTATATGCCTTGGAGGCGAACTGGCTTCCATGACACTATGATTGGAACTCTACCACCTCACCCGCCCAGAATTAGAACAGGTGAGGGTCCAACAACAGAAATTTCCATTTACCTTGAGCAGGAATTTCTGGCCTCGCCTAAACGAGGCTGTAAAATCCTGCCCTGTATTTCAGCAGGCATTAATGTTTTCAGAACTGGGGTGGGGAAAAAATATCTGCTTAATTTTTCACCTTTGGTGTACATTTGTGTTGGTGGGAGCAAATCAGTAACAATTGATTGGGGGAAAGAGATAAGTATCAGCATATATTATGTGAGAGACTAAAGAGTGATTGAATTCTTAGGTTAAAGGCAGAAAGGAGAGCCATTCATTAGTTTGAACTAATTGCTTATTTTGGAGGAGGAGGAGAGAATGGAAGGAGATGAGTGCCTTAAATAAGGAATAATGTGATTGTTAATTTTTGAGAATGCAATTGTTTGATTGATCTGCTGCAAATCAAAATATACCACTTTTACAATATTAAGTTTAGAAAAGTAACTGTGATGTAAAAGTGCTCAATAGCCAGAACACACTAATTTAAACATAAAAAAAACCCCAAATTTTCCAGGTTTGCAGAGGGTTTGCAGAGTGGTCCCAAGTGATAGTGATGTTTGGAGGGAGGTTACTGCTGAGCAAACATAATTTTATTATACAACCTTAATAATAAAAACTGAGTTACTATTTTAGTATGAACTGTGAACTGAGAAATAAGATGAATAATTCCTTCTTCCTTGTCCAAATGTGATTCATTTATTGAGCATTTACTTCATACCATAAAATAATACCAATATGTTTATCTCCCTGTGAAGCTGAAGAAAGGAATTGGTCCAGAACCTTGCCCAGTAACCACGGTACACTTCTTCCCTGAGCTATTGCAGGCAGCAACCTGAGAAAAAAAGCTTTTAGGTTTGAGATGAGGGCATTCCTGCTATGATTTTTAATTAGTTTCAATTTGCATAGCTACTCCCAGCTGAGCCTTGATCAGAATTACCAACCTTTAGCTGTAATATTTTTTAAATTTCTACTTCTGAACTTTTAAAATTAAATGCTGAAAATAACACTGTCCCCAACTAGTTTCTCTTGAACATGGCAGGTACACTGAGGTAATATGTTTTTTTCAAGCATGGCAATATCTATTTGGAAGTTATTACTTTCAGCTGAAATGCAAGCACTACTCATTGGAGCATTAAGCCCATCAGTGTTCCATGAGAATACCTTCCTCAGAATGCCTATCATCATTTCAAAATGTGGCTATGAGAAACATGTCCTATGAAAGTTCAATTGCACAGTTACTAGACAATCTCAGGAGCCCTCCCCCATTACCTCTCTCAGCAAGATTTAAACGTATATAAGTAAATGTTGTTAGCACATTTAGAATTCAGCTTCACCCAAGCCAAGTTTCAGTATAAATTTCCTTCCAATGTTTCTTGTTGTGATGCAATTCCCATACTGTTTAGCAACAAAACACAAACAGATACAAAAATCACTGACCCCCAACAGCTTTGTAGGAATGAAAACTTAACAGCCTAGAAATTATTGTTGTAATAGCTTTGTGACAAAGTTGAGTGCTTTCCTGTGGATTCTATTTTAACAGTGACATTGACCTGGGTAAGATGAAAGGGACTGATGACCCTGTTAGCACATGAGATAGAGGAATGTTAACTGAGGAATGCACACATGCTAACTATTACTGCAATTTTTAAGTTATGATGCTGTAAAGATGGAGCAGTGTTTTGGAACTTCACAACACAAACAAAATCCACCATCACCTTCACAAGGAAAAATAGAGATGGATGATTGTCATGGGTTTCTAGGTCCAAAGAAATAAAAATACCTTTTTTTTAAATAGTTTTGTCTTTTGCCATTCCCAATTAACTTCATTTTAGCTATTTTAACCCTACTAGAATTAAATCCAACTGAATGCTAAACTTGTTTTGATTCATTTGAGCGGTGCAGTGGCACAGTGATTTGCATTGCTGCCTCACAGCGCCAGTGACCCAGGTTCGATTCCAGCCTTGGGTGGGTCCAGGTGGGGCTTACACATTCTCCCTGTCCCTGGATGGGTTTCTTCTGGTTGCTCCGGTTTCCTCCTACAGTCCAAAGGTGTGTAGATTAGGTGGATCAGCCATGCTAAATTGCTCCTTAATGTAGGTTAGGGGAATTAGCAGGGTAAGTATAGGAAGAGGCCCTGCAAAGGGTGGTGGGGGGATGGTGGTGGTGGGGGAATGCTCTGTCAGAGAATTGGTGCACTGTAGGGACCCTATGAATATGCTACCGGTGTTCCTGGTCACACAAATTGGACACTCCCAGGCTGTGGTTTGCCATTATTTCATTTTCTACTTGAAACGCTTTTGGGCCAGATTTTGTGGTCAGCAGTGAACAAATAACATTAGCCATCATTTCACTTGCCAGCAAGTAATGTATTACATTAACATATTCAGTAAATTTATGGACCCAAATTAGTTGGCATAAAACTGGTTGCTAAAATATCGACGGCACATAAATGAGTGAGACAGTCATCTCAATTTCATTAATATGTTGAATCTAGTTGATAAAAAGTACTGACATCAGAAAATACTAAATGTTTTGAATTGAACACAATAAAAATTTTGCTATGAGTGAGCGTGTGTGACCATGAGTAAATTCAATGTCAGGGTATTTGATCGGGGTTCTTGAACAGAACTAAACTCCATGCATTACAAAAGGACACAGCATTTTGCTTGCATAGACTAATATATGGATCAATAAGAGTTACAAGGCCTGCCTGAGGTCAGCAAGGGTGTCAAGTTCATTATGGTCTACATTCCAGTTCAGAATGCCACACTGAGAATTTAAGATGACACATTTTAGAAATCATTGACTTGTGATCTAATACAATGTGATAAAAAAGTAGGAAACAAGTAATGTGCAACTTAGCCTTGAATCCTGTAAGCTGAAAAATGACAGTCACACAGAACTATTACTGGTGAAGAAGAGATGTGAAAACCACTTGTAACTGAAGGTCAAAGTGATGAACAGTATGTCAGGAGATCAATAAAAATGTAAATTGCACTCTGGAAAGAATACAAAAACAATATTTTCCCCACAACATTTCTAGCGAATTGAACAAATGTCAATTAAAAACAGATGAAACTGCTATAAACATATTGACTAATCCATTTTGCTTATTCAAAATCAATGGGCAGAACATCCATATAGTCTTTTTATGACTTAATGAACCAAAAGAGCAAAATATTATTAAGTTTCACTTAATGAAGCAAAAAAGGAAAATATTATTAAAGGTTTTTACTAAATGAAAATCATGAATGCAAAAAAAAATTACATTTAAACAAGATTTTCTTCCACTATCTGACAGGAAGAGACAAAAATCAAAGCCAAATTTTAACTCATCTATAATTATGAATATGAAAATGTATAAAAATGTGTTTTAAACAATTAACACATTTCTCTCTTCTTAAGAACAGAGGGAATTAAATTGTTCTCTCTAACTGCTTTGCTGCTGGAAGATGGTTAGAGTGGGACTCCAATCTACCACATTGACCCTTTCCCATTTTACTGGGAATCATTAGAACATAGAACATAGAACATAGAACATTACAGCACAGAACAGGCCCTTCGGCCTTCGATGTTGTGCCGACCAAAATAAAAAGCAATGCCCCTCCAAACTAAACCATTCCCTTCTCTTCCATATACTTATCAATTAACCTCTTAAACGCCACCAAACTTGGCGCATCTACAACAGCTGCAGGCAGGGCATTCCACTCCCTAATCACTCTTTGAGTAAAGAACCTACCTCTGATATCCGTCCTATAACTCATACCCCTTAATTTAAAGCTGTGTCCCCTCGTGCTAGCTTTCTCCATCCTAGGAAAAAGGCTATCACTGTCCACCCTATCTAAACCTCTAATCATCTTATATGCTTCAATAAGATCCCCTCTTAGCCGCCTCCTTTCTAACGAAAACAACCTCAAATCCTTCAACCTCTCTTCATAGGACCTGCCCTCCATACCAGGCAACATCCTGGTAAACCTCCTCTGTACCCTCTCCAATGCCTCCACATCTTTCTTATAATGTGGGGACCAGAACTGCACACAATACTCCAAGTGCGGCCGCACTAGAGTTTTGTACAGTTGCAACATGATGCTGCGGCTCCTAAATACAATCCCAATTACTTAGGGCAAGATCCACGCAGAATCGCTGCTGCCAAATGTGTCTGCCACAGTGGCTGAGAAATATCTGGTGGCATTTTAGGACATCTGCGACAGTGGTAGTACTTAAGGAAAATGAACCTGGTTTAAATAAAACAAAGATATACTAAAGGCATGTTTATACAAATCTTTAGTAAAGGGTTTGAACTGATGGACAAGAGTTCAGGTAAGATGCTTGAATAGATCTAATGGTGGATGCTACCATGCCCGTTCCCTTCAGTGAGGGGCTAGTGACCCATTAGTTTGGTAGTCATAGCAACAATAAGCATAGTCTGCTAAAATAAAATCCCAGATCTCACTTTGCCCCCAGGATCACCTACATATAATCGGGTGCTCAAGCAGCAGCAAGCCAATCGCTATCCAGCCTAATCTCGTCATTATAAAACATCTTTACACCATAAGTAGTTAGGATTCCAGAATGCATTGCCTGACAGTGCGGGGGCAAGGCTGATTCAGATAATGATCTCATTCTCATCTGAAGGGAAACAAATTGTAGAGAGAAATACAGGGGAGTGCAGCTAAGCAAATTGTTCTGGCAGAAATCTGGAACTGACTTGATGGCTGAATAGCCCCCTCTATGTTGTAATTCTATGGTCCGATGTTTATTCTACACCACCTAAGGTTGAAAGGTTTAACCAGAAATTTCTTTCAGGTTGACAGAGGTTCAAGTTTTTTCTCAACACAAGAAAGTCCCTGGGATTTAGCAGCATTACAGATAGAAGGATGTCAATTGATTCACTGGGGAGGCAAGAGTCTACGGTAAAGGGGGAGGGAGATGCAATGTTGTATGGAATCTGACAGCTTTGAGTCTTAAGACAAACAGCTTCAATGAAAGGTACTGGATAAAATCGTAAAAATCAAGATCTCGAAAACTTTCCCCCCAATAAAAACTTCAAACTTGCAATGATGAATTTTATAAATAGCACAGAGAACATTCAATTACTTCAGAAGAGAAAAATCACTAATTTTCAAAATTCAACTTTGTTTTTCCTTCTATTTGAAGCAAATGCTTATGTTAAGTGCAGCCTGATGGCTGTAAATACCATCAATATAACTGGTGAGATAACCGGAAGGTTTTGTTTTAAAACTGAGCCTTCCTTTCTCTAACATTGAACGCAGCTGCAAAGTCAAAGTGAGTGGATTGCCCACTGTTGTAGAACCTGTCCAATGTTCATCCTGCTGAAATACAAAGGATAAAAATTGGACCTTTGACAATCTGCTGTGCCAAGTTACTAATAAGTGGCAAAGCTGAAAATTATCTCCATTCACATTTTTTTCTCTCACTCACTTTGATGCTTTCTAGGTGTTTCTGGCACATACACTAAAGCTGTAATACATACAGAAAGTTTTTTCACACATTCATGCACAACATCTCCATTTAAAAGTTACACACAGCCTTTTATATAATTGAAGAACATTTAAAGACACATCCAATAAAACTTCACTGGACTAATGATTTTTAAATCCTTCCTCCAACTTTCCTTTCAGTAATTTTGCTAAAGAGAGAAGAAAAATACTTTTATCATTATGCCTTTCACAACCTTGGGCCATACCAAGATTTATTCCAGCCATTCTCTTTGAAGTGGAATCAGTGTGCAATCAAGAAAAGTGACAACCAAATTGCATGCAATAACAATCTTATAAGCGATGCTGACTGACCGATTAATATTGGCGAGGGAAATCATCTCTGCTTTTTTTTGATTGGTATCAGAGGAATTTTATCTCCATCTCAGAGGATAAATAGGAATCTGTGCAACATCTTTTACAATAGATGGTACTTCACACAGTGTAGTATTCTCTCTGTGATGACAGCAATTTCACTGAATCATGGAATCTTGACAATACAGAATTAGGCCATTCGGCCCATTGAGTTCATCCAGGCCCTACTTCCATAACCTCACACATTTACTCCACTAATCCCCCTTACACTACGATCAATTCAGCATGACCAACCAACCTAACCCACAAATCTGAACCAAAGTTATACTTGGGAAAAAAGATTTTGAGCAGAAATTGCTAGAAGGGGCCATGCATACAGTGACTGAATGATACAGAACAACCTTAGGAAATTAGGCGCATTTCAGATTGGCAGCAATGACTGCACCAAGCCGTAACATTTACAACACACACTGAAGCAGACTTCACTTCCAACATCAATACAAGATCCCTGGGTCACTTCTGGGTCTGGCAGTGACCTATGGCTTATAAAGACATGGACTGCTTTTCAAGCTCTTCAATATTTTATCTGCTGATAAATGATCCAACTTCACAAGAAAAGCTCTAACCCATTTAGGAGTTATGCTCAATTGCAATCTGCTGTAGAAACTGCACTATCAGAACCTTGGGAAAAAATTTAAAAATGGAGCAAACTGATGCAGAAACTCACTGGATCCACATGGGAAGCAGAAACTCAAAGCTTCCATAAGACAGCACATGCCCTGTTGTACTCTCTTTAACAAAGTTTGAGTCTGGTGCATGGCTATCAACTCTGCATGTCAAATCTATTGATGTCCAGCTAAGCTCTACCATAAAAATTACAACCAGTAAACACTTATTGAACATCAACATCTTGATTTGCAAATAGCATGGCAATACATCTACATCTTGATAACAGCCTGCAGAAAATATAACTGCTACACCAGCAAATAAATAATGGTCCAGTTAGACTTGACAAACCTACCATCAAACTGTCTCAAATCTAGAAAAAAAGCAAAATAATGTAGATTCTGCAAATCTGAAACAAAGACAGGAAATGCTGGATAAACTCAGCAGGTCTGGCAGCATCTGTTGAGAGGATAGTTAATTCCTGTGATTTAAATGACACTTTTTACAGAACTTCAAATCCAGAAGATCATTTTGGATTATCACAGAAGTCTTTCAGCAATTTCCCTTAAGTCTTGAAGGCCAATGATGCAAAGCTCAGAAGAACTAAATAATTCCTTATGGAGACCTTATAGCACATTGTGAAAGACCAAACATTCCTGAAACAGTGGATAATCATCAATCACCTCAGAACCACATCTGGTTGATATTATCATCTTCTTCAAAGATAGAAGATTAAGGCATCCCCATCTTATGACTGCACAGCTCTTAATCAGACTCTGGGCCTGTTCATCAAACACTGCCATTAGCTAATATTCGCAAGCAGCCAATAAGATGTCTACACTAGTACACTGGAAACTTGTGCGTGAGTGTCTGATTTAGGTATCGATATTTGATTTGTTTTATTTGTTTGCTAGTACCAGACTAAAGAAACAGTAGACCATTGCCAGAGGAAGAAGATAAGACAGGGAGGAGGCATAAGAACAACCTTTCTTTGAATGGACAGTTTGAGAGGATTTGCTCAGGTTTTACCTCTCATTTTCCTTTCACAGCATGACTCCATTTTCACATCTTGCCATCTAACTGGGGCTCCCCATTACAGTGTCACAATTGCCAACATCTTACAATAAAATCTATTTCATCCATGATTACTCTTTGTTTGCAGATTAGGGTCGCATGACACTGCTTCCTATGCCATAACTCTTATTAATCACAAAGATAAAAGCAAAATACTCCAGATGCTGGAGTCCGAAACAAAAACAGAAAATGATGGAAAATCTCAGTAGGTCTGACGGCACCTGTGGGGAGAGAATAGACTCAACGTTTCGAGTCCTGATAACTCTTTGTCAGCTCTGATGACAGCTACTGTATCCCCCATCACGCTTAGTAGCATTCACTAGTCATGCTGCAGCCACTGGGGTAGTAATTGTTCAGAAACACACTAGGACAGAGGAAGGCACCCACAAGATAGATATTAACAGAATGCACAATGGTAAATAATCATTTATATCAATATAAGTGAATGTATTTTTGGATCAAGATGTTATGAAAAGATTATTGTTGATGGTTTTTATTGTAGGATGTTGGTTAATTTGGCACAGTAATGGGGGAATCACAGATGTTTGGCAAGGTGTGAATCGTGGAACAATGCTGTGAAGGGAAAGTGAAGTGAAATCTGAGCAAATGCTCCCAAACTGTCCATTCAAGGAAAGCTTGTTCCTAGCTGGGTAAATGCATAAGTTATGGGGATGGGGCCTGGGTGGGATTGTGGTCAGTGCAGACTTGATGGGCTGAATGGCCTCCTTCTGCATGGTAGCATTCTAAGATTCTATGCCTCCTTCCTCCCTGCCTAATCTTCCTCCTCTGGTGGTGGTCTCCAGATTATTACTGTCAGTGGCTGAATTATCATGATAATGATGTTTTAGAGAGTGTAACAGATTGCCACAGGTTTGGACTTTCACTGCAGTGTGTACTATGAGAAGGTGTGGTGAAATGCTGATGTGTGAGCCCTCCTCCTCCTCTTCTCTCTTTACAGAGCTTCCCCTTGCTGCAGCCCTTGTTCCAGTTGGAGTTTAGATTGCAGGCCTTGCAAAGATAGCCTGTAAACATCGTGAAGACACCTCTGTAGGTGGATTCACAAACTCACTAATAAACCTCCAGATACAAGACACAACATTTCTAACCAACTTGGCAATAGCAGAAGTCAAAGCACCTTTGATGCAAGTTCAATGGCTGCCTCTTTAAATAGCATTGAGTTCATTGTGAAGCAGGATGCATATTTAATTGTGAGCTATTAGTGTTGCTTCTCAATAGACCTGCACAATTGAAGTTTCAGCAGCAGAATGATTGATGTCATTGTCAGATCCAACCATAAAATCCTTACATTGCAGAAGGAGACCCATTGAGTCTGTACTGACTCCCTAACAGACTTACCCAGACTTCATCCCCATTATCCACATATTTACTCCATAATCCCCTAACCTACATATCTTGCACACTATCTGGTAGGTATGGATATGATCGGTGCAACTTGTGGGCCTATAGTGCTCTATGTTCTAAGGGGCAATTTAGCATGACCAATCCACCTAACCTGCACACCTTGGAATTTGTAGAGAAAACTGGAGCACCAGAAGAAAACCTATGCAGGTGAAGCCCACGCAGACACGAGGGGAATGTGCAAACTTTACACAGGCATTCACCCAAGGCTGGAATCAAACATGGATCCCTGCCATTAGCAGTGCTAACCACTGTGCTACCATGCAAATGATAGGATTAGGTTCCTGTTCAGCGTAGGACACCATGGAGGGGCGGGAGAGTGGGTAGCACGATGAGAGGCTGCCACTCTACCTACCCCACCCCCTGGTTTCCACAGAGCTGGCAGCAGCAGTATAATGGAGCCCAATGTCTCATCTCTAATCTCTTACTGATCACTTGTACACATATAAATAATCTGAGAATACCTAAGCCTAAATTGATATGGAATTATTCCAGTAAACTATTCTATCTGTTGGGACTTAAAATATTTTAATTAAATTCTGTTTGAGTTTAACTTCTTTCGGAGAATTCTGCACAGTTTTATACAAATGAGGCTAACCATGCAAACAGAAAGTGATTTGGCTGCGGATTTGATCAATCCTCAGTAATCGGTTTGTGTAAAGTCAAACGAAGGTTAGCAGTGACTAGCACTGAAAGAGAAACCCCTTCCTTCATTAAAAATGGTTCGTTGTTATTTGTCTTTTTTCCCCATTTGTCGGTTCCCTGCCCTCAGCTGAGGAAGTAATCAGGCATGTTATTAACTGGGAAGGTGCAAGGACAGCCCGGATTGATTTCCTGATATTCCTTCCCACTTCACTTCTTCTGTTAAAATGGCATGGCTGGCATGTTACTCACCATCTCAGTCATCATAGACAAAAATCTATCTGTTTTACTACCCTTCTGACTGGAATAGGAGACTTTCATCTTGTTTTTCTGCACTGGATATTAATCTACTTCACAGCATTAGAGACATTTGATCCCTAAGAATACTGAAATGTGCTGCTTACAGTTCTATAAGTAGTTAATATTCTTATTTTTTTAATTTCTCTCTTTCTGTCATAACTTTTTATTGTATTTATTTGATTGATCGATAATATGAGTTGGAAATTTTCTCTTCTCATTGTTGTTACTTCATGCTATTCCCATTCTTTTAAACACAAGTTGAGATTACAATTTCTTGCTGGTGAATATTTTTCAGGTTGCAGTTAAACATATTTTGATATTGTTATGAGCCCTGTGGGGGAAGCATAAACCAAACAAAATTTACTAACTGATCACGAAATGAAGAAATTGCCAACCAGCTTCTACTTTTTGAACTTTTACTTTAATACTAATCAGAACCATATATATTAAACATGAATTAACAGTCAATTAATACTTCAAATAAAAAGGTAAATTTCACTTTAAGTAGTTGAGACAACAATGATGTGTCTTACACACCAACAAGCAGTCGCATCATTCCTCGTGCTATGAGACACTGTAAAGCTGCACGGTTCCAATAATATGTTGCTTTTTATTTGTGAAAAATAGGTTGAATCCTATCCAATGACGGCTTTCACCTTTGAATTTCATGGGTACAATTATCATTAGCAAGGCAGGCATACAAAATAAACCCCTTTCTCCTATGGGACATGACAGACTTGATGGTGTTGCTTTCCACAGTCCCTTTTTAACTGGCTAACCCCAATTCATAGTTCAGTGACTTCTCGTGAAACATACTATCCTTTAATGTGTCTGATTCACTCAGCTTTCCAGGTTTTGGACCTTTTTAGCCAGCTTGCACAGTATCTCCAAGAGTCTTCTCTTTTGCCAAACAGAAAATTTGACCTCTTCCTAAAAGAATAACTCAGCTATGTGATTTTAGTCAAATCAAGTTTTATTACTTCAGAATAACTTATCAGGCACAACCATCATCAAAAAATGCTGAGTAACATTATGATCACTTTAATCCAGAAGCAATGCAATACGGAAAATTTTATTTAAGTTTATTTATTTATTGTCACAGTAAGCTTGCGATGAGGTAACTGTGAAAATCCCCTAGTTGCCAGACTCCAGTGTCTGTTCAGGTATACCGAGAAAGAATTTAGCCAATGTACCTAACCTGCAAATTTTATGGACTGAGAGAGGAAACCGAAAAAACTCACACAGAAGCGGGGAAAATATACAGACTCTGCACAGACAGTGACCCAAGCCGGGAATCGAACTTGGATTCCTGGCACTGAGAGAGATTCTCATGAGAGTTGTGTGTTCTTTCTTTCCCTGTCTGCTTTTCCTTGGCATCTGCATCCATACACTGATTACATTCTATCTTCGCTTTCCAATTTGTGTGCTTGCAGCTCTAATTTATGCCTGCAACTCGCTTCTGTATCTGGCAACAGAGTATCTGTATTGTAACTTCCTTCCTGTTGCTATTGCCTCCACGTCAAGCATCACCAAATCACATGGGCCAGCATTTCTTAAAAAATTAATCGATCCCTTTACAACTGATGCAAACTCTTAAAAGTCCTTGTCAAAGATTTTTAAAATCAATTCCAGATTCCACAGGCATTTTTAAGAAATTACACATGGATGACATGATGGCACAGTGATTAGTCCTGCTGCCTCAGTGCCAGGGATCCAAGTTCAATTCCTGGCTTGAGTCACTGTCTGTGCAGGGTCTGTATATGTTGCCCGTGTCTGCGTGGGTTTCTTCGGTTTCCTCTCTCAGTCCATAAAATTTGCAGGTTAGGTACATTGGCCGTGTTAAATTCTCTCTCGGTGTACCTGAACAGACATTGGAGTTTGGCAACTGGGGGATTTTCACAGTAACCTCATCGTAAACTTACTGTGACAATAAATAAATAAACTTAAATAAAATGTTCCATATTGCATTGCTTCTGGATTAAGGTCATCATAATGTTACTTAGCATTTTTTGATGATGGTTGTGCCTGATAAATTATTTTGAAGTAATAAAACTTGATTTGACTAAAATCACATAACTGAGATATTCCTTTTAAATGTTAGTTGATTTTTTTAACGTGGAAAGCTAAAACAAAATGCTGAATTCTCCTTCCTGGATCCCCAATTCTACTGTCCTGAAAAAATGAGGACCCAGAAATATAGGGTCCCTGAAATACAAATCTCCCTGTGGGAGATTTTGGAAGAAGACACCAGTTAAGTGGCCACCTCTAGCAGCCCTGTCCAAATAAAGATGGTGAGCAAGTTAATGAGGTTGGAGTGCCAATGGAAGGATTGAAAGATTATAGCTTCACCAACAGATTTGAATATTGCCAATGTTACTGCTATATTATCAATATTTTACTGTCACAGGATCAAAATCCTGGAATTCTCTTCTTACCAGCATTGTGGGTGGATCATCACCATATAGACTGCAGCAGTTCAAGAAAGTGGCTCATCGCCACCTTCTTAAGGATGGGCAACAAATCCTGATTTTACCAGCGATGCTCATATCTGATGAAAGAATGAAAAATGGGGGAATGAGAGGGCATCTCCTAATGGAGACATCCTTCAAAGACTTTCCATTTTTTTCAAAACACAAAGTGGCCACATCTCACAGATCATCACTGTGGGGAATGGCATGTGGCTAGAGAGAGGGCTCTCTGGCAGTCATAGCTTCTGGGGTGGGAAGCTTAATGAAGCCATTGCTGGCCCTGTCATATTCTTGTACAAGATCATCTTCATCCATTGTCCAAGATTTACACTTAGTAGGAGGGGGTATGCCTGTTGTGTGGAAAATTTCAGATGGTGGGGGGAGGTGATGAAAGAGCCCCTTAATACGCCCTGTAATTGGTCAGATTTGCATAATATTGCTGGCAGATGGGTCACATCCACCCCTGTTCCATCCTCTCCTAACACAGCCTGATTCAAAATACACTGACGGTAGCAACATACAGGTAGACATTGAATTGCTTGCACATTCATCCCCAAGCCACTGTCGATGAATATCAAGCCTAAAATTTCACACAAAACGAAACAAAATCTTCCAAAATAAACATCTGTGAGATGTGCACTTACTTATTTATTCATATTCAATTTATACCTTTGACATCAGGGGTAACATGAATCCAATAGCATTCATTGCATGATAAATGTTTCAGTTGTTCCACCAAACATTTCCCAATTAATTTAGTGGAGGACTAAGTTACTGGAGCAGAACTGCATGCCCTGGCTACTTCAATAAATTCTAATTGTGCCATACTATTATCTTTTGCTAAAGTGTTTGAACTCCAATATTTATGTTTCAGGCATTGTGCATTTAACATTTTTCTCTCAGTTCAACTGCATTTGTACAAATTATGTGGACAATTTTCAATGTATTAAATCAATGTAATCTTCTAACATTAAGACCAGCAGTGTGCTAACAACATCAAGAGTGTTAATTTTACACCAAGGACACATATGGAAGCGAAAAGCAACATCAGACGGCTGCAATTCACACTAGCTACCACACTGCACAGAATTCAAATATTGCTCCTGTCTCCTTCTAAACACCTTTAATGTTCACAATAAGTTGGCAAAATTCTGAATTACAATTCTAGAGTGAAATATAGTACGTCTAACACTACATCTCAATTGGTGCACATTGTACTTACAGTAATAGTGTTCCATAACAAGACTTTTCAGAGGCAGTGGCCTCCTACCTCAGTTATAAAGTCAGCGACAAGTCTGCTTCCACTTGATCAGATTCCAGACATCCTTTCTTCTACCTTCCTCCATTGGAAAAAAGATGCCAAGTCTGAGGTCACATACCAAATGACTCAAGAACAGCTTCTTCCCCGCTGCTGTCAGACTTTTGAATGGACTTACTTTGCATTAACTTGATCTTTCTCTACACCCTAGCTATGACTGTAACACTACATTTTGCATTCTCCCCTTTCCTTCTCCATGTACAGTATGCTTTGTCTGTATAGCGTGCAAGAAACAATACTTTTTACTATACACTAATACAGGTGACAATAATAAATCAAATCAAGTCAAAAATCACTCCATTGCTACTTTAGCTGTTGTCAGTTGGGGAGCGATTCCCACCTGCAAGAATTGTCAGCCAATCAAATAGCTGGGAGAAAATGGCCACTGCTGGGGCCATAGGCATCCCTGTAGCACAAATTGGCATGAACCCAGAGTGAGTGAGTGAGTGAGTGAGGTGCATAAGCGAGTATTTGCAAAAACAGGATTTTCTTTTATGTATCTATAAGGAAACTACACATTTATGCCAATTCATTTCATTGAGATGATAACAGCAAAAATCTCAACCATTACTCTTGAATTAGAATAAAATGATAACATATTGCTTTAATGCTCTTGTTTCTTTTGCAGTTCACATTGCAGCTTCTTAACTTTAGTAAATAAATATTAATTGCACTTGAGAAATTTTAGCATCTTATTCTCTGATATTATCCTGGAATTTCCTCTTTTTGTCTTTGACTCTCTATCTAATTCCTTTTTGTTTTCCTAGCTAGCCTATTTCCCTTCCCAACAACCTCCTAACTGGGAGCAAAATAATCTTGTAAATCCCCAACTGTTCCCCATTTTTCTCAGCAAGTCTTTTTAAATTGATGTCATGAACCAGAATATCTCTCCAAAGGGTTTTTTTTTCAATGTGGAGTTCTCTTTGATATAAACCTTCTCTGCATTCCCTCTACAGCAAAAATATCTTTTCTCAGATTAGGAGACCAAAACCTGGAATATTGTGGTGCAGCGTTAGCCTCCTTATCTGAAGAAGGATGTTCTTGTTATTTAGGGAGTGCAGAAAAGGTTTACCAGACTGATTCCTGAGATGGCAGGACCGATGTACAAAAAGCGAACGTGTTGCTTAGGATTATATCTGCTGAATTTTAGAAGAACAAGGATGGAACTCATAGAAACCTTCACACGTTAACAAGAGTAGACAGGATAGGTGCAAGAAGGATGTTCCCAGTGACACTGTTTTTAGAACGAGGAATCAGAGTCTATGGATAGCAGTAAACCTTTCAGGAGTGAAGATGAGGAGAAGTTACTTGATACAGCCAGTGGAATTCATTACCACAGATATAAGTTGAGGCCAAAGCGCTGTATATTTTCAAGGATAGATACAAGGCTAGATATAGCTCTTGGGTGGAAGTGGATCAAAGATTTGAGGGTAAGAGGGGATCAGGCTATTGAGTTGGATGATCAGCCATGATTATAATGAATGGCAGAGTAGACTTGAAGTGTTGACTAGCCTGCTCCTGTTCCTATTTTCTATGTTTGTATGTAAACAATTTTCTTTAAGGATTATATACAAGATGTTAATGGCAAATCTTCTCCCGAACACCTTAAACTTGAACCAATATTAGGCTACTGAGTAAATCCACTATTTAAAAATGTTGTAATTAGCATTAAGCATCCGTTTGTTTCTAATTTTAATATTTGCTTTGATAATTGTTATGCATAGTTTTATAATTAGGAGCTTTCAAAACTTTTAGGAAATGAAATACTTTTGAACTGTACCAACTTTTAATGATTTTACAAAGAAAATGACAGTGAGTATCTCAACATTTTAAAGTACACGAAGTTAAGGGAGGAGAAGTGTCTGACTTTTGCATGAGGTATGTGCAACCTATATTTTTTTTACAGAAATAGTAGTCCTTGGTGCACTCTCAGTTTCACGACACGATGCATCAATCATAAATTTGTAGAACGGAAATTAAAGAGTCATTAATCTAAGCATCTGATGTGGAAGAATTGTATCCAGGGAACAAATTAACCTTGCTCTTTAGAGATGACATGCCACGTGTTCTAATTTCCAATCAGTCACTGACCCCAGCTTTCCCTTCAGACTAATCTTCTCCAAATGGAAATCCATTAATTACACTAAGGATGAAAGTGAGCTTTTTGTATATTTTGAGGGGAAAGTATCTGGACGAATATAAATGAAAATAGTAACATTAAGTTTTCAATTACCTAAATGTCAATATTAGGTCTATTTAATTTATTGGAATTTTAAAGTAGATTTATCTCTGACCATGAGTGACAATTTTTAAAGTTATGAAAGCTAATTGGAACTGGGAGGTTAACTACCATTTTGAAAGTATTTTTTCTAGCCCACGCTTGCTACAATGTGATTTCCGTTTTCTTTTTCATGATGGCATTCTGCTTATGAGTGTCTGAATGAATCATTGGCAAAAATCATTGGATTTCTTCAACACATTTGGGGCAAGATTTGCAGCTTCACTGAGGGTCTGCATTAGGGTGGGTGTAGCCAGTGCAACAGCTCGCTAGCTCTATCTCACTTTTGGGCTATTTTCCCTCAGGCAAGATCTGAATGGGCAGGTCCACTCACCCTCGATTAGCAGGTAGCTAACTCTGGATAATTAAAAGTCTGTCAGATTCAAGAGCCCGAGCAGAGCCCTTAATTGCATATCAAACCTGTCCTCTAGCCACTGATTGGCAAATTCAGAAAAAAATTACTGATGGGTGACTTTTCCCCCACAGAATGTGCCTCCCATCTGACTCCAAGTTTAAGGTCTCAATCCAAAAGCAAAATGTTGTCCATGGTGTCTGGTGTTTCTAAACTGCTGGAGATGTTATGATCTTCCACAAATCATGGTGGCTGAGTATCTTCTCAAATTTGCTCCTCTCTATTGCAATGGTTCAATGACTCATTCAATTTCCTCAGGAGTTTGTTGTGGGTTTACTTCCTCCAACTCCATATCAATGACTGGCTGCATTCAGCATACCACATAATCCACTTGGTGGTGACTCCATTCTACATTGAACTTCTATACACACTCTCAGCTCCCATAGCCTGAACTTCCCTCGCTGTTCAATGCTGCAAGAGTGAGGGTGCAATTCAATATTGGCTGGCGATGTATAAATGATAGTAACTATTGTGAAAACATTAGAAACCTCACTTGATTTTTCTTATGGTTGGTGTCAATGGAATTAAAAATTAAGTGACGTGTATAAGAGGTAACTGCCACAGTTGAATTTCACTCATGATATATTTTGATTGAAACTGATGTCCTTCAATGGAAAAATATTTTCTTTCATGTATTTTCCTTTATATAATGACTTTTCAGTTTCAATCTTCTTCATCAATGTATTTCTTTACAGGGGAGAAACTGTTACATAGATGATGACACAGCCAAGCTACAGCAACAACATCCACTGATAATAACCTGACTAATGCCAATCAGTTAAGCAGTTTTCAGCAACACCAACTAAGAAAGGTTATTAGCTAAAACATCAACAGAAATTCCTTTGATGCAAAAGTGTTCTCCCTTTGTGTGCACGGGTTTCCTTTGAGTGCTCTGGTTTCCTCCCACAGTCCAAGGATGTGTAGGTTAGATGGACTAGCCTTGGTAGATGTATGGAGTCATGAGATAGGGTGGGGCAGAAGACTAGGGTAAGATTATTTGTCAGAGAATTGGTGCAGATTAGATGGGCCAAATGGCCTCTATTGCAGGACCCTGGGTGACAGTGGAAAACATAGGACAGGAGTTTTTTCAATTGTCTGCAGAGAAACAGAATTATTCACTTTGCAGAAGTACAACAAATTCAGAAAAGTAACCATTTCCTCCCTGAAGGGTAATTTTTTTAAAAAGCATGTCCTCAAAGATCAATTCTGGGATCAATTAACCTTAGAACTATTCAGCAAATCCCAGCATGCAGCACAGCCTGTTCTCAGCAGACATGGTTTTCATAGAACTTAAAGAAAGTCCCCTTGACCCATGCTATTGGAATCTCTTGCAGGCATATGAAGTGTCAGAAAACTGGCTATCTTTCCCTCTTGCTGCATTTATCGTAAGGTCTTCAATTCAGTTGTCGAAAGCAGACTTCAATTTCGCTTCAAAATTCTGTTCAGGTAAACTACCAGAATTGAATCCTTAGCCCCATAGCATCTCTCACTGTCATTTTCTCAATATCTTTTTATTTTATTAAACTCTGAATCTTCCTCTTTTGTTTCCTTCTAAGCTCTATGTGATTTTTGTTTCCCTTCTTCCTACATTTTGATCGTGTTGAAATCAAAATATCTCCTACTCTGGATTTCAGTGAAAGCTGAAGGAGCTTCCATTACAAAGGTCTCATTGTTGTACTTTCTAGGTTCACCACCATGTAACTTCCCAGCTTCTGACACCCATAATCTGGATCACGGCCCTCTGCATTGTTCTCAGCAGTGATATTTCAGCAAAATACAGGAAGGATTGTACATCAAACAGTATAAACTGGTTCTACAAACATTAATAATTTTGTCTTTGGTAGGCTGAGTACATTCTAGATGCTCATATTTTGATTTATTTTTGCCTATTTTAACAGCGACTTCAATCTCATGGTTGATTAATATTTTTGAATTTTTTTAATGAGCTTTTTTTTTGTTAAAATATCTTTATTGATGAGATAAACCAATTGTATGTCTCTAATCAATGTGAGTAAAGGTCTGATTATTTAATTTTGCAATCCAAATCAAGTCTTTAAAGAAAGTTAATTACTCCACACTTAAGCAATCATCTGTTTCAGAGGTTACATTACTGTGACGAAGTTTCCTCCCACCCCACCATATAATTTGCTCACAACTACAAAAATGCAATTGTCTGTTCTCTCTATCCTTTACTGACAGATCCATCGTTTACAATCAATTAAGGCAATTTTGGTGAACTAATTTTAATTCTGTTGTTATACAAGACATTGGTAAGGCCACACTTGGAATACTGCATGCAGAAAAGGTACTAATAAATGAGAAAGAGTGCAGGAAAGATTTACTAGGTTGCTACCGGGACTTGAAGGTTTGTATTATAAGGCGAGGCTGGATAGACTAAGACTTTTTCCTTGGAGCGTAGGAGGCTTAGTGGTGATCTTATAGTGGTCTATAAAATGATGAGGGGCATAGATCAGCCAGATAAACAACATTTTTTTCCAAAGGTAGGGGTGTCTAAAACTACAGGGCATAAGTTTCAGGTGAGAGGGGAGAGATACAAAAAGGGCAATTTTTAATGCAGAAGTGGTGAGTGTCTGGAACAAGCTGCCAGAGACAGTAGTAGAGGAAGGTACAATTTAGTCTTTTAAAAGGCATTTAGAAAGTTACATGGGTAAGATGGATATAAAGAAAAATGGACCAAACATGAGCAAGTGCTGTGGGCTGAGAGAATTGTCCCCTGTCTATTTCCTACTTGGTAAATTGCCTCACTTCACCCCTGCCTCTGCTCATCTGCTGTTTAAGCCCTCACCCATGTCTTGGTTATCTCTAGCCTTAAGTATTTCAGCATAAGCCTGGCCAGTTACCTATCTTCAAACTTACTTGAATTTAAACAGTCCACTGCCCGTATCTTGACTGCACGATGAGCAAAATTTATACAATCTGCTCCAAATAGTATCCAAATCCAACCTCTGCACATTCAGCCAAATAGTACTGTGTGCCATTAAAATTAGATCCAGTTTTGGGAAAATTTGGCTTGTTTTTTTAAATTGTTAAATGTTTAATAATTTTAAATGCTTATTGTTAAATTTTAGTATTTCATTTATTTTATGTAAGTTTTGATGATCTATTTAGTGTAAAAGAATGAGGAACTGTGATAAATCATGTTACTTAGTAACACGTATCAACAAACATACACTCTATACTCAGTAGTCATGAAGAATTCTTTATATCCCAATACTTGCATTTAACAATCCAACCATATGTACTCATTTTGAATTTGTCTGCTCAGCCATCTCTCCAACTTTTACCTACTCAGCCAACAGTTTATCCACAATAGTTAACAATTTAATCTATAAACCATTTATTCCATAATTTACTGTTTTTTGAACAACATTTAAACATTTTCTTCTACATTTATTTTTTCCCTAATAATTTCTCTGGATTACAAAAATCATTAAATGTGGAATACCTTCTAGTTTCAAAACAAATATATTTGAATGCTGTATGTTTGTGGGCCAGAAGGTAAAACATTGAAACAACTTTAGTGAATGCCGGAAAATAAAGTGCCCAGAATGAAACTAGTGACTAATGCTTTAAGTATTTCAAAAAAAAAGTTGAAGAATGTTCGTTACTCTTTTCTAATCGATTAATTGGTTAGATTGAGGTTACCCTTTTAACATTGTCATTTGCTTGGAAGTACTTCATAGTTTAGCCAATCAACTTATGATATTTTTGCATCACAAGTTAATCAAAATGTTAGAATATCTTCAGTTGAGAATATATTATGGGTGACTGCTGACAACGTAAAATGTGTTTGGATTATAATATAAATGCGTCAAGTTGTCCCTTGGAATGAAATTTAACATCAATAGAACTAATGGAAAATGCAGTTGCATTCTGTTGCAGAAAACTCCTTCAGTTAAATGGGTAATTTTCAGTTGCAGTTACCTGCATGCCCAGGATCCCTCATTGTCCAATTTCTTCCTTCCGTCTAATTTGTCAGAAGATCATTATAGGTAGTCTCTGAGATTGCCTCAATCAAAATACACTATGAAGATTGAAACCATGCACAATTACTTGCCGCGCCAAAAGCTGAATGGAGGAAAACATATTGAGTGCTAATTCAATCAGCGGCCACATATCCTCCATGTTCTGTCTCATATATGTTTGTCCGAATTTTAATTTTTGCCTTCATTTCTTCCTCGTGACACGCATTAACAGGTAAACGGATTCTAGTTACAACCTGTCTAAAGTACTTAAGGCCTCTGTAAATCGAAGTGGACTGCTTGACCTTTCCCTTCATCAGCATTCTCAGACTGTGCTGCGGGTGTTTGATGGAGCAGCAGGGAGCAGGTGGCAACAGACCACATTCACAATGAATCGTGGAATCTGCTACAGTGTGGCCTGAAGCAATTAATTTTATATCACAAGCCCACCATTTGGGTCCTAATCAGGCGCTCATTCAGTCCTGTCTATTCATCTTGCAATTTGAATATGTCTTGCAAGATTGAAACTGCAGTCGAAAATAAATACTGAAATGTTATGAACTTATTGTTGTATGATGCTGAGGTGAAACTGCCCATTACAACCAATCTTGTTGATCTGACGGTAATGTAAAAATGTTATCCTGCTTTCTGTAACACCTTATGTGGATCACTGTCAAACTTTAATTCATAACATCCGTGTAAAACATCTTGGGACATTTGATCTTAAAGATGCTATATAAATGCAAGTTGTTGCTGGTGTTGTGAAATTGATGGTAAATGACCTGAGAAGGAAGTAAATTAGAATGGGTAATCCAATGTGTAATCCAATCCGGTTACAAATTATGAAATAAAAACAGGAAAAATAAGTTTGGATTTAGCGCGAGCAAAAATCTTTTTTAATTTCACATTTTTAAAATCACTGCAATTAAAACCTGAAACACATTTGTAACAGTTATTTTTTTTTACTTTCAGAGTCGTTGTATGGTAGAGTAATAGTTATCACATTGGAAAAAGGAAATTTAGATGGAAATGGATAAGACTTAATTTTCTGTTGTGAGTTTAATCTGTGTCTACTACACAAATATCACAGCTTCAAAACAATCAGTGCAAAGCAATACAATTGCTAACGCAGCACTATAGATTAACAAAGTCACTCAAAATAAGCACTAGATTTTATTTGTGGAATGACAGAATTGAAAAATAGGGAAGCTATGTAAAATTTGTCTTGAACCTTGATTAGATAAGGCTTAGAGCTGTATATAATTCTAATCATATTATAAAAAGTCCATAGAGGCCCTAGAGAGGGTACTAAAAAAATTTATAATCATATATCAGAAATGAGTAAGTATACAGATTAGGAAATGATTGAAAGACTGGGTATCTTTTCTCATATCAACATTGAGAAAACTGTCCTGACAGACGTATTTAAAATTGTGAAGGATTTTGATCGCGTGGGTAAGGAGAAATGTTTCCTCTTGTGGGGAAGAGTGCAACTGGAGACCATGAATAAAGGATGGTCAACAAGAAACGAGTCTGAAACATAAGTGAAAAGTATCTTTTTTTCAGATTCAGAGAATCCCTACAGTGCAAAGGTAGGCCACTCAGTCCACTGAGTCAGCTCCGTCTCTCAGACATAATGTGCGGGATTTTACAGCTTAGCTCATCCCGAAACTATAAAATCCTGCCAAGAGGTCAACGGATCTTTCCATGGTCCATTCCTCACCCATTCCAGTTCTTGTGGTGGATGGGCTGGTAAAATTCCAGCCAGTATCTTATCCAGGCCCCCTCCTCCATCTTTATCCCCAAAACCCTATAGGTTTACTATGGCCAATCCATAAAACTTGCACACTTTTTGAGTCTCTTTTTAAAGCTGTTTTACATGCTGCCACCATGTTTTCTTGTGTTGTTGGGGTGTAAATGGGGATTTTGGAGATTGCCTAATCTCCCAAAGTATGCTGCTCCACTCTGTCATTTCTCAAAAACATTACTCTTTATTTACAGCAAACATTTATGCATTTTGAGCCTCTGCATGACACTAGGGCTTTAAATATTTCTTATTTCTCAGGCATGTGATCAGACATCATGATTGTATCAGTATCATGTATGCTTTTAATGTTAACCCTTCGCTCTACAAGTCTCAGTCCTTCCCTGCTCCCCCAAAGGATGAACTATTGCAGTCTTTGTAGATGCGATAAACACAGAAGCAGTGGATTAAATGCAGACTTCAGGTTTCCATGTACATTTTCACTCTAAAGAACAATTAAAAAGTCAAATCTTATTTATTAAAGTGCAGCATAGATTCTAAATCGTGGTTACTGTTGAACTTCTGGCATGAAGGATTAATTTTACTAAGAGGTTACATTCCCTCAGAAGAAAATGGCATGACTTTTTAATAAGATATTTCAGTTTCTACCTTAAACCCATGTATGTGTCCTATTTCAAGCTTACTTAAAATAGCACTTTGCATCAGCATTTGGATAATTATTTGTAAATCGTTGGCATGTTTCCTTTGGGACTGTAATAGTCTTAAAACATATTCCTGAATATTTCTTAAAATGTGTGGCTTCTCTAAAATATAAGAAAGGTATATCAGTTTTGTCCATAAATACATTCAAAATTTCAATGCTGAATAATAATCTAGAGATTTGGCTTGAATACTAATGAATCTACATGTTGAGTTTCAGCTTCAATTGACTGGAATAATTTCTCCGACATTAACATATCAACATGGCAACACTCAACAATTAACATTGCAAAATCTCACACATTTGAATATGTTCATAAAATGTCTGTCCCTCTCAGAGAAAAAGCCACGTCTCTAATGAAAACCAGGCACAAATTTAATTTAAACAAAAGACTTCTTAGATCACTCTGATCTGTAATCTACTTTGAATTGTTCCATTTTTTGTTATTATTTACTCAAGGGCCAATTCTGTACTCATCAGTACCACTGGGGAGGTGGTGGCTGTTACCATAATGACAACAATCTAAGGCCTCAGATCAAGGACGGACCCAGGCACAGGTGAGTGAGTGAAGGGGGATCAATAGCAAGGGCATGAAGTGGTTCTCAGTTGGCAACCCCTCACCCTACCCCCCACCAACGTAGCCCATCCCCTATCCAAGCTAAATACATTACCCCTAACACCCTAACCTCCTGTGTAGTCATCTTTTAGGTTGCATCTTATTGAATGCCTTTGGAAATTCAAATAGACCAAAACAACTGATGCCCCTTCATTCACTCTGCTCATTATATCCTCAAAGAAATTTAATAAATTTTTCAAACATGATTTCCATTTCATAAACTCATATTGAATCTGCCTGACTGTTTTGTGATTTTTTTTAAATGTCCTGCGACCACTTCCTTAATAACGGATTTCAGCATTTTATTATATTAAGCTAATTAGCCTTTAGTTTCTTGTTTTCTCTTTTTTTTCTTGAATAGGACATTACAGTTGTGGTTTTGCAATCCACTGGGAACAGGATTTAGGACATTTTGGAAGATTACAACCAATAGACAACAAAACAGATTGGGGCTATTTCTGTCCAGAAAAGCCTGGGATGGCCTAAATCAAGGTCTTTAAAATTATCAAGATGTTTGATAGGGTAGACATAGGATGCGTTTGTGAGGCAAGCCAAAATTATGTGTCATAAATTTCAGATAACAAATTCAGAGAGTGGTGAGAAGATGAAACATACTAACAAATGGAATGGCTGAGAAAAATGGCATAGATACATTTAAGAAACTGAAGAAAATGTGGAGGCCCTTCCACCAATGGCAGCCATGATGAGGCATCACAACTTTTTCATCCCCCACCTCTTCAACCTGTACTGTAAAATAAGAGGTGAAACCAACTCATCGGGCAGAATTCTCCTAATCCCCTGTGGATCCAGTGGTGGGCATGGTGTGAGCATATGGTGGGAAGCTGAAAAAATGGCCTTAGGCTGGCATGGATTTACAGTGGGATCATTAGCTGATGCTCATGGCTGTCATGCGACACATCTGCACACGTACAGATGTGCATGCGCACACACTGTCTTTTGATAGTCCATGAGACACAGATTTTAAACACCATGTCTATTTCAGTGGTCTCCAAACTCCGATCTGGATGCAGCTCACCGCAGGCCGTAGTTTGGAGACTCCTGATCTTTTGATTTAGTGGATTTCTTGGATGTAGTTGAATGTAGGAAAAAATGTTGCAATTATTGCAAGATCTCAGTTTGCTAGTAGGTTTCTGAAAAAATTGGCTTTTTGAACCAAGCAGCTGACTTTTCCAAGAAAATAGGGAACAAGGAACAACCCTCAGCCTGTTTTTTGTGTTGAAGATTTTCTTGATACCATCTGCATTACTCTCAAGTGGCTAGGCAATCCTGCCTTGAAATACTTCTGCTATTGTGTATTTTCAAGAGGCTTTCGATACATTTGTCTGCAACTGTTCACATTTCAGTATCTAGTACTTTGCATTTTTAATGTCTCTTCCTTTGATAGTTCAACTTGAATGGGTGACTGGATTACAGGAAATGTCTCTCTCTTCATAATCCCTAGCGGGTGTTTTTTTTGTTTCTTACCTTCACTTCCTTGGGATATAGTCTTGCACGTTTAAGCAGTTTGCTCTGTGTCACTCATAATTGCAGAATTTCCAATCAATTGCAAGTTGAAAAATTGTATTTTCAAAAATTAGGGGGGCATAGTCTCGTGATAAGAATGCTACAAAGAAACTTTAAAGTTAAGTGTCCGCTTTTAATTTAATTATTCCAAGATAACTGATGTCAATATTTGGAATGCAAAATCTTTGTTGTTCTTTTAAACACAATTGCTAACATTAAAATAATGCCAGGTCTGGTATAACAAAGGAAAAAAAATCAGGAAATGTGATAACAACTAATCTATCCCAAAAAGGATCCTTGATCCGTTTCTTAGAAAATAAATATTCTGGATTACAACTATGCAAGTGGATGTTTCCAACCTTATTCTGTTCACAGTGCGGAATTATGGATAGCTCAGTGATCTAGATCCATCTGGGATCTGGATCCCTCAAAGCTTATTATGAAACAATGAGCCTAGTTGAAATTGCACAAATAGTTGTACGATGTGCCTTTACTGAGTGAAATGAGATATTTGTGACATGAAGAAGGATTGAAAATGCAGATGAGTTGAAGGTACACATTTTAATCTATAACATATAAATAAGCTTGCAGTCAGATATTGCATAGCTGTCAAGATCAGTTTGTGTTAGAAACATAATTTATAAAATAAATATATACAAATACATTTAAACACCTTGGAATACATTTATCAAACAGGGTCTGGAGTGTGGAATGAAGGGATTTTCACTATAATGTCATTTCAGTGTTAATGTAAGCTTACTTGTGAACTTAATAAATAAACTTTAAACTTTCGATCTTACATTTGGAGCAAGGAGGCATGCTTCAAGGGAGTTCAAGTAAGGGTTAGAGCTACGACATTGTCTTCCTTCTTCTCCAACACAAATCCATTCAAGTGTGGTTCCTGTCAAAAGCCTTGGATTGATTTGTTTATTCTTTGGAAAGGTATTTACTTTTAAGAGTGACTTACATATATGATTAAAGTAAAGAAAATGGGAAGTGCTAATCCTACTGCTTTAAAGAAAAGATTTAGAAATCAGTGCAACATTCTGAATTCTAAACTGAAATATATGCAAGGATTCTTGCATAGCCAGTTCTGTACAGGGATATCTGGCATCTCAGTAACCAAAGAAAGTAATATTTCATGAAGCTGGTTTATAATTTTCTGGACGTTAGTAGTTGCTACTGAATTGAACTTGATATACTACACTTGATTTTTTTTTAAACAGTAAGCGTTGATTCACAGGTAAAATGTGCTCATCATAAATCTCCAGATAAGTAAGTGCAAATTATGAAAAGGTATAGGCAGCACCAAAATACTGGCTGGGGACACATTATCCAGGGTTTAGTGCTAACCTTATTGTTTATTATGACGCATGATAACATCAGCCTATTTTGCACATATTTTACTCAGAGTAAAGACATACTTTAAGCACTCTTGGGACAAGTGGGGCCAAAGGAGACATTTTCTGAATTGCAGAACAGTGAAGCATATCCCACACAGTATTCCATGTGCTCCTCCAGTGAGAGGAAGATTTGAGCAGTGCTGCATATTTATGTTATTCAGAAGCTCTCTCGTTTCTCATTTGCCTTAAATAATGAAATAATCATTGAGTTTTCAAAAATACTAAATATGTCTCTATGTAAATGGGACATTTTTTCCTGGAGTGTTGAAAACTTAGGGGTGATCTTTTAGAGGCATATACAATAACGATGGACATAGTACAGTTAGATAGAGTCATAGAACATAGAACATTACAGTGCAGAACAGGCCCTTCGGCCTTCGATGTTGCGCCGACCAATTAAGAAAAAGCAATGACCCTCTAACCTAAACCATTCCTTTTTCATCCATAAACTTATCTACTAACCTCTTAAATGCCACCAAACTTGGCGCATCTACAACTGCAGCAGGCAGGGCATTCCATACCCTTACCACCCTCTGGGTAAAGAACCTAGCTCTGACATCCGTCCTATAACTACCACCCCTTAATTTAAAGCTATGTCCCCTCGTGCTAGCTTTCTCCATCCTAGGAAAAAGCTATCACTGTCCACCCTATCTAAACCTCTAATCATCTTATATGTTTCAATAAGGTCTCCTCTTTGCCGCCTTCTTTCTAACGAAAACAACCTCAAATCCCTCAGCCTCTCTTCATAAGACCTGCCCTCCATACCAGGCAACATCCTGGTAAACCTCCTCTGTACCCTCTCCATGCCTCCACATCTTTCTTATAATGTGGGGACCAGAACTGCACACAATACTCCAAGTGCAGCCGCAATAGAGTTTTGTACAGTTGCAACATGACGTTGCGGCTCCGAAATTCAATCCCCCTACCAATAAAAGCTAAGACTCCGTATGCCTTCTTAACAACCTTATCGACTTGACTGCCTACTTTCAGTGATCTATGCACAAATACACCAAGATCCCTCTGTTCATCAACACTATTAAGAATCCTACCATTAGCCCTATACTCTACACATTTATTATTCCTGCCAAAGTGCATTACCTCACACTTTTCTACATTAAACTCCATTTGCCACCTCTCGGCCCAGCTCTGCAACTTGTCCAAGTCTCTCTGCAAACTATAACACCCCCTTCACTATCTACCACTCCACCGACTTTAGTGTCATCTGCAAATTTACTAATCCATCCTTCAATACCCTCATCCAGATCATTTATAAAAATTACAAACAGCAGGGGCCCCAAAACAGCCCCCTGAGGTACACCACTTGTAACCGAACTCCAAGATGAATATCTCCCATCAACCACCACCCTCTGTCTTCTATCTGCTAGCCAATTCCTAATCCAATTAGCTAAATCACCCTCTATCCCATACCTCTGCATTTTCTGCAGAAGTCTTCCATGGGCCACCTTATCAAACGCCTTCCTAAAGTCCATATATACCACATCAACCGCCTTACCCCCATCCACCTCTTTGGTCACTTTTTCAAAAAACTCAATGAGGTTAGTAATGCACGACCTACCCTTCACAAAACCATGCTGACTATCCCCAATCAATTCATTTCTCTCTAAATAACTATAAATCCTATCCCTAATAATTCTTTCCAATACTTTGCCCACAACAGAAGTAAGACTCACCGGTCTATAATTCCAGGAAAGTCTCTATTCCCCTTCTTGAACAATGGGACCACATTCGCTATCCTCCAGTCTTCCGGCACTATACCCGTAACCAACGACGACCTGAAGATCAGAGCCAGAAGCTCTGCAATCGCCTCTCTCGCCTCCCAGAGAATCCTAGGGTAAATCCCGTCCGGCCCAGGGGACTTATCTAACTTCAAACCCTCAAGAATATCTAGCACATCCTCCCTACCTACTTCAATACTTTCCAGTTTGCAACCCTGTACCTCAGTGTTCTCCACAACTACATTTACATCTCCCTGCGTGAATACCGAAGAGAAATATTTGTTCAGTGCCTCTCCAATCTCTTCAGGCTCCACACACAACTTCCCACTGCTGTCTCTGACTGGTCCTAATCTTGCCCTAACCAATCTTCTATTCTTAACATATCTAAAGAAAGCTTTAGGATTCTCCTTGATCCTATCAGCCAAAGTCTTCTCGTGTCCCCTTTTAGCTCTCCTCAACTCTCTCTTTAGCTCCCTCCTGGCTAATCTATAGCTATCCATTGCACTAACTGAGCCTTCAAGCCTCATCCTGACATACGCCTCCTTTTTCCTTTTAACCAGCGAATCAACTTTTTTCGTACACCAAGGTTCCCTTACTCGACCATTTCCTCCTTGCCTGACAGGGACATACTTATCAATGACTCGCAGCAGCTGCTCCTTGAATAAGCTCCACATTTCAGATGTTCCCAGTCCCTGTAGTTTCCTAGTCCAACCTATGCACCCCAATTCCCTCCTTATGGCCTCATAATTACCATTCCCCCAGCTATAACCACTGCCCCCAGCTTCATGCCTATCCCTATCCATCACTAAGGTGAACGTAACCGAATTGTGGTCACTGTCACCAAAATGTTCACCAACCTCCAAGCCTAACACCTGGTCTGGCTCATTGCCCAGCACCAAATCCAATGTAGCCTCACCTCTAGTTGGCCTATCTACATACTGAGTCAAAAAACCTTCCTGCATAGAGTTTACAGCATGGAAACAGGTCCTTTGGCCCAACTTGTCCATGCTGCCCCTTTTTTTTAACACCTCCCCGCACCTTGCCAATGTTTTTCCATATCTCTCTACATCCATCTTACCTATATAATTCTTAAAACACCTTTTAAAAGACAAAAGTTGTACCTGTCGCTACTAATACCTCTGGCAGCTTGTTCCACACACTCACCACCTTTGCGTAAAAAAAAATTGCCCCTCTGGACCCTTTTATATCTCTCCCGCCTATGCCCTCTAGTTTTAGACTTCCCTACTTTTAGGGAAAGATATTGATTATTTAGCTGATCTATGCTCCTTATTATTTTATAGACCTCTATAATATCACCCCTAAGCCTCCTACTCTCCAGAGAAAAAAGCCCCAGTCTATCCAACCTCTCCTTATAATTCAAGCCATCAAATCCCATTAAATCTTTTCTGTGCTCCTTCTAGTTTAATAATATCCTTTCTATAATACTGTGACCAGAACTGTACACAGTATTCTAAGTGTGGCCTTATCAATATCTTGTACAACTTCAACAATACATCGCAACTCCTGTATTCAATGTTCTGACCAATGAAACTAAGCATGCTGACTGCCTTCTTCACCATTTTGTCCATCTGTGACTCCACTTTCAAGGAGCTCTATCCTAGGTCTCTTTCTTCTGTAACTCTCCCTGACACTGTACCGGTAATTGAAGAAGTCCTGTTCTGGTTCAATCGACCAAAATGCATCACCTCGTATTTATCTAAATTAAACTCCATCTGGCATTCATCAGCCCACTGGCCCAATTGATTAAGATCCTGTTACACTGTTCACTATGCCACTGATCTTGGTGTCATCTGCAAACTTACTAACCATGCCTGCTGAATTCTTATCCAAATCATTAATATAAATGACAAATAACAGTGGACCTGGCACCAATCCCTGAGGCACATCACTAATCAGAGGCCTCCAGTTTGAAAAATGACCTTCTACAACCACCCTCTGACTTCTGTCATTAAGCCAATTGTGTAGCCATTTGGCTACCTCACTTGAGATCCTGTGAGATTTAACCTTAAGCAACAATTTACTAGGTGGTATCTTGTCAAAGGTCTCGCTAAAGTCCATGCAGACAACATCAACTGCACTGCCTTCATCAACTTCTTGGTTATCTCTTCAAAAAACTCAATTAAGTTTATGAGATATTATTTTCCATTCACAAAGACATGCTGACTGTCCTTAATCAGTCCTTGAGTCTCTAAAGGCCTGTTGATCATGTCTCTTAAAATACCTTGTACCAACTTATCCATTACAGATGTGAGGCTCAATGGCCTGTAGTTCCCAAGCTTTTCCCTGCAGTCTTTCTTAAACAAAAGCACAGTATTTGCCACCCTCTAATCTTCAGGCAGCTCACCTGTGGCTGTTGAATGATTCAAAATCTCTGTTCAGGACCTGAATTTCCGCCCTAGCCTCCCACAATGTTCTGGGATATACTCCATCAGATCCTGGAGATTTACCTACCTTGATGTGCTTTAAGATTTCCAGCACCTCCTTCACTGTTAACATGTAGTCAACATCTTTTCTCAAAGGTAGGGGAGTCTAAAACTAGAGACCATAGGTTTAAAGTGAGAGGGAAGAGATACAAAAGGATCCAGAGAGGCAATTTTTTCATACAGAGGGTGGTGACTGTCTGGAACGAGCTGATAAAGGTAGCAGTAGAGGCGGGTAAAATTTTGTCTTTTAAAAAGTATTTAGACAGTTACATGGATAAGATAGGTATAGAGGGATATAGGCCGAATTTGGTAACTGGGACTAGCTTAGTGGTTTTAAAAAAAAGGCAGCATGGACAAGTTGGACCAAAAGGCTGTTTCTATTCTGTAAACCTCTATGGCTCTAAATGTATAATGAACATCATACAGCACATTTTTAAAATCAGTTACATTTGGTGCACTAAAGCTATTACAGTACTCAGAAACCATAATTAAAAAGCACTTTAAATAACAAGTCTTACAATTTGGAGTTGTGTCATTTCTTTGCTAATAAAGCAAAGACCAATAAAGAAATTATCTTGAAGTTTAGAAATGGCAGTTACATGAGGATAATTTACTATCTGTCCATACATACTAGCAATAAAATTCTCACATTGTTACCAGAAATGAAACTTCTCTCAAGATCACTGAAGGTCCACATACTGAAATGCAAAAATACAGGTATGTTTGCCTTTGTGCAGTTGTGTGTAGATGTTACACTGCTGCTCCTATACATCCCAGAATGCAAATTTGGATTGTTCAAAGCACTAAAGTGCTAAAATATGGAATCATAAAATTAATAATTAATAGAATGTCTCAATGTTGAACCAAATAAAAGTATACCCAGTCACAGTGGTTGCATTTAATCAGGAATCAGCTATGGTATTAGTTTCTTTGTCAAAAATAGCAAATCAATCTTTCTTTATATTCCACTATCTCAGTGTCATAATTAATTTATATCAGCACCAATTATCTTGTATATAGTTCACACCCTCAGTTCTCAGTATAATGGAACCTATCCTATCTATATTGATTCTACAGCAACGAGAACAAGAGAGAATCAACTGATGTTTGGCAGTGTTTATACTTCTGCCCCTGTACTCCCAGTGGGATATTGCATCATTTTTATGTGCCTCTGCAGACAGTACATTACTCCGCTTACTTTACAGTGGTGCCACTGAAGTCTGGGTTGCATCAAAGTAGTGTAATAAGGCAATGGGAGCTATGCCAGGGATTAACGAGGGGGCCATGTCAGTACACAAAAGGCCAGATAAGTGGAGAGATGTGTTGGAATGTTTTAAAATTTGATTTATTATTGTCACTTGTATTAGTATACAGTGAAAGGTATTGTTTCTTGTGTGCTGTGCAGACAAAACGTACAATTCATAGAGAAAGAAAAGGAAAGGTGCAGAACATAATGTTACAGTCACAACGAGGGTGTAGAGAAAGATCAACTTAAAATGGGCATGATAGTCCATTCAAAATTCTGATGGTAGAAGGGAAGAAGATGGTCAGTTGGTTTGTGGTCTCAGACTTTTGTATCTTTTTCCTGATGGGAAAAATTAGAAGAGAGATTATTAGAGGTATGTGGAGTCCTTGATTATGCTGGCTACTTTTCCAAGGCAGCAGGAAGTGTCAACATAGTCAATGGATGGGAGGCTGATTTGCATGATGGACTGGGCCTCATTCACAATCTTTTGTAGTTTCTTGTGATTTTGGTTAGAGCATGAGCTATACCAAGCTATGATGCAACATAAAAGGATGCTTTCTATGGTGCACCTGTAAAAGTTGGTGGGAGTTATAACAGATATGTCAAATTTCCTTAGTCTTCTGAAAAAGTAGAGGCATTAGTGGGCTTTCTTAACTGTACTGTTGGCAGGAAGGAACTAGGACAGGTTGTTGATAATCTGGGCAATGCAAAATTTGAAGCTGTCAACCACTTCACCTTTGATGTTGATGGGAATTGCTGGGATGTATGAAGTTATAGTAACAGAGAAGGATGAGGCCATGATGGATTTAAATATCAGGGTGGGAGTTATAAACTGAAAGTTTTGAGTGAAAAGGAATCAGTTTTGTTCATTGAAATCAAAAGTGATAGGCTGCCATGACCTATGTGGGTTAGGATAAATCCACAGGGCCTATTTGAATGAGTTGTGATTGATAGAGGATGGAAGGCCAGCCAGGATATCATTAAAATAGAGAAGCATGAATGTGTCAAAAATAGGGAACAAGGTTTTAGTATTAGATGGATTGAAGTGTTATGGATGTAGTGAACCTTTATAATAGGAATAACATAGGGTTGGAAATAAAAACTACAAATGCTGGAAATACTTAGTAGGTCTGATAGCATCTGTGGAAAGAGAAAGAGTTAATTTTTTTTAGGTTGTAATTTTTTAAACTCATGAAATGTTAACTGTTTCTCTCACCAGAGATACTGCCAAATCTTTTGAGTATTTCAAGCATTTTCTGTTTATATTTCAGGTTTCCAGCATTTACAGTAATTTGCTTTTTGAAATGGTTAAAATTCAACTCAAAGTTCAAAAAAGTAGGGAGGTGATAACTTAGTGCTTTTTTCACTAGACTATTAATCTAGAAACTCAGCTAATGTTATGGGAATCTGGGTTCGAATCCTGCCACAGCACGTGGTTGAATTTGAATGCAATAAAAAAAAAGTTTGAATTAAGAATTTACCAAGGGCCGTGAAACCATTGTCGATTGTCGGAAATACCCATCTGGCTCACTAATGTCCTTTATGGAAAGAAATCTGCCATCCTTACCTAGTCTGACTGACAAGTGACTCCAGAGGTACAGCAGTGTGGGTGACTCTCAACTGCCTTCCAAGGACAAATAGGGATAGGCAATGAATACAGGCCAGCTAACAATGCCCTGAACCCCATGGCAGTGAATAAAAAAAAGTCATATTATGAAAGGTGGGGTTTAGTGTCAGTCAATGAGCAGGGAAAGGCATGGAATCAGTGCTGATGGTATGGAGTCTCTTTTATTCAATAATCCTAAATATTACAGCATGCTCTTGAAATCAGCAAATGATACATAGTCAAGATCCACACAAATTCCTCTAAAGGTTGTCTGCTTCTGGATAAAGAATATATTCAGGGTATAAATTACTCTGAGAATGCAGCATACTCGACTTTTATTTTTGTTAGAAGCATTTTTCCTTTGAAAATCTGAGCTTGGTGCTATATTGTAAATTTTTCTGATTCTATTTTTTGCTTCAATTATAATCCATTTTTTGATGTTGCTGACATTATTATGTCAAGCAGGTTTCAAATCATTGTTCCACATTGCATTATGTTAGAGAATTGGACCATGTTGATTAAAGACAAGGTTTCACTATAATGTAAGTTGATAGATTGTGAAGTAACTATTGAATTATGGCATTTGAACTTATTTTAGAAATGCAGATATTTCACAGATGAGATAAGGCTACCTTTTTCAACGCGTAGGATCAAAAGAGTTTAGTGACAGAACTATAAATTGAAAATTACACGTGTAACCATCACACATGCCAGAAAGGTGCATTTTGCATTAAAATGCTTTGAGATGTAGTATCTCAATTAACTAAAGACGTATCTTGGACTATTATTTGTATTATGCTTTGCAATGTTCAGCCCAAGGTATCTGAATTACACAGAGTTTCATCTCAAAGAAAATAAGTGGATAGAGAAGGGATCAATAAATGTCAAAAAATATTTTCTGTATTTCATTCTCACATACAAGTGATATTTTCAGCCCATGGGGATGATCTTACTATTGTGCTGCCCTCTGGTCAATGGCTGGTACGAGCGGTAAGATTGCAAGAGAACGAAGAAATCAAATTTGCACCTGATTTCTCACCTCTTGTGATCTTATGGACATTGGATATCTAGAGAGATCAGCCTCACACTCAAAGGGTGTGAGGCCGATCTCGATATCTAAATGTATTGAAATTCACATTTTAATGTACTTTGCATGCCTGGGACACAATCATCTGGGCTTACTTGCCTTTGTGATTGCAAGGCAAGGTTGTCTCTGGCAAAGTTCATGTATGGTGCCCCCCCAGCTCCCCCTCCATAAATGGAAATTAGATGTGATGGCCTCACCGGTAAAACTGGAGGCCATTGAGCCAGTTGCCCCTTGGGGCAAAAGATAGAATGCTAAGGAAGTTTAGTACATCTGTTATGACTCTTACCAACTTTTACAGATGCATCATTGAAAGCATTCTTTTTGGTTGTACCATAATATTATATGGCTCCTGTTCTGTCCAAGACTGCTAAAAAACTACAAAGGATCATGAACAAAACCCAGTCCATTGCGCAAACTAACCTTCTATCCATTGATTCTGTCTACATTTCTCATTGCCTTGGAAAAGCAGCCAGCATAATCAAAGATCTGGCACTGCCCACTAGGCATCAGGTAGTGCTAAGACGGCAAGACTGTTCGGTTGCCGGGAAGGAGTGGAATGTTGCGCACTCTGCACAGTGACCGATGGGGAACGGAAGGGTGGGACCACTGTGCACAGCAATTGGTCAGGGTAGGGGGGAATCATTGCATGTTCTACAACAGCAATTAATGGGAAGGAAGATGGCAATCATTTTAGGTGGGGGATTGCAATCAACCCCAGGTTAGCAGAGATGGTAGGGATGCTGGACCACAATGTTCTGCACAGAGGTAGTGACAGGTCTCTGAGCTCTCAGAGCACAGAAATCTGCACATGTGCAATGGTGCTCTCCACTACTATCAGCCAGCTTTCAGGTAATTTAGGCCCTGTCCATTTCCCCTACTTTCAAATTTCAAAATTATCAAGTTTTTTTATCATTGTGGGGTAAGATTCAATGCAAAAAAGGTGTGAATTTCTCCTGTTTTCATGCTCGTTCAGCATTTTGAATCTTTTTGGTAAGTTCACCCCCTACTTCTGAAAACTCTTCAGCTTGAATTTTGTAATGACAACAAAACAGTCAGCAGTCACTGTCATTACTTTATGAAATGAACTGCAAACTTCAGTACCTACTCATATGCAGTTACACAGCAATCTAGAAATTGCTTTGGGTTCTCTGTCTGACTGAAGATTGTGCTGCAGTCCTTGTAGATGGAAATCGATTTAAAATGATTGAATTTGATTTATTGGTTTATAGTGAAAAGTATTGTCTTTTGCATACTGTACATAGAGAAAGAAAGGAGAGTGTGCAGAATGTGGTGTTTTAGTCATAGCTAGGGTGCAGAGAAAGATCAGCTTAATGTGAGATATGTCCATTCAAAAGTCTGATGTCAGCAGGAAAGGAGATGTTCTTGAGTCAGTTGGTATGCACCCTCAGACTTTTGTATGTTTTTTCCAATGGAGGAAGGTGGAAGAGAGAATATGCCCGGAGTGTGAGAGATCCTTGATTATGCTGCATGCTTTTCCAAGGCAGCGGGAAGTGTAGGTAAATGGGAGATCATTTTGCGCAATGGACTGGGTTTCGTTCACAGCTGTTTGTAGTTTTTTGCAGTCTTGGACAGAGCAGGAGCCATAATATGCTATGGTACAACCAGAAAGAATGCTTTCGATGATGCACGTGTAAACGTTGGTGAGAGTTATAGCGGATATGCCAAACTTAGTCTTCTGAGAAAGTAGAGGCGTTGGTGGGCTTTCTTAATTATAGCATTGGCATGGAGGAACCAGGACAGCTTGTTGTGCTCTGGACATCTAGACACCTGAAGCTCTCAACCACTTCCACTATATCCCCATTAATTTAGACGAGGCATGTCCTCCACTATGCTTCTTTCATTTTGTTGACATTGAGAGATTTTGTCATCAGTTCACCAGATTCTCAATCTCTTTCTGTACTTCATCTCATCATTGTTTGAGATCTGACCCAATACAGCAGTGTTATCAGCAAACTTGAAAACTGAATCGGAGGGGAATTTGGCCACATGGTCTTGGCACGTAAGGAGTACAGTAAGGGGCTGAGGATGCGGTCTTGTGAGGTGTCGATGTTGAGAATGATTGTGGAGGAGATGTTGTTGCCTTCCCTTACTGATTGCAGTCTATGGGTTAGGACATCTAAAATCCAACTGCAGAGGGAGGAGCCCTTCCATTTCCCAGGCTACTCATCTTGTTGTAAAAATGCTTCTAAAAGTTCTGTCTTTTTGAATGAGCTGCAATTCAAGTTTCTGATGGTGTTTTGAGACATAATTACTATTGAACAGCTCCCCTGACCTGAACATACAATTTTATATTTGTGGAACATCAAATCTCTCCATTCCCTGATGAAAATTTAACAGATTTTTATGTTATCTTTCTCAAAGTTTACGATATTTCATGAACTCTTGAACCTCATGCACATGTCCTCATTTTTATTTAATTTTTCACAAAATCATGATACTGGAATTCCTGATTTGCTGTTTGTGAGGAGTGTTCAATATGATTGCCTGTGTAGTCTGTTTAATGACATTACAATTGCTGGACACCAGAGATTCCAATAGCTGGTGGCAGAACTAAACTGTTGTCAGGAAACATAAAAATCAAGCCACAGTGATTGCTGGACCTTCGGAGATTTTTCTTAAGGTCAGTGGTGTGCTTCATATCAACTATACTTTCTTATATCAAGCCCATTCTTTTGATTCTTAACTTGACCCTTGTACACCTTCCCCAATCCCTCTGGTTTATTCATCCAGACACTTAAGAAGAAGAAACTGAAGCCCATGTTTTAACTCCCAGGCCTTAGTTGAATGGCCCAACTCCCAACTAGACAATTGCAGCTTTAGCCTCCTCATAACTAGTACGATTCCAGTTAATCTCCCTCTGCACCCTCTGTAAAGCTTTGAAATCATTCCAAAGGCATAGTGTTAGACAGAAAAATTTGCTGGGACCTAACCCTAACTTATAAACTCTTGTTATTACTTCCTTGCTGTCACGCTCTATGGGTGGGATCTTCTGATCTCACTCACTCCAAAACCAAAACAAAAATCCCACCCAAGGTCAACAGACCTTTCCATTGTTCGTCTCTCACTTGCTGAGATTCCTGAGGTGGGCAGGATAATAAAATTCATCCCAAATCTCTTTTGATAAAGCTAATGATTCCATTGACTTGTTTTGTTTTACAACTTTCTCAACTTGATCAACCACCTGCAAAGATTGAGCTATTTATACCCCCGTCTCTTTCTTCCTGCATCCCTTTTAAAATTGTATCATTTAGCTTTTATTGCTTCTTTTCATTCTTCTTATTTCACACTTCATTAGCTGCAAATGCTTTTGAAAGTCCTAAGGATATAAAAGGTGCTATATAAATGCAAGTGTTTTATTTGTTGCCCAGGATACTAATCTGATTTCTACTAAGAATTTTTTTTCCAATTATTTGATTAAATTTTTTAAGAGATATCTCTGCAGTTTTTACTGTTCTTTAGCTGACTATTCACATTACTTTGGAGGCTTGGATCTATTATTCTTGACATTCTCTACACAAGTACAGATCAAATTTCCAGAGATAGATATCAGGCAACTGAGGCACTGGCAGGTTGATTGGGTAGAATCTCAATAGAAACTCTAATTGTATGGTTCAATTATGGCTCTGTGTCGCAGCATGACACTATCACTCAGTGCTTGACTGTCATGCCTGATACACAACATCGTAAAAGTTCAAGGTCTTTTCAAATAAAAAGTTTTTAGACATCAGATAGGAGACATGCGTTTCATCTAAGTTGCAGATGGAATAACAAGGTGCAAAATCACTGCACCTCCAATTTGCTATTCCACAAAATTACAGTAAGAAGTGTCACAACATCAGGTTAAAGTCCAAAAGGTTTATTTGGTAGCTCAAGCTTTTGGAGTGTTGTTCCTTCTTCAGGTAACTCGCCTCTGAAAGCTTGTGCTTTCGGAATATAAATCTGTTATACTTCAACCTGCTGTTGTGAGACTTCTTACTGTGCTTATCCCAGTCCAACGCCAAAAAAATTAGCCCTTCCCAGTCAAGGCAAACATACAAAAATGGCCAGCTAGATTAAGGAAAGGAATTCCACCAATGCTCCTGCCCCTAAATCATTGTGCAGGGAACCCTTAGGCATCAATGTTCGGCAAAGGAGTAAACAGCAATGTAGAATATTGACACTCAATGTAAGGACTCAGCAATTAATAATGATCACGGGGATGCTATCTGGAAAGAAAGTAAAGAGTTGACATAGTCACCCAGTCAACTCAACAATATTCAAGCTGTGAAACCCTAAAGATGCAGCTGTGTTTTGTACCATATAACGTATCATAAATTCATAAGGGGTAGGAGCAGAATTAGGCCATTCAGGCCATCGAGTCTGCTCACCATTCAATCTTGGCTGATATGCTTCTCATCCATATTTTCCTGCCTTCTCCCTATAACCCATCAACCCATTACCAATTAAAAATCTGTCTAACTCCTTGTTAAAGTTACTCTTTGTCCCAACATCCACCACACTTTGGGGTAGCAAATTCCACAGATTCACAACCCTTGAGGAGAAGTAGTTTCTTCTCAACTCTGTTTTCAATTCTCCTTATCCTAAGCTATGACCTCTCGTCCTCGAATGTTCCACACGAGGCTGCATCCACTTCACATATTACTGTAATCACAGATCAGGTTGACCTGCTAATATATTACCTTTGTATATTGTTTTCCCAGCCTGAGTGTTTATACAAAGTCTCACATAGAAGTTTTTTGTGCTACACTAGAGAAGGCGGGGGGTCTTTGATCTGAGAAAGTTGGACTTCCCCTTGGATTGTGATCATGAATGGTGCCAGCAGTACTTGAGCTCCAGACCAGCTGTTGTTAGAGAAGGCCATGAGACTTGTTGTTTTATATTTCTTTCATATTGTTTACTCTTTTTCAATGAACAACTATAATAGTTTAAAGATTATAGTTCTAGCCTCTCTCTTATTTAACATTCTCCCAGATTATTAAAATAACAAAACAGATACCAAACTACTCTTAGTTAGCACTACTGCCTCACAGTGCCAGGGACCTGGGTTCGATTTCTGGCTTGGGTCCCTGTCTGTATGGAGTCTGCACATTCTCCTTATTTCCATGTGAGTTTCCTTTGGGTGCTCCGATTTCCTCCAACAGTCTGAAAGACATATTGGTTATGTGCATTGGCCATGCTAAATTTTCCCTCAGTGTACCCAAACAGTCACTGGAGTGTAGCGGCTAAGGGATTTTCATAGTAACTTTCCTGAAGTTTAATATAAGCCTACTCGTGACTAATAAATAAACTTTAAAAGTTAAACTTTTAACTTTTACTTCTCATCAATCACACACCAATAAAAGACTCAATGCCCCCTAGAGGAAAAGGGAGAAAAAAAATTGGAAAAAAGGGCGAGAAAAACAAAATAGGTGAAACTATATCTAAAGTTATTGTTATGTTAGAATAGTGTTCTGTTTGGAAAAAGCCTCTAAGAATTGCCTTAAATTTGTCCTCAAAATGGGATCAGTCAGGCAGAATGCTGGGTCAGGAAAGATCTCAGGCTAATTCAAACCATGAAGACTTAAGCAAACAAAGCTCTCTTTCCTGTTACAATTATGAAGTTTATAAGATTATGTTTTGGGTCTGGGTCCTGTGACCTGCCCTGAAGTATACCTTTGATTGTTAGAGATCATAGGAAGCCTTGGATTGTTTTATGGGGGAAAAGGTGCCAGTTATTTACGATTGGAGACAATGAGCAGCCAGTGTGTTAACAATAGAGAGAGAATCCAAGTCCCCAAAAAAATTGAGGAATTTGGGTTGTTTACAAGGAACGCTCCAACATCATGGCTTCGATAAGTCTGGCCACCATTAATCTGTTAAACTCCTTCCATTGGGCTGATATGGGTGATAAACTGAAAAACCCATTTGCAATTGAGAGTTGTTGAGAGGCTGGTTCAGATATGAGTTAATCCATTTTCTGTGCAGAAATTGTAAAAGTCATCCTGACTTCTGTCAGCCAATTCAGCCACACAATGTCCAATTTATTTCCAAAGAAATTACTTAGTTCAGAAGATTCTGTTTATGTAGCCATCTTTCTAGGTCAGTCCATGCACATGTACAGAATGCCTTTCCTCTAGGATGGAGCTTTAATCCTATTTCTCACTGAAAATGCATTTGCAAGTTCCTCGGCTGGTTTCCCGGAAGCTTTTTCCAGCAAATTTATTCGAGCAGGGAATCTTCAATTCCAGCCATGATCACTAGTGTGGGATAGCTTGGCCGCATAGAAACGCAAATATGTACAGCATGTTAGTGAAAGGAGTTTAATCTAATTTGGTTTATATACATACACAGATCAATGGCCACAAGAGGGCCCTATTACACTTCCTCCACTCAAAAAATAGATTTTATCACCTGACCTGTTAAATGGTTCCAATTTTCTGTCTTGATGTCCTTTCTGGCATTTGTAGTATTTTCTGACAAATCCTCTTCCACAGACAAAAAAAAATTATTGAGAGGCCGCAATACAAAGAAAAATATAAACTAAAATGCAAAATTATGAGAGTCATAAATAGGGTGGATAATCAGAGGCTTTTTCCCAGGGTGGAAGTGTCAATTAGAGGGGGCACAGGTTTAAGGTGAGAGGGGAAAAGTTTAAGGGAGATGTGTGGGGAACGTTTTTCATGCAGAAAGTGGTAGGTGCTTGGAATGCATGACCAGAGAAGGTGGTGGAAGCAGGCACATTGGCAACATTTAAGAGGCATCTGGATAGGTGCATGGAGAGTGAGGGAGTAGAGGGATCCGAACTAAGATACAGCAGAACATTTGTTTAGTTTAGTTAGAACATCATGATTGGCATGGGTTGGAGGGCTGAAAGGCCTGTTCCAGTGCTGTACTTTTCTTTGTTCTTTGTTCTAAAGAGGTTTTTAACTTATTCAGATATCTTTAAGTAGCAGTTTTGGTCATCAGCTGTATCCAATGCTGTTTTTCTGTTGAGAATTAATTTTGGCATGGAATCTGAGGTCAAGTTAGCTTGGTTTTGATTAAAATAGCAAAATATGGAATTGTGGCACAGAGAAAAACTATTCAGTCCAATGAATCTGGCTGGTTCTTTCAAAACAATTCAGTTTATTATGAAGGCCATTAAGTGGCTAATTAATGAACACTTGATGGCCTTATTTCATTGCTGTTGTTTTTTTTACATCCAGTGCAGGGATGCCCATACCATGGCAAAACTGGTGTTTGGCAAGTGGAGGTGATCTCTTTTGCAGATCATCTCTGCAACAGATGACAATTCTCCGTTAATCTTTCTCTTAACCTTTCAAACCCAGGCTCTACATCCTGCAGCTCCCTTGTTGAAAGTCCTGACTCCAAACTTAGCAAGATTCCTCAGCATAGCAGTACTGCATATTGTCAATATTCACTGCTCCTGACTGGCCCTCCTGGGAATACAGAGTTGGCAGCTATCTGAATGGTGGCAGATCTTCTGGGATAGTAGCAGAAGTCTCATCTTAAAGCAAGTAACGCTGTTCCTGGCATTACATCTCTGCAGCACAATCTTCATGAATATCAACTGAGCTGTTTTCATCCAACATCTCCATTATCTCACAAAAAGAACTCAATTAAGTTAGTGCATGCTGTTCGTTATGAATGGTATCTATTATAAGACAGTAATAAACTATTGTGAAAAAAAGCTGCTCTTTCTTAGCTACCAGGCAGAATGCCAGTGGGAGTTTGTTTTCTGAATGAGGAGGGGAGAGCTGTGAAAATCCAAGAACACTGGAAAATTCACCCTGTTGTGATCAGGAGAAGGAATTGGTAGACCTGGCTGCTGAAAATCAATTTTGGGATTCTTAAAGATTTGCAATGACTTGAAGATATTGGATGTTATGATACAGTGAAATGGGGAGAATGAAGCCTGTTGGAAATTGAGAGTAACTTTGAGCTGGTGTCCATATGGAATACAATTCTATTGAAATTTGATTTAACATGTAAATCCAGCATGCATTTTTAATCATGTTATGAAGGGATATTTTTCTTGCCATTTAATGTATTGGTTGCCAACTAAATAATGTTTAGTTGATGTTGGTATTATTTTGTTACAGTTTAAGTTCTAAAACGTGAAATCTTTTGGTCACTAAGAAATAAGATTGCTTTTCAAAATATTAATTTCTACAGGAGATTGTAACAATGTATACAAAGTCATCTTTTTAATTGCAAGCTACAATTTGAAATAAAATCTGGATTGTTTCGGAATAAAATTTAACAGCCAGCAAAAGGGATTTGCTTGTTGCTTAAAATTAATCAAGTGGCTGCAGGTATGATTTTCTAGATGATGCATTAGGTTTCTTTGATCCTTTTTTGTTCAACATCATGCTTGTGTTCATTTTTCCCAAGGAAATACCCTTTTTCTTTCCCTATTCAATCCAATAAGAAATGCTCAAAATGATTTGCGATGTGTTCCTACTGCAAGCCACCTTATTTCATAGCAGGAAGAAATAGTTTTGTGAATGCTTCAACTCACTTGAAGGTAATTGTGGTTTCTGGCACCTGAATGACCTTCTATTACCACACTGTTGGTGTCAATTGAACAGAATGATATACAGCCAATTTTGTAAAGGAATTTTGATGTTTTCTATCAGCTGAAGGCCAAGCTAAATAGCTTAAGTTGGCAGCATATATGCAGTGACTGGAACTGATCCCTTCTGAGTCTCATTCTAATGCTACTTTGCTGATAAGTGGTGCTGACACTCATGCATCACTGTGCAGTTGCAGAGCACTCAAGCGGCTCAGAGACAATGACCACTAATTTGCTCTTTTCTTGTGGCAGGCAAGAAGGATTGCTACACTACGTTTTTTTTCCCCTGTTCAAAGTCCTCCATTTCTAACACTTTCTCTCAAAAGAAAGTAAAAGCGTTAGTCAACTTGTTGTCACGGTGCCACAAATACAACAGTTAATAAAAAAACATGGCAAAAAAAGGCATTTTTGCTTTGTTGCACATGAACCTAAATTAAACACTATAGTAAAAACATTTTGAAAGTCGATTACTGCATCTTATTAAATATCTTGGCCAAAGAAACAATTTTTCTTAACTTGTTTCCTGTGAGAATTTGGTTGTTAAAATATTAAAATATCTCCCTTTATCTTTTACTTATAAAACATCTATGAGATTCAACTGGGAAAATTAATTCTTCCTGACTTACAACTATTTTGTTTCACATTACTTGTTAAGGCTGTTCGAATTTTCCACGATTTACCAGATATTTTTATCTTGATAACTGGAATTTCTTTTGAGCAAAATTTGTTTCAAACAAAATTTAACAAATGAAATACGTACTTATTTCACAATAATATCTGCTGAATTGCCATTGTCACACCCAATCCTGGCATGAAAATAGAACACGTTTCAAAGCTATATTTTAAAATGACACCACAGTTTTGATGATGGCTGGCAATCTTTCATGAAACTTTGACATTATCTGCTTGAGACAGTCCAGAAACCTAAGCAAATACTTGTTTAAAATATAGACAATCAAAGGCAATCATGGAATTCCCCAAGTCACTTTTTAAAGGATGTATTGTCCCAGAACGAGACAATCTCATGTCTTTCTACACCACTCTGAACCAAAGGCACAGCAAAACTCACTAGGCGTGATCTTACCATGGCATGATCTTATATTCATACCACGCTGCTGCTGCCAAAAAAATCAGGGAATTTGGAAGCCAGCCAAATTTCTGTTCACTGTGACGGGATGAGAAAATCCTGCCCATGTAAACAGTGGTAAGAGACTGTCTAATATCCTTTCCTAAAAGACATTCAAAAGAATAATTGAAATGGAGTGGATCACTGAATTGCAAAAGTCCTGGTTGTCTTTGAATTCACAAGTGTGAAAGGCTACACCGACAAGGTTTCTCAATTCAACCCATCCTCTTCTTTGGATAGACAACCTTGGACTCATTGACAGTTACATGGTTTCAGTCAGCTATGTTTGTTATATTTCAAGTAACAGCTGAAGTTAACCTGATCAGAAACATCATGACAGACAACATCTGAAATACCATCCAACTAGCTCCAAAACAACTGTGCAACCAAGGCATAGAACATAACAGCGCAGAACAGGCCCTTCGGCCTTCAATGTTGAGCCAACCAATTAAGAAAAAGCAATGACCCTCTAACCTAAACCATTCCCTTTTCATCCATAAACTTATCTACTAACCTCTTAAACGCCACCAAACTTGGCGCATCTACAACTGCAGCAGGCAGGGCATTCCATACCCTTACCACCCTCTGGGTAAAGAACCTACCTCTGACATCCGTCCTATAACTACCACCCCTTAATTTAAAGCTATGTCCCCTCGTGCTAGCTTTCTCCATCCTAGGAAAAAGGCTATCACTGTCCACCCTATCTAAACCTCTAATCATCTTATATGTTTCAATAAGGTTGAAACATATGGCAGGCTATGGAGATGCAGGTGTTGGACTAGGACAAACACAGTAAGAAATCTCATAATGCCAGGTTAAAGTCCAATAAGTTTATTTGGTAGCAAGCACCACTAGCTTTCAGAGAGCTGCTCCTTGGTCAGGAGATCTCACTCACCTGATGAAGAACAGGGCATATAAAGACAAACTCAATTTAGAGAATAATGATTGAAATGTGAGTCCTTCAGCTATTCAAGTCTTAAAGGTACAGACAATGTGAGTGAGATAGCATTAAGCACAGGTTAAAGAGATGTGCTTTATCTCCAGACAGGATAGTTAATGAGATTTTGCATGTCCAGGCAAGTTGTGGGGGTTACAGATAGTGTGACATGAACCCAAGATCCCGGTTGAGGCCATCCTCATGTGTGTGGAACCTGGCTCTCAGTTTCTGCTCAGCAACTCTGCGCTATCATGTGTTGCAAAGGCCACCTTGGAGAACAGTCAAGGGAAAACAGCCCTACCTTAAAAGTGGGAGAAGGACTCTCCTGACACTACCCTTAACCTATCATGTATCAATATGTATTTAAGGAAAATCAATGCCATCAATAGATGAGAAGTGTGTTATGTGATCCTGTCTTAGTTTCACTTTTCCTTTTGGTAAAGCACACACAGCTCTTAATGTCTTCAAGCTTTTTACCTAGATAAAGCTGTTCTCATGTGCCTAAATAACTAAAGAACTTAGTGTGTTTACCCAATCTCTAAAAAGTGCTTTGTATTATAACTTATATCGTTATCAGAACATGACATATTCCACATTCAAGTTCCACTGAGAACTAACCTTCTGGCATTCAACCACACAAAGCATCACAGCTTCGAGAATTCTCTGTTTTAAAGACTTCCATCAGGCCAAATCATTAATTCATCCAAGAAACAACAGGCCTGTACAAAAGACACTGAAATATTTATTACTTATAAATGGGTTACTTATTTTCTTTACCTGTATCTAATCTTTGTGAGGGTAGCAATGTGATCAACATCATGGTTAAACCTCCAGGAGAAGGGTGCAATAGAAATAATCCTTATTTATAAATTCACAAAAGCTTGCTGCTGGAAATTATTTAAATTGGGATCAACCATCCTGAGAGTTAGGAAACACAACTTCACACATGAAAGTTGGTCGCAAACAGTGCAAAAACACATACTCTGTTCTTGATACCGTTTAATGCTGTCATTTTGGTTTTAATGGCAGAGAGCCATGGGTTTACTTTTACTCAGAGTTTTAAAAGTGGATTGTAAAACCGGAGCATGTATTTTAAACCAGATTTCCCAAGACATACCAGTATCATTTACTCAGCTGAACCACTGAAATTATTTTCTTTAGATTCTTCCACAGCGCATGTGTACACTGACTACACCAAATTCTATATTCCAGCTCTTTGAATGATTTTGCATGACTCCAGGAATACCTTTTCCCTTGTTCTGAAAACCAGTCCATCAGAGCACATAGAGTCTTTGGGTACCAAATCCAAATTAAAGAGATGTGAACTTGAAAGATGAGTGAATGTTATGGGGATGAACATCTCCTTCAGTTTTATCAAGCTTCAGAATCAATTTCACACATCAGGATTCAGTATAAACAAAGTGAAGACAACACAATGTGGGGTATCTGCAGGCAAATTAATGAGAGCATTTTCTTTAAGTGATAGCCAAACAGCCATGTAGCTCCATGAGATGGCAGAGGAAGGACTACATCTCCCCAGAGGAACCCCTTTTATGGTGGATCCAATGAACAGATTGTGCAGAGTGAAAAGCTTACATAAGTGTTTTCTATGATAAATGTTGCCACAAGAACTTATAATTGGAAAATATTGGCAGAAAAAGTGCAGCATAACTGTGACAAGGGACGTCAAGTAGCATAGACAGGAGGTGCAAATTGACAACATATTTTACAAGAAGTACAGATAGTGATTTTTTTTTAAACATTCTTTGCCCAACAGTTTGTGTGTATGTGGTGTGGATCAAATTCCATCCAAACCGATCTTTGAGTATTTGCAATCGTCAGACATCAATTCATAGAAGTTTTGCATTGGGAGAAAAAGACAATTGCAAATGAGCTCATTACCACAAGAAATGTCATACCACTTATTGCTCAACATTAAGTGAAACACAGAGGAAATTAATGAAAGTATTGATACTGTAATATTAATTATTACAACAATAAAGAGCAAAGCTTGGCTTCAGAGTAACTATTTAAATAACATTAAAATATTCTGACAAAACCTAATCTTCCAGACTAATGAAATACGAAGAGTATTGCAAAAACAAATAAGTTCCTTAATTGAGATTGTCACTGTTTCATAAATATTTATTGTGATTTGCTTATTTACATGTTATCTATCATCAGTACAGCCAGCTAAAATAGCATTTGAAGTTTGATACTGTGGTATGGATTAATAGGATGTGAATTTGCTTCACATTCTAACTCGCCTGAATTTTGTGTTGCTGGCGATGAGGGGAGGCCACATGAAGGAACAGAAAATTAGAAAGATTTGTTTGCATGTCCAATTTAAAATCCTACACTGGACAATATCACTAGACATACATCAAGAGTGTTACAACTGGTCCCCAGCCAAGGGTCCCCAATTTGTTAACTTGGGTGACATCCTTCAATTTGTCACCATCTGGCTAGGATACCACTCACCAACCCTCTCCCCCCCTCCAATTTTTATGCCCCAGGTGAGGAGGGATGAACTTGCTCCCTTTCTTAATTCAACTGCCCTCTGCTGGTCGCAACATGAAATCTAAAAAGGATCACTCCCTTTGCGGATCTCTTTTCCCAGTACCAATATTTATGCTTTAAAATGAGCCAATTTAACCAGATGTTCTTGAGATAAAAACAGATTAAGTTTATTAACTACTAAAGGCAAGAGAATGACAACACAAATGCAGATACATTCGTACAGTTTAGAAGTGAGAATGCAGTCCACATGTAACTAAAGTACAGAAAATTGACATTGACTTGTGAGGAGTAGATGATTGAGTATTTTGACTATTGCAGTTTGATTCCAATTGCACTGACCTCAGCAGGCAAATTGTTTGTTTCAAAATTCCAGTATTTTGCATTTTGGCCGCAAAACTTCTTGTTTCCTTTCAGCTTTGGTCTTTACTGACTTAGTTTACTTCAGCAGAGAGAGAGTAAGATGGAGATATACCTGCAAAAAAGCTTTTGCAGGAGTGATCTGTTGCTGGCTGATTTTTTGCTTCTTGTGCCACACATTCTGACACCTTCAGCACTAGATCACATGTGCACAAAGACCTGGGCCAGTGTTTCTGCTAGCTTTTATCCCAGTCTTTATATATTCCTTGGAGGCAAAATCCACAAATCCATCCAATCCAACACAGGATATCTTTTGATGAGATGATACTCATCTACCATTGTCTCTATAGGACCTGGCAATTAGTTTCTGTATGCTTTAGAAGTATCTGTCTGGAAACACAGCAGAGTTCCATTGTCTCTTAGAGTATCACCCACTTGCAATTCAGCCGATGGCTGACTTTACATCCTCAGTCATCTTTGGGCTTGTGTGACAATTTTCAAAAACTTAAAGATTGTTATTTAAAGACAAATATTTTCAAGTATAATTTCATATTTTTGCTTCACTATTGAGATAATAGAGAAGAATAAATACTTTTAATGAGAGGAGTATTTATAAAAATAAGCAACATGAATATGTACTCTGTATTGAACAAGTTGCTGATTCACAAATACTCTGATTAACAAGAGAATTCACGTTGGCTACTCCCTATGAACAAAAGCTGAAAAATGCAGAATGCATAAGTTTAATATAGCCCAATTGCAAATCTAATTTGATGTTTTTTGAAATTGAGAATATTTGCACAAATCAAAGAAAGCGCACTTGTTTCAGACCTAAATTTGTCTTTATTTGTCTTTTTGGGTGAGTATTGCATTTCACAGAGCATGCTGAAAATTAGGTTGGCAAAACACAAAATCAATTGCCTCACCTTATTTTCAATACTGTAGGGTGACAACAAGTGGCTTTGATGCTTATTTCAGTGCAAATGTCCTCTGCACACTTCAGGATTGAGTAGCATTGGGAAGAAACCACATGCTCCAAAAAGCATTTCTTTCATATAATCTGTAGTGGCAAGTAACATTCACAGCATATGTGCCAGACAAAGATCCCCTCTGATGAGAAAGAATTCAATCATCTCCCCTTGACATTCAATGGCATTACTATCATTGAATCCTCCATTATCAACAGCCTTGGGTATACCACTGATAAGAAACTTAACTGGACTAGCCATATAAACACTGGTTGCAAAAGCAGATCGAAGGCTGATAATTCAGCAGCAAAATATTCCCCAGACACTGTCTATAGACAAAGTCAGGTGTATGATGGTGTATTCTCCACCTCCCCAGATGAGTACAGCTGCAACACCATTCAAAGAAGTTAAGATCATCCAAAATAAAGTAGCTCATTTTATCTGCAGCATTTCACAACCTTAAGCAATCACTTCATCCACCGCTAGTGCACAACAGCAGGAATGTGTATCATCTACAAAATGCATTGCAGCATTTTGCCAAGGTTTATTTGGCAGAACCTTTCAAACCTACAACACTTACTACCTTGAGAAACACGGGCAGCAGAAGCATGAGGACACCACCATCTGCATGTTCCTTTATTAGCCACACACTTTCCTGACTTGTATCTATACTGCCAGTCCTGCACTGTTTTTAGGTCAGCATCCTGGACTCACCTCTCTAATTTCACAATGGATATACCTATGCCACCACATGAATTGCAACGGTTCAAGGTGGCATATTTTGGGAATGTAATTGAATGCACACAGTCAGAGCATGGTTATTGATACCATAACAACAAGTGTAGGTGGATTATCTCCCCATTTCAACTGCTACACAAATGGAATTGGAACTGTGCCAGCATTGACCATCACTTTCTCAAGGGGAATTAGATGTGGGCAATAAATGCTGGCCCACATCCTGTGAATGAATAAAGAAAAATGAATAGATTGTATCACTTGATCAGGCAGTGTTGGTATAAAATCATAGGATCCCTATAGTGCAAAAGAAGGCCATTTGATCTGAGTCCGCACCAACCACAATCCCATCTAGTTCCTATCCCTGTAATCCTGTTTATTTACCTTGCTGATCCTCCTGACAGTAAGGGGCAATTTAGCATGGCCAACTTAACCTGCACATCTTTTGAGTGTGGGAAGAAGCCCATGCAGATAAAGGGAGAATGTGCGTACTCCATACAGACAGTGTGACCCAAGGCCAGAATGGAACATGGGTCCCTGGCGCTGTGAGGCAGCAGTGCTAACCACTGTGCCACCATGCCATCTGTGATCTTAGTTTACGTACAGTAAAGTGAAGAATTATAGCAATATAATATTATTAGTGTGAGTAATTTCATCAAATCACATGTACATAAAAGCTGGAAACATTTGCTGAATTATTTGATTGGGATCCAATGCCTTATTACATTATTAATTGGTAAGTTTGAAAATACAACAGTTTTTCTTGATGTGTGACCCAGCTTGGCTCTAACCATTTACCCTACCCCCATCTTACTATCCTGTATTAAAAATCCAGGCACTTGCTGCTGGACTACATAATGCTTTACAGAATGCCATCGAGTACTCTGTCAAGCATAATTAAACATTAGGTAATGAAGCATACGAGTCAATTGGGATTTGTTCCATCTTTGAGATTTTTTTTATACCAGTTTCAGTGGCAGTCTCTTCCATAACATTTTTAATGATAGTGAGTTGCACAACACTAACCATCCTTGCAATTAATGAGAGAATCCAATGGGAGTAGGCCTGCTTTGCATCAGTGAGGTTTTGATAACATTAGCTTAGTGTTTAACATCAAGTCATGGTTTTGGTTGTTCTAACTTGTTTCAATCATCACATTAGTCAGCGCAGCCCCTTGACATCACAAAACTACTGAGCAAGGAAAGCCTGCACTGGGGTATTGCGGTATTATGAGTATGCTGTTTGAAATGAATACTTTTTTAAAAAACAATTTGATATGAAGAAGCCAATATTTAGCTGTAATGTTCGATTAGAACTGATCTCCTTAGAGCAGGGAAGGCCAAGAAGAGATTGATAGCGGTGTTTAGAATCATGAATTGTATTGATAAAGTAAATGAAGATGAATTGGCTCTAAAGGCTGAAGGGTCAGTAACCAAAGGAGGCAGATTTAATGCAAAGGATCCAGAGATAGTATGTGGAAAAGAAAATTTACACAATTAACGGTTGGGAATTGGAATACACTATATGATATTGTGGTGAGTACAAATTGCATTGCAAGTTTCAAAAAAGAATTGACAAATGTTTGAAGGAGTACAAACTGCAGAGATATGGAGAGGTGGTGGAATGATACCAACTGGGTTAATTTCCAAATGAGCTGCTACGGACCTGATGGATCAAATGGCCTCCACTGTGCTATGATTCCCTGATGTACTGAACTCCAGGAGGTCATGTCACACTGTTATTTTTTCTTAAACTATTCCTATCCTCTTGTGAGTCTTATTTTTCTCTCCCAAATACCCCATTTGCACCAAATGCAGTCAGCACATTATCCTCTCTTATTTAGCTTGTTTTGAAGAGAAATTGTGCTGGTAGTTGTGCTGTTAGTCAACTCTATTTTGAATGCGGAGCTGACTCTCCTCTGAGATTCTTTTAACAAGAACAGTGACAATCCACGATGCTGATGAAGCATATTTTGGGAATGTAATTGAATGCACACAGTCAGAGCATGGTTATTGATACCATAATAGCAAGTGTAGGTGGATTATCTCCCCATTTCAACTGCTACACAAATGGAATTGGAACTGTGTCAGCATTGATCATTTAATTGAAATGTATTACATGCATTTCTCATGAAAATAGTGTAGCTATCCCTTAATAACATTATATGCCTTGTCCATTCGTATAATATATGCTTAGTCAGGATTGCAAGGAAACAAAAGAAATAGTTTTATGATTCTACCTGCAGGATATTTTTGACATTGATCACAAGGATGATGCTACATTCAGTACTTAAGAAGTGCCTCAATAACAGTCCCATCTTTAGTTAATAGGTAATGTATGTACTGCAATAAAGAGTCATTTATGATTTTGGGACATACTTTGTAATTAATATAAACTAAAAGTTTCAGATTGATAAACAAACACAACACAGTGCTCAGCAGTATGAACATTCAACCTGTATTGTCCTGGGAAATTCAACTAACAGGGTGATACTGTTGAAATTGGAATGTATTCCGGATAAATGTGTAGTGGTCCATTTTGGCAGGACCAATGGGATGAAGGAGTACAATATCAAGGGTACGAGTCTTAGCTGTGTTGAAGAGCAGCAGGATCTTGGGGTCCGGGTCCATAGGACTCTTAAATCGGCCTCGCAGGTGGAGGATGTGGTCAAGAAGGCATATGGTGTACTGGCCTTCATTAATTGTGGGATTGAGTTTAGGAGTCAGGAGGTAATGATGCAGCTTTATAAGACCCTTGTCAGACCCTACTTGGAGTACAGTGCGCAGTTCTGGTCGCCTCACTGTAGGAAGGATGTGGAAGAATTGAAAGCGTGCAGAGGAGATTCACAAGGACGTTGCCTGGATTGAGAGGCATGCCTTATGAAGATAGGTTGAGGGAGCTGGGACTCTTCTCCCTGGAGAGTCGAAGGTTGAGAGGCAACCTGATAGAGGTTTATAAAATATTGAGAGGAATAGATAGAGTGGATTCTCAGAGGCTATTTCCCCAGGCTGAAATGGTCGCTATGAGAGGACACAGATTTAAGGTGCAGGGAAGCAAGTACAGAGGAGATGTTAGGAGTAAGTTTTTCACTCAGAGGGTGGTGAGTGAATGGAATTGGCTGCCGTTGGTGGTGGTAGAGGCAAACTCGCTGGGGTCTTTTAAAGCCTTCTGGATGAATATATGGGATCTAATGGGATTGGGGGTCATAGACAGGTCTATGGCTTGGTAGGTATAGATGTGATCGGCGCAACTTGTGGGCCGGAGGGCCTGTTTGTGCTGTAGTGTTCTATGTTCTATGAAATAATGACTTAAATCAAAGTTTCTCGAACTTGGTTTTGAGGTTCCATTGAATACATTCAGAAGTTCTGCAATAGGCCAGGCTGATGTATAAAATTTGAACAATGCTCTGAAGCTGCTTGCCAATTGGAGATTACTTTCTTCATGCATCTGCTGCTGATAGGAGACCTAATCTTATTGTATATTATCAAACAAGCTGCAGGTCATGAGTAACTTAGGAGGCAAAACCATTTAGAAGTTCTTATGCTGTAAATTACTTTGTACTTTGTATGAAGGGATATGTTTTGGGAGGAGAGATGAGGAGAGGGGCAGTATAAACTAAATGGTATAATTTTAAAAGGGGTGCAGGAATTAAGAGACCTGGGTGCCTACATACACAGATCTTTGGGGGTAGCGAAACAAATTGACAAGTTTATTTATAAAGCGTATATGTTCACTGATTTTGTAAGTAAATGCCTAGAATACAAAAGCAAGAAAGTTATCTTGAACTTTTATAGATCTCTGACAAGGCCTCTGCTGGATTACATACAAAACACTTCAGAAAGGATACCAAGTCGTTTGGAGATTTACTAGAATGATACCAGGACTGTGGGGCTACAGCTGTCTGAAAAGATTAGAGAAACTCAAACAGAAAGTTTAGGAGAGTTTCAATAATAGTTTAAAATTTGCTGGAATACACAAGATGAACCTATTTCCAAAGGCTTAAGATATAAGAGATAATAACCGAATTAGGCCATTATTAGGCAAATAATGCATGCTGTGTTGATCATAAGGCATAGGAGCAGAATTAGGCTACTCAACCTATCGAGTCTGCTCTGCCACTCAATCGCAGCTGTTTTTTTTCCCATTCCCATTTTCCTACTTTTTCCCCATAACCTCTGATTCCCTGATTAATCAAGAACATATCTATCTCTGTCTTAAAGAAATTCAATGACCTGACTTCCACAGTCTTCTGCGGCAAAAAGTTCCACAGATTCACTGCTTTCTGGCTGAAGAAATTCTTTCTCATCTTTGTTTTAAAGAATCGTCTCTTTAGCCTAAGGATTGGTGAGCAGTCAACAAGCATTCAAAATAATTGGCAAAAGAACCAGATATAGGATAAGAACTTATTATTTTGCAGCATTGAAATCTTAAATGGTTATTGTACAGAACGTGACCTCTCAGCTCATTGTGCCTGTGTCAATTGTGTCAAGAAAACAAAGAAATTGTAATATTTTTCTCTTGGTAGTATCATTGTTATATTTCTTGTGCATTGGAAGGCAAACTATTGGGGGTTTGTGAATATAGTAATTGAAGTAAGATACAAGGTGACTATGACAATCTAAGCTAACAATAGGAAGTTGTTTTGATACGGAAATGCGCCAAGATGGACTTCAAATGGGTTTTACAGAAGGCAATTGCAGTTCTGGATTTGAATGGGTTGTTTTGATGCAAAGGAGAACAGATTGTAAAAAAAAAGGTGCAAAGAAGTAAAGATAAGGTGAGCTTAAATCCTAAGAGCTAAAGTAAGAATTTAAATGATCCTGGGAGAAAGCAATGTGGAAGACACTGGATGGGACAATTGAAAGATCAAAGTTAAAGAACATATTTAAGGAGATACTGAAATCTATGCTATTTAAATCTCCCAGCAGAAAGCAAGAATAACTGATCAGAGCTCTCAGAAAGCAGTGTGAACAAAGCCAGGTCTGAATAATCTGCTGTTGTTAGCCTCCAAGGACACTGCAAGAGTAAACAAAGACACAGTATGTTGCAAGTTACTGGAATTTTAGGGATTTTAAAACTATAAGGAGTTTATGGACAGAAAAGGAAAAGTTTGTTTTAAACATCGTTGAGATAAGATTGTTTGGAACTGTTTTAAAGTATTGTTTACTGTTTCAAGCCATTGATACATTTAAGTGCAATTCTGTTCCTTTTCCTTTATTTCTTTATAAACATTTATTTTACTGTAAAATTGGCATTAGTTATCAGGGACATTTCTGGATTTCATACCCCCTCCTCATCCTGTACAAACCACAAAAGAAGAATGTTTTGGCAACTGTTTCAGGTTTCCCTTCCACAATTCTGGCAGCTTAGCATTTACAATCTGCCGTGCCATAACATCTGCAAGTTCAGTTCACCTAGTGCCACTCCTCTGCCTTTTCCCCATAGCCCTGAACATTTACATTCTTCAAATAATGCTGTAATTCTCTTTGCAAAGTAATGATTCAATCTGCCTTCACCACCCTTTCAGACAAAGTATTCCAGATCTTAACCATTTGCTGTATAAAAATTATGAGTGGAATGCCACCAAAAAATTCTAAATGCCGAATTTGTGTAAAAAATGTAATAAATCTCGCTGCTTTTTCTGGTGAGACTCCTATACTCTATGCATCACAGAGAGCGTGAATTAAGATGAAAAGCTGGGAGCAGGGTCTATTCCCACTGGAGAGGCTGTTAGCGATTATCATACTACTGTGCGTGCGCCAATCTGTCCTAATGGAAATCTGCGCATGCACGATAGCCTGCACTTCCAGCCTCTCAATTGCTGACCTGCTCTATTACTGGCCAGTCCCATGTTCCCTAGTCATTGGCCATACGATCCCTCCCATATGCCCCAATTACTGGCCTCCCAGATGTAAGCCAGCCGTGACCTCTCCACCACAGTCCTGAACACCCCATATACCCCCTGCAGTCTCAATGCCCCCAACCCTGCAGCCAGACCCATCAGCAGGCCAATCCACCTTGATCGCTGGCCTTCCTCTCTCTGTCATCGATCCCATGTGTAGAATGGCAACAGGAACCCCTAGCCCCATGTTTCACCCCTAGAGGCTTTGCACCCCTTCCTTCTCTGGCTCTGCCTCTTGGCACTGTCCAAATCCTGGAAGGCATTGCCAGGGGACAGGTTGGCAGAGGGCATCCCTCCTTACCCCCACTCTCCAGTGGTGGTACAAAGCTGTTTTAAACTCCATTGGAGTGGAACACTCTTGGCAGGGGTGGGGAGGGGGAGGAAAGAGACTAGCAAGCCTGGCGGGTCTGCTACTGATTTTAAAATTACATCTTGATTATTCAAATCAGCTCCATGCCTATTTCTGGAGTAGAGCTGATGACACTGGAATTCCAGCAACCGGAGATGCATGCAAGCCGTGTGCCTAGAAGGAAGCCCACTCGTTATATGACCTCCGCTTGTGTCTTCCAGCCGAATGGGCTGGGAGAATTGTCCCCTATTTCTTCATGTTCCCACTTTCCTCATGTTATCATTGCTTCATCTGTCAGTCATCTTAAATGGATTTCCTTTGGTTCATGATCTTCCACAAAAAAGCTTCTGCGCTTTTACTCTGTCCAGATTGACCCTCACAAGTTTGAACACTTCTATCAAATCTCCTCTCAAATCTCTCTTCTCCGAGAGAATAGCACAAGCTTTTCCAATCTTTCTACAGAATTGAAGTTGCCCCTGGTATCTGATTAATCTTTCCTGCAGCCTCTCTAACGTCTTCACATCTTTGCTACAGTGTAGTACCCAGAGAATGCCAAACTAGTTGAACTCCAAACTAATATTTTATACGGGTTGATCATATTTCCTTCATGTCTCGATTTATAAAGCACAGGGATGCTGTATGCATTTAATGTTCCCTCATCCGCTGCAACCTTCAATAATTTGTGCACATACAAGCCCAAGTCTCTCAGCTCTTCATTCCCTTTAGAATGTACCTTTTATTTTATATTGCCTTTCTCTGGTCTTTCTATCAAAATGGATCAATTCACACTTCTCTGCATTAAATTTAATCTATCATTTGTCCATGTATTTATAGGCCTTTTGAAGTTTAAAACCAATCTTCCTCATTGCTTCTATATTTATGCAATTGCAAATTTTGAAATAGTGGACCCTACGCCAAACTTTCGGTCATTAATATGTATTGAGAAAAGCAGAGGTTCTAAAATCAAGCCCTAGGGAATTACACTATAAATATTCATTCAGTCCAAAATACAACTGTTCAACACTATTCTGTTTCCTGTTACTAAGCCAATCTTACATTCATGTTGCCAGTTGTACCTGGCAGCTTTTCACCTATGAAAGGTGATGGATAGGCACCAACCAAATCCATTTCACATGGTGTATTCTCAGATAGTGTACCTTTGCCAATGGTAGAAGAGATCAATCTTTTCATAGCATCCCTACATTGCAGAAGGAGGCCACCTGGTCCTTGAGTCTGCACCGACCACAATCTCACTCGTGCCCTATCCCCATAATCCCATTCAGTTACCCCAGCTAGTCCCTCCTGACATATGGGGCAATTTAGCATGGCTGTTCTACCTAACCTGCACATCTTTGGACTGTGAAGAAAACTGGAGCATTTGGGAGGAAACTCACACAGACACGGGGAGAATGTGCAAACTCCGTACAGACAATGACCCAACCCAGAAATTGAACCAGGTCCCTGATGCTACGAGGCAGCAATGACTAACCGCTGTGCCACCGTGCTGCCCTTTAGAGGCAGGCTCTGCTTTAGGTGTCACGTGTAGCTGTGAAGTGTCATAGTGGGTTGTTGTTTTTGGTGTTGCCATCTGTTGTCAAGGCGCTGTAGCTACTGATCATTGTGGTGATGCAAACCTGGGAACTCTCCATTTCAGAGGATTGACTTTATCATATCCATAACGCACCACAAACAGTTAAGATAGAAAACGTTGGGCTTCTTTGCTATACTGTTATGAAACATGGAAAAAAATGTTGACCACACAGGTAACATAAACTATCAGCTTGTTCCTAAGGGTCCAAGTTGGTCAATGGTGGTAGTTGTTTCCCCTCTGTGTGTATCAAATTCTGCATTGAGGGACAAATTGTCTGTCACTGTGGAGCAAAGTAGCAGAACTTACTAATCTCTTCCAGTGATTTAATAAGATTGGAGCCGACATTATCCCATGACCATGATTTTTTTGATGTTTATAGACAGGGAGAATATGTCACAGGCATGTTACTTGTTATCTGTACAACATGCATCCATGTTGCTACTGTCCCTTTTATTCATCAGCAAAAACAGATATAAATTATTAATTTATTCATATTTGCTCCATGCCTAAATCCTCTTTTGAGTCCATGTTGGTCCCAATTCTCCTTTTGCAACTGTTTTTTTATTATTTATATGCTTATAAAAGACTTTTTGGTTCCTTTTATGTTTTTCTCTTCTCATGCTTATTTTTATCAGTTTGTGTTCTGAGCCTCTATATAGAGTTTCATTCTCAATTGTATTATCTATATGCAATCTGCAATATGTACCCTGTTGCTGTGTCATTTTAATCACTCTTCCTTTATCTGGGGACCTCTGGATTTGTTTGCTCTGCCCTTTGCTTTCATGGGAATATATTTTGACTGTACCTAACCCATCTCCTCTTTAAATGCTGATCACTGTTCAGTTACAGCTTTGTATGCCAATTTTTGATACCAATTTATCTGAGCCAAATCCATTTTTTTCACCCCATTGAAGTTTGCCCTCCCCGAGTTATGATGATCTGAAATGTACTCTCTGAAAGGATGGTAGTAGCAGATTCGATAAAAACTATCAAAAGGGAACACACTTAAAGAAAAATTGCAGAACTAGGGAGAAGATCTAGGCAACAGAACTAATTTCAAAGTGCTGTCTTAGGCATAATGTGCTATACGGCATTTGTGTGCTGTATGGTTCTATAAAAGATGGAAAAGAGAATGCAAATCTTGTAATACCATATTATTAGCTCAATTATTTTTCCACTATCCTATTTTTCAATGCCTTAAACAGGTCATAAAAACGTATGTCAAGATAAATGTCAGTGTTGTGTTTTTTAATTGTCCTCCTTTCTATGATAGCATTTTGTTCCTTCTGTTTCAGAAGCTCAAATTTGTCTCTAGTGTGTGCTGACAGATATACCACAGGCACTACCCTGTGCTTTGTTAACAAATCCTTCCATTATCTCCCCCCTCCCTATCTCTTTAATATGTTCCAGCACTCCAGCTTAAGAGGACTTCTACAGGGCTGTAGAAGTGCAAAGGTCTCAGAACAAGTCAGAGATGCTGAATGCTGACCTTGCAGCAAATGTCACAGGATGATCATGTAGGAACCCCCACCCATCTCTTACCCACTATCATAAGGGCCCATTGTAGGGAGTTTGGAAGTCATGTTTTCCCACAAACCTCATCCTTCAGATGAATGTGGTGCTAGAGTAGAGGGAGTCTTTTTCTGTTTTTTCTTTCATGAGGTTCTGGAAAGGCCAGCATTTTTTGTCCATCTTTAACTGGCCTTTCAGGGCAATGTGCAGTGTTAACTACATTGCTGTGGAGCTGGAGTCACATGTAGGCCAGATTAAATAAGTACAGAAGATTAATGAACAAGATAGGCTTTGACAACAATTAGTAGTCATTTCATGGTACCTTTATTGGAACCAGCTTTCAATTCCTTATCTATTTACTGAATTTAAATTCCACCATGATTTGAACCCATGTCCACAGAATATTAGCTTGGTTCTCTGAATTATTAATCCAGTGGCATTGCCACTACACTACTTTCTCCCTATATCTGGCTAGATCAGGTATATCTGTGACTACCTCTATGCTGAAATGTAGTTCATTCCTTCCAAATTTTCAGAGCACTGATTAATATATAAATATAACAAAAAAATCAAACTTGGTTACGAAGATAACCTGCTTTGAAAGCTGATTATGTTATACTAGTCAGCAGAGACATTATTAATGAGTATATGCTTACTAATTGCATCTACATATTCAGATGAAAAAGGAAAATCTTAGTCAGTGGCTGCTCTTAAGTCATGGTTCTTGGCACTACTAGAACGAATCTATCATAGATACAAAACCATGTTATTATTATTCTGAGGATCTTGTGAAACAAACAGTTCTCAGATTAGAAAAGGCTCTTCAACATAAAGGTCTCAACAGGACAAAAGATGCAACTAAAACATCATGAGTTTCGCTTCAGTAATCTTACAACAGCGACTGTGTTATTACTACTCAGGTCTTTATGTTGGCATTGAGATGCTCTTACATAATATCAATAGTTAGCATTTCTAAATTAACCAAATGTGGAAATTCTTTGGTTTGATGTAGCAATTATGAGTTGCAAAAGCAAAGTTTATTTTAAATCTGCATAATCCATTTGTCATTCTAAAGAACAAAATGGGAAAGATGTTTGCATAGAAAGCTCTTTCATAAATACAGCACCTTTCATGATCTTAGGATGTCCCAAAGCACTTTACAAGCAATGAAATACTTTTGAAGTGTATCCGCTGTGATAATGTCAGAAATGCAGCAATTTGTACACAGCCCATCACAGTGAGTTGGAGGTGGGGAGAAGAAGCATGGGGAAAGATGCTGTGAATATAATGAAATCAATTTTTTATTCTGACAATTAACAGCCATTCATCTTGAAACAGAATTATGCCCTAAATTCTAAAAAGTAGTATCACAACAACTAAAATAAAAGACATTGATTGTTTACAGGTGGAACTTAGCAATGTAAATGGGACAGCAATACTTTGATGACTGGACTTGGTTCTTGGTATCTGTTTTTTTTCACTCATTTGTGCAACATGGTTGTTCCAGCATTTATTTCCCATCCCTAGTTGCCCTTCAGAAGGTGGTGTGCTGCCTCCTTAAAATATCGATACAATTGAATGGTTTGCTTGGCCATTTCAGAGAATCAACCACGTTACTGCGGCTCTGGAGTCACATGTTGGTCAGACCAGGTAAGGGTAGCAGATTTCTTTCCCTAAAGGACATTAGTAAACCAGATGGGTTTTTCTGACAATGAACATTAGTTTCATGGTCATCAATAGATTCTTAATTCCAGATATTTTGTATTATTGAGTTCAAACCTTGACATTTGTCCCCAGAACATTAGCTGAGTTTCTGGATAAATAGCCTAATGATAATAGAACTAGGCAATTGCTGGTTGTGGAACCGAGCTGTACACAAGTTGGCTGATACATTTCCTATAGTACAACATATTTTGTTGCCAATAAGCTGTGTTGGGACATCCTGTGGTCAGGAAAGGCATGATATGCACACGAGCCTTTATTTGCTTTATCGAATACTCTAGGAAATCAGTAAGTACTCAATCTAATAGAATCCTAACTTTCCAGTCAGGTCAGCCTGTTACAAGGAACTTAATCTTGACATTTTATTTTCAATCAAGACTTTTCTTTTGTTATTGCTCAACTGAAAGAAGGAAAAATAATTGTCTGGCCTCTGTGTTTGGAAACAACACAGGGTTTTGTAACGTAAGCATTAGATTTCCATCACGGCTACTTTAACATCCTTACAATTTGCTATAATCAAAGCTCAACCATGGAACAACTGCATTTTAAACCAATCGAAATTATTGATGCCGCGAACTAAATTGTGATTCACACCATATTCAGATAAATCACATTTTAGATTAATTACAGCCCAAATTGTGTCAAACACATTGAGAAGTGGATGTCAGAGATCCTAAGTCAAATGCAATAAAATTAATTTGAAATTTATTTGTTGGAAGTGAATTAATTTATTGATTAAAACTTAGATAGAATGCAAGTTTCCTTTGCTTTATCTGTTCATTACTTTGAATTTTGCTTTTTGGGGTCAGTTTCTCAGTCTCTTATGACTTCTGATTAGTGGACTTTTAATTTATATTGTGTGTCAGCAGCTTATTTGCCTCAAGTCAAAATGTTTAATTTGTTGAGAGGAGGCTTGGTAGGTGATAATGCACTCTTGTAGGGTACACTTTAAGCAGGATTTTTCTACATACACTGAACAGCTGTAACATTTGCAAACCATCCAAATACACAAAGTGCTTTCTACGATAGAAAAACATTCCAGAAGCATAATCAGACTCAGGTAGGGTTAAAGGAGAGACGTAGGTGGAGAGATTTTTGGGCGGGAATTCCAGAGTTTTAGGCCAAGTAGGCTAAACATACATGGTAAAGAAAAGTGATATCATGATGCAAAAAATATCCGAATTGGAGGAACACTCTTGGAGAATTGTGGGGCTGGAAGGGATGATATGGATAGAAAAGGTGTGTTAGGCACAAACAGAATTTCAAATGGGAGTTTTTGGGGAACCTGGAGCCAAAGTCAGATAAGGTATGGAAAGCAGAGTTTTGGATATGCTGAAATTTATGCTAGATGGAGGAAAGCACTGGACAGTTGAGATTGGAGGTGAAAAAGATTGATCAGAATTTTATGTTAGATGTGCTGATGCAGTAGCAGTGACAGATGGAAAGACAAAAGTGCAAGGCTGAAGTCTTTGCGATGGAAAGGTTTATGGGGTCAGAAGTTCAACATTGTGTCTAATATTGAATAGAAGCAAGACTTTCAAATTTGTACCTATCTCTGCATTAAAAATACTTTGTGACTTTGCTTCTGAATGGCTAAGTTCTAATTTTATTACAACAATGATGAGCAGATCAGATGCCCTGGTTTAAGCAGAAGGAAGAGATTTAAATCCAAAAATTGAAGATTAGTATGTAGTGAAATGAAGTAGATGTGTAGACAAGGTGGAGTCAGTTTTGAACATCGATGAACCAATGTCCAGGTTCAGCTATCGTCGTTGGGAAAGTAGAGGAACTGTTCAAAACATAAAAAAATCAGGGGCACATTGCTGGAAATTAGACAAGGAAAATAAGGACTCAGAGGGCATGGTGAGTCACATTAGTTAGCAAGTCAACTTTAATTCAGTCGAGGTTAGACTCGAGTCTCAGCAGTGGTGAGCATTTGCAAATTACTGGATATATCAGTGGATGAGTCAGGAGGAATGGAAATAAACTCTAAGACTAGGAACAATTGAATCCAAAGAACCAAGGAATATTGAAAGAACAGGACGGAGAGGCAGCTGTAGCAGGGTGAGCAGCACAGTATATTGGGAGTCAATCCAACCCAGTACAGCAAATGGTGGCACAGGATGAGTGGTATCAATACTTTAGCAAGAGGAAAGTAGCACTTTATTCAGCAACAATGGAACACAATAAGGAATTGGATGAGAATCAGCAGAAACAGATCAGTGCTTGTTCAGTGTGGAATGAATATTCTTCAGAAGAGGACAGAAAAACAAATGCAGGAACAGACTAGATAATACAACAGAGAATGCAATCTTTGCAGAAAATGTCTACGAAAATAAAGATACAGAAGTCAGCAGAGAGATTAATCTTGGCCATGGAGAAAGTTGATTTTTGTCCTGTAGCCAATAGAGCAGCAGCATAAAGCTGAAAACTCAGCCATTCTCTGAAGTGCGATCCTAAATCTGAGTGGGAATGGGTACTGCCAGTTACTATGGGTTACCATAATACAAGATGGTACCACAGTGAGATGAATTCTTGCGAGCTGTCCCAGCAAACCCCCAAATTCTATCTTTTAACCTTGTTCTTTGCTTTTAAAACTGAATTCATTGTTTCAAGCTTTCTAATAATCCTCTATTTTTATGACTGTAACACTATATTCTGCACACTCTCCTTTTACCCTATATATTCTATGAATAGTATTGTTTTGTCTGTACAGTGCGCAAGAAACAATACTTTTCACTGTACATTAATACATATGATAATAAGAAATCAAATCAATATCAAATCAAAGCAGTCAAATAACAAAGGAAAATTACAGTAGCCAAACATTTCAGAGTCGACCAGCAGTGCTGTCTCATTTTGATGACCGAGGAGAAAATTGGGAAATTGGGAAATTAAATTTGAGCAGAATTTCATCCATTGAGAAAGGATAATTGGGGAATAAGCGATGTGGCCTGTATAGAGCTGGCATTAAACTTGGTGCTTGACTTTGTAGTCTGGACTGACATGCACCCACTACATTTTGGAAAAAGGGTACACAGTAGTGGAGAACATTGAACATTACAGCGCAGTACAGGCCCTTTGGCCCTCAATGTTGTGCCGATCTGTGAAATGAATCAAAAGCCCATCTAACCTACATTATTCCAATATCATCCATAGGTTTATTCAATGACCATTTAAATGTTGGCGAATCCACTACTGTTGCAGGCAGGGCATTCCATGCTCTTACTACTCTCTGAGTAAAGAATCTACCTCTGACATCTGTGCTATTTCTATCACCCCTCAATTTAAAGCTGTGTCCCCTCATGCTAGCTATCTCCATCTGAGGAAAGATTGGGAAAAATGGAAAAGGAAGGCAGTGGAGAATTTCAAGGAGAGATCAGTAAGAAACCATCAACCCATGATCTGTCTTCATTTAATGACTGCTTAATATATTACATTTCTTATATTGAAAATGCTACTAGGGCAAAATGATTTGCATGACACAGGCACTATACCTTTTTATACTGTCACATATACATAGTAGATAAGTGGAAATTTGCTCACCTATCTGTGAAACAGAGTACAAATCAAGCATGGCAACTGTAAAAATGTCTCTCCCTTGACAATGCATTAGATGCTGACAGTGTCAATTTCATCATTCCCAGGAGGCAGGCAATAAATCCGTAACTTCAAACTGCTTCAAATATGGCACTAATTGAGCAATCTTTCCTTGTGAGGCTGAAAAGCTCAACTTTGTGAAATAGAAATGCTATACTGCTCCAATGGAGGTGCTCACCTGTAATTAGAGCGAGCTGCATTGCTGGGATAATTTAGAAGGAACCATTATTTGCATATAGCCAGTGCTCCAGCTTGAGGAAACAGTGCTCATTACTTGAAGTGATGCAGCAAACGGCATCCTGTCCAATATGGTCATTCTTCAAGCTCTGTGAGCACGGGTGAAGGACTGTAAAGGTTGAATTACCATATAAAACTTCTTGATGTCTAGTGGAGAAAGCCAAGCTAAAATTATTATGCGTAAAAACATGTTCCAAACTACAGCACATTTCACTGAAAAAGTGTCAACTATTTTACCATTAAATTTCCAGATGCCTCTTCTCAGAAAAGATGACGATGTATTCTTTTAAAATCTGTCCTTTGAAAAATGAGATTTCATTGCTGAATGACACCCAAACTGATAAATCACTGCCAAATCTGGCAGCTCTAAACTTAAGTTATTCAATTTCTCAGCAATGGCTCAAAGCACCCCAATTAATTACTTGAACCTGCAGTGTACAAAAGAATGGCAGGACAAGATGAGTGCAACAGTGTTAAACACTTCGCTAAACCTAACCTCGATGCAGGTTACCATCAAATTGAACTTGCAGGAGAATTGGGGTACCTTGCAACATTCTCCACTCACACTGAACTTTTTCAAGACTCAACTTTGCAGTCAATTAAGCAGTTGGACTATTTCAGCACATGATTCAGTCTGCATTTCAAAGATACTCTGAATATTAGTGATGATATCCTCATCTCCTGTCACACCAAAAGTGAACTCAAGGCACACCCACAATGTCTTAAAGAATGTAACCTTACCTTGGAACAAAGACTGATTCAACAAAAGCTGATTCAAATTCTTTGGTGATGCAAAGGATGATGTACCACGGAAAGTCGTAATTATTGCAAATTCTGCAGACCCTATGAATATGCATGAACATACATCCTGTAGCTGTTTCACTCCTGTTCTCACCATGCTATCTGCCCCCTTACAAAATCTGACAAAAGACACCAAGTGGGACCAGACTAATTCACACAAACAGGCTGTACTGCAGGTCAAGTTGCACAAATGTCTATTTTGATCCCGAGGAAAAACATCCAGCTAGTCATGGCTTAGGTGTAGTTTTCAGGCAGAAAGACATGACAGGTAATTCATCAATTGCTGCGATAGTAAACAGATCAGTAATGCTGGCAGAGAAAGTTATTTGCAAACAGAAAGAGACTCTCAGTCACATAGGGTATCTTACACTTTCATCTCCACTTGTAAGGAAGCTAGTTTGAAGTAATAACTGATCATAGGCCATGAGTAAGCTTGTTCAACAATCCACATAGTGAACCATCTATCAAATCGAGCATTAGATATTCAAACCACAAAACCGAGTTGCATATTGAGTAGCAGCCAGGCAAGCTCAACCCAGCAAACTGTTTTATGCAAACGCCCATACACTGTCAGTCCTACTAGTCATGACTAAAACGATTGCTGAACAACACTTTAACTATGTAAGTCAAACTTACACAGTTAAAGTGTTGTTCAGCAATCGTTTTAGTCATGACTAGTAGGACTGACAGTGTATGGGCGTTTGCATAAAACAGTTTGCTGGGTTGAGTAAAGGTCAGTAAATTGACAAGGTCAATAAAATCAGTAAAATTGACAAGATGAGGTATTGCAATTATATATGATAGCTATGGAATTGGGAAAGCGAAAAGCTGTGATTGAGAAAGCATCAATAAATAAAATGCACTGCAAGATTTTCACAACATTGAAAACAAGCTCACCATTACAAACACATCTGATTTTATGTTACACAAAAATTGGATTGTCATTCCACAAAGTGTTGTCAATATCACACATGAAGGTCACCGGGCAAAAGGTATTGTTTCCAAGATTTGACAGCATGGGAGAGCACAAAAATCACTCAGCGTTTAGCACGTCAAACCATAATGTCTTTGTGATCTTCGCAAGATCTGAGGATCAAGGGTTGAAGCTGGAGTAGATTTCACAGACCTGCCCACTGGTGATCACAGTTAATTCCCTGCTGTAAAAATAGTTGCATCTACTTCAATAAAAAGTAATCATCACAAAGCTTGACTAGATTTTCACTTCATTTGGAGGAAGTAATAATGGACTCTCATTCAACAGTGAAAAGTCCTGCAAACCCACTTATTGAACATTCACATCTCATTGGCCTAGGGTTGTGGAAAAGTTGAGAGATGAGGAAACTGATAAAGGACAATGTGGAAGTGCTGTTTCATTTTTTCCTTGCAGTTAAAGAGCGACTCCTCACCCAACTAATGTGAAGTCTCCTGCTACACTTGTCTTTGCACATCTACACAAACAACTCTTCCCGAGCTATCTTGTGCAACAGGTATATGAGCACAATCAAAAACAGAAAGATCAAATTTAATTAAACAGAGGTAAACATGAAATTTGGAACTACATGGGTTAACACCATGAGATAACGAGCTCATGAAACATGACGGGCATACTGGAAAGTAAACAATTCCAACGACATCCAACCATTTGTTATGGCCAAAATAAAAGGATCAATGATTACTGCTAAGCACAGAACGCAAATCATAACAGGAAATCACTCTTGAAATCAATCATGGAATGATAGTTCATGAGCAGTGAATCCAACTCTGACACTGATATCTCAGATAAAGAACATGACTTAAAGGAGATTATACCTGATGTCAGAAAATACTCTTCTCATGAGGGAAATCATTCACTACACAAAAGCAATTATGTTAAGAGGTGAACTATCTTCAGTTGATCTAATTTTATATGATAAGAGTCCATTGCTTAAGTTTGATTTGTGTCACAAGTAGGCTTATTTTAACACTGCGGTAAAGTCCATTATTACATTAATACAGAAATTTGCACATGTAATACTGTTATTAGCAAAGTTAATTGTTCAAATTATGCTCAAGTTTATATTTCTGGAAACAAATCCCACAAACATGTAACATCTCAAGTTTATTATGAGATGGAGTCCTATAGTGTGTTGAAAATTACATTTGTCTGCCCAAGGCTACCATATTTATTGGCAGAGGAATTTTAGGTGAAGGATAAAATAATCCATTGCTTATCAGCATATACAGCAGTTCTGCTTCTTCCTGTATTTTACTGTATCCTCACAAGAAATTCACAACTACTGAGCTTAAACTAAATTGGGAATGTTTTACTGAGCTTAAACTAAATTGGGAATGAGCTTAAACTAAATTGGGGTGTTAAGGGAAGGTGCAATAGAGATATTCAAAATTATGAGAGGTTTTGATAGAGCAAGGAGGAAAAGATGGTTCCCTCTGGTAAGTTGGTTGATAATCAGAAGTCATAGATTTAAAATTTAAGTTTATTTATTAGGGTCACAAGTAGGTTTACATTCATATGCAATGAAGCTATTGTAAAAAATCTCCTAGTGACCACACTCAGATGCATGTTTGGCTGAGGAAGAATGTAGTACAATCAATGCACAATAACCAGCATGTCTTTCGGACTCTGGCAGGAAACCAGAGCACCTGAAGGAAGCCCATACAGACACAAGGGGTGCCATGCAAACTCCACACGGACCATCACCCAAGCTGGGAAACAAAACTGGCATGGTGAGGCAGCAGTGTTAACTACTGTGCTACCCATAAAATAGTTGTAAAGAGGGGATTACTGAGATGTGGGACACAATGAGAAGATGATAGAATCAGAACTTTCAAAAAGCAGTTGCACATGTACTTAAAGATTTGTAGGATTATTGGAAAAAAGTTAAATTATGGGATCAAGTTGGCACAGGAACAACGGTTGTCTTCTGTGCTGGAAGATTCTACCATTTGGATTGTCTATTTGTGATATTTTATTTGATGTTTCAACACAGGAAATGTTAATTTGATTCATCCATCTTTGTTGTGTTGGACCCATATCCTTTCACCTTCAATCCATGAGTTTCTATGGATTATGTTCAATTACCGTCAGCTAACCTCAACTTTGTTGATGGTGGGGAATGCAGCAACAGTAATGCCAGTTCATATCAGATGAGATGGTTAAATTTCTTCTTGTTGGGAATGATCATTGCCTGTCCACCAATTTACTTCACATCTGAACAAGCTCCATCAAATTTGTAACAACTAATATGCTGTTTGTAGATGAATACTTATTTTCCTTATGACTGCTATATTTCTCAGATGAACAGTGATAATGCCCTATTAAATAGCCTTGTCATTTTCACTACTCCGATATAAGACCCAAATTAAGAAATTATATACCAGTCACTTTTTTCAAAAGTGAATCTGCATGGGTTTGTCTCCAGTTTCAGGCACAATGATTATTTTATGATGTCTTGAAATTGTGCTTCATCTTTTTCTTCATCCATTTCATTGAGAATTTCAGGGATAATTTCACCTGGTGCAGGTGACATTTCATTATTTGAATTTTGCATAATGCATACATAACTGACTGATGCATATATCATAAATTTCAGAACCAGTGTGACTGGAACTTCTAAATTCATCCATATTCTTATCTTCCATGATTTTTCAATCTAACATATTCCATAAAATGCCCCAGCTACTATTTAACATTCTGTCTGTCCTGTAATGAAAGATGCTACTTAATTAATTTTGCCGCTATCAATCAACATTTTCATTTCTTGGCTATTGCTTCAAATATTTACATGGGTTATTTTTGTCATGTTTCCATTTAATCCATCAATTCTGTATTTTTGAATAATTATTTTTGCCTTGTCCTATCCCCAGGAAAGAACTGTAAATCAAAATATACATATTAACACAACAACCCCCCAAAATGATGAAATTACCAACATGATTTCAATTTTTATAGCTTTTACGTAAACACAAAACAGAAACCAGTCCAAATTACACAAAAATTAATAGGCAAGTGATACATTGAACTAAAAAAAAGCCTTTAAATAGTCAACACAACAAAAACATAAAAGCATCAGCATCCTCATCATTCTTTGTAGACGTTTTGAAAAATTCATTCTTGGGGTGTGGACCTCGCTGGCTAAGCCACGTGGCAACCACGTGAACCTGACAAAGAGGACAGCCCTGAAAGCTTGTGAGTTTACTGTCAAATAAATCGGTTGGTCTTAAACCTGGTATTGTTAGACTTCTTACTGTGTTTACCCCAGTCCAACACTGGCATCTCTACATCAAGCCACATGGCATCATGTATAGTTCCAAAGTTTTCTAACTTGGCCTCTGGTCTGCAAAATCTCTCACTTTTTCACTCAATCTATTGGCCTTGAGTCACATTTACCAGCGTTCCATTCAATGTCCCTAGAAACAGTTGTCACCTGAAAAGCACTCCTGTAGAACCTCATTCATGAGATCGTAATTCTGGAACTCCCTATTAACAGCACTGTGGGTATACCTACACTACAAGGATCACAGCAATTCAAAAAAAGTAGCACAGAACCAGAATCTTAAATGCAAATAGTGACTGGGAAACAACTGCTGGCCTAGCCTGTGATGTCCATATCCTGTGAAAGGATTAAGTGAAAAAAAGTCCACAACAGCAACAGATTGCCCAGTGACTTTTCTAACAAATCTTGTTAAAAGGCCTGGTTAATTCTGGAAAATAAAGTATAACAGAGGAATTGTCCAATTCATAATTACTGCTCTCAGTCCTGTCTTTAGCTTTCTGTCCCTTTTAACTGCATCACACACAGCTTCTTTTAAACAGCATTCTCTGTTCTTTCTCCACTGCAGCCTCTTTGTCTCTGACCACATGACACCTATAACTTAACTTCCTCTTTGTTGGTACCACTTCCAGGTCACAGATTGTAAGGAATCACAGAACAGTAATTTTTTTATAATTCAAGGAAATTACAATTAATCCATTTGTAACTGATATAAACTCTCAAAAGTTTCTCTCAAAACTTCTTTGAAATAATTACAGATTCCTTCTGCATTTTAAATAAAATTACAAACTTTCCTCCTGTGGAAGAGTCATATGGACTTGAACTATTAACCCTGTTTCTTTCTCCACTGATGCTTGAATTTATCCAGCATTTTCTGATTTCATTATAAATGGTCCTTACGATACCGTTTCCAGGTCAAAGGTGACCATATATTTCACACTTTTCTTATTTCATCATGGTGATCATGCTTTAACACTCACTGCCATTCCCACAGTTATATGTTCCTTTCTCATCTTCCTTTGTTTAAGTTGCCCCTCTTAAAGTTGTTTTGCTTTTAAGTAGTTCTTGTTTTAGACACATTTCCCTCAATTTCCACTTTAGGGTCATTTTGTGTCCTTCCTGTTACCATCATGCTTCAACTTCCTTCATGTAACAGTGGGTCTGTGATCCGATCAGGAAGCCATTTGCATTGTATTTGACGCAATATCAATCAAAAAAAAAACCCAGAGGCATCTAAAGCCAGAGTTTTTTTCAAGTAAAAAGTTGAATTAAGACTTGATTTAAATTTTGCAGTTTCAGGAGTGCCTGCTGTGAATGCAAGTTTTAACAGACTTTGAAATTACTTTCAAACATGAGCCAGAACACCCACTATGTGCTGGTAATGTATCTGCTCCTGCGAAGAAAGCAAGAAAAGCCATACCTAGCAGTGAAGTTGGATGTTTTATAACATCTTGAGGCTAGTGATTGTTATACAATTTTAATTTATACAGATTTTTTGTACTAAGAGTCTTATTTTACTTTGCAACTTACTTCAGCTAGGAATGTACAGTGCCACACGTGTGGTATAGTATTTCAACTTGTACAACGTTTTATTTTTTCCAGGTGAGAAATATCTGAAGGAACTTCAGCTTTATCACTGATTCCCCTGGGAACCCATGATTCACATTCAGTTAAAGTAGTGATTTCCAGGATCATAAACACAGCTTAAAACAATGACTTAATGTAACTATAAAAGAGAAAAGCTTATTGTTATAATCCAAGTCAGAAACTCCAAGGTGTTTTATGAAGTCATCCCAGGCCATAAGTTTTACACTTTGAATTTGGCACAATATAAATATATTTCATTCCAGGTATGATTCAAGTAACTCACTGAGGAGCTTTTAACAAATAAAAAGTTTATTTAAGAACACAGTTAACATATAAGAAAGTTAATATAATTTTTACCACTTATGAAAAAGAGCTCACCATGATATTCTATAAATCTTAACAGCTATGTCTGGTGTTCTAAATCAAACAAACCCAAATCAAACAAAGCATATATCCCATTCTTGCCTTAGCGCAGAAAGCAAGTATGCCCATGTGATGCTAGCTTTTGCAGTTTTGCAACACCTGCCATGAATTAGTCCTTTGGACATAGAATTGAAACATTGAGGCTTTCATCCCTTGGAACTTTCAGCACACTTTGAAAGACAGATTATCTTGGCCTCTAGCTTCTAGCTAGTCAGCCACTTAACAGACAGCAACATTTTCAATACCAAGGAAGCAAAATACACTGCTTTCAGCCTGCAGTTCAAATAGACTCTGCCAAAATGAAAGTAAATCCTTTTGAATATCCTTTTAAAAAGAAACTGTCTTAAGGTATCACTTGATTTGTCAATCATTCTTCATCCAATAATTCACAAAGGGTCACAAAACTCCAGGACACTGCATTAGTCAAAATCAAATATCACCAAAAGGCCAATTATATTGCTTTAGCAACAATAAAATATTTGAGTATAAATGTCATGTCAATAAGAAAAAGGCCAGGCCTGCTTTAAAAAGCTACAGATTAAAAGATTAAAATACATTTCTTAAGGGCACAGTAATGTCACATTGTTTCCCATAATCTACAACCTCAAGCCTTGCATATTTGTGTTGTTGAGGTTGAGATCATCGAATCAAACTGATCACTCAAACATTTAAGTTTTCTTTCACCCCAGATTCGTAGTGGTTTCTGGTGAACTAATGAATCTGATACAAGTATCCCAGATTTACTACTTTAAGTATATTGTGTCGAAAGGGTGGAATACTACAAAAATGACAGAGGAGGTGAGAATAAAGTACCATATTGCTGTATTTCATAATCATTCATCTCAATTTAAATTTTTGTATCACATTTCAACCAGTCAATAATATTTAACAAAGGCGGACATTTCCCCTCAGTTATTTTTGATTTGACAAGCTCGCCTATTTTCAGGACAGAAGCAGGCACAAGCACATGATAATCTCTCGAAACTTTCCCCAACAATTTGTGATGTTAACATTTAATTCAGATAGTGTTGGAGTTCAGTTTCAGCTGTTAGCCATGACCAATGTCATGGGAACTCAACAAAAATAAAAAAGGCCAGCAGACTATTATAAAAGTGATTACACTTAGGAATTACTCACTTGCTGCTTCTGAAACTGTGTTTTCAATTCTCCATCACCTTTGCCTCTGCTGTGTCCACGTCATTTCTGAGACATGAAATCCCTCATGAATTTTCCCTGCTGTCCGCCTTACTTGTGTAAATGCATTGTTATCCCTTTGCCTGCTTGGAAGCAGTTGAAAACTGCTAATTTTATTTCTCCATCAAATTTAAATGATCCATTTTTACAACTTGCTCTGCACTCCTCTAACTCAGGAGTTGATCTCTTGCTCGCCTGGTATTTGCAATCCTGCTCTTATGACACCAATAATAATAATATTTTGTACATATAAGCTGACTAAGAGAAAGATTGAGTGAGGAAATATATAATAGTCACAGCCTACTGGTTCTCATTAATTTTGAAATCAGATGTTTGTTCTTTATAAATCTCGTTAAAACACTTGACAATTAGTGACAATTTTATTTGAAAAGCTACTGATAGGAGAATCTAATGAACGCACTACGATCCTCTGCAGCAGGGAATTCTCATTACATGGCAAACAGTTTGTAAATTATACAGCTCCTTTGTAACTTTAGATTGAGTTACTTGCGTTCATTAACCTTAAGCTTATTAGACTTTGGCAGGGAACAGAGGAGTTTAAAGATGCTGGAGAGTCTTTCCCCAAAGTCATTCACAAGTGGGCTTCCATTTGTCACAATGCTTTTGTGGTTTTCAATTTGCTCAACCGCTCCTTCGTTTTTATCTCTAATGTCCTTATCCAAGCAAAATCTTTACTCCTTTCATTGGCAGTCAATCCTCCCAGTATGACTTTTCATCTTCACTTCATCAAGTGTAAAAAATGTGGAGCTAATTGTATCTGGCACCAGCATAGCTATCCAAATACAATGGGGCAGCACAGTCAAAGAACAAAAAACAATACAACACTGGAATACAAGCCTTTGGCCCAAAAGCCTGTGTTAACACATGGTGCCTTTTTAAATTAAAGAACTCCACTAAAAATGTTCCCACTGAACTAGAATCATGTTGGACAGCAAAAAAAACCTTATATTAAGCCTTTCCTCTGTGCCGTCCAAATACAAGGAGCATTTGATTTTTTTAATGATAAAATCATAGAATACCTACAGTCGGAGGAGGCCATGTGGCTCATCGAGTCTGCACTGACAACAATCCCATCCAGGCATATCCCATTCCAGCATGTATTTACCCTGCTACACCCCCTGACACTAATGGGCAATTTAGAAGACTAATACACCCAATCCGCACATCTTTAGAGTGTGGGAGGAAACTGGAGCACCCAGAGGAAACTCACACAGACACGGGGAGAACGTGCAAACTCCACACGGACAGGGGTGGCACGGTGACACAATGGTTAGCGCTGCTGCTTCACAGTGCCAGGTAGCCAGGTTCAATTCTGGCCTCGAGTCACTGCCTGTATGGAGTTTACACATTCTCCCCATGTCTGTGTGGATTTCCCCCAGGTACTCCGGTTTTCTCCCACAATCCAAAGATGTGTAGGTTAGGTTGTTTGGCCGTGCTAAATTGACCCTAGTGTCATGATTAGCAGGATAAATATGTGGGGTTGTGGGACTAAGGCGTGGGTAGGATTGTGGTCAGTGCAGATTCAATGGGCTGAATGGCCTCCTTCTGCACTACAGGGATTCTATGGATTCTATGACCCGAGGCTGGAATCGTTCCTTGGTCCCTGTCACAATGAGATAGCAATGCTAACCACTATCATGTTGCCTTATCAATGTGATAAAAACAACATCTTTAACCATAGTTCTTGCCCTATTGCCCTATTAAGCCAAACTCTTCCCAGATTTCCATTGCCACAGCTGTGCAGTTACGCCAGTCACTCCAGTTGTTTTCCATTTCCCTTCACAATCTTCCCAAGTTCATCTTGTAAATAAGACCCATCTTCTGCTCCCTTGACTTCATTGCCATCAAATCTTATTTCCTGGCCTAAATAGTCATTACATAATGCACACACATTTCAGAAATGTCATGGAACAAAAGATAAAAAGTAATAGTTTAATAATGAGGCATTTGTCCACAGTGTCATTGCCAGAATAATGAACAGCACTGCGTAAAAAAAAAACAAGGTTCAAACCGAAACATGGGGAAAAGAAGAGGAATTAAAATAGTCGGCAGAGGTCATGACTCAAAAATGTTGAGCTTAATGTTGAATCCAGAATGCTGTAAAGTGCTTAATCAGAAGATGAGGTGCTCTTTTTTGAGGTTCACTGCAGCAGATCGAGAACAGAAATGGGAACAGGAGAGCAAGATGGGGAATCAAAATGCAAGCAATCAGAAGCTCAAGGACGTGCTTGCAGGCTGAGCTGAGGAAAACAATGACCCAATACATGTTTGGTCTCCCTAGTGTAGAGGGGTCACAGTCAACAATGAGAACAACAAATTCAATTGAATGAACTACAGTAAATTGCTACTTCAGCTTGAAGGGGTATTTGGGGCCTTGGGCAGACAAAAGAGAGATGGTGAAATAGCAGGTGTTATTAAATGTTCCTCTCCCTCACATTGTGGGCATTGCTATCATTTATAGCAGCTGCAATAGAATTAAATCTTCAGTAGTCATCTATTGTCTTCAGCTGCTTTCTGAATTATGCCAAATTACCTTCATCTTTCCCAGAAAACATTTTATCATTCTGGGTTGACTTAACAGACTTTGTTTTAAAAAAAAAACTAATATTTCCTGAACTTTCCATATGATAATTTGTACATCTGCTTTAAACTAACTGTTTTGGAAACTAGCCCTTCGAATGGCCAATAATCAATGCGTGGTTGTTGAGTTTAATTTAAGCACGATTGTTGTTGCTATCAATTGCAGAATGACACAAGATTTGGAGAACAGAAGCAAGCCATCCAGCTCGACCATGTCAGTGCTTATGCTTCAAATGAGCCTATTTCTCATCTAAATTATAACTGTAACTCCCTATTCCCTTTTCTGGCATATGTTTGTGTAGATTCACTTTAAATGCATCTATATTTTTCCACTTTAACCACTCCCAGTGACAGTGAGTTCCACATTCTCTCCACTCTTGGTGACATAGTTTCTATTTCCAGAACAGTGGCTTGGGAATGTGAAGAGAAACCATCACCTCAGATGTTTTGACTACAATTGTATAGCGTGGAAAAAAAGCAGAAGAAACCAATGCAGACGCAGGGAGAAAGCCCAAACTCCACACATACATTGAACCCGGGTCCATGGCACTGTGAGGCAGCAGTGATTACCACTGAACCACCGTGCTGCCCATTGAGATTCCATTGAGAATAACAGGCCAGGAAGGAGCTGAGTGTTTCAGGTAAACAGAAGGCATGAGGGATGTGGGAGTTTGAACATGGACGGGGCAAGGAGGGGGGTGCAGTATGGTTTGGGTCTGGGGTGCCAGGTCAGGAAGTAGGTGTTGGGTTATTCTGGGGTTGAGGGACAGTTCAGGAGGGTGGAGTATCCCATGTGTGCAGAGGTAAGGGATACCACAGGGAGGCGCTTAATAGGGTAGGACAGACCCCAGAGGGTTCTAGAGCACGGAAGGTGTCCTATGCGACTCTCAATCTTAGTTTTTTAAATAATTATGCTAAAGTTAGAGATGTGCTGGCAGAACCCTCCAAAGTTAGAGATTGAAACCCTTTCTTGGATGATTCTCAATAATTTCTAGTGGAGTGCCATTGTCCAAAAAAAAGTTAGTGTTCCCAGACAATTAGCAGGTAAACCTTCACTTGGGAACTTCTGGGAGAGATTCCCCAGATTATTACCCTTTTTAATTCAGAGCCTAATTCCAGATACACCTTTCAATGGAACTTTCTCCCTCTTCCTACCTGTGTTGTTTGTTTCATCGTGGACCATTGCAACTGGAATTATCCCATCTCTCTTTCCAATTTCCTCTCCAGTCACCATAAGGTATACCTTATTTTTGCACAAGGTAGGCAGCACACCCTTGAGAATTTTCAGTCTTGGCTGAAGGGGGTGCTATCTATCTTCCTAATTATAGTGTTCCCTATTATTACCACATTTCTGTTCTGCTCTATTCCTCTTCTTGGGCAGTTTTCCAATCCACGGTTCCTTGGCATGGATTGTAGCTGCCCTTCTGCGATCTTTCACCTTTGTCCCCTGAAGTAGTAAATACATCTGATCCGTTAAACAGGACAATGTCTGCATGATCTCTTTCTCAACCTCTCCTTAATCTCTGCTACCTGGTTCCCTTTAAGTCACAGCCTCCCTATCCTGAACCTGTATTGTTTCCCTTGGCATGTCTCCACATTCTGGAAAAAAGCAGCCCAGAAATTCATTCCCATCCCAGGTGGCATGGTGGCACAGTGGTTGGCACTGCTGCCTCATGGCTCCAAGGATTTGGCTTTGATTCTTGGCTTGAGTCCCTGTCTGTGTGGAGTCAGTACATTTTCCTGTGCACACATTTGCTCCCACAGTCCAAAGATGTGTGGGTTAGGTCCATTGGCCATGCTAAATTGCCCCTTAGTGTCCCAGGATGCTTAGATTAGAGGGGGTAGCAGCGTAAATGTATGAGGTTACAGGGACAGGGCCTGGGTGGGATTGTTGTCATTGCAGACTCAATGGGCTGAATGGCACTGTAGGATTTCTATGTTTCCTATGTCAGAGTCTCTCCAACACTCTGAGCTGGAGAGACTGGAGATTGAAACATCTCCTATAGGTGTGCTTGCTCAGGAGTCTTGCCATTCACAAATTCTATATTGTGTGTTGCAGACAGGTTAAAGTGATGTGTTATTGTCTCCAGCCAGGATATCAGAGGCTGAATGCCCGTGATAATTCACATCTCTTCCAACCATTATCTTGTAAATTGAGCTTGTGTCTTTATATGCTCTGTTTGTGAACACGACTCCCACTTACCTGATGAAGGAGCAGCACTCCAAAAGCTTGTAGCTTGTGCTACCAAATAAACCTGTTGGATTTTAACCTGGTGTTGTGAGATTTCTTACTGTGTTTACCCCAGTCCAATGCATCATTTCCACATCATGACTTCAATATGTCCCAGTGAGGGGTGGTTTGCTGCACTCCGCATAATTGGGTGCTGCAAAGGTGGAGGAGATCAGGCTTTCAAAGATACATTTAGATAGATAAATGATAGATTCCTCTATCATTTGTTAGACTAACCTTATTTTATGTATTTAATTAAAGTATTTGTTCAATGATTGTTTGTAGTTAGATAAAATAGCTCAACTAGTTAGTCTATAAATTTAATATGATATTTACACAATTCCAGGCCAATTTAAAGATACTGATTCAGAGAGAAAAAAATATTATAACTCACCAGCCAATCCTTTGGCTGCCAGTCTCAATGTCAAAATATTTCTGTCTTTCCTCCAGCAAAACTCCAATGGATTCTGCACCTTTCAACTTTTCTGCCTTGTTTCTCACTGCATTCAAATTGAATCTCACAGCACATCTGCCACTTTAACATATCGGGCTAGAGTAACAGTGAGGCTACCCAGACTCACTTATTATTCAGTAATTCAGACAGCAACATCTGGCATCTGCAAATGCACATTAAGATGTAGAAATCAGGAAGTTTCTGTCCAATTTGTCACACTTTCCATATGTATTGTTACATTGAAGAATAATTAAGAGAGGCAATAAAATCCATAAAGGCTGTAAAGATGCAGTAATTACCCACTAGGCACTCAATTAAAAACACCAAATAAAGTTAGGTCTTGTCCAGTCAAGAGTAGTGATTTTTTTTTAAGTATGTCACTGAGGATTTACTTTTTTCCCCTGTAGAGTTTCATTCCTTCAAGTTTTAATTATTCATTAATTAATAGTATACTATTTATTTAATTGCCCCCATTTTTCTTTCCCTCTATTTCACTTTGAATACGTAACTTTCATTGAATTAAATATTCTAACTTTTACTTCCTGCTCTGGTGACTGCAAGGACTCGGACTGGTTGATGAATCAGACAGTTGTTTGCTCTGTTCACAAGGTCCGAGATCTCTCATACAGGAAGCTGTGCTGTTTCAGATTTCTGATGTGTACAAGTTACCACTTAATGGTCCACAAATTGCTGTGGGCAACTGAAAGTGTAAAGAGCAGTAAATGTTTTTTCAATGCCGAACTTCTAACTCACACCAATTTTTGCCACAACTCCAGCTGTGAAACTACTTAAATCCTTGTTCTTTCATACTTCTTGTGATGGATTGACTGAAGGGCTGGCTGTAGTGAGCATGCTTGGTGTGAGCAGTTCTGACGAAAGACTCAAAACACTGGCTCTAATCTCACTCCACTGATGTTGTCAGACTGGCTGAGGATTTCCAGTACTTTCTGTTTTTTTTTTTCAGATTCAAGCATCTGCAGTATTTTGCTTTTATCTATATGTTTTCATCAGCGGCATTTGGCAGAAGGACCAGTTTCTAGTGAGCAAGGCAGGAGTGGACTTCCAGTAGGAGTGAGTGTATTAGTGTCCTTGGAATGTGGATCTACAATGGTAAATGTCAGGAGAAACACATGATATAGATTCCTCCAGAGTTTCTCTCATGCCTATCTCCTGGCATCCTTCACACAGTCTCTTAGGCCTGACTGTATGTGCCAGCTGATCATCAATTTCCTCTTCTTCATCCTGGCCTGAGGATGCCTTACATGTCAATGTATCTTTGAAAGCCTGATCTCCTCCACCTTTGCAGCACCCAATTATGCGGAGTGCAGCAAACCACTCCTCACTGGGACATATTGAAGTCATGATGTGGAAATGCTGGCATTGGACTGGGGTAAACACAGCAAGAAATCTCACAACACCAGGTTAAAATCCAACAGGTTTATTTGGTAGCACAAGCTGCAAGCTTTTGGAGTGCTGCTCCTTCATCAGGTAAGTGGGAGTCGTGTTCACAAACAGAGCATATAAAGACACAAGCTCAATTTACAAGATAATGGTTGGAAGAGATGTGAATTATCGCGGGCATTCAGCCTCTGATATCCTGGCTGGAGACAATAACACATCACTTTAACCTGTGCTTAACCCCCTCTTCACTCACATTGCCTGTACCTTTAAGACTTGATTACCTGTAAAGACTTGCATTCCAACCATTACTTTGTAAATTGAGTTTGTGACTTTAACTGCCCTGTTTGTGAATAGAACTCCCATTCATCTGAAGGAGCAGCACTCCAAAGGTTTGTGGCTTGTGCTATCAAATAAACCTGTTAGGCTTTAACCTGGTATTGAGAAATTTCTTACTGTGCTTACCCAATTCCAACGCTGCCAGCATCTCCACATCACTATGGGTTCCCATTGTTTCCTGCCCTATCACATAGATCTTGGGTGCCCTGTTAAGGGCATTACATTTTTCAGTAATTAACTGATGAGAACTTCCAGTACGAAAGACTCGTAATATCAAAGCACAATCCAGCCTATTTCACAGCATTGTTCGTGATTTTCTGTTTGTTGATATTTCTTTGGATGTTATCCTGCCTACTTGCTACTGCATCATTGATCACTCCTCTACCAAACAAGTGCCCCACTCGATCACTCAAGGACCTGTGTCTGTGGAGGCGTGTGCGTTCGTGTCTGCATGTGCAAATATGGAATTAAAAGCTCATTATCAGTGACCTTGAAACCATTGTCAATTGCTATATAAAAAAAACATTTTATTCACCAAAGTCCTTAAAAGGAAAGACTTCGTCCATCTTTACCTGGTCAGGACCAATACGTGACTCCAGATCCACAGCAACATGGTTGACTCTTAAACGCCCTCGAAAATTGTCTGCCAAGCCACTCAATTGTACCAAACCACTACAAAGTCAAAAAAGAAATTAAACCGCACGGACCACCCGGCATTGACCTAGATGTCAGAAATGGCAACAAAAGGCCCCTGCCCTGTCGACCCTGCAAAGTTCTCTTTACTAATACCGGAGAGTGGGGGGTTGTACCAAAATTAGGAGAGCTGTCTCAAAGACTAGTCAAACAACAGCTTGATACACTCATACCCGGGGAATCATTCCTTACAGATAATGTCCCAGACACCACCGTCACCATTCCTGGGTATGTTGTATGTCCTGTCCCATTGGCAGGACAGACACACAAGACATGGTGGTGCAGTGGTATGCAGTTGGGGAAACTTGCCCTGGGAACCAACATTGAACTTACACCCCATGAAAGCTCATGACATCAAACCAAATGGAGGTAAGTAACTTCCTGCTGATTGCTACATACCGTCTCCCTCCACATTGAAAAGCAGTTGGAGGAATCACTGAATATGACAATAGCACAGGAGGTACAATGGGTGGGGCACTTAGAGTAGCTCAACAGCATCATACTTGACCAAGCTGACTGAGTACTGAAGGACATTGCTGCTGGCCTGCACCAGGTGGTGAGGTAACCAACAAGAGAGAAAAGTACAGATGACCTTGTCCTCACCAATCCACATGTGGCAAATGCATTTGTTCATGACAGAATCGGTAGGAATAACCACTGTACAATCTTTGAGCAGATGAAATGCCACTTTCAGATTGACGATTATCAGGCTAAATAGGACAGATTTTGAAGAGATCCTGCAAATCAAAACTGTGGACCATCAACAGCAGCCATAATCTGTAACTTCATTGCCAAGCATAGCTCCCACTTCACCATTACTGCCCAGCCAGGGGATCAACCCCATTTTACTGAAGAGTGTAGGAGGAAATGCCATGAACACTCAAAAATTAAGTATCAACTGGTTGAAGCTACAATCAGGACCACTTGCATGCCAAGTGTCAGAAATAACATGTGATAGAGAGAGTTTGGCAATCCCATAAAAGCAGATCTACTCTAAGCTTCGCAATCCTGCCGTGTCCACTCATGAATAGTAATGGACAATTAATCTACTAGCAGGAGGGGCAGATTGCACAAAATCACCATCCTTAATGATGGGGGAGTCCAGAACATCAGTGCAAATTTGCAACAAGCTTCAGCCAGAAGTAGCGAGTGAATGATGCATCTCAGCCTCTTCCAGCATCATAGATGCCAGTCTTCAGCCAAATCAATTTATTCCACATGACATCAAAAAGAGGTTGAAGGCATTGGAAAGGTTGAAGGCATCTGCAAAGGCTATGCACCCTGACAATGTTCCAGCAATAGTACTTATGATACAGAACTTGCCACACTCCCTAGCCAAATTGTTCCAATTACAACAATGGCATCCATACCACAAAATGAAAAATTGTCCAGGTTCGTCCTGTACACAAAAAGCAGAGGTCAATCACCTCAGTGTGAGAAATGAAACCTAATCACTTCAGCTGCCTCAACAATCCCTCCAGCATAAGGTCAGAAGTGGGGATGTTCACTGATGTTAGGGTGGCGCGGTAGCACAGTGGTTAGCAATGCTGCCTCACAGCGCTAGAAATCCAGGTTCAATTCCCAGGTTGGGACACTGTCTGTGTGGAGTTTGCATGTTTTCCTCATGTTTGCATGGGTTAATTTTTGGTGCTCTGGTTTCCTCCCATAGTTCAAAGATGTGCAGGTTAGGTTGATTGGCTGAGCTAAATTGACCTTAGGGTCAAGGGGGCTAGCAAGGGAACTGCATAGGGTTACAAGAGTATGGCGTGGTTGGGATTGCGGTTGGTACAGTCTCAATGGGCTGAACGGCCTTCTTCTGTAGGGATTCTACAATTGCACAGCAACATTCATGATTCCTCAGGCACAGAAGCAGTCCAGCAAGACCTGGACAATATCAAGCTGAGGTTAACAAGTGGTAAGTAACATTCGTGCCACAGATGTGCCAGGCAATGACCATCTCCAAACAGAGAGAATCTAATCATCATTCATTGACATTCAATAGCACTACCATAACTGAATCACCTACTATTAACATGCTGTGGGGTTAACATTAACCAGAAACTAAACAGGATTAATGACATAAATACTGTGGCTACAAGAGTAGATCAAAGGCTAGTAATCCTGCAGCCATTAACTCACCTCCTGATCCCCCTGTCCATCATTTACAAGGAAATCAGGAATGAGATAGAATACTCTTCACCTTCCTGAACGTGTACAGCTTCAACAACACTCAAGAAGCCTGATACCATTCAGGACAAAGCAGCCTCCAGTTTAAAACAGTTTTCCCAAAAAGTTGCTGAAACAAATGAATGTTAAAATCACAGCAAGGAGAACAAGGCATCTGAGATTTGAGCGAATGGGAAAACTAACAGGGTTAGATTCAAGAATTGGTAAATAATTAGCAGACGGACCAAGAAACATTAAGTATTTAATTTGTGGTCAAATCAAGCACAGAAAGATAGAAAAAGAGGAAGAAGGAAACAAATGGAGTAACAGAGTGATTTACAAAAAAGGGACAACAGGAAAAAAAGAAATTAAATGTAATGTAATGTTTTAAAATCATTCTGAAAACATCAAAACCCAAGGGAGTGGGAGTTCACATTTGTAACAGTTAATGCTGATTAATTTTGAGTGTTATGGAGGTTGGTTTGCAGTAATTACCAATTATCACATCATTAAAAGCATACTTAAGCTATTAATTAGTAATCCTTAATATCTTTGGAGGGGTTAGTTTATATCCACAACACAAATATAGCAACCTCACATTATTCAATGCATTTCAGTGGTGAGATAGATATTGAAACGCCATTTTCACAAAAACAAATAGCAAAACAGCGCACTCAGACAGACACTTCATTTCATTTTGCACTTGCTCCTCTCATTTGAACATGCCATACCATTGATATATAAAATGAGAGTAAATACCATTAGTCTCACCTTTATTTAGGCAACAAATTCTGTCTCAATATAAAAAGGATAATGCGAGAAGGTATTTGACAAGGTGCCGCACCAAAGGCTGCTACATAAGATAAAGGTGCATTGTGTTAAAGGTAACGTATTGGCATGGACAGAGGATTGGTTAACTAACAGAAAGCAAAGAGTGAGGGTAAATGGATGTTTTTCTGGTTGGCAATCAGTGATTAGTGGTATGCATTAGAGACCAGTGTTGGGATTTCAATTGTTTATGATTTACATAGATAATCTGGAATTGGGGACCAAGTGTGGTGTCAAAATTTGCAGGTGATATTAAAATGGCTGGAAGAGCAAAGTGTGCAGAGGACATCAAAAGTCTGCAAAGGGATATAGATAATCTAACTGAGTGGGCGAGGGTCTGGCAGATGGAGCACAATGTTGGCAAATGTGAGGTCATCCATTTTGGTAGGAATAACAGCAAAATGTTCTATTATTTAAATACGAAAAAAATTGCAGCTTGCTGCTATACAGGGGAACCTGGGTGTTCTTGTGCAGGGATCTGAAGGAGTTGGTTTGCAGTTACAGCAGGTAATTAAGAAGGCAAATAGAATGTTGTCCTTCATTGCTAGAGGGATGGAGTTTAAAAACAGCAAGATTATGTTATGGCTGTATGAGGTGCTGGTGAGGCCACCCCTGGAGTACAGTTTTGATCTCCTTACTTGAGAAAGAATATACTGGCACTGGAGGAGGTGCAGAGGAGATTCACTAGGTTGATCTGGAGTTGAGAGGATTGGCTTATGAGCAGAGACTGAGAAGACTGGGACTAAACTCACTGGAATTCAGAAGAATGAGGGGAGAACCTTATAGAAACATATTATGAAGGAATAGATAAGATAGAAGCAGGGAAGTTGTTTCCACTGGTGTGTGAAACTAAAACTAGAGGACATAGCCTCAAAGTAAGGGGAAATAGATTTAGGGCTGAGTTAAGGAGGAACTTCTTCACACAAAGGGTTATGAATCTGTGAAATTCCCCGCCCAGTGAAGCAGTTGAGGCTATCTCATTGAATGTTTCTAAGGCAAGAATAAATAGTAAAGGAATTAAGGGTTATGGTGAGCGGGTGGGTAAGTGGACCTTAGTCCACAAAAAGATCATCCATAATCTTATTAAATGGCGAAGCAGGCTTGAGGGGCCAGATAGCCTACTCCAGCTCCTAGTCTTATGTTTTGATGTTCTATATGGAAAATGGTGAGCTACATTCATTAAGGGGAAAATAAAATGTAGCTTTTTGGATTTTTTTCGATCTCCATCAATGTGCACATACCCAGGGTACCAAAATTTTCTTCAGATCCCTTTATACCATTTGCCAGTTTTAAATGAAGTTGGAAAAACTGAACCAATTACATAATCCTACTACTTAATCAGTTCAAAAGTGATAAAACAGGTCACCAAAATTGTTTGTAAATTAGATTATTAAATTTGGAAATCAAATCCATAAGAAACAAATAGTTCCAATGACTAAACTGACACTGCATGATATTTAGTTGCAAGAGAAGATAATACAAAAAGTATCCTTGATCAGTGGCATATAGAGATAAAATACAACTTCACAGCAAAACTTGCAAAACAAACCAATTAACTGTAAATGTTCCAATGGCACTGTAACTATTCTGCAGTGTATTTATCACAGATATTGCAAAGTTGCAACAACAATTTAGAGAATGGTATTGTTGCTGGACTAGTAACAATACTAGTCCAGCAACAGGGCAGAGACCCAGGGCAATGTTCCGGGGAGAGGGTTCAAATCCCATCATGACAGATGGTGAAAATTGAATTCATTTAAAAAAAAATCCACAATTAAAAGTCTAATGATGATCATAAATTGACTGTCATAAAAACCCATCTGGCTCACTAATGTCCTTCTGCCGTCCTTACCCAGTCTGGCCTACCTGTGGTTCCAAGCCCATGGTAATGTGGTCAATTCTTAACTGCTTTCTGAGATACAAGGCCTTCTGTTCTAGGGCAATAAAGCCCAGACCACACGATTGAACAAAATAAATTCATGACATAATTGAATGCAGCACTGAAAAGTGAAATATTTCATGAGAATTTGTTAAAAGTCTTATCAGTATGTTTATGTTTTTGTTCAACAATGTGGCTTGACGGGAATATGGAGATTGTGACTGCCCATTCTCCTAATGTATTTGGCTTTCTGATGATTCATGATGCTCTGTCGGATAAACTTCAGCGAGTTGCTGTAGTCTGTCTTTTATATGGAACACTACAGAATGTGTGGTGATCAAGCTGCTTTGCCCTGGATAGCATCAAGCTTCTTTAGCATATCTGGGGTTGCATCTGTCATCACATTCCTGAATTTGCCTTGTAGAAGACGGACAGGCTTTGAGGAGTTGGAAGGTGTTTCATTCTCCACAGAATTCACAGCTTCTGATCTGCTCTCATAGCTGCAATATTTGTGAGGCATGTCCAGTTTAACTTCTGATAAATGATGACACCCACTTTCACAAAGGGAGGAAATTAACTCTCTCATGTTGGACATGGTCAATGCCTAGCACTAGTGTGGTGTAAATATCATTTGCTGCCTTAGTCTAAGGCAGCAAGCCTTAGCCAGGGTTTGCAACATGTGGGCATGGACAACTGGAAAGGGAAGCATTGGAAAGACATGAAACTTGCAGGTTAATCACATGAATGGAAAATATACGTTTTGAAATTGCATGTTTCTCTGAAACCACTTTATACAGCATGGCTTGTTATACATGACAAAAATCACAAGCATTTTTAAATATAATTTTGCAGCAAACATTTAAACAAAAATGTTATTTTATTCCGAGCGGCCAAATTTGATTTTTATCTTTATCAAAAGCCATTCATTTTGTACAAGTTAATCAGGTTACCCTAAATACTCTTTTTGAATGGCAAATGTTTCAAAGTTTAAAAACTATCTTCATATCATTTTTTTCCTCATATCGCAAAGTTTTCTAATAAACTTGTGTGGACAGAATTGACCCAGCCAATTCAAAGCAGGTTTGTGTGCATGAAGAGTTTAATCCCCTTAAATTGACTTTGGATTTGGATTTCATTGGTTTCCAGTTATTTTCCAGGTTTCTGCAGAATGGGATTGAGGATGGTGAACCATCTTTGATCGGTTGAGCAAGTAATTAAAGTAGTTAAAAAATTTGGGATATACCAACCAGGGCATCAATTTCCTGACCTGTCAGCAACTCATCAGAGTCACCAAGGTGAGTGCACAATAGGAAGGGCTTCTTCACTGAAACTGCAGGCCAGATGAGCATACATTGACAGTGGCTAATACAGTGGCCTGGTATTAGAGATTCAGCCCAACAGTACCAGCTGCTTCCCCTCCAGAAAGGGCCTCTTGCCAGATTATACCAGTAAGGTGACCAAGCTGTGAAATGATATTAAGATAAGGGTGAGTGCTTGCTGCTCAAATTGGGATCTGAGGTACCTGGACAGGGTAATGAGTGTTGCTGCAAGTGTTGTCCTGAGGAGTGCTGTATAGAAGAATGCTGGGAAGTTTGGGGCTTGGCACCTGAAAGTGGTATGCCACTCACCTTTCCCATTCTCTTGGTGAACTATCTCTTGGCAGGAGAGAGAATATTTCTGCTGATGACTTCCTCAACCACAATCATCCATGCTTGCTTGGCTAAACTGACTGTCCTCTCCCTCTCAATCACTTTACGGCAGGTCTCAGTGTCAATGATCCAGGCTGACAGAAGGATCAGCTTTGCCAGGTCTCCTCCCACCTTGCTGCAATCTCAAATATCCATGTTCATTTAGCCATTTTAGCACATATCATGGTCTCTTTAATGAGAAATCCTTCCTTTGATAATGTGTCATGCCATCCTACCCTCAGTTCAGGACATACCACCCACCGATGTTCATTAGAGAACCTGAGGGTGGAATGGTAACACTGAAAGCCTCAGCAAAACCCGCCCATTACAGAATCAGGACCCTGATTTGAAAATAGTTCAGCGTCTAGCTGAACTAGCTAAATGCTGAAGGGTGAGCAAATTCAAAATCCACACCAGGCAAGGTGTTTGGAACAAGCAGTGTTTCATATGTTTCATTGTAATTTATGACATTAGAATATCTTGCCTCCAAAGTACTTCATTTAAAAGAGATCATCTTAAGCTAAGCACAATTCCTTTTCTTAATTTGAATATGTTTCATTTCTGTCAGACTTTCATGACACTGCCACTTAAGGGTATTTTGCCCTTGTTTCTACAAATCAGTGACCTTGCCTGGGTAACTTAGAGTGATTTTTGAAAATCAAATACCAAATAACACTGCACAATTTCATCACAAGAAACCAATCTAACTTTCTATATACTGAGTTAATGTTAAAATAAAAGCAGCTCAGGATCCAGAGCCACACACAGGACTAGTACCAAATCAATTCAATTTTGCTTCCCTTGCTTGCGACAAATTCCAATCACTTTTCTACACTCTGCTGCAAATATATATCTAAATTTAGAACAGTTGTCTGTATCTATATTAATGTCACTACTAGATTTTCTGTTCCCCGTTAGAATTGAATCATTATAAACCAGATGACAGCTGGAAAGAGAAAACGCTACAATTGAATACCACAGACTTGTAAAATCAATTAGAATTGATTCACATTCATTCATTTCATTGATGTGAGGTGAAATTTGGAAAGGAAAGCATGAATAGTGTCAGTATCGAAAATATTTTGCCTGACCTTATTGTTGAAATCTTGGCATTAAATTGGTAAGCATCAGATTACAATTGTTTCAATTTCAATTATTTTCATTGATCTGTCTGTATCCCGTTACAGCCTCTCAAGTAACTGTGAAAAGGTTCTTATGTATCTTTACAAAGCAACTAACTGCATGTTTGACAAAGATACACTAAATCAGGTGTTTTAGGTAAGAAATATAAAAGAATGAAAAAAAAGATTAGAAATAAAATTCTTCAGATTGAACTGTAACCAAATCTGGAAGATATACTATTGCTATGTTATGTATTACTGCTCCAGATTTTGCAATCAAGAGTGAACAAAGAGCATTCATTGTTCATTAGGCTTACAGCTACCCATCGACTTTTCCACAATGCTCTCTAAAGGGGATTTTGGATCTGTATGAACAGTGCAATCAATGGCCAGTCTCTTCAGCCAGATTGAAGAATCCTTAAATAGCTATGTAGAATCTAAAGCAGGAAATATAAGTTAGAATATTTAAGTAATGCCTCTTTGCCTGGAGGAAGCAAAGTAAAGAGGTTTAAAGAAAGAAAGGGCAAAGAAAAAGATTAAAAAGACGGAGAAGAAAAGATTGAAAAAAAATCCAACAATTAAAACTGAAGTTATAGGCAGCACATTGGCACAGTAGTGAGCAATGTTATCTCACAGCATCAGGGACTGGGTTCAATTCCGGCTTCCAGTGACTGTGTGTGTGGAGTTTTCAAGACTTCTTGAGAAGGTGAGAGGACATGGGATCCAAGGGGCTTTGGCCTTGTGGATCCAGAACTGGCTTGCCTGCAGAAGGCAGAGAGTAGTTGTGGATGGGTCTTCTTCTGCATGGAGGTCAGTCAGCAGTGGAGTGCCCCAGGGATCTGTTCTAGGACCCTTGCTGTTTGTCATTTTCATAAATGACCTGGATGAGGAAGTGGAGGGATGGGTTAGTAAGTTTGCCGACGATACGAAGGTTGGTGGTATTGTGGATAGTCTGGAAGGATGTCTGAAGTTGCAGCGAGACATACATAGGATGCAAGACTGGGCGGAGAAGTGGCAGATGGACTTCAACGTGGATAAATGTGTGGTGGTTTATTTTGGCAGGACCAATGGGATGAAGCAGTATAATATCAAGGGTAGGAGTCTTGGCAGTGTTGAGGAGCAGAAGGATCTTGGGGTCCGGGTCCATAGGACTCTTAAATCTGCCCCGCCAGTGCAGGATGTGGTCAAGAAGGCATATAGTGGCCTTCATTAATAGAGGAATTGAGTTTAGGAGTTGGGAGGTAATGCTGCAACTTTATAAGACCCTTGTCAGACCCCACTTGAAGTATTGTGTGCAGTTCTGGTCACATTACTATAGGAAGGATGTGGAAGCTATTGAGAGGTTGCAGAGGAGATTTACAAGAATGTTGCCTGGATTGGGGGGCATGCCTTATGAAGATAGGTTGAGAGAGCTAGGTCTCTTCTCCCTGGAGAGACAAAGATTGAGAGGCGACCTGATAGAGGTTTATAAGATGTTGAGAGGAATAGATAGGGTGGATTCTCAGAGGCTATTTCCCCGGGCTGAAATGGTTGCTACGAGAGGACACAGGTTTAAGGTGCTGGAGGGCAAGTACAGAGGAGATGTTAGGAGTAAGTTTTTCACTCAGAGGGTGGTGAGTGAATGGAATCGGTTGCTGTCAGTGGTGGTAGAGGTGAACTCGCTGGGGTCTTTTAAGAGATTTCTGAATGAGTACATGGGATTTAATGGGATTGGGAGTTACAGATAATTCTATGGCCTGGTAAGTATAGATATGATCAGCACAACTTGTGGGCCGAAGGGCCTGTTTGTGCTGCAGTGTTCTATGTTCTATGTTCACGTTCTCCCCATGTCTGTGTGACCACTCTCTGGAGTGGTCTGGTTTCCTTCCACACTCCAGAGATGCACAGGTTAGGTTGATTGGCCTTAATGTCAGGGGGATTAGCAGGGTAAATATGGGTGGTAATAGGGATAGGGCCTGGGTGGGATTGATGTCTGTGCAAGCTTGATAGGCCAAATGGTATGCTTCTGCACTACAGGGATTTTATGATTCTAGTGGACATGAAGCAACATAAGATAGATAGGTTATTGAAGCCACAAGAGCACCTTCTCTAGTACACAGCAGTGCATCTTGCCTATCAGGAGATGGTTGTCAGGGTCAATGGGCAAACAGTACATAGTACCTGTTATCACTGTGCACTCTTGACAATTCTGCACCTCAGAAAAAAGTGTCCTATCAAACTGATACTTTCTTTTCACAGGGAACGTGATGACATGGCAGTCTTTTACAAACCGTATTACTGGCACATTTTTTGATGCATCTGCGGTCAAATGGCTGATTGATTTTACATTTGTCACTGAAGACAGCCTAGAAGGATTGAATGATGTAAAGGTCCACATGGGATGAGTAGTCTTGCAAATTAATCCTCAGATAATTGTATAAATATGCGACAGTCTCCTTCATAATGGCCCCAAAGGTAAGTTTCCGCTTAGTACTCTGGAAGTAGCACCTAGACCAATAAATGAAGATCTCAAAATAAGAATGAATGTCGATAAAATACAAAGCAGAGTCAGATGCCTTTCTCATGTAGTCAAGAACTTCCTCTGTTCTGATTTTTCTAAATCTTGGAAGGCATTAGAAAAACTCTTTAGTAGCAAAATGCCATCTTGAATCAAGACTTCTGCTTGAAATGGAGTTCACAGTCTGAATAATGCTAAACTAAAACAAAGGTGACACCAAAAATCAGGAAACAATGAAAACATAGAAAAATGAAATGTTCTGATCAGCAATTCAAGGGTCATACTGAAGAAACCAACTTTTTCAGACCAGACCATCCAGCTATGCTACATTGTCCCTTCGTGTCAAGGGGACAAGCAGGTTAAATATTTGGGGTTACACAGATAGGGCCTTGATAGGATTGTTGTTGGTTCTGGTTTGATGGGCCAAATGACCTCCTTCTGCACTGTAGAGATTCTATGATTTCTAAGGGCTTCGACACTATTTCAGTTCATTAGGCAGAAGGAAGATGCCAAAAATAATGTGGGTTTTATTTACACAACTTTTAAAGTGTTACTTAGACTAGTTTTGGTCACTCTGCAGCCTTCAAATAACTGAACCATCATCATCAACTCCAGCCATACAAACATCAGCATATGCTGCCTCATAAAACTACAGGGGCAGTGTAAGTGTAGAAAATGCTTCCCATTCACTGTTAAGAATATTACCGATTTTGATCAATGTAAAACTTCCCCCTTCATGCAAGTAACTAACTTTAAAGATTGAATTAAAAGGATGTTTTACCTGGGAAAATCTCTGCTTGCAGTAAATAGCAGTGGACAAAGAGATTGAAATAAAACACATTTACATCGAGAAAGAAATCCAATTCACATTGTCAATTTGAAGAGAGAGGAGGGCACTAAGGTCAAGCGTTATTCTTTTGGAGTTAATCCATTCTCCCTCACATTTTGCTGTATTTTTCTGGTAGTCAAGTGGAGTGCTTTCAAAATGCAGGCTCTCTGGCCTGCACCCTTTTATATTTCTGGGTTCAGACCTGTTATACTACTGGTGCAGGAACACAACTTAGTAGCAGAAGGAACTAACACTGTTACTGTAAGCCTGAGAGGCTAGTAGCAATGGAAACAGTTGTTTCCTATCAGACTTTCCAATATCTTAACCTGTATCTGCCCTAGCGACCAAATGAAAAGAAGAAGCCCACCTCCCAACTGACCCCAATATCAGATCCTCCTCATTGAGCAGGCTAGGCAGAAGGCATAGGCCCACTTCCTATCATTGGGTTCCCCCAACAATCTATTTTTCCAAAAGCAGCGACCCCAAATAAAAGGGTAGCTATGTGATGTTATACCCATCTCACTAGAATTGCACTTAGTCTTGATTTAACTCCCTTTGGAAATATCGGAATAATGCAATTTAGACACACGCCTGGTGTCATTCACCGATCTCATTCGGTATTTTCCCTGAATTAACCCAGGGTTAATAGCTTCGATCCAAACAAAATATTTTTGACTGATATCTATCAAGCTTTATGTCTGTATAGCTGTGCTTTCTAACATTGTGACATTACAGTGCATTTCATTAAACAATAAATCATTAAAGAGCCAACAAAAAGCCCAGTAATAAATAAGATGATATTTGTTGTAAAGCAAATCTCCTGCCTGAAAAACTTGATAAATTTATTATAGCTTGAGAAAGGGTATTGTAGGAATAGCCAGGAGAGGTATTTGCTTGTGGTAAATTAGGAATGCAAGTCTCCCAGCCTGCTCCACTGCTTGAACAGTGCAGTGGGCTAAGAGACATCATGTAAAGATGCCGGCGTTGGATTGGAGTGGTAAGAACTCAGTAAGAATTTAGCAACACCAATTATTAATCCAACCGATTTATTTGATAGTAAAAAAGCGAGCTTTCAACACTCCCGTATCTTCATCAGGCAAGTGCAGTGTTCTGGTCTGCAATAGCACACATCAGCACAGACAGTCAGAGATTGCTGATTAGAATGCGAATCCTTACATCTAACCTGCTATTCAATAAATACCTGCTATTGAATAGCAGGTTAGATGTAAGGATTCGCATTCTAATCAGCAATCTCTGACTGTCTGTGCTGATGTGTGCTATTGCAGACCAGAACACTGCACTTGCCTGATGAAGACACAGGAGTGTTGAAAGCTCGCTTTTTTACTATCAAATAAATCGGTTGGATTAATAATTGGTGTTGCTAAATTCTTACTAAGAGACATCAGCAGAGGCCATTTTGTGGGATTCCTGCTGCATGCCACAATCCCCGTACATCAAGCAAAGATTTTCAGAGTAATCAGCTCTCCGCTGATTTCAATATGGAAATTGAGATTTCAATATCATTAGCTGGTTTGGGACTCAAGTCTCCAGGCCTGCAAGCATCTCTTCCGCCAACTGCTCCAGCCCTGCTGGGGTTGACCCAGGGGAGTCCAAGGTCCGGCATTTGGGAGTGGGAGCACCTGCAAAGCCACGAATAGTGATCAGGCTGGGCAGCGATGTGGAGGCTGGCAGTGCGGGGCCACTGCGCATACATCGATCACCGCGTTTACAGTGTGGCCCCTCAATGTTATGCTGCTGGTCTCTTGGACAGGGATAGGCCCTATCCCCTGATTTGCAGAATGAATCATACTGTAATGCACAGAGTGTCAGAATTCATTCTGCAAATCATGTTGAAAAAAAACCCAGTGGGATTTATTCCCATTTTTCTACAAATTGGGGATTTAGCATTTTTTTTGGGAGAATCCTGGCCTAGTGTCGCCACTGCTTGTTCTTTCAGAACTCTGTATTTTATTTTGCTGTGCATATTAATGAAATACACTTATGCTAATCATATATTACATAAAATTAATATGTTATTAGTATTTATCCTTGTTCAAAAATAAAACATCATTCCCTGAGTTCGATTCACATGCTTGTTGGAACTTGTGTATTTGATTTGCAAATACATTGTATCACACAGTTAGCTTGTTCCAGAAGGAAATGATTGCATATCATTTTATTCATGTTAAAAACAGATGCTGTATTGTTCAAGCGAAATAAATTAATCACATATTCGAGTAAAATACAGTTTATCCTTTGTATTACATTATTGTCCATCATAGCTTCACTGCAAACCTAAAAATCTGAAGCCATCTGACTTTTAAAAAAAAATTTCATGGTAATTGTGGGAATTATAAACAAACTTTCAACATGATTTATTATGTCACTAAGAAGATGTTTTCCAAAAGATGCATAATCACAATGACTTTAGGGGCAGGAGGGCAGTCAGGAGCTCCTTACAAACTGACACTGGTGATATCATCAATGAAAATAAGAAAATAATAGGCAGGCTGATGAATTATTTTGAATCATTAATTACCATACAGGAGAAGATCAGTATGCCAAATGTCCCAAAAAGACTAATATTCAATTAGGGTTAAGGACTCACTAAAAATAATGCACCAAAAAACAGCGTTTAAAAAGTGACAAACCCTCAGGACCAGATGATTGCCATCCCTAACATTTAAAGGAAATAGATGAGAACATTGTTGTGGAACATTGATGGGGAGAGAGTTGCGTCCTGATAATGTCACTGGACTTGTAATCCAAAGGGCCAGGCGAATCCTCCGTAGACGTGGGTTCACATCCCACAAATGGCAGCTGGTAGAATTTAAATTCAATCAACATAATCTGAAATTAAAAGCTACATTGAGTAACAGTGACTATGAGACTATTGTCGATTGTTGTAAAAACCATCCAATTCACTAATGTCCTTTAGGGCAGTAAATTTCCTGGTCTGGCATACATGTGACTACAGTCCCCCAGCAATGTGGTTGATTCTTAAATGCTCTTTAAAATTGCCTGGTAAGCCACATCAGCCAATCGAGGGATTTGGTCAATTTGTGATGGATAACAAATACTGGCCACATTTCATAAAAGAATAATAAAAAAAATTCTGATACCTGAATTACAATGTTCCAAAATGCTCTTGATTCGGGAACAATTTCTTTAAACATGAAAATTACAGGTGTGATGCCTTGTTTGGAAACTAATAACATGAAAGAACCAAACCTCCAAAGTGACCCCAATGGAAATGCATCAAACAAGATTTCATCAAATCGAAAATCAACATGTTAATCAATAGTGCAGAAACTATTTTTGCTGTCGAGGACCAGGACATGTTGTTTAAAAATTAGTGCCAGACTTTTCAGGAGTGAAATTAAGAAACATTTCTACACACAAAGGATGGTAAAAGCTTGTGTGCTTTTCTGATTTCAGATCAATTGTTAATTTTAAATCTGAAGTTGATAGTTTTATGTTAACCAAAACTATTAAGGGGTATGGAGCAAAGATGGCATTTTATGAAATTAAGAAGACAACACTTCTTTCAGCACTGCAAGCTAGTTCCTTTCTGGAGACTGAACAAAAGGAAGATGAGAAGAATGATTATCTGAGGGAGCAAATAATATATTAAATGTAGCACCCTGAAATTCATGTAAGACATCATTTTGCTCAATTCACTGATATATCTTCATAAATAAGCTTAGTGGATGATTCCACTTACTGATTTATATGTCTACAAATAGAGGTGAACATTGGTGTGGTGATGCAGGTTATAGGGGAGGCAATTAATACATTGTGAATAACATTCCGTCTGTTCTAAAACTTTCAATAAAATACTTCAAAACTTACATTTCAATACTGGGAAAATATTTCAACATAGTTAACAAAATTTCTATATGGATAGTAGAATTAAGAACTTAAAATATTGACATTATCAATAACATATATTTACACAGCTGAAAACTTATCATATAAATTTTTAAATATGTATTTGGATTTAGTATGTAGCTCCCAGAAATCAATATTATTACCAGATGTTGTCAGTACCCAAAATCTTTGCCATGCCCAAAGCACTCAGCTGTTTCTTGATATCATGTGGTGTGAATTGAATTGGTTGAAGTCTGGCATCAGTGATAGTGGAAATCATAGGAGCAGGTTTAGTCTTGTCTTTTACACTCATATACTGAACTCCACCATCATTGAAGAAAGGAAGAATCCTCTCTTCCCTTCAGTTGCTTAACTGTTTACTACCAGTTGGTGCTGGATATGGCAGGACTGCCGAGTTTTAATCTAATCTGTTGCTTGGAGGATTGTTTAGATCTGTCCAATTGTTTTGCATGCATGCACCTCACTTTCATGATCGCTAATGTGGCTTTTCATATTTCTCATGGAATGACATTAGTCATCCAATTCATCTCCACTGCCATCAGATTCTTTAAAGTTATACAATCTGTCCCATTATCAGGTCCAATTCAACAAAGTGACAAGGCAGTGCAAACAAATATTAAATACCCAAAATCCACCAGACATGAACTTAATGTGAATGCCGAGAAAGACCTTCTGAAAAGTCACTGCACAGTGGATTATACCAGCAGCAATTTTGGATTCTTGAGAATACAATAATCGTCTCCAAAGCAATGATTCACAAGATGAAAAATGCTCAGATGTGTGATGGTCAAGTAGCCAACAGTCTAAGCAACGAAGCCTGACACAGAACCGGACAATCTAAATTATATAGCAGTCACCAGCCTCTGCAGATGGGCCTGATGGGAATTCAGACAGGCCAAGTTTAAACATAAACACAGGCCAAGTCAAGCATGGGCAAGCCAGGATTTTCCCTGGAGACTGCAACTGGAGGTGTTCAGCCCTGACCAAATACAGATAGAATTTGTGTATTCCCCAGTTTCAGCCAATCTCTCTGGCCTCAGATTCCCGCTGTTATCTCATATGGAAAAGGACTACGTGCACCCTGTGCATCTGAAGATGATCACCAAGGGAGCCTTGGCATCTTCTACATATGGAATCGGCAATCCCGTTGGGTACATTGACTCCTCCCTGGTAATCTTATTAATTGGATGTCAGAGAACGTCAAAAAGGGGGGATAAGAAGAAATACCTGAAGGCCACCTCCAGTAAACAGTTGAATTGACCCTGGTGAACACTCAACCTAAGCAAAGGCTATGCGGAGAACGAGGGGCAATGGAAGAGGTCACATGAAACCAACCATTGTGAAGAAGACCCTGAGGGTGAGAGCCAAGAGAGCTCCATGAATTGGACCTGGCAACCGGCTCAAATTCATTGACCTGGATAGTATTAGAAATTTCAGACAGATAACATAAAGCATTAAGTTACTGTGGGAACTGAGAGTTGTTTTGTATGGATTTTGTATAAGGATATGTTCATGAAATTGGGTTATTGGTGAATCAATTCCTATTCTTTGTCAGTCTCACAAGTAAGAGTACCTGGATAAATGACTTTTAGAACAAACTGGTCAAAATGCCTAATTTGCAGACAACAGATGCTTAACTATATATCTCAATGCAATTTTACTATTTTGAAAATGTTTAAGAATAACAGTTTCAGTCAGGTTAGAAACTCGCCATGAATATGGTATCCTGGTTGCCATTGCATAGTAACTGAACATGTATATGTAGCATTTTCATTTAAATTCAACAAAATAGTTGGAAAACAAAAGCAGAAAACTGCTTAAATTCAGACTTAAAAAAAATAAGGATCTTTAGGCATTTTACTGCTTCATTATTACAGACTGAATTTGCCCAGACCCATACAGGCAGGGGTCAGGAAGCATGAGCTATGTTGGGGTAGGGATGTTACCCAGGGGGCAAACTGGAAAAAACTTGGTCACTTGCACATTCCACAAAGAAGGGCAGCTGATTAGGATAACTTAGGGCCCATCTTGGGAAGTACCAATAATTTCTTTCCAGCAGACTTGAGTCCATCAGTTGAATTGAGGTGACCTCCCAGAAGAATGCTGGAGGTGGGGGGCATGGACGCAAGATGTTTCATGCCCCAATGACAGAACCCCATGGAAAAGCCAGAATCCCATCCAAAATCAATTCTACAAAGGGGTTTCCCTCCACCCCTATGATTCAGCCAGCTCTGGGTCTCTTATTTGCTGACATAGCTGCAGACAATCAAAAATGCATCAAATTGAGGCAGCTTCAAGATCTCCTCTCTCCTTGCGGATTCTCTGAATGGGCCCCCAGCCTTAGGAACTCATTTGCCATCCTTAATGGGATGGCAAACATGGATTTGGTAAATCAAGATACTACCCCCAAATGGACCAGACAGTAGGGTTTAGAATATACTGGAACATTCAGCTCCAAAGAACTGAACTGCTAATTTGCATAAAATGAAGGCAGAACTGCAAACTGCTGCAAAATGATTGCAAAAAAAGTAATGTATCTTCTGTAGCATATCATAAAAATTATAGTCAAAATGGAAATGATTCTGCCAAGTCCACCTGTGCTACTGGCAGCTCTTCACCTGTGGCTATCAATTCTATCCTTTTCCCAAATTCTTATTGTCTTCTTTAAATACTTTTCCAGTTCCCTGTACTATTTGTGGCAACTTAAATTATAATATTAATGTTCTAATGACTCCACATGTGGAATATTGTCTAACTTCATTATTTTAATTAACCTTTGTTATTAAGTCCAGGCTCCAATATCTTCCATATAATGCGTTGCTCAGATTTTTTGCCGTGGCCCAATCAACAATGTACACATTCAGAGTATCCTTTCTTTATATTCAATATTCCGTTGTATAAAACCCAGAATTCTTGTTGTATATTAGCTATTTTTTATCTGAATTCCCATTTTTAAAAGCTCTGAGATTCTGCCCACTGAGAATCTTGCCATGTACTTTTTTCATTCCTTTTTATCAAATGTTCTACTTTTTTCTGAACCAAACTTTATTCATCTTTCATTGCTTTTGTTTCACACATCCATTTGAGTCTCATTTAAATGTTGCTTCAAATTATTCCAGCTTAGACTTCAACCACATCAGAAAAGCCAAGCTTCTGTGTCAAATGAATGATAAGAAATTCACATGACCTACTGCGAAAAAACTAGAAATGCTCAATAATGATCTTTGAGAAAGATGGCATTGGAACACCAAACATAAAGCAACAAACGTGAATCTTCAGGAGAGCAAAAGCAAAGTGATGGACATGGTGATGGCCAGAATTCATACATCTGAACTAGATTCAATTATAAAAGATTTTCTGTAATGTTCACCAACCAGAAATGAATCTTTTCTAATATTTGGGCCCTAATTTAACTGCAGAAATAAAGGGATTACATCTGTGAAATGGATTACAGTGCACCAAAAATCAATGACCACACAGGAGAGATGTGCACAGATTAAAGCAGTTCATAACAGGGGACAGGGACAATGGTCCACAGATGTGGGAGTGGTGGGGATGTGTGAAGGAGGCGGCACATGATATGCATAGCCAGATGGGACCATGTGGATCCCTTGAAGAGTATAGGGGGTGTAGGAATAGGGTTAAGAAAAAAATCAGGAGATTGTTTTGGTAGATAAGGCAAAGGAAAATTCAAAGAGCTTCTACAAATACATAAAGGGCAAAACAGTAATCAGGGAGAGAAAGTAGAACCTCTTAAGAATCAACAAGGTTATCTATGTGCAATCTGCAAGGGATGGGTGAAATCCTAAATGAATATTTCTCATCAGTATTCACTCTTGAGAAAAACATAGCTGTTATGGAACTTGGGGAAATATATAGTGATGTCTTGAGAAGTGTATATATTACAGAGAAGGAGGTGCTGGAAGTCTTAAAGCGAGTCAAGGTAGATAAATTCCTGGGATCTGATGACATGTATCCTGTGACACTGTGGGAGGTAGGGAGGAAATTGCCAGTCCCCTAACTGAGATATTCGAATCAACAATAATCATTAGTGAAGCGCCTGAAGATTGCAGGGTGACAAATGCTGTGCCTTTGTTTAAGAAGGGCTTCAGGGAAAAGACTGGGAACTACAGGCTTGTGAGTCCCACATCTGTAATGTTGTTAGAAGATATTTTGAGAGAGAATCTACAAGCATTTAGAGATGCAATGATCCATTAGGGATAGTCAGCAAGACTTTGTGAGTGGGAATCATGTCTCACAAATTTGAGTTTTTTGAAGGGGTAACCAAGAAAGTAGATGAGGGCAGTGCAGTTGATATTATTCACATGAACTTTAGCAAGGCCTTTGACAAGGTAGCACATGGTAGGTTGTTGCATTAAGTTAAATCTCACAGAATCCAGGGTGAGGTAGCCAAATGGATACAAAATTACCTTGAAGACAGAAGCTAGACAGCAGTGGTAGAGGGTTTTTCAAACTGGAGGCCTGTGACTAGTGATGTGCCTCAAGGATCGGTGCTAGATCAATCATTATATTAATGATTTGGAGTAGAATTTAGTAGGCCTTATGAGTAATTTTGCAGATGACACCAAAATTGGTGGCACAGTGGACAGTGAAGAAGTTATCTAGGATTGCAATGGGATCTTGATCAATTTGGCCAATGAGCTGACAAATGGCAGATGGAGTTTAATTTAGATAAATGCAAGGTGATGCATTTTGGTCGATCAAACCAGAGCAGAATTTGGTAGGACATTGGGGAGAATTATAGAACAAAGAGATCTAGGGGTACAGGTTCATTGTTCTCTGAAAATGGAGTCATAGGTGGACAGAGTGGTGAAGAAGGCATTCGGCATGCTTGGTTTCATTGGTCAGAACATTGAACACAGGAGTCAGGATGTCTTGTTGAAGTTGTATAAGACATTGGTAAGGCCACTCTTAGAATACTGTGCACTGTTCTGGTCACGCTATTGCAGAGAAAATATTATTAAACTACAAAGAGTGCAGAAACGATTTACTAAGATGCTACTGGGACTTGATGGTCTGATATATAAAGAGAGACTGGATAGGCTGTGACTACTTTCTTTGGAATTTAAGAGGCTTATGGGTGATATTATAGAGGTCTATAAAATAATGAAGGGCATAGTTCAGCTAGATAGTCATTTTTTTTCCCAAAGGTAGGAGAGTTCAAAATTAGAGGGAAAGATTTACGGTGAATGAGGACAGATACAAAAGTGTACAATTTTGCCTTTTAAAAAGCATTTAGACTGTTGATGGGTGATAGAGGGATTTGGGCCAAATGCGAGCAATTGGAATGAGCTTAGGGGTTAAAAAAAAAGAGCAGCATGGACAAACTGGGCCGAAGGGCCTTGTTAGCATGCTGTAATCCTCTGTGACTCTATGACTGAAGCTGAGAAGGTTAAGTTGGGGGTGGGGGGTGGGGGGAAGGGGGAGTGGGCACATAATTATAAACGAACAGGAGATTGCTCTGCCACCTCAAGTGCATCCCAATTGATCCAGCTGCACTTCAAGCAAGTGAGGAATGGAGGCACATCCCCACTAGGAAGACATCTGGACTTGTTTGTAAAAAAGCTTAGGAAGATAAAATATAGGCAAATTCTACTTCTAGCCAGAAAGTGGATAGAATGTCACCATTCAATGGGTGCATGGAGAATGTGTGGAGGAAATTCCCAAGAAGTCAGATGCACTTGAACTTCTGTCATTGGGAATTCCTGCTGTTAGCCTGATAGTCTCCAGTGCAATTGATTTTGTTAAAAAATGGTCTTAATCTTGGCTTTCAAAAGACCCTGCAAAATCCCTGATTATCCAGGTTCCTGATTTGCAATCCTGGTGCACTCTAATCTGTGTTATAATAGGAGTGCAGTGGAAAGGATGTGGATTTTCAGCTATAACATATCAATTAAAATTGATCAATGTTTTTCCTACACAAGTGCCTTGGCACACTGACAAAACAAATGACCTTCATTAGATGCTCTCACACATACTGAACATCCCCAAGTTGAAACAGAAACTATCACATTGAGCTTTTTGAATACCTCAATCGCCATTGATACCAAGTCAGATATTTGAAGAACAATTTAAATTCACAGACCTGTGCTAGTACTGGTACAAACTTAGGCCAAAATATTGGACAGTGCATCTTGGGGCTCAACATCCAGAAACCGTAAATCTAGTGCTGCCTTGATCGTAGGGTTGATTTAACAGTTACTGATGTAATGAATATTTTCAACTATTTTCAGATAGTTGTCAATAAATTGCACACAGCCAATACAGATATTGACCATTCAATGAAAAGGAATGATGAAAATGTGCTTAATAATCCAATTTACAATTACAGTAAATTGTGATGCTTAAGGTGAATCAATTCTTTTGCAGACAAAGATCATGTTTAGGCCCACATTCTGCACATAGGTCGACACCTATTTTTTGCTAAGAAATACTGTAGTACATTATGAGTCAGCAATTTTTCACTTCAGAGATGCCTGTTTTACTCAATATATAATTTAACACATGGGATCAAGCAAATGATACAGGCTGCATTGCCAAGATAATGCGCAGGAATTTAAGACATAATACACAAAGCAAACCATGTGTGGCAAATGCCAAAATGAAATGAGTCTTGGGCAAAAAGAATGAAAGCTTAAGTTGATTTCAAGCTAAAGAAGCCAACATTTATTAACTCAAATAACAGGGGGAATTTGGTCTTTCAAAAACCTGGCATAAGAAGTCAAGAAAGAGGAATCTGTCGTGAAGCAGATGTCTAAGACCAAATGCACCTTGGAATATGGGACCAGCCACTGACCTGATCATGACAAGCATGTAACAGAACAGATCCTTGAAAATCATTACAATTGACACCAGAAATGAATATATGCAGATAAGTGGACAAATCAGACTCTGAGACCAGCAATGGTTTCAGAGCAAAAACTAATTGACTTTAGCCTCATTGTGGAAGAAAATTATCTGTGGTATATCTAGGCAAAAGACTAAAATCACTCAAAGACGACTAAAATTGCCAGTTCCCACACAACATTTTAAGACAACTAGCAAAACATAAGCCCCCATTATGTCACATTGATAACATGGCTCAAACACCCATGAGTTTCAATGTGCCCAGCAGCCAAACTATGGAATGATGAACATTTGAAAACAATTCTACTGTAAACCTCAATGTGAGAAGATGAAATTCATCATAATACTAACCCTCATGGTCAACAGATCACAATTAAAGCTTATGATAATTTTCATGGTAAAAACCATGCCAAAAGATCAAGTTCTCTGCAGGGCTGTTGTGCAAGTTCATAACAATAGATGGATGGATGAAGACAGAATGGAATTGCGTGGAATAGACATTCCGATGACCTACGTGAAGAACACAGTTTAATTGTATGGCACATGTTTAGATTGCTTATAACCAGTGAAATGTAAGTATGTGAAGAAATAATACTCAAACTGCAGTTCTATTAGAGGTCTAATGTCTACAGTTCAACTTTTGGATGCCTGCCTCAACAAGCCATTTGAGGATCATGTTCATGCTGGTGTGATGCATGATGGAGAAAAAAGAATCTCTTCACAAAGATTGGAATAGCATGCTGCTCTGTATAAAACATTAAAACGTTTAATGTTTTATAACGTCCCCTCATCAAATAGTGGGATGTTATTAATGCATAAACTACTGGTTTGTAGAAAAATATGGAATATCCAATTTAGTGGATAAAGTAAATGGTGGCTTGTTCTTGAGTGATCACTCCGAAACTAAAACACCAAATCTGATCTACAGTGGGATTCTTATGATGATGCCACCTAAGCCAATGTGACCTGAAATGAATTTGATGAACTCTCTCCGTCAGATGCTGTCGACAATGACAACTTTTTAAAAATGTTTTGATTATAGTTAAATGTATTTTTGTAGAATTAATTTAATCAATAAAACACATCATATAGATTTAATTTGAATGATTGGCTGTCGTCTTTCCGCATTTCAACCATCTCCACCAAAAGCAGCAGTTCATGTTTTATACCTGACACTGAAGTTGACACAATTTTGGAAGGATTTTTCAAGGCTTCGAAAGGTCAACTAATATATCACAATCTACTGTAAATAAAATGGAATGTACACTAAGAATTGGGTGGTTTGTAGGTTCATGAATGGCAATATGTACTGTGGTACAATTTTGAATTACTTTAAATGCATTTCTTTCCTGCCCTTGTAGATACACAGCTGAAGTAAAGGCACAGCTGCATACAACAGGCTGTGAAAAAGGCTGACATTTCATTAATTTATCCTTGATTTAGGGATAATATGTAATGTCCTTCATGAATTGTCTCGGTTTCAGGAATCATTTTCGACTTACATAAGATTTCATTAGGTTGACTCAATACATACAAATCATATAGACTTTGAAGGTGAAATCAAACACAAGGACATGAAAATTAAAAACTGCAGTTCAAAAATGGAATCTGAAAATATTTCCCTTTGCTTTCTAATACAAGTACATTAACTCCCGGCAGTTTCTTTATTGTTTGGTAAACAACACAAGAGCTTGATTTTTTGCCACTATGTAACAAGATTAAGCAAAGACAAATTTCTCATTATATAACAACTGTGATATATTTGGATTCGTGGTCAGTAGATAGTTACATTAAATTTGGCAAGGAACAAGGGCAACTCCTACATGAGGGATGTTCACAAATTATTTTTTCTATAAGAGACTATGTTAAATTCAAAAATGTGCTGGATGCAATTACAATGAGCGAATTGTGTCATTATTTGGCTATACAAATACCTTGTTCTACAATCAGGCATGAGCACGGTTCATTATCACTGCTACGTGCTCTGCACAGTTGAGCAGCAGGTAAAATTTCATGGACTTCACTCTGCATGTGGAATCTGGCACCATATGTGAAATATTGACTTTGACCTGAAAAATTTACAACTGGTAGTATAAAATGGGCAGTTTCAATTTAGCCATATCATTTGTCTTCACATTTTCACTTCAACAAAAATGAAAATTTGAAAATATATATGATAGTGGAAGGGGGTGTTTATGAATCAATACTCCATACCACAAGCCATAAGCAAAATAAGAACCATTATGTCATTTTTATCACTAACCTTTGGCATCAAAGGTCACATTTCCCAACTATCTGTCTTTCAACTCTTAACATTCACAGTACCACAGATAAATAGGTTAGGAGCTACAAATAAAGTAGTTGGCACAAACAGAAAATGTGAAGGCAAGAGAGTGTTGCTTTTATTATAATGTAAAGAATTATTAGGCGTTACTGATGAATTTTAATTTGAAAAGAAAAAATATTTGAGCATATAAACTTCAGAACTGATTGCTGTGGAAGCCTGCAACTTAATGAATTTGCACAATAGCAATGTATATAGAGCAAGGTCTCTTAAAGGGCAAGAGGATAAATAACCAGATCAGACATTGTTGCAAACATTGATTGTGAAGTAATGAATAATCAAGAACTGGTGGAGCTATCTACTCCTCTTCGGAAAATGGGACCTTTTCTGTCCAATTCAGACACTAAATAGAATCTGAGGTTAATGCCTCATTCAAGGGGCTATATTTTGAAGGCAAAGCATAGGAAATTCAGATGTAGGTATATTTTGATGGAGTTGGATGGAAGGAATGAACATTCAGAGAATTTTATTGTAATTTTGATGTCTCAACCTATATTCCCCATTTTCTGATAACAAGCTGATGGCTTAATTGCCACTCTTGTGCTTCTTGGGAAATCTTCTCCTAATGTGTCTTTCACCATTATTTTTCAGCTTTAGGAAACAGGATGCTTTTCTTCCTAACTGGATTATGTCAGATGTAACTACACTGATTCTGGTTATTTTTGCAGTATTTCTTCAGGTGCTTAAATGGAGATTTGTAAATGTTACTGGTCTACACTTCCACAGTGCTGTTGTCCCATGGGACCTCATTATCTTTGTTTTCTCACCCTATCATTGGACAGAGAACTGGAATCCCAAGTATTGATGCAGGGGATATTTTGATTCCCAATCAACCCATGTACATTGTTTTCAGTCATAAGAACTGACATGGTACACTGCCATGTGATGATTATGCATCTTTATCTATCCAGTCAGATGATCAGTGCCACACACCAGTTGCATGTTAATGAAGCAGAACATTTGATGCTGATGAAAATGAGAGGATTGTATTTATATAACACCCTGTGGGTATCCAATGCTCTTCACAGCCAATAAATTATGGCAACGCAGTGGTGCTTAGTACTACTGGCTCACAGGAGTAGGGACTCTGATTCGATTCTATCTTTGGGTGGCCATCTGTATAGAGTTTACATTGTTTCCCAGTGTCTATGTGAGTTTTCTCCAAGTGCTTCAGTTTCCTCCCACACTCCAAAGATGTGCAGGTTAGATGGACTGGGCATGGTAAATGTGAGGGCTTATGGGGATAGGGTGGGGAATAAGATACTCTGTCAGAGAATCAGTGCAGACCTGATGGGATAATGGCCTCTTCTGCACTGTCAGGATTTTATTGAGTGTAGTCAATGTTGGTGTAAGCAGAGCAAAGTGCCACAGACAACAATATGATGAATAACCAGGAATGTGTACTGCTGTGTTGGTTATAAGATAAATATTGGTCCAGACACCAGAATAATTTCCTTGCTCATCTTTGAAAAGTGGATTGGTTACATCCAGTTGAATGTGTAGATGAAATCTTTGTTTAATGTCTTGTCTGAAAGCTAAATTAATAATGCTGCTTTCTCTCAGCCCTGCACTAAAAGATCAACTTATGTTCAATCTTGGGGTGCAGCTTGAACGAATGCTGACCACCTATAATGAACTAGTGTGTGATGATATGGTGATTGACATGACCTTACTTGGAAAGTTCCAGTGATTAAAATAAAATTCACAGCGATGGTTGTTCAATTATTACTACCCTCAATCAAGTGGGCTGTAAATCTTCAATCAGTTGCTGGCATAACTCCTTTAACATCCTCGCCGGAGAAACCCATAACACTGCTAATCGAAGCATGTACTATTCTAAGTCTTTAAGCTCTAAATAAATGAGTAGCAATACATTGGAAACACAGAGCTTCTACAATACTTCACTCCAAATGAGTCTCTTCCATTTCCTCATCCGCTCTTTAGAATGCAAAGAGAGAAATTCCTTTTGTGAAATCTATTGCTTCCATTCAAAAATAAATAGCATTCACCAGTATTCAGTGTAGGGGAAATGTGTAGAATATCAATAGGGCAATAAATAGCACAAATCAATGTGCAGGCAAGTTAGCCTCAGTATCATGTACACATCATACTGCCACCTATATATAGTGGCAGCCTTCTTTGATCTTGTGTTTGAGGCAGTGATTGAGGGAAATAGGACATGGTCCTTTGACAAGCTTACCTGTCCCTATTTACATAGGGTGTAACAGGCTCCAGGCAGTTTGGAGTGAGGATCATTTTGACATCATTTTTTTTGAGGTGGTATGTAGCAGTATGCTATAGCATTCCATTTAACTTATTCTAGTACACGTTTGATAATCAAACCTGACTCCTCAATGAATGCCACAGTAGCCATTCATGGAACCAATCTCTGCACAGAAAAAAATGCCGCTTGCCCCTGCTATTCAAGTTTACATGTTGCTATATGGACTTCTTAACCGGGCTTTCAAAACACTTGCATCAGTCATGAATGAGTATCCCTGGGAGTGCATTTTATTTATATTTCATTGAACACCCTGAAGTCAAGGTGATTAAGGAAGTAAGCTCAGGTTACAGTAATCCAATGAGTTTATCTTATGAGCAATGTTAGGTGAGGGTAATTTCTGCCATTTTATAATGGCTCACAAATGAAGCATAATCTCTGGTGAGGAAGAACAAGGTAGAGAATTGAGTAACACATGTGGTGCCGTAGTCCAAAATGCTCATGGATGAAGAGAAAGGGTGAAGAAAAGAAAGCAGAACTACATCAAAGCCTGGGGACTAGAACACTGAAGAATTTTCATGGCGATAAGCACTAGCAGGCATTTTCATTCTTTTCCACTGGGTTTATATTTGAATCTGCAATTTGTGAAAGATTGATCCCATCTCCAACGGGTCAATCTCAAAGGCATGCAATCTTTCATGAAATAATTTAGTTTAGTTTAGTCCCAACCAGTAGTTCTGCAGTGATAATGAGATGCAGTTATCACTGGGGCAATTCTGCTCCACCTTTTGCTGTACTAGGATCAGTAAACAAGTCCACGAGTGGAAATTATTCCAGCATGATAAAAGCAGTGTCCTAGTTGATCAGAAATAATATATTTTGCCAGAACAAAAATAGAAAAGTTTAGTTAGCTAGGAGAAAGCAAGCAAGAATAATTCTCATAATAAATGAGATAATTGCCAAGGAAGGTTTGTTACAGGACTGATACACAAGAACTACACATCCTGGAGGAGTCACTCAAACTGTGAGTATTCAAAAGAATTTGACATGAGGCCAGGATATATCTAATGGACATGAAGATGACAAGAAGGGCCAAGGCCAAGAATTCTTTTCATCCACCAAAGTAAAAGAAGAAATGCTTGGTGTCAACCATTGTCTTCCTCTCTCTGAGTGTTTGCAGCATTTTAAGAAGTTGGCAGACCTGAATAGAGATTCTGAGGAGGCCGTTTGGTGGACATCAGTTAGCCTGATCAATTGCAACCTAATATGTTTCCACATCTATGTACGAAGTGTGAAATGTCAGATAACATCAAATAAATATTGGCAATGCAAAGATCATGCCAGGGTGTCATGACGGATGAAAGATTTTGTTTCGCATCATACTCTAAAATATTTTTATAACTTATAATTTTACAGGAACTTTTAGCAGGTCAATTCATTTTAAATAACCTTTTAGAGCTGCATTCTAAAGAGCTCTTTGTCTCAGAGATTGATGGTAAAGTAACAGATGCCATTACCTGAGATTAATTGGTAGTCCAGGGTCAGGAGGGGGCTTTCCTCTGGTTGTACAGGTAGAGTCTCAAAACCGGCAACTGCAGGGCCGAGTCTGTGCTGGAGTTCAGATCACATCAGTTTTTGGGTGGGATTGTTTTGCCAGGTCAAGTTTCCCTCCTTGGAGTGTGGGAAAAGACAGGTCCACATTAACCAGTTACATACCACCACGCCGATGTAGCAACTAGCCAGTGAGTTATTTGACTCGTCACTAATAATTAGAATTCACGCACAGCAACTCAAAGGAATATTTGTTTATGGTCATAGCCAGTTTACGGTTGAATTGAGGTATTGAATTGAGGTATTTTCTAGCCGCACTTGTCCCAAGGCAGGAAAGTCCTGCCCAAAGTCATCGGATCTTGCATGGTCTGCCCCTGCCATTATGATTGCTATGGTGGGCAGGACTGGAAAATTCTACCCCATACCTCCAATATTAAGAAAGGAACTTGCATTTATTTAGCACCCTTCATAACCAACAAACATCCCAAAGTGTTTTACAGCTATTGAAATATTTTTGACGTGTGGTCACTTTTATTTAGGAAATGTGGCAGTTGATTCGCACGTAGCAAACTCCCACAAACAGCAATGTGATAATGACCAGATAATCTTTCTTTTGTGATACTGATTGAAGGAAAAATATTGACCAAGACTCCAGGGATAACTCCCCTGCTCTTCTTCAAAGTAGTATCCAAGGTTGTTCTATGCCAAGTAGATCCAACGTTTAACATCTTATCCAAAAGACAGCACTTCTAACAGTGCATGCACTCACTCATAACTGCACTGAGATATCAGTCTAGATTGTTGTTCTACCCCAGTTTGGACTGGGACTCAAATTAATGTTTGTAGACAAGAGACGAGACAAAACTGCTACCAACTGAGCCATGGTTGATACAGCTATAGACAATTTACCAGTGTCATTGGCCCCCTTCACCTAAAGAACCTTCCAAAAAATGTGAAATTTCAAAAGGCCTTCATTCAGACTTGACCTTGGGAAGATTGCTCAGACAACACAAGAGTGGTTGTCCATATCCTCTTTCATTAAAGTGTCAGAAATAATTAGTATAATTACTGGTCAACTGAAAAACCAAGCTGAGATTTCTTCAAAGAAGCTGACTTGCACTACAAAGATGTGATTGGTATGTCTGGGTAGCAGCGTGAGGATGTTTGGTTCACTCAGTTTAACCTTTCATCTTCCACATCAAGGCATTCAGAGACAGCACCATAGATACGGATATTCTCCACTTAATCATCAAAAGCCTCAGCTCAAAGCACTCATAATTTTGGTTGCAGCAGAGATGAATATACTGTGGGCACTCAATACAAGTTGCATTATATAACCCAGCAGTACATTATTTTATTGTTAACTGTATAGCTTTTCATAGTCAAACATTCATTGACTCTGGCTAATCAATAATGGCTGCATAATTCTAACCTTAGGCAAGTTTGTCTAAAAATTGACAAGTATATTTTCTGGCTAGAGGGCCCCGGTGCAGATCATATCATTGGCAGGAGAATCTATGTGACAGGCCAAATGTGATTTGCACAAACAAGAAGTTTTTTTGAAATCCCCTCAGTCACTAACACCTCTTTGCTGGCGGGAATCTCCCCAAACTCTGAAAAATGACTAAGGGCAGGAATCTCTGGTCTTGTCCATAGCTGCTCCCATGTTAGCAGGAATGGAGAAACTGGCACTCAGCCAAAGCTCCATTCATTGCAGCAGCATTGAAGAATCCAGGGTTCTGAGGTTTTCAGCTTATGTATGGACAAATGACAATCTGGATTGCACTGACCCACTGTTGGAATTCTCACTGCTTTTCCCACTGAAGATGACATTCAGCCAGGTTTTGGGAAATCCCACCTCTTGTCTACCAAACTTGCCAGTTTCTTTGAAGAAGCGATAATCCAATTTGTTTGTTATAAGCTCTGTAATATGGTACATCTTGAGTTTCAAAAAAACGTGGTATAAAATTTCCATGTACAAAGACATAAATTAATCTATGGAGATCAGAGTAAACCTTGGAAGTGGATAAGGAATTGCTTAAAGATTAGGGAGTGATGATAGTGAATTTTCAGGAGATGCTCAGAGTCTGGAATGATAATCTCATTGCTATGCAGCTGGAAACCCCATTTTCAGCTATAAAAGAGTTTCTACAGTTGCCTTCAGCAAAGTTCTTGGACAGAGTTTTCCTGTCCGGCCTGGAATGGGAATTGTAACTGTTGGGATGTGGACCATGCAAAAGATCCTATGATCTTCTTCCGGCCTCACGCACCCTGTTGCAAATCATGTCATGGCAGGAGAATCCATGAGACAGGCCTGATGTGATTTGCACCAGCAAGAACTCTTTTTGAAATCCTCTCAGCCACTTTTTGCTGGTGGAAATCTCCCCAACCTCTGATTTTCTCATCTTGGGCTGAGCGCAGCCAGAAGATCCCACCCATAGTGTTGAAAAGGAGGAAGTCCCATGGAAATTTCCAGTCAATGAATACTCATTAGAGGAATTATGTTAGAGTTGCTGGAAGTACGAGTGGAGTTCTCCAGGACAGAGACCTCCACTATTCTAATCTATATAAACCTGGATCAGAAATTCATGAAAGTGATGAAATTTGCTAAAAAGAACACAATGAGACAGGGCTGTGGTAAGGCCACTCAGAAATTGTGGCATAAGTTGGATAAGATAACAAAGCTAGCAAAACAAAGGCAAATTAAATTTAATGTAAACAAATGCAAACTGATGCACACAGAGTAAAAAAAAGACTGTGCAAATAATGTTCAGAAGACCTAAGGTCAGAGCCAATGGAAATCTCAGTTTTAACAGACTGAGTTCGGGGAACAGATGTAGTAAATAGAGATACATTTTTCACTGAATGGTGATTCTAAGTTTAGGGGCACTTTGTAAATGTCAGGGTCAGACCATCAGAGATGAAATGAAAAACTCTTCTACACCCCAAGAGTGTTTTCAGTTTGGAACCTGTTTCTCAATCTAGTAAGTTTTAAATTGTAACTTTTAAATCGGATTTTGACATAACTTCATTGAATGGTGGAACAGGCTCAAGAGGCTAACATAGCCAAAACAAAAGAATACTGGTAACAGGAGGAAATGATCAAACATGAGTATTCAGCGAGTCAAGCTTTGAAAGCTGCACCCAGTTCTGCTCACCGAGAAACAAGAGAGATGTTCAAGTGCCAAAATCACAGAATTAGGAGCTATAATAAAAGACTGGATTTATTAAAATTAGATACACATGTGAATAGTCAATTTTTATAAAACCCAAGGTTAAAGGCAGGGATGCAGGTTGAGGTAGAATACCTTCAGGATTGATAAATAAATTATTTTTTATATAGAGAATGATCAACATGTTGAATAAAGGTTCAGGAAAAGAGATCGGGCTTAAAAAAGACATTGAATCATAAAAACAATAGACATCGGGGATGGGGTGGCTACTGCTGGTGCTTTGATTTATCTGGGTGGATGAGTCAAGATGGATGAAATGTATAATTATATGATATGCAAATGACAATATGAAATCCAATTATAAAATGGATAGAAAAAGAACAAGGCAAAGTAGACACTAGATGGTGCAATAGGTTAGTAAATGTCCTTTCACCTCTGGACCCTGGGTTTAGAATCTTACCTCAGATGATGAGTTTAGCTTGAGCAACTTTATCCAACTGCTTTTCATAGAGAGCAGTCCAGAGTATAAACTTCCTACAAGTTAACTTGTTCCAAGATACAAGAAAGCTATATTCTACATCTGACCCTCATGTGAGCTTGTCCACACCAAAGATAGATATGTTTTTTGCTCAGAATAGATTCAGTACATTGGTATTTTGGAACACCAATATATAATTTGGAGTCATGTTGGAACTCCTGGAGTGCTGAATTACAGATTTCAACTGCAGTACAAAGTGGAATTGTTATCCGTGGCAAAGCTCCAGCGGCTGATGCTATATTACCTGAATACATTCCTGCAGCATCTGTACACATTTCTCGATCTCTGCTGTGGTGAAGGGGCAGTGCCACAGGTTATGCATCATGCAACGATTGTGACCTTGTATAAGAACAAGGGATGCTAAGGCATCTCCCTGCTGTAATAGTGGGAAAAGTATTTCCCAATGAATTAAGGATGAATGTCTCCATTATAGATCTCTAAATTTCCTCTCATCAATTCTCAACACCATCAAATCAGGAGGCCCTCAGAGATCCATCATTGTCCCTCTTACATTTTGTCACTTACATACATTTACATTTTGTCCCTTAAAAATATCATTTTTTTAAAATTCATTCAAGGGATGGGATGTAGAGGGGGAGTTCCAGGATTTTGACCCAGTGAATGGCAATATATTTCCAAGTCGGGATGGTGAGTGGCAAGGGAACTTCTAGATGGTTGTGTTCCCAGGCAACTGCTGCTCTTGTTCTTCTTGATGGTAGTGGTCATGGGTTTGGAAAGTTCTGTCCAATAAGCCTTGCTGAGTTCCTGCAGTGCATCTTATAAATGGTACACAGGGTTGCTACTGTGTGTAGGAGAGAGGGAACGTTTGTTGATGGGATGTCAATTATCCTGGATGGTATGAAACTTCTTGACATATTGGAGCTGCACTCATTCAAGCAAAGGAAAACTATTCCATTAAACTCCTGACTTGTGTCTTGTCGATGGTGGACAGGCTTTGGAAGTCAGGAGGTGAGTTGTTTGCTGAAAAATTTCCTAGTCTTTTACCTTTTCTTGTATCCTCAGTATTTATATGGCTGGTCTAGTTTAGTTTCTGGTCAATGGTTACACCCATGGGATTCGGTGATGATAATGCCATTGAATGTTAAGGAGCAATGGTTAGATTCTCTCTTTGAGGAAATGATCATTGCCTGGCTTTGAAGTGATTGGATTATCTTTCACACTAACACTAATCAGGTCTACTCCTCTTCTATCTCCTTCGAACTTTTTACTGGCCTATGAAGTCACACTTAGCTTTATAGCCAAATGCAGAAGAGTGGAATTTCTTTCAGCCAAACTTGGATTTGAAGCTTTGGCACATGTGACAAACCTTGTATCCTCATAAATAATTCTGCTTTCCTTCCTGACTGCTGCTTTATCTTGGATTAGACTGTTTGCAACCTTAGCATCCTGTTTGATCCTGAAGTGAACTTCAGTACCCATATTCTTTTCTCGACAAAACTTCAAATATTACTCAGTTCAACAAAAGTGCAGCAGCTGCTAAAATTTTTCTTCAAGCAGTTGCCACCTCCAGAATCAATAGTCTTGATTTTCCTCTGCTGCCTTGCCCTTTAGAAACCCATCTTCACTGCTCTGGCTTTATCAATCCCTTAGATTCAAAATTTTCAGCTTGGTGTTCACATCTATTTGTTGTCTAGGCCCTTCCTATTTTTAATCACCTTCTCCAAATCTACAACACCCTGTCCCCAATACCTGTTACTGTAACTTTGGCCTTCCTACCTCAACAACAATGGTGGTGCCTTCAGCTAATGCAATTTCCTCCTTAAACAGCTCTCTTCTCCATCTCCTTTCCTTCCTTTAAGACCCCGCTTTAAAATGCATCTTTTTAACCAAGCTTGTGTAATCTCTCTTTTGGATTGGTTCTCCCAGTGGCTCTGGGAAGCAACAGGGACATTTTCTACAATAAAATTGGTATATAAATGCAAATTGTTGTTATTTAGTAACAATAAAAGAGCAGACATTTTGAGTAATTCTCATCATCCTCCCCTGTCCCCAAACACTTCATAATTTAGGGGTATTGTTCCAATTGTCACACCATCATCACTATCCAAAAATGAGCTCACCAACACAACACAGCAGGAAATGAACAATATTTTCCCAATTATTACATTTCAGCTACATACTAACATAACTAGTTGAACCATCACAGAAGATCCTCATTCCTGGAAAACCTCAAAGGGGAGGGAAATAAAAACACTTTAAAATGTGCAATACAGTTCATATTTTGAAGTAAATAAATTGCCTTATACATTTCAGAAACTATTCAATCACAATATTTTCCTAAAATCAGATACACTACAGAAGTATTATTAGCGATCCTACACAATTAAAAAAAAGATATGAATGGGGACATAAGGAATTAATTTATGGAATCTGCAACAACTACTTTAGTAATTAAACAATCAGCTACTCCAGGGAATCTAATTTATTTCTTTTCCAAACAGTTCTTTTCCAAAAGAACTGTTAAAAGTCTGTGCTGTTAAAAAATCTCTTAATCTTCTGGCAAGTCTTTTCTTCTTGTCATTTGTCTTCTCTTCACTCTTCTCCAGCTGGGTATTCCTCATCTACAAGATTGGAAATGAGTTTCTGTGAACTAGTCAATTGAATGAGGAAAAGATAACTCCTCTTGATGCTGCCAGCATCCAATGTTACACATGCATAATGCCAGCAAAGATAGCTGAAGAATAACTTCAAATGAGATTCTGATTGTTATCTCTCTTTCATTATCAAACTCTATGTAAGATTAGCTGATTTAGGATAAGGCAAGGTTTCAATTTCCAACCTGCATAGTTTAGTTCCTCAGTATACTCATCAGTATTGGTAGGAATAATGGTAGGAAGGATTACTATTTAAATGGTGAAAAGCTGCAGCATGCGATGACACAGAGGGACCTGGGGGTCCTTGTGCATGAATCGCAAAAACTCAGTACGCAGGTGCAGCAGGTGATTAAGAAGGCGAATGCAATGTTGGCCTTTATAGCTAGGGGGATAGAATATAAAAGTAGGGAGGTTCTGTTGTAGCTGTATAAGGTGCTGGTGAGGCCGCAGCTGGAGTTCTGTGTGCAGTTTTTGTCGCCGGATTCGAGGAAGGATATATCAGCCTTGGAGGGGCTGCAAAGAAGGTTCACTAGGCTGATACTGGAGAAGAGGATGTTGGATTATGAGGAGAGGCTGAATAGGCTAGGTTTGTATTCTTTGGAGTTTAGAAGGCTGAGAGGGGATCTTATAGAGACATATAAGAAAATGAAGGGGATGGATAGAGTAGAGGTTGAGAAACTCTTCCTGCTTAGCAAAGAAAGCAGGACTAGAGGGCACAGCCTCAAGATGTGGGGGGTGGGGGGGGTTTAGATCGGAGTTGCGGAGGAGTTTCTTCACGCAAAGGGTGGTGAATCTTTGGAATTCTCTGTTTGATGAGGTGGTGGAGGCTTCCTCGCTGAATATGTTCCAGTCAAGAGCGAATAGGTTTTTGATTGACACGGGAATTAAGGGTTACGGGGAGAAAGCAGGAAAGTGGTACTGAACCACTACAGATCAGCCATGATCTTATTGAATGGCGGGACAGGCTAGAGGGGCTGGATGGCCTACTCCTGCTCCTATTTCTTATGTTCTTATGTTCTTATACTGGCTAAGTGAGCAAAGGAGACTTGGAACATCTTTTTCTGGATATTGTGTTTGCCAATCTTATACTTATATACATGCCCTTTAAAGTAATTGTAAATGTAAAACTATTCTTCAAAAAAATTCACAGCATCGTCCTTAAGAATAATGAATATATTGTTATTATTACTTTCCATAGTGTGTATTCAATATGAGATGGTCTGAGGTTCAATGTCTGGCCTGGGTTGATCTCATCGGATTTTGTGGCTGATATCACCCTGAATTTGGAATAGCTTGCTATTCTAATATTATTTTGACCCAAGTGCATAGAATGACTGCTTTGGTGAGGTACAGAAAGATCCATAGAACATAGAACATTACAGCGCAGTACAGATCCTTCGGCCCTCGATGTTGCGCCAATCAATGGAACCAATCTAATGACCCTCTAACCTAAACTATTCCAATGTTATCCATATGCCTATCTACTGACCATTTGAACACCCTTAAAGTTGGTAAGTCTACAACTGCTGCAGGCAGGGCATTCCACACCCTTACTACCCTCTGAGTAAAGAACCTACCTCTGACATCCGTCTTATAACTACCACCCCTTAATTTAAAGCTATGTCCCCTCATGTTAGCCATCACCATCTGAGGAAAAAGGCTCTCACTGTCCATCCTATCTAACCCTCTGATCATCTTGTATGCCTTAATTAGGTCACCTCTTAACCTTCTCTCTAATGAAAATAACGTCAAGTCCTTCAGTCTTTCCTCATAAGACCTTCCCACCATACCAGGCAACATCCTGGTAAACCTCCTCTGCACCCTTTCCAATGCCTCCACATCTTCCTTATAATATGGCGACCAAAACTGTACGCAAAACTCCAAGTGCAGCCACACCAGAGTTTTGTACAGTTGCAACGTGACCTAACGGCTCTGAAATTCAATCCCTCTATCAATAAAAGCTAACACACCGTATGCCTTCTTAACAACCTTATCAACCTGGGTGCCAGCTTTCAGGTAGCTATGCACATGTACATCGAGATCTTTCTCCTTGTCGACACTACTAAGAGTCCTTCCATTAGCCCTATATTCTGTACTCCTGTTACTCTTACCAAAATGAATCACCTCATACTTTTCCGCATTAAACTCCATTTGCCACCTCTTGACCCAGCTCTGCAGCTTATCTATGTCTCTCTGCAAACTGTAACATCCATCTTGTCTACAACTCCTCCGACTTTGGTGTCGTCAGCAAATTTACTAACCCATCCTTCTACAGCCTTATCTAGGTCATTTATAAAAATGACAAACAGCAGTGGCCCCAAACAGATCCCTGAGGTACACCACTTGTAACTGAACTCCAGGTTGAATATTTCCCATCAACCACCACCCTCCGTCTTCTATCAGCTAGCCAATTCCTAATCCAAACTGCTAAATCACCCTCAATCCTATGCATCTGCATTTTCTGCAGTAGCCTACCATGGGGAACCTTATCAAAAGCTTTACTAAAATCCATATACGCCATGTCAACTGTCTTACCCTTATCCACCTCTTTGGTCACCTTTTCAAAAAACTTGATAAGGTTTGTGAGGCACGACCTACCTTTATAAAACCGTGTTGACTATCCCTAATCAATTTATTTCTCTCTAGATGATTATAAATCCTATCCCTTATAATTCTTTCCAAAACTTTGCCCAAAATAGAAGTAAGGCTCACAGGTCTATAATTCCCAGGATGGTCTCTAGTCCCATTCTCGAACATGGGAACAACATTTGCTATTCGCCAGTCTTCCGGCACTATACCTGTAGCCAATGACAACATGAAGATCAAAGCCAAAGGCTCTGCAATCTCCTCTCTAGCCTCCCAGAGAATCCTAGGGTAAGTCCCATCCGGCCCAGGGGACTTACCTATTTTCATACTCTCAAGAATTGCTAACATCTCCTCCTTTTGTACCTCAATCCCGTCTAGTCTACAACTCTGTATCTCAGTTTTCTCCTCGACTACACTGACTTTTTCTTGCATGAATACTGATAAAAATTACTCATTCAGTGCCTCTCCTATCTCTTCAGGTTCCACACACAACTTCCCACTGCTGTCTCTGATTGGCCCTAATCTTGCCCTAACCAATCTTTTATTCTTGACATACCTATAAAAAGCTTTAAGGTTCTCCTTGATCCTATTCGCCAAAGTCTTCGCATGTCCTCTTCTAGCTCTTCTTAACTCTCTCTTTAGCTCCTTGCTGGCTAATTTATAACTCACCAATGCCCTAACTGAACCTTCATGTCTCATCTTTACATAAGCCTCCTTCTTCCTCTTCACCAGAGATTCAACTCCTTAGTACACCACGGTTCCCTTGCTTGACGACTTCCTCCCTGCTTGACAGATACATATTTATCAAGGATTCACAGTAGCTGCTTCTTGAATAAGCTCCACATTTCAGAAATTCCCAGCCCCTGCAGTTTCCTACTCCAACCTATTATCCAAAATCTTCCTTAATAGCCTCATAATTACCTTTCCCCAAGCTGTAACTTCTGCCCTTTGGTGTATGCCTATCCCTTTCCATCACTAAAGGTAAACATAACCAAATTGTGGTCACTATCACCAAAGTGCTCACCTATCTCCAAGTCTAGCACCTGGTCTGGTTCATTATCCAGTACCAAATCCAATGTAGCCTCACCTCTTGATGGCCTATCTACGTTCTGTGTCAGGAAACCTTCCTGCACACATTGAACAAAAATAGACCTCTCTAACGTGCTTGAACTATAGTTTTTTCAATCAATATTTGTAAAGTTAAAGTCCCCCATGACAACTACCCTGTTACTTTTGCTCCTATCCAGGATCATCTTTGCAATCCTTTCCTTTACCTCTCTGGAACTTTTTGGCGGCCTATAAATAACTTACAAGAGGGTGAGCTCTCGTTTCCTGTTTCTAATCCCAGTCCATTACTACCTCAATAGACAGGTTCACATCAAATGTCCTGTTGCCACCGTAATACAGTCCTTGACTAACAATGCCATGCCTCCCCCTCTTCTACCATCTCCTTTGCTCTGGCTGAAACATCTGAACCCCAGAACCTGCAACAACTATTCCTGTCCCTGTTCTATCCATGTCTCTGAAATGGGCACAACATCGAAGTCCCAGCACCAATCCAGGCTGCAAGTTCGTCCACCTTATTGCATATGCTTCTTGCATTAAAGTATACACACTTCAAACCACCCTCCCACCTGTCAATACATTGCTGTGACCTAGAAACCTTATCCATGACCTCCCTATTCTCATCCTCCTGTACATTGGGGCTGCAATTCAGCTTCCCATCCCCCCTCTGAATCAGTTTAAACTCCTCCAAATCGCATTGGCAAATTTTTCCCCCAAGATATTAGTACCCCTCTGGTTCAGGTGCAGACCATCTCTCTTGTAGAGGTCCCACCTACCCCAGAATGAGCGCCAATTGTCCAAGTATGTGAACCCTTCCCTCCTGCACCATCCCTTTAGCCACAAGTTCAAATCTTCTCTCTCTCTAGTCTTTTCCATGCTATCCCGTGGCACAGGTTCCAACCAGAGATAAATACTCTGTTTGTTTTATCCAATGTCTGTGAAACCAAATACCCCCAGCATGAATCAGGAAATGCTGGAAAATTTCAGCAGGTCTGACAGCACCTGTGAAGGGAGAATAGAGTCAGTGTTTCGTATCAAGATGACTCTTTGTCAAATTCCAGCAACTGCAGTATTTTGCTTTTACCCCAGCATGAATCTGCTACTCCAGGAGATAAAAGTGGCCATTTTGGAAAAAATAAATGTGGAATAAAACACAAAATTCAGAACTGAGGTCTACATCTCAAAGAGTACTTGCGCATGTTCTTACACTGCATACTGACTGAGCTTTTCTAGAAATTTCTCCCTTTTATATTCCCAGCAACTGCTTATTTTTATTTTGGAGGTCAGGGGTGGGGGGGGCGGGGTGGGGGGGGGGGGGGAGGGCGGGCTGCAGAAGGTCATCTTTGCTTTACTCATTTCTCCTTTCTATTCTCATTCTACTGTATTGGACTTATTTCTACTTTCAGTTTATATCGATTTTCATACATAGAACATAGAGCATAGAACATTACAGCACAGAACAGGCCCTTCGGCCTTCGATGTTGTGCCGACCAAAATAGAAAGCAATGCCCCTCCAAACTAAACCATTCCCTTCTCTTCCATATACTTATCAATTAACCTCTTAAACGCCACCAAACTTGGCGCATCTACAACAGCTGCAGGCAGGGCATTCCACTCCCTAATCACTCTTTGAGTAAAGAACCTACCTCTGATATCCGTCCTATAACTCATACCCCTTAATTTAAAGCTGTGTCCCCTCGTGCTAGCTTTCTCCATCCTAGGAAAAAGGCTATCACTGTCCACCCTATCTAAACCTCTAATCATCTTATATGCTTCAATAAGATCCCCTCTTAGCCGCCTCCTTTCTAACGAAAACAACCTCAAATCCTTCAACCTCTCTTCATAGGACCTGCCCTCCATACCAGGCAACATCCTGGTAAACCTCCTCTGTACCCTCTCCAATGCCTCCACATCTTTCTTATAATGTGGGGACCAGAACTGCACACAATACTCCAAGTGCGGCCGCACTAGAGTTTTGTACAGTTGCAACATGATGCTGCGGCTCCTAAATTCAATCCCCCTACCAATAAAAGCTAAGACTCCATATGCCTTCTTAACAACTTTATCCACTTGACTGCCTACTTTCAGGGATCTATTGACACATACACCAAGATCCTTCTGTTCCTCAACACTATTAAGAGCCCTACACTCTACACATTTATTGTTCCTGCCAAAGTGCATTACCTCACACTTTTCCACATTAAACTCCATTTGCCACCTCTCGGCCCAGCTCTGCAACTTGTCCAAGTCACTCTGCAAACTATAACACCCCTCTTCACTATCTACCACTCCACCGACTTTAGTGTCATCTGCAAATTTACTGATCCATCCCTCAATACCCTCATCCAGATCATTTATAAAAATTACAAACAGCAGGGGCCCCAAAACAGACCCCTGAGGCACATGTTCTTTCATTGTCATTTCTAAGTAGCAGAAACCTTGACTGATTTTTTTTCTCTACTCCTTAGTGTCCTGTGTCCTGGATGCAATGGTGAACTTTACTGCCCAGAAGGTTAATGAACTGAAAACTCAACACTGCTGCTGTGGAGCTGTTGTAAGAGCGTGGGGCAAGCTCAAAGCTGTAGGTTCAGATTTACCTCCATCTTGCCACAAGTAAATTTTGCAGTTTGCTAGCTAATTTCATCTGTATTTGATTTTTCCTCCCTAGCTTTATTCCTCGCATGCATTGACTTTCAGGGCAGGATAGTGAACCCTTCTCTCCCTTGTTGATCCATCTTAGTTTTGCATGGCAGGAGCTTTTCAACCTCAGTTCAGACTTTGAGGGGCAGATGCAGTCCCAGACTCTTCCCGGACATGAAAAGGTCAGCTTGATCCCAAATCCAGGAAACACAGTCTCTTGAACCTAGAATCCACCACAATTTAAATTGCGTGGGACAAAACCAGTGAGCAGACAGGGCAGCCAGTTTTGACACTGTGCAAGTGGTATAATACTGAGTAGCTGATGCTGGAATTGAAGGAAAATAGTAATTGGCATGTGTGTCCTTTGGTATTCTCTGTATGTATTATTCATATCAAGACTTAGGATGTCGGGTCTGAAGATGGGCTAGACGCTCGAGTATTAGGGTGTTGAACTGACTGCTGGCAAGGGAGTGTGTGTATTTGAGGTCAAGGCTGTTGAGTTTACATGTCAGGCAGAGCTGTCAAGCTAACAAAAATATTGCATGAAGTACATTTATCATAACGTGGAGTACTGATACCTTGGGTGTTAGCCGGGCCAGGCTCTGTGTCTTAAAACAGTATCAGTTGAGCTTTGCTTGAAACTAAACTAAACTAGTCAAGATTCAACTGGCATACTTTTAAAAAGCACAACATAACACCTAACTGACGTGGAGACAGCATTATACTTGTCGTTCTTTTTCCCCTTTAAGGATGTCAAAGCTCCAGGGTTATTACTGCTGTTTAGTGGCTCTTCATTTTGTCATCTGTTACATTATTTTTTTCCCCTACACAGACCATTGCAGATGTGTTGTGTAAATGGAATTGGTTACCCAGCTGAAACAAAACATCATGGCTTTCCTGCCTGAAATTTCAATGCCATGCTCGTTTCTGACAGTTACTGTGGTTTCATTTCCAAAACCCGACCGACTATTCTTTTGATGGTTGAACTGTACTTTCATTTATATGCACATCTTCAGTAATGTACCTGATGTGAAAATTGAAATTTCTTCAGAGTAATACTCGAGGGAGTTAAGTGTACAGTAACTGTGATGTCCGTAACATTGCTTTATTTCATTTTACTGGTCTCACCAGAGACAGACAGCAGATGGAACCAGAAAGGGTTGCTTAATGATTGCAGCCTTTGATATGCAAATCTTTGTTGTCGGAGGATTTTAAATAAACTGACCACTGCATAATGAAAGTAGATTGTCATCTCAACCTCAACAAAACTGGAGAAAACAATACTTTTTCCAGGTACTTTATGAACTTAGGAGTGACACAGAATGGCTTTATATATCCCAAAGAAGATAGTAAAATATCAAAGAAATGGTGTAATCATCAGCCTCAATTCTGAAAGATAGGCATAGCACACTTCTTCTTCCTCTTCTTCTCATTGCTACAGGGGTTCAACCTTCTCCGTCTCTTTTCATATCAACCATCATTTGGATTTGGCTGACTATTTTTTTACAGCTGGATAGATAGATACCGATTCCCTTCACACTGCTGCAAACCTTCCCTATTTATCTGGGCTGGGAACTGGCACCAATCCACACTGGTTTGCCTGCACCAGCTACAACAACATGGCATTCACAAATCGCTATTCAGAACTAAAAACAAGACCAGAATCCCATTACTTAAAATGCATTACTTATTAGCCAACCCTAGTGTCCCTCAAGTAAACATTATTTGTAAACATTTATTGGGCTGCAGGCTGAATTAAATCTTGAAGCAAAGGGGAAACTAATACCTAGGGTATCTCAGCGCAGGAGAAAACAGGAAGATGATCTTGACAAGGAAATCAACACCAAAGGAATTTATGAATGTTAGAGTTGGATTGGGATTAAGGATTTAGCATCCATAGACCGGATCTGTTAGGGCTAGATATCGATTGATATATGGTGAGGTTGTTGGTTTTAAATGTTCTAGAAGGCAGAAACTAATCTTAGGAAAACTTCAAAGAAAACAGTTGCTTTAACATCCACTTACAAACTTTCAATAAATTGAACACACAATACAAAGAACCATTTTCTCCATCACTAGTAATTAATATCACCATAGCATTATGCCCTTTGGCCTTAAGCACTATTTTGCTAATTTTGCAACAAATAAAAAGCAAGGCCAAATTAAACTTTTTGCTGCATGTTCATTTTATCATAACATCAAGGTAAAGTGACAAAAAGCCAGGATTTCCTTTGGCACTGTGACCATTTTATTGCTGTATTCACCAGGACTGTGAAGCATATACTTTAGAAACACTTTTCTCTAGGAAAACACTGTAGAAATGAAATGTGTAGTTTCACCAGAACTGGGACAAATTCTGAGCAAGGCAGGACAGTAGGTGCATCTGTGAAGGACCATTTGGTTTTACTCAATTATGCTTAAACGATAAAATGTGAAACATTTCTATCAAGAAATATTTACAAACAGTTGATGAATCACCTAAAACAAATAAATTAATTCAGTGAGAATCTTTACTGCTACATTATCAATGCCTTCTCACCTTCTAAGACAATAACTATCTTCACTGCCACACTATCAGTGTCTCCCCTTCCCTTCTTTGCAATATGCAACAATATAAAAAAATTGCTTTAATAGCCTGTGTGGTGTATTGCGTTATAGCAAAGTGTAGCAAAGTGCAGTTTTGTCAGTAAGTTAATTTTAAACATAGCCTTATATATCATAATGTCTTTTTTAAAAAAATATTTTACTTGGATGACCTTTCAAATCCAAAGATGAAAATATTGACTAAAATGACAGTCTAGAATCTAAATTACTGTAGTAAAGTGATTATTTGAGTGAATAGGTGAAGATTATAAAATTTTGTCATCATACATAAATTCTCTCTGTGCTACAATAAACTGATGCCAAAATGCTGAGCACTTAACATTATTGTCTACAGAAGTTTTTTTTAAACATCTCTTTCACCGTATCATGTGGGAATTTCTTTTAGCTTTGATCGGCATGTCTTTGAAGTAAGAATTCCTCAAAGACTAAACACTTGCAGTGCAGTCTGCGACTGTCTTAGATGTGTTGCCACTTGGTACCATTTTCATTTTGCTTATCATAATCCATTACTGTGACTGGGGAAGCTGTCAAATATATGTTGCTGAACAATGAACATCCCGATGTGATAATTTCAAGGTCCGTTGTGGAGGGTAGAATCTGATTTAAATAGGTAAATGAGGCAGTGAACTGAGAAAACCATAGTCTGAGGCTCACTAAATAAGTTTTGCTGCATCATAAATTTTTAATAAACTCTTAATATTAATACAGAAGAACAAAGAGGTAGAGACTTAAACATTTAAATATTGGATGCCATTAAAGCATGTTCCTCACAATTGAATAGCTGCAGACTTAATCATGATATCAGTGGCACATTGATATCATATAAACCATATATGTTTATTCATACTTAATTAACAATGTGCGAACCATAGTGCCTCGGTTTGTCACGTTAATTCCTTACAATAAACTCTCTTTCAAAAAGAGCAAACTATAGAATGTGGCACATGTCTGCAAATTACAAGCCCGTGGCACTCAATGCAAAGAACATCACTATAGGGTGTCAGGAGAAAAGGACAAGCTCATTAGCCCCCATAGAAGGCTGCAATGCCAAAATGGTGCTGTGATTATTGATGCTGCAATTTCATAATTGTGGTAAAGAAAGTGTGAGATTTATGTCATCATAACAGGCATCTTACTTCTACTTCAATCCAGATTTATAAAAAGCAATGACAATGATCGGTCATCAATTGGATGGCTGCAAATTTAAAATAGGGTCATTTATCTAATTAATTTGCATGTAATTAAAACAGTGCTGAGTTCCTATTATATGGTTCACTAGCCAGACCCTACCTTCAGTGCTTCATTTAGCATTGGCCAACAGGACAAGAAAAAGATTCAAGTCCCAAATGGCGGAATATCCTGTCAAGTGAATAGGTTAAGTGAGGGTTCTGAGTATATGCCGGTTTTGGAGGGCTTTTAAGTCTGCAGAAAGTGTTCTGCACACAAGACCTGTGTTACTTGTCTCCTATTTTCATAGTTTTAACTATTCTGCTGAGTTACTGCTATTGTCAATCTTTGTTATCTATTTATATCAAGATCATTCTTTAAACAATGCTTTTGACTACCTTTAGTGCAGCCTCAAGTTATCACATCAGTTTGGTGATGAGAAAAAAAGTGAAGAGAAAGTGAAGTCTTTCGATGTTCTGCCTGGTTGTATGGTGAGTAGCTAGTGTATACTTCAAATTTATTCAACAAAATTTCAAGTTAGTAGCCAAAGCTATATTTGGGGCAATCAGAGAGTTTGATCAGAAAAGCAAGGACTGAACTGAATATGTGAAGAGGGTACATGTTCAAATAGAATAGAAGATTAGAAGACAGCACTTGTTTCTCCACAGTGTTGATGAGGAATCTGGCCATACTATGGAAACAAGGGAAGATTTTGCTGATTTAATTTGCAGAATTCAAACTTCCAGTGATTTTTTAAAAATATTAATATTTCATAACCATTTTCAGAAAGCAAGTCAATCAATAGCTATCTTTGCAAAATAATTTCATGAACTTTCAGAACACAAGTGATTTCATCGCTGTTTTAGAAGATATGCTTAGAAATAGGCTAGTCTGCAGCATTAGTGAGGACAGCATTCTGTATTGGTTGTTGGGCAAAGCCGCACTGAGTTTTACGAAGGTTCTCAAAAATTCTCAGAGCATAGAAATGGCTGCTAGTAATGTTAGAGATATTCAGCACTAGTAGAGATTCAATGATTCAAAGACTTCTTTGAATTAAAATTTTCTTGCTCAGCTTCTGCCGCACCCCCCTCCAACTCCTCCTTGCAACTCTGCATTAATTCACTAAATCCCCTTTCTTGCTGCATTGGCAACAAAGTATCCATAAACTTGCAATGATTGGCATAATGTGACCCTTCATATCTAAAATACTCTACTGCTTTCATCTTGCAGACACAGAGAGAGGCAGTTCAAACCAGATGATTAGATCTACATCAGGAACTTTGATGTTAACCAGAGGTGGTTACTAGGAATAATTTTAAACCAAAAGGATCCAGTATCTTGGGTCACAAGACTGAGAAATGGAAAAGTTGTTTGCAGACACCAAGATCATACTTGTTTATCGCATAACCTAGGATCAGGAAAAGTTTCAAAGTCATCAACCATTACTGATAAAATGGCAGAAATAATGCTGCTGTAGATGTTCACCAGGAAATGGTTGTTGAAGTTCAAGGTTCGACTCTACTGTGGGAGTCGAAGAGGAATATTCATTTACAGATTCTCACTCTTCTTTTATGCCTATAATTCCAGATCCACCAATACAAGATTCACCAGCGCTTTTGTATCAATCACAACCAACTGCAAAGCTCCTAACAGACTTTTGTATTGTTGAGACATTACTCTCACTGTATTTGGCTCCTGATGGGGAATTAAATTTAGTGGGGGGAGGGCCTCATTTGTGATCTGGTTTATTGCAAGTTACCACACTGTCCATCATTGTGGAAACACAAGGCTGAAGCATAAGCCTGGAAGTAAATATGTGCATCTCACTGGAAGACAAATGGCTTATCTTGAATGCCAAGTGATTGGGAGAAAAACCTTGCAATTTTGCGGCATAAATTCATTCAACTCATGAACAGAGCAGTGGAGAGACATTAAATTCTTCCCTGATTTTAAAGATGTGAAGCAACTATAAAAACCAAGCTCTTTAGCCATATATGAAGATGATTTTAAGGGAAGGGCTGAGCAAGAAAATTTTAATTCAAAGAAGCCTCAATCAGTTACACACCAAGTGGAATGCTTGGAGCTTACAAATGTTCAATACCAAAGAACCATGAGCAGAGCCTATTTTTGCTACAGTCATAGAGAATCATAAACAGTTAAAGATCATAGAATCTCTACAGTGCACAAGGAGGCCATTCAGTCGATTGAGCCTACACCAACAGCAATCCCACTCTGGCCCTATCCCTGTAACTCCATGTATTTATCTTGCCAATTCCCCCCGACTCTAAGGCAAAACTTAGCATGACCAGTCAACCTAATCTGCACATTTTTGCAGTGTGGGAGGAAAACGGAGCACGTAGAGGAAACCCATGCAAACAAATTATATAGGTATTCAATGATCTTGCAAAGGCAAATGTGAAGCATCATTCCAAACTAAAATACAATAACAGAACAAGACACAACACATTCAGATCAGTGAAAGGACAAATTTATTCAGAAGAATTACTTTGCAGAAAATGATCAATAACTGGAACGAGAAAAACTTTGGAAATGAAAATCTTTTGAGGTGATTTAGGAACCAATTGGAGGCAATGAAGGGGTTTTCCATTTTTCCTTCTGGATGAATGAGTGGAGATGGAATAAATGGACTTCTTCATCTGTATTTATCTTACGTGCCTTGACAGTAGCAACTGCTGCCTCTTTGGATAAAGCAAATCTTCTTGTCCAGACAGAAACAAATCAACAATGCTAAAGAGATTTTCAGAGGTGAATGATACATTGCTGAACATGGATTCATAGATTGTCTCAACGCTTTTTGATTGAAATACCCCATTCTGTTGAAAATTTTCAATTTGCACTGTTTTATAATACTTTTAGGTTCTTATTCTGTTTGTACTGGCTCCTCTAGTTAAATTCATCTGCGATTTATTTTTGTTTTTTATTTTGCTTGTGCTTTCAGCTACCAATTGTTACAAAATTATATCAAACTGCTTGATTAATTTTGTTGTATCCAGCACAGCATTTAAAATGATTTGATCAGCTGCACTATCCAGCATCTTACTATGGCTGTGAGCAAATAGACATATATAATTGAATTAGGTGGGCACTGGACCTTCCTGTCAGAATACCACTCTGCTTCATTCACTTTTCAGATTAAGTGGATTCCATAGATTCAGCCTTTTTGTCCTGAAGGTTGTAACATGTTAAGCAGTTCAAACTATTTCTATTCAGTCTGCTTTTGGCACAGGCATATTGACCACTGATGCTTTGGCAAGTTTTAGCACCATTTTTCAACTTATTACTACCAAAGGTGGATTCCCCTGTTGTAATAAGAAATTCTAATTTAAATTATGAATGGAAAATTATATTCAGCCCTTGTCCAAATTTTGTGGGTAGTGTACATTTGATTTATTAGCATACAGTGAAAAGTATTGTTTCTTGCATGCTATAATGATAAAACATACCATTCATAGAGAAGAAACGAGAGAGTGCAGAATGTAGTGTTACAGTCGTAGCTAGGGTGTAGAGAAAGATCAACTTAATGCAAGGCAAGTCCATTCAAAAGTCTGACAGCAGCAGGGAAGAAGCTGTTCTTGGGTTGGTTGGTACACAATACATCTTTTTTATTGGTGGTATTTCAGTTCCAGGAAATAATATGAAAATGTCAAGGGAGGTTTGTCCAGGTCTGATTTGATCAAGGATTTTGAATGAAGTAACCTGGTACAATGAATACAGAAAACTGCACGTATCTTTTGAATACAGCTGTTAAATTGGAAATTTGAATATTTTACACAGCTCCATTCATCTAATAGGTAAGGCACATTGAATGAAGAGCCAATACTTGTTTTGATTGGGAATGCACAGATTTTCAGTTTTCATTCTACATGATGTGTGAATAATGTTAATGAAGTGCCAAAGGTGTTTACTATTTTTGAAGTTGTGTGAGCCTCAACAAGTACCTGTATCTAACAGCTCAAATTGAATGCAGCAGTGCAATTATGTCACCATTCCTACTAATCGTATGAGATTAATTTTAAAATATAGAGGTTTGAAACAACGATATTTAATTCCATATTTTTCAAACTCAGTTCACACGGATGGAAATGGCATCTTTACACCATTACTGTTGGGCTTTCCAGAGGAACGCAAACTCTAGCAAGTGTACTGCAGTATTGTCCAATAGAAATCACTGACTAATCATAAGTGTTAATATGGTGACCTTGTTTTCGCTACATCCATTTCCTTCAGTGGAAAATTAAAACTAACACCCACACAGTGCAGGTTGATGTATTTCATGTGTAGGTTAACTTTACATGTGTGCAAAATGGTTTTAACCAAAGCTTTGCAATTTGAAGAAGAATTTATTGGTCATGGCAAAGCTTGCATTTCTACCTGGCAGTCGTAAGTAAAAATATAAGTTGAATTGTTTGGAATGTAACACACAATGAGATGCACCAGATCCTCCTCTGAAAGGGACTGGATGTTAATTGGTGATTTAATGTCAATCCTTCACTGTAGTTTTGTGATCGTGCTATTCCAGTGCCCTTTACTAATGAATAGTAGGAAGGAGCCAACATAATAATGTGCTTCGGATAGCAGTGCAACTCCTACAAGTTCTATTTGAAATGAGGCATCATCATGGCTCCTAAGAGCAGTGCAAAAAGTTTGGACTCCAACTCATAGGTCTTGAGATCAATCTAAGAACCATCTCAATCCTGCAAGTCTCATAATGACACACAGCAACTTCATAACTTATGCTGATTATCCTTGGAACAACACACATTTACTATTCCTCACATCAACACATGATGGTGTTTGGTGGTACCGCTTTCAATTATAGTGACAGTGGCATTAAAAATGTATAAATGTTAAAAAGAAAGGGATCAAAGTTGTGTTTTTGTCATTACAATGATTTGTTAGACACAAAGCACATAAGTAACAATAGATTTGCGGGGGAAGGGTGAAGACATATAGTCATTGTACAGTTAATATAATAGATTGAAGTGAAGGTTAAATTATAGCCTCTTCTTTTTGAGTAAAACAAATGTCTCTTACAGGCAGCCATGGATTCTCCTTTATCTCATCTTCAGACTGTTCTTCCTGCAGTCCTTAGGCATCTTCTCCCATAATGAGTGCTCTTTGACAAAGATGATGTGTAGAAGTTATTGCATTATTTGAATGCACAGGGACAAAAATGAATAGGCGCTTTGACTATCTACCAGAAATATGAGCCATTGAAGTAGTTGAGAACTACAAGTCTCCACTCTCCCGATCTCAAACAGTTAATGTTATCAAACATTTACTCCTCTGCTCAAATATCATTCACAAAGTCACAGCAGCTCTTTCAATCAGGAAAAACCTCATTGGCAATCAACACCATTATAAAACTTGGGATGAGTGTTTCACTGTGTCTGCAGTATGTCAGTCTAATCTCCCAATTCTGCAGCAATAATGTAAGCACAGATCCCCCTTCCCACTTGCATTGGCTTATTGATGTTGTTGCTATTGGAGTGGTAAATGCATTATTTAAAGAGGTGGAATGTAACTGAAGTTGGCCTGAAATTCAAGGCAAGCCCATTCTCCATGTAATTGTGGAAAGATCAAACATCTTGGAAGCACAGTAAAAGTCAATAATCAGGTGGTGAAGAAACCAACCTCATAAGTTTGGACAGAGCTTCAATTTTCCTGTGTTTTCGCAAAAGACTACAAGGATTATTTTACTCTGCTGCAGGTCCCCTGGTTATTTCCATTAATTTCTTTTAAACTAACTTACTGATAACAAATAGTGAAAGACACTGCTTTATTTATTTGAAAATATTTATATATATCATTAAGAATTTTATTGCTGAGTCAATGTTGTTTTCGTAATCCAATTTGTAAAGGAGTGTTGAAAGGGTCCAGAGCTGAGAATTGATTTTAATAAAATCATCACAATGCTCACATACATCTATTTAATAAACAAATGATGAGACAATTAAATAAGCCTTGTCCAGATGCTAATTGTGACACATATTTGAAAAATTTTATTTGCTTCAAACTCATATTTTGGATTCAAAGCAAATGCAATTGATGTAAATATTTAGAAAGTGTGTCCTGGGGAAATGATTTTAAAAGTGTGCATATTTAATAAAGTGCCTAACTGGAGACTAATTAGATCAATCTGAATACACCCGCCAACAAAAGACTTTGGCTCACTAGATTTAAAATTTGTTCTGATCATTTAAATTAATGTGATATAAAGTAATTTTGGGAACTAATTGGCAACAGTTATCTGCTGTTGTTAGCCAAGTGTTCACTGCTTTGAGCTTTATTTCCTCTGAAATGCAAGCTTCTGGTAAGCACCAACGACAATTGCAACGGAAAATGTAACTGAGTACATTGAACAAGAAAGACAGAATCCCACAGGACGTACGATTGCCGTTAAATGGCATTTTGGAAAGGCTCATTACTTGACAAACCTGCAACAGTTTGCTCCGAAAACTCCCTTACAGTTCCATTATGTTGGCAGCAAAAAGAAACACACTTCAGCAAGTGATATATTAACTGTAATGTCTACCTTTGTAATTAATCAGTGTTTCAAGCGCATAGGACTGCACACAAAGGTTATGAAACAGGGAATTGTTCCCCCACCGGCATCAATCATTCCTTGGAAAGCTTGGCCAGAATTCTCCAGCCAGTCATGTCAGTGGGATTCGCCAATTCCATCGGCAGTGCACCCCCACCCCCGAGTTACCTACCGGCATGGAGTGACATCAACAGGAATTCCTGTTATCAGTAACAGGACCAGCGATTCCTGCCACTAGCAAAAGACTTGCCACCACCCGCTGGTGGAAAACACAAAGTATTTACAATGGATATTCATAACCAACACTTCAGACTCTTCAGAATATCACTGAGAGCTCTACTCCTAATCTTTAATCAACTGGATAACAGAGTTCAATTGGTTCAGCTACGATTGCTAACCTTCAATGTTCACTGAACCAGATTATTTCATTCTCCAGACACAAGGGGAATCTTCCTCTCCTTGGGCTTCTTGTACTTAGTGGCGGAGGGAGGCAGTAGGGGGAACTATTGAGGTGGTTTGACTGGGTTTCCAGAAGCTCAATGCACACTCGACTTCTACTTCCCAGTTCTCTATCCACTGTCAGAAGCTTTGAGCTGTCTTATTTGAGGCCTTGCCTTTGCAGCAAAAGTCCTGGAATTCTCTACCTTACTGCTCTCTCTCCCTCACCCCATGGCATCTAATTCCATTCCCTCAGCCCCTGCTAAGATCACTGCTCTCTGCACAGAAGAGCTCACAGCGACTGACCAGTTCTCAGCTTCAGGGCTCTCCCCCATCATCACCATCTGCTGGCGGAGGTCTCTACAACAATAATATAAACCTTGCCTTCATACACTATGACCAGAATTTTCCAGTTCTTCCCACTGGCATGATCTTCCAGTCCCGCTGAAGGTAACTTCCTATATAGGTTCCCTGCAGCAGGCAGGCAAGCAATAAAAAAGCTGTAGATTTCGGTAGGTCTGCAAGGTCTGGAAGTTTTTAAATTCAGTTCTCTATGCTGAATTAGGTATGGACAGCAGATGATGGAGGAATGCGTTGGCACCCGTTTTCAGGTGGGAAGGTAAAAATGTATGCGTAACACACAACAAACCTGGAAGTCCCAAGCCGAGCCTGATTTTGGATCTTGAACTACAATAAATGTTAATTGAAGGTGCTAGTGCCTGCCACGTGTCCACTGACAGTATGCCATTCAAGTCCTGCGGTGATGGAGTGGTGAATGGGATACTTTGAATTTAGAGGAGAACTCCTGCTGGCCCTACAGCAATAATTCTTAAAATGCTCTTTTTAAATGCAGTTTTGGTTGGCGTTGAAACATTCTGATGAATGCATCCTTCTCATATAGCGATCTATGAAATAATGATCAGTCAGCAAAAACTAATTGGTCACACTTAGTAAGATGCCATCAAATACAACACACTTTGTAACTTCAGTGGTTGAGCAGATGGAGATGATTGTTACAATTTATTCTGTATTTTCCTGCATTTTTAAAAAAAAAAAGAGCAGCAAAGCCAAAGGTCATTACCGCGGAGATAATTCCAGATACCTTCAGTTGAAACTGTGATGCTGAGGCCATTGCCCTCCACAATTTACACATCATCACACATGTCAATGTGCAATTGTTGAATTATCATCTTTAGACATCTATTTTATCTTTCAGTTGGCAGTTAGCTAAACAAACTTGTCAAGTAGCAAACTAATAGAATGTTTAAATATTAAGTTAGGTTTCCAATTAAGAAACTAATTTTACTGGCATGGTCATGTTTAACAGAATGTCCATTCACACTGATCAACTACTGATCAATAAGCACATTGACAATGGAATCAAACAATCAGAAATGGCTATGTACTCTACTTACAGACATAATACAATGGAAAGAATCTGCACTAGATACCGCGCTTATTATCTAGTAATAGAATGAATGAAAAGCTTAATGTAGGTGGGTGAGAGCAAGGCATATAGAGCTTCTATCTATATATGTCCACAAACAAGCAACAAAAGTGTTGCTGCATAGTTAACAGCAGCAGGCACTGAATCCAACATCTGCCCAAGACAAAATGTGCTATCTCCAACATTAGCTTGGTTGAGGCTGACTCATTCTTTGTAGACCCAAACTAAGGCCTGTCAGATTTGCAGATTTCAGTGCCATGGGAAACAGCATTAGCTTACTGAACTATAAGAAAGCCATAAAGAGCAGTCTTGGGCTCAGCGTGCACAGTTACATACTTCCAATTGGTATTCATAATGACAACATCTGTTTTTAAACCAGACTGATGCAACACATGAAAGTTCTGAATGTAGTTACAAAATGTTATTGAGACACAATCAAAGGAAATTAAATCACTGTATGTTTAATAAATTCACTGAATTTGGTCCAATGTTGCAATTTTTCATTGAAGAATATGCCTTTAAATGATATATTTCACAAATGTTATTGAAATTATTCTGAACAATGTTTAGGGGCATCCCATGGTTTGTCTGACTAAGGCTGCTAATTTGGTATCAGTTAGGGACAATTTGTGGTGTAAACCACTTTTTGTGGATTGATGCTGGCACATCCCCAATTTTTCTTGTCAAAGTTGGGGATAGCCATCTTCTTGAATATAACTAAATAGCATGGCAGGTCACTTTTGAATTGCAAGGACATTATTCAGAAAGAATTTTACAACAATTGAGTAGCTTCATGGTGACTATTACTAATATTAGTTACGGATTCTAGATTGTTATTTAATTAATTGAATTTAAATTTCCCCCAACTGCCATGGTGGATTGAACTATTTTCTCAACTTCTTAGTTATTGTGTGATCCAATTTTCTGTTAATAATCCCATAGCAAACTCAAGATAAGATGAACTCAGAGGGTTACTTTATTTATGCACACAAAATGAGGAAGAGGGTCACAATGTTGCCTCTACACTTAGAGTAAAATGGGCCATACAGAAAAGAATGATTTACAGTATGGTGACCACAGATAAAGTAAATATTGATTCATGTAGGTTCCAGAATCAAAGTCTAATAAGGTATTCCTTCATGGAGATCAACAGGCTAAAATTTGATGTTGTACAAAGAACAAAGAACAAAACAGCACGGGAAACAGGCCCTTCGCCACCACCCCGATGCTCCCACCTCTACCCATGATCCCTGTCCATGTTTATAGATCTATGGATTAAAAACCAAATTTGAGACAATTTAGGGAGAATTTGTTTTGCCAATTAGCCTAAGGGCACATCTTTGGGATGTGGGAGGAAACCGGAGAACCTGGAGAAAACCCATGTAAGCACGGGGAGAATGCGCAAACTCCCATAGCCACAGGCACACATCTATGTATCTGCACAGCACAGTGATAGTCACTGAGCTGTCCTGTTGCCCATCAAATGGTCCAGGTCAAGTGTACACTAATGACGTGAAGCCCTAGGATACTCTCAAAAAAAGATCCAAGAGCAGTCCTCTCACAACTCATCACGTGTATGCCCCTTGTTAGACAACAAGGTGGACCAAAGCACCTGTAGGATAAAAACAAATACATCAATATCATCATCTATTTACACATTTCCCAGGGACTCCCAAGGCTCATGATCCCTATTTTAAATCAGTTTTCTATACCCCTCCATTCCCATTCTGTTCATGTGCCCATCTAAGTATTTCTTAAATAACTCCAGAGTGCCTGCCTCCACCACTATATTTGGCAGTGCATTCCTTACCCCCACCACCCTCTGTGTGAAAAAACTCCCTCTAGCATCTAAATTATACCTTACCCCTCTCACCCTAAGCCTGCGACCCCTCGTGCCATTCGAATCCATCCTAGGAAAAAGCTTAACCCTGTTTACTCTATCTATACCCTCATAATCTTGTACACCTCTATTAGATCTCCTCTAAGTCTATGTCTTTCTAAGGAAAACAGTCCCAATTTGCCTAACCTCTCCTGGTAACTCAGACCCTCCATACCAGACAGCATCCTGGTAAACCTCCTCTGCACTCTCTCCAGACTCTCCACGTCCTTCCGGCAGTAGGGCGACCAGAACTGGATGCAGTATTCCAAATGAGGTCTAAGCAACGTTTTATACAACTGCAACATTAAAGGCCAGCTCTTGTACTCTACACCCCTTCCTATAAATGCTAGCATACTATATGCTTTCTTCACAACCTTCTCCACTTGTTCTGCCACCTTCAGAGACTTGTTCACCTGCACCCCCAGGTCCCTCTGCGTTTCTATACTCTTAATAGGTCTACCCTTTATCACATACCTCCCCCTGAAATGCATCACCTCACATTTATCAGGATTGAATTCCATCTGTCATCTGTCTGCCCAAGCTATCAGCCTATCTACGTCCTGCTGCATCACCTGACAATGCTCCTCACTATCCGCAAGTCCAGCCATCTTTGTATCATCTGCAAACTTGCTGATCACTCCACTTACTCCCTCTTCCAAGTCATTTATATATATTACAAATAGAAGAGGTCACAGTACCGAGCCCTGCGGCACATCACTAGTGACCGATCTCCAGCTAGAAAAACACCCTTCCACTATTACTCTGTGTCTCCTATTACCAAGCCAGTTACTTATCCATCTAGCTACCTGTCCTTGTATCCCATTAGCCTTGACCTTCTCAACTAACCTCCCATGACGGACTTTGTCAAACGCCTTACTAAAATCCATATAGACGACATCAATGGCTCACCCTACGTCCACCGTTTTCGTCACCTCCTCAAAAAATTCTACCAGATTTGTAAGGCACGACCTCCCCTTAACAAATCCATGCTGCGTATCCCTAATCAGATCGTATAATTCATTTTGCTGATATATGAATTTCACAAGATGAAATAGGCACACAAGGGATGAATTGGTCTTGTAGGTTATGATGCAGAATGTTCAGCAAAAGCAGGCTACGCTACGCTACTCAGCAAGGCAATATTAACTCGTTCAACAAGCCAGTGGCGTATGTCACATGACCCCACCTCTCCACCACAGTCACCAAGAAAACATGTGTATCCACTGTTTGAAGTACAGCTAGGTTTCGAAGATTGCTAAATGTCTCAGCCGCTATAAATTGAAAGTAAGGTTGTGGAGCTTTATGTCTTTGCAAAGAATCAGTCTCCTTCTGAACAACCTGGGTGTTAAATGCAAATTTACTTTTGTATAGCTATTTCTGAAGTTTGACTCTGTAGTTCACAGAGGTCATTAGTGGATGCTCAGTGCTAACGAGGTGTGGGTGTTCCTGAAACTGGCAAGTGACTTTTTTTGTTCAGGGAGCGTAGACAGGCCATGTTCAACCATTTTAATGGTCTTTGTTCAGTTGTTTTAAAATCAATAATTGACAATGGGGGTATCTGGAATCCCCTCCCTAACGGTACAGACGGTCAAACCATAGCACTTGGACTGCAGCAATTCAAAAAGGCAGCTCACCACCACCTTCTCAAAGGCAACTAGGGAAGGGCAATAAATGCTGGCCAGCCAGTGGTGCTAATGTCTAACAACTGAATGAAAAAGAATATATATATAATATATATATCGTGAGGTCTTAGTTCTTAATAATATTGTTCCTATCTCAGTATCAGAAAAGAGTGTAGGAAGCTCTCCATTTCATTTTGTGTCAGCACTATTATACCATTTCTCACAAGGCTCATGATGGATATTTCATTGTGATCATTAAAAAAAAGTTCCAATTTTGTACAGGACATGAGAGAAAATCTCATTACTCAAGGGAGGGAAAGCTTTGATCGATGTAATATTACGTTACAATCATTTGTCTTTTAAAGCTGGAAAATAAATCAACAGTCATGTTGCAGGTGAAAATTGTTTATCTGCAATAACATGACAAGAGGTGATTGTGGAAAATGTGCTCAAAGACAAGTTGCAGTCAATCATTCCCACCATATACATATAGTTACGATTCTTGAAAAACTGAAATTGCAGTGCAGTACTTTATTGCAAAGGACAGATAAAAATGACTCTTCCTGAACTTAAAATGAGTTGAACAAGAACACAATGTTATAATATTCCTGCTTTCTTTTGTGAATGATGGCAGAATCATTTATTATTAATCTCAGGATTACCTTTTATGATTTTACTTGAGAAACAATTAAATCATTTGAGATTAGCTACTTTATATTACTTTACCTGAATTTGAAATGCTACTCTTTCTTTTCCCTTAGGTGCTGTTGGACCTGCTAAGTATTTCAAACAATTTGTTTATTTTTGTATATAAAACAATCCATGTTCTAATACAGGCAAAATAAAGGGCTGATTTTAAACATTGCCCCTGCCAGCGCCCCCCCGGGATCAGGTTTCCCTGGTCATTGCCAGCACTGGGAGTTGAAAGCATAAGGATCTGAAATAATCATGTATTATTCCCTGGGCTCAGGAAGCATGGGTTAAAAACCAGAGCAGCATTCTACTCCACAAATCCACATCATACCCCACACCATTTTACAGCCACATTTTGGCCAAAATACCCTCATTGAAATGCAAAAGTCAGAGTCTGATGTCATTCAGAAACCCATATATTCAACTCCCATTTTTGGCAATGACAAGTAAAACCTAAGCCCTTAGAGTTGCAGGCTAAGAAAATAAAGAAACATAATCTCAAGGTTTCTTTGAGAGTTCTTCCTATAGCAACATTGGGCCTTAATAAGCAGTCTCACAACACCTGGTTAAAGTCCAACAAGTTTATTTGGTAGCACAAGCTTTCAGAACGCTGTTGCTTCATCATTCACCTGATGAAGCAATGGCACTCTGAAAGCTCGTGCTACTTAATAAAGTTGTTGGACTTTAATTTGGTATTGTAAGACTACTTATTGTTCCTACCCCAGTCCAATGCCGGCATCTGCACGTCTTGGGCCTCAATAGCAGCTCACTGTTGCACAATTTGATGTTCCTGTCAATGAGCTTCCCCGCTGGTTAAAATGACCCAGTCCTCTTTCCAGTCAATTAGTCTTGCCAGCAAGGTTAAAAACATGTTGAAATTATTTTATTTTCATTATGTTAATTTTGACTTTGTTAAACCATAGATTTCATGTAGCATTAATTGTGCTTATTACACAGAGTTCATGTTTATTTGATAGCCTGCGGGATACACAATGTTCTAAACCTGCTTCTGCCTTAAATTGTCAGAGCTAAATCAGTCATAAAAAGCAAAAGGCTTTGCAAGGTTAGTGAAGGCTCAAGATATTAGCATATTTAAAACTTTAATAAGGCACCAGTATTATGAAAATTAAATATTTAAATAGAAATAAATTAAAATGCTTCAAAGTAAAAGAATACTATTGTTGCACCAATGATTTGTTCAGCTCCTGAATAAAATCTAAAGGACTTTATTACATTACTTTACAGTATCTGCCAATGTTGTCATGTTCTTTCAGTGTTTTCAATGAGGGATAGAACATTACAGAGAAAGAATAGAAAGGCATGACTTCCACAGCAGTACAAACATCACTGAGTGCATCAAGCACCGAGATAACACGATTCCTTTCTATGTTTTAACATGTATACTTACAAAGCAATTTTTTAAACTGACATTGTTAATAATATACTGGGAATGGATCCCTGTAGTGCAAGAGGAAAATAAATCTAACTTTGCAACAGTGGCAAAATTAGGCTTCAATGGATTGTTAATGTGGGCAGCCATGGCAGCAGCTTCAGGAATGAGAAATGCTGAAGATTGTGGAGGGAACATCTTTTCCCTAGCTTGAATAAGATGCTTGCAACTGATGAGTAGGCTGAAAGAGTCTGGTCCCCGAGAATAAAAATCTGGAAAGACAGCAGCTACTAAAGGGATGCAGCACACGCGATGTCTTGGACAGGATACTGTTCCATCCTACTGTAGCCTACTCATCAACAAAAACTCATCAGTTTCCAAAACAGGTTAGAAAAGGATTAGCCCAATATTCCCTTTCCTGGGAAGTATTCATCCAATCACTCCTTGAAATGATCTTACAAAAAATATTCATGCTTTCAAGATAAAAAATTGCCTACAGTTTCTCCTTTTGTTGATACTTTTAAATTTTAAACTATATACCTGAGATTTATTTTGCACCCACCATCCAAGATAAACGTGCATGGAGTCAGAGTCTCCACATCCATAAAAATCAACCTTTCTCAAGTCCTCTTCTCAGAATGACAACTCAAAAGTCAATAATTTATCCTCATTTATTGGCCTTGTATGTTCTCGAAGCAGCACGAAGAACAAACAAACAAACTTGCATTTGCATAATAATGCTCTTGGACTCTGACATTCCCAGGTACTTCACAGCCAAAGAATCCATGGAGAGAAATGTCACACCAAAGTTTAAAGTTTATTTATTAGTGTCACAAATAAGCTTATATTAACACTAATGAAGCTACCTGGTCACCATGCTCTGGCGCCTGCTCAGATACACTGAGAGAGAATTTAGCCAATGCACATAACATATCTTTCAGACTGTCGGAGGAAACAGAGCACCCAACCAAACGCACACAGACAGGGGGAGAACTGCAAACTCCACACAGACAGTGATCCAAGCTGGGAATCAAAGTGGGGTCCTTGCCACTGTGAGGCAGTAGTGCTAACCACTGTGCCACCATGCTGCCCATACTGAGGTGTCACATTATTAAACTGAATAGGTAATTAATCTGTTGGGGAATAAATTTGGATGGAGATTCGGGAATAAACGTTGGATGGAGACCTCCCCGGCTAATTTGAAATTATGCTGTGGGATTTCTTGTGTCTACTTTAAAAGATGTTGAACTTCAGTTAGACATCAAACCAAAAGACGGCACCTGGGATAACTCACTGTTAAATTCGCACAGAGCCCGGTGCTCACTCTAGAATGAACTGATTAGTTAGCCTTCATGATGTCATACTATCCCTAGAATGGCACTTAGATCGACAATTTTCTGACACTTTTTTTTTGTTATATTAATTTCTACAATCTAACATCCAGCCTGCAGCAATAATGACTCCTGCAATATCATCCTTGGGTGTGTCCTGTCCCATTGGAAAGACAGGCACACCAAGGTAATAAATAATACCATGTCACACAGATGAGAGATGGCAGTGTTCAAAATTGATTACACACCACATGTAATCTCATGGCATCAGATCAAACATAGTAAAGAACCTCCTACTGATCATTTCCTGTCATGCTCTCTCAGGTGCAAGACTAATAATCCTTCAAGTGTTGAATATATTTGAAAAAAGCACTGAGGGCAACAAGCACACAGGATATATGCTAGGTGGCAATGTCAACATGCATCACCAAGAGTGCTTTGGCAACATTCCTGCTGCCCAAACCTCGAAGGACATAACTGTTAGGCTGGACTTGTGCATGGCTGGACAAGCAAAAATTACTTGATTTTGTCTCATCAATCTACCTTTCATAGATGCGGCTGACCATGACAGTGTTAGTAGGATTGGGCATAGCACAGCCATTACAAAGACAAACTTCCCACTCAGGACACCCAAATGCATCTTGTGCATCATGACAGAGCACATAGATTCAGAACCAACCTTGCCGTTCAAAATCAGGCAATCAAACTAGCTGCTCAGAACACTCCCCTGGGACTGAGATGCTTGGCCATTCATATCACAAGGATTTTCCTTTGTACTTGGTATGATTCCAGCCTGGGGAAGATATTCCCCCGACTCCCATTCACACTTGGTCAAACGCTGCTTTGATGTTAAGAGCAATCGCTCACTCTATGTTTCTCCTGTCTATGTTTGGTCCAAAGCTATAATGAGCTCTTGAGCCAAGCGTTCTTGGCAGAAGTCAGCTGGACATCAGAGATTGAGCGAAATTGCAAGATTCCATAATTTTTATCCAAACATCTTAAAAGTTCCCATGTCTTTCTTCCTGAGCATCTCCGCGTGTCTAATCATATCTACTCTAACAGTAAGCATAGGACCCTGATTTATATATTTAAGAAACTTTGCTTTGATTTAAGGTGGGCTGACAGGTTGTCCATTCACAGGATTCTCTGAAAGTTTCATCAGGCTGGTTTGGGACATCTAGCAAGTAGCCAAGTTCCCCACCTGAACATAAGTTTTGGGACTGCGGCCTGACTATTATTTAGGGGAGAAATACAGGACTGTCAGTTGAATATCATTCATGAGATGTCTTGTATTATTTCCATTGAATGTTACCAAAATAAGAGGTTTATTGTTTACTTTCTGAAGTTCAAGGGCCAAGAATTTGTGTGTGGTAAACAGGATAAATTTTGAGAGTGTCAACTTCATCATTAGCTGCCCCCTGATTCAAGGATGACTTCTACTCTGGATCATGAGTTTCTGCCCTGGATTTTCATGCGACTGAACTGGCTGATTCTCAGCCCACAGATACTTAGGCACATGGGGCAGGATGTCCTATGAATTAGTGGTATCCACTATTCCTTCTCTGCTGCCGTTCTCCCTTCTTATTAATGATGGTGTCCTTCTTGAAGCTAGCTCCATGAACATTCATGAATTAAATTCCTGTAAAGCCAGCCATGATGGTCTGGGCACCATGTCCAGACAACTGAAAACTGACTCCCTCACAAAGTCCTGTTTTCTCAACTTTCAAATGGCCAGTATTCCAGGAGAGGGCAAAGAAAAGGACAACCTGAATATCTCCTTGGAAATTCTGATGTATTCGTTGAAATGTGATAATATTGATATTGGGTGGATTCTTTGTGGCAGGATCTGTTGCAAGTGAGAACAGAAAATTGGTGTTCCAGCCTAAATTCCATTCATTTTGAGGCACCAGAAGATTGCAGCTGTGAACAAGGATGGAAGATTTTGTCCTCTAATGACTTTGAGGAGCTTGCTACCAATTGTTCAAAATGACGACAGCTTGTTCATCAAGCCTCTTTGAGTCCAAAAGCATTAATGATGGCGCCTTAATGAGAGTGTAGAAATGTATGAAAGTAGATCTCGCATGAACCATTTCAGATTGTTTTGTGAATGGTTCATTCCATTTATGGAAACCTAATTCATTACAAATATAGTGGTTTCAGAAATTGATGAATTTGCACCTGAGTTTAACAATTTTTTTTGTTCATTTGTGGAACATTGGTGTTACTAGCTGGCCAGCATTTATTGCCCATCCTTAGTTTCCCAAGGGCAGTTAAAAGTCAACCACATTGCTATGGCTTTGGAGTCACATGTAGGCTCAACCAGGTAAAGACAGCAGATTTACTTCCCTAAAGCACATTAATAAACTAGACAGGTTTTTTTTCCAATCAACAATGGTTTCATGGATATCAGTAGATTCTCAGTTCCAGATATTTTTTACTGAATTTAAATTCCACCATCTACCGTGGCGGGATTTGAACCCAGATCCCCAGAACATTAACTGAATTTCTGGATGAATAGTCTAGCGACAATATCACTAGGCCTTTCCTATTAGAAATATTATTAGATATAAAACTAGTTTTCATAAAAGAAAGGACATGATAAACAACAAAGAATGTTATTCTTTCCCTGAACGAGTCTAGTGTGATAATTAGAATGAGGAAGCTGACACCATGACCTCTGTGGTAAACTTTATTAAGCGAAATCCTATATTGTGAAAAAGATTATTACACCACAAGCGATAGCTGAGCTAATATTGTCATGGTTTTGCATTGGATATAGTGAAGGGTATAATATTACTGAGCAGGACATAGCTTTTTGATAATACAACCAAAAGTCTGAGATGAGATTAAGGTCATCGCAGAACCAATACATAGCTTCAGATTGGAAAATTCCAATCAATATTTTCTCTCTCAATTTTTTACAATTTATGGCCATATTAAGATTCTATAATAAGTGGCTTTGTTACATACTGTAAGGAAATATTACTGAGGAAAAAAATGATATTTTAATCAGATACAAGGTATTTTATTTGATTACAATACATCATTTATTTGATGATACCTGGTTGTTACCTTTTCAGTAAAAGTAAACATATATGGCTTGGATGTTCAATTACATGAATGCTAGCTTTGAATGATAAACTGAGTAGTACAAACATTTGGATACTATTCTCCCGCCCCCATAGCCCCCACCCCCATAAAAAAATCTGAGTTTTGTAACCAGTGGTTAGTGTTTACAAGTCAAATTTGATATTTCCATGTTATGGAGCTTTTATTTAAAAAAAATTAAACTATGATATTTCCATCAGATATCTAAAGATTAATAATTCATGCATGACCAGCCTCATATTTGTAAGAAGCAGGCCTTTGTTCCTTTGCTTGAAACAAATTCCTACATTTTAGACACACTTATGCAATCTTGTTACAAAATGTGCCATTTTATGTTAGAGGAACAAGAGACGGCTATTCAGTCCCTTGAACTGTTTCTACCATTCTATTAGATTATAGCTGACCCTCTATCTGAACTCTATTTGCAGCAAAGTATGCATGTGGAGTGTTCACTCCAATCTGGGTTGAGCTTGCAGTCCAGTTAGAATTCTGCCAAGTACTTTGGCTAGAATGGAAACAATTTCTTCCAGTTCAACTGGTCTTAGAGCCAGATGATACACACACGGTTTGCCATTTAGCAACTTGAGATACAAGTTATGGCTGATGGGTGGAATTATGGGGACCATTCCATAGCGTCAGGAAAATTATCACTGAAAGGATAATATCTCCTGACAAGCACATTTTAACCCTTGAAAATAACACAAATAACTTTGAAGCCTTGATTAGTACATATATTTGCTATTGTTCAATGGCTCAATTTGTCTCCAAGTGCAGTACTGGATCACAGTGTACACCAATTTTACAATAAAATAAGACTATGTAGGTTAATGCCTAGTTACATTATTCAATGATGTAATTTAAGATGAATATGTCAAGCATATTTGCAATAATACCCATCGTAACTTTTAGGCTTTAAATTTTAAAAAAACATTAAAGCAAATGTTAATATGCGACTGGTAAATTCTATTGGATAACTTTATGTAAAACACACAAAATACAGGCCTGCAGTAGTTTTAAACTCAAAGATCAAATTTGAATCCAGTTTGCTTTAACATCTCCCAAATGTATATCTGTTCACACTTTTTCTTTCCAGCTCAGTTGACTCAAATTGGCTCCCCTGTATTCACTGAAAGCAAATCAATATTGTATTTGTAACCATAGTATTTCACTACAATGATCTGAATTATTTTATTTATAATAGACCTAGCTCACCATGTCTTTATTTTAAGGTCGCAACAGTATAGCTTCATCAACAGTATAGTGGCTTGCAGAATTACTCTAACGGTACTTTCTGTGCAATCCAGATCTGAACAAGGATCTAACAAATACCACTGAAATTTTGCCAGAGGGAAAGTCTGCTTTTTCAATGCTGGAAGAGAACCTTATTAATTATAGCTGCTATAAGGAACTCGTTTAACAAAACATTAGCTGGTCACAATGAGAGCTCATAATGGACATTATATCATTGATAATTGAGCAATATCACTCAGGAAAAGAACATCAACGCTGCAAGATTGTATTGAATTTTGAACCCATCAAGCAATTTCTTTCCCCTCATATTTTCATTTGTGTAGCAATCTTTCTGTTCTTTTGTATTATGTTAAAAACTATTTCTCAAAATTCTCCCATCTCAAAATAACAAAGCTTAGACATGGTTAGAGATGTGGTGACTGTTTGAAAAATGAAGGTCTCCTGAGTTGGATGACCATATTTTTTCATCAAGTATCCTTTGCACCCTGCAATCTATATGGACAAAACTGCTTTGACAAAACCACTGCCCTATGTAGGCCATGTTCAATAAAGAGATACTTTACCTGATTGATTTAAAAACATAGGAAAAGTAATTTTGAATAAGATTTCATTTTCATTCTAATTTTTCCTCCATCCTTAAAGTTATAAAGCCTGTGCTCAGAACAGACCAGGCAAATCCAAATCCACTCCTTACTTGCTACAAAAACCAAATTCAAATTCCAACTGAATCCAATTCATGGTCCCCACAAATGTAAAGATGGACAAAGCAAAATGGGCCTCAACTGAAACTTTGGGATGTGTGTCAGATAAAATGCGCAATTGAGAATTAATCAGTTACTCATTTCGATGCATATTATGTCACACATATTGACAAAGATAATGTTGCATATATAAACCACTGATTAGAAAGTAGCTTATTCATGGTCAAAGATGTTGCCAGCTAGAAAAAATTGCATCATTTCAGAACCATGAATGTTAAAGGTGGTCATCTGGGATGGACCATCAACTTGATCACAACCTTTAAGATCTTGAAGGGTTTTGACAAGGGGGAATGTGGAGCGGAAGCTTCCTCTTGTGGGAAAAGCTAGCACTAGGGAGTCATTGTTTAAAAATAAGGACTCATTCAGTTATTAATGAGATAAGGAGAATTTTTTTTTCTTTCAGGAGGTTGTGAGTATTTAGAATCTTCTTGAAAGGCAATGGAAACAGAGTCTTTGAATATTTTCAAGGCAGACTGGACAGATTAATGATTAACAAGGAATGGAAGGATATTCACCGTAGACAAGAATGTGGGTTGAAGTTACTGTCAGACCAGCCATGATCTTATTGAACATTGACACAGGTCCACTGTGTCGAATGGTCCAATACGTATGTTTATATTGGGTCGACACTAGAAATTTGCTATGCTGATTTCTCTTCATTACTCTGCATCTCCACTTACTTATCAAATTCTAACTTAAAACATAAAATAGCTTTGCCCCTACCATGCAAAGTGTTTTGTGCTCCAACAATACTGTTTGGAATTTCTCTAAAACCTTCTCCTTAAATGGTTAGTACTGAGATATTACTTTATAAATGGTCATGGATCCAACCACTGGAATTATTTATTTCCCAATTTACCGCAACAAAACTGTTTTATATTTTAAAAATCTTCTTGGTCTTTTGTTCCCGTGGGAGTCTTTTCTCTTGATCATTTTTTCCCATTCTTGGCACAATCTTGGTGAATCAGTAGTGCAATTAGTCATGAAGTAAGATTTGATGTTTTTTTCTGAACTTAAACAAACATAAAAATATTTTGTCAATAAAGGTTTTAATCTAATTTCTTCTAAAACACATCAATCACTCTGATGGAGCAAACAAAAAATTTTATTTTCTCTGGAGGTATACATACACAGTGTTTTGCATTGATACAGTAGAAGTCCTTCTTGCACAGACGCTAAAGTGAAGGTTAAACTCAATCAGGTTTGACACTGCGTGGAGTGTAAATATATTGTAGAATCAATCCTGATTGATCAAGGGGATGCCTGTTGGACTATAACTGTTTAGATGGCAGGGAGGGTGCTCTGCTCATGTTTACTCCTGGACATGCAAGTGGTATCACAGTTAAAGTTCCCCCAGTAAAACTGCCAGGTTGAGACCAGAGCTACAATCAGAAACTGGCAGCTATGATGCACTTCACCTTGAGGACTATATGGTGGCACAGTCATTAGCACTACTGCCTGTTAGTGCCAGGGACCCAGATACAATTCCAGTCTTATGTGACTGTGTGGAGTTTGTATGTTTTCCCCAATATGTGTTTCCTCTGCATGCTCTGGTTTCCTCCTACAGTGGATTAGCCCATGCTAAATTGTCCCTTAACATCCCAAGGTGTGTAGGTGAGATTGACTAGCTATTGTAAATGTGTGGAGTCACAGGGATAGGGTGGGGGAGAGCAGCTGGGTAAGATACTCTGTCAGAGTGTTGTTACACACTCAATGGACCGAACGGCCTCATCTGCACTGTAGGGATCCTATGATTTAGTGCTTTGCCAAGAGATACTTGATGACATTAGAAAATTTGACAGGAAACTTTATTTTAGTAGGGCCCAAGAGAAAAGGGAGCAATAATCAGAAAGCCACAAATCAGTGTTTTGAACGATTATACAGGTAAGTTCCAAAGATCTTAAAGGGAAAGATTGATTAAAATATTCCAGATACCCCGATCAATATCAAGGTCTTATTATGGTGCACTATTGTCATTGTCAGCTGCCATTGTGCATATTGCTTCACAATTCAAGTGCCTGCTTCCTGAAGAACTGAAGAAACATTTCAATCATTAAAAGCACGGTGCCAAAAATTCAAGCACATCGTGTTCAGACAGTAACCTTAAGGCTATGCATATTTTCCACTTGAAAGCTAATTAATCAGGCCAACTCAACCGAAAACCATTTTGAGATGTACCATATGTAAATTACATAATTGGCTCCTGCTTTGTCCTCCCTCTTACCGCTGTCCTGAAGGCTGGTGACCGCTGCTAATTAAAACCAAGAATCCTTACATTTTGCTCATCAGAATAATCCACATGACAATTTGTTGCAATAATTAAAACCATGCAGCATCCAGATTGCCAACCAGAACCTCCAGTTAGTGAGGATCAAACATGTTTATAGTTGCCCTATTTCATTCAGATGGAAATTTCATCAAGCACTTCACTCCAGCCATATGTCAGTGTAAGATCCTGCGGAGTGTACAGCCGTCACTAGCTGGCATTTGAGTGCTATTTCAATATCTGATCCACTGACATTTCCTTGTCATATTCTTGTGCATGGAATGGATAGTTGCTGCAGTGCAAAATCTCTTTTCGTTCTTTCACAAAACATGATCATTTAAAGGCCAGCATTTATTTCCCATCCCTAATTGCCCTCGGGAAGGCGAAGCTGATCTGCCTTCTTGAACTGCTGCCGTCCATGTGAGTAAATGCAGCCACATTGCCATGAATGAGGGACTTTTAGGATTTTGAATCTGTGAAAATAAATGGAACTGTCGCATAAGGAGGAATTCTCCCAATACCCCGCCAAGTATGTTTGATGATGGAAGTGGAGAGAATATGGTAGTGGCATGAATTTATATCAGGATCTTCTGCTGATGCCCACTGTGGCAAATCGGAAAACTGGCCAGAGTTTGGCATGAGTCATATTTGCATTCTGCTAATGGGATGCAGATGCAGGCTCGATCTTGCCATGCCTTATTCTCTGTGATGCCAGTCGGAAACACGTCGGCATGAAACACATTAGGAACAATATGCGTGCAGATGTCAGGACTCATCTGAATAATGCCTGGGGCTGCCTCCAGTGTACAGGATGTAGGCCGCCTACAATCCTGGACTCTGGAACACCACAGCAGTGAGTCGGGGGAAACATCTACAGGTGGGCCTTCCAGATTAAGTGTCCTGGAAAGGTGCAGGGTGGGGGAGCGGGGATGGTGCAGGTTCCACCTTTCAGCCTCAGAATGCTCCTGGAGATGTTTCTTTATTTCCAGGTGATTTGCTTTCTTTCTTCAAGTGTGAGTCAGTGATACGTACCCAGACACAATCCAGGTTTGCCTTCTTACAGAATACAGCGTAAAATATACCTGGATGCTCAATTACTGAGATTGGTGCAGGAAGGTTTGGTGCATTTTCCCACCAGCTGCCACAGCGAGAAACACTCCACATTCCCAACCTAGGAGGCCTAGGTGAGTGCATGATTATCACAAGTTATAGGTAGCCTACACCTTTCAAGGGCAAGTTTCTTACTGGCAACAGAATATGGTGAGAACTTTTCTATTAAAAGCTTCCCGTAAGGAACAAAGGCAATAAATACAGCCACAAACCAGAGGGAGGTTTTCTGGTTTGGATTGGAGGCCTTTGTCCAGGTAGAAATGGGGTGGTGAAGTTTTCACAGAAGAACAGAACATCCTCAAGACAGACACTAGAATCTCAGTACACAGCCATGGAGGTCAATTCAAGAGTCTAGCCCTAAGGACCTAGTTTGCTGTATTTTAAAAAATTTAATGACATTACATGTGTGGTCAGAATCAATGAATGCGTCTTCAAATGCCATCACCTACCAATGGCACCACCAACCTCACATGCTACTTAATGTATTATTCTGCCATCACCCAACATTCAGCAAGCTCTGGCAATAAAGGACACATGATGTGGAGATGCCGGCATTGGACTGAGGTAAACACAGTAAGAAGTCTCACAACACCAGGTTAAAGTCCAACAGATTTATTTGGTAGTAAATGCCACAAGCTTTCGAGGCTCTGCCCCTTTGTCAGGTGAGTGGAGAGTTCTGATCACAAACAGAGTTCTGATATTATAAAGGCACACACAGTTTACAAAATACTAATTAGAATGACAGTCTTTACAGCTAATCTGCTAATCAAATCTTAAAGATGCTGACAATGTGAGTAGAGAGAGCATTAAGCATAGATTAAAGAGATGTGTATTATTTCCAGATAGGACAGTAAATGAGATGTAGTAAGCCCAGTCAAGTCATGGGGGTTACAGATAGTGTGACATGAATTCAAGATTCTGGTTGCGGCCATCCTCATGTGAACTTGGCTATCAGTTTCTGCTCAGAGACTCTGTTCTGTTGTATGTCGTGAAGGCCGCCTTGGAGAACGTTTACCCAAAGATCAGAGGCCGAATGCCCATGAACGCTGAAGTCTTCATCAACAGGAAGGGAACAGTCTTGCCTGGTGATTGTCAAGCGGTGTTCATTTAGCCATTGTGACCATGCAGACGCTACGACAATGAATGAATGAATACCGCTCAACAATCACCAGGCAGAACTGTTCCCTTCCTGCTGGCGAACACTTCAGCAATCATGGGCATTCGGCCTCTGATCTGCAGGTAAACGTTCTCCAAGGCAGCCTTCATAACACACGACAGGGCAGAGTCGCTGAACAGAAACCGATAGCCAAGTTCTGCAACATGAGGATGGCCTCAACCAGGATCTTGGGCTCATGTCACACTATCTGTAACGCCCATGACTTGCCTGGGCTTGCTACATCTCACTTATTGTCCTGTTTGGAGACAATACACATCTTTTTAATCTATGCTTAATGCTCTCTCCACTCACATTGTCTGCATCTTTAAGAGTTGATTAGCTGACTAGCTGTAAAGACTTACAATCTAATCAATATTTTGTAAATTGTGTGTGCCTTTATGTGATCAGAACTCTGTGATCAGAACTCTCCACTCACTTGATGAAGGGGCAGAGCCTCGAAAGCTTGTGGTGTTTCCTACCAAATAAACCTGGTGTTGTGAGACTTCTTCTGAATAAGGACCCATGCATAACATTCATAGTCTCCACTTCACTCTTCCATCCCCTTATCACTGACAGTAGTCTGCATTTCACAGCTTGTACATACATACTTGCAGCTGTTCCCCCATGATACATAGACAAATACATTTCTTTCATTGATTTTCTTCTTCTTGTTTGCAGGATAAGATGACACATCACAGATAAGAGACACAGAGACCTTGCAGTGGCCAAGCACAACTGCACTCTTGGGACCCATAAAAGTTGATGGTGTTGTGAACTATTGGAATGGCTTTGACTCTTGTCATGGCTGTCACCAAAAACATCAAGAACATTGCTTTCTGGCAATCAAATGCAAGCTGCCCAGGGATCTCTTGCTTCAAACTCCAGACCTGATGGTTGTGTACAATTGCATATAGGTTTGGAGACACATTCCAACATCAAGGGTGCCCCTCGCGGGGTCCTGACAGCGGAATGTCAGTGGTTTCCTTCATAATTTTGTTGGTTGCAGAATGGCTGCTGATGCAACCATTTTGTCCCTGATCTCAGGTGACAAAGGAGACCAGTCAGTCAGGTGGAGAGAGGGTTGCCCTAGTCACCAAATGGCCACCCCCTAGACCATTATTGCAACTCAAAAATACAGTAAGATTTGTTGACTGGTAAAAGCTTCACAGCCACCTCAGACACTGTTCAACTAAGCAAGACAGAGGTAGGAGAAATTCTCTCTGAATGGTCTTCTGCTGAGTGCTTCCCCTGCTTCTCTCTCTGTGTATTGCCTATGCTTCATTTCTTTGTCACACTGCAACTTCAGCAGTGCAGGAAGGCTGGAAATCACAGTCAGCAGGAGTATTGATAGGTTTCTGATCAGAGGCTTTGAAATTCCACTGAACTTGAAAAGATCGAGCACCTCTTGCTTCTGACCTTTCCTCCAATGATATAGTATACATTATGTCCATGAACACATCTTAAGCACAAGAATGTCAACTATATGAAGGAACTGATGTTTGCATAGAGCTGATTGCCTGATCAATTAAGTTATCTACTATTGTTTCTTAAGGAGGCACTTTAGCCCTTTGGTGGCTAGCACTTGAACTAACACCCCATTGCATCAATCTTAGTGAAAATAAATGAGTTATGACAATGATACATCACATTCTACTTGCCATTTAGTGCCAGAGATTTGAAGAGGACCTCTGAAAAATATTGGAGAGTTTGGTTTCCAGTGGAGAGCCAATGAGTCGGATTGTCAGTTCACTCCTAATAATTGATCTTAAAATGCAGCTGCTCCTACCTTGCCTGACCTTCCTACTCAAGCGAGGCGAGGTCATGCCAGTGCAACAAATTCCTGAGGCCTGGAGTCAAGGACAGCTCAGCCAAAGGCTAGAAAGCTATGCCATAAAACAGGTATCTTTTAAAGAGGTCCAGGTACTTTTGATAAGCCAGAGGGTGGGGTGCAGGTGTGGTTTGGTCAGTACAAACATTATCAGAAGTTAGAATTGGTTTTATTTCTTTTTCTCTAACATTTTTCTAGATAATTGTTGCAGTATGACAGTTAGAATCAACCAAAGTTTGCAATTTAATATGCATCTCTGCATGCTGCAGGGTAATTTCTCAAAGGAAGCTCAAACTTCTTGCCCCCACCCCCAAGCTCCTCGCCTGCCCCCCCAACCCCTCACCAACAACTCCGCCTGTGCTCGCCCTCTGTCCCTAAGCCATCCTGAAACCTCCTGTTGTGATTAGCCAGCTCACTGTACACCTTCAGTGGAAGTGCATGCTTGGAACCCTCATCTCTCACCCTATGAAAATCCTAATCAGTGCTTGAGTGCTAAATCTGCAAGTGGACTTAGCGTTTCCAAATAGCAGGTTAATTAATTTTGGATTCATCTTTAAGAAGGAGTGTAGTGTAAGTGGAGAAAGGTGAGGGTTATGGACCCTGCACTTGTAAACCTGAGGCTTATGCATTGAGATAAACAGAAACAGTAACATTCCAAGGAGATAGTGAAAAGAGTTGTTGGGAGGTTTCATTGTGGAACAATAATTAGATTGAGGGAAGATTTAAGAGAGGTGTTCAAAATCATGAGAGGGTTTGGACATAGTAGTTAGGGAGAAACTGTTCCCATTGATGGAAGGATTAAGAACCAGAGACAGTAGCTCAAGGGCAGCATGATAGCACAGTAGATAGCACTGCTGCCTCATAGCACCAGGAACAGGGGCTTAATTCTAGCTTCGAGTCACTGTCTGTGTGCAGTTTACACATTCTCCCAGGTCTGTGTGTGTTTCTTCTGAGAGCTCCAGTTTCCTCCCATAATCCAAAAATGAGTGGATTGGATGGATTGACCATGGTAAATTGCCCCTTAGTGTCGGGGGGATTGACAGGGTAAATATGTGAGGTTATGGGGATGAGGCCTGAGTGGGATTATTGTGGTGCAGATTCGATTGGCTGAATAACCTCCTTCTGCACTGTAAGGTTCTTTTGATTGGCAAATGAAGCAATGGCGACATGTGGAGAAACATTTTCACACAGTGATAGTTAGAACATGGAATGCACTGGCTAAGAATGTGTTGGAGGCAGATTCATTTGTAGATGAATTGGATCATTACCTGAGAAGAAAAATATTTCAGCGTTCTGGGGAAAAAGCCAGGAATTGGCTCTTGATGAACTGCTCTTGCAGAGAGCCAGTACAGGTATGATGGACTGAATAGCCTCCTTTTTTTGCTGTAATCATTTTAAATCTATTCTATGACACAAGTGCCTCAATATTTTCATAAATATACACCCTAGTATGCAATATAAAATGCGTTATAACAGTCTGTGATTATAGATATTGAATTACAAATTGCATTTTAATAACATTAAGAGGCAATTCCTTTCGAGAATTAATTCCCTTAAAGCTGAGGGTGCATCAATACATAACTAGACAAGGGTGAAAATTCATTGTCTCATCCATTGAGGCTGATCAAACTACTGTTCAAGCATGGATGGAGATTCCTGACCAATGTAGTATAACAATTTTTCTACATTATTAGATAAAATTTGCACAGAAATACCAAGGAAGTTGCCTTTAAAATACGTACAAGAGTAAAGCCTGTTGATTGACTTTGTGCCTATGAAAGGAACATACTACCAGCTTTATTGTGATTATGCCCATATACTTAATGGTGCCAGAAATGCTGTTAATACACTGCAGTGAGCACACCGTTGTAGGAAGTAGCTTTATTGTTTAAAAACCAGAAACGTAGTTGGATTTTATATAAGAAATCACATTCATCACAGAATGTTGACATTGCAGTAACAAAGTCATCTCAAGTAAGAAGTCAAGATACCGAAGGTGCAAAAATTTAAATGTTTAGATGTCTGAATACATGATCACCAAAATATGCCGCAGAATGGAAGCAATCATTTAATCACAATTTTAAGCAGCAATTGTTAACAACCTGACGTAGCTTTTATATATAACAGCACTTGTGTCTGCAGTGGGTCCTTTATATTTGTGACCTAAGCAATTAACATAAAGAAAGGCAACTCATCAATGCTCCATGGCAACTCACCATATACAGATCTTATTATGCAGTCATTTGCTTGGTTTTCTATCCCCTATTGGCTGCATGATGTCTGTTCGTTTTCACTATTAGAATCTTTCCTTCATCCTTCTAACAAACTTCTAATGATTGTTACATGCTATGCAAGATCTTTGGTCTGGACAGAAGACAGACAAGCTGTTCAGAGGTCTCTGCCAGGGCCTCTTTGAAAACAGGTCTATGTGATAAATACAGCAAGTTAACATCTCTGCCCATCAGCTCCTCTAAACCACAAGAGACATGTGGGAATATACACTCCAACCTTGCTCACTGTAGAAATTATTGTAGCAGTGGCAAAGATTCAAATTAACAAGTAGGAATCAAGGAACAAATGTAGGATACTTCAGGCGGCAAAATTTGCCAAAATATGTATTTTGTTTGCTGTAATGCACAAATCTGTTTATTATGTTTATGAAATGAAACAAGAATAAAACTGATGAATAAATAGCAGCTGGTATGACTTCTTGATATTTAGCATTCAAAAACATTAGCCAGGTCATTGGCATTCATATAAAATAGAATGGTCCCATTTACTAATGGTTTGGACTGACAAAAAACTGCTTTTCAAACAGTTTGTGCTAAAAGCTTCAGGAGCTGTGTTTGTTACACATTGGGAATTCTGACCCATGGACATTTTCTGTTCACTGCAGTGCTGCAATTCCCCTTAGGATTGTCTCACAGAAGTTTATTTTTGGATTGCACAAAAGTAGAGAAATTGGTTAGCTACATGTTTTCTTTTTGAGAAAATCCATGTCAGGCCATGAGATTAGATTTGATACTGTGCTTTTGAGTAACTAGGTGATGCGCTACCTATTTCTTGCCCTCTCTCTCCCATTGCTGTTGTCACCAATTCTCAAAAGAATATTTATTTACACTGTCTCAAAAATTCTTTATGCATGTTCATTCACTTACCATGGCAGGCTCCATTAACTTCCTCATAGCCAATGCTACAGACACATCTTCCCAAAGGAACCAACCAGTCCCCGTCTGCACCGCAGTACAGCTTTGGTGTATCTTTCTCCTCTGCATTCTTCACACAGGACCCACGGACTTCCACAAGGGATGAAGAATCAACTCTAGGGATTGTGTCAGGAAACATTGCCAAGTTGCGGAAAGTAAATGGGCATTTTTTATAGTACACACGCACAGAGACAAGAGCGATGCAAGCACCAATATCCTGAAAGGCAAGGTAAAATCCCTTCTTGGTGATTGGCCCAACCTCACGGATCTCAGTGTTCAGTTTAAGTATACGATCTCCTAGATCCATCTGAGTGAAACTCTCATCAGCTGCTATTGTATCAATTTTAGTGTATTGATTTTGCTTGAATTTAACACCATGAGACTCATTTGATTCCATGTAATATAGATTGAACGTTTCTTTGCAAGTTCCCAGAACCCAGGGAATGCTGTTGCAGTCCCTCAAGGTGAACTTTAATTCAATGTACACCTTCTGAGCCGCCTCACGGGAAATCCAGTTAGTCCGCAGCCAGTTGTTCTGATTGGGTTCCATCACATTGCAGACCTGGTAAGTGTGGATGGGTCGGTTGTGTTCGTCCATCTCTGGGATAGCATCCCACTGGAAAACAAGAAAAATCAGATGAAGAAACTGAGCAGCTCTGGATTCAGTCGAACTGTAGTCCATGATCATAAACCATAGGAAATAAAATATTGTACAGAAAACAGACAAGAATATTTACTGATATTATAACAGGAAATTCAGTCTTTAATTCTGCTCTCATAAAACTGTTTTATCCTTCAACTTAGTCCATTAATGGCACTGTAATGAAAATTTACTGGCAACCAGATAAGATCAGCAATCAATTAATCCCAACGTACAACCAAATGAATCCCATGTCACAGAGTGTATGAATAGTGCTTCATTTTTGCTTTCTGTAATGCTTTGTAATAACATAAGAATTTTCAGTGCCACACCTGACTTTCAAGAAAACTGCAATCTACTCAAAAAGTATTTTTTTTTTAAATATGGGGGTGAAGATGGTTGAATACTTTAAAAGATAAATGCTTGCTGTACACTGAAAAAACAGCTACACCACTCCAATTTTGACACCAAGGTGGTGAGCCTGTTCAGAATGGAACTAGGGAGCTGATGAGAGCTAAGATGAGGAGTTGGAAAATAGAGAGCAATGGGAGGCCTGGGGGTTTTGGGGGCTGCACAGCAGGAGATTGTAGGGTGGAAGGAAGTAAAGAAGGAGGACCAAGCAGATAAGTTGTGGTGATAAAGCATACAGCTCATGAGAAGAAACATTTTAAAGATGCAGGCAGGTCCAAGAGAGCACACGTGCAGATGCTGAGCAAGTTTTATATCATAACTTTAGTATTGGTGTTCAAATTTAATGGGGCAAATATACCGTTCCGCCCGCCACCAGAATCAGAACAGACGAGAGGCAGACCATGGAAAGATCTATTGACCTCAGACAGGATTTTCCAGTTTCAGGGCAAGCAAAGCCAGAACATCCCGCCTAATATATTTAAAGTTAAAATGGCAAAGTAAAGCCATCTACAATAACCAGATAATTATGCAATAGTTCTGGTAGATGTGTCGCAAAATTTATTGTTGAAACAACAATTTACAATTTGAAAAGGTTGACAGAATGTGTGACAAAAAAGCATTAGACAATCAACTTGCATAGATGCAAGTTGTTCCTTATGTACAGTTAGTAATACTGGGATTTATTCAACATAATGGATTTAATTTAAAATAATGGACTGATTTTAATGCTCTCTGCATCAGTGGACAATGAAAATTAGCAAGGTTACTTAACTGGGTTGAAGCCACCTAAATGCAATTTTAAATTGCTAAACTGAACAAGGACACCCACTCAGAACCAATGGAGTCCTGTTTTGTTAATGCATGCCAGGCATCAATAATAACAGGTGTGCTTTCAGGCCTGACAGGGGAAAAAAATTACACCTCTCCTGTCCAAGCCCAATTCCCAATAAGATCATCCCTCCAGTGCACCAAACATCCTGTAGGCGGCATGGTGGCACAGTGGTTAGCACTGCTGCCTCACAGAGCTGGGGATCCAAATTCAATTCCCGGTTTGGGTCACTGTCTGTGTGGAATTTGCATGTTCTCCCTGTGTCTGCGTGGGTTTCCACCGGATACTCTGGTTTCCTCCCTCATTCTGAAAAATGTGTTGGTTAGTTGTGTTGACCCGAACAAGTGGCAGATTGTGGCGAGTAGGGGAAGTTCACAGTAACTTCATTGCAGTGTTAATGTAAGCCTTACTTCTGACTAAAAAATAAAATTGATTTTGACACATCCTGTCTCCGCATCCCCCACCTCCATTCTCACCCACTACAGCCAACTCCCCCATATCAGCTCAGCAGCCCAATCCCATCACTTGGTCTTGGGGTAAAGTTGTGGGTCATATCATTTTCTAACACTCATGCCTGGGATGATTCAGAAGTCCCTCGATAGGGTTTAAACAAGCCCTGGATATTAAAATATCCTGAGACTCTTTTCTGGGGCAGCTGGTGACTATCTAACTTAAACATTCACTTAGTATTGAAACACCCCTAGAGTTCAAACTGGGCCATGTATTTTATAGATGTTCAACTTCCCTAGTATTAAAAGAAATATGGTCTTGTCAGAAAAATTTCTTCTTCAGCTTAAGTATGTAATTTCACAACTTGTCAGACTTCTCATTAGGGCTGTTCATAAAAATAGAAGGGCATATTATTTTGCATGATCCATAGTTTAGCATTTTAAAAAAATTATAAATGTATCTACCCTACATTTTACATCCCAGGTTTTAAGAATTCCAACAAAGCCACAGTTATTCATTTCAACATCTGTCACTTGAATTTTTCATTCCATTTATCTCTCTCATGTGTAATTCAGGCTGAATCCTGTGGTGTACAGACCCAGTATTCTGTCCAACCATGGTTTTTACCCAACATCCAAGTTGTTACCACAGCTGCATTTATCTATGTTCAGCTTTTATTTCACTCTCATACTTCTACCTCTTCACTCCTTACCTTCTCGGTTCCCAAAACCTTGAAACTTTAAATAATTAAGGATTGTTTTTTCCAATCAGATCCCATTTCCATTGTTCTCAAACTCCTCAATTTTGCAGCCCAATATCTTCTCACATCATGGAATCCTACAGTGCAGAAGGAGGACATTCTGCCCATCAAGTCTACACTGACCACAATCCCATCCAGGTCCTCTCCTCATAACCCCATTTACCCTAGCTAGTCGTCCTGACAATAAGGGGCAATTTAGGATGACCAATCCACTTAACCTGTATATCTTTGGACTGTGGGAGGAAGCTGGAGCAGGGACACAGGGAGAACGTGCAGACTTCATGCAGACAGCAATCCAAGCTTGTAACCGAACGTGGTGCTGTGAGGCAGCAGTGCTAACCACTGTGCCACCATACTGTGCATCCTCCTTGAGCTCCAGTAACTCCTTGTGAATCACTCAATTCATTTCAAGAGCTCTCCTGCTGTATTTTAGATCATTCGACAGCCTTGTTTCACTCTATTTGAGTAATGTTGACCAAAGCATTCCCACTCAGTTGATTCCATTCTTGTCTATCGAATCACAACCAGAGAATTGCTTGTGTGACTTCTCTTGCTGCACCTTTACTTCTGGTTTGTCTCTCATTTCTCAGCTAATACTGCCTGATTGTTGATATCACACACACTAACAATACCCAGCTCTATCTCACCATCGACTCCGCCACTATTAATAAGTTATAAGACTGTGTATATGATATCCAGTATTGGTGAAGCAGAAATTCCTCTAATTAAATATTGGGAAGGCTGACTTCCATTGTTTTGGATTTCCACACCAAAGTTTATCCCTCCATCTACCAAGTCTATCCCTTTCCCAGGCAACAGATTATGTTGTCCGGTCACAAACTTGGTGTCACATTTGACCTCATGATGAGCTTCTGGCCACGTACTCATTCCATTACTAAGGTCAATTATGTCCACTTCCATTACATGTCTGATTTTGTCCTTGCCTCAGTTTATCTTCTGCTAAAACCTTCATTTCCACCATCACTATCTGTTGTCCAAACTATTTTAACACACTTTTGACTGGCCTCTTGCAATCAACCTTCCGTAGACATAAGTTAGCAAATCTATTAACCTGCATCAAGTCCCATTCAATTATCACTTCTGTGCTCACTGACCTACATTGGGGTTGCTTAACTAGGAGCCAATTTCTCAGTTTTCTTACCAAATTCCTTGATCGTCTCATCCCTCCCTACTTTTGTGACCTCCTCTAACCTCGCTACTCTCAGAGATATCAACAGTCATCTAATTCTGGTCCCTTGAGCATTGCACTTTTAATCGTTTTCTTTCCTTGAAGACACCCATTTAAACCCACTTCTTAAATTAAACCTTTAATCAGCTGGCCTAATATTTCGTTATTTGGTTTGGGGTCTATGGAGATGGTCCCTTTAAAGGCAACACAACAGAACAGGATCATCTGACTTGAAGGACCAATTTGGACCAGGATTGAGTAATCACCCCCCCGAGCTGGAGTCCCCTCTTAGGCTGAGAAGACATCGAGAAGACATGTAGGAACTGAGGTAACTGGTGAGCTGCTCAAGGGCCGCAGTGTAGATTTCCTTTATTAATAAATATTCTTTGTGTTCCTGATGAAGTCTATGAGCGTGCATCATTAGTGTCATCATTTGTTTATCATGCTTTTGTGCAATGCCTTGGGCTATTTTATTATATTAAATGCAGAAATTGCTGCTGGTGTAATCATATGTACCAATCAGCAAACTCCAATCCTCTAGCTTCATTTTATTGTTTGCTCTTGCTTTTGTTTCCTTCAAACTCATTTATGTCATGATGTTCCTGCTCCCTGCAACACTCGCTGAAAACTACTTTTTTTTTGTGCTTTATGAAATGCCTGGGATGGCACAACAGCAGAATGGTTAACACTGCTGCCTAACATCACCAACAACCCGGGTTCAATTCTCTGTTTGGATTATCGTTCTCCCAGTGTTTGCATGGATTTCCTCCAGGTGCTTGGGTTTCCTCTCAGTCTGAAAGACATGCTGGTTAGGTGCATCGGCTATCCTAAATTCTCCCTCACTGTACAGGGACAAGTGCCGGAGAGTGACGACTGGGGAATTTTCATAGTAACTTCATTGCGGTGTTAATGTAAGGCTACTTGTGACACTACTAAATAAACTTTAAAATTTCTTATAACCTATATCATTCAATACCTTCAGCCACCTCCTCTGGAATATCTTTACTTCCCCATGGATGTCCCCTATAACATTCTGAAGGGAAGCTACTTTATAATGTTCTCTCACTAATTCAGTGCAAACCAACTAACATTTCTCAATGTGTTACTTTGACAGATAGCATACTGTCACGTGTTGTAGCTTTTCTTTCCTATTTCTACATTTATAAGGTTAAAATGTTAAATCCAAGCTTGGCCATCAGCCAGTAATGGGAGTGAGGGGGTGGGTAAGTGGCATCAACAGTGGCAGAGAAATCGTGAAAGCTCAGTTTGAGAGACCTATAATTGTGTTGTACACAAATGTTCATCGTGAGGCATTTGGGCTGAAATTTTCCAAGTTTCGGAAGGTAGAGGAGGGCAGGAGGCTGGTAAAAGGGAGAAATGGCCTGTACTCTGCTTTGATCCTTACTGCAACAATTAAAATCTTGACATTTTCAGACTATGTTAATTTACAGATTGCAATTAATAATCAAGCTCAAATCTTTGGCTCAATTCTGTTAGTCCTTCAGTCTTATATTTTTACTGTAGTGTACCTAAAGGCTGCTGGGTTCTTATAGAGGAAATCCTCTCTGTTTTTGTTAGAAGGTGATCAATTTCTTTGAGGACCAGAATATCCTTCCATTATTTTGTTATTATTTAAATTTTTTTTGGAAGTTAATCAATATTTTCATTCTGAAACTAAACCAGAAATTGTGCTCCAACCTCTAGTGCACCAGAAACGATTGTGCCTATTCCCTATGGTGTAGAAAGAGGCCATTCAGCCCATCAAACCTGCACAAACAATAATTCCACCCAGACCCTCACTCCATAATTTCACTTTTCTACCTATCAATCCCCCTGACACTAAGGGCAATTTAGCATGGCCAATCCTCCTAACGTGCATAGTTCTGGACTGTGGGAGGAAACCAGACCACCCAGAGGATACACATTCTCTCCCTGTCAGCATGGGTTAACACCACACTGATACTGATCCGAGGCTATAAGTGAACCTGGGTTCCTGGCGCTGTGAGGCAGCAATGCTAACCAGAGTGTCTCTGTGCCAACCCACTGGCCTTGAACGTTCTCAACAACACATCACTGAATAAAGCTGCAATTAACTGCTGTACAAGAACATCTGCGACCGTTTTCCCCAAGTGCTCCGATTTCCTCCCACACTCCAAAATGTGCGAGTTAGATGGATTGGCCATGTTAAATGGACTCCTAATGTCAGAAGGATTAGTAGAGTAAATGTGTGGGGTTAGAGGGAAGGGGCCTAGATGGGAATGTTGTCGGTGCAGGCTCGATGGGTCAAATGACCTCCTTCTGTGCTGTGGGAGTTCTATGATTCATTTCCATTGTGAATTTCAAGAGTAGTTTTGACTACACTTGTCAACAAGGAATATTACAAAACATTTGATTAACAATTCCACACAAGCTCTAATTAAAATGCAATGAAATACTCCTTTAATCAATTATTTTATACGCACGGGGCATTTAGCTCCCTAATACAAAATTAAAATATGCAGGTGCTGACAATCTGAACTCAAAACATCTGCCCCTTCTGCCAATGGGATCTTCTGATCCCGCTGAAAACAATCGCCTTTTGAATGACTTGCCACATTTTCCAGCTCAGGCCTTGTAGCCTGAAGTGCCGGAAAATTCTACCTAGAAAATGCCAGAAATGCTCAGGACAGGGAGCAGGAGTAAAAAGAGAGAAACAGATTTAAAGCTTTTGGTTCATGCATCTTACACTTTTCTTAGTTCTGATTAAAGGTTAGCAGGTTTTAAAAAAAGCAGAGGTAGGAAAAGATTAGATTTTTAAAGTTTATTTATTAGTGTCACAATTAGGCTTATATTAACACTGCAATGATTTAAAAAAAACCATAGAAATCAGTGTAGAAAAAGGCCATTCAGCCCATTGAGTCTGCACTAACAGCAATCCCACCCCAGGCTCTATCCCCACAACCCCACACATTTACCCCACTAATCCCTCTAACCTGCACATCCTGGGACACTAACTGGTAATCTAGCATTGACCAATCAACCTAATCTACATATCTTTGGACTGTGGGAAGAAACCGGAGCACCCAGAGGAATCCCACACAGATATGGTGTTAACTACTGTGTCATTGTGCTGCCCATTACTATGAAAATCCCCAAGTTGCCACACTCTGGCATCTGTTCAGGTGCAAGGAGGGAGAATTTAGCTTAGCCAATGCACCTAATCAGATGTCTTTTGGGTTGTGGGAGGAGACCAGATCTCCCGGAGAAAACTCACACAGATAGTGACCCAAACTGGGGATTGAACTTGGGCCTCTGGCACTGTGAGGCAGCAGCGCTAATCACTCTACTGCTCAGATCTATAGGAAGTATATATGACGACAGCAGAATAATAACTGACATTTGACATCTGTAAAAAATGGGAAAGAGATTATGATCAAAATTATTGAGCTCAATGTTGAGTCTGGCTGGCTGTATATTGCCTATTCCAAAGGTGAGCTACTGTTCCTTAAACTTACACTGAACTTCTTTGGAAGAATGCAGGACATTGAGGACAGAGAAGTCAGAGTGCAAATGGAATGGAGAATTAACATGACAAGTAACTGGACCATAAAACCATAAGATAAAGTGGCAAAATTAGGCCATTTCGTCCATCAAGTCTGCACCACCATTTGAATATGACTGGAATTTTGGGGTCATGCTTAACAGCTGTATTTATGTTGGTCTCTCTAATATAAAGGATACATTATACGGAACAGTGAATATGGTGTGCTAAATTGAAAGTCATGCAAATAAATCACTGACAGAACAACATGTTCCACCCAATCACAGACCTTACCTTTTCTTTATCCTTTGCTTTTCCCTGCCTACGTACTCAAAACCTTTTACATCTCTAATCCTTTGTAGCTCTGGCAAGAGAAAGTCACCCTGAAATTTTAGCTCTTTTTCCTGGTGTCACCTATTCTGCAATTTTTGTTTTAATTTCAACTTAGCTCCCTCTGAGCTTGCCAAAACCATGTTCCTATGAAGTTTTTCATGGGACATGGGCATCGTTGGTTGGCCAACTTTTATTGCCCATCTCTATTTGGCCTTGAGGAGGTAGTGGTGAGCTGCCTTCTTGAAATGCTGACACAACTGAGTGGCTTACATAGCCATTTCAGGGGGCATTCAAAAATCAACTGCACTGATGTGGCTCTGGAGTCACATGTTGACCAGACCACATAAGAATGGCAAATTTCCTTCCCTAAAGGACAATAGTGAACCAGATGGGTTTTTCCAACAATCGACAATGGTTTCATGGTCACCAGTAGATTTTAATCCCAAATACTTTTTATCGAATTCAAATTTCACCAATTGCCATTGTGGGATTGGAACCCAGGTCCCCAAGACATAAACTGAATTTCTGGATTAATATTGAGTGATAACACCATCAGGCTATGGCCTCCTTCATGTAACATGTCAAAATGTGCAGCATATTATCCTGCAACTTGCATCTCCAGGAGCAGAAATGCATTGTGATGGCTACAGCTCCAGTTTCTTCACATTGTTATGCTTGCAGCATTAGACCAAACATCCTCAGCTGCGCTCTCTAATATAAACATTTTTCACTGATAAAACAAGGGAAAAAGTGCACTCACATCATCTAAAATTGAGCTCTAATTGAATAAAAACTGCAGATGGATAAGTGAAAAGGTGCTTTGTTGTTTGATTTCTGAGCGAATGAGCCCTGCTACTCAGTATCACACTCATTTATAATTCAGCCCAATCGATTAGTTACTCTGCAACTGACTGCCTCATTCCTTACATTACAACAATGGCCGACAATGAAGATCAAAAGTACTTCATTGGCTGCAAAGTACTTCAGATGGTTATAAAAAGCATCAAATAAATGCAATTCATTCAACTGTTTATTTTTTGTAATGAAAACCTTCTGGCTATAGTGAAAAAGATGTGCTGGTTAGGTGCATTGGCCATGCAAAATTCTCCCTCAGTATACTGGCACAGGCACTGGAGTGTGGCAACAAATATATTTTCATAGTAACTTCATTGCTATATTAAAGTAAGCCTACTTGTGACACTAATAAATTAATTTTAAATGCTGTATCCTTAAAATAGAATTCATATTTAATGAAATATGTGAAGATTACAATATCCAAAATCCCACTTCGAAAAATTACTCAGCACATATTAGATTCTAACCTGCATTTCCTGAAAGTTCTACCTTTCTGAGATAGAATGTCCTTTTCTAAACTGAAAAGTGTGAACACTTGCATTGAAATTTTGTACTTCAGTGTCAGCTGTTTATTGTTAAGCAGGATTCCATTTATTTTTCATCATTGCAGTCAGCCATGAAGTTGGTTGTTACAAGTTGGGTAATAACACATTAAATGTGTTCTTGGTGTCTCCAATTAGCAGGTCCTATATCCATAGAATCTCTACAGTACAGTCTTGTAATAACACCTATTTATTATTGTTTCTCAATGTCTAGCGGTAAGAGGGCCCAGTTAGTTCAATTAGCTAGAAGGCTACCATGCAGTTCAGATATAATGCCAATAGCACGAGTTCTGGCTGAGCTAGACCTGCCTCCTCATCCTGCCCAGTCAGTCAATCAAGAGAAATAAATACTTCAGGATTCAAGTATAGCAGAGAACGGACCAAGGACCATTCTTTGGGCAGAGTACTTGTGGAACGGAAATGAAATCTAGTTACAGATACAAGAATGGCCTGATGAAATTTGTTATGTCAGGTGAATTTTGTAATCTTGAATGGGTCCTCATTAACAAATGAGAGCAGGGTTAGGCCTCCCAGTTCCTCAAGACTCCTCCACATCAGGATCACAGCTAATTTTCAATTCTAAGGGAATTGAGATATAAATGGGAAAGTAAAGTAGGTAGTCTGAGAGATGGAGTGGGCATACGTGCTAAGAAATTCTGTGTCCATCTCAAATATGATACTAAGGTTCAGACCCATTGGCAGGGAAAGGAATCAAGTCAGCACTAAGGAAGTGATTCTGTAGCAGGGCATGAAGGCAATGGCTTCATCCTTCCTAAATATTTCAATTGGTTGAATTTTCTGCTCACTGGGTGTCGGAGTGGCAGTCTGGTAATGTAGCAACGTCAGAGGAATTGAGAGAATTCAAATTTCACCATCTGCCTGGGTTGTCAGAACATTTCTGATTAATAATGTAGTGATTATACCACTAGGACCATCACCTCCCCTATAAATGGGTAAAGTAGATGAAGTAGGCTGGTGAGTGGGCAGGGTGACAAGTAAGTGAGGTGCCACGAGCAGTCAGGTCAGGAGAGGTAGTCAGGGGTCATTGGAATGTCAGGGTCTCAGTGTGAGTCCGTGTATGTGGCTAGGGAATGGGGGCAATGGCCAAGGGGTACAGTTCTGTAGTTACCCAGGAGTTGGACCAGATTTTTCTGGCTAACGTTTCCTGGGTAACTATCCAAATATGTCCTGCACATCTGTCTGAAGTCTCAGATTCCAACTTGGATGTTGAAATTCCCCAGGCAATTCCCAATCAGCATGTAAAGGTTTCAGCAGGTTCCTGACAAACATCGTGGGCCATGAATCTGGTCTCCAATGACTGGCAGTCCAAAATATCTGAACCAACTTATCCAATAGCAAACTGAACACATTTACACATTCCTAAGTAAATGTGCTGAAATTGAGCAGTGCCATACTATTGAAGACAGTCTTCATCTTAAGGTAAAATGGAATATTCCAAATGGTGTGGGTGGGGGAATTTATATTGAACTCTTCCTGGAGACAGGCCTGGGTGTTCTTCCATGGAAACTTATAAGTAAAATCCGGTGCCCATTTTCACAACTTCATACAAATCAATGGTAGCGTGTTTGTTCAACAGAGACACACAAACAGATGGTTGAATTTTATGGGCAACTCAAAGCAAGCAAGCAGGTGTGTGGACCTGTAAATTTGGCTGCCATGTTACCGACTGCGTATCCACACCAGCCCACCCGCTTCCATCCCTGCCATTACAGGGGAGGTTTTGTGTAGGCTACCAATTCTTGGCCAAATTGGGAGCCTTAAATGGCCATTAAATGATCAAACTGTTCCAACTTAACATGTAGCAGAAAAATCTATACCCAATGTGTAGCCAGCATGTCTTACCCTCCAAGCTGATAGTCAGTGAAAGGAGGGCTGGTGCCTCTATCTCAAGTTCCCTCAACCAGTGGACACCCCGCTCTACAGTTTTGCCACCCAGTGTCTATACATCAATCCTCAGGCCTTCATAGAATAGAATTATCAAATCCATACAGTGCAGAAGCAGAGTATTCGGCCCATTGAATTTGCACCAACCACAATCCCAAGCAGCCCCAAATATTTATTCTGCTAATTCCCCTGACATTTAGCAATTTAGCATGGCCAATTAACCTAACCCACATGTTTTTACAGTGTAAGAGGAAACCCATACAGACACAGGGAGAATATACAAACTCCACACAGATAGTGACCCAAGCCAGGAATTGAACCTGGGTTCCTGGTGTTGTGAGGCAGCAGTGCTAACCATTGTGCCACCACACCTTGCCAATCCTTGGAGTGTCACCCCCAGAATTTACACTTTGGAGTTTACCCTTAGGATACAGTAAGAAGATGGTGGCATAGTGACAATGTTCCTATGTAAGAGGCCCAGGCCAATGCTATGAGGTCATAGATTCAAACACCACCATCACAGCTGATAGAATTAATTATTCAATTTATAAAATCTGTAATATAAACCAAGTCTTGGTAATGGTGACCATGAATGTTGTAAAAGCCCATCTGGTCCATTAATGTCATTTAGAGAAGGAAATCTGCTGTCTGACATGTGACTCCAGGCCAACAGTTATGGAGTTGGCTCTTAACTGCCCTCTGCAATGGCACAACAAGCCCTTCAGTTCAGGGGTAATTTGATAGGGATGGACAACAAATGTTGGCCTCTCCAGCAATGAGAGAATATTGTTTAAAAAAATCAAGCCAAGAGACACAGAAGCAGAAGAAACTGCTGCTGTGAAAAATGACAGAAAAGTCTGTTTTTGGTGTTAGCCACCAAGCAAGATGCTGGTGAGAATTGGTTCTCTGTTTGAAGAAACAGGACTTGACGATTTAAAGATCGAGTTGCTGCTGGAAGCTAGTTTGGAGATACACAGAAGATTCAAAAGTATGTTGGAAGACTTTAATATAACAAACTAAAATCAACATTGCCTAAACATTACTTAATAGGCATTGAATAAGCCAAACTATAGAAAAGATACTTCTACATTGACCAATACAATCAAATATTTTACAGCATAGTTTTACATTGTGCCACACTCTTCACCTTGCAGAGAGAAAGGAGACAACTAAAAAGCCAGAAAATTGGGACTTAAATTTCAAGCTATATATCTGCTGAGTGTGGCACAAAGTAAAACTATGCTGTAAAATATTTGATTGTATTGGTGAATGCAGAAGTATCTTTTCTATAGTTTGGGTTATTCATTGCCTATTAAGTAATGTTTAGACAATGTTGATTTTAGTTTGTTACATTAAAGTCAGAAAATTTGAAATATAGTCCTATTATTCCCATCAGTTGCTTAGAATTTAATCTGTATTTAAAAAAAAACGTTACTGGTCTTTTGAAACAACTGTTGTGCCCTGCTGTTGAGAATTCTCTCAATTCCTCTGACATTGCTACATTACCGGACTGCCACTCTGACAGCCAGTGAGCAGAATATTCAACCAATTGAAATATTTAGGAAGAATGAAGCCATTGCCTTCATGCCCTGCTACAGAATCACCTCCTTAGCTGCTGACTTGATCCCTTTCCCTGCCAATGGCCTGAACCTTGATATCATATTTGAGATGGATACAGAACTTCTTACTACATATGCCCACTCCAGCTCTCAGACTACCTATTGTCATGCTTCTTAATTGTTTGCCCATACTTTATTATCTTTAGACTCGATTGTTCAATACAATTCTGACTAGTTTGACACATTCCACACCCTATAAACTTCAGATCATCCAAAATTCTGATGTTGTTTCCTAACTTGCATTAAGTCCCATTCACCCCTCAGCTCCGAGCATACTAATCTACATTGATTCTTGTTGAACAGTACTTCAATTTTCAAATTTTATTTGTTGATTTAAATTCCTCCATGGCTTCCCTACTCTCTCCCTCTTGTCAATGTCTTCAGTCCACAACCTTCTGGGTTATCCACTCTTGTCTAACTCTGGGCTCTTGAGCATCTTTGATTTCAATTGCACCATTTTTAGTGGCCGTCAGTTGCCTAGGCCCCAAACTCTAGAAATCTCTCTCCAAGCCACTCCGCCCTTTGATTCCCTCCTTAAACCACTCTTTAGAAAAAGCTTTTGACCATCTGTCCTAACAAGTCATGGGGACTTAGTTTTTAAGTTTTGTTTTATACCTTTTTAATAAAGAAAGAGCCTTCGGAACATTTAAAGGTACTATACAAATGTAAGTTACTGCTGTTGTTCTTGAGGAAAGCCATCATGAGAAGCTTTTGAAACTTGCACTTAAGGAACAACCCATTTTATCAGATGAGAAAGGGCAAAATGACACCTTTTTGCTCTGCCCTATGTTATTCTGACAGGTTTACAGATTTGCATTGCTGCTTGTGGTCTGACTTCTGTTCAAAATCTACAATACCGTAGCACGACCTGAAATACATTACAGCCTGAAGGGGATATATCAATATTTTAAAAGCAATCTTCCAAGAGAAAGATTGATTTGATTGGAAGGCAGATGCAATTTTTAAAAAAAAACACTTATTTCAAAAGGAAAAAGAGATCCAGTAATTATAAATACATAGTGGTTTACTATTAAACATCATAATGCATATTTTATGATTTAGACATTTGTCATATCCTCTCTTTATAATAAGATTTTTATTTTTGCACCTATAATCAACAGCTGTTGCATTTAGGTTATAGTTTTTAAAAAGCAAATTAAACATCCTGTTACTATTCAAAACAAAATCACAAATAATTTATTCATTCACATTTATAATTTCTGTTGGATTTAGGCTGACAGTTTTTTAATGTTTAACGGAGATTTTGGCCATACGTATCTAAAGACTAGAAAGTAAATATTCCTCAATGTGGAAATCATTTAAGCTTAGATTTCAGAGGTAATGACATGACCCAATTTCTAGTCAGACTTTAATTACAAAACACACTTTGATACAATGAATGGAGAGTTTTAGCTACAAGGAAAGATTGCATACGCTGGAGTTATATCCTTTGGAATAGAGTAAGGTTGCTTTAGTTGAATTATATAAAACTCTCTTGGGCCTGGACAAGTTAGATAGTAAAGACATATTTAGAATGATAGCAGCTATACGATGCAGAAGGAAGTCATTCAGCCCATTGAGATTGTACCAACAACAATCCCATCCAGGTCCAATCCCTGTTACCCCACCTATTTACTCTGCTAGTCTTCCCTGACACTAAGGGGCAACTTTTGCATGGTCAATCAACCTAATCTGCACACTTCCTGGTGCAGAGAGTTTGAAGAAAATGTTTTTCACCCAGAGGAAAGTAGAACCAGGCACTCATCATCTTTAGAAAGTACTTGGAAGTGGTATAACATCAAAGGCTATGGTGAGAGCTGAAAAGTGGGATTAGACTGGTTATTTCTTGGTCAGCAGAAACATGATGGGCCAAGTGTGCTGTAAATTCTATAAATTATTTCTATAGTAGAAACTTTACAATTAATCTTTGTTAGATTTCACAATATCATTATTCATAGCCAAAATTAATGTACTCTTGAATATTTTAAGATAATTAAATGCACTGATACAGAACATTACTACTTATGAGCCTGATTAGCTATCTGCTCAGATGTCCTGCTTCACTGCTACATTCAGCATGAATTGATTTTTTTTCTCTCTGCTGGGAACAAAGTGCATTTATGCAACAATCCACATAAAATAATACATACAAACAGAAAATTACAAAAGACATAACTTGTAAAAGGCGTCAATCAAATCTAATAATAAATTTCTTCACACTGAATCATCATTTGTCATTTCAAGTGTTAAATATGCAATGCGTTCCTTTCACTTCATTAAAGGATTTTATTTTTATATCAGAGTCCGGGCCTATAACCTTACAGAGTATGATTTTCAAGGCTATTCCTGCGCATGACGTGCAATATTACACACACACTTTGGACTTGTGCTGCACAGTACGGAGTAGCAAGGTGCCACAGTGGTTAGCACTGCTGCTTCATAGTGCCAGGGACACAGATTCGATTCTAGCCTTGGGTCATTGTCTGTATGGAGTTTGCACATTCTCTCCGTGTCTCTGTAGCATCCCCTGGGTGCTCTTCTTTCTTCCCACAGTCCAAAGAAAGGCATGTTAGTTGAATTGGTCATGTTAACTTGCCCCTCAGTGTCGAAAGTTGTGTGGATTAGATGGATTAGCTATGGTAGATGCGCAGTGTTATAAGGCTAGGGTAGTTAGTGGACCTGATTAAGATACTCAGAGGGTCGGTAGAATCTCAATGCACTGACTGGCCTCCTTCTGCACTGGAGGGATTTTATGGATGATAAAAGGCCTTTGAAGTCTCTTGACTCTGCCAATCAAACTGAGTCACCTCCATCCCAACTCACAACAAGGTGAAAAATTCTCTGGTTCCTGGGCTACAGTCACTCTAAATTTTCTTTCACATCACCACAGTAGTTGCCATACAGGGCATTCTGAAACAAGATTAAACCACTGTAAATTGAATTCTTACCAATTTATCAAGCCTTGCAAGTCTGCTTTCACAAAACAAAGTAAATAAGCAGCTCTTCCCAAGAGAGAGAAGAAAATAATTTTTAAACCTCAAACAAATGACTCTATGAAAAACAACACATCATTCCCTTGTTAAAGGAAAACTGGCTCTTCGCACTATTATTCAGACCCTGCACCTGTCAAAGCAGCCTGGTGCCACTTTAGCTGCACCAGAAAATTTCAAACTGCTTTGCAAAGCCGGATTTCCTATTCATATTTAAACTATTTCAAAAAATACTTGGGGGAAAAAAACAATGGAACTTATAATGTAAACTGAAAGCATGTTATAATTCTATGGCAGACTTATATAAAAGACACAAAAAATGTTAAACACAAATAGGTTTGCGACTCATGCATTTGTCTATTAGATGCATGGGTTCCTGTATGGATTGGATGCCTGAAGGTGGAGCTGACAGAAGGGTGACTCCGTCCGTCTAACTTCTTAATAAGAATCAGGCCAAGAATTTCCTCATGGCTGCTTCTCTTCCATTAGTAATTCCTCATCTGTTCCAGCCATTGTTTTAAATGATTAGGAATTATAAAGCAAATATAGTATCCGAAAGGTCTCCTGGAATACACTACAGGTTCGATAAATTAAACAAACAGCAAACCAGAACTAAAAGGAAATAACTAAAAAGTCTGGAAGAGTTTCTTTTTAATTAATTCATTCGTGAGATGTAGGCATCGCTGGCAAGACCATCATTTACCGCCCATCCTAACCACCCTTGAGTAGGTAGTGTTGTTGACCCAACTTCTTCAACCAATATGGTTCATTTGCGTCAGTACACCCAAAGTGCTTCTCAGGAGTTTGATTCAGTGACAGTGAAGGAACTACAATTTAGTTCCAAATCAGGATGGCTTGCAACTTGGAAGGCAACTCACAAGTGGTAGTTGTGTTCCTGCCCTTATTTTTCTAAGTAGTGGAAGCTGCAGGAATGCAAGGGATTGTCGAAGGAGGGTTAGCAGGTTGCTGCAGTGCATCTTGTAGCAGTGGTAGTGGAAGAAGTGAACATTTTGGATGGTGGAGGAAGGGGTGTTAAATGGATTGTTCTGTCTTGATCATGGTGAGCATCTTGAGTTTTGTACTGCACTCATCCAGGCACATCATCACATTCTTGACTTATGCTTTGTAGAAGATGTAAAGAAACTGTAGAATCAGGAACAGAGTTACTCACCATAGAGCTCCCAGCATCCGAATGGCTCTTATGACTACAGTATTGATATATCTGATCCAGTTAAGTAAGGATGACTCCAAGTGTCAGGAATATGAGATAAGTGAATAGAAGAAGGTAGCATCCGAAAGGTGATCTCAAAGAAAAACAGTAAATGGAATAGAAAAGATTAATCCAAAATGCTACTTTAAACTGTGGAAAGGAATAACAGGGGTATATGTTCGGAGTAGAGAAAGGTAACCAGTATTGGCATTAAGGACACCTCAGACAGAGTAAGCAATATTTATAATAGAATTCTCAGCAGACTGATTGAGTGGAAAAAAAACTGAATGCCTTTAAGAAACAATGAGATGCAGTTTATGTTATGTAAGGGTTGGTTACATTGTTTTGCATTATTAGGAGTACAATGGCCTTCTTCATTTGGCAGTATCTGTTAATGGCCAACTTGATTTCAAGCTGAGCTTGACATTCAGTGAGATTGATGAAACACAAGCAGATGCAAAGCATGGTTTAAAATGGACAGCTTTGCTTTTTACAACGAAACATTAGAGGGGAGAATTTACAAAACAACACTTAAGTTCCTAAAGGGAGTTTCCATTTCTTAATTCCAGTAATAGCTGTGCAATCAATGCAGAATCAGCCAAAGCAGCCGAAGTATGAGGGATTTTTAAATGAGTGTTTGGCTTTCCTGTAATCCTGCACGCTGTTTTAAGATTCAATTAATCCAGATAAGACTCCGCTCACAAAAGAAAGAACAAAGAAGAATAGTATGACACAGGAACAGGCCCATTGGTCCTTCAAGCCTGCGCCAATCACATTTGTCCTTTCTAGATCAATCACCTGTCTCCCTCTATTCCCTGTCTGTTCATGCTTCTATCCAGGTAAGTCTCAAATGTTGCTGATGTACCTGCCTCAATCACCTCACTTAGCAGTGCATCCCAGGTCCCCACCACTCTGCGTAAAAAAAAACTTCCCCCATATATCTCCACTGCACCTCTGCTCCTTCCCATCCCGCACCCCACCTTACCTTGAACTTGTACTCCCCCTTATAATTGTCATTTCTACCCTGGGAAAAACTTCCAACTATTCACTTTATCTGTGCCTCTCATAACTTTATAAACTTCTATCATTTCACCTCTCAGCCTCCATTTTTCCAGGGAGAACAATCCTAGTTTATTCAATCTCTCCTCATAGCTAACACCCTCCATACCAGGCAACATCCTAGTAACCTTTTCTGTACTCCTCTAAAGCCTTCACTTCCTTCTGGAAGTGGAGTGACAGAATTGGACACAGTATTCCAAAAGTAGCTAAATAACATTTTATATAACTGTAACATAACTAACTCACTTTTTTTTTGTTTTTATTCCAATTCAATCAGTCAAGTCCGATTCAGAGTCTCAACAAGTTGAGACATGCCTGATCCAAGCTGACAAGAAAAGGTTCTCACCTCCTGTCTTAGGCTTGATCTACACGATCCAAGATGATTGGAGTAGGCAGAGCTTCTCCTCCAAGGCTTGATCTCATTTGCATCTTAGCCAAAAGGCCAAGATGCCACTTTAAAAAATTGCTTCAAATGAAGCTGAAATGTAACCTAATGACTTCAACCAAGTGCAGTATGTCGATACTACACTTGATCTTAGCCAACCCTGGTCGATGAAGGCAAACATGCCATATGCTTTCTTCATCACCTTTTCCATCTGCTGCCACTTTTAAGGATCAGTGGATCTGTACTCCCAGACCTCTGTGCGTCTATGTTCCTGATGGTTCTGCCATTTATTTCATAACTCCCAGCTGAATTGGATCTTCCAAAATGCATCACCTCAGTTTTTTTCCAAATTAAATTCCATCTGCCATTTCTTCACCCTATTTTTCAGCCCATTTATATCCTGCTGCATTCTCCGACAATCTTCATCACTTTCCACATTTTCAGCAATCCTGGTATCACTCACAAACTTGCTAATCAGACCAGCTATGTTTTCTTCTAGGTATAAATATTACAAACAAAAAGGTCCCAGTACTGATTCCTGCAGAACACCACTAGTTACAGACCTCCATTCAGAAAAATACCCTTCCACCTCTATCTTCTATGGCCAAGTCAGTTCTGAATCTATCTCCCTCGTTCACCCTTGATCCTGTGTGATTTAACCTTTCACACCAGCCTGCCATAAGACGTCTTGTCAAATGCTTTACTAAAGTCCTCATAGACAACATCCACAGCCCTTCCCTCAATCATTTTTGTCATTTCCTCAAAAACTCTATCAAATTAGTAAGACATGACCTCCCTCATTCAAACCCATGCTGTCTGTCATTAATAAAAATATTCAGTTTCAAATGTGTATAGATCCTATCCCAAAGAATTTTCTGTTACAATGTCATTATCACTGCTGTCAAACTCACTGGCCTATAATTACCTGGGTTATTCTTGCTACTCTTCTTAAATAATATTGGCTATCCTCCAATCCTTTGGGATCTCACCTATGGCCAACGAGGAAACAAAAATTTCTGTTAGAGGCCCAGTAATTTCCTCTCATTGCCCTCAGTAATCTGGGATAGATGCCATCTGGCTCTGGGGATTTGTCCACTTTAATGTAGTACACCTAACACTTCCTCCTTCATAATAATGACTTGGTCCAGAGGGTTTACATTCCCCTCCGAATCACCATCAATCTGTGTGTCCCTCTTCTTTGGGAATACCGATGCAGAGTACTCATAAGGATCTCACACACTTTCTTTGGTTCTATGCATAATTTTCCTCCTTCGTCCCTTAGTAGACTAACTCTTTCTCTGGCTACCCTCTTGTTCATAATATATGTATAAAATGCCTTGGGACTTTCCTTAATCCTGCCTGTCAAGGACACTTTATGATTCCTTTTTGCCTCCTAACTCCTTGTTTGAGTTCTTTTCTACTTTCCCTGGATTCTTCATCTGTTTTTAGTTGCCTAGACCTTATGTACACATCCTTTTTCTTTTTGACTAGATTCCACGGTTCTTGAATCCTGTCTTTCCTGTCCTTGCTTTTTACAGGCACATGCCTGTCCTGCACTCCGATCAACTGCTTTTTCAAAGGTTCCCAGATGCCAGATGTGGATTTACACTCAAACAGCCTCTTCTAAACAACAGCTTCCAAATCCTAACTAATCCAGTTGTAGTTAGTCTTCCCCCAGTTTAGCACCTTAACCCTAGGACAACACTTGTTCATTTCCATGAGAGTCCGAAAACTTACAGGATTGCGGTTATTGTTTGCCATATATTCGCCCACTGCAATTTTGATGACCTCGTTGAGTTCATTTCCTAGTACCAAATCCAATATAGTTCTATCTCTAGTCAGACTATCTACAAATTATTCCAGAAAACCTTCCTGACATACTTAAATTCCTCACCATTCAAGCACTTAGCCCTAATGGATTTCCAGTCAATATGAAGAAAATTAAAGTCCTCCTCTACGACAAACTTATTATTTCTGCATCTCTCTAGAATCTGCTTGCATATCCGTTCGTCAACTTCCCATGTGCTATTGAAAGGTTTGTAGTACACCCCCATCATAGTGGCTGCCCCTTTCCTGTTTCTGAGTTCTACCCACAGTTTCTCATTGCATGATTCTTCCAAGGAGTCCTCCCTCCTGAGTAATCCTGAGATTACTACCCTAGAGGTCCAGTTTTTTAATCTTCTACCTAACTCCCTAAATTATTGTTGCAGGACCTCACCACTCTTTCTACTTGTGTTATTTGTGCCAGTGTAGACAATCACATCTGTCTGATCTCCCTCCTGCTTTAAGATGCTTTGTGCCTACTCAGACATCCAGGACCCTGACACTAGGGAGACAAACTATCGTCCTGGAGTCCCTTTCACAGCCACAGAAGCATCTGTCTGTGCTCCTAACTATTGAATCAAAGAACAAAGAAAATTACAGCACAGGAACAGGCCCTTCGACCCTCCAAGCATGCACCAACCATGCTGCCTGACTTAACTATAAAACTCTACACTTCCAGGGACCATATCCCTCTATTCCCATCCTATTCATGTACTTGTCAAGACGCCCCTTAAAAGTTACTACTGTATTCACTTCTACTAACTCCCCTGGCAACGAGTTCCAGTCATCCGCTACTCTGTGTAAATAATCTGCCTCATACATCTCCTTTAAACTTTGTCCCTCGCACCTTAAATCTGTGCCCCATAGTAATTGATTGTTCCACCCTGGGAAGAAAGCGTCTAACTATCCACTCTGTCTATGCCTCTCATAATCTTGTAAATTTCTATCAGATCACCCTTCAACCTCTGTCGCTCCAGTGAGAACAAACAAAATTTCTTCAATCTCTCCTCATAGCTAATGCCCTCCATACCAGGCAACATCCTGGTAAATCTTTTCAAAGCCACACTACCAGAAGGACGTGGAGGTGACCAGAATTGAAAACTGTATTCCAAGTGTGGCCTAACTAAGGTTCTATGAAGCTGCAACATGACTTGCCAACTTTTAAACTCAATACTCCGATCAATGAAGGCAAGTATGCCGTTTGCCTTCTTGACTACCTTCTCCACGTGCATTGCCACTTTCAATGGCCTGTGTACCTGTGTACCCAGATCCCTTTGCCTATCAATACACTTTAGGGTTCTGCCATTTACTGTATATTTCCTATTTGTATTAAACCTTCCAAAATGCATTACCTCACATTTGTCCACATTAAATTCCATCTGCCATCTTTCTACCCAAGTTTTCAACTGATCTATAGCCTGCTGTATCCTCTGATGGTCCTCATTGCTATGTGCAAATACACCAACTTTTGTGTAGTCCGCAAACTTACTAATCAATCCAGTTACATTTCCCTCCAAATCATTTACATATTACAAACAGCAAAGAATCTCCTACCACTATTGTTTTGCTAATTTTGTACACTCCCTCTGTGCAGTAGGGCTCGCCCATCCTGCCTTTGCTCTGGTCATTGCTGTTGCTTATGGATCTTCTCCTCATCAGTACCCAAAATGGCATACTTGTTAGATAGGGGGAATGGTCCTAGTGGACCCCTGCACAGGCTGTTACCCTGTCTAGTTGTCACCCGTTTATCTTATTGCACTTTGGGTGTGACCACATCCCTGTAGCTATTACCTCTAACAATTTCAATTAATTGTGTGCTCCTCAGTCCTTCATCCAATGGTTGAGGTATCAGGATTCTGATATATTGGGGCAGTGGATCCAGATGTGAGGTTTATATTGGACAATGGGGTCCAGAGAGTATAACAGGCAGCTGGTCCAGATGTGTGCTCTATCTAGTAAGAATTTAGCAACACCAATTATTAATCCAACTGATTTATTTGATAGTAAAAAAGCGAGCTTTCAACACTCCCGTGTCTTCATCAGGCAAGTGCAGTGTTCTGGTCTGCAATAGCACACATCAGCACAGACAGTCAGAGATTGCTGATTAGAATGCGAATCCTTACATCTAACCTGCTATTCAAGTGTTAAAGTGGCTAACAATGTGTGTGAAGGGGATCCTGAGCATTGTTAGAGAATTGTGTATTTTCTCCAGACAGCACAGTAAGTGAGGTTTTTTGCTAACCCAGGCAAGTTACGGGGGTTACAGATAGTGTGTCATGAAGCCAAGATCCCTGTTAAGACCGTCCTCATGTGTGCGGAGCTTGGCTATCAGTCTCTGTTCAGCGACTCTGCGCTGTCGTGTATCACGAAAGCCCCCTTGAAGAACATTTACCCGCAGGTCGGAGGCCGAATGCCCATGACTGCTGAAGTGTTCGCCCACAGGAAGGGAACTGTTTTGCCTGGTGATTGTTGAGCGATGCTCATTCATCCGCTGTCGGATGAATGCAAACACTACGACAGCGGATGAATGAGCATCGCTCAACAATCACCAGGCAAAACAGTTCCCTTCCTGTGGGCAAACATTTCAGCAGTCATGGGCATTCGGCCTCCGACCTGCGGGTAAATGTTCTTCAAGGGGGCTTTCGTGATACACGACAGCGCAGAGTCGCTGAACAGAGACTGATAGCCAAGCTCCGCACACATGAGGACGGTCTTAACAGGGATCTTGGCTTCATGACACACTATCTGTAACCCCCGTAACTTGCCTGGGTTAGCAAAAAACCTCACTTACTGTGCTGTCTGGAGAAAATACACAATTCTCTAACAATGCTCAGGATCCCCTTCACACACATTGTTAGCCACTTTAACACTTGAATAGCAGGTTAGATGTAAGGATTCGCATTCTAATCAGCAATCTCTGACTGTCTGTGCTGATGTGTGCTATTGCAGACCAGAACACTGCACTTGCCTGATGAAGACACGGGAGTGTTGAAAGCTCGCTTTTTACTATCAAATAAATCGGTTGGATTAATAATTGGTGTTGCTAAATTCTTACTGAGTTCTTACCACCCCAATCCAACGCCGGCATCTTTACATCATGCTCTATCTAGGGCAGTGAATCTCAGTATGGAGTGTATAATGGGCTTTTGGCTCTGTGGGCTGGTATGTAACAGGCATTTAGCTCTTTTGCAAGTGTATAATGAATAATTAGCTCCATACCCAGCTCTGCATACCTATAGAAGTTGAAACTGACCCTCGAGGTGCAGTGAACATCTTTTCACTAGTGGTTGCATCTATGGGATTCGATTTAAACATTGCTGTTGCTTTCTCCACATGACTAACTTCATCTGACCTGTATCTTCCTTTCTCCAAGTTCAGGGCCGAAATTCTCCCATTGCAACCTTCAGCTTTTCTATTGGCTTGTGGTGGGAGACGCACATATGTAGCCTTGAACAGGGATTTGTGCCAGCAATGCATGTGCACCTCCCAGAGCGGGTGAACAGTCGCTGGTCAGACCATGCTGGAAACTGGCAGGAAAGCAGGTAAGTAATTTAAATCTTTTCTGCATGTATTTGAAATATGTTTATTAGCTCATTAGGAATTTTCAGGTTCTGATTGAATTGCCCACCCTGCCAGGAGTACTTCATTCTGGCAGGGTTCAGACTAGCCCCCCACATTCGGGGAATAGTGAGAGACCCTCGCCAGAATGAAGGGGGAGGTGGGGGAGGGAAGTGGCCCCCCGGGAGTGGGGGGGGGAGGTCAGGTGGCGTGAGGGATGGTGTGCCCTGGGCATAGGCACCCTGGAAGTGCCAGGCTGTGCCCCCAGCACTGCCCAAGGGGCAAAGTGCTGATGTCAGGGGACACCTTGACACCGCCCAGCAGGCAAGGCCAAAGGGTTGAGGGCTATTGTGGGTGGGGTTTTCTGGGTGATCAGTGGGAGTGGGGGAATCTGCTGCCACTCTGCATCGGACTGGGATGGGAGGGAGGACAGCAATTGGGACGGGCTGGGGGGTGGGAGGGAAATCGCCACTACCAGGGGTTGGGGGTTAGGGCTGGCCCAGAATTGCTGTGGGGGCTGGAGAGGCAGCACTGTGGATCCCAGGCTGGCCAGCAAATGGGAGGTTGGAAGTTTAGGGTCACTATGCATGCGCAGATTTCCAGAACTATCAGACTCCAGCTCGAATAGACCCCATTCCCCTAGGTTCTTAATGATATTCATGACTGGGACCTCTGCAATGCAGACAGAGTGCGGAGATTCAGGTGAGAAGCTGAACTGTAAGAATAGTCATGATTTCAAACAGTTTTCCCCCAAATTCAGCACTCACGGGAGAATCGCTCTCCAAGCTTTCTGAATAAATCATTCAGAGTCAATAACAAAAGGGTCAGTGGTTATTAAACAGCCTTTGTATATTCAATTTATAATTGGGTTTCCTCCATCACGGAGTCCCCCCCACCATTTTCCACAACTGATGAGGTCACATAGCAGCCATACAGACAATAGTCAAGCTGTGTAGGGAAATAAATTCAAATAATTTATGAGAAGATTGGCTGTCCAATCTAGAAGAATTATGGAAATGTTCTCAGTATACCTGCCAGCAGAATGTCCCTTTCTCCCATCATCTTAAAATCCTGCCCCACCTCCTCTGCACCCTAACTCTTCGCATAGATCATTACAGCCTCTCACGCTCTTTTATACCCCACAACTAGCTCTCCAGCTCTGCTTTACTCCTCTGCGCGGACAGTGTAATTTGTTAAATACTAACAAAAGATGGCCTCACTCTCCGCTGTGCTCCTCTTCTGGCAGTGAGCAAATTACACATCTATGTCTCAACAGCACAGTGCATAGTGCTCATGGCCAATTTTTCTCTCTCTACGGAGGCCAATTGTAGCACCAGTCTGCTGCGCTTGCTGAAACCAGCTAACTCAACGCATAGCAGGAAGCAAACTTGGAAGCATCCTTTCCTTGCATGACTCAGTATCAAGTCATGTATTTATATCAATCTCTCTGTTGCCTCAATATCTCATTCCACAGAACACCAAGGTGGTATACGCATTAAGTTAATTAAATTTTTGGATTACTTTAACATTTTGTGCTAGAGACAGAAAAGCACAGGGCGATAGATCTGATTAAGTAAAACACTTTTTAGTCATTTGTATATTTCAGGAGAGCAACTGTATCACAAGTTTCCCTTCACAAGCGAAATAAACCTGCAGAGAGATAAATAAACCAGAAAAAATTCAAACTGCTTCAGGAACATATATCAGGAGCCCGCCACATTACAAGAATATGAACATATATCTTACAAAGGTGAGTTAGCTTTAATTTTATGTATTTGCATATAAATTTTACATTTCCCAATGCTCATTAGCACAACATTTGTATTCATGGTGAATGCTTTTAGGAATTTAATTACATTAAATTGTTCCTCATCAACATGTCATATGGAAACTCTGCCTCTTGCACTCAATGACACTCATTTCATAAGCAGGCTTGTTTATACATCCTTTCCAATGAGTGGCTGCACTGATACTACTTCAACCTGCACGCTGCAGAATAGTTTTCTGCTTTACTGATCCTGCTATCAAATAATGAAAGTATTTCTAGTGAATTAATTATGTAGAAGTAATAATTAAAGCAATGGCAATAGCACGTATGTAAGATATAAACTGCATCCAAGCAAAGAGTTAAACAAGTCTTCATGCAAAAACATTTGCCTCTAATCAGGAGTTAGTCATTCATTCAAGAGACATGCTTTGCATTGGCGGCATGTGCGCTATAGCAATTGTATTCTTAGCTGTGGCCTTTCCAGCCTCTTCCATATTATATAACATTAGGCTTCCGGCTATCCATTGTAAAGAAAATATAATAAAAATTAAACGGAGGGATTGATCATAGTTACATTACACATTTGGAAAAAGGTGAGGGCACTCTTGGACATGGGGTCACAACCCTCCTGCTGCAAGCAGAGTTCAGAACAACTCCTATCTGAGTGTGTGTGAATGGAGTCGAGAAATAATCTAATAAATCAAAAACAGCTCAAAAATGCAGCACTTTACAAACTAAATTAAAATCACCATTTCCAATCACTATGGGTTTAAAGTTTCTTTACCAGTGTCACAAGCAGGCTTATATTAACTCTGCAATGAAGTAGTTTTAAGAATACTTGCAATGTTGTCAGGCATGAAAATTTAGCTATTCAAATTCCACCACAGAAACATCAGAAATAGATTTCAGAATATTTTTTAAAAATTACAGTAGCGTTCAGTTGTTTTGTTCTGAAAAGTGTCTGGCAACTAATCTACATTCACTTTGCTTGATGGTTTAGGCCTGGGTGTTGATTCAGAGCTAAGTAAACAGAGCTGTCAATGCCGATATTTTGTGCTTGCAGAAATGTTTTGAAGTATGATAAATAAAACCTGTTGTGCACTTAGAAACAAGGCTTTTCCCTGCATCACAGGATAGAACAACTCTCTAGCAATGTGCAAATACGTACTGGCAGCAAAAATGCATTGATTTGTGGTTTATTGTCCTTTCACTTCTCAGAATCCAGGTACCAAAAGGAAGGAGTGAAAACCAGGTTGCTCACTGTATCTATCACTATAAAAGACTTCTAGTTTCACTGATGCCTCAGCATGTAATATATACCAGGTCATACAAACCCCAAAATGGCTCTAATTTGTAGACATGCTGCATTAGTTAATCTGAACTTTGTTGGCAAAGTTAGCCTCACTGACTATAAATTGTTGGTAGAAGCTTCTAAAAATCTATCCAGCCATTAGAGAAGGTCTGGGAGATAGGAATCACACTTCTGATTTATTTGCAGTAATTGAAAAGTCTTTATGAATGATTGCCATATTAAGATAAAACTGGAATTGTTGCCTTTATTTGAGACTGGGTTCATTTATGATGTCCCCATAAATAGATGCTCTCAATGAAAGAGATCAGAAAATAGCATTTAAGAAAAGAAATTGCAGAGAATATATATAATCAATAATGTATCAATTAAAAATAAATTAACAAGTAACAAATATGCAATGAAAGAGTGAAATATATTCACGAACACTCCTTTCTTTCAATTAAATTACGTTCACAGTGATATCAATGATACTGCTACAAAGCACATCCGTTTAGGCTACTTGTCATGCTCACTCTCCCAGTATAACACTGTGGGAACAATTATCTGAGCTCACCGTGCCATTAGCAGATCGTGTTGATCCTGCAGAATATCGTGCGAGCCTAAAATTTGGTTTTGCACCCAGGTGCAAAGCAGTTTGCAATCCTCTCCATCTTTTTCTAATGGTGTGCACCGGATAGTGCCCAGGAAAGGTACAAGGCTAATTAGAATATTTAAAATAGCATTTAAATAAGCATAACCGTTTGAATCCGAGTGCACAGAATTCTCCAGCTTCGCTGTGACAATCGTGAGAATCACCACTGGTTTCCTGGTGTGATGGTTACACTCGGAGTGGGGAGCTTGGGGGCCACTGAAGGCCATGAGAGATTGGAGACATGGCCAAGCTGCGCCAATTGGGCAGTGCAGTGCCAATTTGGCTCTTTGACAGTACCTAGCTCTGGCCACCAGACAGACTCGGCGGTACCCGCCTTGCATCACCAAATCAGTGGGACGCGACCATAGGGTGCCTTACAGAGGCATGTAAGGAGATCAGACAGGTGGACCCATCGGGTGGGCCTTGATGTCCATGATTCTTGTTGGGGAAGAGGTGGGGGAACATCACTTCAGATGGTGATGGCTAACATGAGGAGACATAGCTTTAAATTGAGGGGTGATAATTATAGGATGGATGTCAGAGGTAGGTTCTTTACTCAGAGGGTAGTAAGGGCGTGGAATGCCCTGCCTGCAGCAGTTGTGGACTCGCCAACTTTAAGGGTGTTCAAATGGTCAGTGGGTAGGTATATGTTTAACTTTGGAATAGTTTAGGTTAGAGGGTCATTAGATTTGTTCCATTGAGGGCCGAAAGGCCTGTACTGCACTGTAATGTTCTATGCCAGCAATCAGAGAGGGAAGAATCCAATGTCTGTGGGAAAGGAAATCTCCAGTGCACTGTGAGATCATTGGGAAACAATGCCCGAGTGCTCCGAAGGTAGGCTCACCCTATCATATACCGGTGGAAAACTTGCAACTCTCCAAAAAAGTAACTTGAGTGTGGGAGGGTTGCGGTGTTGAGTGTGCCTGACAGATGAGTGTAGATCACTCCATTATTCTCACTGTTATTTTTTTTGGGGAGAATTTACCCTATGTATGGTCTTAGATCACTGCATCATGTTTTGGCACATGTTTGAGCAGGGAAAAACCTTTTATTAAACAAAAAGAATGTAGGTTAATGATACATTAAATGGCATTTCAATGTTCCACCTAATGCCACTGTGACATGTTACATTAGATTTACTTAAATTTCAATTTTACTGGCTGAACTGACATATGCAGATTGAGTAAAAAAAGGTAATTTCAACTGTTGGCTTAAGGTGTTGCCACAGGCCAACTGACAAGACCGCAACTGCAAATTTGTAAAGTTTCTAGAAGGTAGGGTAGTATGTGGCAAGTGGCTAGCACTGCTATCTCACTGCACCAGAGACCAGGGTTTGATTCCCGGTATGTTTGTGTGGAGTATCCATGTTCTCCAGCTATGCCTCTGTGGATTTCCTCTGGGTGCTCCGGTTTTCTTCCACATCTGAAAGATGTGTGCTGGTTAGATGCATTGGCCAACCTAAATTCTCACTCAGTGTATCTAAACACGTGCCTGAGTGTGGTGACTAGGGGAGTATCATAGTAACTTTTGATTTGATTTATTGTCACAAGTACTAGTAAACAGTGAAAAGTATTGTTTCTTGCATGCAATACAGACAAAGCATACCATTCATAGAGAAGGACAGAGTGCAGAATGTGTTATAGTCATAACTGGAGTATAGAGAAAGATCAACTTCATGCGAAATAGGTCCATTCAAAAGTCTGATGGCAGCAGGGAAGAAGCCTTTCTTGAGTCGGTTGGTACACAATCTCAGACTTTTATATTTTTTTTCCTGATGGAAGAAGGTGGAAGAGAGCATGTCCTGGGTGTGTGGCATCCTTTATTATGCTAGCTGCTTTTCCAAGGCAGTGGGGTCAATGGATGGGAGGCATGATGACAGTGCAGTGTTAATTAACATTGCAGTGCTAATGTAAACCTAGTTGTGACACTAATAAATAAACTTAAACTTAAGATATCCAGTGTGGATAAAACTATCACATTCCAGGTAATCCTCTTATGGAATTCACACCTGCAGATGTCAAGGTTTACTTCAAAGATAGACAAACTTAAAATGGCTGTCACCATTGCATCACTAAAACACCACATTCCATTAGGCTGGAGACAGAAACAATGGCTACATTGGAGGTGTCGGTGTGTTCATAGCTCATTATATGAAAGAATGAGTCAATCAGAAATGATCTGGACATTAAAAAAAATCACCAAGGCCACAACACAATGGCCAAGGTCTTTCCTGATGTGAGCTAATCAATTATCTTTGCTGGAGTACTCAATCTTTATGAGATCACCATTTTGAAATGTCTTTTATTGTAAACCCTTGATTGCAGTCTGGAGAATGAACATTTGAAGTCAGCAAAAGGCTGCATACATCCCTCTCTTTCAACTGAAGGCGTCCCTGCCTGCTTATACGAGACTACAAACAGCAGAGCAATTCTAAAGCAAATTTCAACTCCAAAATCATGTTTTCAAGAAAAAAATAAAGAACCACAGTCTCAGAGCTGATTCAGCTGTGAATTGCAACAAAGGACTCAATCTGTGATCACTGTACATCTTGTCCTTTTATCATTGAATTTTAACTTGCTCAAAATTAACCTCCTCTTCTCTGTAACTTGTATTTTTGAAAGCTTATGTGTTCTCCTATGTTTTTTGGCAGTCAGGGTATATTTGCTTTTTTTCAATGTATTATCTTTACCTAGGTAGGCGTTTAGCTTATTTAACATTTCAATAAAGCTTGGTAGACTAAGTTTTTTGTAATCAATATATAGCCAGTTTTAATTTCAAAATATCCTGTTACAATCAACCAAGGAATGGGAAAGAAGTCGGGTGGGAGTCCTTGCACCCTTCTTCGCCAGGTTATAACATACTACATCTCAATTCAAATCTGAGCATCTTTTAACCAAGAAACTACACTAAGAATATGTCACTGCATTAAATGATTAATTTTCTTAATCTTATAATTCAGAGATTGCAATATTTAAATTCTGAAACATTTGGAATTGCTTCAAGAATTTTGGGATCAAAATTCAGTAATTAAGTAAATGTTTAATTCATTAATACCTGAAAGCAATTGGAGGAAGATTCTGATTTATATAGAGAGGAGGATTCTGATCTATATGGAAGGGAATAATAATACACTTTTTTTCCCATTGAATAGGAGGGAGAAAGGAAAGTCCCAGGCAGATTATTGGTTTATAGCGAGCCCTTTTTACATTGAGCTGAAGAAGTTTAGCTTCCACCAAGAACTGTGAAGTCCAAAAACCAACTGTCCTCCTGCAAAGACCAATATAGACAAGTTCTCACTGTTTAGAGCCCAACACAGCTCTGTTTATGTTCAGCTGGAGCTACTAGGGATCCACACTGAAGGGACGATTGACTCAGGATTGTCAAGGCACAAAATGATTGCTTTTGATTGCCTCAAGCTAGCAATACTCTATGCCTAAGGCATCTAAACATTTCCAGTAAACAGTATTTTAGAAAAAGTCCCTTTCAATATCAAATTTGGCATATAAATGAAAGAATTTTAATCACAATCAATCACTTAATCCATGCAAAACACTTTCCAGTTTATCAGCACTGATAATCCCATCACTCTTGGATTATTGCAAACCTCTATTGTGCTGTAGGAAGTGGTAATTCAAATCAAGGATTATCCATTTTTTGGAAACGACAGGAACATAAAATATTTTGGCATGGTTTCCAAAATGTTGACTTTTATCAGCTGCAATGATACTCTAGGATTGGAACAGAAATAAATTTGCAATTAAAATTAATATTGCTAAATGCATTTTCAATTAATAAATGCATTTTAAATATTTCCTAATTTTAACATAATTGTGAATGAACATGATGTGCATTTTCAATAAAAGTGTGAAAACACAACATTCAGTTCAATATTTTCTGTTAAAAAACAAGTTCGAACAAACTGTAACACAAGTTATGATGTTCTTTCATTCCAAATACAAGATTTTGAGAGTCATATTAAGTTCAGTAATCATACCTTCCTTCATTCATAATAAAATTAGAAGCTATTTTCTTAATTTGGCAATCAGAAGAGAAATTAAATAAATGGACATGACTTTGTGAATATTGACCAGGATACATGACGGTTACTGAAGGCTATAATGATCATTATTAACCAATAGATCATTATTTCACAATTTTAAACATTTCATTTTTGAAATGTTAAGAGCATAATAAGCTAGTTTTTTCTAAGTTAGGTTTCTGTTGGGAAACCCTGAGTTTACTTCCCATTCTTTAAGAGTTACATATGTTTGGGAAATGGAATTAGTTGCATTTACAGATTTTCTTATACTTGGGTTGGATATATTGCAAAAGCTACTTGAAAAGAAAAGGCCTAAAACAATGGGGCAGAATCATTTTTGCATTTTCCAAGGAGGTAGCATTAACTTCAACATACTTTCAAAAAAGAGCTTCTTGCCAGGAGGGATCTGGAGTTGACCGAACAAATCCTAGTGGAAAAACAGGTTTAGGGATTTCTGTAAGAACCCAGAGGTGAGGCTAGGGATTTGCCATAAGAAGTCCCAAGGTATCAATGTTTGATCGATATTAGAATTCAATATTAGGTTTGAAGTGTAAGAAGAAAGTGAAAGCTGCCTTTAGCATTCAATACTAAAAAGGAGCTGGTGTATTCATTAGAATCAAACTTCAAGAGTCAAGAGACCAGCTTCTAGGAACCAAAAGGGAGGACCCAGAATTCCGGGGATCCATGGGAAGGGCGCTGTATCATTGCAAGCCTTGACTAGTGGAATGTCAAGTGTTAATATTTGTTGTTCAATAACCCTTGTTGGATTTCATCTTTAAACTAGTGATCACCCGTTTTTCCAATAATGCCATTTCTCCCACAAGAATTAATAGAGTTCAAATCCTAACAGACTTCACTCATATGCAAGGCCATGTTTCCGATAAATCACATCCATTCCTTCTCCTTACAGCTTGTTGTGTAAACCTTCCAGGCCACTATTAAAGATGAATCTGACAGATACCACACGTCTGTCTTCTGAAGGTCACTCACAAAGTTAAATTTTCTTTCTCCATTTTCAAAGCTCTGCTTAAAACAAGTCCACCTCTGACAGTCCCTTCAATCTCCCAGTTAAAATACCTGTACTTCCCATTTAGGGTCCACCTTTTCTCTATACGTTGGCTCTTTTACACAAGAGTACTCAAGTTTATAAACTCAATGCCCACTTCTTCTGCAATCAACAAGCCAACTAACCCATAACTGGCAGTACAGAATTAATCTAGCAGGATGAACACCTCCAGCTTGGTGCGAATTATTATTCTGTGATTTTAGAAGGTGATACGCCGGACGTGGCACTGAGTGCCACGACAAACAAGACTGCTGTGAATTTGGGCATAACTGGAAGGAGATGCATTAATATTTTTGATGAATGTAAACTAAACCTGACACAGACTTTGCATTCAGCCAAACATTCTTTCCCACCTTCTACAGTAATATGCAATTACACGTTAAATCCTCTCTGTTCCTTTCAGAGGTTTTATCCTTGATCCAATAATGTAACAAAATGTTGGTAAATGTAGAATACTATAATGAAATAATGGCCAAATTGATGAACTTGAAAGGCAAGACACAAGAGGTAACCTAGGCACATAATCTTCAATATCACTTCAGGTGTTCTTTAGCAAACAAGCCTACGCCCACCCATTTTCAGCTGCTTTAACAATGGCCTTTTCCTCAACATGCAGTCAGGAGCAGGGATTTAAAATTGCAAAGCGTTCACTACCAGTTCACAACTCCTCAGATAGACGCAGTCTGTGCCTGCATGCAGCAAGGCCTGAGTAACATTCTAGCTTAGGTTGAGAAGTGACAAGTGGCATTTGTGCCACTTAAACGCCAGGCATTAACCATCCCCAGCAAGAAAGAATGCAACCAACTCCCCTTGACTTTCAGTGGCATTACTATCACAGAATTCCCACCATCAACATACGTGGGGACACCATTGATCAGAAACTTCATTGGACCAGCCTTATAAATACTATGATTGCAAAAACAGGCACGAGGCTGGAATGTAGCAGGTAACTCACCACCTGACTTCCCAAAACTTATCCTCCATCTATAGGGCACAAGTCAGGAGTGCAATGGAACACTCTCCACTTGCTTGGATGAGTGCAGTTCCAATAACATTTAAGAAGTTCAACACTACACAAACAAATTAGCCCGCTTAATTTGCATCCCATCCACCACTTTAAAGATTCACTCCTTCCACCATCAATGCACATCGGTAGCAGTATCTATCACATACAAGATGCACTGCAACAATTCATTAAGGTTCAACAACATTTCCAAACCCACCACCCTCTACCACTTAGAAGAAAAAGTACAGCATACTATATGGGAGCTCCCTCCAACACCTGCACACCTCACCCCACCTCACTTGAAATTACATTACTGTTCTATCAATATCACTGTGTCAAAATCCTAGAATTCACTCCCTAACAGCACTGTGGGAGCACCTACACTACACGGACTGCAGCAATTGGAGAAATTGGCTTGCCACCACTACGTTGAAGGTGAGTAGGGATGGGCAATAATAAGTTCTGGTCCTGCCAGCAATATTCACATTCCAAGATTATTTTTAAGTCAATAATCTTCACAACTTTACATTAGTATTTTCTTCTGGTTTAAAATGGGCAGTCTTTCCATTGGGTAAACCTTGCAAGTTTGTTGCTTTAGAATGTCAAGTCTAGACTAGTCACCATGGGAAGAATGCCCCAAGTTCAGTATGTGAGGAAGACCAGTAGCAAAGTGAAGAGAACATCCAGGAAACCAGAGGCATTGTGTATATTTGGGGATTGGCATGTCAGAAAGAAATGCTGCAGGGAGGGGAGACATATATTCCAGGGAAAGTTGAATCGTAACTGAAGAGATTTAATCGCTTCTTAGCTTTTTGGCTAAAATCAAGTGCAGTATCAACATGCTGTGCTTCATTGAAGTCATTAGGTTACATTTCAGCTTCATTTGAAACAATTTTTAAAAGCGGCATCTCGACCTTTTGGCTAAGATGCAAATGAGAGTAAGCCTTGGAGGAGAAGCTCTGCCTACTCCAATCAGCTCGGATCATGTAGATCAAGCTGAAGACAGGAAGTGAGAGCTCTGTCTTGTCAGCTGGTTGCGGGGGATGGGGTGGGCCCAGGTGGCGGGGGGGCCTAGGTGCTGTCTGGTTGCGGGAGAGATGGGGGGGGGTACCCGGGTACCACCTGGTTGTAGGGGATGGGATAGGCCTGAGTCTAGGTGGTGGGAGGCCCAAGTGCCGCCTGGTTGTGAGAGGTGGGTGCCGTTTGATTGCGGAGGGTGGAGGGCCCGGGTGCTGCCTGTTTGCGGGGGGTGGGACTTGTTGAGACTTGGAATTGGACTTGACTTGATTGAATTGGAATAAAAACAAAAAAAAAAATGAAAATGACTCAGGATTACCGAGAGTTAACGGTTTTCTCAGGAGCTGTCAACAATAACAATTTTGATTTACAACAGAAACACTTTGTCACAAAGTAGTTCCGTGCCCGCGTATTACTGTAAATATGGTAATAATTTTACACATTGGCCATCTCATAATTGTGGCAAAGCCAGCACACATAATAACTACTATTACCATCAGATAAAAAGATACTTCTTCTTACATCAGCACAATAGCACCAAGTGAAATGGGAGTAAAGCTGAACTCCCTTCAGTGTGGTAGTAATAGTCATAGTCAGGTTTTATACCAGATCTTTCATATACACTAGCCAGCACACAACAGGAAACTAAGAATTGATTTCATTGTTTATCATTGCACATAGGACCAGATCTTTTCAGGGCACATTTAATATTAATACCAAGTCAGGTAAACTAACAGGGAATTGGATGAAGTAATGGATTAAAAACATTGCCACTTTACCTCTGGGGTAAGCCAATAGTCTAAGTGATTAATGGCAGGACAATCAGAGACACCTTGGGCAGAGGGCTTCTCTGTTGGCAAAACACTACCAAAGATCTTGAATTTGGCTGCCTACAAAGGACTTCAATTTACTTTTGCTATTTCTAACTTTCCTATCATCAAGATATTGTAAGAGTTATAATGCCTGCGGACGGTAATTATGTTGGATCGATAAACATTGGTTGCTTGAAAACTGCTTTTGTGACTTTGTGCAAATCACTGTACCACTCTGCCTGGTATATTAAGGAGCAATTCAGCAACATAAAGCATGCTTTTATACCATTGTGATTGTGACAAGGTAAGTGATGTGATCTGCTCCCAGATGTATGGCAATGTCATGTTGTCATGAGCAGTCTGGGGTTGGCCCTTCTCCAATTTTTCCTCTCTCTTCAGGGAGCTACCTACCTTCAATTGCATTGCTCCCTTTATGCTGCAGATTGGAAAGTCCCTATGTGGAGAATTGCACGTACATTTTATAACAGAATATTGGGAGAAAGATTTGCCCTATTGTAGTAAAGTGTGATCTTCTGTAGCTAAGGCACTTTGTTGAGGTATCAGAAAATAAGTTTTGCTCCTGGCTGCATTGACACCGCTAACCAGGTAACACTGGATAACCACAAGAGGTGGCAAAAATTAAGATAAAACGTTCCATTCCTTAGCATTTAACTTTAATCTTGATGGCAACTAAATTTGTCATATAAAATTAACACAGTATAAAATGACAAACATGCTCTGCCATCCAGATACATTTAAACTCATTTTCCCATTCCCAGAAGGTGGAAGTAAAACAAACATATTTTTGCCAGGGAAGCGATTAAGGAAGACTACTCTAAGAAAAGTAACGCATCAGCATAAAGCTAAATCTTCCAAGAAACGATGCAATGACACAGTACACTCTTTCCTCCAATATTCTGTGATAAAATGTATGAGACACAGCTGTAATTCTCCATATAGTGGCCATTTCCATTTATTTCACTTCATTTTGTTTCATTTTATTCATCCATTTGTGATGGTAATTTGTACCTCTCACTGCCTCCGCATAACTCCAGCTCTGGCAGAGAAATCATGCAAATTTAAACACTGCCATTCTATCCTCTGCCTTGCAGAATAAAATCCACAATGGAGGAAGTGGCAAGGTTGGGAGAGCACCTGTCCAGCTCCTGAGTCCCTTGAGATGGTGCTTGGAATCACAAGGCTGGCCGCAGAGACTGCAGCTTATTGCACCACCAAGGCCATCCAGGAAGACAGTAAGTGACTGCCTGTGAAGTTTCTCAACTCCCTCTGAACCTGTATCCTCAGATGTAGCACAAATTTAAAGCTACAGATGATATTATCACGGACCTCTTACCATCTACCCCTACCAGCCTCACCCCAACACTCTGATTATGATTTGGTGTCATCTAGAAATTTTCAAAGAGGAGAAAGAAAAGCAACCCCACACTGGCGGTAAGGGTGCACCATCACTCAATCTGACTCTTGGAAGACTTCAACTTAGATACTGGCATTGCATGCACTATGAGGCTTGTGCAGAGCAAGGACCTGCATGTGCTGTGTAACCGAGTGTATGTGGGCTGCAGGCAAGCCACAGGAAGAGAGTGCATCATGTGTCAACTTTCCAACGGGCAAGGATGAAGAAAATGGTTGGAATTTTATCAGCAGAGTGGATTTCTCCATTCCTGGGCAGGATTTTATGAGCCTCATCCAAGCGAAGTACAAAATACTATTAGAAGAATAGTCCTCAGATGAGGACTATGGTAAGTCAGCCTGGAGGAAAAGGCTGAGGAGCATGGCTTTTGAGATGTTTGATGCATTAACAAGTCTGCCTGGCAGGTTCCAATCAGTCACAAGGCTCCATCATGGCAGTGAGAATTGCACAGTGCTTGGAGTCCATCCATTCCCTGTGGAGTTGGCCAACTCCATGTCTGCATCTGCAGATCTGACCTTGGAGCATTTGATGGCTGCTACTTCAGTTTCCAAAGCAGCACAAGCAGAAAGCTCGCAACAGCTGACTGCTGCAGGAGAAGTTGAGGCTGAGATTGAAAGATTCAGGTTTCATTCCACGCTGGTTCAGATTACTGCTTCAAAGGGAATCCAGGCTCTTGTAGCAGCTCAGCAATTAGCCCTTCAAAACATTAGCCAGGTTGCTGAGGCGATGCCCCTTGGGGATAGCAGTGACTTTGTGGAACATGAACCTGGTGTTCTCTCCAAGTAAAAACATTCATTCTTTCATTACCGCCATTTTGCCAGTGCCCTGGTTATTGCCCATCAGTAAGAGGTCTGACAACACCAATTTTAAATCCAACCGATTTACTTGATAGCAAACTTGCAAGCTTTTGGCCTTTGTAGCCTTCCTCAGGCACTCGCTATATCACTATTGCCCATCAACCAGCCTACCTCACTGTCCACTGCTCAGCTGATGCTGCCAGAAGCCAGTAAAGGTAAAAAACTGCTCAAGGGCATTATGCAAGGCCATCTGCAGTCCTCCCCAGTGAAAGTCAGCAGGCTTTCACCAGTCACGCCACAGTCACCAGGGGCTGTGTGAGAGCACTAGGAAAAGCAAAAGCTCCTGTAAAACAGGCACTAAGGGATTACACAAGAGTGAGTACTTCATTTATGTCAGCAAAATTGAATGCTTTGTTGGCTAAAGATGTTATGCGGGGATTTTTGTGGATGGCTTTTATTGTCTGATGATGACCACGGAGATGCTGCAATGACAATGGGGAATGCACAATGGCTAGCACTGCTGCCTCTCAGTATCAGAGGACCCCAGTTCAATTCTCAGCTTGGGTCATTGTCTGCCTGCTTCTACACGTTCTCACTGTGTCTGCATGGGTTTCCTCTGGGTGCTCCAGTTTCCTTCCACAGTCCAAAAGATGAATTGGCCACACTAAAGTTTCCCTCAGTCTATCCAAACAGTGCCAGAGTGTGGCAACTAGGAGATTTTCATAGTAACTTAATTGCAATGTTAATGTATGCCTACTTATGACACTATTAAATATTGGTGTGGCAAAGGCTTTTTTAAGGAAACAGAGCTTCTTAACCCACAATCACCAGTTACAAGAGATCCACGATCCAAAAATGTGTGAGTAGGTGGATTGGCCTTGGTAAATACACAAGATTATGGAGATGGAGTGGGTGGGTCTGGGCAAGATGCTTTCTTGGAAGTCAATGCAGACTTGGTGGGCCAAATGGTCTCCTGCATTGTAGGGATTTTATGATTCCATTGCAAGAGGAATGGAATATAAAAGCGGGGATGTTTTGCTGCAGCTATACAGGGCTTTTCTGACACCACTTCTTGAATACGTGTACAGTTTTGATCTCTTATTAGGAAAAAAACTGCTTTCAAAGCAGTTCAGCGAAGGCTTAGTCAACTCACAAAGCAGAATAAAGGACTATTTTATGTCAGCTATCAAGTAGGATGCTGAGAACAGATTTTTTATTCAAAGGTTCAGGACTTGGAGATTTAAAGATCAAGGAGCCACCAGAGTGGACTTTGCTATTGGAAGTCTGTTCAGAAATACTCAGAAGTCTGGGTGAAGCAACTTTCAAAAGTTCCCAGGAGACTTACCCTGGTGCAAGAGAGAAGAAAGCCTGTTGAAATGCAGGAGCAATGTGGGACTTCATCTGGAATCATTTGTTGAGAGTACTGCAAAATATACAAATTTTGGGTCATAAAGCATTTTTGGTTGAGTTGATTCACTTAATCGGGAAGTACCTTTTCTCTAGTTTGATATATTGGAAGTAAGTTTAATGTACATTGATTTTAGCTTTTTTTACTGTAACACTCAGTACATGATATTTTGAAATGCAATTCTGTTGGTTGTTGGAAAATTCATTTTTTTTTAAGTTATTCATCTCTGGGGGATGGTATCAAGATAAAGATATTTGTAGATTTATGGGAAAAAGGCAAAAAATAAGAGATGGGGAGGAGGATGGAAAGGGAAGGGAACAGATACAATAAAGAGTGTCTGATAAAAAGAGAAACAGACATTTTATGAAGTATTATGGTTAAAAAGACAGTTTTAAAAATACACTCTCCCCTATTTTCAGGCCCCATCTTTTCATCATTAATTGCTTCCGCGTGGCCTTTCTTCAGCCAAGTATGGGAACGCAGGAATATCGATTCCTCTAGCACTTGGAAAAAAAATCCAATGAAGCTGTGGTTCACTTGACAGGAGATTCGCTTACTGCAGGGTGAAAAAGGCACAATGCCATTTCTTTCCTGAGCTGTGACACACCGATGCTGCGCTCTGCAGTTATGTGGCCTACTTCACCCCCAGAGGATTACTAAAATGTAGAACTGAACATCAGTCTACTGCAAGAAACAGCAAGCATCTTAATGTATGTCAATGGATTTAAAATCATCAATAATGGGAACTGACGCAAAATTCAAAGGTTTAATTAAAAAAAACTATGAGTAATCATGTTTCTCATTTGTTAATTCATCACACTGAATAGTATTCATGCAATACAAGTGATGAGTTAATAGATTTAGCTCCTTTTATTCTTACTCATAGGCCCATAGGCAAGTGCATGTGCATGTGTGTGAAGTAAGATTAGATTTATGGGATGAATATGTAAATATGTACCTCCTGCTGCACTCCCCTTCCCCCAAAAGCCTGTTCACCATCTACACAAATCAGGGCTGCAATGCAATAATTTCCACTTGTGATTAAAGCAGCTCCAACTGCACTCAAGAAGCATAAAACCATTCTGAATAAAATAGCCGACTTGATTCACATCCCATCCATACCCTCAATCACCAATGCACAATGGTAGCAGTATATACCATCTGCAAGATACTGTGCAGGAACTCATCACACATCCTTACACAGCACCTTCCAAACCCACAACCAATATCATTTAGAAGGACAAGGACAGCAGACACATAGGATCACCACTACCTGCCAGTTTCCCGCAAAGCCACACACCATTCCTTTTCCACCCTTGTCCTCATCTCTTATTTTTGCCTTTTTCCCATAAATCTACAAATATCTTTATCTTGTTACCATCCCCCAGAGATTAATGACTTAAAAAAAAGAATTTTCCAATAACCAACAGAATTGCATGACAAAATATCATATACCGAGTGTTATAGTAAAATAACAGCTAAAATCAATATATATTTAACGTTACTTCCAATATATCAAAATAGAGAAAAGATACTTCCCCATTAAGTGAATTAACTCAACCAAAAATGCTTTATGACCCAAAATTTATACAGTTTGCAGTACTCTGAATAAATGGTTAGCCTTCCAGATGAAGTCCCACATTGCTCCTGCATTTCAACAGGTTTTCTTATCTCTTGCACCAGGGTAAGTCTCCTGGAAACTTTTGAAAGCTGCTTCACCCAGCCTTCTGAGTATTTCTGAACAGACTTCCAATAGCAAAGTCCACACTGGTGAAAATATATAGCTGTTCCTTCATTGCCGCTGGGTCAAAATCCTGGAACTAGATCCCCAACAGCACTGTGAGTATACCTTCACCTCAAGAACTGCAGTGGTTCAAGAAGGCAGTTCATCACTACCTCAACAGCAATTAGCAATGGGCAATAAGTGCTGGTCTTGCCAATGAAGTTTACATCTCAATAATGAATGTTTTAAAAACATGGCTCTCTGCCTGCAACAATATGCTAAATGTTAAAACTCTAATTGGGGGAAGAGAAGAAATCTGAAGATGCAGATTTTGATCATCAAAAGAGATATAATGCAGGTATAGAAATAAATAGGATTCACTGATTCATACAAAGGGCACTGAATAGAAAAACATGGACATTATGTGGACTTCCTGCAAGACACTGAAAAATTAGGAGAATATTCGGGAAGATTGAGATACATGGGAAATGTAAAGAATGACGAATTAAACAGGGATAGGAGATTATAATCATGGACTAATGAAGTTTACAGCATGGGAGGCCAGTCAACCCATTATCTCTCAGCTTGTTTGCAGCCAGGTTAATTCAAAGAAAGTTTTGAGAAACTGTTGTTCACCCATCTTTTCTCTTTAATATTGGAACTGAAACAAATAAAATTTTTGTAAAGTTTGAAAACTTGAGGGGAAGTGGTTGAAAATAATCATTGGTTGGTAAATTGGATGTTTTGTAGCAGAGCCAGAAGCGAAAGGGTTATTAAAATGCATTAGAACAAATTCACAAATGGCTAATTAGGCAGAAACTGGATCATTCAAACATATTTGAAAAGCAGACAGCAGGACAGGAGCTTTAGATTGCAGTAGTTGGATGTGTTTAAAAAACCAATAGGCACAGCTTGCTGAGTTGAGCTGAGCAAACAGCTTTTTGGTGTGGTTCTTATGATTCCATGACAATGCATATTTAAATTGAAAAGGGCGAAATTGGCTTTGGACATGAGTACTAAACAAGTGACAGCAAATCAGCAACTACTTTCACACCCAGCAGAATTGCCTTGTCCACTAAACAGTAAGATCAGGCAGGCTGTAAAATGCCATTTGGCATTTTTGTCCAAGATTAATTTCATCTCAAGTGTTAGGTTGGTAACACTCACACTAAGCTGAATGACAGAGTTTTGAATTTCACACCAAGATTTAAACATAAACTAAAAGAGTTCTGTACTTTGAATTATCAGATGGGGATATTAAATATCTGGCTATCCAATGGACATAAAAGGTCATGCGACACCCTACGAGTTAAAAACAGCTTGTGTCTTGGTCAATATCCTTCACAAATTAAACAATAATCTTTGCTTATGAAATCTTGCTTTGTTTTAAAATGGATGTTGCCTTGTCTACACGACGGCAACTGCATTTCAGAATAAGTATCTATTACTTATGAAATGTTTTGGGATGTTCTGAAGCTGCTAGCAATTTTGTAAGAATGCGAGCTGTTTCTTTGCAGAGAATTTACAAAATCTTGCTTACTGGAATTGTGATTGATTTTCATTTAAATATCATGCTATTGTGATAATTACAACACACGTGATCTTCATTGATGGGTTCAATGGTTCAACTTGTGAAAAACCCAACTGCTGAAACTAGTAAAACATTTTTAAAAATTTAAGATCACTTGCAAATAATCCATTAAAACAAGGTTTCATTAATATAATTAATATTGGTTTTGATTATGACACCATTCATCAGGATTTTATTAGTTTGCCTTTATTCTGACTTCTACTTTTCAGCAAGAAGGAACCTTGCTGTCATAGTGTTCATTCAATTCCTTCTTGTTACCTTTAATCCAATACATCTCTGTATTGTGATTGCTGGGTTATCAGAAATGGCTTTTGAAATGCTGAGCACTTTAGATGCCCATACTTACCTCCCTCAGTGCAATACTTTCAACTACCTAGCTTCAAAATTTCGGTTCTAAAAAAATCAATACATCAAAACAGCTTGACGTTCAAAGATAATTAACTCGTGACAACTGAATTTACCTCAGCACTTTTGACCTACCATACTTTTTGAAAACTATGAGAAAAGCTATCTTGATCTGCAGAGGACTTGTACGAAAGGAACCAGGTGGTTTAAAAAAAATCTTCAAATAACTATTTCAATCACTTCAAATCTTCTCACTTTGTCAGAGCATTGTTTACCCATTGAATTATGAAACCATTGCTTCTTTCAGCACAACGGATGCAACAAAATTAAGCATAAACATGGATCTAAGTAAACTGATAGAAACTCAATTTACTCAAATGCCAAATTGATATTGCTGCTTGATACTAGCAATAAATTCTATTTATGTTGCATCATATTGATTTTTCTTGTTTTACTCTTAAGGTATTGACAGGATTAAAATCACATTCAATTTGAAAAAAATGACTGACTGATGCACATCAGAACATGAATAAGAACAGAGATGATACATCTTTGGTTGTTGCAATGAAACAGAAGGTTCTCTTTTTATACACTGATGCTTGTTGAACACAAAGCGCTGCTGTTATTCTTCCATCCAAATTGTGTCACACATCAATTTTACAAGTATTGATGTCCTGCATGAACTTCATAGTGCAAAAGAGATTATACATTGAATCTCAAGTTTTTGCTGAGTGACTTTACCAGATCTAGTTTTATATTGTGGTTTTGTGACTTTATGTTATGTATTCTGAGGAGTATCATCTCTACTTTATAAATTATGGCACATCTGCTATTTGTTTCTGCTACTCGACATTAAATTGCTTGGCAGTTTAAGTCTTGCTGTTACAGGACTGGAGGAGTTTATTACTGCTGTGTTCAACTGCTTTAGTTATGCTCATTTCAAGTCCCCCCTGTCATTTTGTCAGCCCCTGTTGAAGATTCTGTTATTCTTTCAAATGGTTTGCTTCACCTTTGTCTCCAAAGGCTTTTGGTAGTTGTTTTCTCTATTTCCACTTTTCCCTCTCATTAATTCACTTTGGGTCATGCTCATTTAATGTGTTTCCTTTCCTTGCGTTTGTCCTTTTTCTGCACGCTTAATATTTTCATAAAAGGTCCCTTTTATTTTCAAACAGAAGCACTCCTGCATGTTAACCTTGCCCACCTCATTCTACTTCATGCTTTTCCCTTGGTGCCATCAAATTGGTCCTTTTAGAGTACTGTTTAGCCGCAGTGGTTCATCATCTCTCGTGCTAAATTTGATGTTAAGCAATTGTTAATTACACAAATGACAGGAAACATTTTTGTACTAGTTTTTGACAAATTGATGCATGCTTCATTCTTTTACATGGCAGTACACTGATATTGAGCTAATGAGCCTCGAATTTGAATGTTTAATCAATTACAGTAATTTGTGCAATATTCAACTACAGAATTATTGGCTGGCACAATTAATATAATTGCTTTGAGGTTAAAGCTTTATGATTCAAAGATGCATTTTTAAACCGGATTTTTTTTTTCTATAAAACTGTGCAGCAAAATAATTGTTTGCATAACTGATAGATTTCAGACCTTTTAATTTCTATGCTGTTATGTTTCATTAACATGCATTGAACTCAACTGCCAATCATATTTTAAATTTGTTTTCAGTTACATTTATTATTTAGAATCAATATTTTTTAAACTCAAATTATTTTACCACTGTGTTTATCACCTGGATTTGTGGTCAGTCACTTTGAAGGAAGACGCTAGTACCACCTAGGAATCCCCAGTATCCAGCAACGGTAATGTTACCAAGCAGGTTAAACAGTCAATTACATTGTAGAATTTTCATTGACAAGAAACAAGGAAGCAAAAGCACTGATTATTCTTCATTATTTAATTCACAATGAAAATGAAGTTTGGGACATAAAAAGTTGAAATAAAGAATACTCTGGAACCTAATTCAAATATAGATATTTGACATTGCACATAAGTGTCATTTTTCAGTATCGGAGGTGGGGAGAACTGTTTCAGCAATAATTATGACAAACCTTTGTTTCACATGCTTCAGCAAATGCCAACTCTTTACAAGCATGTTTACAGCATGATTAATAGAGTAAAATACGGATGTTCACCTCACATTGAGCTTTAAGATTACCATTCCACTGTAAGGAAGTGGGAAATTACAGGCAGCAATTTCTAGATTTTAGTCTTTAATGCACATGTCAATGTCAGAAGTTGCTGTCGATTTCATTGTGTAACCATCAGTGATATTATGATTTATCTATCATCACAATGACAAAATCTGAGCCAATGCCATTTCAGAAAGGAAACAAGCTGCATCAGTTTTTGGTTTGGTTTTCACAATGGAAATCTATCTACAAAGCACATCAATTACATTACAATTTGATTTGTGAACATTTCTTTCTTTATTGTTATAACTTTCAGCTAATCCGAAATAACGCTAGAAGTGTTAAATGTGATCACTGCTCTTTGTATATAGGAAATATTAGCTCGTAAACAATGACTAATTCCGATATGGTACTAAGGTTAGAACAGAAAATAATCAGAGGAAAAGTATCACCCTTCAACCCCTTCCCATTAGATTTTTTGGCACACAGTTATTTTTGCATGCAACAGAAAATTGACATGACAAGCGTGTGGATAGTCAGTGGTATGTTAGAATGCCTTATTTTAAGATATGTCAAAGGCTGTTGTCACTGTTAAATGGTCTTTCTCTATTGTCGTACCACTGTTGATACTATAGAATCCAACACATTCACGACGCAGCTGTTCCATCTGCAGCAGCAGGAACAATCAAACAGCAGCTTTTGTACAAGCTAATCCCCATTCAGTTATTTGAAAATTAGTTTTATTTTGGTGGCCATACCCTCCCTCAGAGTTAGAGAAAAAATGTGCATAATCTGAGAAAGTGAAATCTGCATCACTAACCTACACAGCTGAGCTGAGCACTCAGCCTGTCAATGGCAAAATAAAACTATGCCAGGCATCATTGACCTCAATGTTCAAGTTTGCAGCCAGTACAATGGTGCTTCCTGAAACACAAGGTTAGATCATCTCTTGTGGCGTGTCTGGGTTCCTCCATTAGCAGCATTACCTCATTTATTTGCTTCTGCTGAAGTTGGAGCGCCATTGGTAGCACTGCTATAATGGGAAGCTGCCACAAGACATTTCAAAGTGAAAGCATCATTTTAAATTAGTTCGCAGCAGAGCTTATGTATCAGCTATAATGACCTTGTTAACCTCCTGTGCATTACTACAACACACAGTTCTTGAATCCTAAATGCATTCTCACACTCAAAGCATTAAACAAGTCAATAAACTATTACTGTTTACCACCTACAATAAACTATGTCTGTTTGCTGCCCTTCAATAAAGGTGTAGGTTAATTCAATGTATGAAATTCAGGAGCATCACTCTCAATCTTCTGGCAGAAGACTGAAAGTCAAGTCATGAAATCCAAAAGATTCTCTAACCACCTAAATTTAACAGTTTTACAATTTTCTGCCTGTCAGAATTAGTTACAACGGACATTTGTACTGGTGAAAGCGATGGCTGCGTTATCTGTTTGCAGGACTTAGCAGCACATTCTGCTTCAGACCAAAGTAGACCAATCTTCATCAAAATTAATTCAAATCCAATTCACCATCTTTCGGTTACAATAGGTATATCTTTGTCACTGTAAGACTGCAGGATCTGCTTTGCCCAGAAGGAATCTTCTGTAGCTGTTGCAATTTAAAGCACTGGTGGTTTTGGCGTCTCGCTTGAGATACAGATCAGCCTCTTGAAAGTTGTCAGAAAAATGCCGTTTCTTTGAGTGATGCTTGATATGTTCTGTAAAACTTGTTGTTAATTTTTCCCATGGTTTCTCACAGCAATCTTTGATGGCTCACATGGCTCTTTCAAGTACAGATCAAATAAAATGTTTGCTGAAAGCTGCCCGTTACAGTAAACCAAGCATTTCGACTTGCGAACATCTCTATTGGCAGTCATAGGCATTGCCTTCTTTCATATGGGAATTTGAGAAACATTTCATCTAAATCTCAATGAGGTGAAGTAGCTTTCTATGCTACAAGATTATTCTGGATGTTGCCACTTTGACAGCATTATATGCTCCCCACAGAACTGAAAAGAACACATACAAAAAGGACTAATAGATAAATTAAGACATCATTATCGAGGAGACCAAAAGTAAGGGATCAGTAGGTTACTTCATTTGTCAAGCAAACAAGCAAGGAGTTGTGCTAACCACTAACAGGATTCTCATGGATATTTTCATCAGGAAAATTTCCACCAGGGTTTCTGCTCAGTGGACTTGGTACAGAATGGCATTATCCAGGAATAAGAGAATCTGGCTATTAAATTTCTGTTCTGCATTCAAGAATTCATCTTTTCATCAGTCAATAAGTTTAGTGTTTAGAATGATGGAAAATTTTGAACAAATGCAGATGATGTGTTATTAGCACAGACCAATGGAAATATCCAGTGAGAAAAATGACTTCCAACAGAGAGGCTGGTGGGAGTGAAGGAGTAGAGGGAGATACAAAGGGAAGAAAGAACTTATGTTGTACAGGGTTTAAAGATTTATTACAACACCGAGACAGGCATTCACTGATTTGCTTTTATTACACTTCAAGAATAACAGTGTTGGAGGTGGCACTTCAGCCTATGTGGCTGCACTGGCTTTTTCAAAAAGCTGATGAGATGTTAGTGTACCTTTCAGGGATTTTTAAAAAAAACCATGATCACTGTAGCTGTGACAGCTTCAGTGTTTCTCAGCTCACAGCCTCTGTTTGTTTTCCTTACTGTTGCCAGGCAGTCTATGTGTCTTTTTATTGCTGCTTGAATGGGTTTTTCCAACTTTTACTGGGATGTTATGACTCTGCATTAGTAGTAGTGGTTGGCAGGTCAGGTGATAGGAGTTTTTTTCCTTTGGAGCTGCAGGTTTGAATTTTAGTTTTAGAAGGGGCATCAAGCTAAAAAAAAGTTTCTATTTCTCTGGCTTTGGAAATTCTGCAGGTTAGTTGAAAGCAAGATCTTGCCTTTTTGATGGAGGGAAATAGGTAGCTGATGGATTTCTAGAGTCCCTGGTGTTTGGAAGTTGTTCTGACTTCAAACTGTTCAGAGTGTATCCAGAAAACTGCAGACTTCGTCCAAAGTTTTCAAATCCAATATCACACGAGCATTAGTCTTTGCTGTGTTAAAACTGTGAAAAGGGTTTTTTGTCTATGGGGTTGGTTTGATTGGAATACATTGGATATATTTGTTAAAGGTTATGCATCATCATCATGGCTGTTTTGTTTCTTGTTTGTAATTGATGAGTTGTTTCTAATTTTATTTGATTACACGTTAACTATATTCTTAAATAAACTTTGTTTGATAAATGCTCATAGTGTGTCATTTGAATTATACCTGAAATGAAACATATCATGCTTATCCTAGCCAAATTCAAGTGGCAAAACTTTTGATCCAGGTGGTTCCATAGAACATTTTGGAGTTTGACCTGAACCATAATACTGTCCATTTGGTTCCACTCCATCACTTGCTTCCTTCAAGTTTTTTTTAAATGTAATTTCCTTTGAAAAGATACCAGTAAATCTATATCCACCACTCTATTAGCCAGTTCATTCTATATTCCAACTACTCCTTGCTCTCTCTAGTTCTTTTGTCAACTGCTTTAATTTGTATCTTCCATTATTAACTCTTTCTCCTCATTTACTCTATCCAAATACTCATAATTTTAGAAACTTCCAATAAATTTCCCCTCAGCCACCTGTGCTTCAAGGTGTGCAACCCCAGCTTTTCCAGTCCACCTACACAAATTCAATCCCTTATTCTCAGAATCATTTTAGTACATCTCTTCTGTAGCATATACAAAGCTCTCACGCACATCTTGATATGTAATGCTCAAAACACGATTCACAATGTGATCCAAACAATGTCTTATATAGTGTTATGAATGTGGAACTTTACAAGACAGCTACATTTTAAAATATCTTTTTTAACTGAAGGTGAAACAGAATATTATGGAAAGGAGATAGTGAGCTTATATGAAATGTCTGCCCAGTGACAGGCCCTTATGATCTGATTGTTATGGGGAAGAAACCCAAACCAAAATCTATTGATATCAAGTCAGAATTCTGACAGTTTGTTTCAGACCCAGAAACTGAGAGAGACAAATGAGCTATTGCTGTATGAGGAAGGATTAGCTACTGCTGTGAAGAGCTGGATGCACTACTTTGCTGTTAGCAACTAAGCAGAACACTTGTAGAAATTGTTAGATTTAGAAGGAAGGGAACAGGATTAATGGGACTTCAAGAGTTAAGGAACATGGAGTCACTGAGATGGGCCTTGCTGGTGAAAGTGAATGTAGGGATATCTCAGCTGAGTGGAAAGGTTGTTGAATGTCATAGAAAGTTCAACTTGGCAATGGCAAGGGAAGGTGAGCCTGGGAATGCCTTGGGACTTAATCTTATATTGCAATCCATCTCTAGAAGTGAACAGCAAAAGGAATTGAAAGAAAGATCTTGACTGAGTGAATTAATTAATGCAGAAGTATCTTTTATTTAGTTTGGAGATTTGATTACCCAGTAAGTAATGTTTGATTTATGTTGATTTTAATTTGGTACAGGAAAGTTTTTGTCCTAAAAATTTAAATCTTGCCATTCATTTTGTGTGCAGTGAAATGTGCAACTTAAAAAACTGTCGTCCTATTTTTCAATGTTTCCACAAAGTTGCGACAACTAATATCTTACTGACATATATATTTCTAAGAAAAGTCTATGAGCATGAAATTGCTCAGTATTTACTCACTCAAACAAGAAACATGCCATAAGAGCCAGGGCTTATCCTATGCACGTGCCTTTTTAATAATATATAAAGTCTGAGTTACTTCCAAGCAAACTCTCTCGCAGTGAAAATTTACTTTTAGAACCATGGCATCTCATTACTTCAGAAGTTAATTTAACTTATAAAAATCCTCAACAATATATATTTCCCTCATTAAACCTTACCTATCACAATCTCCTCTTTCATTTTGTCTATTTCACTTTTGTGTACATGATTTCATTTTGAGAAAATATTCTAATGTACACCTTCTTGTTTAGATGATGTACATTTTAATAAGGCTTCTTCAACATGTTTTGCAATATTCTCTCTCTGTTCAGGATTACACAAGTTCCAGACCTCTTGTAGAGGTGAATGGTAGGGTAACACTTGGATGCCTGATGACTACATTGCCAGTTAAAAACCCACTAAAGGTCAATGGTATTGACAAATGCCATTGTGAATCTTGGAAACTGTTACAGTTTCACATTCAATGGAACAGAATAGGTTTAAAAGGAGAGTACAGGCTTTAAACTCACAGTTATTGCCCGGATTAAGAAGATTGTAGGAGTAGTGGATTGCTTTTGCTGTGTCTTGTTTATATTTATTTGTCAATAGCTTTTCTGCCTATAAATAATTGTTGCCTTTATCCACTGAGGTCATCTATTATTTATGTTACTACATTGGCAATGAGGAGTAAAGAAAAAGGATTCCATGACAGGACAACAGAGAAAGCCTTTCCATTATCATTCAAAGCATTTTCAGGATGCAGCAAAAGTAGTACCATCATGCTGTTTTGTGCCAGTCCAAACCATTTGATGGAAACAATGAAGATTAGATACAATATGTAGGGATATGTAGAGGGGAATGTGAAGGTGAGAATTATCTTGCTCACAGCTTGTAGTACCCAGACATACATTGTAATAAGAAGTTTGACCTACCCAGAGGACCCCAATTCAAATCATTTACCACGATTTTGTAGTTGACCAGGAATTAGCACCCAAAACACCATCATTTTTCAGATATAAATTTAATTCAATTCATGGCTAGATTAAGGAGACTGGCAGAACATTGAGTTTGGAACACCCCTGAATAAGAAAAACTAGGGTGCAGAAAAATAAAGGGGCTTTCCAAAAAAAAACAGCTAGTGGAGCTAGACTTAAAACAGACCATAGACTGTTTTATGGAAAAAGGCACTCAAAAATTGCAAAGCATGTCTGGAGGTGAGGTCCACCATTTTGGGGACAGGGGTCATAAACCAGCAATGACAGTAGCAGCACCAGGATTGAGAGTGTCTGTTCAAACAAAAGAAGGATGACCAAAATAGAAAATTGGGGTAAACCCATCATTTCAATCAAATAAGGATTTTCAATGAGTGTTTCAGACATAGAGGATCCCATGCCCCGCAGAAGTGCAGGTTTTGGGATGCAGACTTTTGCTGGTGCAATAGAAAAGGTCGCTTAAGGCATAGATGTAAGAGCAGGCAGAGCCCACCCAACTCAGGAAAGGGGCAGAAGCCAGATTCTGACACAGTATAGGAGGAGTGCGCCAATTACCCAAGCACAATATGGGCATGTCGTATGACTGGGGACATCTATGCTTCATGGAGAAGTCTAGTTTTAGTGACATTTTTCAGAAAATACTTGAAGCAGAGAGACACATCAATGTTTTGGATAGCTATTTTTGACACCTGCCACAAACTGAGTTTATCTCTCTGAAGTTTTGCAGTTTGGAGGATCTTTTTGGCTTTAAAAACTGCTTGGGTTTGTTGTCCACAAGTTTTAAAATGCTGCAAATCCAGCGTCACGTGAACATACTTGCTTGTGTGCTAACTAATTTTGGTTTATGTCTATGGGATATCACTTTAAATGGAGCAGGAATTTTAAGTCTTGTAATTGGTTAAAAAGTTATGCTAATTTCTTTTGTTATATTCTAACTGTGCTCTTAAATAAATTTTGTTAAATAAAAGCTTCCTAATAGGTCACTTGAATCATACCTGGAATGAAAAATCTCAAATTTCAGGATTAGGCTAACTTCATAAAACACCCTGGAGTTTCTGGTCTAGGTCTTAATACTGGCTCCAACATATTGAATTAAATTTGGATAGACATATTCAAACTGGCTAAGAATGCCTGAATCAAAGTCATCCGAAAATAGCCTGAGGTTTTCCAAGAAGAATTAGGAAAGGTAAAGGGGCTCCAAGCTAGGATACATGTGGACCCTGAAGCCACATTAGTGTATTACAGGGAAAAGGCAGTCCCCCATTCCATGTTGGAAAAGGTGGAAGCAGAATGTAAATGCCTTGAAGATCTAGGCATCACAGTTTGCAGAGTTGGCTATACTATTGTTCCCATCATCAAACTAGATATGACATTTCACATTTGCGGGGATTACAAACTGTTAATCGAATGGACAAATTGGACAGGTAATCCATACCCAAGACGGAGGATCTTCTCATCCAACTAGCTGGTGGCTTGATATTTACTAAACTAGATGAGTCACACTTACGTGACTTATTTGAGTCATCCCGAGAGTGACTAACACCATATGCAAGGACTCACGTGAGTTTATCTGGTTACCATTGAGTATTTTTGGTACGCCATTTTTCAGCATACAATGGATAATTTGTTACAGGGATTACACAGAGCTGCAGTTTATTTAGACAATGTGCTCATTATTGGTTCCACGGGAGAGAAGCACTTAGCCAATTCGGAAGATGTATTAAAGAAGCTGACGAATGCCAGAGTGTGCTTAAGGGAGGAGGCCTTTTAAAGGAAATAAATATTTGGGTTATAAAGTAGACACAAAAAGGCTGCAACCCTGGGAAGAAAAAGTAAAGGCCATAAAAGTCTCATAAAAGCAAGTTAAGATAAGCATTTGGGTAAGCGTTCTCGAAGGCAGCCTTCAAGGCAATGCACAATTGCCGAACAAAAACTGATAGCCAAGTTTCACACACAAGTACAGTCTCAACTGGGAACGTGTGTTCATGTCACACTACATGTAATCCTCACCATTTGGCCTTGGCTTGCAAATTTCTACTAACTGTCCTGACTTGAGACAATTCACACCTTCTCAATCTGTGATTATCTCTCTCTCCACTCGCATTGTCTGTACTTGTGAAGACTCACATTCCAACCATTATCTTGCAAATGAGTTTTTGTCTATATATATTCTGTTTGTGAACCCAAATCTCTACTCACCTGATGAAGGAGCTATGCTCCAAAAGCTCGGGATACCATATAAACCTGTTGGACTTTAACTTGTGAGATTTTTTACTGTGCCCACCCCGGTCCAATGCCAACAACTCACATCATTCTTGCGGTTATTCAAAGATGATGAAACAATCCCTCCCATTGCCTTTGCCCAGATACAATGTTGGGCATTAATGCTCTCAGCATACGAGTTAACAGAGTGGGCTATACAAATTTTCAAATCTGAAGAGAAGCAGCAATTACCATTGATACCAGATTGTGCAATTTTTATTGGTGTGTAGAACCATCTGACACTCAACAGGCATATCCTAGGCAAAACTACAGTTGCAGTCAAGAATAAACGTTATATTTCCAAATTTGGCAGGAAGGTTTAGGCAAGATATTCAAAAAGGAAATCATGCTGGTCATAGGCAAAGAGAAGGTTTGAGGTAAATGACCCAGTTTTCACAAGGGACTTTGAAAATGGTCCTAGCAGGGTCTCAGGAATCATTGTAGCAAAGACTGGGTCAGTATCATACAAGGTAAGCACCCAGGATAAGATCCTGAGAAAACATTTCAACTATTTGTGGTAAAAAAAAGCCTCCACAAAAGTAGATAGTATCATCAACCCCAACCATGCCCAATGTTAGTACTGATCAAAGTATTGAGAGGACTGAACAGGCCATTGTAAACACAGAATTCATTGCCACGGTGAGGTGGAGAAACAGTGGCTGAGGATATACTTGCACCAGGAGAAGTAAATGGAGAGACTTGCCTGAGTTAGACAAATCTGAAGAAAAACAGCAACGTGCTCTCAACGCAAATAGAAATTCCTCCGATAGACTGAGATATTGAAGTTAAGGTAATGGGAGACCTGAAGAGGAAGATTGTCACTGTGTGCCTCAGAGACTTCCTGTCCAATAGAATGGGAGCATGTGCAGTTTAAAGGAAAGTTATTGCCTGGACCGAGAAGTTGTAAGAATGATGGATTTCTATTGTTATGTTTGTAATTAATGTTGTAAATAGTTTTCCTAACTGCATATAAATAATTGTTGTCTTTATCCACTAGCAATTGCCAGTTTACTTTTGTATGAGTATCATGAATCGCAAATAGCACGCATTTGGACATTTAGGTCTTAAGAACACTAGAAATTGAAGCAGGCAAAGGCCATTTGGCCCTCTGCCTGTTCTGCTATTCAATAAAATCATGTCTGATCATGTATCTCAATTCCAAATTCCCACATCAATATCTTTAATTCTCTTGATATCCTAAAATCAATCCATCCATGTATAATAACTGAGCATGCTCAGTCTTCTGAGAAAGAGAATTTAAAGGTCTATAAATCTCAATACAATAAAAATACAAATGTCCCAGTACATTTCACAGCAGCATTATAAAACACAAATGATTCTGTGACACAGAAGGAAATATTAGACCAAATGACCAGAGCTTGGTCAAAGAGAGTTTCTCAAAGGAAAAATAAAGTGAGATGGTGGGGCATAGCAAGAGTATTCCAGAGCTTGGAATCCAGGTAACTGAAGGCAGTTAAATTGGGATGTCCAAGACACTAGAAACAGAGGAGCACTGATATCAGAGCGGGAAATTACAGAAAGAGTGGGAAGTAAGACCAATCGAGGGATTTAGAAATCAGGATGAGAATTTTAAAATCCGAAAACTGCACGAGTTGGAGACAGTGTAGGTTTTTGAGCACTGGATTGATGGGTGAATGGCACTTGGTGCAAGTTATGGCATGGGCAGAGTTTTGGGATGACCACAAGTTTACAAATGGTGGAATGTGGGAGGTCAACCAGGATTGTGTTGGAATGTCCATGTCTAGGGTTAATAAAGGTATGAATCAGAGTCTCAATAACAGATTAGATGAGATGGGGGAGAAGTCAGGAAATGTTCTGGACATGGAAGTTGATGATAATGGTTATGGTGTTGATGGATGGTTGGAAGCTCATTGTGGGGACAAGTATGACACCCAGGTTGCAAACAGATTGGTTTAATCAGAGACCTGGAGAGGGATGGAATCAGCAGCTAGGGACTGAAATTTGCAACAGGAACTGAAAACAAGCCTTCAGTCTTTCCGATAATTAATTGGAGGAAATTACTGCTTATTCTAGTACTGGACGTCAGTTAGACGGTCTGAAAATTTAGCAAGGGAAGTGGTGGTGAGATAGAGCTTGGTGTTGTCAGCAGTCATGTGAAAAGTAATGTTAACTTTCATTCAATGGGCAGCATATGGATGAGAAATGTCAAGGGGCCAACGATAAATCCTTGGGGCACAGATTCATTAACATTTGAATTCTAATTTTGAGACTTCGTCAAAAAGAGAGAATTTTTGCAGTATGAAAATAAATCGAGTCAATAATTTTCACCATCAATTTTTAACTAAGAAACAACATTATTTTGCTACATTTTTAATGTGGCAGAGTAATCCAGTGAGAAATAAAAATATCCTGTTAATCATTTAAGCTCAGGATGGAGCTTAATGAAATGACAGACAGCAAAATAGCGTCTGGTTGATCAAGTCTTCCCCACACAGGTATCAGAAATAGAAAATCTCGAACCATCAGCAGCCAAGCATTCTCCAGGGGGGAGGCAAAATTGATCAAATCCCAAAATTAATTAGGATGAAAATATGGAACAGTTATTCTTCAACTCCTTTAGGCAATGCAAAACTAGCCCAGGAAACCAGAAGAATGAAGAACGAACACATACACACATATATATAAAAAACTTGCTTTCCATCTACTCTCGACAGCCTTTGACTCGCTTGTTAGTCAAGAATCTATTTATCTCTGCCTTAAAAATATTCAGTGACCCAGCCTCTACCTCCCTCGAGGGATAAGAGTTCCACAGGCTCATAGTCTTCTAAGAAAGAAAGTTTTATAATAACTTAGCAATCTTTATTAGATGCGATATCTATCTCAGCCAAGAAGTGGCCTAGCTCTTAAACATTTGTAGAGTCAGCAAGTCACACACTAATCAGCAACATGTTCTACTATTCCCGAGAAAAAGAAAGCTGATTAGCATCTAAAACTAGCTCCAATTTTTTGCAATTTATGTATACAAACTTTCAAATTGCAATAATCTCTTAGTGGTAGGTCTGGTGGTATCTGTGGAGAGAAAACTCAAAAAAAGAAGAGGGAAAACATCTATATTATAATAATGCACATACTTTTATCAAACCACCCTGTTTACACAGAAACATAGAAAATAAGTGCAGGAATGGGCCATTTGACCCTTCAAGCCCGCGCCACCACACAATACGATCGTGCATTTGTTTGCTTTTGATTTGATTTATTATTGTCACACGTATTAGTATACATTGAAAAGTATTGCTTCTTGAGCACTATACAGAAAGCATATCATATATAATGCTTGTCTCGGTACCCCATTCAGGCCAGTCGCTTTCCATGTGTTGACCTTCGAGAAAGCTGCTCTGACACCTACAATGGTGACCTCGAATATAGGTTCGTTCAAGCATCCCGGGTGGAGGGTGTGCTCTTGCTGACCTTGTGCTCAAAACAAGCATAGAACGCATTGAGCTCATTGAGGAGGGGGGCATCGGTGCCAGCAATTTTGCATGCCTCCATCTTGTAGCCTGTTGTGTCTTGCAGATCTTGCCACAGATGGTGGAGGGTCCAAGTGGCTAGCCTGGAATTCTAGTTTGGTTCGGTACTGTATTTGGCTTTCAGTATCCCACTCCCACTTTCTCTCTATATCCCTTTAGCCACAAGGACCATGTGCAGCTCCCTCTTGAACATGTCTGATGAACTGGCCCCAACAGCTTTCTGTGGTACAGAATTCCACAGATTCACAGTTGAGTGATGATATTCTTTCTCCTCAGTGCTGAGTGGCTTATGCCTTATACTGATGGTGACCCCGAGTTCTGGATTTCCCCAATACTGAGAACATTCTTCCTACATCTAGCCTTCCCAATCCCATCAGGATTTCATGTGTTTCTATGAGATCTTCTCTCATTCTTCTAAATTCCAGTACGTACAAGCCCAGTCGATCCAGTCTGTCTTCGTATGTCAGTCCTGCCATTTCAGGAATTAGTCTGGTGACCCTTGGCTGGACTCCCTCAATAGCAAGAATGCCCGTCCTAGACTAGGAGACCAAAACTGCATACAATATTCAAGGTGTAGCCTCACTAAGGCCCTGTATAATTGAAGAAAGACATCTTTACTCCTATACTTAAATCCTTTTGCTATGAAAGCTAGCATACCATTACTGCCTGCTGTGCCTGCATGCCAACTTCAGCAATTATTCCACCATGACACCCAGGTCATATTTCACTTTCTCCAAGCTTGCATCATTCAGATAATAATTTTCCTTTCTGTTTTTGCCACCAAAGTGGATAACCTCGTATTTCTTCACATTATACTGCATTTGCCCACTCAGTCAGTCTGTCCAAGTCACCCTGCTGCCTCTTAGTGTCCTTCTCACAATACACACTGCCACCCAGCTTAGAGTCATCTGTAAATTTGGAGATATTGCATTCAATTCCTTCATCCAAATCATTAATTATATTGTGAATAGCTCGGTTCCAGCACTGAACCTCCTTGTAGTCCACTATTCACTGCCTGCCAATCTCAAAAAGATCCATTTATTCCCACTCTGATTCCTGTCTGCCAGCCAGTTCTCTATCCATGTCAGTATGTTACCCCCAATGCCATGAGCTTTAATTTTGTTCACTAATCTCTTGTGTGGGACCTTCTCCAAAGCCTTTTGGAAGTCCAGATACACAACATCATCCTTGTCCACTCTACTGGTCACATCCTCAAAAAATTCTAGAACATTTATCAAGCACGAGTTCTCTTTAGTGAATTCATGTTGACTTGGATTGATCCTGTCATTGTTTTCCAAACGCTCAGTTCTTGCATCTTTAACAATTGGCTCCAGCATTTTCTCCATCACCGATGTCAGGTCTATAATTCCTGGTTTTCTCTTTCCCCCCCTTTTCATGCATCTTTTAAGTGAATAGGCCAGGTTTTTTTTTAAAAGGTGGAAACTTATTCCTTGGCGTTTAGGAGAGTGAGGGTTGCTCTTATTTTACCACATAAGATCCTGAAGGGGCTTGACAGGTAGATGGTGAGGTGTTCTTATTAGTGGGAGATCTTGAACAAGTCTACATAGCTACAAGATAAAGGGTCACTTAAAACTGAAATACATAGAAATTTCTTCTCGCAGAAGGTGGTGCATCTTCGGTATTCTCTACCTTAAAAGGATAGTGGAAGCTGGATCATTAGAAGTATATAAAATAGAGATAGATAATTTTATTTGATAGATCAAGGAAGAGACAGCTATGGGGAAATGGCAGACGAAAGGAGCTGAGGCCAGCATAAATCAGCCATGATCATATTGAATGGGGGGTGGGGAGATAGGTGGGGAAGTTTATGTCTGCTTCTATTTTTTGTGCTCTTCTGTATTCCTGTAGCCCTTTTTGAAATATTTCTGTAACTTCTTCATTACCCAAAATTTCAGAAAACCAATTCTGGGTAAGTCATTGTAAATGTGGTTCAAGGATAAGATATTTCATTAGCAGTGGTATGCCACAGGAAAATAAGCAAGACAAGGTTGCATCAATCAGAAATAATCAAGTCTTGTGCTGGGAAAGGAGTGGAAAATGGTGAAGAATTGTGAAGAATGGTCATATAAACATAGTCAGCAAAGAAAGTTAGGAATTGAAGATGATTGTAAAAGTCTTTGAATGAAATGATACAGGTGATTTTGAAAATACTTGTCGTAAAAGCAGAAGATCTGAAGAAAAAAAATCACAATGTGATTATGAATGTGTAAATAAATGTTAGTAGGTCATGGATTTTGTATACCAATAAAATTCTGTTTTGTAATTGGTTATGCACCCATTTTATTTTAATTGGATATTTTCTGCAGGGATTATCTCACCAACCACGTATTACAAACGTAAAATGTGATAAAACACATCCCACAAAAAAAAGAAATCACATTCTTCCAAAAAACAACTTCAACTACCATGACATTTCTCACCAAGGTTGAGATTAAGAATGCTAACTGTTGGTAATAGAATATCTTTTACTGTACAAATTTGAATTCTGAGGTGAAAGGATTACGATCAGCTCCTTAGTCAGACATTGTAGAGAGACAGAGAGAGAGAGAGAGAGAGACTTAAACCTGGGAGATCTAGAAGTCAGTTTATCAGGATACTGAGGGACAGCACATATCTTTACAGGTTTGGAGCTCAACACATGTAAAGGCTGCAAGGCCAGAGCATGCTGAAATCCATAGAATCCTTACAGTGCAGAAGGCGGCCATTCGGCCCATCAAGTCTGTACCAACCACAGAGGTGTAACCTCACATACTTACCTAGCTAATCCCCTGACACCAGAGTCAATTTAACATAGCCAATCAACCTAATCAAACATCTTTGGACTGTGGATGAAAACCAGAGTATCCAGAGGAAACACATGCAGACACAGAGAGAATGTGCAAACTCCACACATTCAGTGACGTGAGGCCGGAATTGTACCTGAGTCCCTGACACTGTGAGGCAGCAGTGCTAAATACTGTGTCATCTAAGGCCAATGATCCCATGGTATAATTTTTTTTATTTACTTTCGTATTTTAATTTCAAAAATAATTCTGAGTGACACACAATTGATATCAAATACACATGAAAATAATATTTTTGGCATTTGAATCAAGTATTCCATGCAAGAATATCACCACACAGAAAGAGGGCAGACCAAAAACATCACTGGTGTTTTTACACCTAGGAGTATCTAATTTTTCCTCTTAAAAAGTTACCTTGTGATAAATATGCAAATACCTGAATGGCTAAAAAAAGGGACCAAAAATAGGGACCAAATCTTAGCACGATTACAGAATTACAAATTGGACATCTTTTTAATTAAAACTCATTGGAACGCCTAACTTTACAGCCTCAAAGATTGACTCCAAGTACCACATTGTAAATTTTCACAGTAACTTCATTGCAGTGTTAATGTAAGCTGACTTGTGACAAAAATAAATAAATTTAAAACAGTAACAATGATTTGATACTGGGTTTAATTACAGATCTAACAACAATACCTTTATGAAGGACCAAGATCACATTTGCTCACTGTCACTAAATTGACAATGAATACAAAAGATTTGAAGAATTGTCAAGTTTGATATGCAAATTGAGGGGAATACAAATTAACATATAGATATCACTTAGCCCACTGGTGCAGTTCCATGCTCCAGAGTTGAACTAACAACTTTTAGGCAGTTTAGCTTAGAGTTAGAGAAGGTTGGTTCTGAGGGATTGGGGAGAAGTTTGAGAAAGAGACAGGAGGCAATAACAATCAATCACAATTTCCATTTCTAATTAATCAATATGTAGTGATCTCTGGTAGTTGAGTATTATAATTACTATAAATAACTAATGCATCTTCTTTATTATGTGACATTAGTGTACCTTTAAGAGATTTTTTTTAAAATCATGTTCTCTGTACCTTTCAGATCTCAATGCTGCTGAGTTGTCTTTAAAAGTCCTTTCATTGCTACTTAAATGGGCATTGTTTATTTTTAGTTTGAGATCTTTTATGACTCTGCATTGTTAGGAGAAAGCTCATGGGTTCTGGACAAGTTTTTGTGCCTTACTCGTAATTTTAAGGTTTCGCTTTCTGTTTGGCTGCAGCTTGAGCTTTAGTTTTAGGAAGGGACATCATGGCTTATCAACCTAACCTGAACATCTTTGGTCTGTGGGAGGAAACCGGAGCATCCAGAGGAAACCCACACAGACATAGGTGGACAAACTCCGCAGATAGTCACCTAAGGCTGGAATTGAATCTGGGTCCCTGGCTGTGAGGCAGCAGTGCTTACTATGCCATCATGCTGTCCAATAATGGCCAGTTAATCTGTTTTAATGGCTTTAGTTGAGGAATAAATATTGACTAAGATATCTGGAAGCTATCTGATCTGCTAAGCAGTGACAAGATATTGACAGCAGGACCACTATTTAACACTTCACTTGAAGAAACAGTGCTTCAGTGCTGCACAGACATGTAGAATGTAGTTTCAAGTATCAAAGTATGGCCTGAATTCAACATTCAACTCAGAGGTAAGAGTAGTATCACTGAGCTAAAGTTAATATATATAGGTATTCATCTCTTTCCATAAGTCAAGCAGTAAGGTTCTCACCATTTAAACTGACACAAAGATTGGTGATTTGGGGTTGCTGGAAACCAGAAACATTGGGTGGGATTTTCTGCCGCTCTTACCAGCTGAATCTTCCGACCCAGCCAACAGCAACTCCCCTGCCATAGATCACAAACAACAGGAAACCATGTTGACAGTGGTGGGACCAGAAAGTTCCACCGTCAGCCAGTGGGCTGCCCCCGCTGCCACAAAACACACCTCAGGATAGGAGTGAGGAGGGTTGAATCCCACCCATTTAATAATACTCAAATCATTTTCCACAAAAGGGCAAGAAAAGGGAGAAAAGTGAAAATAAAGCGATGTCTTATGGAGTTCCATTCACTGACATATGCTCTGAAGCAAAAATAACGCAGTAAAGAAAGGACCTTCAAGTGTTTTGCTTAGCATCATATGGCATTTAAAACAAGGTGTGCTGGAATTATTGAATATAAAAAGAGAAAAAAATCTTCAACAGATGGTCACCCTTGGACACGATGGGTACAATGCAGAGGCATTCTGTTTTACATCATTTCAAAGCAGCTATTGCAGTCTCTTGTGCACTAATTGGTGAAAGCCTCACAGAAGAATTCTGTCAGTGAAAATAATTTTGAGGTCTCACATTTTAATTGCAAAAACTAGAAGTTGCACAGTGGGATAACAATATAGTGCACCACGACTGGAACACACAGCAGGACTTCTCTCCTACAAGATCACTATCCCGTCAAGTCTATACAAGGTCACGGACCAAATGCTAGGAATTAGGATCAGAATAGGAAAGTGGTTTGTCTGTGATAAGTGTAGACATGATGGCTGAAGGGCCTTTTTCTATGCTGTATACCTCCATGACTCCTCAATTCTATGACTAATTAGCAGAGTGCCTCTTTATACTGCCCCAGAAAAGGGGAGAAGAGGGCATAGAGGACCAGAGAAAATCAAAATGGAAAAGTCATAACTGTTTTGCCATTGTGCCCCTCAGCTGTTTACTGAGAAGCAACAACAGGACTCCTGAGCTCAACTATTCCACATACCAAACTAAAATGTGACACGTGATCATACAAGACCAATATAGAGAGAAAATAAAGACATTTTGTACACAACTAAAAAGAATTGAGCTCCTTGATGCGTAATTATTTACAACTTATAGATCTATGTACTGAAATGCCGTCACCTTCACATTTCTTGCATTGAATGAGGTTGTCAAGCAGCCTTTAGTTTGGGAGATAAGATGATGACAAAGATTCTTATTGTGCAAGTACAACAGACTTGATTATTGAAATGGTTGCTGACCAACTAAAATATGCCAACACTCTCAGTATGTTAGTAGATACTAAATGACACAATAACATCCCTAATTAATCACTGCCTGACAGTCATCAGAATTCAGCTTTCTTTCACTGAAGTTCTTTGCAAATGAGAATAGAAGCTGTGCCATGGTTGACAGCCTATTTTCCCTTGTCCTGACACAATCTACTGAGATGCATCTAAAACAAACTGCTATGAAAATGCTGGGAGAACTCAGCAGTTCTTGCAGCATATGTGGAGAGAGAAACAGAGTGAGCATTTCCAGTCAGTACAACACTTAGGATATTTTCTGTATTCCCCCTCCATCCCTTTCCACCACACCTCACCCTCAAATTAATAGGAGGTGCTATCCCTTCAATAAGAAGAAGTGAAGATTTCTACACAATAATCATAAATTAAGACAATTTCCCTCTTTTTTCCTTTGAAAGGAGATATGATTTCATGAATTTCACATTTGCAAGCCCCATTAGTAACAGTTCAAGTTTAACTTGGTACTCAAAAAGAGCTCACTGGTGGTCTGACAGGAAGGACCATGAGATGTATCGCATGATTCAAATCAGTGATCAGCTCAAGAACATTCATAGGGATACAGAAAATAAGAGTAGGTTATTCGGCTCCTTGAGTCTGCTCTCTCATTCATTAAATCACGACTGATTTACCACAGTATAATCTTTCCACACCATCCTCTTATACTTTTATATCTTTAATAGCTAGAAATCTATCAATCTCTTTCTTGAACATAGTTAATGGCTACCATTCTCCAAAATCAGCATTAAGTTCCCACACAAGTGGGAAAATTCCTGTCAGGTATAATTCATCCATCTGACGGATGCAAATTTGTGGACTTTGGAAAACACAGCAGCTAACAAGACTGCTCAGGATCAGGATGCCATTTATAAAAGGTGCCCCAAACTCCTTGTTCGTAGACCCTCCCTATAAGTAGGGGAATTCCACCAACCCCTCAGCAAAGAGGGGCATTCTCCTCCATCCATACCCCTATTGCTGAAATAACAGGTCATCCCCTCCACACTCCCATCCTCACAGCATGCAAGCAGGAGAGTGGCCCAACCCAATCTACCACTCAGCTTCCATCTTCTCTCAGGCCACCCTCCCCCACCCTCCCCTCCATAAGTGTGCTTTTCAGTTCATGTTTTGTGCAAATAGCAAAGTGAGAAACAATAAGCCTTCATGAGATGCATTCAAGCGTGAAGGTAAGGTAAATAAACTGACTGCATGCTGAATAAAAACCATTAAGCTGTCAAAGGATAGTTAAAAGAACTGGACTGAAATTGAATGGAACCAAGGGTTTTCAATGGCTTTTTGCTTTCGATGAAGGCTCAGAGATATGAAATAAATGCTACGTTGAAACAATGAGGCTGAGTGTATAATTTTGTACATTTCAATCATGTCCCTCTCAGTCTCCGCTACTCCAAGGAAAACAAGCCCATAATGAAAGTGACTGACTTCTTTCAGTCAGAGGATTTAAAAGGGATCACCTCATACTTCTTTCAGTCAGAAGATTTAAAAGGAATGCATCATCCTAGAGAGAAAAAGGGAAATCCCTTCTGCTGAATGGAGTTTTGCAGTCACTTGGAAACATTCCAGCTTTCCAGGAAACTTGAAAGGTTTTGGAGGTCAGAAACAATGATGAATATCTTACCCCAGGTTGGCATCTGAATTCATCATTCTGAAACTGAACAACAACAACAACTTTCCCAGGGATATAAAGGATAGCCTAGTCACCAGATCCTCATCTTAGAGTAGAGTGCAGAGGTCAACCCCTTGCTCTAGACTGAGTCCACCCTACCCCCAGGACTCTTGAGAGACCTTTGTTCTACAGCCTGGCAGCAGAAGAGATACACAGGATGCTTCACTTACCTCTTCTACACCCCCTCTAACTCTGTCCCTCCGGGTTCAACACACCAAGTCCACACTGGTCATGACCATCACCAAAGTCCATCCCATGCAGTTCCCACACTGAAGGCCAATAATGGGTGCGGGAGGTAGTTGAATGGGCCATTCAACGCACTAATGATGTAAATGAAGGGTTTTATATAATTATTGGCTTGCCACCTGTTTTAGACAGGAACTCAATCCGACAGGGCAAAACCAGACAAATCAAAAATATTTTGCCAACTGGTGGGAATCCTATTTTAGGCCCCACGGCTGATTCAATGGGCAATTAGGATTCCCACCAGTGGTGTATAAGGCTGGTGACTTATCCCCTCAGTGACTTATCCCTCACAGCCCTCAGGAGTAGAAAATTTCAAAGATACACCATCTTCCCATTGAAAGTTTAGGTATCCAGATCACCAACAATCTGTCCTGTACCTCCATGCTGACCGTATAGTTAAAGCCCATCAATGCCTCTACTTTCTCTGGAGAATAAAGAAATTACTCATGTCTGCTACAACTCTCACCAATTTTTATAGATGTGCCATGGAAAGCATCCTTTCCGGATGTGTCACAGCTGGTATGGCTCCTGCTTTGACCAAGACAGCAAGAAACTACAGAAGAGTACTGAACGTAATCCAGTCAGTCAATCATACAAATCAGCCTCTCATTTATTGACTCTATCCACATTTCCTATTGCCTCAAAAAAGCAGCCAACATAATCAAGGGCCCCACATACCCAGACATACTCTCTTCCATCAGGGAAAAACACAGAAATCTGAAATCACATACCAACTAACTCAAGAACAGCTTGACGGTACATTCTATCTATGACGGTAATACAATATTCTGCACCCTCTCATCCTCCTGTGTATTCTATGAATGATATCTTTTGTCTGTACAGTATGTAAGAAACAATACTTTTTACTGTACCCGAATAACGTGACAATAATAAATCATTCAATCGAAATCAATTCCCATTCTCTCAGTCCTAAGTGGCCTATTTCTTATTCTGAGCATCTTCCCCTGGCTTAGACTCTCACTCTCGCTACCCAGGGGAAACATCCTTCCTGCAGCTATATTTTTGAGTCATGTGAAAATTTACTATGCTTCAATAACATTGCCTCTTGTTCTTCAAAACTCTAAAAAGATTACAAGTCGAGCCTCCTTTAACTCTGAATGAACAATCCCGACAATCCTGAAATGCAATCTTGGTTGCACTCCATAAGGACACCAAAATTGGTTTACTCCAGAGGAGGTCCACAAAGGCGGTATACAATTGCAACAAAACCCTTGCAATAAAGGCCAATCTACCATTTGCTATCTCAATTGTTTGCTGGACCTGCATGCCAGCTTCCAATGATTCATGAACAAGGATATCCGGATATCAACATGTTCCAATCTCTCAACATTTAAGAAATATATAGCTTTTCTGTTTTTCCTACCAAGTGGTTAACTTCAAATATTTCCACATTATAATCCATCTGCTATGTTCTTGAAGCCTCTTTGCATCCTTCTTACAATTCACATTGCTACTTAGTTTTGAGTCACCAGCAAAACTTGAAAATATTACATTCAGTTTTGATATTCAAAAGGTTAATTCGATTTTGATGGATGGAGCCCAAAGATTCTTGTAGTATCCTACTGGTCACAGTCTGCCAATCTGGGAATGACCTATGTATTCCTATTCTGTTTTCTGCTTGTTAACCAAATCTCAATCCATGCCAGTATATTACTCTTAATCCATGTGCTCTAATTTAGATTACTAACCTTTTATGTGGGATCTTATCAAAAGCCTTCTAAAAATCCAAATGCACCACACACACTGGGTTCCCCATATCTACTTTCCATTCTCAAAAATTTCTAACAGGTTTGGCAAACATGATTTCTATTTCTTCATATTATGATCACTCTTCCCTCTAGGCTCCTTTACAAAGAGATCATTAATTAGCCCACTTTCATCACATAACACAAGATCTAAAATAACCTATTCCAATGTAGAAAATTATTGTGTATATTGCAGGAATTAATCTTTCGTTGGCAGATGGACATGGGCAATAAATGCTGGTCAAATTAGTGATGCCCACATCCTATTAATGAGTAGCAAAAATAAAGTACAAGTGTTAAATTGAACCAGTCAATGACTGGGATTTTCTACTCTTTTTCAGGCAGGTTTGGTGACAAGAGCAAAAAATCTGGCAAGAAGCCCACATCACATTTTACATAATCAAAAATGTGATGCAATTGCCCCCACCGATAACGGAATTCCTAACATTCAACACTGCGAATATCATTTCCATACATTTACATATTATCAAGTGTCTACACTTGAATCATCCATCCACTATGAGAAAGTCTATTCACATTAGTGTGAAGACAATGTGAATTACTACTGGTTTCCCAAGACATGCACCTGGTGGATAAATCTCCCAGATGAACTCAGGTGAGTGCATCACTCAGAGGGGTGGGGAGAGAGAACATAATGCCCCCCTCCAGGCACTAACCAGGTAATGTTGTAGCACTGCCCCTTTAAGTTTCTTACACTATGTTCTGAAGAATAATGCAGAACAAGCCACAGCTGGTACCAGTGATTTCAGCATCGTTTTTCCTGATGTTTGGGAAAACTCCCCCCATATGTAGACTGAAATTACCCGTGATTACTATTTTCTTCATTACCTCTAATTTACTGATTTATTTTGTGTCACTGCTGTTTCGTGGCTGATAACTAACTCCCGCAAATTTTTGCTGCGCTTGCTGTTTCTTGGCTCCATCCAACGGATTCTCCATCTTGATCTTCCAATCCAAGATCTCCTCTCAATAATTTACTTATTTCATCCTTTATTAACAGAAATTCCCCACCTCCTTTTCCTTTTTAAGCTTCCTAAATATTGCATTCCCTTAAAACATTCAGTTCCCAGTTTTGGTCACCCTGCAGCCGATCTCCATAACAGCAATACCATCATACCTGTATACTTTTACTGGTGCCATCAATTAATCTACCTTTCTTTTGCAAATGCTGCATGCGTTCAAATAGAGGCAAAATTGAAATTACTCTAACTTGTTTTTCTGTATTTTGACCCTATTTCATGCTGGCCATTGTTTCTGCTGCTTCTAATTTCACTTACCACTTTTATTCCTATCATTAACAGCCTTCTCTCCTATCAGAACCTTTTCTTTGGCTCCCGTTTTCTTGCCAAGTTAATTAAAAATATCTTACCTCAAGCATTATAATTTTTCACCAAATTCTATTGCTATTCAAAATTTATTACATGTTGCTTCCCAATTTTAGTATGCCCAAAAGCATGAAATTTATGTTTCTTTCAGAATTCAATGATCTGTGGAACAAAGGAAGTCTGACATGTTTTAATTTTCATACTTTCAACCATTAGGACCAAGATTTGATTGTATTTTGATGGAACACAGTTTAATATTGAGGTATGATTGAAAATACAATAAGACAATTGAAATCCATTTGACTCAGTAGTGTGATTTGTGATAATCATAATGCCATAAACTCAATGCAAGCATTAGCATGCGTAAAAAGGAGAAGATATTAGGTTATTTGACTACTTTGGGCACAATCTGCAGTCGAATAAAATCTGGACATTTAGTCGCAATTTGTAAGTTGTAAGGAGTTGTGTAATTATTCACATTTGCTGCTGGCAATATCAGAAATTGATTCCATTCTTAGCATAGAAAACAACCAAGTGAAATAATTGGAGTATAAAATCTTTTCTGGGGCCCCAATTACATTTTGGCAATGCATTCACCAAAATGTTAGTGTCCACTGATGCAAAAACTGTCATCTCTACCTTTGAACCTGTCCCAAACTTAGATAAACTCTTATGGATATATTCAAATGGAGAAGACTCAGTCATCAAGCAACTTCAACATGTTGCGAATCAGGTCATTGCAGGACAAATGAGCACACTGCAAAGCCAATGGCTTCACCCATCTCTCCAACACCAACCTTACAGACAGTCAAGAGTTTTGGCTCATCACTTCGGAGGCCACATCAACTTAGAGTATGAACAATTAGTCTCTTTGTTAAACACTCATTTATCAAAGCAATGGGAGCATCCATTCATTCGCATTGATTTACAGCTTATAATTGTTGTGTATATATTTTTCTTGACTGGTTCATGTTACACATGGCAACTAAAGATTCTATGTTCCCTCCTCTTTCAAACAATGTTATCATTTTGTTAGATCCACAGGTTTACTCACATGCTGATGGCTGAGGCTGCTGTCCTGTGTATGTCCTACTCCTTCAGCGAGAGGAATATTATCAGTTACCTTGAGTAAATTTTTGCGCTATATATGTAATAGTACATTCCTATCAGAACTCCTCTGGTTCTAGTCCCTCGCAAATTTGGATTTCAAACCACCATGTTCATCCTCGTATTATACCATTCTCTTGATTCAAGTACATGATATTCTAGGTGATTTGACCCATTTATTAATTTCTGAGACAGTTGGTGGTCCACAATAAACAGGTCTTGCACTAGGATATATTGCTGCCTTGCTTGTAATGAGTGGTCTCTGTCCCCTAGGAATTACTAGCCATCTCAGATGCCACGTGAACTGGTTAGTACATTCCGAGCAGCCCTGTAACCTTCTCTGACTCCAAGCGATCATGATGTGGTAATGCTGGTGTTGAACTGGGGTAAACACAATAAGAAGTCTCACAACACCAGGTTAAAGTCCAACAGGTTTATTTGGTAGCAAAAACCACTAGTTTTCAGAGCATTACTCCTTTGCCAGATAAGTGGGAGTTCTGTTCACAAACAGGGCGTATAAAAAACAAACTCAATTTACAAGATAATGGTTGGAATGTGAGTCTTTACAGGTAATCAAGTCTTAAAGGTACAGACAATATGAGCAGAGGTAGGATTAAGCACAGGTTAAAAGAGAAGATTATGAGTAGGTGTTCTCCAAGGCGGCCTTCATAACACACAACACAGAATTGCTGAGCAGAGATTGATAGCCAAGTTCCGCGCACAAGTATGGCCTCAACCGGGATCTTGGTTCATGTCACACTATCCCCACTGTAACCCCCACGACTTGCTGGGCTTGCAAAATCTCACCAACTGTCCTGGCTGGAGACAATACACATCTCTTTAACTTGTGCCTAACCTTCTCTCTCCACTCATACTGTCTGTACCTTTAAGAGTTGATTACCTGTAAAGACTCACATTCCAACCATTATTTTGTAAATTGAGTTTGTTCTTTTATATGCCCTGTTTGTGAACAGAACTCCCACCTACTGACAAAGGAGCAACACTCCGAAAGCTAGTGGCTTTTGCTACCAAATAAACCTGTTGGACTTTAACCTGATGTTGTGAGACTTCTTTCTGTCTCCAAATGATCAGCCAGACTTTGCTCTTTTTGAAGAAGTCAGTCACAACATTCTGTAATATCTCAAAAGGTCTTGATATGAATCCTAATGGTTATGATACCTGGTCACCGCTCCAAGTTAATTCTATCCCAACATTTTTATAAGGCCATAGCCTTTTTCAGAGAAAACTTAAATCTCATTTTAGAGCAGCTTTATGTCCTCAGGACGTCTCCAAATAACAAATAACAAATGTGTAGAGTATAGGGCTAATGGTAGAACTCTTAATAGTGTTGATGAACAGAGGGATCTTGGTGTATATGTGCATAGATCCCTGAAAGTTGGCAATCAAGTCGATAAGGTTGTTAAGAAAGCATACGGAGTCTTAGCTTTTATTGGTAGGGGGATTGAATTTCGGAGCCGCAACGTCATGTCGCAACTGTACAAAACTCTAGTGCGGCCGCACTTGGAGTATTGTGTGCAGTTCTGGTCCCCACATTATAAGAAAGATGTGGAGGCATTGGAGAGGGTACAGCGGAGGTTTACCAGGATGTTGCCTGGTATGGAGGGCAGGTCTTATGAAGAGAAGCTGAGGGATTTGAGGTTGTTTTCGTTAGAAAGAAGGCGGCTAAGAGGAGACCTTATTGAAACATATAAGATGATTAGAGGTTTAGATAGGGTGGACATGATAGCCTTTTTCCTAGGATGGAGAAAGCTAGCACGAGGGGACATAGCTTTAAATTAAGGGGTGGTAGTTATAGGACGGATATCAGAGGTAGGTTCTTTACCCAGAGGGTGGTAGGGTATGGAATGCCCTGCCTGCTGCAGTTGTAGATGCGCCAAGTTTGGTGGCGTTTAAGAGGTTAGTAGATAAGCTTATGGACGAAAAGGGAATGGTTTAGGTTAGAGGGTCATTGCTTTTTCCTAATTGGTCAGCACAACATCGAAGGCCAAAGGGCCTGTTCTGCACTGTAATGTTCTATGTTCTAAATGGATTAGTTTTTAAGTGGTAACTATATTATTTTGTAGGCAAACATGGCAGCTGGTTTAAAGATAGCATGGTCAAAACAAGTGACCAACTAATAATTTGAACTGTCAATTCTGTTTGTTCATAGATGTGCCTGTTTTGCTGAATGTTTTGAGCATTTTCTGGTTTTTTAAAAAAAATTTCCAATGACCTAAATCTGTTTTGGTGATTAGGATAAATGTTTGCAGGCCAGATGGAGAATCCAGAACTCTTGTTTATAAAAATGTTTTCCTTCCATCTTGAACAGACAGACAGGGCCTCAGCTTAATGTCGGTACTGCAATACTAAAGGAGCACTGTCTCGTCAAAGTATCGACCTAGATTACGTGCTCAAGCCCTGCTGCAGGCCTTGACTGCACGACATTCTAATTCAAATACATGAGGCCAAGTCTTTTCCTCTTCACTCTAACAGCACTGGGCAGGTAAGGCAGGACTTACAGAAAATGAGGCCTCTGGAGGAAAGGCCAGTCATTACAAAAGCATCCTGGTGCTTCAAAAATCTAATCCAAACCCTTCATTAGACATTAGGTCCACAAAAACAAATCATTAGAGCATCTGCCATCATCACGCTCCAGGCACCAAACTTTTCAGTCACATTGTTGAAGCTGCTCGATAAAGATGACTGCCAGTCAACAAGCATTTCTTATTAGAGATTCAGAGTCAAAAGTGTTCAACACTGATGTAGTTGAAAGGAATCAAATTAACCACATTTATTCCCTACAACCACCAGCCTCCCCCATTCACAACCCAACAAATCTACATCCTGCATTCCGCCAAACTGGTGACACTTACCTGAAAGACATTTCACCGTCAACTTAGAAAGCTTGTTTAAGATCTTCCTCCATTGTCATATGACTATAAAATATTTTACTCAGTCTTCCTGTTATGGTGAATTAATAGCTCTTGTTGAAACTTTACTTGAAGCCATTCCCCTATCCCACCACCACCAAATTCAAGTGTTGAGGCCTAGTCACTGGCTTTTGTAAATGTCAGAGGAAAACCTGAGACCCAGGGTCAGATCAGGTTAGAATCAGTCAGTTCAAGAGCTCCAATTATCAGAATGTGGGGTGTCGGAGGGGGATGATATTCAACTGGAGTTATTCTGTAATAAGGAAATTTATTCAGCAAAATATAAGTAATTTGTTTTATTCAGACAGTAAATTGCCTTCCTCTGCCCCCTCATCACATCTTCCTGATATTGTCTTTTGTCCCTATTCACTCTGTCAGGAAAGCCACATCTAAACAAACTTTGAACTTTAAGGAACCAGCTCTAAAAAGATCTTTAAACATTCAATGTTCTTATTGTAGGAAATATTACCTTTCACTATTATATTTTGTTCTGATCTCTTTGGAGACCTATAACTTTTAAACAGAAATTCAAACTTCTAGTTTAATTGAAAAAATGTTTTTTTCACATTTTTACAACTTATGGTATTAAATGAATAAAACATTATTGACAAAAACCTTTTCTCTGTAGGCAACATATAAACTATAAAAATAAGTGATTCCTTGCTACTTGTCACACAACACCCAGTTCTTACACCAAACAGTTCAAAATTGCTCCAACATTCCCATGGGTTGCTTCATTTTTTAATAAAACTCAAAGGCAAATCTTCCAATATCTTTTAACTGCTTAAAAACTAAGTGCAAGCTCACACCCACATTATATGGTGAGCGACAGAAGCAGCCTTTTCTCTGCTTAAAGTGGAGGCCTGGTTGATTCTATTTCTTGCTCTATTTCTCAATTACCAGCAGTCCACACAAAGCAAAATTGCAAGTTTTTTTTTTAATTAATTATTAAGCAACACAGCACGGGAAACAGGCCCTTCGGCCCAACAAGCCCGCGCCGCCGTCATACCAAATACATTATCCTATTTTAATATTCCTATATAATAATATATATATTATTCCTAATTTGGAAAATTTTCACCATAGGGACAATTTGTTACCCAATCAGCCTAAGAGCGAATTTTTGGGTTGTGGGAGGAAACCGGAGTGCCCGGAGAAAACCCACGCAACCACGGGGAGAACGCGCAAACTCCCGCAGACACCGGCCCAATTCCAAGTGTCTGCACAGCCACATCGATAGTCTCTGAGCTGTCATGGTGCCCTTCAGATGGTCCACATAAAGCACTCATTTACGACATGAGGTACCAGGCAACCCATGAATCAACATCCAAGAGCTGTACCCGCACCACCTGCCGAATGCATGCTCAAATTATGGACCGAATTACCTGTGGAAAAAAGCCGTAGTTAAACAGTCCTAATATATCCCTCTATCTGCATACCGCTCATGTGGCTGTCCAAGAGACCCTTAAACAGCCCCAGCGTGCCTGCTCCCACCACCTTACTCGGCAGTGCATTCTAGCAACACTATCAAGTGTTGTTGGTAATATACCTGGGTTTAAAGGGAAGCCTGTGGCCGGATCTCAAAATGCCTCTCTCCACCCTTTCCATGTAGTAACACATTAGATTCAGATCCAAGTAAAATTCCTAACCAGTTATCTTTGATTCCAACTCCCTTTCATTTCAAGGCTGAGGGAATGAAAGTTAAAAGTTTATTTGTCACAAGTAGGCTGGTAGCACCGCTGCTATGAAGTTACTGTGAAAATTCCCTAGTTGCCACACTTCGGCTCCTGTTTAGATACACCGAGGGAGAATTTAGCATAGTCAATGCACCTAACTAGCACAAACTTTGGACTGTGGGAGGAAACTAGAGCACCTGGAGGAAACCCACACAGACACAGGGAGAAGGTGCAAAGCCCGCACAGATTGTAACCTGAGCAGGGAACTGAACCTGGGTCACGGCCACCAGCACAATATTAACAATTTAATAGTTATAACACTTTTCTAATACTTTGGGGAGATTCAAGATGGAAGTGTGGTATACTCCATAATTGCAGGTATTATCTCCAAGACACAAATACTTTGTATCTCCTTTCTACTCGATAAAACGATGTTATTCCTCTGTTCCCTAACAATTATCCTCTCAAGCTTACTGTCAGGCAGATTCCACAACAGGTCACATTTATCCCATTGAGTCTGCACCAACTTTCTGACAGAGCATCTTACAAAGACCCTCTCCCCCAACCTTGTTTCCTGAATTCCAAATTTCTCCCATGACTAATGCCCTTACATTACACATCTTGGGATACCAAGGGGCAATGTGATATGGCCCATCCACCTAACTCACATCTTTGGACTGTGGGAAGAAACCAGAACACCCAGAGGAAACCAATGTAGAGTCAGGGAGAATATGCAAACTTCACACAGACAATCCCCCAGGGCTGGAATCAAATCTGGGTCCCTGGCACTGTGAAGCATCAATTACTGTACCATCATGCTATGTCTATCAGCACACAGCCAGAGCTTTCTGGCCATTCAGACATGAGTGGGATCTTCCTGTCCTGCCAATGGAGCATCGCCGCCATGAGTTTCACGGTGCTGAGGGGTGCATTCAACTGGAAGCCCCACTGAACATGGTGGGATCAGAAGATTTTGCCACCAGCTAACTGTGGACTGTCTCTTGTCACCACAAAACATGCAACGGGTTCTGCAGAAAACCCTATCCAAAATTTCATATGATCAGCTACCCCAAAGTGCTTCACTGCTGTTAAAAAAACATTCAGTTGCCAAGTCACTGTTGTAATGCAGGCAAATATGGACTGACAGTTTGGATACAGCAAGAGATAAATGGCCATATTATCTGTTTTGGTGACATGGGTTGAGAGATAAGTGTTTTACAACAGAAGAATCTCTCTGCTCTTTGGATCCCTCATGTTCAATGGACATCTTGGATGGAATTCATTTAGCATCTCAACTACTTATTGATTAACACAAGCTCTCATGTTCTTCACATCTTGAGATAATGGGCTAATGCATCTATCAACATGTACAATTTAAGATGCAAACTTTTTAGGTGATGTATTAAAGCAAAAAGCTGACAGTGGCAAAAATATCAATCATGCAGATTTCATTAGGTATAGGACTTTGATATTGTTTCTCAGGCACAAACAAAGCACAACAATGTATTCGGTTAGAAACAATCAAGTTAAACAAATACTTAAAACGTACATGAGTTTTCACTGATCAATAGAGTTTCTAGCCTCCAATGATAGATAGTGGGCTGACAATTTATTGCCATGTTTGTATGGCCAGGTTACAGTGTTATTAATTAAGGGGATTCAATCAATCCCTTCTATCCTTTGAAGCAAGTCAAGTCTTCTATCCAAGACAATACTAAACTTTGAGGCTTGCTAGCAAAAGCCCAGAGTTGTGACAACAACACAACTTGATTTAGTTCAATCTCGTACAACCAGGGAAATAGCCAAAGACTGCTAGAAAAATAATGACAAGTTCACAATGCTTGCCTTTCCTGACATATGTAGAGATTCTGTTAGCCTCGCAGAACCAGATGTTCACCTTCAATCTCCCTATGGGTTTCAGGAAATTGCTGGATATTCACTTCAAATATATAAAAGCTGCTAATACTTAGGGCTGGTATTTCATTTGCCAAAGGTCTGGTTAATGATCCTAATTAGGATTCAGACTGAAATAAAGTCCCAAAAAATATGTGAAGCGGTAATATTTCGCATCTGCGTGTCGTAGGTCATACTTGGAAGTTATAGGCAGAATTTTTCCACAATATTTCTAAGTTTCATCTCAGTGGGGAAACCAGTAAGATTTCTGCTGAGAGGATTGGTGATACAGTTTGCAATTTATCCACACTTAGAAATTTTTTGGAGTCAGGGGAGAAACCACTGCTGTTAATCCAGCTGAGAGTCTGTGTCAACATTTCAGTTAGGAACAATGAGGATACTTGAGACGCACACAGCCATGAAGGAAATGTAAATAAACAGTGCTGATTGGTGGTTGACTAGAAATCTATTAAGCTGCAAATGAAAGCCCATTTCAAAGTGCTGCACAACGAAATTGAAAAAGATCATAGGTTATCACTGGAATAGAGAGGGTTTTAAAGGTTTCAGCTTTCTGGAAGGCTTGAAGCCTTCAGATAAAAGCTGTGTGAACAAAAATTGACATCTCCTCTGTCAGAGAACGTCAAAGGGTTCTGCTCACACCTGCAGATTGGATTACAGGCAGTTGTATTTTCCGAGATCATCATAGCACCAGATATATTTTGTAACCTATGTATATTTGTAAAGATAAGTGGGAATGATAGAGTATTGTATTATAGTCAAACTTTGTTTAATAGTTTTTTTTGTTGTTAAAAGCTAAATGTAAAGTGACTGTACTCAGTCACATTTTCTAAGAGCAGAAAAGTTCGTGTCAGAGCTCCATTTTGGGGTATCTTGTCCAATAGTAAATGAACTAGGATGATAACAATAAAGAAAACAAAATAAATTGAAGGAAATGCACTCTGACAACACAACAGCTGATCTGTTGATCTAAATTAGTGATCTAATGTAAGAAGGCTTGAAGGATGGCTGCTATGGATACGTGTATATATTCATTGAAAAACTAACCCCACAACACTTACCAGAATTATCAAATGAAAACAAAAGACATTAAATGGAATTCTAATTTTTAATTTTTTTTGTGAATATGACTTCATGAACAGCAAACCAACTTTACTATAAATTTGATTTGGCCAATTTTAAACGCCTGATGTCATGGTTCACGAAGACTTATCACTTGCTCCACTACTACCGTATTATAGACAGATACACATTCCGATGGAATTCAAAAGTAATATCAACGATGTGCTGAGTGTTTGTGCACATAATCTGTTCTGAAAACACAGATGCTGCATTTGTGATTAGAGATTGCATTGCGAGTCTCTTCCAAACAAAAGATTCAATTTATCTTTTTCTAGACTTTAGTGGCTTCTAAGAAACCAATTCACTCTCTTCCTTTTTTGAATTTGGTGTTTATACACTTATCAAAAAAAATTTTCATCACTCATTAAAACTGTATGATTTGTACCCACTAATGTAGTTCAATTGTTTGGAATAAGGTTACATATTGCATCTATTTCACTGTGAGGCTTTACGAGAAAACGCTCAACTGACCCTGCTATAATCTATTTGATAAAGATCCAATTACTATTTTTCTGATGGGGTTGATTAAGTCAGTCAGCTAGATGGCTAGAGTATGGTTCAGAAACATACCACAGTGCAAGGTTCAATCCCCTATTCCATCTGAGGAAGACTTTGAACTTGCCTCCTTGCCCTGTCCAGAGATAAATCCACACTTGAATAATCACAGATGGTACATAAGGTTGTTGCTTTTTTTTCATTGTGATAGATTAGAGCAGTTATGCTTCCAAACAGGACTGTTTCCGTACTCTTGGTTACCACTTGAGCTTCAAAGTTAACTTATTAGCAACTTCAGTTAGCTATATTATTATTATTAGGGAAAATGTTTTGTTCTCTGGCATACTTGAGGAATAGGTGACGCTGGTTCATCAAAAATGCCACTCACCAGGCATTTATAATACTTGGGAAAGTTATAATATTCAGAATGCAAGACATGGTTAGTACTTTTCAGTTCAGGAACAATAACCAGAGCTGAACCCCTATCGTTACCAGGTTGGGTGTTTTAAAAAATGCAGTATCTGAACACCAAATGTAATTGGCTTTAAAAAATAAATTAAGCTGTCAAAACTTGCTCATTAGAGAACTTGGGTCAGCAGAGAGTTTATTTCAGGAAAGAAATGCAATTTACTGCATGAATTGGTGGCACTGCCTGAAGAGAAATCTATAGGTAAACACCTGGCCCAATCTTCATACTCTTCAAATGTTATATGTGTGCAAATTTTCAGACTGAGGAGAAAAGAAAACTTACTGGAGCAAATTCCCAAGAGCCTGGGACCATGCAGCCATTTGTTTCAACAACCAGGGTGTATTCTGAGTTCTGTAATTTGCCCTTGGTCGTACTCTCGCCCTTCCATGGAGGTATCAACCTGCTAAAGAGCTACCAATTTAGAAGGACAATGATACTTTTATGGTAAATGTCACAAGGCTAGTAAACCAGAGCTAAGACTAGTGCTTTGGGATGGGATTTCAAATCCCATCATGGCAGCTAGTGGGATTTAAATTCATTTTGAAACAAAAAGCTCGTCACCACAACAGTGAACATGAAACTACTGTCAATTGTCAGGAAATCCCATATGTTTCACTCATGTTCTTTAGAAAGTGAAATCTGTCATCATCACCTGGTCTGGCCAATGTGTGACGCCTGATCAGCAGCAATATGATTGATTTAACTATCCTGAAATGGTCTAGCAAGTCACTCAGTTCCAAGGGGAGTCAGGGGTGTGCAACAAATGCTGGACTTGCCAATGATACCCACATCCCATGAAAAAAACAAAGGAATCCCTAGGGCAATTGGAGCATTAGACAGGACCGTGAGGAAGCATGGGTCACTACCTTCAATCATTCCAAAACTTACCTCACTGATATGAATGTCCAAACATCCAAAGTACATGCACAAATGCACCAACACATCCTCCCATAAGATCTATCCACGCACTGAATTGGGAGGAGGAAGAAACTTCATATGGAAAGGCAACAAACTTTTGCCATGGGAGTATGGGGAATGCATCATCAGCGATGAACAGAAGGCTGGTGTTAGGTATGCCCTATCTATGACCTTGGTCAGGATTCAGGGTCTAGTCTCTCTCTTCAGCTGTTTCTTAAGTAAAAAAAATGGTTTTATTAGTTAACTCTGCTGTTGTTTTTCTTTGATGTCCTTTTTTAAGCAGAAATATCAACTTATTGCTTTGATATTACTGTTGTTGTGTTTTCTACAAAATTAATGGTTGTGCTAAACTAGATCTCAATCACTGCTGCTGGGTTCTTGTTGGGGGGGGGTGGGGAAGAAGATCAGAAGAATCTGGTTGTTTTTTTTAAACAAGCTGCTAAAGGGGTTAATTTTTCTTCTAAATGTTCAGTTTGTCTGGTGGCACCCGTGCAAAGGGAAGTGAAGACCAGTGACCCTTCATCAAAATCTCCACAGACACTCACTGGCCTGTTGGTTTTTTTCAGCATTTTCTAGTTATATTTCAGACTTCCTCAAGCTGCAATACTTTGCTCTCCTACAGAATGCTCCATGCTGGGCATTTGTAAGTGTGGTTACTTTCGATTGAAAGTGAGAAAATGTTTATCACCTCACGGCAAAGTGTAATGTTTCTGTTAAAAAAGCTCACATTATCCACAGGTAGATTGGTGGTGATAATTTACTAGAAGGTTTTTTTTGCCATTTTTAAACTTGGAAATGAAATCAGAAGTAATGTGCCAACAGAATATGTCACAGTTAGTTCAAGATATTCTGGTTTGCACATTGGATTGGTGTTTGCTGTGTTTGAGTTCAAGTCTTTTGGATGTTGCTGTCAGGTTCAAAGAAGTAGAGTGATTACATAACATGAATATCCAAGTTGTGTGCAACTGTCCAGCAAAGCCATGACTCCAAAGTGCATCATTTTGGAACATGAATTTTCAAATGGGCTCTAAAAAATAAATGCATAGAATACAAAAATGAAACATATTTAATAAATTTATATGAAACAATTCAACCCACCAGTGACTACGGTTCCCAATTCTGGGCACCTGCAGGATGTGAGGGGCAGGAGGAATAAAGGGCTCAGAAATAGAAGAAGCACTGGATTTCTCTCCCTAGCTTTGCCAAAACCTGTCCATCTACAATGCACAAATCAAGATTGCGACACAATATTTTTATTTGCTTAGATGAGTATGGCTTCAATAATTCAAAGAACTTGACAGCATCCTGTACAAAGTAGCCCTCTTGATTGGCACCCCATTTCACCAATTTAAATATTCACTACTTCCACCACAAATATACAGTCACAGCAGTGTGTACCACCTACAAAGTGCACTGTAGCTACTATTGCTCACATAAACCTACTATTCAAAAAGGAAGTAGAAAGAATACAGGGAACTATACACCAGTAAACCTAACATTAGTAGGGGGGAAGTTGCTAGACTCCATTATCAAGAAATTCACAGCATAGCATTTGGAAAACAATGGTAGAATCAGACAAAGTTGGCATGAATTTTCGAAAGAGATCATGTATGACAAATCTACTGGAATTCTTTAAGGATTTAGCCAGTAGAGTTGACAAGGGAGAATGGGTGGATTTAGACTTTCAAAAGGCTTTTGAATAGGTTGCACAGTCTTACAACAGATTATTATGTAAAATCAAAGCGCGTGGGATTGATAGTAGTGTCTTGTGATGGATAGCAAGCTGGTTAGCAGAAAGCAAAGAGTTGGAATAAATGGGCCTTTTTCCGATTGGTAGGCAGTGACTAGTGGGATACTGCGGGGATTTATATTAGGGTGCCAACCGTTCATATTATTCATTAATGATTTGGACCAGGAAACAATTTTGCAAATGATACAAAGTTGGGTGAGAGGTTGAACAGTGAAGAGGATGCAGAGATGCTTCAGCATGATTTGGACTGAATGAGTGGGCATATGCTGTATAATATGGACAAATGTGAGATCATCCAATTTGGTGCAAAAATAGGAAGACAGATTGTTATGGGTGTAAATTGAGAGAGGTGGATGCTCAACAAGACCTTTGTATCTGCATCAGTCGTTGAAAGTAAGTGTGAAGGTACAACAGGCAGTAAAGGCGGCAAATGAGATGTTGGCCTTCACAGCGAGAGGATTTGATTATAGGAATAGGCATGTTTTACTGCAATTGTATAGGGTGTTGGTGGCACCACATCTCAAGTACGCAGTGAGGATGGCTGTTCATGCTAGAGAGGGAGTACAGCAAAGGTTTACCAGGCTGAATCCTGGGATGGTAAGTCTGTCATATGAGGAGAGATTAAGTTGGTTCAGATTATATTCACTGCAGTTTAGAAATGAGAGGGGATCTCATAGAAACTTATAAATTTCTAACAGGATTTGATAGGACAGATTCAGAAAGAATGTTCCTGAAGGTGGAAGTCCAGAACTAGGGATCATATTTTGAGGATAAGGGGTAAACCTTTTAGGACTGAGATGAGGAGAAATTTCTTCACTCAGAGAATGGTGAATCTGTAAAATTCACTGCCACAGATAGTGGTTTAGGGCCAAGCGTAGTGTGATTTCAAGAAGGAATTAGATACAGCTCTTGGGGTTAATGGGATCAAGAAATATGATGGGGAAGGGTGTGGAGAAGAAAAGAGGCAGGATATAAGGTATTGAATATAATTAGGCATGATCATGATGAATGGCAGAGAAGGCTTGAAGGGCCAGGTGTCCCACTTCTGCTTTTATTTTCTATGTACATTTCTAACTTGTCAAGCCTCCTTTGACACATCTCCTAAACCAGTAACTTCAACCACCGAGCACAGGCATAGGGATACCAACACCTACAAATTTCCGTCCGAGTCACACACTATTCTCACTTGGAACAGTGTCACCATTCCTTCACTGTTGCTAGTTCAAAAATCTGGAATTCCCTTCCTAACTGTAGATGCACTTACGTCAAACAGGTTATTCACCACTACTCCGAGGGACAATTAAGGCTGGCTAACAAATGCTAGCCTTGCTAGTAAAGCTCACAGTCTGAGAATCAAAAAAGTAACAAGCACCATACAGTGATTTCACTAAGTCTAAGGAAAAACATTCAAATTTTCCATACTGCAATAATGAGAGTCTAGAGGCCAAAAATATTGAGTACAGAGCAGAGTCTAGTGGTTCAGGAATCAATTCCAAGCAGAAATTAGGAATTCCAATGAAAAATGTATTATATAAAATGTATCAACTGAAAAAATTCAGGCCATACCAGCAGCATGTTGACAGCTTGGCTATTCACAAATGCAGCTCATCTCACTATATATGCAATTCATAATGCAACATGTATGCTCCATATCCAGGAAAAGAGAAAACTCCCTCAAACCAGTCAATAGAACCACTAATCAATGAGGAATTCCTTATTGTCATACTCTGAACATCCATCTCAATGATTTCAGTCACAGTGTTTGGCACCATGAGAAATTGCTATAGGTCCCAGAAATATTAATCCATCTAATTGATTGATAAATGTTTAAAGTCTAATTGAATGTCCATACAATAAGGAGAAAGTCTGATCTTGATAGCAGTCTCTGGTGAAGTCAATGTGTAAGCCTCCTATCTAATATTTATGTTCTATTCTGACACAGCACCTACAGTTCAAATAATAAAAATAATGAAAGTATAAAAATCGATTGCAATTTGTTTTTAAACTTTCCACACCAAGCTTACAGGATTTTTCAAATCAACCTTCTTACTGTTGATAATATGTTCAGATACTTTCACAGAGGAATTTTCAGAAACTATAAAAAAATTTGCTGCATTTAAAGCAGAGAACTTTGAGGAATTCTGCTGTGGCACAAATTTTGCAGTAGTGATCTTGGCAGAACTGTCACTGTTTGGCATCTCACATGCAGAAATTCAGAAGTGATTACATGCATCTCCAGAAGGTACGCTTCCAGACTGTACTTAATGGAAATCGCCTGAATGAGAACTGTTAATCTCACGAGAAAAATCCTTGTAAAAGTGAAAAGATTGTGGAAACTTGGCATATGAGCTATGCCTCTCACCAACTTTTATAGATGCACCATAGAAAGCATTCTTTCTGGTTCTATCACAGCTTGTGTAACTCCTGCTTTGCCCAAGACCACAACAAAAGATTGTGAATATAGTCCAATCCATTATGCAAACCAACCTCCAATCCATTGGCTTGGTGTACATGTCCTGCTGCCTCAGCAAAGTTGCCAGCAAAGTTAAGGACCCCACACACCCAGGACATTCTTTCTTCCATCGGACAAAGATACAAAAGTCTGAGATCATGTGCCAACTGACTCAAGAACAGCTTCTTTCCTGATGCCATCAGACTTTTGAATGGACTTACCTTGCATTAAGTTGATTTTTCTCAACATCGTAACTATAACTGCAACACTACATTCTGCACTGTCTCATTTCCTTCTCTATGAACAGTATGCTTTGTCTGTATAATGCACATGTAACAATAATAAATCAAAATAATTGGAATTAATTATATATAATTGTTGCTAAATACTCTCACTAGTCCCAAAAAGTAAATATATTTGTTGAATAGCAAATTTCTCCATAATAATGAATAATCTGTGGAATTCTTTTTGTTTAAGAAGTCTATCTATCTTTGGTTTAAGATGGAAGCTAAAGTAGTCTCCATCACCTGTTTCCCAGCAGTCAGCTAAGGGGAAAATGACATTGCAAAGATAGCTGGATCCTTCTTAGCTGCTCCTTTCAGATTAGCAGCAAGTGCTGTTGTTTCACTACTGACTGCAAAAGGACATTTTGAGACAGTATTACATCAGGCCATCATATGGGTAGAACTTACTTTGGATGAATATGAAGTGCAGCATGAAATTGTAGCACGTTGGCATTTCACATCGCATTTACAATCATAGCAGCAGTAATGTTGTAGATAAATGTGACTAAAAAAACTGGGATCAGTCACGTATTAATCTGATCAGAGCAATGCAATCACTTTAGTAAGGAGTTGGTGCCTGAGCTAAAGGGCTGATGAGTTTTAAAATTTTAAGTGTAAAACAGCGCTATTGGTGCAACAGTATTTTTTGTTTTAATTAACCCAAATTGCTACCATTAATTACTTTGGACATAACATCAATGTGTGACAATATGCTGCAACTCCCACATGTGAAACCCTGTTTAAATATATTTCTTATTAAATTCTTGTGTACGGCCCATGTCGAGGCACATAGTTATAGAAAATCATCATGGACTCACCCCATTTAATGGGTATGCTTTCCATCCCAGCTCTCCAAGTGCAGCTGTTGTGTCTAGGAGTACAACTGGAAATAAGCAAAATGTCAATATTAGAATTTACTTGACACATTCAAAGTTACCAACGAATAGTCAAAAGACAATGATCATTTTGCAGAGTCAAATGGTGGCACAAGCTTTCTGTCCGCACACATTACTTAACTATATAATGAAGCTGTGATGTCAAGAATAGTGCCAGGGTATATCAAGGAACAGTTAAATTAGTGAATTAAGCAATAAGAAAAGTACTTTGAAATGATTTGAACAAATATTCAAAAGAGCATTTTGAACAAGCCATAATCTGGAATTTCATGCTTGTTAGACATAGTGAAAAACTACAGGCATATGAATACTTAATGCAATCAAATCCATATGCTGCATTCAACGCTAAAGCAAGCATCTCCCTGAATATAATAAAGGTCCAATTTTATTACTTACCAACATGATGCACGGTATGAGATTTTGTTTTTGCACTGAAGTGACCATTATTGTTTAATTTTGTTTCCTTTTGGGGAAGTGAGAATAAATTACCATAATTTTCATTTATTTCATTTCATAATATTTTGTTGGGAATGGTAGATTTAATGGATTATAATAATTTAGCGCTTTGGAATAAAGAACAAACTTGAATGCACATAGTATTCCTCACAGCTTTACATGTCCCAATGCACATTACAGTTGACCAAATATTTTTGAAGCATAGTTGCTGTTATAAAGTAAGGTCCACAGCAATCAATTTTCAGACAGCAGTGACACAATGGCCTGATAATCTATTACAATAGTGTCAGTTGAGGGATTTATATTAATATGGGTCAGGACATCTTACAGTTAAAGGCAATTTATAAATGCAAGTTCTTTCTTTTTAACAATCATCAGTTGACCCAGAACAAGAAATGGTTAATAGCCACAGGGATATCCTCCCCTTACCTTTTCAGTAACAGTAAAATTCATAGTGTGCAGAATGGCTGAATGTATACATTGCAATGTCTTCCTTAGTTGGGTATCAGCCTATTTGGCCATTTACACAATTCTGATGTTTGGCGTAGCACATAGCTTATTCTCAATGCTATTTATATTGCATCTAGTAGTTGGCTTTATTTTTAAACAGTTGCTATAAATGCGGTGTGACACAATGTTTAATAATTTATCTATTGAAAAATTTTACGACCTTCATAAATTAAACACGACGGTTTTTATTCCTGATCATCATCCTTTTGTTCAATAGCAGTGCAGTACTAAATAGTCTTACAACCAAATAGGTCACCTTTACATGTGTGCTATAAAAACATTTAAGCAGGATGCTGGCAGAATCCTGAAACTTAGCTGCAATGCGTGAACGCAGACAGGAGTTCATTATTTATTCAAACACTTCTGTGCAAGACACCAAATAGTAGGTATGCCTCCAAGATGTACTGCAAACCAAACTAATTTTTGTTATTCAAATATTTTCCTCTCCGAATGAAACTCTCGATGGTGAATTATAGGGAAACTAATTCTGATGGTCTTTCTTTTGCACTCCATTACCTAGATTATGAATAAATTTATTCAATTTAACAATATACATCTGCATTTAAGAAACTTTCACTAAATTCTAGTCATGTGATAAACTCAGCTGTTTAAAATGCAAATACACCAGTCCTCATCTATTTAATCAGAAGCATCACAAAAGGAAATAATTCTGAAACATTCTTACAGTATATTTTATTCTGCAGATCTCTGCAATCTTTTCAGTTATTTACAGGTGTCGTTTAATTTATTTCTTGGCATCTCATTAGCCATTTTTATAGTAACTTCATTGCAGTGTAAATGTAAAACTACTTGTGACAATAATTAATAAATGTTACCCTCCTAATAAAATGATCAAGGGTACATAATGCATTCATGAATATAGAGTTGCTCTATTTTTATCCAATATTTTAAATACTTGCTGCATGGATCATGGCAAAATTGAATTTAAACAATGTTTTCTTCCCCACTCCATGTATAATGAGTCCCAAGATGCACAGAGAAAAAATAAATGCCATGTTATTTTTGTCACGGTATCTTACTGAGGTGCAGTGGAGTTACAAAAAAGCATTTCCTCCCTCGAGGATTTTTTTTTGATCATCAAGGTTGAACGCGTCAGTGCACAGGAAAGGAACATTCCTCACTTTTTTTTGTGCTAGCATCACCTATTAGCTAGCAGGGATTAAACAAAGGACAAGCCTCCTTCTGTGGTGTCTCCCAGTGTACTTTTATTGTTCCACTGATATATTTCTATTTATGCTTCCAGACAACTTCCAAGATACTTAAAATGTGAGGCTGCTAATTTAGTGTAAACTAAGGGCAAATTAACAGCAAGCTGTGTGCTGGGACAGCAGCCACTAAAGAACAGAATTGAAATTGCCCAAACCACATTTCTCTTCTGGCCATTAAAGCCGGCAGTGGGAGAAGATATCCCATCCCATCAGCCCAGGCTTGATTCTAGCTGTCTTTCTGAAGATGAAAGGAAAACTCTCAAGGCAAGCTCACATTAAATAGATAGAGTAAAATGGAACTCAAAACTGAAAACAACCTTGAACCAATACTTTAATTAACACTTTTACCTTAGACGTCCTTATAAACATTGTACATAAAAAAGGATGCAAAAGCACCCGTGTAAGAACACAATGCGTGCTGCATTGCTTACATTTGTTTCTGTATTTGTAACTATTTTGTTATTTAGAAGATTGATCTCTCATAGCAAAAAATGATTTAAACCACATCACCGTAGTCTGTATTTCAGATTACATTAATTAAATGTTTAAACATTTTAAAATTCTTCCAATTACAATAAAATAAAACCTGTTGATTTTTTTCCACTGAGCACTTACATGCTCACATGGTGCAGAAAAATAACTAAGTGAAGCAGCAGTTCCTCAATTAGAAAGCTGATTACGTACAAATCCATTCTAAAAAAGGACTTGCAAAATCGTGAAACTTTGTGAGCTAAATAAAAACCCAATCTTAAAGAAAGGCATCATAAGCAGGCTGAATTGTACCCAGCAATATCTTTTTAATCATGTGTCAAATGCGGGAAAACTATCACTCAAAAGATAGCCACTTTGAGGCTGCTTGGCAACATGCTCATTCAAAAGTGAGACTCAAAAAGACTGATACTGTTGCTGGGGAAAACAAAATCAAGATATTCAGTTACTATCTGATCAATCACATTGAAAAAGGGCATGTTTCATGATGATAGCCAATATCATTGTTGTTTTCTTTATTCAGAGACATCACCTAGTGATTGACACTAATAAAGACCAACATGAAGAACTGACAGTTCACACGCAAGTTTATTACATCATTGAATATTTTGCATGCCCTAACATAATATACAAATACATTATTTTGCTTTCTGCCTTTAAAAAGTATTTTGCTTATTTTCAATAATAAATACTTTCAGAATTCTCTGTTGCTGCAGGAATCATGACGGTTGAGCAAAATACTTTGATAACATGAAGGATGGTGTCATACCTATCCAAAGTCCCTTTAAAAGTAGGTTAAAATCAGTGCTTGTTTATTGATAAAATGATCCTACACCATATCAAAAACTACGAGGATATATTACGTGGAGGAAGTTATTCTACAATAAATTGATATTATATCTTGCTAGCAAATACAGCTACTTGCTAATCTACAGGTTAACACTAGTGTCAAAAACGTTGTTGAACAATGTTCACCTTGGTAGTCAGAATGTAAGAGGTAGAGATACTGTGCGCGTTACAACCAGAAAAGGAGGGGTAGGACAACTCCCCTCTTTTCAAACTCTTCATCTGGCCACAACAAGTCTATTTTTTAAAATAAGGTGCCTCACAAAAGGTTGCTGCAGAAGGTTAGGGTACATGAAGTTGGGGGTAAAGTGTTTGTGTGGATTGAGGATTGATTATCTAACAGGAAGCAGAGAGTTGGAATCAATGGATGCTTTTCTGAGTGACTAGTGGAGTACCGCAGGGATCAGTGCTGGGGCCTCAACTGTTTACCATTTACATAGATGATCTGGAGGAGGGGGCTGAGTGTAGGGTAACAAAATTTGCTGATGACACGAAGATGTGTGGAAAAGCTAATTGCACGGAGAGAATGGAAAGTCTGCAGAGAGATCTGGATAGACTGAGTGAGTGGGCGGATAGAGCATAATGTTAGCAAATGTGAGATTATCCACTTCGGTAGAAATAATGGTAGGAGGGATTATTATTTAAATGGCGAAAAGCTGCAGCATGCTACAGTGCAGACAGACATGGGGGTCCTTGTGCATGAATCACAAAAACCCAGCCTGCAGATGCAGCAGGTGATCAAGAAGGCGAATGGAATATTGGTCTTTATCGCTAGAGGGATAGAATATAAAAACATGAAGGTCTTGCTGCAACTGTATAGGAAACTGGTGAGGCCGCAATTGGAGTACTGAGTGCAGTTTTGGTCCCGTTATTTGCGAAAGGATATATTGGCCTTGGAGGGAATACAGAGAAGATTCACCAGACTGATACCAGAGATGAAGGGGTCAGCCTATGAAGAGAGATTGAATAGACTGGGCCTGTACTCATTCGAGTTTAGAAGGCTGAGGAGGGATCTTATAGAGACTGACAAGATAATGAAGGGGCTACATAGGGTAGAGATAGAGAGATTCTTCCTGCTTAGAAAGAAAAGCAGAACTAGAGGGCACAGCCTCAAAATAGGGGGGTGGTGGGGGTGGGGAAGGCAGTTTAGAACGGAGTTGAGGAGGAACTTCTTCACTGAAAGGGTGGTGAATCTCTTGAATTCACTGCCCATTGAAGTGGTGGAGTCTACCTCGTTGAATATATTTAAGTCACGGGTAGATAGATTTCTGATAGACAAGAAAATTAAGGGATATGCAGAGAAAGCGGGAAAGTGGAACTGATCCACTTCAGATCACCCATGATCTTATTGAATGGCAGGGCAGACTCGAGGGGCTAGATGGCCTACTCCTGTTCCTATTTCTTATGTTCTTATGTCTTGCTCTTTCAGCATTAAGTTTGCTTGCACACTGGTCCACAACAGAAGCAGTTGCTTAAATACACAAAGGGTAGAATTTTCCCAGCCTGCTACAGGAATCGTAGGGTGCCAGGGAAAGGTTCAGGGAGCATGCATAGGTCCATTGACCTCGCGTGGGGATTTTCCAGTTTTAGGGTGAGCAGTTGGAAAATCCCTCCCAAAAGGTTAGCTGGCTTGTCACATACAACTTTCTAACTGTCCAGTGATCCAAATCTGGCCATACCTTCTGGGTTACAATTGTCTGGTTGATATGATCAAATTCTTTTCATTGTCACTAGGGATTCTGACTGTATGTAAAGGTTTGTCCCCAGCCAGCTGAATATATCCAGGTGAGTAGAGATGCTTTGCTAATGGCCCTCCTATTTAGCAAAAAAAATGGACATGACCCCCATCCATGCTCCTTCAAGTTAATTATTCCTGGTGAAGTTTTGCAGACAAGTTGTCTCTATTTCAATGGTTTTGGAATATAGAAAGTACAGTGATGCAAATGTTTGACCATATTAAGTCATCGGAGTATAATTTTATACATTTTTAAATTCAATTAACAGTTACTAACTAGTAAATTCAGTCATTTTTGTAAAGAATGGTTTTCTTAAGATATGAAAAGGAATGATGTTTGTCTAAGCTGCATTTTATGTTTTTAAGGTAAAAGTCCTCCGTTCCAAATTATTTTCCCTCTACTTAGAATCTTAACCCAATAAGGTAGAGAAGCAACCTGCTCCAAGGTTTCAACCGTCCACCGGTGTGAATTGATATGACTATCATATTCCCACTCAGCCTTTCCCCCACAGTATATAGAACCATTTCAACTATTGCTGATACTCACCTTATTTGCCAATTCTCTTGTGTTAAAAAATATTAGGTTCATTAATTTATATGACTCATGCATTTGGCCATCCATAAATACTAATTTGTCACTTCATAGCACCCCTACAGTGCAAAGAGATGCCATTCAGCCTATTGAACATGCACCGACTGTACGACAGAGCATCCTACCAAGGCCCTATCTCTGCAAACCTACATACTTACCTGGCTAATCCCTCACCCTATATATAGAATCCAAGCATAAAATTATGTTTTTGAATTTCATTTGATTCAAGGTGTAAAAGACAATGCATACCAGTTTGAGAGAGGTAATAGCTTGGAACAATAGCAGCGAGATGTAAAGGATTGGGTAGCCCAGGGCACAGTACTGACACCACTATTGTTTGTAATTTATATCAAGTGACTCAGATGGAGAAAGGCAATGTAATTGTAAACTTGACAGATGAGGGCTAGTGAATTAAACTTGGAAGGTACAAGGACTACAGAATCATCTGAAAAAAAAAATGAGAGCTGAACAATGAATTAAATATAATCTAGCCAAGAATAAAGAACTGGGCATATAAAATTGACAATTGGCATGCCTCACCAAGAAGACTCTCTGAAGAAGAGTCCTACACGTTAACTCTTTCTCTCTCCACAGATGCCGACAGCCCTGCTGAGATTTTCCTTCATTTTCTGTTTTCATTACATACTACATGAATTGCATTGAACCAGCTTTGGATGAGATTGATCAAGCCTAAAATTTCAGAGTTCTAGGAGGTCCAACAATCAACATAACCAGTCAATGCAGGCCAAATAACCAATTGAACTATATACCCAAAACTATCTTTCTTGGTTGTATATTACAAAACCAAAGTGCAGCCTTCTGGCTGGGCTACATCTGAAGTTCTGTCCTGGCTGCTGAGGAAATTAGGAGATACTCAAATCACTAAAGGTGGTTTAGACAAGTGACACAAGGTCAGCCCAGAGTGAATTATCAGCAATGATGATAGAGAGAGTTGGATTTTTCTTCTCTGGGAAAAAAGGATGTATTAAGACAGGTAATCTTACTTGTAAAAAATGATTTTTTTAAAAATGATTTTAAAAAAGGCTATTTTGGAATAACAAAGTAATTAGTGACAGTAGAACAAGACAACACAAATTTCAAATGAGTATAAAGCAGCATTAGAAGGATTTCCTTCATTGAAATCCTTGGTAAAGTGGTGGAGGCAATACAACTCAAATCACTTCAGAAATAATTGGATGCTACAATGAGGTCAAGAGTAGGGCTGTTCTCGATGGATGAATCAAAATGGGCTAAATAGCCTTCTTCATAGGACTCTCTTACCTTGACAAGTGAATCTTTCATCACATTTTTGAATTATTTTGAAATCAGCCCTTTGCAGTTATCTGCGTCGAGGTATATTTAACCAGGTTTGAATTTTCAGACACTTTACAAAAGCAGGCACAAAGGAAAATTTCCTCAAGACTAAATAATGATTTTCTTTTGTTGAGGTAAAGGTTTTCAGAAATTAAGGCTCATCTCCTCTTCTGCTTCATGGAATTACAATCTTCCTCACATCAGGTATAGTAAGGCCTCACACAAAGTCAAGTTCCTTTTACACTTGCTCCAACAATCTGCCCTAATCCTAACTTCAGAAATAATTGGCCTAGCTTCCATCTTTCACAGCAGTTGATCTCCTGTGGTTTCAGTGAAATCATCACATAGGGAGCAGTTTGGTGCCACGTATATGTTCTTTTAAACTTAGATTTAAGATTGCCAAAACTGACTTCACACAGGCTTTTTCTTCAGTACACAGAAGGGATATTTCTTGCCATCATCAATATTGATTTTAAACCCAGGTCCCAGGGAATAGGTAACATACCAACCCATTATATCTCCCATATTCTCACCTTCCTTAAACAGGTGGTCAATTGGATTTAAAACGTCCTGCCCAAAACAGAGAAAAATATCATTCACTAGAATGATTCTATTTAATTAAGCAATTTCAGGAATAGTGCTGGAAGAGATGATAGAGTTTTGAGCCAAAACTCTGTCGTATGACTATTGCAAATTTGCCAAAAGACTGCTTTCTCATCCATGCATTGATGCAGAAAAGGTTGCAGCCATAGGAAGATGACTCACAGATTGCTTAAATTCTAGGTCATGGAGTGAGTGTAAGATGACATCCTGCAGGCTTTATACTGATTGTGTTCTCCTAATAACATTAGGCATAGAATTTCAAGATGTGATCCTCTGGCTAAGGAGCAACGATATGTTGAAGTTGGGAAAGTATGTGACTCAGAGGAAATTGGAGATTATGATGTTCACATGATATTGTGTCCTATTCCATAGTAGATATCGCTGGTAGGAAGATGCCATTGAAGCAAGCCTTATGTATTGCTGTGGTGCATTTTGAGGCTGTGCTGGTCCATCAATAGTGAAGGTGGGTGTATCTAATAATGATGCCAATGATGAAACAAACAAGGGCTGAGCACTGGGATGGAAACTCCCTTTTAGAGACAACATATACAAGAAGATGGGAAATATTGAAGTTATGATACTTTGTTTGATAAAACGTTAGCTTGGGGATATTGCACACAGAAGCAATACAATCTGTTTCTGTTAAACAAATTTTATTTATTTAATAAATAAATAAATGAGGTGGGGGGTGGAATTGCTGGCAATGGCGGAGACCTTCTCCTTCCTGATGCTGGGTCCCTCACTCAGGCACTAGTACCTTTTATTGAGCAGCATTCTCCCCATCAACCCCAAACCACAACCCCACAACCCCTAACATACAAAGCCACAGGCAATTCCAAGAGAGTTTGCTGGGCAGCGTTCAGGAAATGTGGGAAGCCCATTTGAGCTTTCTTAAATTCCAGTGGGTTCAGGAACAATTGTCCTCAAGTTGCTCGCTGATGAATGGAATTCCTCTGTTGGCCCCTTCACATTCACTACCAAGTGCAAGACAATTTCCCACACTTTGGAATCAGACACTGGGACTGCTTCCCAATTCCCTAGGTCCAGTCCACTTACCAAACTACACCCTCTCCTGCCCACACTTTTTTGCAACCTCCACCAAATTCTGCTCAGTGTGTAAAGAAAGCCCTGGTTACCCAAGGAATACGGGGAGACCATATGATCTTTGAGCCTGCTCCACTAATCAGTACAATCATGGCAAATCTTGGGCTTCAGCTCAACTTTCTCACTGGCTCCTTGATTGCCCGGAACACCAAAAATCTGTCTATTTCAGCCTTAAATATATTCAACAATAGAGTCCCCACAAACCTCCTAGATAAGAAATTCCAAAAATGCACAACCCTTAAAGTGAAGTAATTTCTCCCAGCCTTAGTCCTAAATAATCAGCTCTTAACTGAGCCCCCTTGTTATAGATTCCTTGACCAGCCAAAACAATCTCTCATTTCTCCTAGACCAATTCATTCAGAATCTTGCATTTTCAATCAAATTACTTCTAATTCTTAGAAATGGTCCAATTTTCATAGCCTCTCATCACAGGACAGCCCCCTCATCCAAGGCTACTCAGAGCAGAGCTTACTACAGAGCAGAGATCTGATCAGGAGCAGCAGGTCATTATTTGCAGGCCTTAATTTGGGTGCCCATTACATAATGCAATATTTTTAGACAAATTTCTGCTAAATATTAACTTGTTTAGATACACTTGCCAGATTTAACTTTATAGGATTTTCAAAAGTTCTACCATCTGCATGCTACACCTTAGCAATTTAATGTAAATAAAATGGTGTAATAATTAAAAGTAATCATATGGAGTTATTGTAACTGAATAATACCAAAAATGAGATGAAGGCATGGACTTTTGTTTGCAAATTGAGTAGCAGAAATTGGGAAGCTTCCAAACACTTACTGTGCGTGTGCATGTGTAAGCTGATGGCGACCTGGAAACACCGTGCCTGGATGCAAATCAGAACTGGCTGCAGGGGTTATATATAAATGCCCACATTGGTTCTCTGGGACTTTGTTCTGGTTGTCATCTTAAACTGCAAAGCCTCTAGTTCTCAAAATGACTTTTTACCCACTTCCCATGCATATGCATACCAACTCATGCTCCTACCCCCAACAGCCCCTCATACCCTCTATGGCAACACATGAGCCTCAATGACCCCTCTTATCTCCACCCATCCTCACGGCCTCTTATAATGGCAATTAGAACTTATGAACCCCAGTGGCCAGACTTTGTGGTTATGCTCTTTGTGCTACATTATCCAATATTGACCATGGCAGTCCTTAGAAGCCAAGATGAGATTAAATCAAATTAAGTTTTAAATATCCATTAAAACTCAAATCCATTCCAAACATTTAAGATCCCTCAAGTACTTGGTCCCTTATCAAAACAATCAAACAATCTTATATTCACAATCTTTCACAGAAAGCTAATCATTTAACAACCACTAAGTTTTCAATCACTATGACAATAATAGATCATGGAAAGCAGCCAAGTATTAATAATGTTATAATGACAACACTTAGCTTTTTGTCAACCAATGGGTATTGAACCTGTTAGAGTTGAAATTTAATTAAAAAAACTGTCCAGGTAAAAATGATTGGCCATTTAAATGGACTGACATCTTGACAGTGCCTCACTTCAAGAGCATTTACGTCTCTAAGTATTCATAACTATCACACTGCTGGATAAGGATTAATAAGAGCATAAACTTTGCTGCAGCAAAAAAAAAAGAGGTATGTTTGTTCAAATCAGCTCAAATGACCCTGCTGATTTTTGAGGATTCCAACATGGGAGAGTCACATTCTTCCCTGTTCTCCGTCACATCCATTCACCAACCCCCCACTCCACTCTCACCCTGGTGGAAATGGAATGTCAGAAATGGGAGTGGGACTTCTGGATCCAGTTTCACTTTCAATCAAACTGACTCAAAATGAATTTGGATAGCAGTTTTGGAAGATTGCAGCAGGGGAATTATTTCTGGTTGGATTAACTCAAACTATAAACTGGAGTTTAATTTACCTGTAAAAAATAAATGGACTGGACATGAGCTGAGGTAATGGGATACGTATTAACAAAAATAGCTTCTGTGTGTCTCACAAGAGAATCAATGCAGGGTGAAGGCTGGCATAATTACAATTGGAAATTGCAAGTCAAAGCTGCAAATTTAAAAAAGTCCTAGGGACTTTGGAAATACTGATTATAATTTTCCAATTTCCTTTAAGTTAATCTACTGTAGGGGACCAAAGGTGCAGAGGAAAGCTTATTGGTTTAGATATTAATTTTGACCATAATATTAATTTTGGTTTGAGATATTAATTTTGCTCTCATCAAAAAGCAGGCTTACACTGCAGTACATTAAATAGCTGGTGTTACATTCAGGATCCAGTGTGGGAAGTCAGTTCAGCTGGGATCAGTGTTGCAGTGGCCACCAGCAGGATTTCTGGAAGTCCACATTATAATGCCTTTACTAAGCTGGTATTACATTTTTGGCTTCATCTTAGGTCCAGCAACTGCAGTCACAAGTAGGTGCAGGGCAGAACTTTGAACCAACACAACCAATCTTGTTGCCAGAATGAGAAGGATGGGGGAGAGGGGAGTGGGGTGGGTGTTGCCAAAGATAAATGGTGAGCAGATGGAAAAGATAGCATATTTTTTAAAATTTTGCAACAGCAAAGAACTAGAACCTGTGACAATTTCTCAAGAGGAATCTCTTACATAATGAACAAGACTTCCTGTAGAGACAGCTTTCCTGACTGCTGTAAGCATTTTCTACTCGCACTCTGCGTTAACAACATCCAGAAGATGCGGAGATCATACACGAGGCCCAGATACAAAGTAAGGCTCTTTGCTAACTGAGCCTGAGTTGGGCTTAAGTGCTCGTTTATGCAAGCTGCCCATGCTTCCAATCCAGTTCCGTCACCAATATCATTACAGGAATTGGAGTCACCTACATATTCTCATCAGTCTATCCCTTCACGCAATTATACTACAGCATCTGTATTTTAAATCCATTTTGCATAGAATGTATAGCAGAAAAATTGGCCATTTGGTCCAACCAGTTAATGCTTCACTCAAGCCTCCTTTCATTGTTCCCCATCTCCTATGTTTCCTCATCAACCAGCATAACTTTCTTTTTCCTGCCCTCATCTCCTTATTAGTATCCTCTTAAATGCACCCAGAATATTCACCTCAAGTACTCCATTTACAGAGCTCTGGGAAAAGGAGTTTTCCAATATCCCCAGCTGATTTCTTGATGGAAATATTTTATTGATGGCATCCCATTTCACTCTTCCCACAAGTAAAAACACAATGTCTAATCTCAAAACCTTTCATAATTTTAAAGATTTCTATTAAATCAATCCCTCAGCCATCTCTTTGAAAAGAGTTATGCAGCCTATTTATCAATATACTCTCAGCTGTTATCTTTTTTGCGCTCTCTCTATATCCTTTCCATAATGCGATTCCCAGAAATACAGTACTGGTCTAACCAAGGTTCAATACAAATTTAACATACTGCATTTCAATTCAATCACTCTGGAAAATCAATATGCCTTACTGAACTTTTCTAAATGGCCTGATTAACATGCATCACTACTTTTAGTGATTATATATATTTTTACTCCCACCTCTCTTTGCTCTCCTAATCCATGTAGGTGGACTTAATTTTTTCAAAGCACTGTAAACTTTTCTAACTCAGATGTAATATTTCACACATTTATAACCCTTTGATCTGTATTCACTCAAAAGGAAATGTCAATTTCAGCCTTAAAAATTTCAATTAAATCCAGTTTTTTTTGTGGGAGAGAGAGAGGAAGAGAATCCCTGCCAAGTTCTACTATTTGCGTAAAAATTCTTCCTTATTTCATTCCTGAATAGTTTAGTTCTGGTTTGGTAACTGTGCCTCCCTTGTTCCGGAGTCCTTCTCTGGAAAACATATCTACTCAGTCACTACTCTAAGAAGTTCTTTCATCATTTTTAAACACTCAAGTATCACTTCTCATCCTTTTGACTAAGATGAAGCATCAGATCAAGCACCAGATGGGACATAATGCCTTATTTCATCAGCTTTGATCTTCGTTCATCTCTCGTGTGGGCAATTGGATTCAACTGGAATCTGAATTTGGTTTTTGGAGCAGGCAAGGAATGGATTTGGGTTTTCCCAGTTCATTCTGAGGCTTGGCTTTGTAACTTTAAGGATGGAGTACAAAATTAAAAAGAAATAAAATCACCCCCAAAGGTACTATAACTCGGAGTGTAAGTTACATTCATGCAACCTATTATTTCACACTAAATTTTTACCTCCTCAAAATGCAGACAATTTGATTAATCAATTCTCCCATCATCTTCTGCATAACTTTCCATTGTCTAACCACATGCCTGCCTCAACCCTGCTATCTGCTGGCCACCTTTATAATTCTGCCTGACCACAGGTCTGTCTCTGCTTTACTATACCAACAGGCCAACAGTGTCCTGGTTTGACTTTTTAAAGGGGAATGTTGGAAATTAGTGACATACAGAGATGCATAACATGATTGCAATCTAGAATTATGCTTTTTGCCCACAAATGCTGAATTTGTGTAACTCTGGACCAGCTAATAAGTGATAACGAAGAACTACTTTAAAATCTTAAAACCATATATCAATACATTTCTAATTCTGTCAGATGTAAAAATGAGGGAAATATTTTCTATCTTTTTACGTAATAGGTTCTATAAATTTTAAGTTTAATCTTTAGCAATTGAATAATCTTCCAGGCCCCATTCAGACGATGCATTGCCAGAAACTCTAAAATATGCAGCCAATATATTTGGAAGCTTACCTATCCAGACATGTTGATAGTTAACTGCAAACTTATTCTCACAATCTTGGGAAGATGATTGGTCATACACCAATTTCAACACAACCACAATATTTAAACTTGAAAATAATTCAGCATCATGTCACACGAAATAGACACTGAATGCTCTTTCAGGATTGAGTGCAGCAACTTATCAAAATTCCAGGAATACTAAAACTTAGACTCACCGAGATACCTACCATAGCAAACATTAGTTCAAATTACTGGAATTCCCTATTGACATCATGGGAACATCACCATGACAAGGCTTTCAACTTTTCATTGAGGATAATCACTACCATCTAGAGACAAACAATAGCAACAACAACATGTTGCATTACCAACATTGACAGGGCAGCATCTGGGCAGAGGTGCCATCAATTGGACAAGAGATTAACCAAAGTCTATAATCTCAGTGGATGTAAAAGATCCCACGGCACTATGCTGAAGAGAAAATAATATCCCTGGTGCCATGGGCCAATATTTTCACTTAATCAACTTCATAAAAACAGATGATCTGGTCGCTATTACATGGCTTCTCATGCGTTCAACCTGGTTGCAGCAGTGATGAGACTTCAACACTACGTAGTCGATTGTAAAGCATTTTGGGATGTTCAGAGATAATAAAAGGTGCTTTATAGTTGTAAGAAATAATAAATTGACATTTTTCTAAGTAAGGCGTTAGTTGATCTGTGATGCCTGGCAAGCAGAAGTAATGTATGGTGCTCCCATAATGATTGGTTTAAACTTGGTGTAATTCAATGCATCTTGAACAATGGAAAATGGAAAAGGATTGTTACTTTCACATCATAAAGCCTCACACTCCAGTACATCCACACAGACTTGTCAACTGCTCTTTGATTCATAATTCCTGCATATTTACCATTAATTAATTGGGCACTTTTCTGGGCTCAACTCCAGATCCTGTCCAGGCAAGCACTGACAACAGCAATTAGAATATTTTGAGCAAATGGCTAATATATTTGAAAGCTTATTTACCTAAAAGTCTGACAAAGAGCAGAAAAGTATAAAGCCATAGAATTTGGCAAAAACCCGGTGGCACATGACAAACCTCGTTTACGTACATGAGCGAGCAACTTCCACAGTGCAAAGATGTGCACAAGATGATCAGTGATCAGTCTACCATTCTTCATTATTTGTAGGCCTAAACTGCCTGAGAACAGTATCATTACGAATAGGGGGGTAACAACTACAGCACAGGTTTACACAGTCTGTGACTGAAGTATTTCCTCACCAATTTGCATGTCATGATTTCATGTGATCGTGTTCATCACATGGATTGAGTCAATTCTCGTTTAACAGACCCCCTCCCTCCATTATGAATTCTTATATTTATATAAAATTTTTTGAAAGAATCGCCCCCCCCCCGCACCTCCAAATGTCAAATTCACCAAAAACTGGAGTAAACCCAGTTGGTTTACAGCGGGACTTTCAAAATGAATCTCCCATACTCTGTGCACTGCAGAGTGCACTAGTGTGAATCACGTGAAAAATCTCTGGGGCGGGGGGTGGGTCCTCAGATCTATTCCTGCTGAAGAGCTCAGCAGCACTGCAATAAGTGGGCCACTGTGCACGCACCGATTTGTCAGTGCCAAGATTGGCGCCCTGACTGCCAGTCTCCTGATTATTGGCCAGCACTGCAAACCACCCCCCCTCCAATTACTGGCCATATGACTACCTCATGACCCGATTTCTGCCCACCGATCTCCCCCCGCCTCCCCTTGGATGTGTCTGAGCCAGCCTCAATGTTCCCCTGCAGCCTCAATCCTTTCCCATTCCACTGACTAGCCCTGATCGCTGCCCCCCCCCCTTCCCTGTGTTATTGATCCCTCTGCAGAAGGATAATGGGACTCCCCATCTCAACCAGTGGCCCTTTCCCCCACATCAGCATACCTCCTACTAGGCACTGTCCTTTGGGCACTGCCAAGATGCCCCTGGGCATCACCATTTTGCCCCTTGGCTCCAGTGAGGTCAGGCATCAGCTCTCTGCCAGTGGGGAGCTATTATAAATCCTGCTGGAGTGAATCATTCCTGGCTTGGGTGGAATGGGAAGAGGGGGTGGTGAAGCCAGACACCAGTGGGTCCAGAGACTTCAGTTCTGGGCCCACTAACAAGGTGAAAAATTACATTGCAATTAACATTTAAATAATTTATACAGCTTTGTGTCAATTGCTCATGTGGAGCTGACAGTGCACGAAGACTTGGGGAGACCATGGCGCCCAACAGGAAGCCCACAAAATGGCCTCCACTTGAGTCTCCCAGCTCCTCACTCGGAGAATCACATCATAATATTCCCCACCCCCAATGTAAAATTTATTAAATCTTTTATTAACTTAATTTGCAATCTCTTACAGCTCAACAGTCAAGGATTCTGTTTTCTCTTGTAATAGGTGCTGCCAAACCTGCCTAGTTTTTCCAGCACCCTCTACTCTTGTTTTCAGATTCCAGCATCCGCAGTAGTTTGCCTATGTTATTAAACTTAGTCGTGTAATATATTCCAAATTGTCTGCCAAATTCCTTCTTTTTTTGCCTTGGTAATAGGAATTTCTGATGTTGGCTAAAAAGGGTTTAAATAAATCTAACCCAAAAATAATTCTGATACAACTAAGCTTATCCACTGGACGGTATTTTAATCTCTTCATTAAAAAGGATTTGGTCTCTCCCAAAAGCCTGAGCTTGGATTTGATAGTTTTGCCCAGAGTTGTGACTCTTGAGCTAATTTTGGATTTGCAATATGAGCTATGCAGTGCACTTAATGTCCTATGATGTAGTGGAATTGTTCAATCAGCTGTACCTTAGCCTGAAGTTTCTCAGTGGCCTTATAAAAGGTATTCAGTTTTTAAAAACTTTCAAATAAAAGGAGAGCATTTAAAAGTATGTCAGACAGAGCGACAGATATTTGCTGTTTGCTAATTTCTCTTTAAATAGCTGAATTCACCTAGGTTTTGTTGCTCTTTAGAAATGGCCAATGGAGGGGGAAATGGAAATTGCAGAAATACTTTGTGTGTTCTCAATTGCTTTTTCTCCACAAAATTTGTAGAACTCTGCAAGCAAAGGCTCAGTGATTCACAAAAAGATGCAGTCAGATAGAGGGGGAAAATACTGAAGCAGAGTTCTCAGAAGGAGAGTAAGAATGAATTGGAAGTGTAGATGATAAGTTTAGTCACAGGTAAGTGACAGAAAAGTAAGCCAAAAGGCAAGGTTACAGGGATTGCCCAGTTAAAAATAAGAGTTAAGGGGAGCGAAAGAAAACAAGATGAAACAAAGACAGCAGATAAGATATTTCCCAACTTAACATGCTACAGTGAAGATTTAGCAGGAATGGAAATCTAAAAATTAGGACTGAATGTATTACTTTAAAATAGGAATCAAGTACATCGGCATTGTGTTCCAACTTTCTCTATTCTCTAGCTAGGTTCATTTGAAGACTGTGCAGGCTCTCAACTCCCCATTGGTGCATCAATACTTTGTCTCAATTCAGGCTGAAAATATACATCTCGCACCGAATAAATTGCACTGATGTGAATGAAACGAGAAACTCAATTTGTTGCCACAAATAAGGTGAAATTCCAGAATACTTCATATGAGTTTCTTCCTGTTGCAACAATCTAAACACTTCCAAGAATCCATACTTTTCATAAACCCAAAAGCTCAAATTCGTGGATTACTTAGAACAACGGCAGAGATTCCAGCATGTTTAGGACATGCAAAATCCTAGATGATCAGTGTCAATTCACTACATTTTCCTCCGGTAAACACAATGTATTATCAGCACACCAAAATTAACCAACATGTTTCTTTGCAGGCAGTACACCAAGCTCGTGTGCACTGACAGTAGAATACAAACTCTTCCTCCTTACAGCCACCTCCTTGCCAAACTGCTATAGAACATGTCAATATTAACTCCAAGATTCTTTTTTCAAATGATCTTATCTTTCTTAGGATCTCAGGCCACAAGTTTAAATGACTAATTAATTAGCCTGCCTTTCCTAAAATACGTGCTACTTGCTTACCACTTCTTCTGCTAGACTCATTTCCAGGTTGCATATCCTAAAACCAAGCATGAATCATGCTGCCAAGATAAAGTTTTTCTGGCTTCATTAATACAGAAACGTTGAGTGGAAGTTACTGTACAGAAAGCAATTAGAAAATCCACCTTCTAGAAACCAGGTGCAGCCACCTTAATCCTTTCCCAGATTCAGTTTCTATAGGGTAAAAATGTGTTAATTGTTATTTATATACAAAATCAAAGCTTTATCAACTATATACCAGTGACAAATCCATGGAATTTGCCACACTAAGGTATAATTTTTTCTTATCCTGCTAAATGGTTTCACTAACATTGGAGTAACACTTCACCTAGCACAACTGATGCAAGCAAGTTTGGAAAAGACATTTACGTTTCTTTCCAAGGCAATTTATGCAATATGCATTATTACAAAAAACAAACATGCCCAAGTGAGAGTGTTAGGTAGTAATTCATCCAAGAGGAAAAAAAACACAACTGTCTTTCTCAATTTATCTCCAACAATGCAACTCAATTGTATTACTGACACTTCAATCACTATCCTATGCACACCTATTTCCAAAAACAGAAGTTATATTTTGCATAGGAAAATATTTGTTCTCAATCAACTTAATTACTTTATTAGCATAACAGGTCTTTTAGATCTGGTTGCTGCTCTGAATTTAGATGAGATTGATTAAATTGACTTTTTATTTGTGTCACTGTTTCTTGCTTCTCAATTGCGTGCAGAAACTCTACACAAATTAGGTTTTAGTGCATTCAATCCACATCCTGAGTTTACTGTACCAAATTTGGACTCAGTTATTTTCTGAAACTGGAACTTAGCCACATCAAAATAGAATTGAGGCAACTGCTCCTGATGCAAGACTATTACCGTCACAAAATGCAATGGAACAATTCATTTTGCTTAACATTCCAACAGTCGGAAGAAACTTCCAACATTTCCATCCACGCATATAGCCATCCTGTAGTTTTGATGCCACCACTAAGATTGTCACTCCCTTTTCAAAACTGACCATCCATCTAGCATTCTTTCAGGTACTGAAATCATATTCGCTCAATCGTACTATAATGCGTTATACGATTCTGTCATTTTAAAAAATATATAAAAGTGATTAGTAACATAACAGCAATGCATGGGTCAGATTCTATCGCCAGAATTCTATCACCGCGGGAATCAGAGTGGGCAAAGGGCAGACCATGGGAAATCTGTTTACCTCGGGTGTGATTTTTTTGGTCTTGGGTCGAACGAGGCCATAAAAGCCCAACTATATATCAATACTATATATAACATATCAATGTTATCAGATTTTAGCTACACACAAATAGGATAAATGAGACATTCAAGCTCTGTCCATTAATTCAATGATGATTTACAACTTACTTGAACAGTTATTAAGGTAGTTGGTTTCAATGGCAACTGAAGTTATGGATTATAACTGGTCTCACTAGTACAGAGTTAGAAAGAGGACAACTAGTCAGAGTGACACTTTCAAATGCTATCAATAAGTTCTCTTGTATGTGTCTTCACTTGATCTCCACACATACGCACAATGAACTTCAGCAATAATACACTTCCCCAATCCAAAGACCAACTTTTAGGCTCACACATAAGGACAACCACTTGGGCCGGCAGCTGCTCATGGAAAAACAATTTAAATACATTTTTAGAAAGTTTCCTAGTTAACATGCATGTCACCTGATTTTTGTTGGCCAATTATATCATGTCACTTCCTTTTAAGTGAATTTTCATGCACACCGTTTTTACTCCCCCTTTTGGGGACTTTAGATATGTTAAGAATAGAAGATTGGTTAGGTCAAGATTAGGGCCAGTCAGAGACAGCAATGGGAAGTTGTGCATGGAGCCTGAAGAGATCGGAGAGACACTGAACAAATATTTCTCTTCAGTATTCACGCAGGGAAACATAAATGTAGTTGTGGAGAACACTGGGATACAGGGTTGTAAACTGGATAGTATTGAAGTAGATAAGGAGGAGGTATTAAATATTCTTGAGGGTATGAAAATAGATAAGTCCCCTGGGCCGGACGGAATTTACCCTTGGATTCCCTGGGAGGCAAGGGAGGTGATTGCAGAGCCTTTGGCTCTGATCTTTAGGTCGCCGTTGGTTACAGATATAGCGCCGGAAGACTGGAGGATAACAAATGTTGTCTCACTGTTCAAGAAGGGGAATAGAGACTATCCTGGGAATTATAGACTGGTGAGTCTTACTTCTGTTGTGGGCAGATTAATGATGTTGAGCAGACTTATGGATTAATTACAATTCCCAGTAGTTGGATCAATGGCTGTATGGAAACAGCATTCCTCGATCCGCATCATTGAAAGGTGTGAAATCTCTGTACTTACAAGGTAAATGCAAATTAAACTTGCTACAAAACTTCAAGCCTCATCATTTCAAATACAAGTAAACTTTTAATGACATCAGTATTAATTAGTGATCAAGTATTATGACACTGAATTATCTGTTAGAAGCATACAATCTCATTCCATCAGGTTTGTTAGATTCCATCAGATTGTTAGAGATGCTAACAATCCAGAATGTTTTATTACATTTTCTAAACTTATCTTCTTCACTCTCAATCTGATTTATCTTCCCCTCTATTTCCATTTTTGTAATTGATCAGACCCTTCCTTTTCGATCGTTGTGTTTAATTCTCAATCCTTCAAGCTGATTAGATAAGGAGATAGATAATTTCCTCCCTCTCACTCAGATCCCAGGTATCTTGTTTCCTTCACTGCCTCGTTACCAACTCAGAACCTTCCACACAACAGATTCAACTTAAACATAGAAAAGCTAGTGTAGCAATGACAAAGACTATCATATTTCTTTTTATAACAATAACTAAACCAACTACACAACCAAATCATGACATGTAAACAGCTTCAGGAAAGTGATGACACCTGTAGATTTCCCATAACAGCAAGACGCTTTAAATTTCCATTGCTTGCTTGGAGATTTCACCAAATCCCTTGCTCCAAATCTAATTAACATTTGAGATCATTTGTGTTGCAGCAAGTGATATTATCATCAGAATATTAACCCAGGAACTCAACTAATATTCTGGGGACCCAGGTTCAAATCCTGCTATGGCAGATGGTGGAATTTGAATTCAATAAAAAAAAATCTGGAATTAAGAACCTACTGATGACCATGAAACCATTGTGGATTGTTGGAAAAACCCATCTGATTCACTAATGTAATTTAGGGAAGGAAATCTGCTATCCTTACCTAATCTACAGCCTACATGTGACTCCAGAGCCACAACAATATGGTGGACTTTCAACTGCGCTTGGGCAACTAGGGATGGGCAATAAATGCTGTTGCAGCCAGTGATGCCCATGTCCCATGAATGAGTAAAAGTGTGCCAATGAATCAGAAACAGCAAGTTAATGGAAAGCACATTCTACTTTTGAATAAATGTCTTGTGTGATTGAATAACAGGTGGGGATCATTCAGCCCATCAAGCCCATGTCAGCACTTCAAAAGAACTATTCAGTTAGTCCTATGTCCCTGTTTTTCTTCTATAGACCTGAAAGTTTCCCCATTAAGTATTTATCAAGCAATCCTCTGAATGGTACTGCTAAATCTACTTGCACCACTTGCAACCATGTTGCTGCTTAAACTTACCATTTTGCTATCTGAAAGGAACATTCTGTTTATTTATAGGTTGATATATCTATAACTGATGTAAACTAAGTTGATTGGAGGTATTTAAAAAGGAATGGGATTGCTATCTGAAAAGAATGTGCAAGATTATGGAGATAGGGCAGTGGAGTGGGACTCGGTAGAATATTGACAACCAATGTAGATTCTACGGCAGAATGTTCTCCTTCGCACTATAAAGATTTTGTAAAGTCCTTGGCATCATTCTTAAAGTGTGATGCCCAAAATTGGTGACTATCTTCCCACTAGGACTGAACCAGTACTTTATAAAGGTTTAGTTTAACTTCCTTGCTTTCACAATCTGTATTTCTGGCCATAATGTTAAGAATTCTAGACATCCTTGTAAGCAGTCTTCATAATTTGTCCTACCTCCTCCAAAGACTTGTATCTGAACATCCCCAGGTTTCTCTGTTTCTGCCTTCCCTTCAAAACTGCAACTATCAATAGGAATCACTTTATACATCATTCACTATTCTTCTCACTATTTACATCCGAGTCAAGTAATCTCCAAATTTTGACATTATACTCTGCACACCCAAATTAACATTATATTACACAAACAAAAACAGAAAATGCTGGAAAATCTCAGCATGTCTGACAGCATCTGTGGAGAGACAATACAGCTAACATTGCAAGTCTGGATCATTCTTTATCAGAACTTTGCTTTTATCAAGATTAGAGTACATCAATTATGTGACCAGTCACTCTCGTGCTTATTTTTTTCCCTACTTTCTGCCAAGGCCAAGTGCTGCAGTAGAGTTATCCCCATTTCCTTCTCCACTAATGTTAGGCACAAGGCCCACATTTTGCAGAAAATGTAACTGCAGTAATGACACACATCTTTATTAATGCACAAATTCATGAGATTAAGATATCCCAAGAGTAGCAAATTGCTAGAACTTGCCACTTGATTATTTGATTCATACAGACAGCATTCTGCCCTTTGCCTCTCAACATTTTAAGAATTTGGAATTGCAGATCCATTTTCCATTAAACTTGGCAAATAAAGTCAAGGTTAGTGATTGAGTGCAGGCATTCTTGCAATGGGGTGATAATGTTTCAATGGCAAACCATTCTTTCTGAACCAGGAACAGGTTCTAATTCACAAAATCATTTGAAATGTTAATAACTTTTTTTTCCTGTTTCTGTATCAGATTGAATTCAATTCACCCTATTCCCTTCACCAACGTTCTGGTTTCTTCCTCAACTCTTAAATCCTGTGGTTGAGATACTACACTAATTTCACTGTTCAAATATTCCATAACCCATGAATTAATAGTTTGCACTTGCAGAATAATGGTGCAAGTGTGAGAGATTTTGCAGGGGGAAACCTGCGCTAACAGCACATACGGCAACATCTGCCCTACTTAATGCATTACAAAAAATTGGCTGGTGTCAAGGAAGAGATATACCGTGAGCTGCAAATCTCCACAATTTGGGAATTTGCATTGCTTTGTTTTTAGTGTACCAAAAGCGGGAGTACCAATATACTGATAAATGTCCTGAAAATACTGGAGTTGGACCACGAATACAAATGAATCATGTCAGAGTTATTTAGGGCTCGGTATTTCAAAGCAGCATAGTGGCACAGTGGTTAGCATTGCTGCCTCACGGCGCCAGAGACTCAAGTTCAAGTCTAGCCTAAGTTCACTGTCTATGTGAATTTGCACTTTCTCCCCGTGTCTGCATGGGTTTCCTCCGGATGCTCTGGTTTCCACCCACACTCCAAAGATAAGCAGGTTAGGTTGATTGGCCATGTTAAATTGCCCTTTTGTGTCAGGGGGATTAGCAAGGTAAATGAGTGTTCCGGGAATAGGGCCTGGGTAGGATTGTGGTAGATATAGACTTGATGGGCCAAATGGTCTCCTTCTGTACTGTAGAGATTCTATTCCATAAGAATACTGTTAATGATATGATACAATACCTTCCCACAACGTAGAACAGAAAGAGAGCAATTTAAGCTGCAGAATCTTACGCCTGTTAATTGCAAAATGCTGCCAGGTGTTTCCTAGGTATTAAATGTAATTTAAAAAAACTTTTCCTTTGTTGCGTTTTTCTGACTCAGTTGAATTTTTCTTTCCCTCGATTTCTCTTACCACATCTAATTTTATTCAGATTCACCCTATTTTGTTTCCCGTATCCTTGCTGTGAAATATGCCACTCCAGCAATTTCTGAGCCACACATAAACACCACACAGAACTCACTTCATCAATAGATTGTTTCAACAGCGGAGTACATTGGAAAGGTCAAAAGTACTTCCTGAAACAGGTTTTATAGAACATTTTGACGATGTCAAAATAAATGAAGGATTTTCACATTAAAACAATTTAAAGACATTTACAGATTGAATGGAAAAATCATTTATTAAGAAAAACCCAATTTGAAATGAATTGTCAACTCCAAATCATGAAACTGAGATAAGTGCTATATGTCTTTGTTAGGCAAACAAGTAAGCAAGCACTTTGATTTGAATGGTGTACCTCAACTGAGCAAAATGTCAAACAACATTAGTTTATATATAAATACATATTTAGGTAGGGAGGGAAGAAAAATAAGGTGAAAAGTACTTTTCGCAAGTTTTTAAACTATATGTAAACAACATTTTGCACAGGAAAATTACAGTTTATTATGTGAGATTTTTGATCTTATCTTTAACTGTACAGGTGCTACTGTTGACTTAATTATTTCATGGTATCATGCAGAGTTAAAGGTCACTGCATTGTACTGTGATTTAATGTTGCCATGAAAGAACAAATAATCTTGTTTATAATCTTTCACAATATAACGTTTACAGAATCAATCACTATTGCCACAGCACAGGAGCCTATTTGGCCCATTGTGTTTGCACTATTCTCTGTATGAGCATTTGTTCTTTGTGCCATTCTCCATCTCCTGCCTTCTCCCCATAACCCTGTACATTCTTCCTTTTCAGATACCAATCTATTTCACCTTGGAATACATTGATTAAACCTGCCTCTACCCACATTCAGGCAGTGCATACCAGACCTTAACTACTCGCTGCACGAAAAAGGTTCCCTCTTTCAGCTTTCCCGACAGTAATTGGAATAGACAGTGTTAAGAGTTTGAATGGAGTGGGTTTCTTGAAATTTGTACTGGAGGAACTTTTAGGTCAATATGTAGAGGGTTCAACTAGCAAGTGCGTGCTGGACCTAATTGTGGGGAATGAAGTCAGACAGGCAGTGATCGTGGGGGAACATTTAGTAATAGCAATTTGGTGCAACATAAACTTGCTATGGACCTGGAAATGGACAAGTTGCAAAAAAACAAAGCTTTGGATTGAAGGAAAGTGGATTTTAGTAAAATAAAGGAGGATATGGCCAAAGTAGAGTGGGAACAGTGACTTGTGAGGAAATCTACAGAAGGTTATTCAGAAAGAAAATGAGGTGGAGGAGGGGTTACAGGCTCACTGGAAAGAGTAACAAGCCCAGAGAACCATGGATGAATAGAAATATTCAGGATATGATGAGAAGGAAAAGAAAGACTTTTAGCAGGTTCAAGGGGAACAAATCAGTGCAGACATCAGTAGAATTCAAAAAGTGCAAGGTGGAGTTTAAAAAAGCAATTAGGAGAGCAAAGAGAAGATATGAGAAGTGAGGAAAATCCTAAGATATTCTATATCAATGGGAACAGGATAGTCAGAAAGAGTAAGGAACAAGGTAAGCAACCTATTAGTGCAATCAGAGGACATCAGTAGAGTGTTAAATTAAAATTTCACATCTGCTTTCACTCAAGAGAACAATAATGAAGGTAATGAAGTGAGGAAGAGAAAATAAGGTTCTCAAGCAAATTGACATTTGGGAAGGCCAGGGTGGTGGAGGTGTTGGCAGGCTTAAAAGTGAGTAAATCTCTAGGCGTGGATGATTTGTGTCTCAGGCTGCTAGGGGAGGTAGGGAAGGAGATTTCAGGGGCTCTGCTTTAAAAATTTTTAATGCTTCTCTGGCCAAAGAGGGAGTGTAGGAGGACTGGAGAACAGATGATGTTGTTTCACGATTTAAGAAAGATTGTAGAGATAAGCCAGGGAACTACAGACCACTAAGTCTCACATCAGTGGCAGGGGAACTATTGGTGAAAATTCTTAAGGAGAACATCTATCTCCACTTGGAGAGGAAAGATTTGATCACGGATAGTCAGTATGGCTTCATCAGAGTTTTATAACTTTGGTTGAATTTTTTTGGAGGGGGCGCATAGATGAGGATAGTACAGATGATGCAGTCTGTATGAATTTCAGCAAAGCCTTTGACAAGGTGCCACATGAAAACTTATAAAGAATGGGATACAGGGTAATTTGATAAGGTGGATTCACAATTGACTCAGTTGTAGGAAATAGAGGGTAATGATAGAAGGCCGCTTTAGAGACTGGAAGCTAGTGTCCAGTGGTGTCACAGGGATCCATGCTGGCTTTCCTATTATTTGTCATTTACATAAACAACATAATCATCTGTGTGGAAGATAGTATTACATTTTATGGATGGCACAAAGATTGGCCAGATGATTAACAATGCGACTGACTGCCTTGGGCTATAAGAGGATATAGATGGGATGCTCAAATGGGCACTTGGAATTTAACCCCGAAATATGTGAGACGATACACTCTGGAAGGAGTCATTTGATAAGGAAGCATTCAATGAATGACTGTCAAACAAGGGGACTTTGATGTGTTTGTCCACAGATCTCTGAATGTTAGTGGGAGGTGAAAAATGTACATGGAATATAATTGGCCTTTATCAATACAGGCATAGATTACAAAAACAGGTCATGTCTTATAGAACTTTGGTGAAGCTTCAGCTGAAATAGTGTGTGCAGTTCTGGTTGCCACATTGTAGGAAGGATATGATTGCATTGGAGGGGTTGCAGAGGAGATCACCAGGATGTTGCCTGGGATGGAATATGTTAAGTTATGAAGAGAGGTTGGATAGACTTGGGCTGTTTTTGTTGGAGTAGAGAAGACTGAGGGGCAGTCTAATTGAGATATACAAGATCATGAGGGATTTGGACAGGGTCAATAAGGAACAGCTGTTCCCTTTGGTTGTAGGTTCAGTCATGAGAGGTCACAAATTCAAGGTGAGGGGCAAAAGTTTGGGGGGGGGGTTGGATTGAGGAAAATCTTTTACCCAGAGGATGTTGATGATATGGAATTCATTGCTTGGGAGGGTGGAGGAGATGGGTTGCTTCGCATCTTTTAATAGAGGCATAGAATACAAGAGTAAGAAGATTATGTCAAACTTGTATGAGACTAGTTCAGCCTCAAGTGGAGTACTGCATCTAGTTTTGGGTACTGCACTTTAGGAATGGATATGAAGATATCAGAGAAGAGTGCAGAAAAGATCCATGGTAATAGCTCCAGAGATGAGGAAGTTTAATGGTGAAGAAGGAATGTTTTCCTTTGGAAAAGCAAGAGCTGAGAAGAAATCTGTTATTGGATTCATAAAATATCAGGGGTTTGGGCAGAATAGATATGGGGAAACTGTTCCCAATCATGAAAGGATTGAGAATAAAATGGCATGAATTTAAAGTAATTGGCAAGAGCAGGAAAAGTGACATGAATCATAAAGTGCAGAAGAGGTCTTTTGTTCATCGAGTCTGCATGTGAAAAACACACGGTCTCCCACCTAATTCCATTTATCTGCACTTGGCCCATAGCCTTGAATGTTATGACATGCCAAGTGCTCATCAAGCCTCACATCTTTTAAAATGTACTTGATGAGCACTTGGCATGTCATAACATTCAAGGCTATGGGCCAAGTGCAGATAAATGGAATTAGGTGGGAGACCGTGTGTTTTTCACATGCAGACTCGATGAACAAAAGACCTCTTCTGCACTTTGTCATTCATGTCACTTTCCCTGTTCTTGCCAATTATTTTAAAATTTGTCATTTCATTCTCAATCCTTTCACGAGTGGGAACAGTTTCCCCATATCTACTCTGCCCAAACCCCTGATGATTTATGAATCCTGTAACAGGTTTCTTCTCAGCTCTTGCTTTTCCAAAGGAAAACATTCCTATCTTTACCAATCCATCTTCATCATTAAACTTCCCCATCCCCGGAGTCATGGATCTTTTCTGCACTCTTCTCTGATATCCTCATATCCATTCCTAAAGTGCAGCATCCATAACTGGATGCAATACTTCACCTGAGGCTGAACTAGTGTCTCATACAAGTTCAACATAACTTCCTTACTTTTGTATTCTATGCCTCTATTAATAAATCCTTGAATAGTGTACACTTTATTAACCACTTAACTTGTCTTACCAACTTTAATGACTTACACACACATGCACCCATATCCCATTGCTCCTGCATCCCCTTTAAATTGTGCCCTTTGTTTTATATTGTTTTTCCATGTTCCCCGCTACCAAAACGAGTCACCTGACACTTTTCCACACTTAATGTCTATTATCTGTCCACTCATTTCACTTAACTTGTCGGTCCTTTTAAAATTTTTGCACTGTCCTTCTTACTGTTTACAAAACTTCAAAATTTGATATCATCTGCAGATTTTGAAATAGTGTCCAATGCAGCAAGTCCTAGGTCATTAATATACATCCGGAAAAGAAAGAATCACAACACTGATATGCTGGAGAACTTCACCACAAACCTTCCTCAGCCCCCAAAAAACAATCAACCACTTCTCTTGGCTGCCTGTCATTCAGCTAATCTCACGTTGCTACTGTATCTTTTACTCCATGAGCTATAATTTTTCTCAAGTCTGTTGTGTGGCACTATATTAAATGTCTTTTGGAAGACCATATATACCACATCAACACACAAGAGCATGGGTTCAATTTCTGCACTGCATGAAATTATTCTTGAAGGCCTTCTCTATCTTGTCCCTCTCCTGAGGTGGAGTGATCCTTAGGCAAAATCAAAAGGGAAGTGCAGCCTATGGTCATTTGGAACCGTGGCAACTTTACCTTTAATTGCATTCAACTCAGTCGCTAGAGGTTTTTTTTTGAGATAAAATATTAGTTAAGTACAACTTTGCTTTAAGTTCATGTTGGCTTATTTTAAGCAATGAATATGATAATTAATTTTGCCCTAGATTATTGATTCTAGAAGTTTTTTTCCATCACCAAAGTCATTGGGTGTATCTTACAACTTATTTGAACAAGGCTATAACATTTGCAATTAAGTATAGTTTTTAAGAATTAAAGCTTTTTTAATTCTTAAATTGGGAATTGGAATTGGAGAAACTGGTAAACACAACTGATATGAATGAAACTCAAAAAGTCTGGTTATTAATCTTATGCTCATCCTACAATGTTAGAGATAGAAGTGTGAACACTAAACAATCTATTTTTGAATCGTTGTAGAGCCAGGGTATCTATCATTATCTCCACTGATGAAGCTAAAAGCTAGACTTTTAGAAAAGTGGGCAGTAAAACTTCATTAGGGATAAAAATTATTCATTTTTAGGTTGCAGAATCAAAGAGTTGTATTGAGGGTAAAGTAATTGGTTTGCATTTCTATTCAGAACCATCCCAAAGAATGCTAGCTTGTCAAAGAGATGGGCTATGGTAATAGAAGATATTTTTGTTCAAAATATGTGGGTGTTTACTCAAAGCAGGCAGCTGCAGTTTTGCTTTGATGTAGACAACACCTCACTGGTTTGAGCACATCAGTGGGAGATGATCGTTAGTCAAACCTGTACTTTTATGCACACAGGAAATAGCTGGTACTAAAACTCTGTTCAGATTTAGGGAAAGGTAATGCAGCTGAAAAATTCATCTAGCTTGCAGCTAAACAAAGATCTACAATGGTCTTTGTAGAATCTTGTGGCAGAAGGCACTCAGTTAGCTTGGAAGCTGAGAGAAGGCAGAGAGATACCTGCTCTCAATAACTAGGAGCTGAAGCATCCAAAGCCACATGGCATTAAATAAAGTTTGGAGGGCCGCTTAGCCATAAAGCTAATATAAAATTTTCCTTAGAGAATAACAAACACTGATGAAAAGAAATCAAAAAGCCTCGGCCAGAGTGGAAGCTACGGCATACCCTGGAAATTGATCTCTAATGAAGTGAATAAATGTTTAAGGTTGCTATGACATTATACTTCTACCATACAAAGTTTACTGTTGTTTAAGAACGTTTATTTTTATGGTGAATTTCTATTTGTTCAGAATGGGGTATTCATATTTCATTTTAGATGTTAATGATGCCAAAAAGGATGGTAATAAAAGTGAAAGATTGAGGCGATATCTCAAATTTTGTATTAATATAGTTGATTTGATGCAAAGTTAAAAGTCACTTGTTAGTATTAAGGAATAACATCTAACATTAAACATGCTGCTCAAAGAAAATGACAAGATTGTCCTTATTTGCCAGTGATATTCCCATTTAATTATAACCAAAACAAGCTGGAATGGGTAAACCACCTAAACTGTTAGATGATATCTTAGAAAATCAAAGTCTTACTTTCCTTCAAATACGCAGTATGATTAATTGATTCTCAGTGACCTTTCTTTTCTTATGATGATTGTAATATCTAAAACCACTCCAGTGGTTATTGCTATGTATGACTGTCTGACATGAAGTTACCACTTTCTCTTAACAAATGTGGCGTGATTGATTGAAGTAGAAGAGGTGCTAGAAATATGCTTTTTTTGTGAACATATTAGTTCTAAAAAAATCTTCATGTTATATAAATGTGACACATAACTCCTCCTTTAGCTAAAGAAGTTTTTCCCAAGCTTCTGCTCATGTCACTATTCTTGGACTAAAATCAGAATAATACTGCACACAGCAGTCTATTCAGTCCATCATACCTATGCTGGCTCTTTGACAAAACTATCCAACCAGTCACACTTCTCATTCCCCACAGAATTTTTTTTCTTTTATTCAATTTAAATTCATTTATGGTCTTTCTTTACTTTTCTTCCTTCACACACTTTCCTCCTAACTTATCCTCTTTTTCTCAATTTTATCTCTCTTCCGTCTATCTGCCTCAACATCTTCATCTGTCACAGCTTACTGTCAGATTTCAGCTTCTCTGCTATTTAGCCATTGACATATACTTATTTTTTTCTGCAAAACTCTTCAATGTTACCTCCTAAATCTATACAATTTGCCCCTATCCTCCAGATCTCCACGTTTGAAACCCTCCATGATTTCCACCACAACACTAAAATAGTCGATAAAGTCACAAGTGACATCCTACATGATTGTGATAAAAGGTAAACTACCCGAACCTGTCTGCAATTGATCACATCATGGCAAATCTTTCCACTGTTACCCAGCTGGTTGGGTCTGCTCACACCTGGTTCCGGTCTTATCTAACACTGCAGAAAATGACTTATAATAGCTTCTCTTTCTGTTTCCCAAGAAAGCATTCCCCAAGGACTTACCCGCAGTCTGTTTCTTATGCTGCCCATCAGCGGCATAATTCAATAATATTTGTTTCCAAGCCAATGCCATAGACATCCTGCTCTATCTCACCATTGTAGTCTCATTCCCTCCACTTTCTCCAAAGGAGCAGACAGCTTACCAAAACAAAATGAAAACAAATTTCCTCCAATACTGTGAAGACTGAAGCTATTTGTGATTTCATCTCAGATGTTGGGAGAAATAAAATGTTTATGCTTTCTTTTGAAAGCTTACAAGAAATCCAGTTTCTTGTCTGTTCTTTAATGTCACAGCACTTCAGAGGTTAAAACACTCCTCCTCAAATATACGTCGGTTGCAGTAAGCCGAAAGAGAGAGAAGAGGAAATTACTCCAGATCTCTCTCCAGCAGAACCTGCCTGAGCTTCTCTCTTATTCAAGCCCTAGGTGCATCTGTTCAAACATCCCGGCTGGCATCCCACACTCTACCACCATAAACTTGAAGTTATCCAAAACTCCACTGCCTTTTTCTTAACTTACACTAAATCCTTTTCACCCTTCACAATTTATCAAATTTGAACATACTTGGCTCCTAGTTCGGCAACATCAAGATTTTAAAATCCTATCATGTCTTCACCCCTTCCCAATCTCTGTAATCTTCCTTGGAATCACTACCCTCATTGCTAACTCTAACATTTTTTTTTAAGAGCAACACAGCACGGGAAACAGGCCCTTCGGCCCAACAAGCCCGTGCCGCCGTCATAACTATATAGTAGCAATTCCATTATCCTATTATAGATTTAGGTTATTCCTAATATGGAAGACTCTCACTATAGGGACAATTGGTTTCCCAATCAGCCTAAGAGCGAATTTTTGGTTTGTGGGAGGAAACCGGAGCGCCCGGAGAAAACCCATGCAACCACGTGGAGAACGCGCAAACTCCCGCAGACACCGGCCCAATTCCAAGTGTCTGCACAGCCAAACTGCACATCTCGAACTTTTTTTTAAAATTCATCTTACATGACGAGTGCACTGCTGGCTAACCAGCATTTATCACCCTCAAGAGATGGTGAGCTGCCTACTTGAATCACTGGAGTTCTTGAAGTGTAGGTACATCCACAATGCTGCTAGGGAGGAAATTCCAGCATTTTGACCAGCCACAGTGAAGGAACACAATATACTTCCAGGTCAGGATGGTAAGTGACTTGGAGGGGAATGTCCAGGTGGTAGCTCAGGAATTCATTCCCTAAACTTTTTCATCTTTTATCTCACTTTTCTCCTTTAAATACATTTGACTAAACATTTGCTCATCAATGATATACTGGTAATGTCACTGGCCAAGCAACCCAGAGGCCTTGACCGAAGCTTTGGGAACATGGATTCAAATCCCACCATGGTTTGAAATGAATTCTGGTTGAATTGAAATTCTATTAATGAATCTGGAGTATAAAGCTAGTTTCAGTAATAGTGACCATGAAACCATCATTGAAAAAGAAACCCCAGCTGGTTCTCAACTGTCATTTGGGGAAAGAAATCTGCCACCCTTATCCAATCTAGCCTACATGCCTTCACCCACTGTAATGTGATTGACCTTAATTTGCCTCAGCAGTTGCCTGGCAAGTCTCTCATTTAAAGGGTAATTAAGGATGACAATGCCAGCAAAGCCATACGCCATGAAAGAATAAAACAATCTTATGTAGCCATTGTCTGATCTTGTTTTACTGTGTCCTTGTGAGTTGTCTTGGAACCTTTTATTACATAGGAGATAGCAGTAGGCCATTCAGCCATTCATTATGATCATAGTTAATCATCCAATCCAATAACCAGCATCCACTTTGGCCCCACCTCCCCAATATCTTTCAATCTCTTTAACCCAAGAGTTAAATCTAACTGCTTGAAAACAAACAATGTTTTGGTCTCAACTATTTTTTGTGGTGGAGTATTCCAGTCTCACCATCCGGTGAAAGAATTTCTCATCTCATTCCTAAATGATTTGCCACGTATCCTTAGACCACGAGCCCTGGTTCTAGACTCCCCCACGATCGGGAATATTCTTTTGCCTCTACCCTATTTAGTCTGTTGACATTATATTGGTTTCTATGCGATCCCCCACCCTACTCCACATTTTTCTGAACTCATGCGAATATAATCTTAACTGACTGAATCTCTTTTTGTACATCAGTCTCACCATTCCAGGAATCAGTCCTGCAATGGTTCTTGCGGCACTCCCTTCCATAGTCACATCCCTTCTCAGCTAAGGAGACCAAAACCACACACAATATTCTAGGTATGGTCTCACCAAGGCCCTGCATAACTGCAACAAAACATCCCTGTTCCTATAGCAAATCTTTATGTTATAAAGTCCAACAAATCATTTGCCTTCTTCACTGTTTGCTGCATCTGAAGCCTATTCCCAGCAACTGATATACAAGGACATCCAGGTCTCATTGCACATTCCCCCCTCAATTTATAGTCAATCACTCAGATAAAACCTGCCTTCCTATTCTTGCTACTAAGTGGCTAGCTTCACATTTATCCACTTTATACTGCATCTGTCATGCATTTGTCCATTCATTTGACTTGTCAAAATTACACAGAGGCATCTCTGCATTCCCCCCATAGTTCATCCTCCTACCCAGCTTTGAATCATCTGCAAATTGTAACATTACATTTAGTTCTTTCATCTAAATCATTAATATCCATAGACATAGCTATGTGACATCCCAGCACTGGTCCTTGTGGTACCTCATTAGCTATATGGAAAAAATAGCTTATTCCTACTGTTTTCTGTCTGCCAACCAGTTTTCTATCCATTGCAATACACCAGAACAATTATCTCTTATGCAGGACCTTGTAGAAAGCTTTCTGAAAGTCCAAATAAACCACATCCACTGACTCTTCCTAATCAACTCTTAATTACATCCTCAAATAATTCCAGTAAATTGGTCAAACACAATTTCTCTTTTGTAAATTCATGCCGACACTGTCCGATTCTAACACAGTTTTCTATATGCTGTTATTAATTTTATAACAGATTCTAGCATTTTCCCCACTATCAACATCATGCTGAGTGGTTTATCATTCCTTGTTTTCTCTCCACCTCCCCTTTCAAATTAGCTACCCTCCAATCTGTAAGAATTGTTCCATCTTTGAAGATGACCACCAATGTATCCACTATTTCTAAGGCCATTTCCAATGTAGATCATCAGGCACTGGGGATTTATTAGCTTCAACCCCATTAATTTCCCTGGCGCCATTTCCCTCAGTTCCTCCCTTTCACTGAACCCTATACTTCCCAACATTTCTGGCATACTATTTGTTTCATCCTTTGTGAAGGCAGAACAAAAGTATGCATTTAGTTGCTCAGCTATATCTTTGCTCCCAATTAAAAATTACCCTGATTCTGATTGTAAGGAACCTACATTTGTCTTATTTTTAACTCTGTTCACATTAAAAAAGATGCTATATATAAATACAAGTTGTTTGTAAACAGAGCTTTGAATACCAAAATATGTAAGTGATGCTAAAACTTTACAAATCACTGATTAGGCCTCAGCTACAGCACATCGTACAATTCAGAACAACACACTTTTATGAAGGATGTCGAGTCCTTGTATGAAGGCTCAGAGAGTACCAGAATGATACAATGGGATGAGGGAGTTCAGTTATGTGGAGGCATTAGGGAAATTGGGATTGTTCTTCCAAGTGAAGAAATAGCTAAAAAAAAAAAGACCTGTAAGGTGTGTTCAAAATTTTGCAAGAAAGGAGATACCATTTCCTTTGACAACTGTGTCAGTACAGATGAACCTGACAAAGAGGAGAACCTCAAAAGCTTGCGAATTTACTATCAAATAAATCGGTTGGACTTAAACCTGGTGTTGTCAGGTTTCTTACCGTGTTTACCCCAGTCCAACACCGGCATCTCTACAAATGTGTCAGTAACCAGAGGATATGGATTTAAAATAATTGATAAGAGGAAAATGAGAAATCTTAGAGGGGCTGTTAACATCCAGAACACACCATCCAAAAAAAATGGTGGAATTGGATTCCCCAGCAGCTCAAGATAGATTGTAACTTGTAGACTTTGAGGGTAACTAATGTGCAGGGCTGTAGGGAAGAAACTCGTGTGAGAGACTAAATTGGATAGCTCTCCCAAAGAGGCGGCACAAGTAACACAGGTTGAATAGTCTGTTTTGATCATATGCTTCTATTCCAAATCATAATCCAATTTTCTTTTGAAAAGTATTATTCAATCTGCTTTCACTATCCTTTCAGGTAAAGTATTCCATATTGTACAAATGTATTTGATATTACAATAACTCAACATTTAAAATAATTTCTCATCTCTTCCCTGGTTCATTTGCTACCATTTTAAATCAGTACTTGCTTTTTTGCCGATAGAAACTATTTCTTCCTTAGTTATTACTAAAACCCCCTCAACATTTGCACACAAATCTCTGGAGAAAATGGGTTGAAATCAGGGGTGAATTAAAATGTCAAATCACGTATTATAACTTCATGCTACATGTTACAATGCCTCATACAATAAAATATTTGCAGAATATTTTACAGCAGGCTTCTATTTTTAGAATGAACTTAACATGACAGCCCTCCTTATAGCTGAAAAGAATCATGGGATACTATCTCAAGAAGATAGCCTTGTGCAATTTTGGCATGGCATTCTCCATAGTTTAGTGTTATCTATTTACTGCTCAATTGATCAACTTTTTAAACATTATCAAAAGGTTAGCTGATCCCTTTGCCAGTGATATATCTTCAATGGTATTATACCATTGGAGGAAAGAGAACCCTTACTACACGTAGGTGAAATTTAACTAAGTTTCCTGCTGTGCTAAATATTTTTCCAAATCTATTTAATGACAAAGATTTTACAGCACAGAGGCTGTAAGATGCTTGTACTGGCCCTCGAGACACTTCTTTAATCCTTTTTTCTTACCTTTTCCAAATAAATTTCATTTGGCTATTTTGAATTAAGTTTTGATATTCTGATCATTGTACCACAGCCTAGAGTCAGAGACAAAAAAAAACAAACACAAGGGTTGAAGGTTCAAATTAAAATACATTTGTTGATGACTAATCTCTTTCTACCCCATAACCAACTTTCTATCCACACTGCTCTATTTTATCTAAATTCATGTTCATCTCAAAGTCTCTTCTTCACGCTTCATCTTATCAAGCACTTGAAAATCCACCTACTGAACACCCACTGCATTTCCTTACAACAATACATGTTAAAAATTTGTCAAACATGACTTGTCTTGTAGAAATCTGCATTAGACACCTTTAATTAGTTTAGAAGTTTCTATCTGAGTATTAATTTTAACCATGGATTATAGCTTCCAGATCTTTACCCATGATAGAGATAGACAAGATTTCTATTCATTCAGATTCTGCAGTCAAATTATGCAATCTTTATTTCCTTCAACAGTTAACCATGTAATCGGTGTCATATCAAATGCAATATAATTGTTATTTTGCCACATTGAAAATGTAATTGTGATTTGTTTTTATCAAGGAAGCAAACATTCCTAGACAGGAAGAATGAACTGAACGGATACAAATGCAAAATTGTTGAAAAGTGAAATACAATAGAGGTCTTTGAGTCACATTACAATATAGTGTTTTGCATCACAATCTATTAGTGTATTGAGATAGACACTATATATTGGTGTCCCCAGTGTTTGGTATTAGGAACAGTGCTTTTCATAATCTATAATAGTGACCTAGATTTGGTTGTCCAATTATAATTTCAAGATTTGCAACTGACGTGAAACTTGGAAGTATTGTGAACTGAGAGGACAATCAGAATAGATTTCATAAGTACATGGACAGGCTGGTGGAATACCTAAGCATCTGGCAAATGAAGGTTAATGCACAGAAATGTCAACTGATTTTTTGCTAAGAAAACCAGGAAGAGGCAGCATAAACAAGAAGATATGATTCTAAAGGAGGTGCAGGAACAGAAGAGGAGATATATAGACACAAATTGTTGAAGGTGACAAGACAGATTGAGGAAGCATTTGAACAAGGCAAATGGGAATTTATAAACAGAGGCAGAGAATACTAAGTCAAGGGAGTTATGGTGAACCTTTACAAAAACACTTGTTCATCCTCAATTGGAGTAGCATTCCCAATTCCGGACGCAACACTTTGGAAAAAAATGTGAAAGCATTAAAAAAGGGTGCATAAGAGAGTTACAAGAATAATTCCAGGGATGAAAGACTTCAGTTACATGAATGTCAGTTACATGAATATTGGAGAAGCTGGGGCTGTTTTCCTTAAAGGAGGGTTGAGAGTGTACAAAATCAGAACAGGTCTAGACAGAATTATCAGGAAAAGACTGCTCCAATTGGTGGAATGATTGACAACCAGATGACATCAATTTAAGACAAAGAAGAAAGTGTCAATGGAAAAACATTTTCATGCAGTGAATGATTGAGACCTGGGGTACACTGCCCAAATATGATCAAACTGTAGCTTTCAAAGGAGAATTTAAGAGTTACATGATGAGAATAAAATGACAGGATTACAGGGAGAAGGCAAGGGTTGGCACCAGCTAAACGACATTTGCAGAGATCCAGCACAAACCCAATGGGTTGAATGATCTCTTTCTACCCTAATAGTTCCATGTTTTTGCTAGATTATAGAATCAATTGTCAATTCTGTGCTCAATGTTTTCTATATTTAGTTCTGCAGTGCAACAAAAATGTAATATTAAGGTGTATCGAACGACACACAGAATTGGCAATATTAACTCATGTTTTTACCTACGCTGCCTGTTTCATCATTTTATTTAAATAAAACAGCTTTACAACACTTTTGTGAAAGGTATTGACAGTTCAAGATGGATATAGCACACTAAATTAATTAACTCAAAAGATATGTCAAGAAGCACAATAGTTTTGTTACAGAGAATGCATTGTCATATGATTACCTATTGCAGATGACCAAGGCCTTAATTTAAAAATGGCCTTTTTGTCAGTAATCACACTTTTTCAATTCATTTTAAAGCTACAAACAGTAGAAATATTAATTGACAAAACTAAGGGATAAAAATGCATAGAAGTGTTTTACAGATAAAAGCAAAACACTGCGGATGCTGGAATCTGAAACAAAAGCAGAAAATGCTAGAAAATCTTTACAAGTCTGACAGCATCAGTGGAGAGAGAATAGAACCAATGTTGAAGTCTGGATGACCTTTCATCAGAGCAGGAAGTGTTTTACAGATTTGGCTTTACTTGCCATCCAAGGCTAACCTTTTTGACCCTTGTTGCTTTTTCTCCCACAAGAAAGTACTGTGAGTCATAGCAACAATATGACAAAGTTGATCTTTACATAAGAATGTAAGAACATAAGAAATAGGAGCAAGAGGAAGCCACCCAGTCCTTTGAACCTGCCCTGCCATTCAACAAGATCATGGCTAATCTAAAGTGGATCAGTTCCACTTTCCCGCTTTCTTAATTCCCTTTTCTATCAGAAACCTGTCTACCTGTGACTTAAATACATTCAGCAAGGTGGTCTCCACCACTTGAATGGGCAGAGAATTCCAGAGATTCACCACTCTTTGAGTGAAGAAGTTCCTCCTCAACTCTGATCTAAACTGTCCCCCTCCCCTTTATTTTGAAGCTGTGCCCTTTAGTTCTGCAATCCTTTTCAAGCGGGAAGAATCTCTCTACCTCTACCCTATCTAGCCCCTTCATTATTTTACATGTCTCTATAAGATTCCCCCCTCAGCCTTCTAAACTCCAATGAGTACAGATTCAGTCTATTTAATCTCTCCTCATAGGCTAACCATCTCATCTCTGGTATCAGCCTAGTGAACCTTCTCTGCACTCCCTCCAAGGCCAATATATCTTTTTGCAAATGTGACAATCAAAACTGTACACAGTACTCCAGTTGCGGCCTCACCAGTACCCTGCACAGTTGCAGCAAGACCTCCCTGCTTTTATATTCTATCCCTCTTGCTATAAAGGCCAACATTCTATTCACCTTCTTGATCAACTGCTGTACCTACAGACTGGGTTTTTGCAATTCGTGCACAAGGACCCCCAGGTCCCTCTGCACCATAACATGCTGCAGCTTTTCACCTTTTAAATAATAATCCCTCCTATTGTTATTTCTCCCAAAGTGGATAACCTCACACTTGCTAACATTATACTTCATCTGCCAGGTCCTCGGCCACTCACTCAGCCTATCCAGATCTCTTTGCAGACTTTCCGCATCTTCCACGCAATTTGCTTTTCCACTCATCTTCGTGTCATCAGCAAATTTCGTTACCCTACACTCAGCCCCCTCCTCCAGATCATCTATGTAAATGGTAAACAGTTGAAGTCCCAGCACCAATCCCTGGGGCATTACACTAGTCAGCAACTGCCAACCAGAAATAGCACCCATTGATTTCAACTATCTGCTTTTTATTAGACAACCAATTTCTATCCACACTAACTCCGTGCACCCTAACCTTTTGTAGCAACCTTTTGTGAGGCACCTTATCAAATGCCTTTTGGAAATTTAAAAACACTACATCCACCGGTTCCCCTTTGTCTACCGCACTAGTCACAGCCTCATAGAAATCCAATAAATTTGTTAAATACGACTCCCCCTTCATGAATCCATGCTGTGTCTGCTTGAACAAACCGTTCTTTTCTAGGTGCCTCACTATTTCTTCTTTGATGATGTATTGTAGCATTTTTCCAACTACGGACATTAAACTAATCACCCTATAATTCCCTGCCTTTTGTCTGCTACCTTTTTTAAACAGCGTAACATTAGCCATTTTCCAATCTTCTGGCACTTCCCCACAGTCCAGCGAATTTTGATAAATAATTACTAAGGCATCCAATATCACCTCTGTCATTTCTTTCAGAACCCTGGGATGCATTCCATCCGGTCCCGTGGACTTGTCCACCTTTCGTCCCGTAGGTCTATCTAGTGACAGTAATCGCATTAAGGACCTCATGTCCTTCTACCCTTCTATCTTTAATATTTGGCAAGCTATTTGCATCCTCCTCCATGAAGACCAACACAAAAAACTTATTTAAAGCCTCAGCCATTTCCTCATCACCCAATGCTAAATTCCCCCTCTCATCCTCCAAGGATCCAACATTCACTCTAGCCAGTCTCTTCTTCTTTGTATATTTGTAAATTTTTTTACTTTTTTTTTATATTTAGAGCTAGTTTAGCTTCATACTCTATCTTTCTTTTCTTTATCGCTTCACTTTCTTAGTCATTCTTTGTTTTTTTTAAAATCTTTCCCAATCTTCTAATCGCCCACTATTTTTAGCCGCTTTGTATGCATCAGCTTTTAATTTAATACTCTCCTTTATTTCCTTCGATAACCATGGCTGGTTATCCTTTCTCCTACAGTCCTTCCTTACTATCGGAAGATATTTCCGAATATACACCTTATACATCGGAATATACACCTTATTATTACATTTTTGCTGCATTGCAGAACTAAATATAGAAAACATTGAGCACAGAATTTATGTTCACTATTCAGTCAAAAAAGGTCCATGGAGTATTATTTGTCCAATTAGCCTGCCATTTTTCAAACAGCTCTTTGCTACTTTCTAAAATGCATGTCAAGAACAGAGAGGCAAAAGAATATAAATATGTAAAAAGTTTTTAAATGTTGTTCAACTGAGACGAGAAAAGAAATATGATACAGATCGTAGTGGTACTAAGTATTTTTGTTCATCGCAGTGTCACAATACAGGGATAGAAGCTGCTCTGAGTTTCTTTCTGCTCAGACACACAAAGGCACAAGGAAGTTTCAGTGCTGTATAACAGACAACTGGGGAGAATCATACCAGGCTCCCCTTGCTGGCAGCTATAACAGCATCACCAAAGCCCTTGTAATAGCAAGCACAAACCATGTAGAAATAGAAGAAAATACTTCAGATAGATATTCTGAGTAATCTTGAAAGTTCTGTGCATAGTTTCTGATAATTAATGTAGAATAGTTCACAAAATAAAACAAATAAATAATTCCTCAATGATATCTTGATTCTTCCACTTCAACTAGAATTTAATTCTCACATACAAAGTTTAACAGCTAACTATATGGTGGACAGCTTTCTGTGGCATTTGTAACCAAACCATGCCAATAAAACTAAGGATAAAAATATTTGAGTACAGCTTTTCTGCCTCATTCTTTAAAGGAAATGTAGTGTCAAAAATGTTGTGCATTAAAAATAGATCAATGTAAATTGGAGGCTTTAAGCATTAGATATAGAACCAGAAAGCTATCAAAAATCTATGCAATAGAAATTAAAACAAAACTCTCTACAACTCTACTTGGTTAAAAGTTTTGTTGCAATGAACACGGAGCTCTTAATGGATGGCATGCCCATCTAATTTACATAGATTTCCACTAACATTCTATATTTCTAAGCACACATATCATTAATTATATAGCTTATTTTAAAAATTAACCATTGCCATTCAATCATATGACAACTACCAGGGCACTTCCTCACTATCCAATATCTTAATTTGTTTTTAAATAGCAAAATATTTATTTATATTCTTAGTGGAAAAATTGGTAAACATTTATTCCTGTATTTTGTTTTTTGCTACAATATGCCATAAAGAAGAAAAGATAACACAGGTTGGGCAATTTCCTTCCTATGCTATGCAAGAATGTTACATTTAATGCTTCAATGACCGGTTGTAAACTTATTTCTTGGGGTACAGAAATTCAAATGCTAAAGTTTTGGAGCAAATCAGGTATTTTAACCAACCCTGTGAAGCAGAGTTTATTTTAGTAATGAAAGAAACTGATTTTATGTTCTGGTCAGAATTTACCATTGTAACTTGAATTTTTCATTCCAGCATACTGAACAAGGAGTTGCTGTAGCAGAAAGTCATTCTATTAGATATACATGTCTTTACATGTATAGAAATGTTAGTGTTTTTTGCATGACAAGTTACTGAAAGTGAGAACTGATAATGTCACAGTGAGGGGAACATGGCATCCATGAACACCACAAACATCTCTGCACCTCCTTAAACAGACTGAAGGATTGTCAAATAGCACAAAGACTAAGAAAGACATGTAAATTAGTGTTGGTGAATGCAGTGGCAGATCAGATGCGGGAAGTGAAATAAAAGGGAGGGAAGATCGACACAAAAGCATAAATCAATAGTTTAAAATTTTACATTTTGAAATCACTAAAACTTAAAGGAAAGAGACTCCTATATTTATAACAGTTAATTATCAAAGGAGTTGATTGGTTATAATTAACACTTGTAGTTAAAAGGATTTTTCAACTGAAGTGGACAAGACTGTTAACTTTTGTTCAAATTTACCCCACATAAAGCAATTCAAGCCTTTCATGCACTTCCATGGGTGAGGCAGGGAGTAAGATATGACCATCATAAAGCTAATAACAGAGAAGGGGGGGGGGTGTGGAATCTTAGACATCAACTTTCAGGTATTTTATTGGCAAATTTACCCATACTTTAAGCCACTCATCTATGAGTACATTAGTAATGGCATGCAGACCATTATTTTGACAATAAATTTTATTTTCCTGGTTGCTTTAGAATCAGTGTACATGTCTTCAACATTTTATTTTACCTGCCAAAACTAAGTTTGATCTATAAGAACACAAGATTACGTTTTTTTATGTTTATATCGTTTGTTTCTGACTTTGCTCATCTTCCCAGGCAAGTCTGGACTGTTAAGATAATGTGAACAAAGGAAAATGTCACTGTTAACAGTGGGCAACTATCTTGACAACCAGGATTTCAGATGCAAGTGCATATTTCATCCTTATCCAAATTCCAATATGGATTTAAGTGGTCTGTTAGATGATAATTATAATAAAGATTTCTCCTTTAAGTCTATGACAAGTTGTAAATTTTCTTTGCAGTGTGTTTTAAATTAACGTATAGACGCAGAAAGTTTGGGGTTAATACACTTCATGCTAGTCTGAAGCACCTGATACTCGATTAAGCATACGCAGTTATTACACCGCTCTCAAAAGGTTTGAAAATTGATCTATTTCGATTCTGTAATGTGTGCATTTATTCAATTATACAGGAAAGAGTTTTAGTTCAAGGCCAATGGTGATTGATTTTATTTCAGAAATATTAACTAAGGGTTGCATTTTTTAAATTAAAAATTGCTCATTAGTATTTATTAGCTCTGAAATGTACCATTTTTGAACAATTGAGATTAAAACATAAAACTAATTTAACTGGACATTCAATTTTAAATTCAGCAACTGTATTCATGTAATAATTCTAATTGAATTGTGATATACAAGAAGTTTTTCGCCTATTAAAGTGCAAATAAATACACTTTCAATGCACTTATAAATAATTTGATACTCCGCCAGCATTACTTCAAGCTATTTCGTCTATTCATTGATTAATGAAGTGTTAATACAAAAAGTCAAACATCAAATGACTCATTTTATTATACTAATGATTTAAGAGAACTCACTTGCCATTAGCCTCTTTGTGGGCATATTTCTACAACACTGTCCACAACTAAAATCTAAATCTTATCTGGATCTCAAAAAATCTACATTAGACCGTATTATTGTTTGAAAAGAGCTCCCATCATAGTTGTAACCTTGCAGTCGTCCCTTCCAAATAATGATAAATCTTAATTAACTGGTCACTATCCCTTATGTAAACATTCAATATATTCATGCTCGGTTTGTTTTGAAAGAATGACAAAATTAGTCCCTCTTTCTCAGAAACTCGAATTAACTCCGAGTATTGTTCCACAAATCCATTTATTGCAAATTTCATAACTGTACGAAGGCCAATAATAAAGCACTTCGGTTGGGCCTTGGGATCCCAGCAAAGTTCGACTCTAGTTTAATATATCACGACGCTCATCTTCAATTTCGTGCCCTGTGGTCTAACTGAATGGCAACTCCATAGTAACGAAAATAACTGGCACTTTTACAAATTCTCGTTCAAAGGCGTCTTTTCTAACCCTGTTCCATTCTACTTTGCATGTTACACGTTATCTAATGAAATCAAAGCAACCGGATCAATTCGCACGACACATATATATAAAAATATTTAATTGTTGAATGAACTGGGCAGCACAGTACAGCTCTGTACTTTGTTAATTGGGGGACATCATCGTTTAGAATCCACACATTGAAATTCCACTCCTTTAGGTATTGCTTATATGATCGATAATTTACCGTTCAAGTCAAACTATATCGGACACCAATTTGGAAAAAATGAAGACAAACACAAACTTGTCTATCACTGCCACCTTTGCATCAGTTCAGATCATTTCCTTAAACTTATAGAAGGTTTTGCTAGCAGATGAATGATGGTGCAGATAGTGCTACACTATCCATCTATGTCCATGACCCAGACTGTGGTGTACAGCCCTGCAGCGGATCTACCAATTATTCCGATATTTGAGAAAAGATCTGAACAGCTTTTTTTTCAAAAAAAATACACGTTACAATTTTGGAAAGATTTTTTAAAAAACCCTCTCTCTGGCCATTGTCACGCCGTTTTGTAAACAGCGGGTCGGGATGGGCTAATGGGAGAACTGTGAAAGTTAAAAGGTATCGGTAAGGGACCTACACTTTATTTCCCCATTCCCTCCTCGCCCCTCTCTTACCTTGGTTGGAAAGGTGAGTGGCGGCGGCGAGTAGCCGCTGAGACAGAAGCAGGAAGATGCTGAATTTCACGGTCAAAATCATCCTTCAACGCGAGCAACCCCCCCAGACACCCCCCACCCCCCCTTTCTCCACCTTTTCAGTCCAAGAGGAGCTTCTCCGCTTCCCCCTCCGGCTGAGACAGGGAAACACCAGGTAGGCCGGCGGGCTGTCACAAGAGGAGAGATGCAATGATGGAATTGCCGCCGAGAGTTGATACAGCTTTGCCCTCCTCCGGCCGTCCGCTCACGTCCACACCGAGAGCGCCCTGGGCAGCATGATGTGGCAAGTGGCAGCAGCAGGCACACACACCGACAGCAGCGGCTGCACCATCTCCTCGCTCAAACTGAAGCACTTACTCGCTACTCAGGTTCCTCTCTCTCTCTCCTAAAGAGGGAACATTAAACCGCAGGAAAAAAAAATGTCCCCACTCTGGAAACCGCCCCCCTCCTATAATAGAGAGAGAAATACTTTGTTTATCCTCTCTGCAGTCGAATAAGAAGTACTGATATTAATATGTGAGCCACACACCCCCCACCCCCCTTAATCTCTCGCTGATCAGCAAAGTATATATGTATATATATTGTAATTTGTCCAAGCAAATGGCTGCTGACTGGAAGTCCTCGGGTTTTGGGAATCGCCGGGAAGAAAGACGCCACCTTCCAGCAGCCTCTCGGAGCCGGAGCTTCACAAATTGACAACTTTCAGCCCAGCCTCATCTAGGCTGCTTACTGCCAAACACACAGTGCAACTTGCTCTTGTCTGTTTAAAGAATCACATTATCATAAAAAGGGAGAGAGCAGAAAGATTGAAGCTGACACACGCCCCCATGGAGAGTGGCTGTTTTCTTGAGAAAGACCGTTTTCAACATCTAGATCTCTATATGCATGGTTCAATCGGTGAACAGTCAAACTAGCTCAAGCTGGAGTCCGGAGCGGGAGCGTGGCAGGCAGGAGCAGGTCAGAGAGCTGTCACTGAGCACTAGGGGGTGTCAATATCACATATAAAACACTTCTGCCTGCTCCTAATCACCAGCTCTCAGTAACACAATACTCTCCCATATTGTTTCAAATATTTACAATTTAAAACTAATATATCGCCAGAAGTGTTTAGACCAACTAAGACAATGACTTGAATCACTTGACCCAATGAAATGACGGCGCGCACCGGGAAACCCAAGAGGGTATAATAAAGAGGGCGGGGAGCATTATCAAAGGTGTCTAAAGAGACCACCAGTACTGTCTCTCTCAATCAGCGTACTACTGTACACACACTGGGATCCAATCGTGCACAAACACCCCTTAAAACTACACCTCTGTTCAGATTGAACTGAAGGCGGGTTCATTAAATCGCGATTGTCAGGGGTGAACTGCTAAACTGTCAGTCGCTTGACTCAATTTCCAGATGCTATTCCCTTCGTGTCAATACACACTGGGCCACACTGGGGATAAACCGGGAGTTTTCCAATTAAATAGCAGTGTGATTGCAAATTGGAGTGAAGAATGAACTGCATCAGATTATGCACAGTCCACCTTTATTCATTTCCCGCCATGTCCCTTTCCAAACTTCATCTCTAGTTATCAAATAAACTCCGAGGAATTGGGGAAAGGGGATGCGAGGGAGAGTATGCGTTTCATTGTAGTTTTAAACCGGATAGACTAGATAAAGAATGTCACTGGCAACTTAATCCAGAAATTCCGACAGTGCAACATTTCTCCCTCAGGTGTTGCGTGCATGGTGAAGACAGGTCCATACCATCGCTCTCACCCTTTTACAATGGGCAGGCTACATTTGGACATTTGTTATTTCCCGCATCGTTTTTATGTTGGCATAAAGTGGTAACATTACCAACAGATCATGGTCCAGATTCACCAAGCAGTTTATTTTGACAATCTGTATTTGCTTAAACTGCGCATTCAGGAACATACAATGTTGAAAGATTAAGGCAAAGGTTACAATCTCGAACAAATAAACCAGGATGATTTTACAAATTAAAACGGTTGCCACAGGTCTATATTTAAGCTATCAGTATTGCCCAAAAAGGTACCTGCTTGGTCAGTGCTAACGTGTCTGGCTTCCATCCTAATTAACACTATCAATGTAATAGACAAAGTTCTACTTTATCTGTCTTTTTTAAGTTAACTATATGTTAATGGCTAGTGAACGTCCGTCAATATTTACAATAGCCGCAATGGTGTTTTCAACTGATGTTCAAGTTAAATTGGTTTTATTTCAATCCAGACTTATTGACACAGACACGTGTAGATGGAACATTTTAACGCAATGTATTATTATGTCAACAACATATGTAAAGGATTTCAAACAAACGTTGCAGAGGTTGCGAAGATTATCTTATTGGTATATATTTAAGAATGTTTTTATTAGCAATTGTTTTGACGTGAATGAGCATATTGAAAATTAAATGCCTTTATATGTTAAATAATTCAATTGCAAAAACAACGTTCGACTACTGGAATTCGGTTTGGAATATGGGTTAGTCAGGAGAAGTTCCGGATAGAACAACCGAGGATTAAACAAATTATTATTTTACTAACTATCTCTAATGATGTTTAACTTTACTCTCTCGGCTGCTGTAGCTCATTATGCTGCAACTGGTTTCAAGATGCAGCAAACATTCTGTTAACTTCATACACACTTCCAGTCTAGCTTTTGTGCGAATCAATGCATGATATATTTGTGTTGAAAGCGTGATGAAGTTACATTGTCAGGGTGGATCAGAGAGCGAGAGACAGACACTGAAGGCAGCTGCCGTTAGCGGAACGTGACTTATTTCCAAAATAGCGTTGAACCGCGTCCGTCAAATTATTCTTCTACAGAACAATGCAACACAAACAAGGGCGGGATTCTCCGGCCACACTCGCCCCAAAACCGGAGAATCTTGCCGGAGATTAGTGGATCTTTGCATAGTCCGTCCCTCATAATTCCGGTATTTGGGTGAATTTGGGAGCTTTGAAGATGGAATTCACACCCGAGTTCGAGTGAAATAATGTTGAGTTTTGCGGAGTTTTTGTTTAGAAAAGTGATTCCTTAATCCCCGCGATGCTTTGCGGTGGCTGGCAACTTAATCCAGAAGGCCCAACAAAAAGTGCAACATTTCTCCCTCAGGTGTTGCGTGCATGGAGAAAACCGGCCCACACCATCGCTCTCACCCTTTTACAATGGCCAGGCTACATTTGAACAAATTGTATTTCCCGCGTCGTTTTTCATGTTGGCATAAAGTGGTAACATTACAACAGATCATGCTCCAGATTCACCAAATAGTTTATTTTGACTATCTGTATTTGCTTAAACTGCGCATACAGAAACATATAATGTTGAAAGGTTAAGGTAAAGGTTGCATCCTTGTTCGAAAGTCAATATTTGTGCTTGAGGCTAAGACACATATACGACCTTGTATTTCTGTATCTGTCAATATGAGGCTCCGGTGTTATATTTAGGTGGTTCTAAATCGAAATTAAAAAAAACACAAATTAAGTAGTGAAATCTGGAAATCCCCGGCACATCAGTCAGCAGGAGATAGTCTAGGTCATTTGTGGGGTATAAGATCCTCCTTCAAACCATCTTTATTGATGATATAATTGTGAGTATTTGAAGCGAATTGTTTGCTTGCTATTGGTACTGTAGCTGGCTGAACTGCCACCAGGGGGCTTATAGGAATTAGATTCGATTGTCATGTGAAAGTGGAACACAGATCAGAGAAAATACCCATTCGTGAGTCTCCACTTCCCACCCCATTTCTCCACATCAACTATCTTAGGAAATTTAAGTTGGGCTCAATATTAATTAAGGAGATGCACTCAAATCAAAATAAAACATTGCGGATACTGAGAATCTAAATAAAAACGGAAAACGCTGGATAACTCTACTGTGGAGAGAACGTTTCGGATCTGAATGATGGTTTTGTAGTTTATCCAGCATTTTCTGTTTTTATATTGTCTTATCGTTAATTAAAAAGAACGTCACTTCATTAAAGCACATTTTATTTGCTACTTATGCCATAGATATTTATTTTCAACATCATAAATAACGAAAATTGGATTCTAATGAGTGCTCAGCTGCAATACATTGTTCCCATCTCAGTTAACCCTGAACCAAGCAAGGAGCCATAAAACGGGGAAGAGCTGACGAAATCTAACTAAATCTACACCCCAAATACGACGCAGTTGAAAAGTCAATGCATTACGTATATTGATAAACTCATGAATTCGTCAAGAAAAAAATATTAGTCACAAATGTATGAAAACTGGGAAACAGATGCTATTATAAAACTAATCACAGCTAAGTGGAGGAAACCTAAACTGGAAAATATTATAGTTTGTTAATTCATCTCAATTTGTTCAACATTGTTGAACAATCCTTTTTTTTTTCACTTTGAACTCAATTTATGATTTCTCCCTGATATTTAAAGCGTTTTTTTTGTGTGTGAGAATGATGTTTACGAGTTCCATTTGTTTAAACACATGCTAAATCTAAATAACAATGGAAAGTTATCTACTGTAACTTTTGAGTTACAATGCATTTCTACATTTACATATTTATCATCATTGCATGTATGGTTCTTTAACTGATGTAAAAGTGGGAGGTAATGGTCTAATAGTATTATCACTGGACTAATATCCAAAGACTCAGGTGATGCTCTGGGGACCCACGTTTGAATCCCACCATAGGATAATAATCAATCAATACAAAAGCACTGGAACAGACCCTTCAGCCTTCTAAGTCTGTGCTGATCATGATGCCTTAATTAAGCTAAAAAATCTTCTGCCTTTAGTCAGTCGGTATTCCCCTAATCATGTACCCATCCAGATGCCCCTTAAATGTTGTTAATGTGCTTCAATCACCTCCTCAGGTGGCAGGTTTCAGGTGGCCACTGCTCTCTGCATGAAAAACTTCCCCTGCACATCTCCTTTAAACTTTCCCCCTCTCACCTTGAACTTGTGTCTCCTTGTAATTGACATTTCCACCCTGTCTGTTTATTCATAATTTTGTAGACCATTACCAGGTTTCCCCATTGGTCTCTGGTTTTCTAGTGAAAACAATCCTAGTTTATACAACCTCTCCTCATAGTCAACACACTCGAGACCAGGCAACATCCTGGTGAACCATCTTTGCACTCACTCCAAAGCTTCCACATCCTTTTGCTATTGTGGTAATCAGAACTGCATTCAGCCTAACCACAGTTTTACGTAGCTACATCATGATGAAGGCAAGTGTCATGTGCCATTTTAATCACCTTGGCCACCTGTGTTGCCACTTTTCAGGAATTATGGACTTGCATGCCCAGATCCCTCTGTATCTTAATGAAAATCTGATATTAAAAGTCTATTGACAATGAATCCATTGTTCAATCTTGTTCAATCAATTAACTTTAGGGAAGGAAATCTGCCATCCTTACCTGGTCTGACCTACACGACTCCAGATCTGCAGCTGAGCACTCATTAGAATCCAATTTTCATTATTTATGATGTTGAAAATAAATATCTATGGAATAAGTAACAAATAAAGTGTGCTTTAATGAAGTGACGTTCTCTTTAATTAACAATAAGACAATCTAAATGCCATCTCAAAGGGGCAGTTAGGGATGGGCAATAAATGTTGGTCCAGCCAACAGTGCCCACATCCCAAGAAAAAATAAAAATATGGCTCAATCTTGCATAATGGCATGCAACTGCATTGGGACTTCTGGTCAGAAATTCTGTGCTTTACTGATCTGGCTACTTGCCACAGATACTGGGTTAATCTTCTAATGCATTCTGGTGGCATCCTGCTTTCCTTCTTTAATACCTCACTCCTTTACTGCGTCTGTGCTGTCATGATGTATGTCTGTTGTTTAGTATAACTAATGGCCATTTCTGCCGCTCTGTCAGTAACATCAAAAGCATCATTTTCAGCCCGCAATACAAACTCTAAATCCCGACCACTGACTGTTCTCCTGTTCAACAACTCGAATGTAAAATTCTCATTGGTATGTTTAAATATCTCCTTGTTCTCACTCTGGCCTATCTTTGGAACCTTAACAGTTACAATTTCCCTTAATTCTCCAGTGAATGGGAAGCAATTTGTGAGTACCAAGCTGTGTGGGTTAGATGGATTGGCCAAGCTAAATTGTCCCTTAGGTCAGTGAGACTAGTGAGGGTAGATGTATGGGGTTATGGCTTGGGTGGGATTGTGGTCAGTGCAGATTTGATGGCCAAATGGCTGCTTCCTGCAGTGTAGGATTTTGTGATCTTTCTGAGTTCTATTATTGATGATTATATCTTCAGATGTATGATTTCTAAAACTGGAATTCCTTCCCAAAATATATTCAATTTTCCTTCTTTAAAATGCTACTCAAAACTCAATGCTTTAACTAAGCTTTTGGTTAGTCCTAATTACTTAATTAACTCAATATTGCATTTTTTTCCTTTTGCTCTGTAAAATGCTTTGCAACATTAAATACACCATATAAATTCAAATTGTTAACAATGATGGTACTCATGCTCATTCAGTCTTTCTTCATGTTACTGTATGGTTTGTGAATACTAATTGGCAAGTGGGTTGGTTCATCATTTTCTTGCATACTAAATGGGTTATATATGGGACATACGCAGTGTATTCAACCATTCCATTGCTAATGCATTATGGCTGTAATATGTGCAATGCAATGTATTGTGCAGCCTTTAGCTATGGGCCAAAGATTATACTAGAAAATATTTGACAATGTTGATTCTTCTTTTGAACTAATTGTTTCCTTTGTACCTTGACCTACATTACATAGGAGGGAAGACATACCTCTCTGTACTTCAGCAATATGCAGTGCTGAATGGATATTGTCAGGAAGAAACCTAGGACTTTGATGGTTCTGCTCTGATGAAAGGTTACCATGACTTAGTATTGGCTCTATTTTCTCTCCACAGAGGGAAGACTTGATGAGATTTTCCAGCACTTTCTGTTTTTGTTTCAGATTATAGCATCTGCAGTATTTTGCTTTTATCTTCAAACTTAGTGATTGCATTATTGTTGATATTTAAGAAGCCTTCAGATGCTCTTGTCATTAACAAAAATTGAAATTGTGTCCTGGGCTACCTGTGGAAGATCAAATTTGCACCTTTATTATAACAAGATAACATCTGGGAAAAAAAACATAAGTAAGTGTTAAATTAATAAGAAAACACCAGGGGTTGTTTCATTCAGATATCTGGGTAAGCTCAAAACTACATATGCAGTGTTAGCCTTTGCATAAGTCAGCAGCTACTTTGGTAAGTCTTGGGAAAAAAGCAATAGTAACAACATGTATAATTTTTGTAAAAGACCACCAATCAAGTTTATTTGTATTTTAGACCTCTAGTGCTTACTTCTATCCCTTTTCTTCTTTCCAGCATGCATGTGGAAGAACATGATTCTATCCTTAAGAACTCATTAGCTTGGACTGCATCCCTCCTGACACCTGTCTAATATCACATCATTTAAATTCTGAAAACTGTTTCACCACTATTAGCATAGCAATGAATAAAATCTCTCCTCTGATACTACCCACTAAAATCAACTAATTGTTATCAGCCTGCTGAGCTAGCCGAATGTTACAAAAGATATCATTTCAATATAATTGCCATGTAATTGTAAAACTCCTCCCTCAATTCATAAAGGGCAGGAGCTCACTGTTATTAACTACATAAGCTTATGACAGTGACTGCTTATCACTGTTAAATATAGAATAAAGAAATCAATGCTTGGGAGGGAGTTGGTACAGTGATAATGCAGTTGAATAGTTTTCAAGGTATGCTGAGCCACAAGAATAGAACTGCAGATGTAGTTTCTCAAAATGACCAAAACCCAGCAATTACATTTCAACTCTTTTCAAAATATGTTATTTCATTCAGTATAGCATCTACTATTATGATCATTGAAGTCCAAGTTTGGCATTACCCAGGGGCTGAATTCATTTATAAGCAATAGACAGGAAATATAGCTTTACCAATGACTACTTTGGAGCCTTAATTATTTAGCCATTTCTCATGGGATCTCTCTGAAAGTTTAATATTGTTTTGCAAGTGCTTCTGCCTTTCCTGAATCTACTTTGACTTTCTGGTGGAATACATTCTACTATGTGGCTTGCAGTCAGATAGCTGGTAAAGTTCTAGTCTATCACATACAGTGACATTCCTCTGTGGTTGTTGCATAGATCTTTGACCTGCTCCTGTGCACACGTGAATAATTATGATATCCTCAAACTCCTGAGGAATAGTTTGTTTATTCCACATTCTGAGCTACTTTGTATGTATGAGGCTGATGGTTATCCGGGGTCCCAAAATTTGTATATTTCTCCTGGGACCCTGTTTGAGCTTTCTCTGAGAGCAGGGATCTGATGGCTTTGTCAACCTCCACAACAAGAAGTTTGCTGTCCAGGTTTTCACACTTGGGCCCGTAGCTGGCCCAATTACAATGGATGGGTGATGGAACAAACCTCAGTCCAGCATTCTTTGATAAATGTCCTATTCATCAGGACAGATTCCCCTATAGTGCTGAAAACAGATGAGCAGCAACATGACAGCAGACCATACCTAGTCTCTAGGTGTTCAGAGAAATGTATCATATCATGCTCTTCAGCAGAGACATGAAACTCTCTGGGGAGGTTGTTTAACCCAATATGTATCTTGTATCCTATACAGCATCTGTGTGGGTTCGTTTTGCTCTCGGTGTGATTTCTTAGCTGCAGGTACCAATTTCTGCAGCTCCAACTTCCATAGGATCTAGTGCAAGTTTGTGCGAAGACAGTGACAAGCTGGGAATCAAACCTGGGTCCCTGGTGCTGTGGTGCAGCAGTACTAACTATCTTGAAAAATAGTATCTTGTGATCCTTTTGTAACTCATGATTGTCATCAATAAACAAACCAACCTAAAAAAGGTAAAGTTAATCTAATTGTAGATGTATCCAAATGTTTTGTGCTTTGTCTGCTATCAAAAGATGGTGCTGCTAATTGCGCCATTGCTGCTGCAATTCTTGATCACACCTTGATCTCCTGGATACCAGCCTGAGCCTAATCGGCAGCTTTTATCTGACATTGAAGACTCTAGTGCTGTGGAGTATTTGGAGTAGCTCTATCCAGATCCTCATTAAATTTGTTCTTGATATCCTCAGGATTAGTCGTTGTTGGAGAATCTGCACTGATTATCGACACACGTTCATAAAAGCAATGCTTAGAGTTTTGAGGTACTTGTTTATACCCCTTGATGGCATGGTGGTACATAGTTTAGTACTACTACGTCACAGCACCTGAGACCCAGGTTCGATCCCCAGCTTGGGTGACTGTGCGAAGTTTGCACATTCTCCACATATCTGCATGGGTTTCCTCCAAGTGCTCATAGTCCAAAATGTCTACGCTAAATTCTCCCTCACTGTACCCAAACGGGTGCTGGAATATGGTGACTAGGACATTTTTATAGTAACTTCATTGCAGTGTTTATGCAAACCTACTTTGACACTAACAAATAAATTTTACATTTTATGGAGAGTATTTAAATATTTTGTGATGATAGGCCTGATGATAAAGCTAACACTTCTGTCTTGCCTCTCACTCTAACTTGCCTATTCAGAAGAATATGTTGCCTGCTGATGGTTATATTAGCTGGCCCTTCTGTGCTAGGCAGGTTTTGCTTAGAATAGAAATGTCAATATTGTATTAGAAAAGCAATTGTGCACAGAGGTTAGAAGCTGTTAGAACAAAGAACAAAAAAAAATTACAGCGCAGGAATAGGACCTTCAGCCCTTCAAGTCTGCACTGATCATGCTGCCCGACTTAATTAAAACCTCCTACCCTTCCAGGGACCATAATTCCTCTATTCCCATCCTATTCATGTACTTGTCAACCCGCCCCTTAAAAGTCACATCAAACTTTGCAAAATACTGGAAAAAAGTACAAAGAAAATCTTCATAATGCACTTAGAAAAGTATAATTAGATAAAATCAACATTGTTTTGTAAAGGAAAATTGTACTAGAGTTTTTATTTTCTAATGAGAGATTTTTGAGGATGTCATTAGTAGGGTAGCCAATGGGCAAGTAATAAATGGACAATACCTAGATTTTCAAAAGACATTTAATAAGGAAGCTTATGAATTATTAATAAAGATGGGAACTTGGGAAGTTGATAGTACTATTGTGGCAATGGATAGAGGATTAGTTAATGGACAGGAGACAGTAGTGAGAAACAGGCATGTTTTTAGTCAGCAGGCTGAAAATAGTGGAGTGCCAAAATCACAGGATTGCAATTGAATTTGATGACATAATAGGCAAATAACCCACCTACATAGTTTGTATGTAAATATAATGTATGGGACAAAAGTGGAGGCCAGTTGATAACAATGAAACTATACCGCAGCATTGAGGTAATGTTATCAAAAGAAAAGGAGAGAGGAGAAAAAGTGAGTTTTAATTTTGATTATGATATTTATTACTTAAATATCATAATTTAAGGAAAGAATCACTTTTAGAAGCTGATTGATTTACCGCACACACATTTTCAATATTTTTTAATTTCAGATTTCCATCATTTTTCTTTTAATCACATCTTCTATTCCGTGATTCTAACTTGTAGTTAGAAACCATATAATCACTAAATTGATTTTGCATTAAAATAATCATGAAAAGTAATCATATGGAACTCTTACAAAACCACAACTTTTCAGTTGTGTTCTTATAAGAATTCATTGTTTAAATCTGCTGTTAAACAACAATGTAAATATAATGGCCTAATCCAAAACGCTTTCAGACACCATATCACATTAGGACAATGTGTCTGGGGTCAATGTGGCATTGCTACTACCAATGAAATCAAACATCAGGAAATCCTGAAATTGCAAAGGAAGATCACTTAAGTAATAAATATCATAATCAAAATTAAAACTCACTATCTGATAGACAAATGCAAATTTTTTATTTGCCTAATACTTTTCACATCTTCTGGATGTTTCACCAGTAAGAAATTACTCTTAAAAAGTGTCATCACCATTGTTTCAAATACAAAAGTAATAGCCAATATGCATGTCATCATGTCTGCGCATGGAAAACAGAATAAGTAACGAGCAAATCTGTTCTGTTGAAGGTGTGTTAGCTCAGAGCACTGGGAGATCTTCCTTTCTTTTCTTTGGATTATGCCATAAGATCTTTTATGTCTTCCTGAACAAGCAACTAAGATATGGGTTTTAATGTTTCATCCAACTGCTAGCACTTCTGACAATGTGGAATTTCTTCTGTTCAGATTCAATTTTATTATACTTGGTGTATAATAAATGATAATGGCATATTTGTAAGTACAATTAATTAAAAAATAATCTCACCTTAATATTCAAGTAATAAATGCATACAATTTGAGTTTGATTCTATCTTTATGCTAAGATCTGAATCTTTGGACTGCATTGATCTTTTTTGTAGTTCAGTCACTGCATTATTCCAATGAATGTTACAGTACTAATACTTTAGTTACCACCTACTCCTTCCAATATCCCAAACTTTGGCTCATGCCTTTGTGTCTGGTTATGCTTTTATGAAGCATCTTGAAATAATTTTTATATTAAAGGTATCACATACATGCAAGTTTTTGATGGGTACTCTAATAAATTCCACACAACATGCAATATATTTTGGACAATACAAAAAGATTGAAATGGTTGTGCGCAACTTGGAATGAAAATGTTATAAATAGATTAATCCATTGGTTTCCAGATTATTATCTCAATTAAACTAAAGACATTTATCTTAAAATAAATGCTGTGAATGTCTTTTCTTCGACAGAAGTATTGAGCGATTTGTAAACAATCTAGATACTGACAAAAAAAGCCACGTCTGGGGTAGAAAAAAAAATTAATTTATTGTGGGAAAGCAATGTAAGTTCAATTTGGGGTGAGTAGTCTTTAATCAATTATTTACAAAATTATTTCTTTTTCCTGCCAATGTGTTTTAGTGAGAAATGCCAAGCATTTTTCCATCAAAAAGTCTCTGTCCACATCGGTATGATTAATTGAGGATTGGATAATTATTATATTAATCATTCTATTTTCCACACTTTTACCAATCAATAACACTCATCACAAAATTCTATAATTATATTGAAGCATATACAATTACTATCTTAACTTCATAATTGATTTTGTGAAACTGATATCAAAAATCCTCACATGCCTGGCACTTGAATGCTGAATTTACTATGGATTTAGTTTTCTGCTAACTTTTGTTTATGTGATTAATGTGTAATATTTTAATCATTAACGGAAAGTTGGCCTTCTCTCAAAATGCTAATGGTGAAGAACTTTGTAGGGGAACGAATTGGTTGCAACAGATTGAGCACCGGGTTAATTTGAGATGTTGGACAGGAATTCCAATGCCCCACTGAATGGGGGGAGTTGGCCAAAAATCAGAATTTCTGACAGGCATCAAGGCAATTGGAATTCACCCACCCTGCCAGTCCTGATCAGGCTCCAATCCATATGGGCAGCAACCCAATAATTATGCAAACTCACTCATTTTTAATACAAATTAGTGGATTTGATGGCCCACTCAGCAGCCTCCCCCACCCTACTGTGGGAACTGCACCAGTCTACAAAGAGAAAATTAAAATTAAACCATTTACTACCTTTGAACAAAGCTGTCAATCAGGCTTGGTCAGTACCATATTTAGACTTGGTGAGGCCCTAAGCTATATGAAGCTTGGAGGCTCCTTGTTAAAAAGTTACACCAAAAGATCTCACAAAGCTTGCAGACAAAACAATAAAAATAGTCAGTTGTTGCAGAGTACACTAGCTATTCTCAATTGTATATTTCATCATTAATTTTTCTGGACTGAAAAAGACTTTTGAGCAATATCTTGATTTTTGAATGACCGCTTTGAGTTTTCAAATGGGCTATTCCAGTGTTGACACTCTGAAGTACCCTTAAGGATCCAGAATGAGAGTTCATCCTTGGTAAAGACACCTCATTGACCTACATCATTGAGTTTCGTGAATTTTATTGTTTCGACTCTGGGTGTCAGCTCTACAATGCTCACATTTGCATCACTTCCAGTGTTTTCTTCAGCTGAGATTCCAGACTCTGTTGTCTCAGTAGCAAAGGCACTAGGCTGTGGTTGTTTTGACTTTGCTGATCACTTGGGGTTTGTGGATCCTTACCTGTTTCTGAAGGAAAGTAACTGTCAACTTTTGGTAATTTTTTGAGTTGCTATTCAAGTTGATGTTTTCTTTTTCTTTTCTGGTTCCACTCTTAAAATGTTCTCTTCACTGTAAACCTTCTAAAATTTTGTGAGGCCCCTGCGGATTGGGAGGCCCTAAGCTGTAGCTTGTTTAGCTTCTGCCCAAATCCAGCACTGGGCTTGGTCAGTATTGTAGTTAGGAACAATGGAGGATTTGATATGTATTTAAGCGTGAGGGTAAATGTAAATAAGTGCTGCTGATTGGAGCCTGAATAGAAACCCACTAAGCTACCATGGAAGCTTCTTTCAAAGCCACCATACTTTGAAATTGACAGTGAACAAACGTTTCTAAGCAATTTGAGGGGGTTTCAAAATCTTCAATTTCCTAGGAAGGCTTAGAAACCTAAATCAAAAGCTGTGTGCATACATTGGAGTTGAGTTCATAGCTGTGCAGAATGGAACAGAACGTGGTGAAATTGTCACCTTCACTCTGTCAGAGGACTTCAAAAGGGGTCTGTTCACAACTGCAACTTCAGACAGGGAAAACAGAAATCTTTGCTGCAGAATGGAGTGCTGCAATGATTTAAAATCCTGCTAGTTATCCAAGGGGCATGGAGATTGAAGTGACCTGGCCACTTCAAAACTTTCACAGCTGACAGGCAAGAATGAAAGTGTTGATCACAAAGTTGCCTGAAATCAACCTGCAGGGGAGATCTTCAGGACTGCCAGGGCTAGAAAGGAAAATCCAGACATGACACTCCATCCTGGGAGAGAGTGGCAAGGTCAATCCCTTGGCCCCAATCTGAGCCCATCCAACACGGCAAACCCCTTGAGGGACACATCCTCTACAGTTTGGCTGCAGCAGAGGGGAGATTTGCCATTGGACCTTGCTTGTTGACCAATCCCCTCAGTGCTCAAGGGGCCAGCCCAAGTTGTCAGTGCAGAATTATGGGCAATGTACTGTTGGCATTGTCAAGGTGTATGGCCTGAAAGGTGGTAGCGGCCAGTGGAACTCAGTCATAGGCTGAACTGATGGGGGCAGGGAGGGGGGGGCGGTGGTGTCTGAGAGGGTGTAGGGCTGAGGGGATTCTGACTGGAGGGGGGATTTGAGTTGGGTTATTTTCACACCTGCATGGTTTAGAGGAATGGCCTGTCGAATAGTGGGAGTTAGGAGGGCTCTCTTTGAGGGTTTGGTGGTTCTCCCCTGGCCTGCAGTGAATATAGTTGGGGCAGGGCATCATTTCATATTTTGGGGTGAGGGGGTGACCTGTCTCTAAACATGGAGGGGCTGGAAGGTTGCTTCCTTGAGGTGACTTTATTTGCATATTTCAGGTTGGTGAATCTTATCTGACAGATCCTGCCAGTACCAGCGGGAAATACTCCTACTTTCCTGTAGGTGTGGGTGCTTAGCCTTGAAACAGGAGAATTCCACAGGTCAAAAGTCACAAAATTTTATCAATATCGGATTACTTTACCCATCATGAAAATCATTGATGGTGGGTTCAACAGGGGGACAGAGAGATTAATTTTCTATTTTGTTGCAGGTATGGAAGCTGAATGGCACTTGTCCTTTGCAATGGTCAACTCTGTGCATTGCTGCTTACTGAACAGGTCTGCTTTTTTTTCCAGCCATGCCTAGGTCATTCTTTGAATTAGTCTAGTTTGTCTATGATGCTAAATCTAGTTAGTTTCCTTACGGTTTTACTTGTGATTCCATGATGCTGAGATATACCATTTTAGCATGAACAGTTATCATGTAAAATTCATGTCAAAAATTATTCCTGCATCCTTCTTACCTTATTAGAGTCATAGACGTTTACAGTATGGAAGCAGGCCCTTCAGCTCAACTTGTCCATGCCACCCTATTTTCTTTAAAAACCCTAACTAATCCCAATTGCCCACATGTAGCCTATATCTCTCTATACCCATCTTATTGATGTAACTGTCTAAATGCTTTTTAAAAGACAAAATTGTACCCACCTCTACTATTACCTCTGGCAGTTGTTCCAGACACGCACCACCTGTGTGAAAAAATTGTTTCCCTGGACACTTCTGTATCTTAAACCTAAGCCTTCTAGTTTTAAACTCCCTGCCTTTGGGAAAAAAATAATGACTATCTATCTGATCTATGCCTCTCATTATTTTATAGATCTCTACGAGATCGCCTCTCGGTCTCCTATATGCCAGAGAATGAAGTCCCAGTCTATCCAACCTCTGTTTATAACTCAATCCATCAAGTCCTTTTAGCATCCTAGTAAATCTTCTCTGCACTCTTTCTAGTTTAATAGTATCTTTTCTATAATAGGGTGACCAGAATTGCAGATGGAATATTCCAAGTGTGGCCTTACCAATGTCTTGTATAACTTTAACAAGACATTCCAACTCTTGTATTCAATGTTCTGACCAATGAAACCAAGCATGTTGAATGCCTTCTTCATCACTTTGTTCACCTATGACGTCACTTTCAAGGAGCTATGAACCTGTATCCCTTGATCTCTTTGTTCTGTAACTCTTCCCAGTGCCCTACCATTAACTGAGTAAGTCCTGTCCTGGTTCAATTTACCAAAAATACATCAACTCGCATTTGTCTAAATTAAACAATTAATCAAGATATTGTTGCAATTGGAGATAACTTTTTTCATTGTCCACTATGCCACCAATCTTAGTGCCATCTGCAAACTTACTAACCATGCCTCCTATATTCTCATCCAAATCATTAATATAAATGATAAGTAATAGTGGACTCAGCAATAATTCCTGAGGCACACGGCTGCTTGCAGGCTTCCAGTTTGAAAAACAATTTTCTACAACTACCCTCTCACTTCTGTCAAGAAGCCAATTTTGTATCCATTTAGCTACTTCATCCTCGATTCCATGAAATTTAACTTCATGCAAGAACCTACCATGTGGTACCTTGTCAAATAGATTAACTAACTAAATTTCATCAATTGAAGTATACTTTGTGAAAATGAGCATTGAGATTGCATAACCAACTATAGTGCTGATTATTTATTTATCATATATTATCACCTGTTACTCACAGGTGATTAATGGTTAATGTATTGAACGTTCTACAAGACCAAGTGAAGAACTGAGATATTTGAATTTGCAACAGTTGCTCCTAATTATGGGAGTTGGATGTTCATCAGCCCCAAATTGAAGCTAGAATTTGTGTGCATATTTTTCTTGCTAGTGCACCTAATTAAGATCAAGTTTTGCTTTGGTCAGCATTTTTCAGTTCTAAATTATTTTAGTTTGAAGTTAATTAAACAATACTGCCGAAAAAGCAGTTTGGATAAGCAACATTGATGGTATTTGTGTTTTGCATTTGAGCTGATGATAAAATATTAAAAGGTTTGCAGACAATATATAACTATCAACCTTGGCATCACTCATGGGAACATGTTCACTACCTCAGGACAAATACTTTATGTATTTTCTTCAGAGTACAATGCTGCACACAATGTCTGTAACTGTCTAAAGAGAAAGTAGTTCCATCTAGCAAGCCCATGCCAGAAGACAAATTCATAGTAAATGCAACTCTGACTCCTATACTAATCATAACCCTGATGTTTTTGTTGTTTCAACGTCATTCCAACTGGACATGAAATTTGATAAGTGTGAGTTGCTCTTTGGTGTAGCTTTGAATCCACTGGATTTTGCACGGGTATACAATCTCATACTGAGCCACGATGGCAGACATCTACAGAGTCATAGAATCTCTAAAGTGCAGAAGGAGACCATTCGGCCCATCGAGCCTGCACCAACAACAATCCCAGTCAGGCACTATCCCTGGAACCCAACATGTTTACCACGTTAATCCCCCTGACATTTAGACATTTGCAATTTAGCAAAGCCAATTAACCTTTCCTGCACATCTTTGGAGTGTGGGAGGAAACTAAGACATCCCCCACGCAGACACTTCAAGCTCATGCAGACTCCACACACGGTCAGCCAAGGACTGAATTGAACCTAGGACCCTGGTGCTGTGAGGTAACAGTGCTAACCACTGCATCACTCTATAGCAAAGTTTCTCTGATTTGCCATTTTCTAAAATATGCAAATATCAGCAGTTGAACAAACACAATCATTTGGACTATGTCTAGCTAAGCCACAACATACAGAAAACATATTCAAAAAAAGAATATATATTGAGAAAGCAACCTCTTCATTATCAGATAGGTTGCTCCAAAATATTTCACATAGAAGTATTTGGTAAATATATAGATAGTTTCACATCCCTATATTGGAGCCTTAACTCCTGTATCCTGTGACAATTCAACATTGAAGCAATTTCTCTCAGTGCTGGAAAACTGAACGGATGGCTGCTACTGAGAGATTCTTTCTGTCCTCTTCAATCTTGGATGATGACACTATTAACCAACATGTCTGTCGAGTGCAACACTGAGCTTAGGTTAACACAAAGGTGCTCACAAAACTGTTTGGGGTTAAAGTATGTTCCAGTAGGAATGTACAAAAAAAGTGTTTTTTGTTTCTTTATCTCACAATTGAGCAAGGCATCAACATGCAGTACCCAATGAAGTGCCATCACTAGGAGAGCATGCAGGACAAAAAGAGATCAAATGATTTGGCAATCAGCAGCATTTGTGGTTAATTGTAATGTTCTTCAGCTGAGCTCCTACCTAGCTACTGTTGACATGTCTTGGGGGAAATGATGACTTTCCTTTTTGCATTCTGCAGTTCTCTGGAAAGGTAAGTCTCTTCATTTGAGCTGATGACTTGCAGATGTTTGTCATTTATCAAAAGGGAAAAGGATGGTGCTCAATGGATTTTTTTGGAGTTGTTTGTTAAGTGGCTAATCGTCCTGCTGTCAGTAAGGATCAACACGTGCAAAGTTATTTTCCCCAAGAAACTAGCTTCCAGTATATTACACATGTTGACTGCAAAGATGGCACTGTTACTGGTGTGTGCTGGAGATGGCCACTAATGTTAAAGGTGCAATGTAAATGCAAGTTACTGTTAGCTTCATACATACTCATTCTAATTTTCTGTGTTAAGATTTTTTCTCATTATTGCTTTATTTCATCCTTTATTATCAGGGCTACCCCACATCCTTTTCTAAAAGTAAAATAACCTAGAGTATTTGGTTCCCAGCCCTGTGACCACATCTCTGCAGAACAAATCCATTTAACTCTATTTGTGCCACTCATTCTTCTTTTGGTTGCTTCCAGATGGAGTGTTTATAATGTTAACATTTCATAGTTTATTTTTCCCCTAATATAACTCTTAATCTTAAGTACCCTATTATGCTTGTTAAACTTTTTGGAAATAGAATTGCATTCTTTTAATGGTCACTAATTTGCTACTTAAGATATCATGCATAAAAAGTGTGTGCACATGCACCACAGACAGCATGCAGAGCCAGTAATTCATGACACCATTCAGCGTTGAACTGATGTCAGTTTTGCTGCTTTGGAGCTCCACATTGTAGACTGCAGCTCTCTTAACCTTGCACAGATAAACATGATGTTAAACAGCATGAACAACACCTCACCAGCACTATTTAAAAGGGATTATTAATTAGTTACAAGTAAATTTCTGCATTATTGCTCTTGGCTCTGGTTGCAAATCTATGCAGTTAGACTGTTTACTATAGTCGATTTTACATATTAATATTCAGCAAGGAAAGGTGCACCCTTGTTGATGCATTTTAAGCTGACTTATAGGCTTTTATACAGATCGGTCAGGTACGTTAGTAACATAGGTAGGCATTCTTCTTGCAAGATTGGAAGAATAAACAGATGCCATACAGAGCAGGGCAAGCTGCTAGAAGAGGGAGGGGCAGCAGGGGAAGAGCTTGGCAGAAGTGCATATCTGTCTGAGGAGTGATTCTTCATCAGTGATAACCAATGCTTGAAGAGGAATAATCACTGACACCTAGTACAGCCTAACTTTAACCTCCAAGCAGAGTAAAGATCACATTACCTGCAGCTATCACTTGTCTCAATGCTTTGAAAAGCAATGCATTTATCTCCTTCCAAGCTGCTGTGGGAGATCTAAGTAACATTTGAAATTTTAGTACACCTGTTGCATAAGATAATCACAGAGATTGCAGATGCAAAAGGGAGACAGTTTCATTTCATTCCGTCTTGCCAGCATCATACATTCAAAGCAAGCATAAAAATTTGCAAGAATTGTAGGCTTTTAGATTAGAGAGTGCCATTGATCAAATGCTTTGCCTATGCCTTATGTCAGCTGCACCAAAGGATATTTAATATGCATCTTGTTTGTGGCTAGGGGCAGTATATTATCAGGGTCAATGCCCGATATTCTGGTATTGAGTGTCACAATGTAATCATTCTGTGATAGTCATCTGTACCAATTGTGTTCCAATCACAACGATCCAAAGAGTGGTCACTGCTGTATGACTCTGAACTGCAACTCACCTACATTTCACAGCAGGCAAATGAGAGATCAGTACCACAAAAAAGTCTTACAGAACAGATGATTAATATTAGTAATGATTCCACTGCCTGGATCGTTCTGGAGCAGTTCTGATGTACTCGGCCAAGCAGTCATTAAGATCTGTTGTAGCACAGTCCAAGTAGTATAACTATACTATTGTATGAGAACAATCTTTACCACCATGTATTAGGTGAGAAGTTGAGGATGAGGAAGTCAGGCTAGATTTCTTTTGCTGTCTAGGCTTTACATGAACAAATAATCATCTCAACCATAAATCTCCATCGCCAACAATTGTCTTTCCCACAATGAAAAAATAAAAGGCAACAAAAAGATAAACATTCCAATCCAAATTTATAAATTAAATCATACAAAATAAATTGATTCCATTTGTGTATTCCCTTTGCATTTTTTCCATGTGCCTTTGCCTGGTCTAGTGTTCCAGGAGGATCTTCATCAGTGAGTGCAAGTTAGGTGAAAGGTGGTTGCTGACATTCAGTAGAGAAGGCTGCAGATGGCCTTGGGCAGTGCTGGGCTGAGAGCCATTGCAACCAGTTTGAGCTGGCAGGCTGGCAGCAAGTTTTCTGGGAGTGATTAACCTGCATTCTTAATAGTTTCCCTCTAATGTCTAGCTCCTAGATCTCTGGTTTCTCTCTTTCCTTATTGTTTTGTCGCATCTTTATCAAGTGATTGAGTATCTAGCGCAGGGCACAGGATTACCACGGATAGACGATAAGCTCAAAGCTGAAAAAAGTCAAGACTTTTTGGCTTGGGCACATTTTTGTGCTGTGAAATGTTAAAGTTTTTCAGGAGTCAGAAAAAAAAAGATGCAGAGCATGCGGGAGGATTCAGGAATTAAAAGGAAACTGGACAGGCAGCAGATACTGATCTCCACTGAGAAGCAAGGAGACAAGTTCCTCTTTCAGACAGCACTCCTGCATCTGATCAAAACGTAAAATGATCTGTTTCTCTAAATTGTGTAAGAAACTTCACAATACCAGGTTAAATTCCAAAATTTGATAGCACAAGCCACTAGCTTTCGGAGCACTACTTCTTCATAGGTAAGTAGGAATTCTGCTTACAAACAGGGCATATAAAGACACAATCATTATTATTTCCAAAATAATGATTCGAATGCAAGTTTTTGCAGGTAATCAAGTCTTAAAGGTACAAACAATGTGAATGGAGAGAGGATTAAGCAGAGGTTAAAGAGATGTGTTTTGTCTCCAGCCAGGACAGTGAGTGAGATTTTGCAAACCCAGACAAGTCATGGGGTTACAGATAGCGTGACATGAACCCAAGATCCTGGTTGAGGCCATCCTCATGAATGGAACATGGCTATCAGTCTCAGTTCAATGACTCTGCGCTGTGTGTGTTGTGAAGGCTGCCTTGGAGAACGCTTACCCAAAAACCAGAGGCCAAATACCCATGACCGCTGAAGTATTCCCTAACAGGAAGGGAACACTCTTACTTGCTGATAGTCGAGCAGTGTTCATTCATCCATTGTCGTAGTGTCTGCATGGTCTCCCCAACATACCATGCCTCAGGACGTCCTTTCCTGCAGTGTATCAGGTAAACTCAGTAAAGTTTGACAACACCAATTTTAAATCCAACCAATTTATTTGATAGCAAATCAGCGAGCTTTCCACTTTTTGTCTTCGTCAGGCAAATGCAATCATCAGGTAGACAACGTTGGCCAAGTTGCAAGTGTATGTACGGTATACCTGGTGGATAGTGTTCTCACATGAGATGATGGCATCCGTATTGATGATCCGGTATGTCTTGCAGAGTTGCTGTGGCAGGGTTGTGTGGTGTCGTGATTACTGTTCTCCTGAAGGCTGGGTAGTTTGCTGCAGATAGTGGTTTGTTTGAGGTCGTACTGTTGTTTGAAGGCAAGAAGTGGGGTTGCAGGGATGGCCTTGATGAGATATTCGTCTTCATCAATGACATGTTGAATGCTCCGGAGGAGAAGTTGTATTTTCTCCACTCTTGGGAACTACTTTGTCTGCCATGTCCTGTGGTTTTCAGACTTTGTGATCTCAGACTTTTGTATCTTTTTCTTGATGGAAGAAGGTGGAAGAGAGTATGTCTGGGGTATGTCAATTCCTTGATTATGTTGAGTGCTTTTCCGAGGCAGTGGGAATTATAAACAGTGTCAGTGGATGGGAGGATGGTTTCTTTCTGCATGTTACATCATCAACTGTTTCTCAGTTAGAAGAGTGTGTGAGAAGAAGAGAGAATGAGGATGAGAGAAAGAGAACTGGGCATTTGAATTGTTATAACATGTAATTTTATCCCTTCTCCCTGCATTCATTCTCACAATTCTCCCCTGCACAGACACTAAGATCTTAACATCCTGTGGCAGTGAGGCTCATTCTGTTAGAAGTGTGCACCAAGAACAGAGAATTTTCTTTGAGGCGGGGGGAGGGTTGGAGGTACGCATGGGGTGCAAACATTAGTAGGATTTCAATATTAGCAGGATGTACATCAGTTCCAGTGAGTGTTTCAAGTTGAATAAATTCCAAAGTATGCTCTTTGGTGGGGAAATGGAGCTTTCTTTCAGATCTTCCTACCACATCTTTATTCCTTCCCTGGCAATGCTGGCTGCATTGAACTTGAACAAACAAAATGGTTGCAAGATCACTATAATGGGTGTTGTAGAGCTTTACTTAATTATACCTACTACTTTGACCAATTATCTGACAACTTTTTATACTGGCTATTTTCAGCAATGCCACCATGGAGCTATGTAGAAAGAGGGCACAAGTTGAAGATGAGCTACAACAATGCAGCACTGATTCCCAAATCTTCACTTCTTCTTGTTTGGATTATGTGAATGGTAAATTAATACCATGATTCAATTTTTCCACTTATGGTTCTATATAAGCCGTATAGAAATTGAAGCAATGGCCTGTAGGAAATGAATAAATATATTGATCTATTTGCTCCTATTTTGCCTAATAATGGACAAGGTGTGGTTTGCATTCCAATCATTCACCTTAATTGAATGGATTTTTGGGTATGCCCAAAGCCCGAGGTCAATGAACATTTGCACGGTCTGTGTCCTGTTTACTATAATTCCCATGATAGGCAGGATGGAATATTTTGCATTTAATGAGTTTCTTCACTATTTGGGCATATATTTCACTGTCCTGATTGGTGAATCTCTCTGGATATCATTTTTGGTTGTTTTTAACACATTGATCTTCCAACTATTGTATATACCTTTTGAAACTGCCTGGTCTGTGAACCTTGATATCTTGCATGCCAAAACTTTCACTCTCCACAACTACATGAATACCTCAAATCTCTGATTTTAGGGCTTTCTTGTACCAAATGGCTTTAATAGGTTATTGGCTGCTAGTAACATGGGAATGACTTCTGTGGAAGTGGTATTTGGTAATCTCATCAGGATTTCATTTCTGACTGTTACTTTTTCTGTTATTAGTACTGGTCTTATTTCTGGGTGCTACACTTTTGAGTTGAGAAACTACTGCTGGTAATACAAATGTGGTTCTTCTTTTAATACAATATTGACATTAATCCATTTGTTTTAAGTAGGATGACACTATTATTGAAATAGTGACAAAGAAATTTGATGCAAGCACAAGCATATTAAGCAGTTAGTAAAACTGGCAAAACTCTCCATAAATTTCTGACAATACAGTTGCATAACAAACATTTAATCACAGTAACTTCTAAAAAATATTTTACAGTATTTAAAAGATAGCAGCTCATATCAACTTGACCTTGTGAGATTTCCAGTCTTGGAGTCCAGACCTGATGTAATTAATTAGGGATCCCACAGGGTATTGCGTTCAAGTTCATAATTAGAAACTTGCAGCATTTGAGATTCCATTGCCACATCTCTTGTCTGCAATCCAGATGAAGAAAAAGTATGCTTTTTTTTAAAAAAAAGCACTGTGGTCTCTGCTGTAAATTTAGTCCCCTACCTGACTGAATTCTTACACTGCTTTGGAGATGTAACATTAAAAAAACTGCAAAGGGAGAAAGCTACAGAAGGTGAAATACATAGATTAGGAGATCAAGAAGTATGACATGTCATTTGTCAGGTAGTGGGTAATCCCAACCATCAAATAAAGCTGCACCCTTAATTCTGATCCCAGCATTTGAATCTTAATGGATAGTGAAGTACCCCAATTTGAACCAGAGGTAAGAATCAATATCTGTTAATGGATGTTTCAACAAGATATCTTTTGGGCAAAATTATCTCAAAAAATGGTAGTGGAAGAGTTAGTTCAATTTTTACAAGAGTTGGGACATCTTGTTGAAGTTGCACAAGACATTGCTAAGGCCACACTTGGAATACTGTGTTCTGGTCACCCTATTATAGGAAGCATATTATTAAATTAGAAAGAGTGCAGATAAGATTTACTAGGATGCTATCGGGACTTGATGGATTGAGTTATAAGAGAGGCTGAATAGATTGGGACTTTTTTTCTGGAGCATAGGAGGTTAAGGGATGATCTCGTAGAAGTCTATAAAATAATGAGGGGCACAGATCAGCTAGATAATAAATATATTTTCCCAAATGTAGGAGAGTCTAAAACTAGAGGGCATGTGTTTAAGGTGAGAGGGGAGAGATACAAAAGTGTCCAGAGGGGCAATTTTTTCACACACAGGGTGGTGAGTATCTGGAACAAGTTGCCAAAGGTAGTAGTAGAGGTGGGTACAATTTTGAATTTTAAGAAGCATTTAGATAGCTACATGGGTATGATGGATATAGAGAGATATGGGCCAAACGTGGGCAATTGGGATTTAGCTTACGAGTTTAAAAAAGGCGACATGGACAAGTTGGGCCAAGGGGCCTGTTTCCATACTGTGAACCTCTATGACTCTATGAATTACTACAATTCGATAAATAAATGTGAAGTACTGCAGATGCTTGAATGCAAGTCACATGGACTCAAAACATTAACTGTTTCTCCACAGCACAGATGTTGTCAGACATGTGGAGTTTTTCCAGCATTTTCTGTTTTCATTTGTAACAAACAAGATCAAGGCTTAAACTTTATATCACAAATATTCGAAGAAATAATGAAAAGTTTGGGAATAAAACAAAGTCTTCAAATTATAATCTATAGTCACAAGGAGCCAATGTCAAACTTCAAAGATCTGAACAAAGCCTATTGTCAAAAATATCCTAATGATTGGGATGAAAGAATTCTATTTTTACTCTCTGCCATTTGGGATGCCCCTAAATTAATCAACACGATTCAATCTGTTTGATCTGATGTGTGAATATGATGTGAGAGTTTTTAATGTTTATTTATTAGTATCACAAGGAAGATTACATTAACACTGCAATGAAGTTACTGTGAAAATCTCCTAGTCATTACACTCCGGCATCTGTTTGAGAACACAGAGAATTTTAGCATGGCCAAATCACCTAATCAGCACATCTTTCAGACTGTGGGAGGAAACTGCAGCATCTGGAGGAAATCCATGCAGACATGGGAAGAACATGCAGACTCCACATAGACAATGACCCAAGCCAGGAATCAAAACTGAGTCCCTGGGAGGCAGTAGTGCTTATTACTGTGCCACCGTGCTGCCCTAAAGGATCCCTTTAATTATGGAAAAGTAAGTTCACAGCCTCCATTTACTTGTGTCAAATTTCAAGAAGAAATTAATCAAAGCGTGTGAATTGGCCAAGGAACATTTGAAAATCTCTCAACAAACATTTAAAATTGGAGCAGATAGAAATGCCAAAGCTTGCAGTTTTGTTGCTGGTGACAAGGTGTTGTGTTGCTTTTTATTTCTGGGGAACTGTTGCAAGGTTCATTGTACTTATCACAAAGTTTCTTTTTGATTTGGTGTAAATCAATCATTCAGTGAGTACTTCATGCAGGAAGAATTTTCCAGCCCTTTTGCTGGCAGGATCTTCTGATCCTGCCAATGGTAAACCCTCATGATACATTCCCTGGCAGTGGAGGGCAAGATGATGTAGACATTGGCAGGACTGGAAGATCCCGCCACTGTTCAACGGTGGGCCCTTCTGCCTCTAGAAAATATGCTGGCAACAGAGCTGGAAAATTCTGCCAGTGAGTGTTTTATTTAAATATGTTACAGCAATTTTATGACAGGGAAGATCCTTACAAACAACAAAGAACAAAACAGCATGGGAAACAGGCCCTTTGGCCCAACGAGTCCGCGCCGCCACCCCAATGTTCCTACCTCTACTTGTGATCCCTGTCTATGTTTATAGATCTATGGATTAAAAAACCAAATTTGAGACAATTTAGGGAGAATTTGTTTTGCCAATTAGCCTAAGAGCACATCTTTGGGATGAGGAAACTGGAGCACCCAGAGAAAACCCACACAAGCACGGGGAGAATGCGCAAACTCCCACAGACACAGGCCCAAATCCACGTATCTGCACAGCGATAGTCACTGAGCTGTTGTTTTGCCCATCAAATGGTCCAGGTCAAGCGTACACTAACGACGTGAAGCGCTAGGATACTCTCAAAAAAGAAATCCAAGAGCAGCCCTCTCACAACCCATTGCGTGTATGCCCCTCATTAGACAACAAGGTGGACCAAAGCACCCTGTAGGATAAAAACAAGTACATCAATATCATCATCTATTTACACATTTCCCAGGGACTCCCAAGGCTCATGATCCCTATTTTAAATCAGTTTTCTATACCCCTTCATTCCCATTTTGTTCATGTGCCCATCTAAATATTTCTTAAATAACTCCAGAGTGCCTGCCTCCACTACTTTACTTGGCAGCGCATTCCATACCCCCGCCACCCTCTGTGTGAAAAAACTCCCTCTAGCATCCAAATTATACCTTACCCCCCTCACTCTAAGCCCGTGACCCCTCGTGCTATTCGAGTCCATCCTGGGAAAAAGCTTAACCCTGTTTACTCTATCTATACCCCTCATAATCTTGTACACCTCTATTAGATCTCCTCTAAGTCTACGTCTTTCTAAGGAAAACAGTCCCAATTTGCCTAACCTCTCCTCGTAACTCAGACCTTCCACACCAGGCAGCATCCTGGTAAACCTCCTCTGCACTCTCTCCAGAGTCTCCACCTCCTTCCGGTAGAAAGGCGACCAGAACTGGACACAGTATTCCAAATGAGGTCTAACCAACGCTTTATACAACTGCAACATTAAAGGCCAGCTCTTGTACTCTATACCTCTTCCTATAAAGGCTAGCATACTATATGCTTTCTTCACAACCTTCTCCACTTGCTCTGCCGCCTTCAGAGACTTGTTCACCTGCACCCCCAGGTCCCTCTGCATTTCTATACTTAGAAGTGTATTCAGAGTGGTGGAAAATAGGGAGTGAAATTAAATATCAGAACTTTCCAAAAATGAATCAGAAGTCGAAAGTTCCAAAGTCAACCTTACAATAATCAGTACAGATATGCTTAAAACTTTGATGTAATATTAAGCTGTCGGGTGACTTACAAAAGCTATTAAAAACTCATGAATTGACTTGTGTGAAAGGCCATGGAAAATGCTTCTGGCAATACATTGTATTAATTTAGGGGATGTGTTACCCATAAAGCAACATGCTTATAGCACATACCCAGAGAAATCAACCCAATTAGATCAAATTGATAATGGAAAATGACACTATTGGATCCCAAGTCACTGTAGCTGGAACACAATATAATGTTACTGAAATTGGGTGGATTACAGCAATTATGTCAAAATTATCACCAAGTTAATGTGATAACAAAGATGGATTCATATCCAATTCGATAGCTAGAAAACTGTTTTGAGAAGATTGGACAAGCAATGTTTGTTGTTGAAGGGATTTATTGGTATGTTCAATTAACTGATACAGTCAAAGAAATATCAGCTTTATTTATCCTGGATAAACTTCATCAATGCAAAGTCATGCCTTTTCAGCAATTTTTCAAAGGTTAATCAACAAGGTCATTGAAGGATTATGCTACTGTATTGATGATTGGTTGTGTTCAGCCAAACCTTGGAGCAACATTTACAACACTTGAATGAATTGTGTGATCAATTGCAAAGAGCCAGTTTGGTCATGAAGTAAATTTGCCAATGCAAAAGTTAGCTATTTTTGCCTCACTGTGGGACAAGGCACCTAGATAAAAGGATCGCTATTGAAGCCGGTTGTGCCAGGCACTGCGACTCCCATCACGTCTTTGGCAGGCCTAGGAATTTGCCAATATGTACAGCTATCTGATCATATTCAAGGCTGCGTACGGAGGTGGTGGCAGAGGAATGAGAGTGGTTAATAACCAAGAAGTAAGCTGGCATCAAAACTTCAGGCACTTCCTTCAAAAACAAATTGTCCCTAAATTGTCTCCCCTGTCTGGTTTCCAGTACGGATTTCCATAAACCTAAACAAGGGTCATGGGCGGAAGAGGGAACCTACACTGTTAAAATGGCAGCACAGGCTCGTTGGGCTGAAGGGCCTGTTTCCCGTGCTGTATTGTTCTTTGACAATCTGGATTTTTCAGTGTCTGACAAAGCAAGAGATTTTGCTCTAAATAGTCATCAGTGGTTTCCAGTGGAGGTTGGTTCCAAATTGCAGTACTATTGTGGTTCCCCTAAGTTTGTGAAAAGGCAAGAAATTTGAATGGATGAAAGAATGCAATAGAGAAACAGTGCCACTGGTTATAGTGATGCTGAGGTATGTCAAAACTGTTGAAACCAATTGTAGCAATGTAGACCTGAATTTAGTATTACTCCAGTAAGATAAAAGGTGGGGATTGACCAGCTTGCAAGTTATTTTTCTCAGATGTTGAATTCTTACCAGCAAAAATATTCAATCGTGGAGCGTCCTGAAATCTACATCTCTAATGACTCTGCAAAGAGTATTATTTATATAGACTATGATCCTCTAACCTTTTGGCAAAATTTTGTCGCAAGAGTCTGAGACTATTTTGTTGGAGTTTAATATGTAATTTATAATAAGTTATTCATATAGCAGGAAGAGACAGTATCATAACAGATGCTTTATCAAGAATTTATACGTGAAGGTACACGGATGTCTTTTTATTCAATTATAAGACGTGAGCATCGGTGGCTAGGCCCGTATTTATTGGCCATCCTCCGCTACCCTTGAAAAGGTGGTTGTGAATTGCCTCTTGAACCACTGCAGTGCCCAAGGTTTAGGTACACCATGGTGGGGAGGAAATTCCAGGATTTCTGTGAACACAATTGACTATGAAATCTAAATTGTATTGAAAAGTCAGGTATTCTTGTTTTTTTGATGAAAATAGGACACAATTTTCCCACCCTGCCACGCTGGCCAATGTAAGCTGGAGATAAAAAAAATCCTAACCCAGATGCCAGTCACAATCTTCCCAGGCCATTTTTCTAATGTGATGCATGGCCAATTTTAATATTCGTATGGCTATTTAAATCTATCTAGTGAGCCTGAGATGCAACTGTCCCAGCTCACTTAGGTTTCTGGCTTCGCCCGAAGAGCAGGCCCACAATAGTGAGGATTGCAGATAGTCTCCAGCAATGGTGACCTGATGTGATGGCCTTGCTGGTGGGGCTGGGGGCCATTGAGGCCACCTGGGAGGTTGGGAGCAGTGCCAGCCTGGCATCGCCTATCATGGATGTGCCAAGGGGATCAGGTGGAGCCAAATGGGCAATGGGAAAAGTGGAATGGAAGACGGAAACTCTACACTGTGGGGAGGGAGGGAAGGGTGGAATGTCAACCAATCCACGTAATGCTGGGAGATCACCGCATGCCCAACAGTCTCTTGAGCACTCTGCTATTGGTCTCTCCAGTGGGTTTAAGTTCTGCCTGCCCACCCTCCCTAAAGTGGCGTGAATCTCCTGACAGTCTTCTTACATCTCTACATCATATCTTCTTAGCACACAGTGCTGTAAATTATCAAAAACCAACTCACTCAAAAAGCATTGGGCACTTAGATTTGTTTTGGGGAAATTGTACTCAAGGTTACTATTAGATTTAGGTCTATATAATTTAGTTGGAGATAGTGATTAGTGGTGATTGTTTAATAGAAAATCTTAAACCTCTTAAAAGATGCCTTTTTTTCCTGTGGAGAGGTATTTTAAGTCAAATTTGTACAGGTTTACTTATGTGTAAGGAAAGGTAAAAATAGTTTCAGATTCATTTAGATTTTGTTTATGAACCTTGGTACCTGGACAGTTTTGTGATTGAAAGCCTTCAAGTCTTTTGTGTTTGTTTGTACAACGCACACGAGATCCTAACACCCCTGAAACCAAAAAGATGGGCTGAAAGTTCAATGCTTTTGGAAACGAAGCATAAAGTAGAAAAACTTATTTGACCCATAACTTCCTGGTTCCCCACTTGGTGAGTACACCAATGATCCACTGGATAACTGCGCTGGGCTGGTAACAATCTTAAACGATTGATATTTCTCTCTTCAGTTAGTTCTGCTACTTTACCCTGATAGTTACTCTGAAAGAGTTAGAAGGGAAAACAGATTACTTCTAGCTCTGGGAGACATTCATTTTGGCTGGAATTCTCTGACCTTGTCTGCAGCTGGTATTCTCTAGTCCTGCTGCACTGAATGAAGTTTTATTTGATGCCAAAAATTCTCCATTCTCACTTGCAGTGATGGCAAGACATAGATCAGAGAATTCCGGCTATTGTCTCTTCCATTTCGTGCTATTTCCCACTCTGCCAATGTTTCAAAGAAGAATACAAAATACCTGTTATGAACAGATCACATCAAGTTTCCAAATAGTTCATGCCGACAGTATACTTGTTATATATGTGCTTGTTTTTGACACATATAATGTTTAAAGAACCAAAGATTAAACAAGTGTCTGCAAACATCATACGTATTTATGCATACTTAGGGAGTACATATATTATTGGAAAACAGTGTTGCATTCTCTCGCCTTGCGTGGGGCAGTTAAGATCCATAAGCTGTGATAAAATCAAGTCATGTTGTTAAAGTAAGCGTGCCAACATCTCATTTCATCCAGGAGAGTTCGCCCACACTTGCTTCTTGTTTAAACCAGGAGGTGAGACAGCACACATTCTGTGATCTTTGTTAATACTTCTCTCTATTCTAATGGTATTTTCATCCTTTCTTTAGGCCTGACAACCACCTTCCAGTAAGCCAGAGATACCAGTTTATATAGGAGAAGGTTACTGACTGAATCAATTCAATCATCCAAGTCCCTTTTACTTGATTATAGGAAGAAGTGTTATCAGTTGATGGGATCAGCCTATGTGGACAGAATCTATTTTAAAAGCCTTTTAATCATATCCCCTTGAAGTCTGCACGTCAAACAGGTTTCCGTTCTCTAAGCTGGTACTTCATAAATAAGAACCTTCAATTAGGTATTAATTGGGCGATTTTCCTCTGCACCTCATCCAGATCTTTAACATCCTCCATCACAAAGCTGGATACATTCAAGATATGGCTAGAGAAGGGCCATGTACAAGATAAAAATTATAATTTATATTTAATTGTCTTAGCTGTCCTTTCTATGACTTCTCAATAACCTTGTGAAACTAACTCTCAGGCACTAATGAACAGTAAATCCCCAGGCCTTCTCCCATTCAGCAGCCTTAAGGATGCTTTGAATTTCCTCTGTCTGAATGTATTGGGATACACCCATCTAAATTTAAAGACCTTTATCAGATAGAGTCCCACATAAGCACAACATTGAAAGTTATCTTTTCATCCAAAGTGTGTGTGTTTGTGTGTGTCGAGGAGCTTGGAAAAAAGGGGAGTGTATTCGTCCTCACTCAATAGGAACCCTACACACAGCCTTCTGTAGCAGGCTCTTGTATAGCACTTAATAATAACTGTCATTTGGAAAGATTTTGACAGAGCTTTGTCTACTAACTTCACCACCTCAAACATTGAATCAAATTTGAGACACCTCATTTTCTGGAACCAATCCTGCATTTTCTTAATTGCCCGAATGCATCCTTTCGATAAGAAAAGTGATTAACATGCATTCTTCTACAAGCACAGTCTTGTGCCAATCTTTGAATATATCTATTATAGTTTGAAATGACAGTATACCAGTGATAACATAGAACACTACAGCACAAACAGGCCCTTCGGCCCACAAGTTATGCCAATCGTGTCAGTACCTACCAGGTCATAGGACTATCTGTAACTCCCAATCCCATTAAATCTCATGTACTCACCTTCTCAAGAAGTCTTGCATAAGGGACCTTATCAAATGCCTTGCTGAAGTCCATGTAAACCACATCCACTGCTCTTCCTTCGTCAATGTGTTCAGTCACATTTTCGAAGGCACATCAACTAGGCTCGTAAGGCACAATCTGCCCTTAACAAAGCCATGTTGATTATTTCTGATCATGTTGAACTTCTCTAAATTCTCATAAATCCTGTCTCTCAGAATCCTCTCCATCAACTTACCAACCATAGACTATTCTATCTGATCTCAATCAGATCTTCAGACTATGATGCTTTCATGCTACCTTGTAGCATAGGAAGAGGTTATTTGGCCCATTGTGCCTGCAGTGTATTTTGTAACTGGTACACACTGCAACTGTATGTCAGTGGGAAGGGGATGAGTGTTTGTTTGATTTGCCTTCCACAATCAAATGAGCTGCTTTGTCCTGGATGGTGTCAAGCTTCTTCAGCACGATTGGAGCTGCACAAAGCCAGGAAATTTGTGAGTATTCCATCATAGTCTTGACTTGTGCCTTGTTGGTGCTAGACAGGCTTTGGGGAGTCAGGAGGTGAGTTATTCATCATTGTCCTAGCCTCTGACTTGCTCTTGTAGTTATAGTATTTGTATGGCTAATCCAGTTGAGTTTCTGGTCAATGGTAATCCCCAGGATGTTGATTGTGGATGATTCAGCGATGGTAATGTTTTTGAATGTCAAGGGGCAACTTTGTTATTGGACATGGTCATTGCCTGGCACTTGTGCAGCACAAATGTTACTTGCCACTTGTCAGCCAAGCCATTGTCGATGTTTTGTTGCATTTGTACCTGGACTGCTTTAATTTGAGGAGTTGTGAATGGTGATGAGCATTATGTGGCCATCAGCGAACATCCACACCTCTGGTCATATAATGGATGGAAAGTCATTATTGAAGCGGCTAAAGGTGGTTGTGGCTTAGCATATTACCCTTTGATTTGATTTATCATTATCATGTATTAACATGCATTGAAAAGTATTGTTTCTTGCATGCTATACAAACTAAGCATTTCATTCATTGAGAAGGATACGAGAGAGTGCAAAATATAGTGTTACAGTCATAGGGTGTAGAAAAAGGTCAATTTAATGCAAGGTAGGTCCATTCAAAAGTCTGGCAGCAGCAGGGAAGAAGCGTTTGAATGTCGGTTGATACATGACCTCAGATTTTTATATCTTTTTCCCCAAAGGAAGAGGGTAGAAGAGAGAATATCCTGGGTGTGTGGGGTCCTTAATTATGCTGGCTGCTTTGATGAGGCAGTGGGAAGTGTAAACAGAATCAATGGGTGGGAGGCTGGTTTGCATGATGGGTTGGTTACATTCATGACTTTTTGTAGTTCCTTGTGGTCTTGGGCAGAGCAGGAGCCATACCAAGCTGTGGTACAACCAGAAAGAATGCTTTTTATGGTGCACCTGTAAAAGTTGGAGAGTTGCAGCTAACATGCCAAATTTCTTCCATCTTCTGAGAAAGTAGAGGCATTGGTGGACTTTCTTAACTATAGTGTCAGCAAGGGGGTACCAGGACAGGTTGCTGTCCTAGGAATAATAGTGTTGAAGGTGAGCTGCAGTCAATAAATAGGAGTCTGACGTAGGTGTTCTTTTTATTCAGGTATTGCAGGATTGAGTACAGAGCCAAGGAAATGGCATCTGCTGTGGACCTGTTGCAGCAGTAGGCAACTATAATGGATCTGGGTAATCCGGGAGGCTGGAATTGATTTATGCCATGACTAACCTTTCAAAGAACTTCATAATATGGATATCAGAATCACCAGCCAATAGTCATTAAGGCATGCTGCTTGGTTTTTCTTAAGTACCTGAAGCAGATAGGGACCTCAAATTGTTGTAAAGAGAGGTTGGAGATGTCTGTGAATACCTCCACCAGCTGATCCACGCAGGATCCGAGTGCATGTCTGGGCACATGCTGTGGGTTGACCTTCAAAAAAGCTGCTCTGATATCTGCAATGGAGACTCCAGATACAAGTTCATCCAAGCCTTCCAGGGTGGAGGGCATGTTCTAGCTGACCTCTTGCTCAAAACAGGCATAGAATACATTGAGCTCATCAAGGGAGGACGCATTGGAGCTGGTGATTTTATATGCATTAAACTTGTAGCTTTTTATGTCTTGCAGACTTTGTCATAGTCAGCGGGTGTCGGTGTGGCTAGCTGGGACCCTTTGTTCCACACAACAATATCCTGGAACTGAGATAACTGACTTCCAACAAGCACCACATCTTCCTTTGTACCAGGTGTGAGACTTCAACCAGCAAGTGTTTCCCCTCCGATTCCTAATGACCCCAGTTTTATTGGGCTTCTTGATGCCACATTTGGTCAAATGCTGCCTTGATGTCAAGGGTAGTTATTTTTGCTCACCTCTGAACTTCAGCTCTTTTATTCATATTTGAACATGGAAGATTGTAATGAGGCCAGTAGTTGAGTGGCCCTGGTGGAACCCAAAAAGAGTGCCACTGAGCAGGTTGTGGCTAAGTAAATGCTGTTTGTTGACATTGTTGATGATCTCCTCCATTGATTTACTAATGATTGAGACTAGACCGATAGAAGAGTAATTTGCCAGGTAGGATTTATCGTGCTCTTTGTGTACAGACAATTGATCCCCCTGGGTAATTTTCCACATTGCTGGGTAGATGCCAGCATTGTAGTTGTGCTGGATCAGCTTGGTTAAGAGTGTGGCAAATTCTGGAACTTATACAGTTATCAGTGCTTACTATTGCTGCTATTTCAGTAATTTTGAATGGACTGATTGACTAGGGTTGGCCAATTTGATGCAGACTGTACCCTGGGGACAGTGGTTGCTTGAAAGTGGCTGTTGGAGGAGAATTGAGTGATTAAATTTTGTATGGAGATCAAGATTGATGGTTTTGGAGAACTTTCTGGCTGAATGTTGTACCATATTTATTAAAGGGACTGTAATTAAATCTGAGTTCTATCATGTTGTGGTGGCTATTTAAAATACAGTTTATATTTATTGAATACAATTTCCTTAATTCCTATTTAATTTATTTGGTTTTGGTTTGATTGTTCAAGTAAAAGTGAAATCTTGTCCATTGTTTTCTTCTGTCAGTGTTGTTTTGGTAAGGTTGTTTCTTTTGTAATTGGAATCACAACACAGCTGGCCTTTTGAAAGGGCTGTCAAATTTATCTGGTCAGATTTAACATGTGAGTAAATCTTGCAGTGCCACCCACTATGAGAATTGTCACAGGCAGGACAGACAATTTCACTGACCATTAAAAGATCCATTGACCTCAGGTCATGATTTCCAATCCCAGGGCAGATGGGATGGGAAAATCCCACTGATTATCCTCAAACTGTACAATTCTACTTCCTATATCCATGTCCAAGATTTTTATATGGAACAAGAGAAGGAATAGCCTTGATATCAATTGCTGAAGAATTCCACCACATATTGTTTGCTGTCAGAAAAGCTATCCATTCATCACAACTCTTTGTCTTCCATCCCTTAGCCAATTAGACACCCAAGACATCACTTTCCCCATGTTCTTCTACTCTCCAAATAGGTTTGCTGTATGGTACTTCTTCAAAAGCCTTTTGTGATTTATAGATATATATTTGTGTGTGTACACACACGCACACACACACACACACACACACACACATACTGCATTACCTTTAACAACTCTTTTCATTCCCTTATTGGGCTAGTAAGATTCTCTTTGTCTTTTTCCACAAAATTCCTGCTGGTTGATCCTTATAAACTCAAATTTCACCAATTAAATATACATTTTGATCTTGACAATCATCTCTGTGGTTTTTCCAGTTCTGACTTTAAACTGACACATGTGGTTATCCCTTCTATACAACCAGCGTGTAACTTTTGCAGATGTCCAGTCCTCAGCACCACTTCCATATCAAAGGAGGATTGAAGGCCAGATCTTCAGCCATTTCCACTCTTTCTTCCCTCAGCCACTTAGGATACATGCCATATGGACCAGGTAACATGTTAACTTTGGGAGATGCAAACATGTTGAGCACTCAGCTATTTTTTCCTATCTGATATCTGTACTCCCCAATGCTCTGCCACAACATTAATTTTCTTGTCTGCTTTTAGGAATCCTGATAAAAAGTATTCATTTAGCACCACAGTCATGTCACATTTCTCAGCAAGAAAAATCCAGTGTTGGGATAGGGTGCAGGAAAGTTTCCCAGGATGGATATTGTGGGGAGAAGGATTCAAGAAGGTTGGCAGCAAGCACAGGACCAGTCCTCTTCTCAATGTTCCTCGATCTGTTCCCCCCCCCCAGCCTTCAAAAGAGGTGACAAGGTAGTTTTAGCTTCTGGGTGAGAAGGTTGACTGTGGGCCTTCCTGTCCAGGATGTAAAAGTTTGGGACAGTAGCTTACCATCTAACTAAATGCCCTACCCATTTCCAAGCTCAACACTGGTGAATACAGAAGACTGTCCAAAGTTTTCCATACATTTTGTCTTTCTGCTGCTGTCTTAGTTCCCTTCTAGAGGACTAACCAGATATCAGATTTAGGGTTTTGAGGTATAAAACCCTTCTAATTTAAAGAAACTTTAAAGTTAAAATTACTAATTTATAACACTTGGGTCCTCAGTTGCACTTGACCTACCAGGTACAAATACTAGTACTTATGGATCAAGTAGAATTTAAAGCAAGATTTTGCACATACTTAACAAGAAACAGTGAAGATAACATGAAAGTATCTCATCTCTCCCAGAAATCTTGGTGTTGTCTTTGATGTGATATTGAGCTATGTCCAGAAGCGTCATACCCCAGAAGTCATGTAACATTGTGCTAATTACAATTTCTCAACTTTTATCTCCATCTCCCATTTCATCTTCCTTTTTTTAGAGATGGTTCAAGTTCCCTCCTCCTAATGAGTGTTTGATACAACTCATCTCATGTGATCCCACCTTTGCAACAACCCATGCTTTATAGGTCATAAACACCAAAGGGAGAAAGCTTTCTGCCCTGCCTGCCACAGGAATCATAGCAGGAAGGGGTGGGGTGGGGGCAGATATGCAAAGATCCATTAACTTCTGGTTTTGGAGCAAGCGTGGCTGGAAAATCCATCTCCCCCCACTCAAAAAAAATTTACATTCCATCACAGACAAATGTACATCTCATTCTAGCTACAGAGAAACTGTAAACAGCCACATGCTCTTGTCAATGTATTTTAACACAAGCCCATACTAAAGCTACTAAAATCAACAGTTAAGACCACTTCTTATATCGGAGAATAAAGGTTTCTCCTCTTTGATACAGATGCATTAAAACGTGCATTGCTTGCTTAAGCAGTGTCATCCTAAGTTCACATTGTTTTAAGTCAGTTTGAAGGAATTGCTGAAAACAAACACCTAATCACAGTTTGGCCATTTAGATATCTTCAGCTCAACTCAAATGAGCTTCATCATAGAACAGTATCATCTTGACCATTAATTGCCCAACAAGTCAGAACTGAACTACTTAATTTTAAACTGTGCTGACAGGATAAAATTCAATGGAAATTAAAGATTCTAAAAACTAGTAGAATTCTCAAAATCTTACATAGAGAAACAAACTAATATATGGAGAATAAAACAACAGAATGCACATGGTTGTGCAAAAATACTTGCTCATGAATATAAACCATCACTTTTTTGATCAGACTAGATTCTGACATTTCATTGTAGCCAAATTTTATGCAGCCCAGGTATAACTATGGATGGTTCACATCATAGATGCAAAATCAAAGCTATAAAGTTGACAGCAATTGTTAAAATTTTAAGAAAGGGACCTTTCCTCTTGTATAAAGTTTTTTTTAAAAGAAAGCATTTGTGAACTGAGTTTATAGGAAAAACAAGGGACGAGGATAGCTATATGATATTTCTGTGAAAACATCAGCCAGAAGACAGGAATTGAAATAGCTCACAGGTCAGAAAGCATGCTCAATAGAAATTGCTTCTCTTTTTGTCAGTTTGGAACACTGAAATCTTGAAGTTGAAACTAATCCATAGAATTTATTTGCATTATTGTGAAACCAATATTAACATATCATCACTTTGGCCAGGATAATCAGAACTTTCATCAAGGAATCTTTCAGTTTCTTTAGTACACCATAGATTGCCTCTTATACATTTCACATGGAAGTGGCAGGCTTTCAGTTCCAGAAATCAGTTACATAAAACCTGGTCATTGTGATAAAAAAAAACTGAGAACCTTAAGGCAATTCTGATGACAGAAACATGAATATATTCATTCAACACAGTGGGGCATAACCAATCAGAATGTAACAGCACCTGAAAACACTGGCCATTTCTTTAACATTAAATATTGGAAGTGAATTGTCAGAAAGCATTTTCTCTTTCTATATTACTCAATAGAGTATAAACATATTAATTATGAAGAACGAAGCTATGGGATATCTTCAGAAGAACTCACCTGTACATTGGTATTTAAGCAGCTTGCTTTTTTAAAAAAAGCAAAATCCCACAAGTAATAATTGGTTAGATAAACCCAACTGATTGAAATGAAATATCATCTTTAATGCTGTAGTTAAACAAAAGAGATTTGGAAATGGAGGAACCTACAGTTATCAGAATCAGATGTAATAAAATAACAGATGTTTGCACAGCTTACCATTACTGAAACTCCTTGGAAGATTCCCAGTTTACATGTCATAACAAACAATTAAAAATAATATTGGGAAAACTAAGGCTTTAGCTGTAGATATTGCAATTCAATTTTGAAATGGCAATTTTCACTGAATATCAATGCTGGGAATACTTACTACTGCACACAAGAAACAAAGAACCAACATAATTAAACTTTCCAAGACTAAGCAGCCTGTTTGATTGTCGCCCATCCACTAACTTAAACAATCATTGCCTCAAACCCTGGTACCAGCGTATATTATCTGCAAGATTCACCGCAGTAATTTACCAAGACTCCTTTGAGATCATAGGATCCTACAGTGCAGGAGGAGACCATTCAACCCATTGAGTCTGCACCTACTACAGTCCCAACCAGACCCTATCTCTATAACCCATGAATTTGTCCTAATGGGCAACTTTGCACAGCCAGTCCACCTAACCCGCTTTGGACTGTGGGTGGAAATTGGAGCACCCAGAGAAAACCCACACAGACACAGGGAGAATGTGCAAACTCAACACAGCCATGACCCAAAGTGGGAATCAAAGCCAGGTCCTTGGCGTTTTGAGGCAGCAATGCCAAATGCTGTACCACCATGCCACCCCTTCAAGAGCACCTTCCAAGCTCATGATCTATACCACATGGAAGGCAGACTCAGTGGGATGCTACAATCTGTAAGGTTCCCCTCCAAATCAAACACCACCCTGACTTGGAAATATATCACTGTTCCTTCGCTCTGCGTCAAAAGCAGGAACACTTCCCTCATGGCACTTTGGTGTACCTACACCAGATGCACTATACTACTACCTTCTTGAGGGCAATTAAGAATGGGTAATAAATGCTGGCCTTGCCAGTGACACATATCAATGAATGAATACATTTTTAAACAATTAATAAAATGTGGAATTTATTTTTTGTGAAGAGATTTGAAGGACTATACTTGAACTGTGACAATAAGTTAGTACAAATTCAAAACCTTGTTTCAATACACAAAAATATTGGAAAAGACCATTCCTGATTGTCTTATCTTCTGAATCTTTGTGTAAGTTTTGTTAATATTAATTTTGAAGGATTTTTGTTGTTCTGGAATAACATTTATGTGTTTCATCTTAAACAGGCCAGTTTGAATTTGAGACAGACAGAATATAGTTAAGGCAGCTGATTATGAGGGCCTGGTGTTCATGGAATTTAATTCTTTAAAGGGATCAAAGGGTTGTATTTGTCTTAAATATCCTTTAATTCATCAGCTTTAAAGGAACAAATGTATGTTTTGAGCTCAGCAGCTCAAACTTACACCAAAATCTTGCTAATGTTTACACTGCCATACGTTTCCCGGTGACAAAGGATGCGTGCAACAGGAAATCCCGTTGATAACATGGGACCACAAGTTCCTGCAACCTCGCTGTGCCTTAAGTAGATCGCACCCATACACAAGAATAGCGTGAGTCTAAAAATCCATTTTGCGCCTGCTGCAAATCAGTTCTTCTAACTTCTTTTTAATGGTGCAAACTGATTCTCATTCAGATCATGAGGGTGATTAGCACAAGATTGACTGCATTTCAGTTTCATTAGCAAAATTGGGATGCAACCTACCCTCCTCCCAGAATACATCCACCTTTCACACCAATGTAAATCAACATAAAATGAGGTTCAGATGCAACGGTTGCGAGGGAGAGCGAGGAGATAAATTCCATTGTGCACCAACTTTCAGTATGTAAGAGGATAGTTCATCTACTGCTATGGTATGGTGAGAACAGGGAGTTCTCATGCCGGAGGTTGCCTCTGGGTTGGGGGTTGTGGTGAATGATCCGAGTGTTTCCAGATGCCAAGGTCAAATGCCACTAACGTCTCACTCTCCGTTCTGATGTCTTCTCGGCTGGTACAGCTCCATGGTTTACCGTAGACATTCCATTCCAGCTCCCAGGAACTGTCCCAAGCACCTGGCAGCTGTAATCCCACTCAAGGGATCTCCGCACTGTACATCAACATTAGGGGTGCAGGAGTCACTGTGTTGCATCATGTGAAAGAAGGAGAAAGCCACATGGGATCCCATCGTTGACAAAGAGGGACAAATGTGTTAACAATTGGCAGTTTCTGGAAATGGAGCATGACACTGGGGATAGTTGTGGCTGCCAAGTTTAAATGCATGGAGACATGGGGTGTTGGGAGGGATTGAAGGGCCCAAGATAGATAACCTTATGGATTGTTTTTCATGCTCTCTCTCTCCTGCCCCCACTAGGCAAGAACAGATCTTGGATTACAGCTAGCAGAGTGACAACGATCATCGTTATTCCCATGGCAACTGACAGATGTTGCTGACATTGGCACAACTAACCCAGGCAGGAGGCTACATCAAGCCAACACCGGGCTGCTGATTCGAGTCAGGACTGAGCTCCCAGTGTACGTACATGCTTGTCCATCCATGAGTGCTACCCAATGTCATGGGCCACGGAAGGTGCCACCTGAGTGTGGAGACAGGACAACACTTAGCCACCTCCTCACAGAATGATGCATGTGTCATGTCCTTGCAGACCTGGCATCTTGTGGGGGAGGAGGACAATTCTCCCACTGACAATTAAGGTGAGAACTGCAGTTAACTTCTATGCCATTGGATCATTCCAGGGCTCAAGTGGGGACCTTTGTGGCATATCACAATCATCAGACGTGGCATTGGGGAGGTGGCGGATACCCTGTACGCTTGGGCAGGGCACTACATACATTTGACCCAAGCCAAGCCCAGCAAGAAGCTTGGGCTGAACGCTTTGCCACAAAATTGCCTGCATGCCGCAGTTTCGGGGGCTATATTCACCATGCCTATCGCTTTGCAGGCCCTGTGCAATCGGGGACTGCTCTTTTATAAATAGGACAGGATTCCACTTCCTGATCATGCAAATCATTTGCAGCCATCTTGCCAACATCCTGGAGACGTGGATACGCTTCCTGGAGAGCATGCATGAAAGCTACATCCTGGGGCCTTATCCTTTAAACATGAAAGCCTGATCTCAGTGAGGTTGGGCTTTATTGGCATATTGGGATCCCGTTCTTCTAATTCACAGTGTGAAAAATGCCCGGCTTTTTTTGTGGCAGAATGTGGTAAGATCCAGAAAGAAAATTGATGTGTTTCTCTGAAGACAGATCACACTTTTTCTTGCCAGAACAACACTACCATTTTTGGTAAGATTTCACTGTCTGTCTTAGGGAAGCAAACTTAGCTTTAAGAGATTTAAGTTTATTTACTTGTGTGACAAGTAAGCTTATCTTAGCACTGCAATGAAGTTAGTGTGAAAAGTCCCCTAGTTGTCACACTCCAGTGCCTGTTTGGGTACACTAAAGGGAAATTTAGCATGGCCAATGTGCTTAACCAGCACATCATTCGTACTGTGGGAGGAAACCAGAGCACCTGGAAGAAGCCTATGCAGACACAAAGAGGATGTACAGACTCCACACAGATAGTGACCCAAGCCAGAAATTGAACCCAGGTCCCTACTGCTGTGAGACAGCAGTACTACCTACTGTGCCACCTTGTTGCTTGAAGGGATTTATGTTCCCTTCAAAAAAAAAGGGAAGAGTTCCAGTTTTTGTTTCTTGATGTTTTAATATTCTAAAACCAATTTTCTTCCATATTTTAATTTTCAGTAAATTTCCTTTTGTTCATTAGTGATGAAAGGATCTGGGCCTAGCTACACACTATGTATGAAGAGTCTTTCAAACATGAAGCTTTCTAGAAATTGTGTACATTCTGGTAGCTGTGCTTTTTCCCCCTCGAGTCTGTTCAGTTAATGGTAATGCGTCTGAAAGCCTAACTTTCTTTGAGCTGAGTTGTCTGAATGGCATCATCAGGCTGTGATTTTTGAATTTTAATGAGATCCTCACCTGCTTTGTGTTATAGGGCCTTAACTGACTAGCAGAAGAAAAGCACAGCTGTTAAAATGCTACAGTTGTGTGAAACTGTTGAGAATCGGGTTGTGAGCATTTTAATCCCTTACATGTACCAATTCTATAGGATGTTGATATTTATAATAGAGATATTAGCACAATTTTATGTATTCAATATTATGTATTCATGCAGAGTTTGTCTGCAATATCAGCTATAAAATGCTGCACAATACTCATGTTTGAAAGTGTCAAATGGAGGACTTTATGCTGGGATACAGAGGTTCAGTTCTTGAGATTCGTCAATGGTTCTGTGTATCATTCTATCATCAAGTATAGGGAATATGATAAATGAAATTAATTTGGTAAACATACTATAAAGAGCTTTATATCTTATTGAATGTGAATCTTGCCTTGAATTACAGAAACCGGCTAGGATATTGGAAGATCTTAAGCAGTGAAATGCTGCTGCATTATCCTTTTGAAATATATCTTTTATATTAACAAAGTGAGGTACTTTTCATGATATCAAGATCCTATTTTTGGATTTCCAGTTCAAACAGTTATGTGGTAATACTTATGACCCAGCTGTCAATGTTGGGCATTCCAAACCAATCTTAAATGATGACTTGCAGTAATTTAAGGTAATCTGATGTTAGCTGAAAGTCACGATGCACAAACCTGAGATATTTACTTATGTTGGTAAATGTTAGAAAAGAGCAAACAATGGATATAAAATGGAAATGTGAAGGTAACAATATTTTCTGAAATCAAAAATCTAATTGAAAATAAAAATGCCATTTTTGGCATTAAATTGGTTTGGTCAGAGAGCATGTGGACTGTGAAAAGCTTTATGTTAATAATATTGTCACGAGCATAGATGATCAAATCTATATAATGCACAATTGTTGACATGACAAAAATGCTGTGAAGACTTACAAAAACAATTTTGTTGTTGTAAAGCCATGATTACCAAATATTTCAATCTATTCCATTTGAGAAACTATATTGACACAAACCAAAACAATCTAAGTGTGAATTCATTTTTCTGTGGTTCACCTGTATTGTGTCTGAAGATGAATGTCCCATTGGGCACAGGAAAACCTAACCAGTGCACATTCATGGCTCGCTAACTGCACACCTAAGAGTGACTTCTTATGCTATTTTTAAACTTTTCACATCAGGGTTGGGTTCACAGTGTGAGCCAATGCAGGAATAGTGGAGGTCTGGAGATCTCCGGTTGCAAGGTTCACCTCAGTTTCCCAGCGTAGTATCCCAAATCTCAAAGTTGTTTAAAGGCTCCTTAAACCTCACCCCTTGATATCCTCATGCTTGCCCACCTCACACGTCCCTCTGATCGTCCATGCTATTTCCATGTCCCCTTGAAGTACCCATGCCATGTTTATGTTCTCACCACCCTCCCCAACCCAACCATCCTTCATGATCAATCACTCACCCAATAAATATTAAGTAGAGTATTCAGACTCCACATAATATTGGCAGAAATATTTTACATTTCTTGGGAGGGAAAATAAGCCTCTTACTATGTAATAAAAGCTTCCATCAAATACACTACTATTGAAACTAAGGGAAAAAAAACATTCAGCCATGTGAAAAGGACTTCTATTTGTAATCTTATTAACCTGTGTCAGTAAATCAGAAATCCAATGGAGAAAGTGTGTCATGCATGTGGGCAAATACAAAAGGCTGGTCAACTTACGCTTGCAAGATCACCCTATTGTGAATATACATTAAAATTCATCTACATGACAATACATCATGTCCTATTGACATTTGTGAGTATTTCACACTTACCTTTCATAATGTTTTCAATGCCTCAGCCAACTTCCCATTCTTTTCATGGAGTCTTAATCCTGATATATTTTAATTGGGCTTCAAAACCCAACACAACCAGACAATTTGAAGACAACTATGATAATATTAAATTTGAGGTTCAGGGAACAATTGCTGTTAATAAATGCAATTTTATGAGAAATAGATTTTGGGCAGAAAAGTTTTGGATAAAGTGGGTGGAGAATTCAAATACAACTAGGAAAAAAAATAAGTGTTTGGCACAATTGAACCTGAAACTGACTAAGACGAGTGTCATATCCCTAAGACGTGAAAGAGATCATAAGCTGTTGAATCAAACTTTTTTGCTCATTTAAAAAGTGGACTATGCTGAACCAAAAGAGGCTGCTACCAATTACATGATATACAAGATGATTACAGTTCTGGAAATACAGCAGTTATCAGACAAAGCCTCAACCCTTATCCTTTGTAAAAACACATTATAATCAATGAAACTAGGGACTAACAAATAATCTGTCTTCCCAGTCCAATCCCAGTAAAGTCATTAAAATTTACTAAACCCCCAGTAGCTCTGAAAATCACCATTTATCTCCTGAGCTGAACAATGGATTTTGAGCAGAGGCATGGGACGGCACAATGGTTAGCACAGCTGCCTCACAGCTCCTAGGACCCAGGTTCAATTCCAGCCTCGGATCACTATCTGTGTGCTGTTTGCACGTTCTCCCCACGTCTGCATAGGTTTCCTCTGGATGCTCCAGTTTCCTCCCACAGTCCAAAGGTGTGCAGGTTAAATTGATTAGCTATGCTAAGTTGACCTTAGTGTTAGGGAGATTAGCGGAGTAAATATATGGTGTTATGGGAATAGGGCATGGGTGGATTTGTGACTAGTGCAGACTTGATAGGCCGAATGGTCTCCCTCTGCAATTTATGGATTCTATGATCGGTATAGGAATGAGTTTTAACTGCCACTGATTCATTAGTGAACAACATCACAAGAACTAAGTGCTTGGCCTTTGGAAAGTTTTAGTATTATATAGATTTCTGCCCAAAATCTATTTCTCATAAAATTGCATTTATTAAACAGCAATTGTTCCCTGAACCTCAAATTTAATATTATCATACTTGTCTTCAAATTGTCTGGTTGTGTTGGGTTTTGAAGCCCAATTAAAATATATCAGGATTAAGACTCCATGAAAAGAATGGGAAGTTGGCTGAGGCATTGGAAACATTATGAAAGGTAAGTGTGAAATACTTTCATACTCACAAATGTCAATAGGACATGATGTATTGTCATGTAGATGAATTTTAATGTATACTCACAATAGGGTGATCTTGCAAGCGTAAGTTGACCAGCCTTTTGTATTTGACTGGAACACAGTCTGCTGTTTGAACTCCAACCTGCAAATATCAAAACAAATATCAATGCTGACCAACAGTCTGAATCAAGTCTAAACTGCCTCAGACATGATTCTCTGGAAGATTCTTGTAGTTACCTGCTAAACAAACCAAGTTTCTGTATGCCAACCTCATCTCATTGCATCACCATCAAATCCTGCTTCAGCTAGTTGAACTGTAGCTGCTTTGTGAAGGACTTTGCCCACCATGCAAAGTAATGCCTGCAGCTGTTGTTCTTTAAGTTATTCATGGTTGTAAAAACTCTTCCTTCCTATATTATTACATGCTTGTGTCTGTGTAGGAAGTTGCAACCATCCTCAGGTTGAAATGTGTGAATAAATGATCCTTCTGATTTAATACTGAACGATTGCTATGAATCAGTTTAAAAATCAACCAGAGGGTTGGGGAGATACAGTAAAACCTATTCCAAAAATTAGTATCTCTTTCTTACAGACATTTGATGAAATATATAAAGGAATTCAGTTTTCCTTTCCTCTCCTATCCATAATAGATGCATCAAGGTTTCTGTGGTACATAGATTTATTCAGGTAGAGAAGTGCCATTGTATAAAGGGCAGAGGTCTTACATTTGGATCAAAATAAAAGTGGTATGCAGGATCATAAAATTGGAAAGATAGACAGGCCATTGATGCTATGATTTATGTGTATGTGTATAATTCACAGCATTAATGGGAAAGAGCAAAAGGAGAGAAAATGGTCAAATGACTTCCCTGTGTAGCATCCAGCCTTACCTTCTTCAATACTAGACATCCTCTCCCTGCAAGTGACTCTGATAATGATTTCCTCCTCAGGCATGAGAGTTTTTAACATGGATGCATCTTCCCAATTATGTATAGCCATTCTCTGATTGCACTGTGTCCAGTGTTAATCACCTGTGCTAGCTTTCCTGCAGCTACTGGAATTACTTTGAATTCGCTTGATGTTAGTCTAAATTCTATCGCAGCAGAGCAAGATACACCTGTGTAGCTTTAATTGACTGCTTGTCACAGGCCTCATGTGCTGAGTGTAGATCCAGGCAGTCAATTGAAGCCAATTAAAAAGTAAGACAAGAGCACATTAAATCAGTTAATTGAAGAATGTCACATTTCTTGGCAATTCCACACCTGTTGTGAGGCTGGAGAATGTATCAGTCACAAATTGATCACAATTGATTATATAATGTGAATGTATTGGTTTATGGGAGATTTTACATTCAGATTTATGAAAATGAGTTTATACAGAAACATGAGAAAAATCTGATCTCTGGAAAACCAGTGCCATTGGAAAATACAGGCCAGCTTATTTCAATACCTTTGATATGTCTTTATTACAACTCTTGATGTAACATGGGAGTAATGTGTTAGGGTGTGGGAAGAATAAATTGCTCCTGAAGTTTTTCATTAGCAAGAAATGGTTAAAAAATTTAGTATGTTGTTGGGTTTGCAATGGATGATAGCTAATTTGGCTGTCAGGAAATTGGATTAGATGGCACAGGTGTGGTTTTTGTGCTCGGTAGGCAAGGAAACACATCATCCAGTTGTCTTTCTTCTGGACACAAGCACTTCCTTCACTCTCTAAAATGATGCACAGGTCCATTTTCATCATACAATAGCTCAGCATGTTTCTGTTTTATAAAGGGCATTGTCAATTCTACTAATAGGTATTACTTATATGCACAGACTTAAAACTCCAGTCTCCACTTTGACAACATGATGTCAGATGGTCTATAATTTCAGTTGCCTGATGCCAATGGACAGATATTCTTCACACAGTAGCCACTACGTAATCTAATTCTGATTGAAGTGGGAACTCATGTACCATCCCTTTGATATTAGGCACCTCGTAAATCCCATGAATTTAGCCACAATACATTCATAAGATATATTATCATTAAATATAGCTCTTGGGATTAAAGAGGTTAATGGAAAAGGTGGGAGAAAGGTGGGATTAGAGTTTTGAATTTGATGATCAGCCATAATCTTAATGACTGGTGGAGCAATTTTGACTTAGAGACTGCTCACCTTCCAACTTCAACCTTATTTTCTGAGACTGCATTCCCCTGGATATCCAAGGCTCTTCACCTGGTTTGAGCAGAGCACCACTGCATCAAAAGGTCAGTAATATGGAGTCACCAACTTTCTCCTGCCTTTTAAACTCCCCAGGGCTTCAATTGAGCCCACAATATCTGGAGAACTTCTGTTAGCTGGAACCTCTTTTATAGCCTTCTTAATACAGCCAGTCATTTGGGTTTTCTTGACCTCTAATTCTTGGCTGTGCGGAGCTATCAATAGTTCCCAAGATTTCTTCCAAGTCTATAATCTCTTAGCAACACAGAACCAGCATCTGGCTGCTAGGGCTTCTCTGTGTGCCAACTGCATGGAGCTACCAAATGGCTCGCAGGGAATCCCTGAGCACCTAGCTTTGCTTCTTCACTGTCTCCTGAATCTCTCCTCGACTAAAACTGACTGATCCTTGAACTGCTTTTCACAGATCTGAATAATCTATCAATACACTCCAGGAAGGTCCCAACCTGGCTACTGGGAACGTCCTGTATCTGCCATGTCACAGGTGCTATCTTATAAAGCATACAGGGCAAAAAAAAAATGCTTATTTGATATAGCAAGCACATTGTTGTAGGCAGATTTCATAGATTTCTGTGCTTAATTGTAGAAAAGAGAACTATGGCATTGTGTATGCTGAGGTATTAACAAGGATAGATATCAAAACTTGATGTATTCATAGATGCAATTTTCCTGTTCAAAATATACCCTTCAAGAGTTTTCTCTATTCCCAGAACTCATAACTACCTTGACCAAAGTAGTTTTGAAGTTTATGGGGCATTCCACAACACTTTGAACAATCATGAGACACATCAGTTCAAATATTCCACCACTAAATCCAGATCCTTTACTATTTACAGCACCCGATTCCAATCCAAATTCTGACAGTTTTATGGCAAGCATTTACATTATTATTCAACAAACCTCCACAGAGCAAAAGGTGTATTTTAAATGAAAATTCATTAATAAAAGAGGCAGCTGATGATGCTTTTGCAAAATATGTAAATAAGCAGGTGCTTAGTTCGCTTAAAAAAAACTGTGTTGATAATCGGAAGGTGTAGGTTGAGTTGTTATGAATTCCTGTTGATTCACTGAAATCTCGAAAGGAAATTCATGGGAAAGTTTAATAGGTTCAAGAGGTTTCCTTTAGATTAAATGTACATATGAGAACTGTATTCACATGATTATTTCCATTGAATTTAATTGCACTTAAAAATATATAGACATTTAAAAAATCATTTATTTGATTTAATTTTTGGGATATAAATGAAATGGCTCGTGAGCAGAATCACATTTATTTTCTAATATTTTCTATTGTGTTATATTCTGTCAAATGTACATACATTATTCCAGTCCCTAATTTAGTGCATCATAATTCATCACAAATGTAATGATGTACTCTATTGTTCAGTATGAAAGCTGGCACAACACACATTGCATGCAGCTGAATTACTTTGGCATATTATCTGCTTTTTAATCAATATTCCAGTACATCATTTGAAGATAATAGTTAATGGTTGTTCATATCATTAACTGCATTACTCAAATTTTCTATAACCACTGACAACAGAATGAAAGGATACTCATTTAGAAAGCAAGAGAATGCAATTGTGGATCATAGAATCTACAGCACAGAAATAAGCCTTTTGACCCAAACTGGTTCATGCCAACCAAAATGCTCATCTAAGCTAACCCTGATTTGCCTGCATTTGGCCCATATCCCTCTAAACATTTCCTACCCATGTATCTGTCCAAATGCCTTTTAAATGTTGTCAATATCCCTGCCTCAATCACTTTCTCCACATATGTACCACCCTCTGTAAAAAAAAAAAAAGTTGCTTTCCAGGTTCCCGTTAATTCTTTTTCTTCTTAACTTAATCCTATGCTCTCTGGTTCTTGATTTCCCTAACCCTGGAAAAAAAGACTGAGTGCGTTTACGCTACCTATACCTCTCATGATCTTTATACCTCTATAAGATCACTCAGTCTCCTACGCTCCAAAGAAAGATGTCCTAGTCTGTCCAATCTTTCCCTATAAATCAGTGCCTTGAGTCCTGATGATATCCTTGTAAATCTCATCTGCACTTTCTAGTTTACTAACATCTTTCCTGTAGCAATGTGACCTAAACTGGACACAATACTCCATGCCTTACCAATGTCCTGTACAACTGAAACATAAACATAAGGTTCATCAGTCAAGGCATCTATGCTTGATGCCTTGACTGATGAACGCCAGCATGCCAAAAGCCTTCTTCACTGCCCAATCTACCTGTGACCCCACTTTTAGAGAACTGTGCACCTGAACTCCCACGGTCCCACTATTCCACAATACTCCCTAAGGTTCTACCATTCACTGTGAAAGTCCTACCAGGATTTGACTTTCCAAAATGCAATGCCTGACACTTGTATGTATTGAACTCCATTAGCCATTTCTCAGCCCACTTCCCCAGCTGATCACAATTCTGAAAAGAACAGGAAAACAGGAATATTTTAGATTAAGTTTTCTTAACATTTTCTACATCTCTTTCAGACATATTTTGGGTTGTTAGAGGTAAAAGATGAGTTAAGAACCCAATTTTGATGTCAAGTAATGCTGGATTTGCTTTCGGCTGTTCCCCTCTTCATTCACCCTCACCATACACCATCCTTCCACCATACACACTTCCCGCTACCTTGGAAAAGCAGCCAGCATAATCCAGGTCGCCGCACACCCTGGACATAATCTCTTTCATTTTTACCATTGATGGATACAAAAGTCTGATATCATATATGATATCAAGAACAACAGCTTCTTCCCTGCTGGCAACAGACTTTGGAATGGACCTACCTTATATTAAGTTGACCTTTCTCTACACCCTAGTTATAACTGTAACATTATATTCTGTACCTCTCCTTTCCTTCTCTCCATATACCCTATGAACAATACGCTTTGTTTGTATAGCATGCAAGAAATAAAGAACAAAGAAAATTACAGCATGGGAACAGGCCCTTCAGCCCTCTAAGCCTACACTGACTATGCTACCTCTTTTGGGGACTGAATCCCTCTATTCACGTATTTGTCAAGATACCCCTTAAAAGTCACTCTTGTATCTGCTTCCACTATTAGGCACCCACCACACTCAGTGTAAAAAAAAACTTGCCTCATACATCTCCTTTATATCTTGCCTATCGCACCTTAAACCTATACCTCCTAGTAATTGACTCTTCCACTCTGGGAAAAAGCTTCTGACTATCCACTCTGTCTATGCCCCTCATAATCTTGTAGACTTTTATCAGGTTCCCCTCAACCTCCGTTGTTCCAATGAGAACAAACCAAGTTTCTTCAACCTCTCCTAATAGCTAATGACTTCCATACCAGGCAACATCCTGGTAAATCTTTTCTGTACCCTCTTCAAAGTTTCCACATCCTTCAGGTCATATTGTGACTAGAATTGAACACCATATTCCAAATGTGACCTAAAGTTCTAATAAATCTGCAACATAACTTGCCAATTTTTAAACTCAATACTTAGGTCGATGAAGGCAAGCATGCTATATGTCTTCTTGACTATCTTCTCCACCTGTGTTGCCACTTTTATTGAACTGAGGCCTTGTACAACCAGATCTCTTTGCCCATCAACACTCTTAAATATTCTGCCATTTATTTTATATTTTCTATCTGTATTAGATGTTCTAAAATGCATTATCTCACATATGTCTGGATTAAACTCCATCTGTCATCTCTTCACTTAAATCTCCAGCTGATCTATATGCTGCTGTATCTTCTGATTGTCCTCATTGCTATCTACAAATCCACCGACCATTGTGTTGTCTGCACACTTACTAATCAAACCAGTTATATTTTCCTCTAAATCGTTTATACTTCTCACCAAGAGCCAGGGTCCCAGCGCCGATCCCTGAGGAATGCCACTTGTCACAACCCTCCAGTCAGAAACACGTCTTCCACTGTTATTTTCTGTCTTGTTTGACCGAGCCAATTTTGCATCCACTTTGCCAGCTCACCTTTGCTCCCATGCGACTTCACCTTTTGCCATGGGCTCCTTGTCAAAGGCTTTACTGAAGTCCATGTAGACAACATCCACAACTCTACCCTCAATCATCTTTATCATTTTCTCAAAAAAGTTGATCAAGTTAGTGAAGAACGAACTTCCTTTCACAAAACCATGATGCCTTTTGCTAATGCATCCACTTATTTCCAAGTGGAATAAAGCCTATCTCAAAGAATCCTCTCCAATATTTTTCCTACCACTGATGTCAGGCTCACTGGCCTGCAAGTACCTGGATAATTCTTGCTACCCTTCTTAAACAAAGGAACAACACTGGCTATTCGCCAATCCTCACAAACAATGGGGGCGCGCTCCCCAAAAAATTCTCAGTGTTGAATTTGTGTAAAAGCTAGAGTAAATCCCACTAGTATTTTCAGTGAGAATTAAAAATCAAGCTCCCACACACTGTGTGCACTGTAGAGTGCATTAGCATGATTCACATTAAAATGCTGGGAGTGGGGTCTATTCCCACTGAAAGGCCAACAGCATAGCGCTGAGTGGGCCACTGCACATACACCAATCTGTTAGTGTCAAGATTGGCACATGTGCAATGTCTTTGTCTGCTGGCTTTCCGATCACTGCCAGCCCTGCAATATCCAATTGCTGTTTCCCTCAATCGCTGGTCCTTCAGGCATATCCAGGCCAACATTTGCACCCCTACCCACCCATGCAGCCCTAATGGCTAGCTTCAATTGCTGTCTTTCCTCCCTTTATCACTGATCCATCTGCAGACTAGCAGCAGGACCTCCCTATGACTGCCCCCGTAGCACTGCTCTATGTCCTGTTGACAATGCCAAGGTACTCCTAGGTATTAACACTTTTGCCCTTCAATTATGCCAGTGGGCCAAGGCTGTCAACGCTCAGGGGGCACCCCTCAAAGGCCATCTCAGTAGGGGGGGGTCTCTAATGCCCCCCCACTTTACTCTGGGGGGGGTGGAGTCTGGCCACGAAGTGGCTCCACAAGTGGGGAGCTTTAGTGAACCCCACCAGTCACTCTTGATGGGCAGAGTGGGTGGGGAAGAGAGACGCTAGTGGGCCTGGGACTTCAGTCTCAGACCTGGTAATACGATTTAAAATATATTTAAATTAGAAGCTGTATATAATATTCTGGTGTGGAGTTGACGGCACAAAAATTCAGTGCTGGTAAATGCGCAGAGGCTCAGTACGATAGGTACAAATCAGCCACCTCTAGAGTCTCCTAGCCCACTGCACTAAAAAAGCAGTGCAGCAGGATGGGAGAGTCACCCTCAATACTTTTCATTGCATACCAATACGTGTGACAATAATAGATCAAGTCGAAAAGGGAGCCTATAAATAATGCAACAGCTAACTCGCAATATTGGTTGTGTTTGCTGTGTGGCAGTCATCTCAGCTCCAGGATACCAATGCAGGAGTTTCTCAAAGTAGTTTCCCTGGCCCAAGCATTTTCAGCTGCTTCACCAATCACCTTCCTTCCATCATAAAGTCAGAAGTGGAGATGTTTGTGATTGCACAATATTCAGCACCATTCATGATTCCACAGATACTGAAGCAGTCCATGTCCAAACAAGACCTGGACAACCTCCAGATTGGGCTGAACTAATGGCAAATAACATTTGTGCCACACAAGTGCCAAGCAATGACCATCTTCAACAAGAGAGTCTCCAACCATTGCCCTTGACATTCAATTGCATTACCATCATTGAATCCCTCACTGTCAACATCTTGGGGTTACCAGTAAAAGAGCCAGCACCATCTAATTGGCCTAGTTATTTCTAGTGAACTTAAGATATGCTTGCAATGTTTCGGTGCAAGTAACCTCACTTTGAACAAAGAAAGGTGCTTTTTCAATGAAAACAGAATCAAATTCTTTGGTCATATGCACAGCAGTAAAGCAGATTCACAGAAAGTTGAAGCCATTCCAAACATTGCGAATCCAACAAAAATGCAGAAAGTTCGTAGTCTCCTTGAGTTCTTCATGTAAAGATGTTACAAGCTCTTGCAACGTCTCACTTACTGTCCTGTCTGGAGACAATACACATCTCTTTAACCTATGCTGATGCTATCTCCATGTGTCTGCACCTTTAAGACTTAACTAGCTGTAAAGATTTGCATTCTAATCAGTATTCTGTAAACTGAGTGTGTGTCTTTATATGCACTGTTTGTGATCTGAACTCCCCACTCATCTGATGCTCCAAAATCTAATGGTGTTTGTTACCAAATAAACCTGTTGGACTTTAACAAGGCGTTGTGAGACTTCCTACTAAAAATGACAGGCCAGGGTAAAGGGAAATGTTATGATCCCAGCTGATACTACCAGGAAAGGAGGACTCAGAATGGAAGCTTGGCTCAGTGGGCCAAAACTTTCACATTTTCTTTGATAACAAGAAACAATTGTTCCTTAAGTCCTAAAGATGAAGGATAATTTTAGTTTGTTCCAAATATGTTGATTCTATAGTTAAAGGTATAATAATTAATATATTTACAGGCAACAATTACACATTCTTAAGGAATGAAAGAGGGATAGTGAATTCAAAGTCTACAAATGTTAAAGGAAGAATAACCAATATGGTAGAAAGGCAGTTTGCAGTGTTCTGTCACTCAAATCATTTGAGTTGTTCACTGGATACTGAAAACCTTGTTTTTCAGTAAGATTTCAAAGATAAATTGCAGTTGAATTCTGTTGAAAATTACATATCAAATTTCTATTACAGTCAGCATTCAAATAAGAATGGTAATTGTCCCTAATATATTAAATTTGAAAATCCGGAAACAGATTATATAAAATTAAATTTAAAAACATCATTGCCTTGGATCCTGAGATTGGCTTTATGCTAACAGACCAATATGAGTAATTTTAATTCATAACAGCATGATGTATTGAAAATTGCACTGTATATTGTGTCCACTCAAGACTACCATACAATGTGGTTGACTCTGAATGCCCTCTGAAGTGGAAGGGCTATTAGAAGTGGCAAGAAATGTTGACTCAGCCAGAGATGCTCGCATGTTATGAACAAATTAAAAAAAACACGTAACAGCAGAGAGAACTGAGAAGAATAATAAGGACACTTGTGTTTTAGTAGTATGTTTCTCACCGTTTCTTGCAAAGATCTTCACAATGACAATGAAGACCATAAAAAAAGGAAACATTTTTTTCCATATTGAAACTTCTAGACATTTGTCAACTTTCTATAAGTGACATTTTAGTTAGAGATTTAGGGAATACATTGAAGCTGTAGTTATTATTAGATATACCTTGAGGTACTCCACCTTAGATTTAGCAAAAAGGTTTGCATAATGTATACACACACATACACACTGCTTTCACAAAAATAAATATCCAATCAAAAGAGAAGTCTCTGATCAATACAGAGAAGTTTATATTTGGTAAGAACGTGATCCCAGATCATTGATCATACGATATTACTGTGTTGCAGATCAAGATGCCATTGTCTCTGCCCAATCTACCATATGTCAACGTACATTTGGAGCCATCATCTATATTCCCATGTCGATAAAAGCAGCTGTGACATTTCAAAGGTGCAATGGCAAATATTGCAATCACAGATGATAAAAGGTGAAAAGCCTTTCTTCTCCACTAGGAAAGTGAAGAATTCAAAGATATTTTTGAGTCACTTACATTTGAGCAAAATGACTCAGTACTAAATCTCTATTTCATGGATAAGGAAAGTACAACATATGAAATAACTATCATCTGACTAAATAGGAGGCAAACCAAACAATTGACTAATATTGCATGCAACAGTGGCAATTTGCAATCAATGGGACCTTGGCGTTATCCAACCTGTCAAATGGGAAATCAAACATTGTCTCTCCATTCAACTAATGACTGGACAATGCATGAGGAAGACAAAAAACTGTCAGAGTTGTTTGAATTCACAAAATCGCTATTGCTTTCAGAGTATAAAACTTCTGAAGTTGAAACTATCACATTCGAAGTTCAACTCCTGTGAATACTTCGCTGATGTGTTAGGAAGCCACATGCAAAGCAACAACAACCATCTCACAGATAGAGATGTGACTTGTCCAAACAATGTTCCACAAATAGTAAAGAATGTAAAGCTTGTGCAAAACCTTCTGTTCATGTGTGCTGCTCATCAGTTCAAACCAACTGCTAAGATTTGTACTACTCAAAGGATGCCACCTACACACACCACATCAAAAAGATGAAGGAATGTAACCAATGATAAGTTGGAATATACTGTGGGCTCTCTTTCGGACACAGCAACAGTGATGACATTGTCACCAACAGTCACAGTAAAAGTGAACTTAGACATGCTTGCATGCATGCCTGTAATGTTTTGGTTCAAGGAACCTCACATTGAACAAAGAAAGGTGCTTTTTCAATGAAAGCAGAATTAAGTCCTTCGGTCATATGTACAGCACTAAAGCAGAGAAGATTCAGAGAAAGTTGAAGCTATTCCAAACATTGTGAATCCTACAAAGATGCAGAAAGTTCAGAGTCTCCTTGAATTCCTCATGTAAAGATGTTATAAGCCCTTGCAACATCATTTATTATCCTGTCTGGAGACAATACACATCTCTTTAACCTATGCTTAGTGCTATCTCTGCATGTCTGCACCTTTAAGACTTAACTAGCTGTAAAAATTTGCATTCTAATCAGTATTCTGTGAACTGAGTGTGTGCCTTTATATGCACTGTTTGTGATCAGAACTCCCCATTCACCTGATGAAGCTCATGGTATTTGTTAATAAACCTGTTGGACTTTAATCTGGTATTGTGAGACTTGTTACTAAAAATGACAGGACAGGGTAAAGGTAAATGTTATGATCCCAGCTGATACTACCAGGAAAGGAGGACTCAGAATGGAAGTTTTGCTCAGTGGGCCAAAACTTTCACATTTTCTTTTGAGAAAATGAACAGAACAGAACTGCTAAATGGCTTTTTTAAAAACAATATAACATTTATGAAACATGAAAAGATAGACTATAACACAATACTCCTTAACTCCAGCCATATCTTTACAAATGTACACTAATTGTCACATGAAAACACTATGCACTGCAGAGTTCAACATTATTCACTTCAGAATATATCTTATGCTATAATATTCTTAAGTACACACTCCCTGTAAATCAATAGGCCAACTATAGTCAGACACACCACACTCTGCAACCAAGTGACAGATGCAGCCAATTTAATGCTGTGGATTTTTCCTCAAATCTCCCCAGATGTTTATTATTGTACGTGCCAAGTGATCTCAGTGGAACTGCCCAATTTCCACGCAAATGAAAACAAAACTCCATTCTCAAAAAGACACATCTTAGAATCTTCTCCCAATCAAAAGTAATGAACCACTTCTAGGATTTCAATTTCTCCTTTCAGTATTCTTTTACCTTTGTTTGCCATGTGAAATTAAACTTCCACACAGGTACCCAGCTATGCCAACAGAACACTCCTACTTCATAGGTTACACTAAGATTACGAATCTTAGGATAACTTCAAATGTCTGGCTTCTTGTTAGTTAGATTTACCAGTTGAGCATCTTTCAACTGTCTTTAACTAATAACCTCTCTCTTTGCTCCTTTCTTTATCTTCAGTGAACAGTACCTTGTTCAGTTTCCAATCCCTTTTATCCTTTTGACATCAGTCTTCCTGGGAATTCTCTTTTTGTTCCCTAGTTTCTAGAACTTACTGTTCTTTAACTTCGAGGACTTGCTTTCTGCATCTTGTTCTGCATCTTTGCTTCTGACAATCTCTATGAAAATTGCTTCTTTTCCAGCTATTTAGTTCCAACTGTTTTGATCCAGCTTAAACTAAACTCAAAAATGATTTATACCTCAAAGTGGCCTCTGGTTTCTAAGCAACAACCATGTCTTTCTTTACATTTGTTTGTTTTTGCATCATACACGATTTAATCACAATGCAGGCACAGTTGAAAATAAACTATGTGAAAGTATCCTTGTTCAATGTTAATCTCCTTAAGTTTTAACCCATTTCTACACAGAAACACACAAATAAATTCAAGGAACAAGATTCTCCACAAAAAATCCTGACATGAAAACTTAAGTAAATACTACTGTTTTTATCAGTCGGAGTTTCAATGAATCTCCCACACTCTATGTGCTGCAGAGTGCACCAACATTGTTCACTTCAGAATTCAGGAAGTGGGGTTTATCTCACCCAGGAGGTTGGCAGCACAGCATTGTATGGGCCACTGCACATGTGCCACTGCACATGTGCCAACCTGTTAGTGCTAAGATTTGTTTGTGATATATATAAATGATTTGGAAAAAAGTGTAGCTGGTGTGATCAGTAAGTTTGCAGATAACACAAAGATTGCTGGAGTTGCGGATAGTGATGAACATTGTCAGAGAATACAGCAGGATAGAGATAGGTTGGAAAATTGGGCAGAGAAATGGCAGATGGAATTTAATCCAGATAAATGTGAAGTGATGCATTTTGGTAGATCTAATATTGGGGGAGCTGTACAATAAGTGGCAGAATCATCAGGAATATAGATGGACAGAGGAACTTGGGCGAGCAAGTCCACAGATCCTTAAAGGTGGCAGCACAGGTGGGAGAGGGTGGTAAAAAAGGCATGCCTTTATTGGACAAGGCATAGAATATAAAAGTTGGCATATGATGTTGCAGCTATGTAAAATGTTGGTTAGGCCATATTTGGAATATTGCATCCAGTTCTGGTTGCCACACTTCTTGGAGGACGTGGAGGCTTTGGAGAGAGTACAGAAAAGATTTACCAAGATGTTGCCTGACATGGAATGCCTTAGCTATGGGGAGAGATTGGGTAAATTCTCCCTGGGGTTGTTTTCCCTGGAAAGGAGAAGGATGAGGGGGTGACCTAATAGAGGTGAATAAAATTATGAAGGGCATAGATAGGGTCTACAAAGAACAAAACAACATGGGAAACAGGCCCTTCAGCCCAACGAGCCCACACTGCCACCTCGATGTTCCCACTTCTACTCGTGATCTCTGTCTATGTTTATAGATCTATGCACTGAAACCAAATTTGAGACAATTTAGGCAGAATTTGTTTCGCCAATCAGCCTAAGAGCACATCCATGGATGTGGGAGAAAGTGGAGCATCCAGAGAAAACCCACATAAGCACAGGGAGAATGCACAAACTCCCACAGACACAGGCCTAAATCCATCCATAGTACAGCGATAGTCACTGAGCTGTTGTGCTGTCCATCAAATGGTCCAAGTCAAGTGTACACTAACAATGTGAAGCACTAGGATACTCTCGAAAAAGATCCAAGAGCAGCCGTCTCACGACCCATCGTGTGTATGCCCCTTGTTAAACAACAAGGTGGACCAAAGTACCTGTAGGATAAGACAAATACATCAATATCATCGACTATTTACACACTTCCCAGAGAACTCCCAAGGCTCATTATCCCTATTTTAAATCAGTTTTCTATACCCCTCCATCCCCATTCTCTTCATGTGCCCATCTACGTATCTCTTAAATAACTCCAGCGTGCCTGTTTCCACCACTTTACTTGGCAGGGCATTCCATACCCCCACTACCCTCTCTGTGAAAAAACTCCCTCCAGCATCCAAATTATACTTTACCTCCCTCATCCCAAGCCCGTGGCCCCTCGTGCTATTTGAGTCCATCCTAGGAAAAAGCTTAACCCTGTTTACTCTATCTACATCCCTCATAATCTTGTATACCTCTATCAGATCTCCTCTAAGTCTACGTCTTTCTAAGGGAAACATCCTCAATTTGCCTAACCTCTCCTTGTAACTCAGACCTTCCATACCAGGCAACATCCTGGTAAACCTCCTCTGCACTTCTCCAGAGTCTCCGTGTCCTTCTGGTAGTAAGGCGACCAGAACTGGACACAGTATTCCAAATGAGGTCAACTTCAACATTAAAGGCCAGCTCTTGTACTCTATACCCCTTCCTATGAAGGCTAGCGTACCATATGCTTTCTTCACAACCTTCTCCATCTGCTCTGCCACCTTCAGAAACTTGTGCACCTACACCCCCAGGTCCCTCTGCATTTCTATACTCTTAATAGGTCTACCCTTATCATATATCTCCCCCATACATTCTTTCTCCCAAAATGCATCACCTCACATTTATCAGGATTGAATTCCATCTGTCACCTATCTGCTCAAGCTACCAGCCTATCTATGTCCTGCTGTATCGCCTGACAATGCTCCTCACTATCTGCAAGTCCAGTCATCTTTGTAATGTCTGCAAACTTGCTGATCACTCCACTTACTCCCTCTTCCAAGTCATTTATATATATTACAAATAGAAGAGGTCCCAGTACCAAGCCCTGCGGCACACCACTAGTGACTGACCTCCAGCTAGAAAAACACCCTTCCACTATTACTCTGTCTCCTATTACTAAGCCAGTTACTTATCCATCTAGCTACCTGTCCTTGTATCCCATTAGCCTTGACCTTTTCAACTAACCTCCCATGAGGGACTTTGTCAAACGCCTTACTAAAATCCATTTAGATGACATCAACGGCTTGCCCTTCGCCGACTGTTTTTGTCACCCCCTCAAAAAATTCTACCAGGTTCGTAAGGCACGACCTTCCCTTAACAAAGCAATGCTGCGTATCCTAATCAGATTGCAACGCTCTAAGTGCCTATACATCCTATCTCTAAGAATCCCCTCCAACAGCTTCCCTACCACTGACGTCAAACTCACTGGCCTATAATTTCCAGGGTTATCCCTACTACCCTTTCTAAAGAACGGTACAACATTAGCTATTCTCCAGTCCTCTGAGACCTCACCTGTGTCCAAAGAAGAGACAAAGATTTGCATCAGAGGCCCAGCAATTTCACCTCGCACCTCCCTAAGCAACCTGGGACAAATGCCATCAATCTCCGGAGATTTATCAGTTTTAATGATACCTAGAAGCTCTAATACTTTCTCCCTCGGTATGGATATTTCCCTCAACTGGGTCTACAGTTCCCTCAGAGACGGGAACAGTCAACAAGCTCCTCTCCTTCGTGAATACTGATGCAAAGTATTCATTCAGGATCTCCCCCATTCCCTCGGGCTCTTAGCACAGTTCCCCTCCTCTGTCCCTAAGAGGTCCGATTTTTCCCCTAACCACCCTTTTATTCCTAACATAGGAGTAAAAAGCCTTTGGATTTTCCTTAATCCTATCCACCAAAACCATTTCATGCCCCCTTTTTGCCCTTCTAACTCCCTGTTTGAGCTCCCTCCTGCTGTCTCTATATTCCTCCAACACTGTCTCCGTTCTCAGCTGCTTAGACCTATCATACGCCTCTCTTTCCTTCCTAACCAAGTCCTCAATACCTCTAGTAGTCCATGGCTCTCTAATCCCACCTTTCCCATTTTTCCTCTTAGCTGGCACATATCTTTCTTGCAACATTTTCAGTATTTTCTTGAAAGAATCCCACATGCCGAACATGGACTTACCCTCGAACAAACATTCCCAATCTGTTCCCATAACTTCCTGCCTAATCTGACTGTAGTTAAGCCTTCCCCCAATTCAGCACTCTCCCCCTAGGACAACAAGCATCTTTTTCCATCTGTACCCTAAAGTAGACAGAATTGTGGTCACTGTTAGCCACATGTTCCCCTACTACAACATCAACCACATGCCCTGGCTCATTACTCATAACTAAATCCAATATAGCCCCCTCTCTAGTCGGGCTAGCCATATTCTGCTCCAACGATCTTTCCAGTACATGTTTTACAAATTCCTCCCTGTCCAAACCCCCAGCTCTAGGTACCTTCCAATCCACCCTAGGGAGGTTAAAATCTCCCGCTATAACAACTCTGTTCTTTCTGCACCTATCCAAAATGTCTTTACATATGCTTTCTTTAACTACCCACAGGCTGTGGGTGGCCTATAATACACCCCTAGCATAGTAATCGTCCCCTTCTTATTCCTCAACTCCAGCCACAGCAACTCCACTCCTAATTCCTCTGTATTGTCCTCCCTCTGCACTGTTGTGATGCTCTCCCTAACTAACAATGCCACTCCCCCACCTTTTGTGGACTCTCCTCTGTCACACCTGAAACACTTATACCCAAGAATATTCAGCTGTCACTTCCTTTAACCACGTCTCCGTCACTGCAACCACATCCAAGTTCCTCACAAACATTAAGGCCCCAAGTTCATCCATTTTTTCTGCAACGCTCCTCGCATTGAAACAGACACACTCCTGACCTCCAAGCTTCGGAACCTCTTTTTCCCCTGGTGTATTTCTTCTCATCCAAGCTAACTCTATCTCCCACCTGGCTCTCTACCGAGCTATTGGTCTCAGCCCCTCCTCCCCTCCATATTAGTTTAAATACTGCCGAAACACTCCAACTAATCTCACAGCTAAGAGGTAAGCCCTTCCCATTTAAGTGTTCCCCGTCCCTTCTATACAGGTGCCCTTCTTTCACAAATACTCCCCAGTTATCCACAAATATGAAACCCTCTGCCCTACACTAATCCTTCAGCCACACATTCAGCTGTAGGATCTCATTTCCCCTGGCCCCGCTGTTACCTAGCCCTGGTAGCAGCCCTGAGATCACCACCCTGGAGGCCTTGCTCTACCCCCCAACTCCCAGAACTGCCTTCATATATCCTCCCTGCTCTTCCTTCCTACATCCTTCTCTCCTACATGAATAATCACATCCACCTGGGTGCCCTCACCCTTCAAAATGCCTTCTACCCTGTCAGATACATCTTGCACTCCTGCTCCAGGGAGACAAACTACCATCCTGGAGTCCCGCCTTTGACCACAGAACCGCCTACCTATTCCTTTAACCCTCCCGTCCCCCACCACTATCTCCCTTCTAGTCGTCTTCCTCCCCTCTGAGGTACTCTGGTCAAAGAACAAAGAACAAAGAACAAAACAGCATGGGAAACAGGCCCCTCGGCCCAACGAGTCCTCCTGCCTTACCTTTTTTACCCCTCCGCCCTCACTATTTTGGGGGACTGCCACCGGGGAAGTCTTTGGACTGTCTCCCCTCTCCTTTTTCCCTTCCTTACAGTAATCCACCTGTAAGGGTCAGGCTCTCTCTCTCTCTCTCTCCCCCCCTCCCCAAGGCTTACTATGCCTCCCTTCCATTATTTCCTCATTCTCCCTGTCTAAAAATACATCGCCGCTCCAGTTAGTTGACCCAAACCCTCAGATGCTGCAGCTCCAAACACTTGATACATATGTCAACTTTCAGGAGACAAATTGCCTCCAGGAACTCCCACATATGACACATATGCAGGTGTGACATCTTCCCATAATCCATGCCATTGTCATGAATACCTTTGGAGGTGTGAACGCAATTGGAAAACCATTAGCACACTGTGCCTAAGCCCAGTGAGCCAAAGCCTTAAATCTTTCACTCTGCTGCCCACTGTCTACAGCCTTTTTCTTTTTATACTCCCTGGTTCCCTTCCCACCTACCCACACGCCTAACTACGGCAGCAAAAAGCAATCAAAAACAGAGAAAAAAAAGCAAATTGAAAATTCTTCACACTCAGCCACTAGCAGTTCCAAACACTCTGTTCCAGAGAACAATGAGCAGTGGGAAGCTTTTTCCTAGGTCAGAGGTGACGAACACAAGGGGTCACAAGTTCAAGGTGAGGCGGGGGGGCAAGGTTCAACACAGATGTCAGGGTAACATATTTTACACAGAGGGTGGTGGGGGCCTGGAGTTCATTGCCAAGCAAGGTGGTTGAGGCAGACATGCTGGGATTGTTTAAGACTTATCTAGATAGCCACATGAACAGACTGGGAATAGAGGAATACAAACGAATGGTCTAGTCGGGCTCATGAGCGGAGCAGACTTGGAGGGCAAAAGGCCTGTTCCTGTGCTGTATTGTTTTTTGTATCTGTGCATGCACAGTGACCCTGCACTGTCAACCTCCCGATTGCTGGCCAGCTCAATCCCGCAAAGCCAGCCCTCCAACTCACCACAGACTGATTGCTGGCTCCCTGATCATGTCTGGCCCAGCCTCCAAACACCCCACTCACAGCCCCAATCTCCTGCCTTCCTCCAAAGTCCCAGCCTCCCCGTGCAGTCTCAAACTCACCCCCACACCAAGTTTACCCCCCAAAATCAATGCTGATTGCAGGTCTCTCTCCATCTCCCACTAATCCCTATGCAGAGAGGCAATGGGGATCCCCACACCCACCAATTGCCCCACAGCCCCCCATGCCCTGCTACCAGAGGCCTTGATACGAAGGGTTCTGTGGCTTGAACAGTATGAGAAACCCTGAACTATTTCAATAAAAAGAAGCTTGACAAAACTTTCACTTTGTTTGGAATTCCACAAATATTGAGAAGTGACAATAGACCTTTTAATGACTCAGGAATTTCAATTGGAAAGGAATATAATTTATTACAGAATACAAAATAAACCATGACAGTGATGTACACACACCACCTCTGCCTGGGCCACAGTTCAGCAGGCTCAGTCCTGGGCCTGTCTTGTAAAAGGATCAGATGATGAGTTCCAGCAGGACAGGCCACTGCCTGTAACCAGGGGAACTCATACTCAACAAACTCCACAAGGCGAATCAATCAGTGATTCCCTATGGACCTCAGGCCCCTATTCACAGTGATGAATTCAGTAAATTCGTGAACTACTTCGCTCTTTGAAAAATCACACCCTGATGGCCAAAAGCTAATGGAGAGGTTGAAAGATTTATGCGTACTTTGAAAAAGTGATAGGTACAGCTATAGCTGAGAGCAAGTCACGGAAGAAAGATTTATATTGTGTTCTTCTCAGTTACAGAGTAACTCTCCACTCTGCTACTAGAAAGCAGCCAGCTACACTTATCTTTACAAATCTACACACACACAGCATCCTGAGCTAACCCACAGAACTAGCAATCCGTATGTAAGCGAATGTGATCAAGAACAGAAGGATTGAATGCAATTAAATGCAGAGCAAAACATGAAACTTTACAGTGACACTGTTAAAACCAGAAGAAAGGGTGCTTCTGAAATGTGCTGTTTGGGAAGCACACATCCTTTATTGACACCAACACACAAGGATACTTGGCAGGGTTTGCAAACCGTCACAAGAAGCATGCCATTCTTCAAAACACAGTGAAACATACTGATAAGCATTGAATTTGATTCTGACTTTGACTTCTTGAATGAAGGACCTGAGTTAACTGAGAACACACTGATCTCACACAATCCCCTCCTCGCCAGAGAAAATGCCACATACTTAAATGTTTCTGTTATAATATGAAATACTTCCAGTTGGAGAACACATTTTTGGTATCATTGCACAAGCCTGAATTGATAGAAAAGTTTACATAGGTAACAAGTGAGATTGAATGTTCAACTCAAATTTAAGTTTATTACAGTGTGATGCACTGAGTAATGTGTAGAGTTGGTGGTGCAGTGGGTAGGAGATGGTATTTGATGATACATTCATTGTTGCTAACATTGGTCAGATCCTCGGAGCTAATGACTTGCGTTGACTTCTGTGGCTATCCGTTCCCATTTTTTGTTCAATGTGTGCCTCCAGTGGAAACATGATGGCTCTGTACCTTATCATGTCATGGACTGAAGCTTCCAGCACCCTATCAGAGATCTGGGGAACCCTCATCAATGGAGCCTGATGCTGCATTGTTAGTGTTACTCCTTCTCTCAAACATTTTTGGAGAAGGTTTTACTAGTTGGTGTAGCCTAATGAACTGCAGGCTGCCTTTAAGAGATTGGATGTGTTGTGATTTGTGCTTTCCATGCATCAACCTTGGCCCTTTGCTGCTCAGTCAGCATTGAGATGAACAGGCTGGTTGAAGTTTGCATGTTACCTTAACTGGACACGTGCATCGTGATCCTTCTGCCCGCTAATCAAACAAATTGAATTTTGAACCCCATGTATTTATTTTCATTTTTTAAGCTAAGCACGTAAGACAGCAGCACCCATATTACACATTCATAATTTTTCAGTGGATGGAGTCCAGTGGCTATTTTGAGAAGAAAATTCAAGCATTAATTCTAAAATAGTTCTGGCTCATTTTGAGTTATTTTAGTGGAGATTTTGATTCAGAACAACTTTGTCCTGAGTTGAAAAATTACTCTCTTTTTATGATTATCCTATTTTTATAATATTTTGTTTGCTTATTATTACCACTCCCTACAGTATAGTTCCAGGATTAAAGACAACCTAGTAACCTATTTATGGGGACTGCCAGCCCCAGTCTTTAGAAAGCACCGGATAGTAAAGGCTTTCACTTTTGCTTGTTTTCACTCGGTTACCTGCCTCAGGGCATGACCAGCACTGGAACTTTCCAGGTGGGAAATCATGGATGCAAAGTTGCTTTTTGAAACTATAGCACTGTAATGTAGTACTAATTTGTCATGTTTTTAATTATTCATTCATGGGATATAGGTGTCACTGGCTGGACCAGCATTTATTGCTCATCCCTGAGGTCATTTAGAGGTCAACCATATTGCTGTAGACTTGTCACGTATCAGCCAGAGCAGGTAAGGATGACAGATTTCCTTACCTAAAGGACTCAGTGAAACAGATGGGCTTTTAGAACAATTGACAATGATTTCATGGTCATCATTAGACTTGTAATTTTAGATTTTTATTGAATTCCTATTTTACCATTTGCTTTTAGAATAGCTTATTCCCTAATGTTTTATTTCCTAAAAGATATAAATTTCTTTCACCTGAACTCCATGTACAAATTCTTGATGGGGCATACTACATTCGTAATGGCTGGAATTCTCCTGCTGCATGCCCACTCCAACACTGGAAATTACCACCCAAGCTTAACAGACTTTGAATGGTCTGCCGAATTTTCTGTCTTGCCTGCTACGATTCCCACAATGGGCATGACGGGGGAATTTTGGCTTATATTTGCATAGAAATAGCAAACACAGGGATGCAATCCAAGAGTAATGAGCAATAGCATTTGTATATTTTGTATAAATTTCTACCCTCTAAGTTTTGGTTGCTGTAGATACTTTGCCTAGCAACCATTATGAGCCTGATCTGACCAACTCCAATTTGAAATTGCACTGAAAAAAGCATCAAATTAATGAAAATATACTTTTGAAGGAAGGCTAGGTTCAAAACTGATGAAGGTTGATTTCCATATTACTTGTATAATTTGTCATTTAAGGTAAACATTAGCTTCTGTAATTGAATCAGTAGAAACTAAATTGTTTATGCTTGCTGGCTACATCTTGCTGCATGTAATGAGTTACATGTGAAATAAGGTATAATTATCGTGTATGTTTAATACACAAGCAGAGTCTTTTCCTGGGTTGCATTATATTTCATTATTTAAAAGTAATCTGACCGTGTGCGACACAGTTGTAAATACTTAATTAACTAAACAATCACAGCTCCCACTCTGTCATTCACTTATATGGAAGTTAAAATGAAAACCGTTATTACATTATCATTACATTATGGCTGTATCACAATTTACATTCCCAAATAATTCTGAACCCATCTTAAACATGCACTCCAACGTTCATATACTAATATGCTTCTGATTAGAATAATTCATTTTTGCTTTTATTTCTCTGGCTTTGAAAAACAATTGGGCATCTGTCGACTTTATCCATATTTTCAATTTTTTTTGTTGCCATCATTAACTTCTCCTACACCCTGAAACTTTGATCGATTAGCAAACAGAAAAACAACTTGCATTTGATGTTGCTGCCAACATTGCTCACAAATTATAGATGTTTGCTGTTTTTCACTTTTAATGATATCTAAAATACCAATTTGAGATTTACTCTTTGTAATGTTTTTGCTTTCCTTAGTTTTATCTAATTCCATTCAACTCTCTGCATTGATTCATCTTTATCTATTGTTTGATTAAAGCTGTTGACGGCAAAACAATATTTCCTGCTAATGGTATAAATTTTCCAAGAAATTGTTTGTTCAATCATTAATTAATATACATGTTTTCATATGCAAGTAATGACAGAAACTTAGTTGCACAATGGTTGCCTTTCTCCTGCCCTTGTTTTGCCAGACTGAAATAGAGCCTTTAAGGCAATAAATGATTACAGGCATCGTGAGCTGCTGAATGGAATGCAATGTATGAATTTGCTCCACAGTGCTGTGCCTAACTTGCTCAGTGTTTCAAGCATTTTCTGTTCCTCTCTCAGATTGCCAGAATCTGCATGTGTTGTTTTTCCCTGAATTTCTTTCCATCCTTTAGAGGGACTTGCAGGGCCATTAATTTTCTCTCCTAAGTTAAAGATATAACCTCACAATAAATCAAGAGGAGCAAGAAGGATGTGTTGCGTATTTTTAATCAGACCAATTTTAGGAAGAGGCTTGATACTTGAAAGTACTTTTTTCAGGTTCCCAATCTCTTTTCAGTTTGCAATAAGGAATAAGCACAGTTGTTTTCAAATGCTGAAGAAAATTAAGTATCATGTCACTGCAATGTAAGTATTGTGCCCCTTGCTTATTCATTAATTTAGTACAGTCTACTGTGAGTTTCATCTCTTCACTGCAGCTGTCAGGGTATGCATTGCATTGCATTGTATGTGAATGTCATGATATTGGTACTTGTTAGAAACATTTCTTTGTTTTTTTAAGGCCATTCAATTGCTTATTTTTCTTTTCATAAGCTACAGATAAATTGAACTTTGGACTGCCTTCACATTTCAAAGGAATCACAAATCTGCATGATTCCTAAATTCTGTAATTTTGTAAATGAAATGCAGACTATAGTGCTCAATGTGCAACATTCCACCTACTTTGCTTAATCTGTAACTCACTATCAACATCCATTGCAACTGTGCCTGAAACGCTTTAATTTATGATAAGCAGAAGTATTTCATATGATTGTTTGAAATTTTGTACTTTGGTGAATTCCTTTTTGCAATAATCAACCAAAGGCCTTCTTTCTTTTTATTTAAAGTCTTATTGCTATTTTAAACCACACATGCAAAGATAAAATACACATCACACAAAGTTGCTTTGAAAGTGAAGCCTACTTTTAAACCTAAGGAATAATTTAAATAGAGTAAATAAGAAATTGAAAAGTAGACACTTAAATTTCACCTGTCTCCTAAATCCCAAAGACCAAAATGTGACTCTAAAATTCCAGTATTTGGTCAATGGATATTAATTTCTCTGGAAAAATCAGGTTTCCATAGAGCTACCATTATGCATTTCATTTTCTTCACTGCAAGTTAATACAATGTAATTTTTAAAGATTTTGCAAGATAGCTCATTTTGACAGAAGCTACCGAGCAAAGAAACAATAAATAAAATATTATTCAATAACATATATATATAAAGTATATATAGCATCAATTCTAATTGCATCTATTGAAATATTTTCCCACATTCTCACCACTCTAGGTACCCGGTAAGTCTGAATTACTGAGTACCAGAGTATGAATATTTGGGAAAAAATTTCGTTTGGATTGTTCACTGACATTAACCCAGGAAAAGATTAAATATATTTACTACGCAGCAAAAATTTCATAATGAGTTATAGATTATGCCTAATCATTTATATATTAATAGGACTGTCATCAACTTCAAATGGTAAAAACAAAAAGGTTTACGCTTTGATTGGACTCAGAGGGAGCACAAAGCTCTCAATGCTGTGTGTAATCAGCACAGACCTCACTTTACATGCCTTTGCTTTGTGTGCGTGTCACTTCAGTCATGCTGGTCAGACAAAAAAACTATGTGGACAAAAACCAGCAGAATCTGAAATTTTTTTATGTGATCATCCTCAACAAAATGCCTTGTGGCTCCACTTAGCACTTTGACAGTCCATAACAGTTTGCCATCACTGTTATAGGCCATTGTTATAGGTCTTACTAGTGGGTAAATGCTTAATTTTTTGAGTCTCTGTTTGTCTCTCTCATGAGCAATTCAAAAAAAAGTCATGGGCATTGCTGTCCACCATTTTTTGATATACATGCAACAGCTGTGCACCACCAGCAGTGTCGGGCATTGCAAAATGTATCTTTGGAGTCCACTCTAAGGTATGGAATTGATGAGTAGATGGAAAAGCTTGGGCTAATTAGGAGCAATCACAATGATTTGTAAAACGACAGGTTGTTCTTGACTACATTTGTTTCATTTTTGAAGCAAATTAAAGTAATTAGATAAAAAAATGCATTGTATCTGTGGATTTTCAGAAACATTTATAAGATGTCACATCAGAGATCTAATTTATAAAATTAAAGTATATGATACCAAAGTCAAAATACTCCGTCATTTGCAAAGAGAAATGATTAGGAGTCAGAAAGCAAAGAGCATGGTAATTATTTTTTTGCATTAGTGTATTGTGCCCCAGAGGTCTCTTCCATTTATATTTAGACATGAAGATAATGTAGCATTTTTGTCACTGAGTTAGAAAGTTGTAGGTTCACGCACATTCTAGTTGGGCAATTCGTAACTTCATAACTGTAGCGCTGCTGCATTAACAAAGTAGCCTTGATATGGAGATGCCGGCATTGGGCTGGGGTAAGCACAATAAGAAGTCTCACAAAAGCAGGTTAAAGTCCAACAGGTTTATTTGGCAGCATAAGCTTTTGGAGCATTGCCCCTTCATCAGGTGAGTTTGTGTCTATATATGCGCTGTTTGTGAACACAACTCCCACTTATCTGAGGAAGGGGCAATGCTCTGAAAGCCTGTTCTGCCAAATAAACCTGTTGGACTTTACCCAGTGTTATGAGACTTCTTACTGTGCATTAACAAAGGCACAATCTTTTGGATTAAACCAGGGTAGAGTCTCACTTTTGGCATTGTCAGGGAATGGCTAGAGTGTGCAACAGATAGGTGATTGACTGCTGTCTGTTTCCCACCATAGTTGACAGTGAACATTTGCCTCCAGGTTTTGTCTGCCTGTTCTGTTGGTAGGCAGGAAGAATCTTGGGAAAGATGAAAGTGGAAGTTCCTGCTCAACACGTTTTCCCTGAACCAATGCTAAAAACAAATTAATTGGTCATGCATCTCATTTGCTATTATATGTGTACCTTCCTGTGTGAAAAATGGCTTCCCTGTTTGATTACAAGAACAAATTAAGTGTATATAAAATGCCTTTGCACATTTATTTGAGAAATGAATAAAGCAACTATCTTCTTTATATACAAGTTCTTATCCAATAACATTCAACCTCATTCTTAAAAAGATGCAGTTCATTTTTTTCAAAAGAATTACTATAAATGACATTGGCTGCTTTTTCTGGGAATCCACTCCACATATTTACTATTCCATTGCAAAATTTTTTTATTCAACAGTCTTTTGCGACCAATTAAAGTTATATAAATATTTTCTATTTTTATGATTATATCCTAAATTAAATATTTTGTCTCAAATTTCAGACTGGAGGCCTATGACCAGCGGTGTGCCGCAGGGATTCGTGCAGGATCTATAGTTGTTTGTTATTTATATAAACAATTTGGATGAATATATAGGAGGCATGGTTAGTAAGTTTGCAGGTGATACCAACATTGGTGGTATAGTGGACAGTAAAGACTACAACAAAATCTTGATCAACTGAGACAGTGGGCTGAGGTATGGCAGATAGAGTTTAATTCAGATAAATGTGAGGTTTTGCATTTTGGTGAGACAAACCATGGCACGACTTGCACAGTTAATAGAATATGAGAACTAGGAGCAGGAGTGACTCTTCAAGTCAGTCCTAAATGTGCTCCTTCTTATCTTGAGGCCATGCTGTTAGTCTAGTTTCATCTGCCAGAGGAAATAACTTCCTGCTTATATCTTATCTATTCCATTCATAAGCTCACATGTTGCTATGAGATCGCGCCTTGTTTTTCTTAATTGTGGGATCCTGGGGAGTGCGGTTGGACAAAGAGGCCAAGGGGTGCAGCTACATAATTCCTTGAAAGTGGCATCACGGACAGATGGTGGTGAAGTAAGTGTTTGGCACATTTGCCTTCATTGGTCAGAGCATTAAGTACCGTAGTTGGGATGTTACGTTATAACTGTATACGACATTGGTAACATTGGTGAGGCCACATTTGAAGTACTGTGTGCAATTCTGGTTGCCCTGTTCTAGGAAGGATGGTATTAAACTGTGAACAGTGCAGAAAGATTTACTAGGACTGGAAAGTTTGAATTACAAGGAAAGACTGGATAGAATCCTTACAATGCAGAAGGAGGACATTATGTACAGACCACAATCCCACCCAAATCCTATTCCCATAACCTAACATATTTACCATGCTAATGCCCCTGATATTAAGGGGCAATTTTGCTATGGCCAATCAACCTAACCTGCACATCTTTGGGCTGTGGGAAGAAACCGGACCACCTGCAGGAAACTCTCGCAGACATGGGGAGAACTTGCAAAGTCCACACAGATAGTGACCTGAGGCCATAATTAAGCCTAAGTCCCGGATGCTATGAGGCAGCAGTGCTAACCATCATGTCACCTGATAGGCTGGAACATTTTTCCCTGGAGCATAGGAAGATGAGGGGTGGCCAGAGGTTTTTAAAATCACGAAGGACGTAAATAAGGTGAACAGCCAAGATATTTTCCCTAGGGTAGGATAGTACAAAACTAGAGGGCATAGGTTTAAGATGAGAGGGGAAAGATTTCAAAGGGGCCCCACGGGTTACTTGATCATATAGTGGGTAGTACTTATATTGAATGAACTGCCAGAGGAGGTGGTTGAGAAGGTACAATTGCAACATTTTGGACAGGTACATGGATGAGAAAGTTTGGAGGGATATGGAACAAATACAGGCAAATTGGACTCATTCAGTTTAGGAAACCTGATTGGCATGAACGAATTGGGCCAAAAGGTCTGTTTTTGTGCTGTATATCGCTATGACTCGAAATTTAAAGACCAATTCCCCTCTGCTGTTGATCTTTATTTTCTCTTGTGAAAATAAGCTTCATTCGATAGAAGTCCTGATCACATTCTAGTGTGAAGTTGGGGTCACCTGTGCGCCAGATTTTGTTCCTGGGTCGTTTGCACTCCTGCCAGATTGCCACTTTCTTGTAAAAATCATTGATGTCCATTGTGTATACAGAGACAAAGCCACTTGACACATGCATGCAATTGCATCTCGCTCCTCTTTAGATCCTATAATTACAGATAGTTGTATCTTTTGTCAAGTATTGATCCAAAAGTAACCATGCGGTTAACAAATTTGGTGAAATAGCAGGAGCTAAAGATACTGCCGAATAACTAACTACCAGTGGACCTTGAGTCTCACTGGTTGGAATTAATTATCTTCTGTCTCCAAAGTTATGGATATTGTTGGAGCTGGAGATTTTTTACTGCGGTTTTTGTTTTCTTCGGCAATTATTTTAGGACAACCTAGTATGCCCGTCTACTTTGCAGCTGGCAGATTAGGGAGATTTTGTTATCCATGATGCAGCCTTATGATGTTAGTCATCCTCCCTGAATACACTAGTTTGCCCATCCTTTCATTTAAGCAGTTGGAGTTTCTATTCTCCCTCATTTGTGCCATTGGAAATTTGGCCCTGCAGTGTCTGGCATAGCGTATTCTTTGCTGGACTACCTGTTGGCGTTAGAACCATGACATGTTTTTTTGCTCTCGTAGGTTTAATGTTCCCTTATAATTATGTCACATTGTTCCACAGGGAATGCATACACACTCTGGGAATAATTTCATCTTACTATGCAAAGACTGAGAAGACAAATTTTCCATTAATTATGTAAAAGCAGCTGGTGACTGGATAATCTTTACATTGTGCATTGCTCCTACTTCACAATAGTTATTGTATGATGTGAAGTCTAAGTCATCCATGAGGCAGAAGAAAGATTTTGACCATCAAAACAATCGTGACTAGTTTAATGCTAATACTTATGCACCATATTGTTTACATCCTTCCTTACTGCTTCATTAAAGCTGGATTGATCATTTTTCTCTCCTTTCCAATGCACTCCTGAAGCTATCAGTCATTTTAGATTTTTTTAAATTTAATGCTGAAGACATTTTAACTCTATGTCTATTTCCTATCTGTTCTTTCTAATTATTAGAGATCCCTAGCAAGCCTGAACAACAGAGCTTCAGTTTGTAATATGTGATATCCACCCACCTGACTGTATTCCTGGACTTAGCTGCTATGAGAGTTCAGAAATTAATACAGCACTGAAGGAGACCATTTGGCCCATCGAACCTACATCTCTTAGTTTGACGATCAATCCAGTTGAGTGCCACTCTTTGCACTTTCCCCTTGTATTTGCAATTATTTTCTCCTTTACATATTTATCATTTCTGTTTTCAGGTCTATTGGTTGATCTATAGACCAGCCGATGAAGTAGTGCATTCCAAATCCTAACCACTCATTGCATAAAGATTTTCTTCTGTTGTATTTGGTTCTTTTGCAACCACTTTCTCTGCTGTTACCGAATTAACCCTTCAACTATTGTTTGTTTTTATTTATTTTATCTAACCCCTTCAATTGTGTGATTTATTTTTTAGTTTATTTATTCATCATAAGTAGGCTTACATCAATACCGCAACAAAGTCACTGTGAAAACCCCCTACCCATTGCTTTCCAGCTTGCTTGTTCAGGTACATTGACGATGAATTTAGCATGGTCAATCCTCCAAACCAGCATGTCGTTCAGACTTTGGGAAGAAATCAGAGCAGCTGGAGGAAACCCACGCAGACACAGGGAGAACATGCAGATTCCACACAGACAGTGATCCAACTGGGAGTCTAACTCAGGTCCCTGGTACTGAGGCAGCAGTGCTAATCTTTGTGCCAGTGTGCCACCTCTATCAAGTTTTCCCTGCCTTTTCCTGGACAACCCCACCTTCTGCAGGTGTGATTCCAAACTGCCATTTGGTGCTCACAAGTAAGGTCAGAATTTGTGTTCTGCTGAAGGCCTCTGATTTCTACTGCAGTTTAAAAGGCTGATATTTCAATTCTGAGTGTGAATTGAAACATGGACCTGCATTTTACTGATTGTGCATGCCAGGAACACAATGACAAATGGACTGACTCTGGAAGTTTACCAGCCATGCCAGATGAGCAGTTGTAGCAAGGGCCACTGTTCTTTTAACAAGAACTGCTCTCAAGAGCTGCCATCTCATCCCGAGGCCAGCAGCCCCACCAGGAGCGGTATTTGCTATGGAGGCAGGTTCAGGCCCTCAGGATACAGAAGGTGGGGAATAAACATCTTTCTGTCAAAAAAAAATACAGGGCAACTTTGGAAGGGGAAATCTATTTGGGAAATTGTTGATATCACAGGAATGCCTGTCCTATTCACCCACAAGGAGAAAATAGTTCAGACCAGTATTCCTCTTTCCCCGTTTTGCTTTTATCCTTCCTCGGCATGGCCCACTCCTTGCAGTATAGAATCATTCCACCCAGGCTGCCACTGCAACCACATCTCCAATTAGCTTGCAGCCTGGGTACATGATGGGGGAGTGATTCACTTTCAGAAAAACATCAGCAACAGCATGAAATAGTCCCTAACAGTGGATCTATACATGGAAACTGAAAGGCCACCATCCTTGGTTAGGCAGCATGTCCCATTCTGGTAAAATTCCCCAATGGTATGACATATTTGGGGAACAAATTCAACATGGTTCCCTGTGGCTTTACTGCCTCCTGAGAGCTGATAAAAGTGTCAATTGATGCAAGACAATAGCTAGAACAAAATAACTTAAAAGAAGGCTATTGAAATCTTGGCTTAGCAAGCATAACACGTAAAAGACCTTCTATTTTTTTCCTCGAGGGACATTGAAAGAGTGATTCAGCATTATTCACAGAATTTTGATACCAGCACAAATGTATAGAGAAGCTGGACATAGTGTTGAAAATGATGCAGTGTCCTTACCAAGAGTGAAAAAGCAGAAGATTGCGCTATGACAAGCTTAGATACATTTTTGAGCATAAAGGAATTAAGGGTTATGGTGAGTGGGCAGGTAAGTGGAGCTGAGTCCACAAAAAGATCAGCCATGATCTTATTGAATGGTGGAGCTGGCTTGTGCAGTTGGATGGCCTACTTCTGCTCCTAGTTTTTACATTCTTATGTATCCCTGTTCACACAAGTTTACAGCATTTAAATATCTACCCATGATTATTCATTAGGTTGTAGTATTCACTTTCCAACATCTTCTTTCCATGTTTTGTGTTGCTAACACTTACAGCTAACACAGTGAAACCTTGTTTTTTGTGAATGTGGTGTCACACATGTCAACTACTCCATGCATATTTCTGCTTTTGTACATATGGAAAAGGCCAGCTAAGCTAAAGGGCACACCACACCAGGATGTATGCAGGTTGGTTCTTCTTCATGAACTTGTGCTGCACTCTATTGGTCAAAAGCAAATTGCAAAATTATTGTCCAAATCTAAATGGAAGTTGATGGCTGCCCTTTCACAGAACTTTAGAATTAAAGAGCTGCCTGGTAATAATGTCCAGAAAATGAGGGTGATTATTCCAAGTGATTTAAACCCAGTTTAAATGGAGGAAAATTATTGTTGCATCATAGCTGTCATTATTTTATATTTTCATTTTTGCCACCTAAAATCTATGGCCATCTAAAATATACACCGTATGCAAAAGGATCACTGCAGTTTTCAGCTTTCTTTTGTACATCAATTTACATATTGTGAACGGGGACACATGAAATATTAGCAACAGGAAAATTGTTCCTGATTCTGTTCCCTGTAGTTAATTTCTTTCATCTCTTCACCAATTCAGCCATGAATAGTACTCAAGAAATCAAGCTCTTTCTCCTAAATTTTAAAATAATTAAAGGTTATTGATATTGGAACTGGAGAAAAGTTCACTCACTTTTGAGCCATTGTTTCTGTTTGAGGCTTCAGTCAGTAAATTTTTCGAACACATTCTGCTGTTATGTTTTTACAGGTAGGATTTCCATGCAGGATTTTGAATCTCTAGAGGGTATACAATGGCAAGCTCATTTCAATACAATTGGAATATCAATTCTAGAGCTGATGAAAAGTGTCAGTGAAGGTTTCAGCGACAGATGGGCTGAGGCAGTGGGTGAATTTCAGGTGTGGAAATAGATAACCGTTGTGATGGAACAGACGTGAGGTCTGAATCATCAAATCTTGCAACAGAGAGAAAGGCCATTTAACCCATCCTGCCTGCGGTAATTCTGAAACAGCTTAACCAATTAGTTCCATTCCCCTTTCTTTAGACCAGCAAAGTTTCTTTTTTCAGAGATATTTCTATCACCCTTTGTTACTGCTGAATTTGCTTCCAGCATTATTTCAAGTAGTAAATTCCATATTGTAACAACTCATTTTTCTTAGCTATGGATCATTTAGAGTGTTGAGATTGTAAACATGTTGGGTTCAACCTGACACGACAACCATTTAAAAGTTTTAATTCTATCCTTTTAGCAAGTCATGCCTTGTTTAGCTAGCATTACTCATATAAATGTTGGTAGAACATAGATATTAGTCCATAATGTCAACACAATGAAAGCAGTTTTTTGGACAGTTCCAAAGATTATGGCTTTGGTATGTCTAATATTTAAACTCAACTTCCCAATTTGAACTTGCATCTAATTTCATTCAACCATCCTTCCTGTACCTATTGGCCTATATTGGTTCCCTGTTTACCAATGTCTCCATTTAAAAATTATTATACTTGTACGCAAATGCTTTCACTGCCTCACTCCTCCCTTTCTCTGTAAACTCCTCCAGTCCTGCATCCATCTGAGAATTCCCAATTTCTCCATTTTTGGTTCCTTGTGCACCCCATTTTCTTTTACCCACCACAGCAGATGTGCCTTCAAACATCTAAGTCCTAAACTATGGCCTCTCTAATTCTCTCTTCTCCAGTGACATTCTGGTTAAGATCTACTTGTTTGCCAGTGTTTGGTTACCAATCCTAATATTTCCTTTTCTGATTCAGTTTTAATTGTTGTTTGGTTATACTCCTGTGAAGTGCCTTGGAATATTTTATTTTATTAAAGATACTATATAAATGGAAGCTGCTGCTGTTGTTAGCTAGAGGCAATTGCAACTCATCTAATATCTGACAAGTTGTGTGACAGTAACAGAGGCAGTGGAAAGATTCAGAAGTACGACTGTTTTCATTGAAATACATGTGGCAGTTAATCTGATGTCTGTTGATAACATAACTAAGCAGCAGCAAAGTAGGTGAGTTCAGGTCAAATTTGAACACTTTGGGTGAGTTATCAGTATCAGTCGTGCTGCAGAAAATATGCAAAGTGCCTAATGCCTGATAGGCAGCTGCCAGGGATATCTAAAATATAGCCCAACATAATGTGGAATCAGACATATTTGGGTATCCTTATAATATTAGGTATAACTTTATGAAATTAACACTCTTCTGTTCTGCAACAAAGATAAATTTGTATCTGTGTCTTTTGGGAATAGCTATTGTTACGCATTGCACAAGCTCACTTAGATCTTTTATGTTTCAATAGGATCATTCAATGCACATGGGCCCAGCCTGTTGAACCTACCACTCAACTACTGCCACCTCCCAACTTTGCCCTGCACTCACCCCTCACCCCCAGCGGGTACCCTCTGCCTTGAGTGCAACAGATGCTCCATCACCAGGAAGTTCCCCTCCAAGCCACACACCATTTTGTCTTGGAAATATATTGCTGTTCCTTCACTGCCACTGGCTCAAAATCCTGCAACTCCCTTCCTACCAGAACTATGGATGTAGCTACAGCATGTGGACTGTAGCAGTTCATGAAAGCAGCTCATAATCACCTTTTTCTAAAGGGCAATTAAGGACGGGCAATAAATCGCCTGTCCAGCGACCATCCTGTTAAAAAATAAAAATAAATACCTTTAGCTGATCTTCTTATTCCTATTTAGGAAACTAAATAAATTAAGGAAATTCTATGATACAACAGGTGATATTAAGCTTCTTGGCAAGTTATAATGCTTTTTTGCATTTCATATCTTCATGCTGTCATGTTTTTACCTTGCAAATTATACCTCAAAACCAATACTCAGTTCCAGATACCAATGAATGAGGTTTTGCAATATTCTACTATTTTTCATTTCTTCCCTGAAATGTGATCACAGGCAAAAGACACACACCCCTTCTCACTTGCTAAACAATTATCAAAATTATTTTTGCCACTTTTCAAATGTTTCCTTGACTTCCCTCCACAATTGTACTGGACTTTATTTCAACTTGCTAGATTTCCCAGTACTAGCTGTTGAATGCATGTCTCACTCTTGTTCTCAAACCACATCATAATTGTTCCACTAAATAAGAGTTCTGAGTCTTATCAGGAAGCCAATTATCCATCTCGAACAAAAGTTTAAATTCAAATGCTTTGTGAGGCCTAACATTGAAATATTCTATTTCTGGCCATCTAAAACTTTATCTTCTATCTGAAGCGTTGTACTGTATGATTATTGCATTCAATCGTGATGTTAGAATTATAACAGCTATTCTAATGAACAGCTTCACTTCAAAACTTTAACAGCCATTACTGATAATCCATGATTTCACGCCCCTTTAGAGTGAACCGAAACAATTCTGCTGCCACTTTACAGCCTTCAGGAATTTCAAACATGAATCAAGAACTACTTTGTATATATTAAAAAAGAACAACAATCCATCATCTCTCTCAATTTATAACTGTATCCAAACCCCTTCATTTTGTTGATGGCCTCTTCCTTCTTCGTAAGTACCCACTATTTATGAAATGAAGCAAGATGCAAACTGAAAACAATCTTGATGCTCACAGGTTTTGGAAAATTCTTTATCTGCATACATATCATGAATATTTGCACAGCCTCTTGCATAGTCACATTTCACACTCCAATAATCAAAAAAATATGCAAAATTATAGTTTTGGATGTGAAATGCAAAGAGAGAGTAGAAGACACTGAAGCCACATTAATTGTTTCCTTTGAAAAATACTAACCTTGTCAAATTTAGTCGATACTAAAGTATGAGTTAATTATTCCAGGCGCTCTGCCAGATAATGGTACAGTAATATGATTATGTTATTATGCAAAAAGCATAAAAATGTGGAAATGTCAATAAATAACAGCTGTTCTTTCTTAGATGGCATTGTTTTTGCAAAAAAAACCTCTTCGGAATTAGCTACAACAGTATTTCATAATCATCTCTTCCAAACAACAAAGAATATAAAGTTACGAATTGTCAGTCCTTTTGACATAAAGTTTCAATTACTAAAAATGCACTGGGCTTTGCATGTTTAAATGTATTAATTTTTAGAATAATTATCACAGCTGTAGAAAACTGAGCTGCTTTTAACATTCCTGGCAGATGTGACAACTAGTGCTTTTAATGGCTTTTAATTCCAGGCCTTTTGTTTCCATCAGACAACACGATTTGTACGTCACACTCTATATCAAATGCTATCAGCAATCTATTTCTATAAATGCCATACCAACACATTATGACCTTCTAGAATTTATAATAATAAGCATTACATTCTTGGCCTAATATTCTATTACTACATTCGCCCATAACTTCACATTGAAACTGAAAGCATAATAATACAACAATAAAACTATTCTGAACATGATTTATACTGAGCTTATTGTCATCAGAGAAGTGCGTCATCAGCACAATGCAATATCACGTGCATGTCCAACAGTGCAAGGTCTCCAAAGTTGTTAGTGATGAATTGCAGGCCTTACATTTTTCCTTCTTATAATCACAGTATCTTTAAAATATGAAATTTGAATTTCTTCCTCGCAAAAGAGACTTAATGAGGTGAAAAATTTTGCATCAATTTAAATTGATTAGGTTAGTATATTTCAAAGGAAGGAATTACTGAGGGTTTCAGTGTTTGTTCCTGTTCATTTGCTTTCATACTCAGAAGTATAATTTTAACCGATTTTGGATTATTGGTATGTGAAGTATTACTGTGCAAATAACCAAGGCAAAGATTCCTATTTGTATCTTTCACACGGTGGGGTTTTGCTCTCTGCCATCTGAATAATTGGTAGAGATCATATCCCAGCAGACTTTGAGTGCCTCGCAGCCATTGAACATTCAAATGGGCATTGAGTGGCTGCAGATGGGAATTCTCAGAAGGAAGCAACCTCCCTCCACTCCCTCCCTCTCAGTGACAGCTTTGCAATGGATAGAAGAAGAGATGAAGGAAGGATGCCTGACTAAGGCATGGCTGGTATTTTACCACCTTGCCTGCCCGAGGCTCGTAAGATCCTGCCTGAGGCCAACGGATAATGTTGTTCTGCAAGCCTCGCCTGCCCCAATTCTGGGTCGGGATGATGCGGTGAACTTGTTCTCTAAGTGTCAGGTAAATTCAAAGTGTCCCAGTGCAGGAAGGACAAGGAAGGGAACTGCCAACCTTTGAAGGTGACTTCCAATGGAGGCGTCTCCTCCCACTTCCCACCTGCGATTTAACTGTTGATTTTTGGTCTTCTCCATTGCATGCTCAAATATTCCTCGGCCTAAATATGGAGGCTGGCTGAGAAACAGTCAAAGGTAGGCTTTCCATCCGAGTCCTTTTCCACTCCAACATATAATTCCATGTGGTCAGCTTGGTGGGAACCCATGGATGAATCTCACGCCTTCCATTCCACAACTCCTCTCTCCCAGTCTAAAAATCTGCAAGTGTGAGAAAGTGAAATTCAGGCCCATGAGATGTGGATGCTTCATTACTGCAAATTCCTTCTTCTTAACAAAACATTCCTGACTGCTGACAAAGGTCACTGTCATTCCCTGACAAATTTCATTGCTAAAATCAAATCCAAGTGAACTGCTTGTCTTAATGGAACAGTTAGTGACAAATAATTCAATTTCTAAAAAATAAATAAAGATTTTGGAGGTAAACTTCTGTTGATTCAATTTGATTGATAGCCAATCTAGGAGAGAGTTTGAATTGTTTTTGCTTCAGGTAAGGTGAGTAATAGACACAAAACACGAGTTATTTATTAGTGAAAGCTATCTTCCTTTTGACAGTTAAAACATTTTATTTTTATTTTCAGTTTGTCCCAGTTCTCCCTTTTTCTCCTGAAAACCATGCATCATGTAGGAATATAGACCTTCAAATATGATGGCCTTCCAGTAGCACTCCCAAGTTGCTATTTTTCACGTCAACACATCGAGGTAGATCACAGCTCAGTATGAACCTTTGTTCAGTACATCCCACACACATGGCACTGTGGCACAGTGGTTAGCACTACTGCCTCTCGACACCAGGGACCTGTGTTTGATTCTTAGCTTTGGTCACTGTCTGTGTGGAGTTTGCACATTCTCCCCGTGTCTTTGTGGATTTCCTCCGAGTGCTCTGTTTTACTCCCACATTCTGAAAGATGTGCTGGTAAGATGCATTGACCTGAACAGGCACTGGACTGTAGCGACTGTAGGGTAGCTTCATTGCAGTATTAATGTAAGCCTTACTTGAGACTATTAAATATACCTTAACACTTTCAAACAGTGGGATTATAGTAAAATGATTAATATAGTAACTATGATTGACTGGGGCATCAAATTGGTCAGCATGGTTGAGAGGAGTTGTTAGTAACATGCCTAGATTGTGCCACCTTGACAATGCTACCCTAGCAGTTAAACTGTTTTCATAGCAATTTCTTGAAGCAACATGTTATTGTTCCTGCTCATTGTTCCTTTGGAGCAGCACGGAGAGGCAGCGATTTGGGAAAGCGTGAAGTTCGTGTGTTAAGTAGTTTTTTAACTTTTCTCTTTGCTTAAAATTGCGAGCGGAGGTAGTTTTTGCCGTTTTTATTTAAACTAACTAGAAACCGGAAGTCGTCATTAGGAGGCTGCCGGTAGTTGTAGTTTTCTCTGTCTCAATAAATTGGTCCAGAGAGGAAACCCGATACTCTACACAGGTAGAGTATCCCACCCTCCCCCCTCCTCTAACCTAATAATAAAAGTGTGTGGGAAGTTTTTTTTTCTCTCTCTCCTTAAAGTAAATTAAAGTATCAGGGATGGCAATGCAGGCAGTACGTTGCAACTCCTGTAGTATGTACGAGGTGAGGGACACCAGTAGTGTTCCTGCTGATTATACCTGCAGGAAGTGTGCCCATTTGCAGCTCCTTGAGGATCGTGTTAAGGAGCTAGAGCTGGAATTAGAGGAACTCAGGATAATTCGAGAGGTTGAGGAGGATATTGACAGGAGTAATAAAGAGATAGTCACTCCTAAAAGTGATTCTTGGGTAACTATTCGGAGGAGGGGTAAGAAGCAATCGGGTAGACAATTCCCTGGGGCTGTTCCCCTCCAAAACAAATTTTCTGTTTTGGAGGCTACAGTTGAGGAAGAATCAACTGGAGATGACCAAAGGGAGCAGGTCTCTGGGGGTGAGCCTGCTGAGAATGCTCAGGTGGGTAGGGGGAATAAGAGATTGGGCCTAGTAATCGGAGACTCCATAGTTAGAGGGACAGATAGGAGGGTAAATAGTAATAAAAGCGACTCAGGGCTGGTGTGTTGCCTCCCAGGGGCTGGGGTCCAGGATGTCGCAGATCGGATTTTTAAGATTCTTAAGGGAGATTCTTAAGGGAGATTCTTAAGGGAGAACTATGACCCCAAGTCATAGTACATGTAGGGACACATGATATAGGAAGGACGAGGGAAGGGGATATTAAACAGAAATTTATGGAGTTGGGGTGGAAGCTTAGGGCCAAAACTGGCAGAATGGTTATCTCTGGACTCTTGCCTGGGCCAAGGGATAGTTTAGAGAAGAACAGAGAGAGGGAATGTTTGAACTCGTGGCTGTGGGGATGGTGCAGGAGGGAGGGGTTCAGGTTCCTGAACAACTGGGACTCATTCTGGGATAGGTGGGACCTCTACAAGAGAGATGGTCTACACCTGAACCAGAGGGGAACTAATATCTTGGGGGAAAATTTGCTAAGGCTATGCAGGGGGCTTTAAACTGATTCGGGGGGGGTGGGATCCTAAGTAGTTGGGGTGCTAAGAGGGATGAGAGTAAGGGGGTCATAGAGGAAAGCTGTAAAACACAGCAGCGTACGGGCGGGGTAGGGCATGGTTTGAAATGCGTATACTTTAATGCAAGGAGTATTCGCAATAAGGGGGAGAACCTTGCAGCTTGGACCAGTACCAGGAACTTCGATGTTGTGGCCATTTCAGAGACTTGGGTAGAGCAGGGACAAGAATGGATGTTGCAGGTTCCAGGGTTCAAATGCTTTAGTCGGAGTAGAGAAGGAGGTAGAAGGGGGGGAGGAGAGGCATTATTAGTCAAAGACTGTATCACAGTGACAGAGAAGAAGTTTGATGAGGACTTGTCTGTTGAGGTAGTATGGGCTGAGATTAGAAACAAGAGAGGAGAGGTCACCCTGTTGGGAGTCTTTTATAGACCTCCTAAAAGTTCTAGAGAGGTAGAGGAAAGGATTGCAAAGTCGATCCTGGACAGGAGTGAAAGTAAGAGGGTAATTGTTATGGGGGACTTTAACTTTACTAATATTGATTGGAATAGCTATAGCTCTAGCTCATTAGAGGGGTCAGTTTTTATACAAAGTGTGCAGAAAGGTTTTCTGACTCAGTATGTGGATAGGCCAACTAGAGGTGAGGCTACATTGGATTTGGTGCTGGGCAATGAGCCAGACCAGGTGTTAGACTTGGAAGTTGGTGAGCATTTTGGTGATAGTGACCACAATTCGGTTACGTTCACCTTAGTGATGGATAGGGATAGGCATGAAGCTGGGGCAGTAGTTATAGCTGGGGGAAGGGTAATTATGAGGCCATCAGGAGAGAATTAGGGTGCATAGATTGGACTAGGAAGCTACAGGGACTGGGAACATCTGGAATGTGGAGCTTATTCAAGGCGCAGCTGCTGCGGGTCCTTGATAAGTATGTCCCTGTCAGGCAAGGAGGAAATGGTCGAGTAAGAGAACCTTGGTGTACGAAAAAAGTTGATTTGCTGGTTAAAAGGGAAAAGGAGGCTTATGTCAGGATGAGGCTTGAAGGCTTGGTTAGTGCAATGGATAGCTATAGATTAGCCAGGAGGGAGCTAAAGAGTGAGTTGAGGAGAGCTAAGAGGGGACACGAGAAGACTTTGGCTGATAGGATTAAGGAGAATCCTAAAGCCTTCTTTAGATATGTTAAGAATAGAAGATTGGTTAGGGCAAGATTAGGGCCAGTCATAGACAGCAGTGGGAAGTTGTGCGTGGAGCCTGAGGAGATTGGAGAGGTACTGAATAAATATTTCTCTTCGGTATTCACGCAGGGTGATGTAAATGTTGTTATGGAGAACACTGAGGTACAGGGTAGCAAACTGGAAGGTATCGAAGTAGATAGGGAGGATGTGCTAGATATTCTCGAGGGTTTGAAGTTGGATAAGTCCCCTGGGCCGGACGGGATTTACCCTAGGATTCTCTGGGATGCAAGAGAGGAGATTGCAGAGCCTCTGGCTCTGATCTTCAGGTCGTCGTTGGTTACGGGTGTGGTTCCGGAGGACTGGAGGATAGCAAATGTGGTCCCATTGTTCAAGAAGGGGAAGAGAGTCCTTCCAGGGAATTATAGGCCAGTGAGTCTTACTTCTGTTGTGGGCAAAGTATTGGAGAGAATTATTAGGGATCGGATTTATAGTTGTTTAGAGAGAAATGAATTGATTGGGGATAGTCAGCATGGTTTTGTGAAGGGTAGGTCGTGCCTTACTAACCTTATTGAGTTTTTTGAAAAGTGACCAAAGAGGTGGATGGGGGTAAGGCAGTTGATGTGGTATATATGGACTTTAGTAAGGCGTTCGATAAAGTGGCCCATGGAAGGCTTCTGCAGAAAATGCAGATGTATGGGATTGAGGGTGATTTAGCTAATTGGATTAGGAATTGGCTAGCAGATAGAAGACAGAAGGTGGTGGTTGATGGGAGGTATTCATCGTGGAGTTCAGTTACTAGTGGTGTACCTCGGATCTGTTTTGGGGCCCCTGCTGTTTTGTAATTTTTATAAATGATCTGGATGAGGGTATTGAAGGATGGATTAGTAAATTTGCGGATGACACTAAATTCGGTGGAGTGGTAGATAGTGAAGAGGGGTGTTATAGTTTGCAGAGAGACTTGGACAAGTTGCAGAGCTGGGCCGAGAGTTGGCAAATGGAGTTTAATGTGGAAAAGTGTGAGGTAATGCACTTTGGCAGGAACAATAAATGTGTAGAGTATAGGGCTAATGGTAGGGCTCTTAATAGTGTTGAGGAACAGAAGGATCTTGGTGTATGTGTCAATAGATCCCTGAAAGTAGGCAGTCAAGTGGATAAAGTTGTTAAGAAGGCATATGGATTCTTAGCTTTTATTGGTAGGGGGATTGAATTTAGGAGCCGCAGCATCATGTTGCAACTGTACAAAACTCTAGTGCTGCCGCACTTGGAGTATTGTGTGCAGTTCTGGTCGCCACATTATAAGAAAGATGTGGAGGCATTGGAGAGGGTACAGAGGAGGTTTACCAGGATGTTGCCTGGTATGGAGGGCAGGTCTTATGAAGAGAGGCTGAGGGATTTGAGGTTATTTTCGTTAGAAAGGAGGCGGCTAAGAGGGGACCTAATTGAAACATATAAGATGATTAGAGGTTTAGATAGGGTGAACAGTGATAGCCTTTTTCCTAGGATGGAAAAAACTAGCACGAGGGGACACAGCTTTAAATTAAGGGGTGATAGTTATAGGACGGATGTCAGAGGTAGGTTCTTTACCCAAAGGGTGGTTCGGGAGTGGAATGCCCTGCCTGCAGCAGTTGTAGATGCGCCAAGTTTGGTGGCGTTTAAGAGGTTAGTTGATAAGTATATGGAGGAGAAGGGAATGGTTGAGTTTGGAGGGGCATTGCTTTTTATATTGGTCGGCGCAACATCGAAGGCCGAAGGGCCTGTTCTGTGCTGTAATGTTCTATGTTCTATGTTCTATGTTATGGGATTAGCGAGGAATACAACTATCTTAAATCTAGTATTGTGAAATGAATCAGGGTTATTAAGAAGTGATAGTAAATACTCCACTCGGATATAGTGATCATATTACTATTCAACTACTGTTACTATTAACAGTTATTCAACTATTACTGTTAACATAGAATATAGAACAGCACAGCACAGGAACAGGCCCTTCATCCCACGTGTTGTGCTGAACATGATGCCAAATTAAACTAATTCCTTTTGTTTCCCATTGCTCCATATCTTTCTATTTCTTGCATATTCATGTTCTTAGCTATAGCACCTTAAATGCCTGTATTGTATCTACCTCCACCACCACTGCACATTCCAGATATTTATCACACTCTGCATATAAAAAAAGATGCTTATATTCCTTTGAACTTTCCCCCTTTCACCTTAAGTGCATGCTCCCTAGTATTAGACGTTTCAACTCTGGGAAAATAATTCTGACTGTCAACAATATCTATGCCCCTTAAAATTTTATAACCTTCTATCAGGTCTCCCCTCAGCCTCTGCCGCTCCAGAGAAAACAACCCTAGTTCGTTCAGTCTCTCCTTCTAAGTCATACTCTCTAATCCAGGCAGCATTCCGGTAAAGCTCTTCTGAATCTTCTCCAAAGCCTTCACGTTCTTACTGTAACATGGCAACCAGAATTGAATGCAAGAATCTAAGTGTGGCCTAACCAAATTTTATAAAGCTACAACATGACATCCTGATTTTTGTACTCAATGCCCCAACCAATAAAAGCAAGAATATCATGTAACTTCTTTACCACCCTATCTACTTAAATTTGAAAGTGACATGTTCCAATCACAAACAAGGACTTAAACAAAGTCAATTTGAGAGGCATGGATAAATAAACAAAAAGATGTAGAGGTAAATGAACTTAATGACCAAAGGCTATGATTTAGCAGCCATGCTCACTGTATATACAAATCCTATTGTGCCGATGAACATGAGAGGTCAAATCAGGGAAACTGGTTATATTGACCATGTCAGCAGTGCACATGTAAATGTGGGTCCCCTGACAGTGTTACCCTGGCAGTGGGGAAGGTTCAGCTCATATATGATGGTGGTGGGGGAGCGGGGGGAGTGCACTCTGAAACATGTGAGGGGTGGGTGACTGTGAGGGGAATGAGTCTCCCAATGTTCAGGGATAGGGGGATTGGGGATGCCTGAGAGGAGATGGAGTTCCTCAATGCTTATTTTGGTGGGGGGGGGGGATTCATCCTGATGGTTGTATGGGTTTTTATCATGTCTGGAGGGGATGTGGGGGGGTGGATTTATTTTTCAAAGTCAGTTTTGCAACTGGAGAGATGCTTATTTTTAGTCTGAAATTGAGGATGGAATTTTCCAAAAAACTGACTGTCATCTCAGGGAGGAAACCCAGTACAATTCCTAATGACTCAAGTGGTGCTATCCTGATCACAATTTTCCGGTACTTTCTCATTTCTTTGCAGGTGGATGTGTGTTGTCCCATCCTTGAGAGGAATGAGCTCTAAAGACATTTGCAAGTCTGGTGGCTCAGAATCAGGGCTCCCCAATCTCAAGTTAATGTTAAAATCACTGCCCAACACTGACGAATATTGGGAAAATTCTGCCCAAAATATTTAACAAAAATACATTCCATTGCAAAACAAAGTCTTCTGCATGAAAGGCTGATCTGTGGCTCAATCAGGAAATTGAGGAGAGTACTGGATTTTTTAAAGAAAAGGCTTGCAATGTTGTGAAAATCTGTAGCCTTCTCAGGATTGGGAATATTTTAGAGAGTAGCCATGATGTGGAGATGCCTGCGCTGGACTTGGGTAAGCACAGTACGAAGTCTCACAACAACCAGGTTAAAGTCCAACAGGTTTATTTGGTAGTAAATGCTACTATCTTTTGGAGTGCTGCTCCTTTATCAGATGAGAGGAAGTTCTGTTCAGAAACAGAACATATAAAGACACAAGTTCAATTTACAAGATAAGGGTTGGAATGCGAGTCTTTACACTTCAGCAATCATGGGCCTTCAGCCTCTGATCTTTGGGTAAGCATTCTCCAAGGCAGCCTTCACAACACACAACAATGCAGAATCACTAAGCAGAAACTGATAACAAAGTTCTGCACAATTAAGGACAGCCTCAACCAGGATCTTGGGTTCATGTCACACTATCTATAAAACCTACAACTTGTCTGGCTTTGCAAAATCTCACTAACTGTCCTGCCTGGAGACAATACACATCTCTTTCCCCTGTGCTTAACTCTCTCTCCAATCACATTGTCTGTACCTTTAAGACTCGATTACCTATAAATACTCACATTCCAACCATTGTCTTGTAAATTGGGTTTGTGTCTTTATATGCTCTGTTTGTGAGCACAACTCCCACTTACCTGATGAAGGAGCAGCGCTCCAAAAGCTTGTGGCTTGTGCTACCAAATAAACCTGCTGGACTTCAACCTGGTGTAGTGAGACTCCTTACAGTATTTTAGAAACTAGCAAAGGATCACCAAAAACTTGATACTAATCTGGGTGGCAAGGTGAGCTGTGGGGAGAACACAGAAAGGTTGCAAAGAGATATTGACAGGTCACGTGAGTGGGCAGCAAATTGGCAGATTGATGATGTGGGGAAGAGTAAAGTTATTCACTTTGCTTGTAAGAATGGAAAAGCAAATGGGTGGGATTTTATGGCCTCGCTCATCCCGAAACTGTAAAATCCTGCCTGAGATCAATGGGCCTTTCCATGGTCTGCTCCTTGCCTGATCTGATTCCCATGGCAGGCAGCACAGTAACATTCCATTGGATGTTTTGAAAGGGTGAAATGTTTAAGTGTTGACATTCAAAGTGATTTGGATGTGCTCATACAACATAGAACATAGAATAGTACAGCACAGTACAGACACTTTGACCCTCGATGTTGTGTCAAGCTTTGTCCGAAACAAAGATCAAGATATTCCACTCCCTATCATTCTGTTGTGCTCCATATGCCTATCCAATAACTGCTTCAAAGTTCCCACTAGTGGCTGTGTCCACTATCACAGCATGTAGTCCATTCCATTCCAACCATTCTCTGAGTGAAGAACCTACCTCGGACATACCTCCTCTATCTCCCGCCATGAACCTTACAGTTATGCCCCTAGTAATAGTTACATCCACCTGAGGAAATAGTCTCTGAATATCCAATCTAACTATCTCCATCATCATCTTACAAAACTTCATTAAGTCGCCTCTCACCCTCTTCTGCTCTAAAGAGAAAAGCCCCAGCTCCCTCAACCTTTCCTCATAAAACCTACTTTCCAAACCAGGCAACATTCTGGTAAATCTCCTCTGCACTCTGTCCAATGCTTCCATATCCTTCTTATAATGAGGTGACCAGAGCTGAACACAATATTCCAAATTTGGTCTCACCAAGATCCTGTACCATTGCAACATAACTCCATGGCTCTTAAATTCAAACTGCTTGTTAAGAAACAATAACACACTATAGGCCTTCTTCATGGCTCTATCCACTTCAGTGGCAATCTTCAGAGATCTGTGGATATGAACCCCAAGATCTCTCTGTTCCTCCACATTCCTCAGAAATCTGCTGTTGACCCTGTAATCCACATTCAAATTTGTCCTACCAAAATGAATCACCTCGCACTTATCAGGGTTAAACTCCATCTGCCATTTTTTGACCCAGCTTTGCATCCTATCAATGTCTCTTTGCAGCCTACAACAGCCTTCCATTTCATCCACTCATCCACTAATTTGGTGTCATCAGCAAATTTACTGACCTACCTTTCAGCCCCATCCTCCAACTCATTGATAAAAATCACAAATAGCAGAGGACCTCGCACTGATCCCATTGGTACACTGCTGGTAACTGGTCTCCGACCTGAAAATTTTCCATCTACCACCATGTTCTGTCTTCTATGAAATAGCCAGTTACTTAGAGCCAAATTTCCCTCTATCCTACACCTCCTTACTTTCTTCATGAGTCTACCATGGGAAACCTTATCAAACACCTGACTAAAATCCATGTATACGACATCAACTGCTCTATCTTCATCTACACACTTAGTTAACTCCTCAGAACATTTAATCAAATTTGCGAGGCAAGACTTCACAAATCCATGCTGACTATCCAGGATTAAGCTGCATCTTTCCAAATGGTCATAAATCCTATCCCTCAGGACATTTTCCATTAACTTACTGACCACTGAAGTAAGACTATAATTACCAGGATCATTCCTATTTCCTTTCTTGACAGAGAAACAACATTCAACACTCTCCAGTCCTTTGGCACTATACCCATGGACAGTGAGGACCCAAAGATTAAAGCCAAAGGCTCTGAAATCTCATCTCTTGCCTCCCAAAGAATCCTAGGATATATCCCATCTGGCCCAGGAGACTTATCAATGTATTAGCACATTTTTCAAAATTGCTAATATATCTTCCCTCTGCACATCTACCTCCTCCAGCCTATTAGCCTGTGTCACAGTCTCATCCTCAAAAACATGGTCCTTCTCCTTGGTGAACACTGAAGTATTCATTCATCACCTCTCCCATCTCTTCCGACTTCATGTAAAGGTTCCCACTGCTATCCTTCACCAGCCCTAACCTGGTCATTCTTTTATTTCTCATATAAGAGAAAAAGCCTTGGGGTTTTCCTTGATCCGACCTAGCAATGACTTCTTATGCCTCCTTCTAGTTCTCCTAAGCCTTTTTTGTTAGTTCATTCCTTGCTACCTTGTGACCCTCAAATGATCCAACTGAACCTTGTTTTGTCATCCTTATGTACACTTCCTTTTTCCCCTTAACAAAATATTGATCCTTTTCTGTGAACTATGGTTCCCTCACTTCGCCATTTCCTCTCTATCTGACAGGGACATATCTATCAAGGACATGCAGTTTTTATTCCTTGAACATGCTCCATTTTTCATTTGTGCCTTTCCCTGACAGTTTCCGCTCCCATCTTATGCTTCCTAATTCTTGCCTAATCACAGCATAATTAGCCCTCCCTCAATTATAAATCTTGCCCTGTCGTATGGCCCTATCCCTCTCTATTCCAATAATGAAAGACACCGAATTGTGGTCACTATCTCCAAAGTGCTCTCCCACAAACAAATCTAAGACTTGGTCCAGTTCATTACCCAATACCAAGTCCAATGTGGCCCCACCTCTTGTCAGCCTATCCACATATTGTGTCAGAAAACCCCCCTGCAAACATTGTACAAAAACTGCCCTATTTGAACTATTTGATCTATTAAGATTCCAATCAATATTTGGAAAGTTAAAGTCATCCATGACAACTACTCTGTGGCCTCCACACCTATCTATAATCTGCTTTGCAATTTCTTCCTCCGCATCTCTATTACTATTTGGGGGTCTATAGAAAATTCCTAACAACTTGACCACTCCTTTCCTATTTCTAACTTCAGCCCATATTATCTCAATATCTCCCTCAAACTGCCTTTCAGCCATTAAACTATCCTTGATTAATGATACTACTCCTCCACCCCTTTTATCACTTCCCTACTCTTACTGAAACATATATACAATTACAACAACAATTACAATAATCATTCCTGTCCCTGTTCTAACATGCCTCGTAATGGCCACAACATTGTAGTCCCAAGTAGCAATCCACACTCCAAGTTCACCTACCTTATTCCAGATACTCCTTGCATTGAAGTAGGCACACTTCAACCCACCTTCCTGTCTGCCGGTACACTCCTGTGACATTGATACCCTCCTGAGTACGTCACTACACTCAACACTGGCTTTTGGACGAGGGCTCATTTTCCCAGCTCCCTGAGGGATTAATTTAAATCTCCCCCCGAACAGCCGTAGCAAAATTCCCTCCCAGGATATTGATGTCCCTCTGGTTCAGGTGCAAACTGTCCTGTTTGTACAGGTCCCACCTTCCCCAGAATGTGCTCCAATTATCTATGTAAGTGAAACCCTCTCTCCTACACCATCTCTGCAGGCATGTGTTTATCTGCACTCTCTCCCTGTTCCTCAACTCACCAGCACATGGCTCTGGCAACAAACCAGAGATGAAACATGGTTTGTCCTGGCTCATCTAGCTCCTTAAATTCCTGTTTTAAATCCCCATCCCCTCTGTTACCTGTGTCATTGATGCCAATGTGTACCACGACTTGTGACTGTTCCCCCTCCCCCTTAAGAATCCAGAAAACATGGTCCAGGATGTCACGGACCCTGGCACCAGGGAGATAACATACCATCCATGAGTTTCTTTCGCTACCATAGAATCTCCTATCTGTCCCTCTAACTATCGAGCCCCCAATAACTATTGCTCTCCTGCTCTCTCCCTTTCCCTACTCAACAAGAGGGATGGACTCAGTTTGGAGATCCAATCACAGTGGCTTTCCACTGGTAGGTCATCTCCTTCAGCAGTATCCAAAGCAGTATACTTGTTGCCAAGGGGAATGATCACAGGAGATCCCTATACTGACTGCTTCCTCCCAGCCCCTCTTACCGTCACCCATCTATCTTCATTCTTCAGAGTAGCTACATTCCTGAAGCTTCTATCTATAACTATATCTGCCTCCCAAATGATTTGAAGTTCATCCAGCTCCAGCTCCAGTTCCATAACGCAGTTTTTGAGGAGCTGGAGATGGGTGAACTTCTCACAGGTGAAAGAAGCAGGGACACCGCCGTCCCTTACCTCAAACATTCTGCAAGAGGAACATTGCACTGCTTTTCCTGCCATCCCCTCTAGATAACTTATGGGTAAAACAAGAAAAAAAGAAAGAGCTTATCTGATATTCATTCATTCCCTTTAGGTTAGAGGAGGTGAAGGAGTGGGAGAACTACAAGTGTGGTGTCTCAGGTTTAGGAACCACCCAAATTATATACAGGTAAAAATAAAACACTTAGCCAGCAACCACCGCGTTATGCACTATAAAAACAAACTACAAACCTTCCCAGAACTCCCCATAGCTGACTTCCAGTTTCCTGCCTCTCTGAAAAAAAGTAATTTACTTTGATACTGACAGTTTAAAACTAAGGAGTACAGAAAATTAACATATACATGCAGTAAACAATTAGGAAGGCAAATGGCATGCTATTGCAAAGGGTTTAGAATATAAAAATAAAGAAGTCTTGATTACAGTTATGCAGGGTTTTAGGGAGGGTGCATCAAAAAATTCTCTTTAGTTTTTGTCTTGATATTTAGAAAGGATATGCTTGCATTGGAGGTTGTAGTAAATTGGTCCTAAGATGAAAAGATTGTTCTATAATGAGAGGAAATATAAACTAGGTTTATATTCTTGAGTTTAAAAAAACGAAAAGCTTGAATACAGTTGTGCAGGGTCATTGAAACCTACAAAATTCTGAGGGGGTTTGATAGGGTAGACACTGAAACTGTTTGTTTCAGCCGGTTGGGGAATAGGAGTCATAGTCCTGGGTTAAGAGGTCAATCATTTAGAACTGAAATGAGGAGAAATTACTTTACTCAAAGGATGATGAATCTTTGGAATTCTCAACCCTGGAAGATTGTAGTTGGCCCTTTGTTGAATACGTTTAAAGCTGGGATATTTAGAACTTTGGTCTCTCGGGAATTAAGGAATATTGATCAGCAAAAGAGTTGCTTGGAAAACAGAGCTAATGATAAGGGCCAGAATTGTCTGATTACTCCTGTGGCTGGGATTCTCCAGTTTACTGCTGTGAATGAAAATTTGGTTGAGTGCCAAATTCTCCTTTTTCTCTGGTATGTGATATCAGAGAATTATGGCCAAGGTCAGCCATGAATTCATGTTGAATGGTGGAGCAGCCTCAGTGGACCATATGATCTACTCCTGCTCCTATTTTTATGTTTTTGTAGCAACATGGTTCACAATTATTTTGGAAGATTCAACAGAGGATTCATTAACACCAGTGCAAAACAAAACAAAGAGTTGACAACGAGAATGTGTAGTTTGGTCCAACTCTGAAATTGAAATAAGGTAATAAGCAAATACAAAATAATTATCATTTGACCATGTGCTATTTCAGTGAATGGTTGACTAAATGCACAAGCCCATCATTCTTTGTTTTGTTTACACCACATTTAAGCTTACATATATACCACATATTAGTTTCATTTTTATGTTGAAATATTAGATTAATGGAATGTTTTAATACCGAATATAATATTCAGCAGCCACAGAATCCATGCCTCTTTTTGACGGAGCTGATTTAAAAAAAATTAAAATACATATAAACATCAATCATTTTATGGAAAAGACTTACAATAAACCCTAATGGCACAGCTGAGACTTGATTTCCTACAAGTCAGTGGTATATTTTTAAATTGTATTTTTATTGAAGTTTTAAATCATTTATAGAAAATAACATACAACCTGACAATGTTCCTGGCACACATGACTTCACAATTCTGGAAAGTGAAAGCTTTTTATCTTTAATTATCATGCAAAATTGCAAATAAATCAAGATTCCACTAAAAATGAGGGTTTTGCGAAGCAAATCCAGCATTCACAAAATCTTATCAGAGTTAATCATAACTGAATTCAGAAAACAGCAGTAATTCACCACAAAAAAACATTTGCTTCTCTGAAACCTGCAACTTCTCACACCTCAGAAATTGATATTAAAACATAATTTAAATAAGGCATGAATGGCTGCCCTTGACATCAAGACTGAATATAGCATCAAGGAGCTATAGCAAGGTTGAGCAAATGGGAATCAGGAAGAACTCTTTTGATTGGTTGGATTGGTTACCTAAAATATCCAAGTTGTGGTTGTTGGAACCCAATTGTCTCTGCCCAAAGGCATTAAGTTTAAGTTTATTTATTAATGTCACAAATAGGCTTCTATTAACCCTGCAATAAAGTTACTGTGAAAATCCACTAGTCGCCACACTTCAGTGTCTGTTTGGGTACAGCGAGGGAGAAATTAGCACGGCCTATGCACCTAACCAGCACAATTGGACAGTGGTTTCATGGTCATCAGTAGATTGTTAATTCCAGATTTTTTTGTTGAATTCAAATTCCATCATCTGCAATAGCAGGATTCAAACCTGAGGCCCCAGAACATTAGCTGATTAGAACATTTCTGGATTAGTACCACTAGACCATATAAATATAACAATAGCTACAGTATTTATGACAATTGCAGTTAGGTTTCCAGTCAACGGAATCCCAGGGTGTTGATGGTTGGGGGATTCAATGATGAATCATCCGGCATAGTAAACCCATTGATTGTTTAGAAGCAATGATTAGATTCTCTTATCGGAGATAATCATTGCCTGGTACTTGAGAGACCTGTGTGGTACCTGTGACATATTAGCCCAAACCTGAATGCTGCCCAAGTCTTGTTGCATGAAGGCACATGCTGCTTTATTATGTAAGGAGTTGTAAATAAACAGAATAGTAACTAATTATCAGCAAGCATCCCCAGTTAAAAGAGCAGAAAGCTTCAGACTGTGGGAGGAAATCAGAGCATTCCAAGGAAACTCAAGCAGACACAGGGAGAACATGCACATACTGCACAAACAGTGATCCAAGCTGGGAATCAAACCCGAGTCTCTGGTGATGTGAGGCAGCAGGGCTAACCACTGTGCCACTATTGCCATTCAGGAGTTCATCAGGGTGGTGTCTTCAACTCACCATCAGCTGCTTCTTCAATTACCTTTCCCATATTTTAATTGGGGATGCTTGCTGATAATTAGACACTATTCTGCTGTATTTACAACTCCTTACATAATAAAGCAGTATGTGCCTGCACGCAATAAGACTTTTAGGCAACTTTCAGGTTTGGGCTAATATGTCACAGGTAACACTCAGGCCTCTCAGGTACAATGATAATCTCCAATAAAAGAATCTAATCATTGCTCCTGAACAATCAGTGGATTTACTAAGCTCAATGATTCATCATTGAATCCCCTAACTATCAACATCCTGAGATTTCCATTGACTGGAAACTTAACTGCAACTGTCATAAATATTGTGGCTATTGTTATATTTATATGGTCTACAGCTAATATTCTGGTGACCCAGGTTTGAATTCTGCCACAGCAGATGGTGGGACTTTGAATTCAATAAAAAAAACACCTGGTGTTAACAATCTACTGATGACCACGAAACCATGATCAGTTGTCGGAAGAGACCCATCTGATTTGCCAATCTCCTTAAGGGAAGAAAATCTGTCGACCCTTACCTGGTCTGGCTTACATGTGACTCCACAGAGACAGCAATGTAGTTGACTCTCAACTGCCAGCCAGTGACAGCCATATTCTATGAGTGAATCAAAAAAAAAAGTTGCATGGTTGCTTGAAAAGTAGATCATATGATTTGATGTGATGGCTTCATTGGGGTGTTTGAGAGGCTCTTGCTTTTAGTTTCAGTTAGTACTCTATGCAGGGCAGAGAACACCCTTTTCAATAAATCTGTTGCGTGTTACTACGGATCCATGTCTCAAACCATGTCTTTTTCTGTAAAATGCATAACCCTTAATGTAGTTACGATATTACAGCTAATAGAGCAGATATTTAGTGGTGAGTAACTCACCTCTTTCCTCTCCAAAACCTGTTTGCAATCCACAAGGAACAAGCAGGAGCATTGTGGAATGCTGACTACTTGCAGCACTAGCAACATTCAAGACACTCAACATCATCAGGGAAAAGCAGCCCATCCACCATCTTATATGTTTGTTTCTTCCAAGACTGGCACATTATGGTTTCACTGTGTACCATTGGCAAGATGAACTGCAGCAATTCTGAAAAACTCGTTGCCAGCTCCTTCCAAAAACATGACCTCCACTACCTAGAATATCATGGACAGCAGGCCACCTGTAGCCAGAAATATGAAGTAGATTATCAATCTTTGCTTCCTCCTGAGATCCCAGCATATCATCAATGCCAATCTTCAAGCAATTCAGTTCCCTCCACACAATATCAAGAAATCCTTGTCAGACCACACTTGGAGTACTGTGCGCAGTTCTAGTCGCCTCACTATAGGAAGGACGTGGAAGCTATTGAAAGGGTGCAGAGGAGATTTACAAGGATGTTGCCTGGATTGGGAGGCATGCCTTATGAAGACAGGTTGAGGGAGCTGGGACTGTTCTCCCTGGAGAGACGAAGGTTGAGAGGCGACCTGATAGAGGTTTACAAGATGTTGAGAGGAATAGATAGGGTGGACTCTCAGAGACTATTTCCCAGGGCTGAAATGGTCGCGACGAGAGGGCACAGATTTAAGGTGCAGGGAAGCAAGTACAGAGGGGATGCTAGGGGAAAGTTTTTCACTCAGAGGGTGGTGAATGAATGGAATCGGCTGCCGTCGGTGGTGGTCGAGGCGAACTCGCTGGGGTCTTTTAAAAGACTTCTGGATGAGTATATGGGATCCAATGGGATTGGGGGTTATAGATAGGTCTATGGCTGGGTAGGTTTTGATGTGTTCGGCACAACTTGTGGGCCGAAGGGCCTGTTTGTGCTGTAGTGTTCTATGTTCTATGTTCTAAATGGCTGAAGGCATTGGTTACAGCAAAGGTCATGAGTCTTGAAAACATTCTGGCTGTAGTATTGAAATCATGCACCCCAAAACTCACTTCCTCTAGTCAAGTTGTTCCAGTGCAGCTATAGCAGTAGCACAACAATGTGGAAAATTACCCAAAAAAGTCCAATCCAAAATAAAGCACAAAAAATCCAGTCAGACCATACTGTTCATCATTCTACTTTTGAGCATCAGCAAAATGATGCAAGGTGTCGTTGATGGTGCTGTCAGGTGGCATTTGTTGTTACAATTTTGAGATTTATAAGATTATTATATTTTGAGCCTGCAGTTATAAATTTAGGGTAAAACATACAGAGGTTATGTGACCTGTAAATTTCCCTGATAGGAAGCCTAGACGGTTTGATTAAGAGATCAGAGGAAGGTGTAGACTGTTTCAGTGGGAAGAAGTTACAAAGTATTTACACTCAGAGGCAATGGCAATAATTTATAGTTCTGAGTCTTTCAAAATTTTAAAGTGTTGAAGGTACGAAGTTGCCAGTAATTTTCTATAAATTGTTCATTTACTTCTAAAATAAAAGAGCTGGGGTGAAGGGCAGGTAATTAATATTTCTACCTGGATGCAATATTTATATGTGTCTCATTGCTATGGGAGATAGAGCAGTGAAAGCCATGTTTGAGATCATTTTACAGGCTTCCCTACAAATCAAGAATACCACAGATAGACAGCAATTCTGTATGCTCAGCAGAAAGGAAAGGCTGCTTGATTTTGCAAACTACCAGATTTGAATGTGTGTCTTTAGTCAAAGACACACATCCTGCTGCCATCTAAAGATTTTGGGAGATTCATCCAGATATAGCCAGTTAGAAGATGAAATATCCGATCAGGCTTTATTGCTGGTGATAGATTTAAGGAATCCTCTGAAAACTGAGGAAAGTGTCGAGGGACAGTACTCAAATGGGGATACAGAAACCCTTTGGAAGTTGGAAGCAACTATGGACAATTTATTGTAAGGACTGTAATTCTGTGGAAAGTGGCATACACAAAATAGGGGAATTTTCCTTTTAGCAATTTGAAGTATGAGTAATCTACAAAAAAGAAAATGTTCTTTAGTTAATTATGTTCGCTATTGTAAAAAAGTTAAAATGTGAAATCTTGTTGCACCATTTTTTCAGCTTTCAACAGGAAGTTTGAATCTTTTTAAAAATGATATGTCTCTATGAGGATTATAACTTTATTCAGCAATAACCTGCACACTGATATTCAGTTTAGGGTTTTCCAGAGCCAAATAGCTCCAGACTTCATTACAGCTTTGGTTCATACATGGACAAAAGAACTAAACCCCAAATATGAGATGAGAATGCCTGCCCTTTGGTCAAATGCAGCATCAAGGAATCCTGGTAAAGTTCAAGTCAATTGACGTTAGGGAAGAATTTCTCTCTCACTGGACTCATACCTAGCACAAAGGAAGATAACTACAATTATTGGAGGCCAATCCTCTTAACCCAGAATAAATGTCATAGGTCTAACTATCTTGAGCTGTTTCATCAATGATCTTCCTTCCATCATAAGCTCAGATGTAGAGATCTGAAATTAATAGGGAACAATATTCTGTACCATTCACAGCTCCTCAGACAATCAAACAGATTATGCTTACATCCAATAGGGACCTGAACAACACTCAGGCTTTACTAAGTAAGTGATAAGTAACATTTAGGCCGCACATGACCCATCTCCAACTAGATTTTTCCACCTTCCCTTGATGTTCAATTGCATTACCATCGCTGAATAACCCACAGTTGCATCTTGGGGAGATGCTGTTAATCAGAAATGGAACTGGACCAGCCAAATAAACACCGTGACAATGAGGGTGGGTCACAAGTTGGGAATTCTGCAATGAATAACTCACCCAATTACTCCCCAAAGCCTGCCTATTGTTAACAAAGCATAAGTCCATTGTCAATAGCAGATGTCATGAAATGTGGATTGATTAACTATTTTAAACACGCATCATTCATTCAGAATCAGCAGTTTTATACATTTTCAGCCAGTAAACAGTCATTAATTCTTCTGTGCACGGAGCAATAGGTAGTGGCATAGTTGTAAATGAGCAGTTCAGAAGCCCAGGTTAATGCTCTGCTGGCAGATGTCCAAAACCCACATTAGCAACTCGTTGAGTTTAAATTGAATTAATACATCTGGATTTAAAAGCTAGTAACAGTGACCACAAAACTATGCTGATGGACGAAGACCTTACAATGTATATTTTTATTTAATATATGTGGATATTCTCATTGCTATTTCTTAATTCAAAAAAATGAACAGACATTAAAATGGCTGAATTTATGTCTGTCCCCCAACTAAAAAAAACATTTGGTGGTTTTAGGAACACTAACAACTTGTTATCTCTGAGGATCCACTAATGGCCTCCTGTGGTCTACACAGTCCAACTTTAGAAACAGCTTTACAATAGCAATCTACATTTAATAATCCAGGTTGGCCAGAAGGAGATGGATGACACAATCTTTCTTTCAATTCGTGGTGGATGAAACATTTACCTATTTCAAAATCCAGCACATTTCAAATGATGGATACACATTCTTTCTTGGAGCCAAAGTGAACAAGCTTTGGCTTGTTGAACAATTTGATATTGTCTTACTGATCTGAATAGCCCAGTTTGCTTTGAGCCCAGCAGCCTCATGGACATGGAGTTCTGCCCAGGATACTTTTAAAATTCAATTATGGGATGGTCAGTATTTATTGCTTATCCATATTTGCCTCGGAATGGCTTGTTATGTCATTTCAGAAGGCAGTTGAGCACATTGCTGTGGTTCTGGAGAGTGATGTAGGACAACAGATTTCCATCTCAAAAGGACATTAGTGAACCATGTATTTTTTTTTTTGCCAATTGAAATTGGTTTTGTGACCATCAGTAGACTCTTAATTCCAGGTTTTTATTATTGAATTCAAACTCCTCTGTCTGCTTTTGTGGGTTTTGAACCTGGGTCCTCAAAACATTAGCTGAGTTTCTTGGTTAATAGTCTAGTGATAATACCACTAGACCATCAACCTCCTATAATTGTAAGTCATTGGTTTTCAGTACAAATTGGAATTTGATTCTGTACCCTTGGAAACAACATGAAACAATATATATTTCCTAAGATGTAAAAATAGTCATATGGTAATACAGAATTTATATGTTGCTGAAAAAAAAAGACATGTCCAAGCTTTCTACTTGTACTCATGCAGCCATTTGCTGATTCATTCTTCAGGATAATACCTTGACCAATTAGGGTCAAGGTCACTTTTTCATAATGCTTAGCAGTTATTTGTTAGTCACCATCAACTAGTGCATTTTCCATGGCAATGCTGCAAATCAGTGTCCATTTGCCAATCAGTCAGCATTCTTATCTCATAGAGTATAAATTGTTTTTGTTCCCTTACACTGGTATTTTTGTGAAATGTCCTAACATGTGCAAGATGAAGAGCTTTGACATGTTTCTTTTTTCAGCAATTTATTTCCTTTTTGGTCTCAATAGTAAAACTTTCTTCCCTCTAACCCTCTTTTTACTGTATGAATGTGGGACGGTAAGGTTACAACCCTCCTTTCCACATTTAAGAGTTTGCAAATCAACTAACCCATAGAGTTCATTTTTTTTTTGTGGGTTTTTAATAAAAAATTGGATCACGCAAAAAGAAATTAAGGAATTGGGATTTATACCACTGCTTATAAAGAGGGAAACAAATCAAAATATGTTTTTGTCTTTGGATGACTGGAGAGAAGAGAAAGCAATACTGTAAAAATTAACCCTGGACTTGGTTTGGGCTGACAAGTGACAAATAACACTCTCACCACATAAGTACCAAGTATTGGCAATCTCTAACAAGTGAAGATTTAACGATTGCCCCTTGACATTCAATGACATTACCATTGCTTAATCCCCCATTATCATTCTGGGGGTTGCCATCAACCACAAACTGAACTCAACTAGCATAGATACTGTGGTTGCCAGAGCAAGTCAAAGGCTTGGAATCCAACAGTGAGTAATGCAGCTTCTGACTCCCCAAAATCTGTCTATCCACTACAATGCACAAGGGTTAGCACTGCTGCCTCACAGCGCCAGAGGCCTGGGTTCAATTCCTGGCTTGGGCCCTGTGTGGAATTTGCACATTCTCCCTGTCTCTGCGTAGGTTTCCTCTGGATGCTCCGGATTTCTCCCACAGTCTGAAACATGTGCTGGTTAGGTACATTGACCTGAAGAGGTGCCAGAATGTGGCAAGTAGGGGAATTCCACAGTAACTTTATTGCAGTGTTAATGTAAGCCTTACTTGTGGTTAATAAATAAGCTTTAATTTTAAAACTGGAATATGATAGGATACTGTCCAATTGCTTGGATGGGTGTAGCTTCAGCAACAATTGAGAAGTTCAACAATACAGCCCACTTGATTGTTAGCCTTTCCACAAACATTCAATCCCTCCATCACCAATGAATATTGGCAGCACTGTTTACCATCTACAAAATGTACTTCAGGAACTCACCAATGTTCCTTAGACAACACCTTCTAAACCCACCACCACTACCATGTAGAAGGACAACAGCAGCAGCCAAGTGGGAACACCACCACCTGGACATTCCCCTTCAAGTCACTCACCATCCTGATTTGGAAATGTATCGCTGTCACTGGGTCAAGATCCTAGAATTCCTTCCTTATCAGCACTCTGGGTGCACCTACATCTCAAGGGCTGCAGTGCATCAAGGAGACAGCTTACCATCACCATCTTATGGGCAAGTAGGGATGGGTAATAAATGCTGGTCTAGTGATGTCCACAACCTATAAAATGAATTAAAAGAAAACTCATATTTTTAAAATAAACACACGCCGTTTTTAAACCAACCTTCAACCACTGCATTCACTAATTATCCTATTTCCATTTTCTTTCTTTTCTATTGCTTTTGTCAAGAGACATTTTTTGTTTCAGGTTTTTGTCACCAATATGGGATGATACTGTTCACCATACACAGATCAGGGCTTATTGAGATAACTCACTTGTGAGGCTACAGGGGTTAATAATTTCTGGTGGTTTTGCTGTTGTAGTTTACAATGTAATTTGTCCTCTCCCGTTGTACAGTTTTGTTACACATTCACAGACATTCATTATTTTATATATGCACATCTCTTACATGCAGGAAACTAATAAAGTGCTGGTAATAAAAATGACTATTTCCACCAAACGAACATTGTCAAGGTATTAAATCTATTAATTTTGATTGTGCATCTTTATTGTCCCAGGAATGGCTTGGTTATGAAGAAATATGCTATATGCAGGGCCATCTTGCAATTGATGAATTGTCTTTCAATCTTTAGCACAGAAACCTTTCCTGGGAAAAGCTGTAACCCTCACTCAACGGGGAAGATTTTTGGCTTGTACAAGTGTAGAACTATCTGACAATGAATTGGCCTCCTGCTTTACATCTCACCCGATTTTTATTTCCTTTGAAGTCAACAAAAATAAAAATAGAGAAGTGAAAAACAGACTGCCAGATCTCTCTCGCTTGCCAATGTTACATTATCGCATGATATTATGACCTATCCCAGTAACTCCAACTGGCCAATGAACTTATGAATTTCTTCCACTCTGGGTAATTTCCACATGTTAACACTGCAAAAATGATCACGTTGGCTTTCTGTTTTATTTTTCACATGAAATCACAGAGTGCCAGAGCTCCACATTGTTTCGAGAAATTTGTAATGCTTTTTGACTGTAGCAATTTCTTTGTAGCATAAAAAAAAATTGCTTTACAGTTTTCAACCTCACAGCAGAGTGAAATCCTTATGTGTGATCAGTCCAATATATCTTGGAAAACTGAAGCAACAGCTACTGATCTAAATTTAACTATCAATTTGAATCTATGAAAAAAACCTGTTAACCTTTTGTGCATGAATTTAGGTTCTATAGAATCATTTCCAATCTGGTTTAGACCTTGTGCTGTTTCTGCTGCACACTGCTCCCTGCCACCTGGTGTAATGTGAGGGACCACGGCACACAAAAAGAAGGATGACCCCAGTGTGCGCTGAAAGGTCTTTAACCCAGCCATATACCTACGCCACACATCCCAAGTAGCTAATGTCATGCCAAGATCTAATTTGGGCAAGGATAGTTCTGGAACTAAATTTGTGGATCATTCTGTAAACATCAAGTGTTCCACTACAAGGTAGGGCCCTGCGTTATTTAAAGAATGAGGCACATAAATGTTTTTACCTTCCTTCAGGACAGAAATCAACTTTTGAGATATAAAGGTCTCTGATGACTGATGGTGCTGAGATTTTTGAATTTGTGTTCAGCTCAGTGAGGTGGAGCTCAGTAGTGTGGTCAATCATTGGAAAAGAAAATGTACCCTCATTATCGCTGTGCTTGAAATATCTAGTCTGTTCCCTATCACTTGCTTTTCATCCCATTTGCTGTTGTCATCTAGATGGTAAGTGTTGGTATTGAGCAACCACTTGATCCGCTTGGTCCTTGTAGACCAAGGGTTTGTGATTTTATAATCTGCTGTGAACCCAATCTCCAATTTTAGATTGTGGCTTTCTTGCACATGTTTGATTGTGAAAATGTAATTTTGCGTTACCTTGTTGCTTTGCATTTTCATCTGCTTTCGCTCTGTAATTCTTGTTGGATAGCATGGTGGCTTATTGTGTCGTTGGTTGGGAAATGTAAAACATGAGACACAATCTCAGGATAAGGGGCCAATCTTTTAGAACTGAGATGAGAAGAAGTTACTTCATTCAAGGGATTGTGAATCTTTGGAGTTCTTTACTCCAGAGGGTTGTTAATGCTCCATCATCATTTAAGGACAGACAGATTTTTGGTCTCTCAGGGAATTAAGAGGAATGGGTAGGAAAATGGATTTGAAAGCCAAAATCAGCCATGACCGTGCTGAATAGGGGGACAGACTTAATGGTTAATATGATCTGCACCTGCTTCTATATCTTGTGTTAACAATGATCAGCAGCATATGAAAGTTACAACCAGTCATAGGCCCAGCTGATGTTTTGGTCATTGGAGAGTATGGTGTGGATCAATATGTGTGAAGTAGGATATGAATGGATTGTTTAAATGTTTTCTCCTCTGCCATACCAACTCTCAGGCTATTCCCGATCACTCTGCTGAATTGTTCAATGTCACAATCTGATGGTGGGTTCGAAGATGGAGGTAAATTTCTTAGCTTGTTTGGAACTCTGAGATGGAAACCAATGACAGTCCATTGGTGTTGTAAAGTCAGTCTGTCTTATACGCTGGACAAATAACTACGAGTAGACATCTTATTAGTACAAACAATATTTATTTAAACTCACACAATCAATAATCACCCACCGACCAACAATAAGTTATCTTACAGAAAATAGAACAGAATTCAAGTACAATACAAAACCTTGACTTAATTTTGCATAACTGACAAGTACCCAAACAGATATTGGCCTTTATCTGTGCACTGGTCTTGGTAGTTGTCTTTGTAGTTTAGTCCTTTGGTCTGGTCTGGCATTCTGGTTCTGGTTTTTCTTCCTTCCTTCTTGGGTGTGGTGGCTCTCTTCTTGCTGGTGATGTTCACCATTCTTGTAGCTTGTTCGTGGGGTCAGAGATAGAGAGAGATTCCTGGTTGTGCAACAGCCTTTATACCCCGTTTGGTTTCATGTCCCTTTTTGGTCATCGCCAATCAATGATCAGGACTTGATCACCCTGATCGATAAGAGTCCAATCAAGTGCTACCATTCTGATCTCTGGGTGTGTCCCCAGTAGCCATATCTGTAGGTGTTGGAAGCACATATTTCACATACCTTCCTCCTAAATAAGGATTCACGGTGTCCCTATGTCTGGCACACAACCCAGTGTGACCAGAAAGTCTCTTTCATCCTGGAGATGGCCCATCCTGTGTATTCACTCATCAGGGTTGCAGCCGTTTGTCTGTCTTTAAACTGCAGCCTGTCAGTTTAGTTTCTTGCCCAATGGTCCCAGAATGCTTTACAAAACACCATTATAGATGGCCTGTTTGGCTACACTGGAAGTCCCCTTTTTATTAACTACTTGTTTAGAATATCAATGGCTGCAGTAGTGGTTATGGAATTTGTTGTAGTGATTTCCTGCCATTTGCTATGCAAATCATGAACAACTAGCCAAACTTGATTCTTAGGACCTACTTGCACTTCTGCAAATATATCAGCTTGGAATTGTTGCCATGGTTTTATTGGCCATAGCGTAAGCTGCAGAAGTGTGGGACATGATTTAATAGATTTTCATTGTTTGTACAGTGACATAGTTTCCAATGAACTCTTCTATGTGGTGACCTACTGCTGGCCACTAGACTGCTTCATTGTGCAAGAGTAACAACACCAGAATGTCCTTCATAGGCAAGACATTATACATGTTGCGGTAACACTTTCTGTAGAACCACTCAAGTTCTGTGTTGTCACCAAATAATGCAAATTTGTTGCTTACCAGTTCTTCTACTGTTTTACAAGGCCAGTTGATTTTTATGTACTGGCTCATTTCCTATGGTTTGTTGTCTGTGGCCAATTCTGTCATCAACTCCTCTCACATTGCAAGATTCATGGTCACGTATGAAATCACCACAACCACTCAATCTCTGACCTCACAATTAAATCAAATGCTGTCTGTGATAATAGTTCAGCTAAGCAAGTCAGCTACTCAGTTATAGTTGTGGGATACCCAGCCTCAAAGTTAGACTGATGAAGATGATTTGATCATCTGCAGATGCATTGAAGTTGACAACCAGGTTCTGACATGTAGTCAGCACTTGGTGAATGGTGCAGAAAGTGAAATTTATACTGTAGCAATACATCTGCCAATGTTCACAAGCATTAATACGGTGAATAGTAAAGTATTGATGTTCAATTTCCAGCTAATGACGTATAAGCAACTGGTCATTCACTTTCTTCAATGTATTGAGATTGCACAATTCCTGTCCCATTTCCTAATGCATCTGTTGTGAGATATACTCCCACGTTTTGGTTGAAATGTGTGAGGACTAGTGGGGGTGCTAGCTGGGATTCTCTAATTCTTATTCATCCTGTCACCGCAGCGAGCAGAGAACTTGATGCTCTGCCAAAACTCCATTGCAACAGGACTGAAGAATCCCAGTCAAGGGTGAGGTCGAAGAATTTGGCTGCTATCTTTGCTTTTAACATGGTGAATGTTGTTTGCAGTGCGATTGTCCATTCTGCAATCTCTGCATGCTTAGGAACAAATTTGTTATAAAAGTTAGCAGAACCAAGGAACAACACCAACTCTTTTACGTTTGATGAGCTCAGAAGCACATCGATGGCACTGAACTGGTAACCACAAATGTGCATTTATCCTTGTTGAGCATCAAATTGTGTTGTGCTAATTGAGTGAGCACTGCTAATAACCACAGATCATGTTCTGCCCTGTCCCTTACATGACAACAAGGTTGTCAATTAGATTGAACATCCCCTCAACATCTGACAAGACTGAAGAAATAATTTTCAGAATACATTTGGTGCTGAAATTAGTCCAATGGGGAATTCTGCAGAACTGAAACACACCATAGTTTCCCAGTTTGCTGTTCAATGTTGCAATCAAGAAGTGATTGAGGCTCTACATTCTAAGAGGACTGAATACATTTCATTTTTTTTTTGCTGGACAGAAACAGTAAGTATGTGGCTTTGTGAAGATTGCATGATTTTGGGTGGTATGCACTTCAGTTTGAGATGTACTGCATCCAAATGGGATTTCATTCCCTCAAAGTCCAGTTGAAGGGTGACTGGAGGCAGAGTGTGTTGCAGATCAACTATTGCCTATGTTCAATTGTGTTCATTCTATGGCAGCTTGCTATGCTATCTACTTGATGCTTGTTGGTAAAGATGCGCAATGCTAGTTGTCCATTTACATGTATGAAAGAGATTGCATGAGGTTTTACAAGTTCATGTGATTGGCCAAATACATAGACCACTACAGAAGCAATCCAAAGATTGAAAAAGGATTTTTTATATTAATGAACTGAGTTTTGAATGAACAATTGCTTTCTATGGATTGTTAAAGACAATAGGCAGAATGTTTGGTTACCAAAGATTGAAAAAAATCATTACGGTCACATAAAAAGACTTTCAACAAATGTTTTTCTATTAACAGTTCATGTTATTTTTCAATAAATAAGTTGATTAAATCAGAAATCAATGATGGTACAGGTAGGGTAGAACAGTGGCACAGTGGTTAGCTCTGCTGCCTCAGAGTCAGAGACCTGGGTTCAATTCCAGCCTCAGATGCCTATTTGTGTCAATTTTGCACATCCTCCCCATCTCTTCTTGGGTTTCCTCCGAGTGCTCCAGTTTCCTCCCACAGCCCAACGATGTGCGGTTTACTTGTATTATTGGCTATGCTAAATTATTCCTCAGCATTCCAAGGTATTGGTGGGAGGATTAATGGGGTAAATACATGGGGCTATGGAGATTAGGCCTGGATAAGATACGCTTTTGGACAGATGAGCTGAATGGCCTACTTCTGCATTGTAGGAGTTCTATGTATATATGATCAAATTCAAAATGAAAGCATGTGGCATGGAATCAGATAATGTAAGACTGGACCATAATTTCCAAGTCTCGTCATTTTTTATGCTCATAAGATTTCAATCGTAAAATAGCAGATTTAGCATTAATGTCAAACTTTGCAGTGCCACATTGTATTTTCTTAATATCTTTTTAAATATTCAGTTATAGATGATTTAATTGAAGCACTAAATCAGCTTTAGTTATGATTTTACAATGCATTTACTTACAGAGCTTCTTAAGGTGTATAACAATGGTTATTTCTGGTGATCAGCCTTTGAAAAGCTTAATTGAATTGTTAAGATATAGTGAAGGCAAAATTACATGTTATTGGGTCAGTAATAAACTGCTGGCAACTAGTTACTGCAATGTTCATGTTCAAAATCCACAATTAGAGCTGTGGTGATCCAGTCTAAGGCATTACAGAGATTTCTGCAGACGAAAGAAAGCTACTGAAAGAATTGCCAACTGCTTTTGCATGATTTATGTTTAAATATCTTGAGGGTAAAATTGAACATCAGTGTGGGTGGAAAAGGGGAATTGTGAATCACTGGCTGTTTTATACCTGTTCTATGGTATAGAAATGCATAATGGCTAAAAGATTCAAGTCCATCTGGTCTGCGCCTCCAAAAGTTGAATTTCAACCCCCACTAATGTTGTGATATGCGGCTGCCTTGTCTATTAATTACATACAAAAGGCAACATATTGTGGAAAGCTATTTTCCTTCCTTTTGATTAGTTCCAAATATCACTGGGCAGAAATAGCCTTGAGCTGAATCACTAATGCTCTAGAGAACTGATTTAACCAATCTAATCGTGACAGATTCCTGCAACTGGCTCAACCCTGCCTTTATCATTTTTGCCACAATAACCTCCACATCTAGCACTTTATTTCTTCCCAATAAATATTTAATCTAAGTATAAGAACGTGTAACATAATGTCATGACAAAGAACAACACCGATTAGAATTTTCCATGCTACAAAGACCTCACGTCCCTGAGGAGGATGTTGTAATGTTCCTTCACTTCAGGTATTTGAAACAAATTTTTACTGTGGCAAACATTCCCTTTTGCTTTGTTTGCATGCTACTTAATTAGATAGTACATGAAGCAGTCCAAGGTTTGGAGTACAGATTCTAATGTCTACTACTACCTAATGTGATGGCAATTAACTTTTCAATACAATACAACCAATTCACTGAAGCAATACTACATGACAGGCTGATGTAGCACTGTTTATCCATAACTGCAAAAATTGCTTAAGATGCAAATAACTTTGTCCTTTCCTTTGCCCAGCTCTCTTGCTGAGTTACTTACAATGTGGATTGTATTTGGTTTTCATTGCACAGTGGATTTGAATTATTTGCTCAACATGCAAATACTTTATTCATTCCTAGATATTTACAAAATTCTTAAAGGTAATACTTTTTCAGCACTTCAATCCTCACAATGACATTTTAGTTACTATTGAAGCTATTATAGCATTTCAACATTGTGTTTGAGGTGAACAGTTGATTATTCCCCTTGTCTGAACATGACTGCCTGTTTAGTTTCAATGACATTGCAACAATGAGCATCTTAAAGTTTTCCCCTTGACCACAAATGTAGATCATTAAGATCACAAAAAACCCATTCCAAACAAAACTTGCCTCAGTATTTGTTTTTAAACATGCTTGCTTTCATATTCTCCACTTGCACCTCAATTACTCGCAAATTTTCGGTATGATTGTCATGTAATGGGGATTGTGTTGGTATGCTTGGGTTCCACGGTAAGAAAATGAAAACTGGAGCTTCCATAAGATATGTTTCCGTTACTCAGGCACACAGGTCAAGATACTTATGGGGTGGCAGAGAGGACAAGCAATATATGGGGAGCCTTGTGTTACTGCATTCCGCTAAGTAAGAAGTCTCACAGCACCAAGTTAAAATCCAACAGGTTTATTTGGAACATGAGCTTTCAGAGTGCTGCTCCTTCTAAGGAGCAGTGGTCTGAAAGCTTGTGATTCCAAATAAACTTGTTGGACTTCAGCCTGATGTTGTGAAACTTCTTACTGTGCCCACCTCAATCCAACATCGCCATCTCCACGTTATGGCTACCATCGTCCTGCTCAATGTAATGGAAGGTGCACCTTATGGCTTTTTCCTGCTGTCCACCCACATGCCCTCCCCCCACCTCCCTCCAATTTGATAGACAGGCCAGTGCAGAGTGGGGCAGCAAATGCAGGAAACAGAAACTGGAAGCAATCCCTGGCAATTACAATTTTGTGACAGGCTGGGGATTAGAATTTAAGGGTATTGGGTTGTTGGACACGTCAAAGATTAGATGCTGATGATGGTTGGCCGATGAGATTTGGGGGTGGGATGTAGTGTTGAGGATGAATGAGCTCTGTGTCAGCTCAGAGATTGGAGGTTGAGCATGTTTGGATTGTGGCCAGGCTGGAAATTGATAATTGAGGTTCTTTGGACAGATCTTCAAACCAGAGATTTGGGAGTTAAAGGCTGATTGGGCAATGTTTCAAACCGGAGATTTCGGCTTAAGGGAGCTTAAATTGTCAGGATGCCAAATACTTGGGATGGGATTTTACGGCCTCGCTTGAGTAGGACCAGAAATTCCCGCACAAGGTCAATGGAGAATTCCATTGGATCCCATGCCTGCTGATTCCATGGCGGGGAGGTAATAGAGTTCCAGTCTTAGGATTAGAGGTCCATGGAGGTGGCTGTACCATGTGTCAGGCTGGAAATTGGGGACTGAGAGAAGATGGATATTTAGGCAGACCTTGCATTAAGTTGATTTTTCTCTACACCCTAGCTATGACTGCAACACTATATTTAGCATCATCTCCTTTCCTTCTCTATGAACAGTATGCTTTGGCTATACAGCGTACAAGAAACAATACTTTTCAATGCCTACTAATGCATGTGACAATAATTAATCAAATCAAATCTGAAGTGGGGCAATTGAAATAATTCGGAATTGAAAATGTTTGGAAAATGGGTTAGAGAGAGTTTGGGGATATGTAGGTGGAAGTTGAATGATCAGTGTAGGGATTAGAAAGAGAGATTTTGGTTGACAGATAGAAGGACAAGGTTTAACTGAGGTGCTAAGAGAACACTACTTCTCTTGCTGACCCACAAGGAGTGTGACATAAAGAACACATTTTTTTGGAGCTGGTACTTTCTGGACAGAATTTTACTGGCACGTGCCAGTGTACGCTTGACCTGGACCATTTGATGGGCAACACGACAGCTCAGTGACTATCGCTGTGCTGTGCAGATACGTGGATTTGGGCCTGTGTCTGTGGGAATTTGCGCATTCTCCCTGTGCTTGCATAGATTTTGCATGATCCTGCCGAAACCAATGGCAATTGCTGTTCTCTGAGCTTTGCCTGCCCCCGGAATCGGGCGTGCTGCAAAATTCCAGCCAGGTATCTCTATTTTGCTGCCAGGTTTCCTGAGCACTAGGAATCTTTATTGGCAGCAGTTAAATTGAAATTAGATTCTTAACTCCATTGTGGGAGTCTGATAAAATATGATAACAATGCACACCATTCCTCCAAGTTGGTCACTTACACAATATGAAAACCACCAACCTAAAAGTGGCAATGGTTGCATTAGTGGGGAATTAATGATGTGCTCTCCATTTTTAGAATGTAACCATTCCCACTAGTCATGGGGGCAGTGGAGGGGAGATATTTATCCTGAAGCCATATTGTTAGAGTGGATGTTCCTTTGATCTCTTGCACATTCAGCACCTACATAACAAGCACTATGTTCATAATATCTGTGGATACAATCTTGATGTGTGTATTTGATGCTTTTATGCACCAATGCTAACTGCACAATAATCACCCCTCGTTGCGTAGGATAGAACAATGTATAAAAAGCAGGATGATATGATCACAGCAGGACCAGGCATATTAAGTTTTTTCTCCAATTGGGCCAGAGTCCATCTACAGGTACAGAGCATTGAAGAGAAAGGTGAAGATGGAGGAATATCCCACTGAACACTGTCTCTTGACTCTCTCTACACTTCCCATCACCTCAGCAAAACAGCCAGCATAATTAAGGACCCACACATCCAGGACAGTCTTTCTTTCAACTTCTTCCGTCAGGAAAAAATACAAAAGTCTGAGGTCACATACTAACCAACTCAAGGACAGCTCCTTCCCTTTTGCTATCAAACTTCTGAATGGATATACCTTGCATTAAGTTGATCTTTCTCTGCATCCTAGCTATGACAGCAACACTATATTCAGCATCCCTTCCTTTCCTTCTCTATGAATGGGATGTACAGCATATAGAAAACAATACTTTTCACTGCCCACTAACTCATGTGACAATAATAAATCAAACCAAATCTAACCTTAAGTGGAGTAATTGAAATAATTTGACATTAATACCTTTGAAGTAGGTAAATGTAGTTATGAGTATTAACAGCTTTAAGAAGCTAGTTTTTAGAGCCCTTTCTCAGCATGCTGGTGTGGGAAAATAACAATCAGAAACTTAATGACCTTCATTGAGTGCTTAAGCAAAGGTGTAAAAAGGAGCACAGACTTCAGCCTTAGATGAAGGGGATCGTTGCAGCCAGTGTGATTCTGTTTATTTGGATATTAAATAGCTTTGGTATCAGGTTGACATTTTGTAGGGACAGCATTGTGCCTCCTGAACATATTTAGTTACTGCAACTGACAGACATGAGTAATTTCAATCTTTGACCACAACAGCCTTCCTCCAGGTTTGTGGCACATTTACTCTTTCTTTAGTTTCTATTCTATTGAGTCACACTAAAACGGAAACACTGGCAGGTCCACGCCAAGCCTGTAGACAGATTGCATTTCATCAAAATGGTATGCAGTTTTGCTTAAAAAAATATTTTCCTCAGCTGTCTTAAGGAACCTAAAGGTGGGGTGTATTAACTCTGAGCGCTCAGTTTATCTGAGCATTCTTTCAAACTGTTATACACCCAATCACATGATGTGGAATAATTTATTACATTACTTCTGTGGTATTTATATTTCAGGTCGAAACTCCTGCTTGACACTTCCTGCACCTATCCATTTGCATTCTTGGGAGAAAGTACTTCTGGGGAACTGTAGTTTCCTGACAAGCACTACTGAAGCAACCACCATCTGCTTCCCTGGCTGATACCAGGCACACAAGTATGCATTGGGCCTCTGGTTTCCCAACTCAGACCCATTTCCCTTTGCAGCAGTGGAACAAAGTGAGATAGCTGAAGGCTGTATCGTCAATATCGACCATAGGAAGTACGTAAGGTAACTCTTGAGACCTAGCTCGTCCAGAAGCAGGCTTAGTTTATGGCACTTCCACACTGGAATTCCCTTTGGAATTATAGTAGTATGTACTGGAAAAGCCAGGGATTTTCAGTCCTAAAGGAATATCATCTTCCTCATTATCACATCAGCAGAATTTAGCAGAACAAATTGTGTACACCCACCACACTAAACAGTACCTGATTATTTGGGAAAATTAAAAATTATATTGACATGGCTTCATGGCACTTTCAATTAAATAAGGACATTCGTCAAATGTCTGAAATTAAAAGTACTGTTTTTTTTGAATTCATGCTAAATCTAAGTAGGAGGCCTGTGGAACTGCTTGTACAGCCAAGTTTACTGTTTGAAAAGTTTAATATATATTTTTAAAATTTGAATTATATTGTTGGTGAGTCCTGTCAAATGATATAATTGTGATATATAGCTTGGATTACCAGTGTATTAATTCTACAAGGCAAAATGTATCTTTCGCATAAGCTAATTGCGGATCTATAGTAATTTCAGATGCTTCAGTTGTTAAGTCTAAACTAATCTAAAACTCTTTCTTTTATACATTGAAAGCAATTTTGGAATTTAGGTGCAATTTTCTATCTGCCTCTTATAGATTCACTGTAATAAGTAATAATTTTATTATTTCACTCAAAAAGTATGAAAAATCTTACCTTGATCTTCTTGATTCAAACCCTCATTAAAAAAAGCTCTTAAGATCTATACTTGCATTTGTGAATTTTTAGAAATAGATTCTCAATGAAATCTATTTCTTAAATTTAGAAATTAACAACTAAGGCTCAAATTTTCATTGTGTGATGGGGATTGGAATGGAGATGGGCAGGTCTTTCACTCCTTGCTGCTGGACACCATGCCAACGTCTCAACCTATTATACTTTTGGTATCACTGTCTAGGACTGGGACCTGGCAACCTGCCTGAAAAGGGCAGATGCGCATTTGATGATGCTACCAAACTAGCTAACATCTCGTTTATGGTCAGTTTGCTATTTTGGAAAGGAGGCATGGGAACCTGGGAAACTCATAACACGTCCAATCAGCAGGTGCCAGTGAGGAGCCAGTTGTGGCCAAAGAAAAGAACCATAAGACAGCATTAATGAAATGAGGATCACATTCACTGGTACATAATTTCAAGGGGTGGTGTCTGAGAACAGTCAAGGTGTGACAAGCAAAGCTAAACTTGGGAGTGAGCTACTCTAAGATTGCAATGAGGACCAGAATCTACAACAGCACATACGCACACCTAGGCATGAGGAGTGCAGAGATGAAGAATGCAAGGTAGAAAGGCAGCAAAGATCAGTACAAATCTACCACCAAAGAATGCTGCTATGAAGATCAGTGATGAAAGAGTTTCAACTATCCAGGAAGGTGATGTCGGACTGATTTGTTCCATAGGCAGGTCTTGTCAGTAGCCATAAAATGTTTTTGAGGCTTTGAACATCTAAACTTCTGACTGATGCCAGGCTGCAGAGGAAGGGTCCCTCATGGATCCTGGGGATTAGGTGGGCTCAGGCTGGGGCTTGACCTTGTCACACTCCACTGGGATGGGGATGTTTTGGCTAGACATCCCCTCCTAGCTGCCAGATCTGGGAATCACTGCTGGCAGCACCAGAGGGACAAACAGCCAATGGACTTATCGATCCTCCATAGGGTCCAAAGCACCAGGCTAGGGTGTGGGTGCCAGGGGGCAGTGCTCTGTTAGTTCTGCCAAAGTACTTGGCCTGAAGGGAGGATGAGTAGATGGGGATAACGTCTGAGGGAGAAGGAGGCCTGAGTGAGGACATAAATGGAAATTAAAGCTTTGAGCCTTCTTTGGTGTTGGATTGCTTAGGAAATAATGGTCGTTTGTGTGTTCACCTCCAGTATGCCCTCTCAGAGGTGATGGTGCCAGGATCCTGCTGATCTAGATCTATCGTAAAAGGCACTGATGTGACATCACACCAAAGCCAGCTGAATATTCGGTGCGGACTCAAACTCTGGTATGAGTACTTGCTAATTGCATGCTGATGCGTTCAAATTAGGTTGACGCCCTCAACGTGTTCCACATCAGTTGCCAGTGAGGTCAACTCAAAGTCAGAAGATACGAGCTCTCCGGCGAGAATCAAGCTTTTTCAAACTCTCGGCATTTCCACTTTCCGCTGCCATTTTCACAGATGGTGGATATGGGCTCAAGATCTCACCTTTAGTCAGTTTTTTGGTGAAAATTCTGCCTTGGTAATTTCTTTAAAAAATTCAACCAAGTTAGAGTCTTAGCGTTTACAGCATGGAAACAGGCCCTTCAGGCCAACTTGTCCATGCCACACTATTTATTAATCCCTAAGCTAGTCATGATTGCCTATATTTGGCTCATACTCCTCTATACCGATCTTACCCATGTAAATATATAAATACTTTTTTAAAAGATAAAACTGTACCCGCCTCTACATTCCAGAGGAAAAAATAGACTCCAGTCTATTAAACCTCTCCTTATAACTCAAACCATCAAGTCCTGGTAGCATCCTAGTAAATCACTTTCGCACTCTTTCTAGTTTAATAATATCCTTTCTATAACAGGGTGATAAAACAGTACACAGTATTCCAAGTTGGTCAGACATGACCTCCTCTTAACAAAACCATAGTGACTGTTCTTGAATAATTTCTGACTCTCCAAAGTTCTGTTTCTCAGTATTGCTTTTACATTTTCCAGTAAGCAGATAAATCAGGAGGAGGGAAATTTCAATAGGATTTCATGGAAGGAAAAAGGGGTCTGAGTTGGAAAGGTAACAGTTTTATTGGTAAGAAAGGGAATTCATTCACCCAGCCCCACCAAAGGAAGTTTAATAGTTAACTTGGTTTACAATACAGCAGATTCTTGTTTGAAGTAATGGAACCATGATTCATAAGACCTTTGGCATTTATGAACTGGCACTGCCAACAGAACTTTGCAGGTGAAAATGAGAAATTACCCAGAAGGGAAGATATAACCATCTGATTTTTAAGTTCCTAGCATCCCTGTTAAAGTTGACCCCACAGTTCTGAAGCAGATCATCTATTATGAAGCTAAAGATCTCTTGATAGTTAGCCAGCTAATTAGATGCTTCAGTGATACTGAAATTCTAAAGGTTAATTGCCCCAAGGCCTTGTGTGCTTCATTTATTCCCTTGCTCACAGATTGTCCTATCTATCATAACAAATAGATTTGAGATCTTTAACACTGACAGGACTTACTTCCTCATCTGTATTTTTGAAGTCTGTTCCTGCCTCCTCAAACCCTTCCCATCTACTAGCACTACCACCTATTGTGTGTGTGAAAACCATTCCCAGGATACTCATAGCATCCTTGCCATCCATCAGGCTTTATCTCCTGGTGTTATTATTATATCCAACCTCTGTTTTTACCTGTGTAGCATCTAAATGGTCTTTGCAGGAAAGATTTGTGAGGCTCTGCACTATCCTGGGTTCTTTCCATGCAATGACCTAGGATAAGGTAATGAGGGAACTTTGTGCACCCAATTCATATAGCGCTGACTTTAGGCTGGCAACTTAGAGGCAAAACAAATTGCTATCAGCAGCAGATTCATTGGCCAAAATCTTCCATATTACTTTGTGGCGGAGCTTTTCTGTGATGCTGCCAAGAGTAAATGGGGTTTTGGCTGGAATGACAAATTCTCTGTTCTGGCTCACAATTGGTTCTCCCCTGGATAAAACTAGAGAGTCTCATCCATTATTTTTTTCAAGTACACATCATAGAATTGAGAGGAGAATAAAAGATAGTACTGATAGCAGATATACTTACCCTGATATCTGGTCATATTTGTCATAACCATGAGGTGCTTATCTGAAGATATCAGCTTCATTCTCAACTCTTCATTCTATGCCTATAAGCAGCAAAACCTGGACAATATTATACTTGGGTTAATAACTTACAAGTAAAATTTGCAGCACACAGGTGCCAAGCAATGAATATCTCTAAAAAGATGTACCTAACTGTATCTCTTTGGCACACAATGATATTTCCATCACAGAATACACCACTATCAACATCTTCCAGATTATACTGGGGGTGGGGGTGAGGGTGGAGGGAGGGGGCAGTGCTTAGAACCGTTCTGATAAATGAGGAACTCAATGATATTGTTCAAAGAAACACAATGTTTATTGGAGCCAGTCAAAATCTGGTTACCGTCTTTTTGATTTCTAAAAGTCTTTCCGCTTCAAAGGTACGAGTCAGAAATGAGATGGATACACTCCACTTGTGTGGATATGTACAACAGTAACACCACTCAAGAAGCTTGACACCATCCAGAACATGCAAGCATTGAACATCTCATAACTCTATAAACATAGGCATGAACTGAAGTTTCCCAATAAAGGTTCTGAGCTTAATAATAGTATCAGTACATAAACTGGATGCAAATCCAGCAAAGAATTTTCATACTATTTTAGAAGCACCATTTCAAATATTGTGCACAGTCTTTGCGTGTTTAGACTCACTCTTACATTGTGCGTAAACTGAATGCAACATTTATTTCCAGCTGAGAAACAGATGTTTGCAAAAGTGTTCCTCTGTTATTAGGGGTATTTTCAAAAGGCTCATCAGCCATGCATGCAGAAGGTAGTCCTGTCATCCCAAGAGCCACCCATTCAATGTTTCTACTTCCTCGATGAATGCAACCATAATGAAATATTGCATAATAGAAACATTGCAGCTGCTTGCATGATAATGATTCTCAAAGTGTATGTTGACATTTCTTTGGGAAGATACCACATAAATGTTAATTTTAGTGAAAACGTTTCTCTTTATGAAGGCCATAAAGTTCATATGAAATCTTGGGTGCCCCTGGCTGTGTATTTTCTTTTACAGACAACATAATTATTATTATTTATTGAACTCTTCAGGTAATGTCTTCTTTTGAAGGAAGAATAATGAGGAAGCTTCTTCTTGCAAATATAGTTGTCCTTTCTTTGACAGGTTCGTACTGCAGATTGAGTGATATGACAGTTTTTAAGAAGTCCTTTCTGGGCATTCCTGGCAAAACTAACATTTACTGCCCATTCTTAGTCACCCTTGATAAATTGGTGATGGACCTTTCTTTAAACTGCTGCAGTCAATACTGTGTGACAACAGCTATGCCTTAGAGAACTCTAAGATGTTGATCCAGTGATGATAATGGAAATAATTGTCCATCTTAATATTGGGTATGTGTTGGAATTGATGGTGTCCCCAGGGACTTGCTCCTGTTCTTCTGGATAGGGTAGGTGTGGGTTTGAGAGGTGTAAAAACCTTGGTGATTTCCTACTGAGCATTTCTAGAAATTACACTGCAGCCATGGTACATTGGTGTTGGAGGGGCTGGAAATTACACTCATGGGTGATGTGACTGACAAGTCATACACTTTGATATTTAAAACAGCAAGTGCTTGGATGACTCGGTAATTCTGTCTGCATATTTCTGATAGAGAGAGCAAAAGTTAATGTTTCTGATCTATGATCTCTCATCAATTGAAAGTTATTTACTTTGTCTATCACTATTACAACTTTCCCTTTTACAGTAAAGATTATTAATTGCTTTCTTATACTTATTCAGAGAATAGATTGAGCTCTTTGGGAAAGCTTTCCTACTCTTGTGACCTATTCAAAATATGAGGTGCAACTCATATCACAAAATTAGTTATGGTTCACTCTGTGGGTGCAGATGTATAGGTGCAGTGCGTCAACAGAGCATTCTTGACTGTCTTATATAACTGGTGCTTCAATCCTCTTCAGTAGCCTCTTCTCTGATGCCAATATCTTTGGTATAAACCTGCGATCAGTGCAGTTTGCCTCCACAGTGGTTAGCACTGCTGTCTCACAACATCAGAGACCTGGGTTCAATTCCCGTCCTGGGTGACTGTCTGGATGGAGTTTGTGTCTGCATGGGTTTCCTTCGGGTCCTCCGCTTTCCTCCCATATTGGCCATGCTAAATTGCTCCTTAACATTCCAAGATGTGTAGGTTAGGGGGTAAATGCTTGGGGTGACAGGAATAATCCTGAGAAAGAGCCTCTATCAGAGAGTCAGTGCAGTCTTGATGGGCTGAATGATCTCCTTCTGCACTGTAGAGAAACTAGGATTCTAAGAATGCCAGATACCTGCCATTCACATCATGCTCCCACTGCAATGAAGTTGGAGAATTTGGTTGCCAGCCAAATATTCATTCACTGCGGCGGGAAGGGAAAATTCCATTGGTGTGAACAGTGGTAAGGTTCCGGCCTATGATTCTTCTATGGGTTTTTTTCCTCATTATATATACTATGCCCTCAATGGCATGTTTTGCAAGCATAGAGTCAAATCCCACACATGTACCAATGGTGAATTTGCACACCAAGTGTGGATGGTGGGAACCTCTGTGAGCTAGAATGGAAAATTTGGCATTCCAGCCAAAACAACATTCACTTCCAGCAGCATTGAAAAATCTTGGCTTTGAATGGAGAGAGAGAACTTTGAGCTTTGTGTCTTGAATTTTGCCAGACAGAATATTCACCATCCTACATTGGCCTTTTCTGTAAATAGTGCTTTTTGCAATTGTTCACTGGGGATCTGAAAGCCTCTCACAATTACAAATTAAAACTTGGGGCGTAGGTTTCAGATTGTAATGTTTGAATTCAGTTTTTGCCTGCCCATAATAATAATTTCTTAGTTAAATAATTCAGCTGTTTTTCAGCACTGCTAAGGTCCTGTGATGATTTTCAATTTCTGTGCCTGCACCCTAATTACAGAATAGCATCAAAATAGGCTTCCATTTTATTTCTGAAAATGTTTTGGGGGAAAAAGAAATGAACAAAAGTAATTCCATAGGCTTTACCAAAGAGATTAGACTTAAAGTGAGAAATTTGGAACCATCTCAACAAAGACTGGCAGAAAAATCCATTAAAAAGTAAAGATCTGTTATGCAGGAATGAATAGTAAAAATCAATTAATACATGACTACACCTAAAGGTAACATAGGAAATAAGCAGCACCCAAATCTGCTTTCTATTATTAGATTAATCTTTGCAGGGATGCTATTATAGAAGGCAGAGCTGTAATGGAATGATGGAAGAAGTATATTAAAGAGAAAATGCAATAGGGGACTGCGGAATGGCTGTTTTACAACTTATGGGCAAGTTGACATAGCTGGTGATTGATTTAGTCACTAGTGAACACTAAAGGCCACAGCTCCCTAATAGGTTTTTACGTTTTATACAATGACGGAAGTGTTGCTTCTCTAGATGCTCTTAGAAATTGACTCCATCAGTCAACAATAATGTAGAACCTGCTTTGCATATGTGAAATCAACGTGACAATAAAGAGTCTCATGGAATTGAGCGCTTCTGGACAAAAAAAAAACTTACAATGGCTGAAGAAATTTCCAGCAGTATTCCCAACTGAAGTAACAGTTGTTCATTAAATCTAAATCTAAATGTAGTTTAAAGAATTTGTCTCATTATATTGGACTTAGGCTATTTATCACCCATAATTGAAAAGGTTAGAATAAGCTGATGCACCTGTTACAGCAGACTCAGGTTCTAAAGTTCTGTCTGAAAGTATTAATGGCTATATCTTTCAACAGGATAAAGAAGTATGCAATGTAAAACCTGCAATAAAGTAGCATGGTGTTACATGTCATTAGAACATAATTGGTTAGCTGTTCACTATAAAACAGCTGGGAGGAAAATACGGCAAAAGCGAAACTCACCTGTATTTCTGAAATTGATAATTTAAGTAAAAGACGTACGGCCAAATTTTCCTCCAATTCGATTTTCAAGTTTGCTGATGATACCACCATAGTGAGTCAGATCTCAAACAATGACAAGTACAGGAATGAGATAGAGAATTTGGTGAACTGGTGTGGTGACAATAATCTCTCCCTCAACGTCAACAAAATGAAGGAGATTGTCATCGACTGCAGGAAATATAAAGGAGAACATGCCCTTGTATACATCAATGAGGATGAAGTAGAAAGTGTCGAGAGCTTCAAGTTTTTAAGTATCCAAGTCATCAACAACCTGTCCTGGTTTCCCCATGCAGACACTATAGTTAAGAAAGCCCACCAATGCTACTATTTTCTCAGAAAATAAGGAAATTTGTCATGTCAGCTATGACTGTCACCAACTTTTACAGTTGCACCATAGAAAGCATTCTTTCTGGTTGTATCATAGCTTGGTATGGCTCCTGCTCTGTTCAAGACCGCAAGAAACTACAAAAGATTGTGAATGTATCCCAATCCATCATGCAAACCAGCCTCCCATTCATTGATGCTGTCTACACTTACTGCTACCTAGGCAAAGCAGCCAGCACACCTAAGGGCCCACACAGCCGGAACATTGTCTCTTCTTCCTTTGGTCACATATCAACTGACACAAGCACAGCTTCTTTCCTGCTGCTGTCAGAATTTTGAATGGACCTCCCTTGCATTAAGTTGATCTTTCTCTACACCATAGCTATGATTGTAACACTACATTTTGCACTCCCTCGTTTCCTTCTCTATGAATGAATGTCTTGTCTGTATAGCATGCAAGAGACAATACTTTTCACTGAATGTTAATACATGTGACAGTAATAAATCTAAAATTAAAAAAAATCAGGCTTGGTTGCACTCATATTTTCAAGTTTCATCTTTTGGTATTAATTCATGCATATCCTCATACACTTTTGTAACCATCGTATCAATAAGGTAGAGATATAAGGGGTGATTTTCAGGTCCGCCATGCCTGTCAGATCGTACTAGTCCCAGAAAACTATGTGTGGGCCTAAAAACTAGAGCTAGAGACCCTGATGTTTGGGCATCCCAGAGCCTCCAAGAACTTTGCCCAGGCATGTGGACAGAAGGGGTCACTCCAATTTTGGCCACTTAACACCAAGGTGACCATAGCACAAACTGTTGTCTTGAGATGGAAGGCTGCCATTGGAATTAGCTGCAGTTCTTCAAATCCCTCCTTTCTTCAAATTCACGCCAAATTTAGTCCAGTGGAATGCAATACATTTGGCTCTAGTTTGGTTGCCAGAACGGCCAGAAAGATGATGGGCAGGATTTACCCTCACCCGCCATGTGTTTCACAGTGGTGAGAGGCAGCTGGCCATTGCTCAGTGATGGGATCTTATGGCCCACCATTGTAAACAGCGTTTCCCGTTGAATACATCCCTTGCCACAATGTAACCCATGACAGGGTGTGCTGTCAGCCAGAATGGAATATCCCACTGACGTGAACAGCTGGAAAGTTCTGGCCCCCATATTTACACCTCACTCCTCCATTGGACTTCACTCTAGATTTTATCGTCAGTATTTACTCCTTTAGCCTTCAGTTTTCCTGGGATATCTACAAGGAAGTGGAGCTATTTGTTTTTAGTCAAGAGTTTGCTTCATAAATATTAGATAGATTTACATGTCGGTGGACCTGCACACTGCATGAGGGGCAAACATCCTCACATGCCTCTGAAATTTAAGCCTAAAAGAACCATTGGATTTCTACATTGCAGAAGCAGGCTACTTGGCCTATTGAGCCTGCAGTAACAATAATTCCCTCAGGTCCTATCCCTCAGAGTCAATTTGCCATGACCAATCAACCTAACCTGAACATCTTTGGGCTGTCAGAGGAAATTGGAACATCAGAAGGAACCCCAAGCAGACAGGGGAAAATGTGCAGAGTTTGCACAATCAACTGAAGCTGGAATTGAACCCGGGTCCCTGGTCTTTGAGACAGCAGTGCTAACCACTGTACTACCATGCTGTCCATCCTGAGAGTCACCTCAATGGTGGGGCCATAAGATCCCATCACTGACCAATAGCTAGTGAAACACTTGGCGGGTGAGGTGGTAAATCCTGCCCATCATCTTCCTGGCAGCTCTGGCAACCAAACTAGAGCCAAACGTATACATTCCACTGGGCTAAATCCAGTGTGAATTTAAAAAAGGAGGGATTTGAAGAACTGCAGCTGATTCCAATGGCAGCCTTCCATCTCAAGACAACAGTTTGTGCTATGGTCACCTTGGTGTTAAGTGGCCAAAATTGGAGTGACCCCTTCTGTCCACATGCCTGGGCAAAGTTCTTGGAGGCTCTGGGATGCCCAAACATCAGGGTCTCTAGCTCTAGTTTTTAGGCCCACACATAGTTTTCTGGGACTAGTACGATCTGCCAGGCACGGCCGACCTGAAAATCATCCCTTATTATCTCTACCTTATTGATACGATGGTTACAAAAGTATATGAGGATATGCATGAATTAATACCAAAAGATGAAACTTGAAAATATGAGTGCAACCAAGCCTGATTTTTTTTTTAAATTTTAGATTTATTATTGTTGCATTATTAACATTGTGAAAAGTATTGTTTCTTGCATGCTATACAGACAAGACACGCATTCATAGAGAAGAAAACAATAGAGTGCAAAATGTAGTGTTACAGTCATAGCTAGGGTGTGTCATTATAAGGAGATGAAGCTGAAGTCTTTGCAATGGAGGAGTGTACAGTGCGAGACTGTATATTGACAGGGAGATACCTTTCTTTTTCAAGTATTGTGCTTACCAGTGGCATAGGCTGAAAATGTGAAGCAAAACTAGCACACAAAAGCTGAAAGCAGACTAACTGTCTTCACCCACGCACTGGACGCATCACATTGACCTTTTGGACGCATGAATAATTGCACTTTTTAATGTACAGCCTCTGCATGTTGCACATCTAACAATAAGTATATTAAAGTATAGAACTATGTGCAGACTTAAGGATCATTATAATTACTTGCTTCAAAGAGAAACAGAGTTAAAAAATACGTCCAGGGAATAACACAGCAATTTATATCAATTTATTTATAGGTTGTAATAAAATGGACTCTGCAATCCATATAACTTGTTGAGTGTGGTTACAAGATATTGTGACCCTAACTTTCATGCAGCATGAGTTTGTTTTATTTACAGTACTGGAATTTAGATTGCGATGTTTCTATGCAATGCTATTAGAATGGCTTGCAAAATCTCAGCTGCTAGAAACCAGGCAAAATATGTCTTTCAAACAAAACCTTCAGTCCTGGTATATTTATTTGTATTATCATTTGAAAAGAATTTGATTTTTTTCAACTTATACTGATGTAATTTCTCATTTAGGAAAATATTCTGTTGCCATTCTGTTGTAAACTTTCCATTCTCAAGTTGGGGCTCGTCATTTTTATTATTGGCTTTTCAATGAACCACAAAAAGTTGATTAAATGCAAATCTTTGTACCTGTACTTTGTACAGTCAGTGAAGTTTAATCACTTGCTGTTTTTGAATCAAAGTTCGAATCGATTTATATTTAAAACAGATGTGGTCTATTTTCCCTCTCATTCAATATTTGAAACACTATCCATGTTTTTTAACCTGAGGAGGAATGAGATAAAAACAAAGTCTAAGAGCATCAACAGGAGAAGATTTTATTCTGGGAGCTAATCTATAGATCTCCCCCAGCCTATCAGAGCAGTGGTATGTGATTTGAACTCTCCAGGGAGATTTTAGCGAAGGTACATTCAATGCTGGAAACCAATTTAAAAGGATCAATGGTGGCTCGGACCAGATTACCTTGACTTTGGCCTTAACTGTTTCTCTGGATATTGTGGAAATGAATGATCCTGCCAGTCTTACAAAACCGTGTGTCTGTCACTTCCTGAATGCAGTTGGATAGGATACCTTGTCCAAAGCCGATGAACTCAACCTTCTGTGATTGGAATACCCCAATGCAGTGAAGTTAAGGCTGCTGTCACAGTCACAGAACAGGCAGAGGAAATTGGAATCATTGATTAACATCTGTGCCTATGGACATTTTGATAGGCCTAGATTGGGCAGGAGGTGATTTTGACTCATGAGCCAAAAGAAAGTTATTTGTTCTTATTTTACATGCTTGAATCTCTATTTCTGTCCTATTTTCCTCCGATAAAAATCTAGCAGCTGCAGTTGTTAAAATTATTATCTTCCTACAGGAAAGTTTTGATTGTTTCCTATGTGGCCGATGTGTGTACTAAACTGTTATAAGATGCATTGTAATAATTTGCAACATGTAATATGTAACTAAATTTTATGTAACCTTTCGGTTCTGCCCTCTCCCACAACAAGTTGGTATTTTTAGATTCACAAACACATTAGAACATAGGGAAAGTGTTTCCACTAGTAACATAGAAATATACAGTGCATTAGGAGGCCATTTGGCCCATCAAGTCTGCATCAACAACAATCCCACATAGGCTCTATATCCATAATCCCATTACCCCACTCATCCTTCTAACCTACCCATCCCGGAACATTAAGAGGCAAATTAGCTAATGTATGAAATTCTTCCAGGTGGCTTCTAATGGTTGTTTGAAGAAACATTATTTTTGTTGCTATTTCCTTATTTGGAAGATCATTCTCAACATTTAACACATGAGTATACTTTGTTCCTTGGCATTATTCTAATTTTAATTTTTCACTTGTTCCCATTTAGTCCTCTAATCCTACTTACTTGGTTTATTTTCAAATAATCATCAGCGTTTAAATCTTTGAGATATATAAGCCAGCAATATAACTGCCAAAGACGTTGTGCAGCTGAAGATACCTTGCAGTGAATCAATTTTCCAGCTGTTAGTTTTCTGAACATGCTATTATTTGATAAGAGCAAGTTACATGGCATGGGTTAGCAGGTAACATTTTAAAATTAAGTGAGTTTGGATTATTTTGATTTGATTTGACTTATTATTGTCACATATATTGGGATACAGTGTTAAGTATTGTTTTTTGCAAGCTTTCCAGACAAAATGTACCATTCATAGAGTAAATAAATACATAGGGAAGAAGAAAAGGAGAGGGTGCCGAATATACTGTTACAATCATAGCTAGAGAAAGATCAGCTTAAAATATGGCAGGTTCTTTCCAAAAGCTGATGGCAACAAGGAAAAAGCTGTTCTTGACATGGTTGGTACATGATTTCAGTATTTTGTATCTTACTCCCAATGAGTATGTCCTGGGTGCATGGGGTTCTCTAATATGCTGGCTGCTCTTCCAAGGCAGTGGGAAGTGTAGAAGAAGTTTATGGATGGTTTGCGTGATGGATTGGGCTACGTTCACAACCCTGTTAAAGTTTTGCTCATCACATGCTAAAATTCAAAAGAAAACGTTTTCTCAACTTTTATAAAATAGGAATAAAATATTCACTTGAGTAAGCAGCATATAAATTAAAAATATTTATTTCTCATTTATTTAATTTACAGCCAGCAGCATGATCCTGTAGGGCCTGTTCCTGTACTGCAATTTTCTTTGCTGTTTGTTCTTTGTAGTTTTGCACAATTCTATATTTTCAGTGGAAACAGAGAATTATAACTTCTCTTTCCGCTCAAAACCTCTATAAGTCTATTAAATAAATATTAATTCCTATTAGTTTTGTGAAGGGTAAGTTGTGCCTTACTAACCTTATTGAGTTTTTTGAAAAAGTGACCGAAGAGGTGGACGGGGGTAAGGCAGTTGATGTGGTATATATGGACTTTAGTAATGCATTCGATAAGGTGCCCCATGGAAGGCTTCTGCAGAAAATGCAGATGTATGGGATTGAGGGTGATTTACCTAATTGGATTAGGAATTGGCTTGCTGATAGAAGACAGAAGGTGGTAGTTGATGGAAATTATTCATCATGGAGTTCGGTTACAACTGGTGTACCTCAGGGATCTGTTTTGGGGCCCCTGCTGTTTGTAATTTTTATAAATGATCTGGATGAGGGTATTGAAGGATGGATTAGTAAATCTGCGGATGACACCAAAGTCGGAGGAGTGGTAGATAGTGAAGAGGAGTGTTATAGTTTGCAGAGAGACTTGGACAAGTTGCAGAGCTGGGCCGAGAGGTGGCAAATGGAGTTTAATGTGGAAAAGTGTGAGGTAATTCACTTTGGCAGGAATAACAAATGTGTAGAGTATAGGGCTAATGGTAGGACTCTTAATAGTGTTGATGAACAGAGGGATCTTGGTGTATATGTGCATAGATCCCTGAAAGTTGGCAATCAAGTCGATAAGGTTGTTAAGAAGGCATACGGAGTTTTAGCTTTTATTGGTAGGGGGATTGAATTTCGGAGCCGCAACGTCATGTTGCAACTGTACAAAACTCTAGTGCGGCCGCACTTGGAGTATTGTGTGCAGTTCTGGTCCCCGCATTATAAGAAAGATGTGGAGGCATTGGAGAGGGTACAGAGGAGGTTTACCAGGATGTTGCCTGGTATGGAGGGCAGGTCTTATGAAGAGAGGCTGAGGGATTTGAGGTTGTTTTCGTTAGAAAGAAGGCGGCTAAGAGGAGACCTTATTGAAACATATAAGATGATTAGAGGTTTAGATAGGGTGGACAGTGATAGCCTTTTTCCTAGGATGGAGAAAGCTAGCACGAGGGGACATAGCTTTAAATTAAGGGGTGGTAGTTATAGGACGGATGTCAGAGGTAGGTTCTTTACCCAGAGGGTGGTTAGGGTATGGAATGCTTGTGCCTGCTGCAGTTGTAGATGCGCCAAGTTTGGTGGCGTTTTAGAGGTTAGTAGATAAGTTTACGGATGAAAAGGGAATGGTTTAAGTTAGAGAGCATTGCTTTTTCTTAATTGGTCGGCGCAACATCGAAGGCCGAAGGGCCTGTTCTGCGCTGTAATGTTCTATGTTCTATGTTCTATTACGGTTTAGAATTTTTCTCTGCTAAATTATCAATGGCACTCCTGAATTGTTTGTAGCATTGGTGTATACCAGGAAGCATTGCCATGTTAATGTCAAAATTCCAAATTAATAATTAAACCTAAGAAATTGAAAACAAAAGCTTGTATCATATTTGAGTATGCCAAAAATTGCAGTTGAACAACTAGAGTATTAATATCCATTGTGTCTGCTTTGCTCGAACATGTTGTCTGAATATTATAACTAATTGGATGAATGTTCAGTATGTATTACTGCCATTTTCTGTGCATTTATCTTGTGGATTTTTTAATAACCCTGCCTCTATCCTGATTTATTTTGTTTCTGTAGTTGTAATATTAACTTTTATGTTCTTAGCTAATTTTGTTTCACTGTTCCGCTTTTCTTTCCTCAGTGCTTTTCCGACTTCTTGCCGAAACGTGACCTTATTTTCAAAGTTGCACCTATGATTCTATCCCTTATTACCACAGAAATAGCATGGTTATTTTAAATGAATTAACATCATTGTTAGAACAATAGGCAAATCAATGCCATCCAGATGTATTAAGTCAGCCATTAATTTCACTGGCAGTAATTAGGCTTTCACTAAAAACACATTGCTTAATGATTGTTTGATTGCTGATAAAGAGTGCCATGTAGAAAGTCCTATTGAACTGATGTGTTTATTGAGTGCTGGCATGTTTCCTGGCCTCAGAAAATAGATATAAAATTAAGGTACTGAATATAAAACTTGTGTGTTTAAACATTTGTTGCATTCCCTAGATAAGCAACATTCACCACATTATTTCTTTGTTAATTAAACAATTACTATTGACATTTTTTGAGAAATAATTTAACTCATTTTGATTAAGCATAACTTCTTGCAGAGTAGTTTAGATACTTGCATAATTAAGGACCCCACGCACCCTGGACTTGCTCTCTTCCATCTTCTTTCGTCAGCAAAAAGATACAAAAGTCTGACATCATGTACCAACCAACTCAAGAACAGCTTCTGCTTTTAGGCATTTGAATGGACCTACCACACACTAAATTATCTTTGCCTATACCCGTGCTATGACTGTAACATTATGTTCGGCATTCTTTCCTTCTCTATGAATGGTATGCTTTGTCTGCAAGCATGCAATAAACAATACTTTTCACTGCATGCTAATACACGTGACAGTAATAAATCAAACCAATCAAACCAAATAGCTGCTGCTTAAATGAGTCACAGCAGATGTTATATAGCATTATAGAACAGAGAATTATCACTGGAGGATGAATACTTCAATGTTTGATATTCAAAAGGATTCTTTGCTGATCTCAAAATCTTATGAATTACTAGTATCTACTTCAATCACAAAACATAAGGAAACATATTTACTTTCAATCATCTGTACTGAGAAAGATCAACCTTGTTAGTTTATCCAAGTCTTATCCTCATTTTCTAAGAAATGGGATTCCAATCCTGTAGCAAATGTTCGGATTGAAATTTACCAAAGGAGGGCATGTACATATTCAGCCTTTGCTTACCAGAACAACACTCATTCAATATTGCAACTTAAATTGAAAACCTTGACATACTAACATATTTAAAACAAATAAAATTATTATAGCAAAGGCTGGTTGCATGTTCACTTACTGATGCTCAGGATGGACTGCAGCTTGGGTCAGAAATCAGACTTGCTCACAACCATCCATTTCCAACATTTCATTTTAACTTGCAGGACTTTTTTTTTGCAGGTTTTTGTTCTTATTGAGACATTTTCCATCAGTGTTTTGCCTTGCACATCCCCGTGCTTTAGCTATTTGCTCAATGTGCTGTTCTTTGACTAGCTATAACAAACCAGGAGAATTCTTCATATCATCCAACTTCTTATTTTATTTCAATTAGATTGCAGGTCATTTAACTCATTAAGTACCTTTTTTGTTTGCAGCTTGTATTACTTTCTTGTATATTTTTTCTCCTCCTCCCTTCCTTCTGAATTTATTACAAAGCCAACTTAAAGACACTGGGTCTGATTTTACTGTTGCGTCACACCCATTTTTGAGTGTGGAAATGTGGTAAAATTAGGTGTGAGGCCATTAATGCTCACGTCCACGCAGATTGCCACTTTACTAAAACCTGGGAATGGCGATGATCTGCTTCTTGCCCAAAACGGGCGCAACAGCAATTTAAATGCATTTGCATGCATTTGAATTGAATTAATGAACTGACTGCTCAACTTTATCAGCATTTCCCCTTTACTGCTGCATTCTCCAATCCGAAACCGCACCATAATGGACCTGCTGAATAAAAGTCTGAATCGGGCAGTTCAGCTGCTGAAGAGTGTGTTCAGTGCTTCCAACAGTTCCCCGATTCAGATCAGTGCTGGGGGAAAGGAGTGAGATGGGTCGGATCATTCTCTGGTTAGGGGAGGAGCAGGAGAGTGAGGCCAGACCTTTCGCTGTTGTGGGGGGGGGGGGGGGGGGGGGGTGGTGGAGAGGCGGGTCAGATGTTCCTCTGGGTGGGGAGGGGGGGTGAGTGAGGCCAGATCATTGTCAGATCATTTTCTGGAGGCAGGGGGTGAGTGAGGCCAGATTGTTGTTGGGGGGGTGTGTGTAGTGATGTCCGACCACTCATTGGTAGGGGAGGAGGCAGATGGACCTCTGGTGGACGGGTAGATGGATCTTTGGTAGGGGCAGACGGATCTCTGGTGGGGGGGGCAGACGACTCTGGTGGGGGGGGCAGACGGATCTCTGGTGGGAGGGGGGGCAGATGGATCTCTGGTGGAAGTACGGGTGGGGAGAATCAGGGGTCTGCTGCCATTCTGTAAGTAATTGGTGGGGAGGGGGGCAGGTTGGTGATCAGTCGGGGTAGCGGGGGGGTGCTGGATAAGGGGACAATGATACGTATGGGTAGTGGGGAGGGTGGATAAGGGGGACAATGATGTGTGTGTGTGTGTGTGTGTGTGTGTGTGTGTGTGTGTGTGTGAACCATCAGCCCTGCTTGTCACTCCCGGGTTGCTTTCTCTACTTTCTGCAGTCCGGGAGTGATCTGACATGGGTGTGCTTTTTCAAAACTTTTTTTAACTTCACATGTGCAGTTCAGAACTCTGATCTTTCTGGCCACACTAAGCCCCGCCCACAGCACAAATAGGATTGGCGATGTTTTTCTCAGGCTGAGTGCGAGTGGGTTGCCCTGAAAATAGATCTCCAAGTCAGATCTGCATTATACCCAGATTCAGCACTTAGAATGAAAATGGTAAAATTGGGCCCACTATGGGTCAAATTCTCCCAAAACATGTTCTAAGTGCCATCTCAGTGGGACTAATGCAGTGATCCGTGCCAGTCTGTATTAAGAGATCTTTTCCACTTTCCTTATCTGCTAAAATCTTGCAAATGCTTCAGTTAGAATTGTCAGTCTAATAATTTTACTGACACTTAACTCAATCCTTTTGTTTCAGTAATAAAACACTCCACTCTTTCCTCCCTAAAAGTTTTTTAAAAAAAATTTTATCAGAATACAGGAATAAATTAATTTGTGGGTCCATACACCATTTGGATCTCTACCCATTACATCTCGAGTCTTCATTCATCCCGTTTCAGTAAACAATGTGATAACCTTTTGACTGCTGTGTATGTGATCTTTTCATGCAGTGTTGTTGGGATCCAGCTTCCCTTCCCCTGGTCCTCCCTCTGCCTTTCACTGTTCATCTTCTTCATCTACATTTTGGATCTGCTGCCTATCGTTGTAAGCTTCCACTCTATAACACCCCACCCTCCCCAAATCCCAACCTTGCACTGCCCTCCTTGTCTTCATGAAGCAAACGGCCACCCTCAATGCTGGCCTCACCTTGCACATTTTCCCCAATTAAACTTCAGACCTTTGTTGTGGAGAGCGCATGAATCCTATTGCCCACTGCCTTTCAGATTCACACTGATGTGTGACATTGGTGGGAAGGAGACTCCCATGCTCCTCAATCTTGGGTACTATATTGATCTGACTTGCTGACGCAGGAGAATCCATGGGTTCAGCAATACAGTGCTGTCCATGAACAATATAAAAAAAAATGACGACCGGCATGGAGACAGAGGCAGAAACCAGTCTGCTCCGGTAGGGTGGAACACAGTGCATCAGGAACAGCGCAGCACTGTGGCAGAAAGGCTTTTTTGTGCTCACTTAAAGTCCTTTTGCAAGCTGAGGACCACGTCACTCTTGTACACATCACTCTTTATTAACCAAATAATTTCCTGCCAATGTATCACACAACTGGGAGGCATGACAGGAAGCAAGTGAGCAGCTTGTGAGGGGCAAATTAATGCAAATACTGTTCAGGCCACTAGCCAGCAGAAAGACTCACCCATCATTAATCCACCATTAGGGGAATTGCCCACCATTAACCTGCCATTGAGAGAATTGCAACATAATTTTACACTGGCGAGTTTCTGATGTCTTGGCTTATGCTAGATTCTCTTCCGCTCCTGCCCATCATCAAACCCGCCATAGGTGTGAATCCCACACCTAGGTTGGGATTCTCTGGCCTTGTCCGAGGCAGGACCCATTGTGAACAAGAACAGCGAACAACACATTTTCCAACTGAGCCATTGGAGCTGTTTGTTGGCAAAATTATTTTCCCAGTATTTCTGCTAGAGGTCACAGGGAAATGGGGAAAGAATGAAATGTTTATTTCCTTTGGCAAATCATTCTGGCTCAGTTCCAAAAGGCAATTGAACTGTTCACTAATCCTTGTGATTGGGTGTGTGAATCATTTAGAGAATCAACAAAACAAACAAACCCAAATCAATTAGACACAAATAGCAAATTATACATTTGGTGTCAATTGTTAATATTTGATCATGTTCCTTAACTGTTCATTCACCAAATGATTTATTGTAGAGCAAAATCAATTAATACTAAATGAAAATCAATGCCTGTTAACATATTCAATCAAAACAAATGAATTGTTCAAAATCTCTGCACTGAATAGACTGTCTAAATCTGCAAAACCAAAATTTCACTCATTTTGCATTGGATTCAGAGAGAAAAAAAGACATTTAGATACCCAGGGTAAGTACAAGAAATATATTACTGAAATCAGGGATGATCTTCAGGTCTGAAATGGTTAGAAGGTCAAGTTAGAAGGGTAATCCTGCCACAACGCTCTCATGCCAGTGGAGAGTGGCGAGGTCAACTGTTTTCCTCAGCTTGAGCCTACCCAACATCAAGATCCTCAAGGGACCTTTCCTCTGTAGTCTGGCAGCAGCATTCAGGCAAATGACCACTGGACTTACCTTCCTGAGCCCCCTTGAAACCAAAAGTGCCAGCCAGGCATCAGTGGCAAGAGTCAGGCACTGTTGGCATTGCCAAAGTATGTGGCCTTAAAGGGCCTGAATGGGGGGGCAATCAGAGAAGGATAGAGGCTTGAATCGGTGGTCTGAAGAGAAGTGAGGGCTGACTGGGGTCTGAGGGGAAAGTGGGGCTGACTGGGAGTTTGAGGAGGAAGAGGGTCTGAATGAGTTGGATAAACCGCCTGCCTGAATGGAGTGGGGAGAGGAAAGACTTTCATTGTTGGGGCCAGTTTATAAGGTGTGTTCAAGCAGGAGCTGAACATGGCCCTTAAGGCTAAAGGGAGCAGGGGTTATGGAGAGAATGCAGGACTGGGATATTGAGAGTGCATGATTAGTCATGATCATATTGAGTGGTGGGGCAAGTTTGGCTCCTATACCTATTCGCAATGTTGTAGTTTGATTGCTGAGTGGTTGGCAGTGCTTTCTTGATCCTTGGGGTACAACACACCAGGTCCTCGCTTGTGAGGATCTGTATGAATACTCACCTGGTGCAGATCAGAGAGGGAAGCGGGGGATCAGGAAGACCATTTGACTCAGGCTATAAACGCAAGTGTGGCAGTGCAGCCTGGGACAGTTGCAGCAGGTTTGGTACCCGGCATGAAACCCGCCAACTCCCAATTCCCCAGACCATTATGATTTGCAAGAATGTCCTCAGAGGCAAGAGCGTTACCAACTGATCTAAGTTTGCCATTAAATGAATGAATCTATTTCAAGCCTTACTGTCAAAGTTTTAGATTTTGCAATCATTATACCAAGAATGTATGAACATTTCATAATGAATGGGTAATAGTATTTCAAGCCATAATAAGCTGTGTAACAATTTTAATGTCAATATCGTCTATATGAAGTGAATGATATTTTTACTTCTGTGATTTTCAAGCTAAATTTGGCGTAGCTGTTATCATCTGCATATGTGGAGGGTGATTTTCCTATCACGACCCACAAATTTTTATGGCTCGTTGGGCTGGGAAATGTGCATCGTTGGCTTTTTTCCAGGATTTGCACATGTGCTGGGAATACTTATGCATATACTAGAGACAGAGAACAGTTGCAGTCAAGGCCATGTTGGAAACCAGCAGGAAGAGAGGTAAGTGATTTGAATCTTTTCTTAATGTAGTTTAAATATGTTTAATGTTTCATTATTAGGAACTTGCTGGTCCCGATTGAATCTCACACCAGGTGTATTTCATTCTGGCTGGGTTTAGAATACTCCCCACATTTGGCGAATTAGTGAGAGACCCCATCAGAATGATGGAGGGCAATCGGGACTCCCCAGGGGATCGGGAGGTGAAGGGTCGGGGCCCTCTAAACATGGGCACCCTGCCAACTTGTGCCCCCAGCCCTGCACAAGGGGCAAAGGGCCCATGCCCAGGTGGGAACCTTGGCAATGCCCCTTTCAGGTGGGGCCTAAGGATGATTGGTGGAGGTGGGGGGAGTCCTGCTGCCATTCTGTTTTGGGATTGGTCTGCGCTGGAGGGAGGACAGTGATTGGGGTGGGCTGGACGGGGGTGGTCTGGTTGGGGGGGGGAGGTGGGGGGCGTGGGGGGAGGTGGGGGGAGGGGGTGTTGGGGGGAGGTGGAGTGGAGGTGGGGGGGGTGTTGGGGGAGGTGGGGGGGTGGGGGGGGGGAGGTGGGGGGGCTGCCTCCTGATATGGGTCTGACCACAAGGTGGGGGGGTCAGCAGGGAGGAGGGGCTTTGCCAGGGTGAGGGGATTGTCACTGCTGAGTGCAGAGGACTGGATCTTGGGGCTGTCCAGAGTTGGGGGGAGGGGAGTTCAGGGCTGGCCTGGGAATTGTTGTGGGGGTTGCATTCGGGTTGTGGGGTAGGAGAGGCAGCGCTAAAGGGGCCCCAGGCAGGCCAGCAATTGAGCTGGCCAGCAAATGGGGTGACAGACACTTTGAGGCCATTGTGCATGTACAAAGTCCCAGAACTGTTAGACCCCAGCACAAATAGGCCCCACCCTCTCCCTTGGGTTTTTAATGAAATTCACAATTGTAACCTTTGCTCTTCACAGAGAGGGGAGATTCGAGTGTGAAGCTACACTGAAAAAGCACTCATGATGTAGAACAGTTTTCCCACCAATTCAGCACCTTTGAGAGAATCGGCCCCATGCTTTCTATAAAGTTGTATTCACTCCTCTTGCACTCTGGATTAGCATTTAAAATGTGTTAATATCAGGACTGTATGAAAAGAAACAGATCTTTCTGGCCCTACAGATTTAACTGGAACTGCCAGAAAGAAAAGTAAATGATTCAATTTCTGTACTTTTATCATTGATAGAAATTAAAATAATGTTGGTAATGGGGATAGAATTTTCTGTAATACACAAAAAAACCAACCCTGTGCATTTACTGTATTATCCAAGAGCAACTCTGTGATATGAAAAATTCGATACTTACCCTCTCTTTTCCAGTCGTTTTTGAATAAGCGTTTGTTCCTCAGTGTTGTCATTAATGAGACAAGCAACATTGTGTTATCAGCAGCATTACATCAAGCAAAATGTTGTTATGTTGTAATTTTATATTATGCTTCGCCTGTTTTCTTTGAATTTTATATTCGCAAAGTAATAACTTGGAACTCTACGAAGCTCCTCTTTAACATTAAAGCAATTTCAAGTGCCTGTAGTTTTCAAAGGTCTGGGCAAAAAAACATTCATTAAGAAGTGTTGCACCTCATTTCTGCATTCATAAATCAATTAGGCAATTTCAGAATTAACAAATCTCATGTCTGATACACAAGTTGTTGGATCAATACTGACCACATTATACATTTTTGTCAGAGAAATCATTCCCAATGGTACTAATTAAAAATGACACATCATTGACTTTGAGACATTTACAGTCAGATAGTTTAAGCAATGCTTATTAACACATTGTTCATGCAATTTCACAAAGATCACAAGATCCACAATGTCCAGAAATTAACAATCAGAAAGCTTAAGCAATGCCTATTAACTCATTGCTCTTGCAATTCCACAGAAGATCATAAGATCTTTGATCTTCTGTGAAATTGCAAGAACAACAAGTTTAAAGACTGATCTTCATTCATCTCACCAGATAAATCCTAAAGCCCCCAAACTGAAGCATCTAATCGTTTCATAAATTATTCCAGAGTTCATGTACTCACTATTCAGACTAGGAGTTTATTCTGCAAATTGATCACTTCTTATGAACTGAAACATTTCCTAATATCGGTCCTAATGTTAGTTTTAATTAATACAAACATGTGTTTCTGAGTTTAAATTCCACAGTTTAAAGTAATATTCTGGATTTTTAAAATATAGTCTGAACAATTTTGGACAACTCCATTGGGCTAACTCTCAGATGTTTCCATTTTAGGCTGAAAAACCCAAGGTTCTCCATTGAAAATGATTAGCTAGTTGCTTCTCCCTGCATTGTTGACAGTGATTAAATGTCTCTCTCATTTCTTAGCCATCAGAACTGAATGCTGTAGGCTGGCTAGAACACTACTGAATTTGATTATGGCAACCTCTGACTTATCTTCTGCCTCAATGGCTTTGTAGTCCAATATCCCATTTCTAAATAATAGAATCCCTACAGTACAGGAGAAGGCCATTCAGCCCATCAGGTCTGCACCAACCACAATCCCATACAGGCCCAATTCCTGCAACCTCACATATTTACCCTGCTGGTCCCCCTGACACTAAGGGACAATTTAACAAGGCTAATCAACCTAACCTGCACTTCTTTGGAGTGTGGGAGGAAACTGGAGCACCCAGAGAAAACCCACATAGACACAGGAAGAACGTGCAAACTCCACACAGACAGTGACCTGAGGCTGGAATTGAACCCAAGTGCCTGGTACTGTGAGGCAGCAACGTCAATCAATGTGCCACCATGATGCCCGTTTCAAAATCTCAATCTCTTGATTGTTGTTCCATATTGGTTAAATATATATAACATTGTGGGTGTTATTTTGCCTTTTTGATTCTAAATGTTGGGCGGATTTGAAACGGGGAATGTTTCAGATCTGATTTTGAGACCTGTTCTCAGGCACCCTCCATATGCACTCTGTCTGAAAAAGTATCAGCAATTGCAAATCATGCTGCAGAAGTCTGTGGGGTGAGGGTTTAATGCATCCAAAATCCTGCAGCCTCCAACAGAGCACATGCAGAAGAAGAATGCCACTCCCCTGCCACATCCCTCTTGGGCTGGATAATGCCAGACATTGCCCCATCCCCACAACATTACTGACCCCCTTATCCCCCTCTCCCCTGCCATCCAGATTAGTCACAGGCTCCTCCCCACTTCCCATCCAATTATCTCAGGCAGAATAGCAGCGGATCCTGCTTCCTCTGCACTGATTTTAGGCAGAGTGGCAGTGGACCCTCCTTTTCCCCCATCACCAATCTCAAGCATAGAGCAGTTGGGTGCTAGGCACTACCTTCTCATTAACTGATACACCCAAATCAGACTTTTATGGAGCATATCTGTTTTGGGCCGATTCTGGAAGAGTGAACGCGGTGGTGAATGGGATGTGACAGTAAAGTTGGGCATACAGCCCATTAAGTCAATTTAAATGCATGCAAATTGAATTAAATTAAGTGCGATGGTAATATCGCACCCTATGTCTGCAAAGACTTGCATTGGCCTCTTTCAGTTTCTTTTCTCGATATTCCAATACTATTGATCAAGTATGTATAAAATGTATTCAACCAGTGGGTGATGAATTAACAATAGCTAATGGAATTCCAGAGCAAAGAACCTTAAAGAACAAAGAATAAAACAGCACGGGAAACAGGCCCTTCAGCCCAGCAAGCCGGCGCCGCCACCCCGATGTTCCCACCTCTACCCGTGATCCCTGTCCATGTTTTTAGATCTATGGATTAAAAACCAAATTTGAGACAATTTAGGGAGAATTTGTTTTGCCAATTAGCCTAAGAGCACATCTTTGGGATGTGGGAGGAAACCGGAGCACCCGGAGAAAACCCACGCAAGCACAGGGAGAATGCGCAAACTCCCACAGACACAGGCCCAAATCCATGTATCTGCATAGCACAGCGATAGTCACCGAGCTGTCGTGTTGCCCAATCAAAAGGTCAAGTGTACACTAACGACGTGAAGCACTAGGATACTCTCGAAAAAAAATCCAAGAGCAGCCCTCTCACGACCTATCACGTGTATGCCCCTTGTTAGACAACAAGGTGGACCAAAGCACCTGTAGGATAAAAACAAGTACATCAATATCATCATCTATTTACACACTTCCCAGGGACTTCCAAGGCTCATGATCCCTTTATTTGAATAAAGGAGAAAAAATTGTATTTAAAGAGAATAAAAACAAATAAGTATTAGAGGTCTGCCTCCATATAATGTATAATAGATTAAAGATAAAATAATGAAAGATAAAATAATGAAAAATAAAAGGTGTTAAGAAATAGAGTAATATTTTAAGCGTTTTAGAGATGGAAACAGCAATACCAAAATTGCAACCTAGAGACAAGTTCAGGTTAGGCTGTCTATTGAGAAGTTGGGAAATATGTAAGAATGGGTTTCTCAAATGACTTAGAGTTATTAAGTACAGAACTCCTTTCAAATTTTCTGTCGGGTTCCCACAGACAATCTAATTGACAGCCTGGTGGTCTATAAGGTAGGAGGCCCCCTTAGACCTTAAGACATAGGAGCAGAATTAGGCCACTTGGCCCATTGAGACCGCTCCACCATTCAGTCATGGCTGATATTTTTCTCATCTCCATTTTCAGCCTTTTCCCCATAACACTTGACCCTCTTATTAATCAAAAACGTGTATCTCTGTCTTAAAGACACTCAATGAACTGACCTCCACAGCCTTCTGCACCAAAAAGTTCCACAGATTCATCAATCTCTGGCTGAAGAAATTCCTCTCTGTTTTAAAGGATTGTTCCTTTAGCCTGAGGTTATGCCCTCTGGTTTTAGTTTTTCCTAGTAGTAGAAACATCGTCTCTGTGCCCACTCTATCCAGGTCTTGCAGCATCCTGTAAGTTTCAGTAAGATCCTGCCTCATCCTTCTAAACTCCAATGAGTACATTGTCCTCATTGTCCTCAACCATTCCTACACAACAAGCTCTTCATTCTAGGAATCATTCTTGTGAACTCCTCCTTTTCCAAGACCAGCACATCCTTCCTTAGATATGGGATCCAAAGCTGCTCACAACCCTCCAAATGGGGTCTGACCAGAGCCCTATACAGCCTCAAAAGTACATCCTTACTCTTATATTCTAGCCCTCTCAACATTGCATTTATCTTCCTAACTGCTGACTGAATTTGTATGTTAACCTTAAGGGAATTTTGAATAATGACTCTCAAGTCCCTTTATGTTTCTGATTTCCTGAAGCAGTTTCCCATTCAGGAAATAACCTATGCCTCCATTCCTTCTTGCAAAGTGCATAACTTCATACTTTTCGACATTGTATTCCATCTGTCACTCCTTTGCTCACTCTTCTAACCTGTGCAAGTCCTTCTGCAGCACGTCTGCTTCCTCAATATTACCTGTCCCTCTACATCTCTTTGTATTATCCTCAAACTTAGCAATGGTGCCTTCAGTTCCTTCCTCCAAATTGTTAATGTATATTGTGAAAAGTGGTCCCAGAACTGACCCTTGAAGCACACCATTCGTCATCAGCTGCTATCCTGAAAAAGACCCCTTTATCCCCACTTTATCCTTCACAAAGATGCAGCCTATCAGAGCAGTTGGATAGATAGAAGCAGGTGAGGTGGAGATAGGATGGTTTAAAGTTTATTATTTGTCACACGTAGGCTTACATAACACTGCAGTGAAGTTACAGTAAAAATCCCCTAGTCGCCACACACTGGCGCCTGTTTGGGTACACTGAAGGAGAATTTAGCATGGTCAATGCACCTACCCAGCATGTCTTTCAGACTGTGGGAAGAAACCGGAGCACCCGGAGGGAACCCACGCAGACACAGCAGAGCATGCAAATGTCACACGGGCAGTGACTCAACCTGGGAATCGAACCCAGGTTTCTGTCAGTATGAGGCAACAATGCCAATCACTGTGTTACTGTGCTATCTCTGTTGGGACGATAGGGGAGTGGAATTGCCCAGTGTTTGTGGTGATGGAATGCTGATGGTGATCGAGGTTAAGGGAGGCTGGCATCAGATTGTTTTGATTGGCTTCTGAAGACTGGCGAATGGGGCAGGGGCCAGTGATTAAGAGGTCGCAGGGGAGGGGAACTTTAAGGAGGCAACATTTGGAGCAAAGAACTCAACAATGAGGGACCTGCCCTCCATCCTCACCCACCCCAAGCAATAGCCTTCATTAACGCGGAAATGGTGTTGCCCCTCTGAGGAACAGGCCAAGGCGGGGACAAAAGTGGGATAATCTCATAGCCAGATGCAACTGCTAATAGCTGGCTCTCTGAAAATTAACAAACTTACCTGGATCTTCATTAACCCAAAATTATTACTGGGATAGTGGAGGGACTGGAAAATCATGTTTGATGTTAATTGAGTCATTAATAGGTGCAACACTTTCTTTCTCTGCAAAAAATGAAGATGAACAGAAACCAAGGAGGAATTAAATTTTTTCTTCAGATTGGGTCTCATTTTAGGACTGCAAAATCCAACCTCTCATCAACATTGTCTAGGTAGCTGCTTTATAGACTGAGTCTATGACTATTATTGGGCTGTACCACGATTACACAACAATTAAAAATTCATGGGGAAATTTTAATCCTCAAGATTTGACAAGTAACATTTTTGATAGTCTCAATTGTACTTTGCAGCTCTCAAGAGACCCAGAGGTATAAAGGGGGTGAGAAGGACTTGAGGGCCAGGCCCACCAGCTAAGTGCATTTGTAGTACTGCTTATGAGGAACAGGCCCAACAAGATTACCTTTTACCATCTTCATTATCAGACAACTCACCTTGTAATAGCTTGTCCTGCTTTTTACCTGCCCTTTCTTTATTCTCTTCATCACACCTCAGAGGAAGCCCTGCCAGGCCACTCATATCTGGAAACAGCATCTTTCTTTTGTCACAAAGACATTCCTGCAGCACAAGCCATATTGCTCCCTGTAAACTATTATAACTTTACCAAAGACAGGAAAACTCCAAAAACATGTGCAAGGAAAAGAAGTGGTGGCCTAGTGGTATTGTCACTGGACAGATAATCCAGAGCCCCAGGGTAATGCTCAAATGAAATTTGAATTCAATAAAAATCTGGAATTCAAAGTCCAGCAATGACCTTGAAACCATTATTGATTGTCTTAAAAACCCATCTGGTTTACTCATGTCCTTGAAAGAAAGAAATCTGTTACCCTTACCCCATTTGACCTACATGTGCCTCCGTAACCACATACAAGTTGATTGACTCTTAAATACCCTCAGGTAGGGGCAGTATATGCTGGCCTAGTCAGTGATGCCCATGTCCCATGAATGAATATTAAAAAAATTACACCAGCAGTCTGAAGAAATAATGCAGCAAATAACTTGTAATGAATTCATGATGGTGGGGATTGTCTTTCATGCTGTTACACCATTCTGTGTCCTGTTCAGAATGCAAGGTTAAGAGAAGGTGTACTCAACAACACTCTGTCCAAAAATAGTATCACTGGCATCAAATCAGTGGCAATCGAATGATAAGCTGCCTGCTCTGCATGTTGCCAGCAATGTTTAGGTGTGTGTAAGCAAACCCTTTCCAAGTTTGGCACCGACGCATTCCCAATGGAAGTGTAACTGTGCATTGCACATACTGTTTGCAGACTTTAGCAGCCTTACAGCACCTATAAAAAGGCACTACAGAGACCAATTTCTCCTGTTAAAGTTCCATAGTCAACCTTGTCAGCAAATTTATTGCAGCATTTCTGTCTTTTTAAAGGAGATCATTAAAAAATGAAGCATTTTGTGCTTTCACTTAACAATTTTTTAATCACAGATAGATATTTGAAGGTTCCTATTCTCAAGGTAGATAATTATATTCTTTCAGTTTTTGCCTGCTCGCTATTCTTTATGTAAGTTAACTGTGACAAATAGGACTGTTGACTTGGGTGCTTACCCATTTTCTTCACAATTTAATGAGCCTGCTCTAACCAATTAATTTTGTAATGGGAAGTTAGAATGATCTCAGTGGGGCAATGATGAAGGAATATTAAGTACATCATGAACAGAATAAAGAATTCTAGTATATTCATGGCATCTTCATCATTCCTTAGCTTTTGACCCCAAGAAGCCATTCTAAATCTCTGCTCTAATTCCAATGACAAAACTTGGCATCGACTTCTTTCTGCACAGTAGCCCAGCATGGTGGCACAGTGCCAGGGTCCCAGTTCAATTCCAGTTTAAGTTGGGTGCCTGTGTGGAGTTTGCACATCCTGCCTATGTCTGCATGAGTTTCTTCCAGTTGCTTCCGTTTCCTTCCAAAGTCCAAAGATATGCAGGTTAGATGGATTGGTCATGCTAAAAAATTGCCTGTTAGTGTGAGGGGATAGGACCTGGATGGAATTGTTGTCAATTGGTGCAGGCTGAATGGTGTCCTTTTGCATTATAGGGATTCTATGATTCTATGACTTCCTGATGTTGCTCAGCAGATGTTCTTGTGCAATATCCGAAGATATTATTACTTCTGAGTTGTTGATTCTGCATCACATTTAGTTGTGTTTTGATTCTGCAAGCAAAATATACACAATGACCATTGATGGAGCAAATGAAACGGGGTAATCAATGCATGGAATGGAAACTCTAGATCTCAGGGTCAAATTAGGTTTAAAAATGAGGAGTTGCCCATTTAAGATGAAGATGAGGAGATTTCTATTTTTCTCCCAGAAGGTTGTGAGTCTTTGGAACTTTTCCTCAAAAGGCGGTGGGAATAGAGGATGTGATTTTCCAGCTGTATTCACCCTAAACTGGAAAATCCTACCCGAGGTCAACGGAACTTTGAATGGTCCACGCTGTCCCTGTCTACAATGATTCCCAAGGCACCTGGGATGGGAGAACTCCCTCCGCAGAGTCTTTGAATATTTTTAAGACGGAGGTGGATAGATCATTGATATCACTGGGGTGAAAAGTTTTTGAGGATGGGAGAAATTGAGATTGCGGTCAATGTTAAGGCAGTGCTGGTTCAAAGGGCCGAGTGGCCTACTCTTGCTTCTAATTTGTTTATTTGTATGTAAATCTATCAAGAAAGCCTGCATTAATATTTTCCACACAGCTTAGTTTTATCACAATGCTTAGACATCTTCTGTTCAATTGCAGGGGGCCATCTGCCTAGTTTGATAGTATCAGTTGAATATGTTACCTTAAAAGTAGGAAAAAAATCAGGATGAAAAAAGAAAGTTGAGTATTAGAAGTTGCCCCAAATGCTCAGCCTTATGTATTAAAGCTTTTGTTAGTGCATATCTCACTTGGGATGAACAATCAGAAGCACATTTAACAGATCAGAGGAAAGATCTCTGGACTCAGTATGACCTGTGGAATAGAGATCAGTAAACTGGATAAAGGTTATCTGAACTGCATTGTAGAGCTTCAAATAAATAAGACATTTCCTGGAAATGCCTTCATTTGGAACATATGTCTTTTGCATGCTTCATAGAAGAAAGTTCATAAAATCCATACAGTGTAGAAGAGTCTACACTAATTTTCAGGCAGAGAGTTTTACCCAGGTCCTCTCCCCTTCCTTATCCCTGTAATTTCACATATTTGCCATTACTAATCCATTTCTCATACGTATCTTGATAAAATAAGGGTCAATTTAGCACGGCTAATCCACCTAACCTGTGCATCTTTAGAATATGGGAGAAAATCGGAGCATCTGGAGGAAACTATTGCAGATACAGGAAGAATATGCAAACTCTGCACAGACAATTACCGAGGCCACAATCAAACCTGAGCCCCTGGAAGTGTGAGGCTGCAGTGCTAATCATTGTGCCACTCCATTTATGAATGAACCTCACAAAACCAACAGCAAAGTTTTTTTTGGCTTAACTTGTCTATGGAATCTGCTTCCAGAAAATTACATCAATTGAGCCTTTTCCAGATATTCTAATATAGCACTGAGTATTACTTGGTGAGCTTGGGGAGTTGTAACTTGCAGTGGACTATATAATATCAGTCACCATTGGTACAGTTTGTTTTGAGTTAGTATGCCCATCAATTTATCAAAAACGCAGCAATTATGATTTTATTTTTCAGTGAATTATGTTCAGTAAGAAGTTAGAAATAAGATGCTTCCAAACTTGGATTTTATTATGGATAGCTCTAGTTTTTGCTATATTAAGCTGCTTGAGAAGCATCCATTAAATTTAATTAAATTTTCCTCACCTTCCAAAATCTGTGAAATTGGAGATTACAGTTATACTTCGGCATCTGTCTCTACATGCAAGCACAGAGTAGTCAAAATTATAAATATAATCTTGTTTCTATTCTCTTTCAAATGACGGACTATAGTTTTTAAAGAAAAGCAGTGATAAAGGAAGCAACTCAGCAACCTAGGTCATCTTTTTATAGAAACTTAGAATGCCTTCACTGAAGTTTTCAGCAATCACTGACTAACAAGTGCAACTAGATACTCTGTGCCACTGGTCAGAAGTTCTGTGAGTCCTTGCATGGCTGATGAGCCTAGTCCTAGAGCCACATCTTCGACTGCAGACTTGACAGGTGTTTCCAGGAGGAGTCCTTGGATTCTAGATGGCTGGTGTTCTTTTCTCAGTCTCCTCCTCTGGGCTTCCTCAAAACATTGTATCTCTTGAGCCAGGAGGTTTCTCCAAGTTGGTCTTTTCTGAGAAAGTGTCTGCCAGGCATTGGTGTCTGTGTTGCATTTCTTGAGTTAAACCTCCAGGGTGTCTTGGAAATGCCTTCTTTGTCCTCCATTTGTTTGGAACTCTTCCTTCAACTGGGTGAAGAAGATTTTGTTTTGGATGCTGACCTCCTAAGCATATGGCCAGCCCAGCAGAGTTGGTTTCGGATGATCATGACCGTAATGCTGGTACTCTTGGCTCCTTCAAGGATATTGGTGTTAATATGCCTGTCCTCTCAGTTGATGTGGAGAACCTATCTCAGAAAGCATTGACAGGTAAACCTCCAGACCTTGAGGTAGCGTCTGTATGTAGCTTTATTTTCTGAGCCATTTCGATGAGTTTGGAGGACAACTGCATTGTACACTTAATATAAGCATGAGTGTCATGGTTGTCAAAGACACATCTTTGACACTAATGGGTTGCATACAATGTTGAATCTCTGTATCAATGTCAGCTTTATCTGAGAGTTGGCTCCTTCTGGAGGGGAAGTGCTCCACATTTGGGAGGGTTTGTCCATTGATTTTGATGGAGAAAGAGAACGGATCTTGCCCTAAGGCAGATGGGGAAAGGAATTGAGTCTTCTTGAGCTTGAGGCTTGATTTTTCCGTATACTTCCATGAAGGTGCAAGCATGGCTTGGAAATTCTTCTCTGAGAGAGTGAAGATAGCAATGTAATCCACATAATGAAGTTCTGTGAGTGATATTAGTGTAATTTTCTCTTTGCATTTCAACTGGTTGAGTTTGAAAAGTTTTCCAACCATCTGGTAGATAATGTCCATTCCATTTGGAAGCTTGTTTTTGAAAAGTTGAAAGGTAATGGCACTGAGGATGGAGAAAAGGGTAGGGGCAATGACACATCCCTTCTTGACTCCAGTCTTGACCTTAAAGGTTTCTATCTTGTTTCTATTGGTGAGGACTGTCACCAATATCTTGTTAGGGAGACACAGGACTCCAGTTTGAAAAACAACCATCTACAACCACTCTCTGTCTTCTGTCATTAAGCTAATGTTTTGTATCCAAGTGGCTAACTTACCCTGGATCCTGCAAGATTTAACCCAATGCAATAACTTACCATGTGTGGTACCTTGTCAAAGGCCTTGCTGAAGTCCATGTAGACAACATCTACTGCACTGCCTTTAACTAACTTATTGGTTACTCCTTCAAAAAAGCTTTGGTTTGGATCAAAGGAAAATCCATGGGTTGATTTTCAGTCTTGGTGTTGACAGGAAACCTGTTGAGTTAAATCTCATGGGATCCAGAATGGGTTATCTAAATGGATACAAAATTGGCTCCTTGACAAAAGCCAGAGGTGGTTATAGAAAGTTGATTTTTAAACTGGAGGTCTGTGACCAGCGGTGTATCTCAGGGATCAATGCGGGGCCCATTGTTATTTGTCATTTATATTAATGATTTGGATGAGAATATAGGGGGCATAGTTAGTAAGTTTGCAGATGACATCAAGATTGGTGGCATGGTAGACAGAGAGGAAGGTTATCTCTAATTGCAACGCGATCTTAATCAATTGGGCCAGTGGGTTAACGAATCGCAGATGGAGTTTAATTTAGACAAATGCAAGGTGATGCATTTTGGTAGATTGAACCAAGACAGGACTTACTCAGTTAATGACAAAGCGTTGGGGAGCATTACAGAACAAAGAAATCTAGGGGTACATGTTCATAGTTCTTTGAAAGTGGAGTCACAGATGACAGAGTAATGAAGAAGGCATTTGGCATGCTTGGTTTCATTGGTCAAAACATTGAATACAGGAATTGGGACTCTTATTAAAGTTGTGCAAGACATCGGTAAGGCCACACTTGCAATACTGTGTGCAATTCTGGTCACCGTATTCTAGAAAGGATATCATTAAACTAGAAAGAGTACAGAAAAGATTTACTAGAATGCCAGCGGGACTTGATGGATTGAGTTATAAGGAGAGGCTGAATAGATTGGGACTTTTTTCTCTGGTGCTTAGGAGGGGTGATCTTATAGTGGTTTATCAAATAATGAAGGGCATAGATCAGATAGATAGTCGTTACCTTTTCCCAAAGATAAGGGAGTCTAAAACTAGAGGGCATAGGTTTAAGTTGAGAGGGAAGAAATACAACAGTGTCCAGAAGGGCAATTTTTTCACAAAAAGAGTGGAACAAGCTACCAGAGGTAGTAGTAGAGGCAGGTACAATTTTATCTTTTAAAAAGCATTTAGATAGTTACATGGGTATGATGGGTATAGAGGGATATGGGCCAAGTTGCAGCAATTAGGATTAGCTTAACGCTTTAAAAAAAAAGGGCGGCATGGACAAGTTGGGCCAAATGGCCTGTTTCCATGCTGTAAACCTCTATGAGTAGATCAGCTGCCAGAAGGAAAAATAGTAAAACTGGAAAATAGAAGGACTTTTCCCCTCTGGTCTATCCACTTTATAATCTTCCCTTACATTGGAGTGAAAGGCAATTGTGACTCTCAGACTTTGGGGAAGAGTAGCATGTTGACCGTCTCCATATTCATATATATGTGGGATTATCTTTTTTGTTGAAATGGTTTGGGAAATTCATTTTTTCGTTCTTTGTCAGTGTTTTGTATATGTTTGAAACTTTCTGTCCCAAAATTTTGGCGGCATACTCTATCATGATTGCATACAAAATTCTGGATATCACAATGTGATATATAAGGCCTGTCAACGTTTTGAAGCATTTTTGAATATTAATTGATGAGATGTCACTTATCAATTTAAATTGGTAATTGCCTGTTTAGATAGAGGAGTATGTTTGCTACTTTCTGAGAGTTACCCACAGACTGTAATGGATGATTGATCATTCTGGAGGTGATTGAGGTCTCTGCCATTTTTTTGGCTCAGCTCACATTTGAATGGGATCAGTGGTTAAGAATACTAAAAGGGCAACCTAGAGAACCTTGCTGAATGTCAGCCTCAGGAATGTTGGCTGATTAAATGCTGCTGGCAGCTGTATGAAAGTAGGAGGTGGGATGGGGGTGGGTGTTGTTGCCGTAAGGCAAGTCCAATCCAGCAGACATCCATTTTACTTACTTTTATGCAGTTTAGATGGATATTAAAGCTGCTCCTAGCCAGAGAGAAATAAACACAGGATTACCTCTAGTCTAGGCTGGACCTTGTGTTGAAGCATATCTGGTTCAGTTATCACCAAAAATGACAGCCTTGATCCTATTCTCAGTTTCAAGCCTGTTTATAGAGTCTCTTGTTCTTATTCTTTCAGACAGAAATCATATAGCAGCAAGACATTCACTTAAGTGTCAGATGTACACATTACATTCACAACCCTCTCCATAATGTGGTGACACAATACATTTTAAGCAATGCTGGCTTCTGCACCAACTTTAGCTTTCATGGATACTAATCCTTACTACCCAGCTTGACGTATAAGAGAAAAAAAAAATCCAGACACATTTTACACAAAGTGTAACAAAATTTAATTCCTTGTGTGTGACTAGGTATTTGCCATCTTTGCTTTTTGCCCTGCTTCTTTTTACTGGTAAAGGTGTTTTTATGAACTCTAGATTCTTATTTTGTTCTCTTTCTGTGCCTTATAGCAGAAGTAAGCGTTGCAGCTGCAGAAGTAATGATATTTCTTGGGATTGAGATGACTCTATAATTCCAAGTCTGTTGCTGCACTGGTTTGTAGCATGTCTGTCATCTGCCTGATCTGTGATCGAGGAGGAGAGTTGAAGGAATTGGATGTGGCACTGCCCTGTGATGTTGCAACTTCATTCATGCCTGCCTACCTACACTCTGTTACTGGATACTTAAGCATCTCACTCATCCACAAAAAGACCTGGGAACAAACCTTTGAGCAACTATGATGAAGGTGAATTCACAGTTAGCAATCATCTCCATCTATTCCTCCTACATGTTGATAGCCATGAGGTGGAGATACTGGCTTTGGGCTTGGCTAGGCACAGTAAGAAATCTTACAACATCACGTTAAAGTCTGACAGTTTTATTTTGAATCATGAGGTTTCAGAGTGCCGGTCCTTCATTAGGTGAAACTGATTAAGGAGCAATACTCCGAAAGCTTGTGGTTCGAAATAACCCTGTTGGACTTTAACCTGGTATTGCGAGACTTCATCTATGTATTGAAACTGAATAGGAAGTCCTATTGTATATTAAGTTGAAATTCTGTATAGCAGCAGTATGAGCTTTATTGAGAAATCCATCTGAGCTGAGAGCCTGTCAATGGCAGATCTGTCATGAGTGACCCATAAGTTGTCACTTGCCAGAGTGGACTACAGTTAACCAGTCATACATAAAATCATGGATATACAGAAAGTGCTGTCCCACAAATACATTATCAATCATTGTACAGCACTAAGCTCATGAATGACAAAAAATAATTGGCGCAATATCCTTTTTTAAATTCAGGTAAATGAGATTTGAATTGTTGTCCATTAGTCAACTGATTCTTGCTGTTCTGTAACCACTGCTATCTGCTTATTCTTATTTATGCTCATTTATTCATTGGATGCGGCCTCTACAAACTCACCACTTAAATCCCCCGAGGTGGATGTTTCTCTGCTGATGCCTACAACATGTTCAGCGAGGAAGAGAAAGTGCTAATAGATGTTGGCTTCTTCTGATCTCAACTTGATTCTTGCAAAACTGTTACAAATAGAGAAATTAGATATGTAAAGTGCTAGCTGCAGAACACCTATTCAACTGCTCGCATGCCAATTCAGTAAGTGGATCATGGTGCTCTGCTTGATTGTTTGGCAGTATGAGAGAGACTGAGTCAATGGCTATGGAAACAACATTGGCCCTGGTTTTGCTGCCAACGTAACACCATGTTTAATGGTGCTGATGGCTATAAATGTGTAAATCACTCACTGCCTGTGTGTGGTGGTACTCTGTGGAATATGAACTGTGGCATGTTGCTAGATACTTTTTACTGCAAAAATGGAAGCTGATCTTCATTGTCCCCATGGGAAGGAATTCTTGATAATTCTCCATTTGCATTTTTTTTGCCATTTACACTCACCCGAGAAAGTTAGGGCTGGTACTTAACAGCATAGTTTTTTTTTAATGACACGGTTTGTGCTCCTGTGATGTTAGCTATTCACTGTCCAGAACAGGAACAATTTAAATTGTGGACTCCTATTCACAGAGAGTAGGACCTTGAGCTGGTGTTTGCCACCCGTGAGATCAATGTCCGGCGAAATCTGGAAGTTGCAAATTTTGCTGGCGGGATCACATCTTCCAATTTTCACGATCCCTCATGGGTGATGTAATCAGATTCATGCCCAGAATCGGCATGAACCTGATATACATGGATTTAAATTTATTTCCACATAGCTAAATATTGAGTCCCCACTATATTTTCAAACTCACCAAAGTGCTCCACATCAGCACGGTTTACAATAGGTTCACCCTGACATGAACCTGTCATGCAAAACCCTCCCAGCCCCCTCAGGACCCAAGGGTGAGCTGATCTCCATCGTGCTACCCCACTTCTCTGGGAGACAAGTTAGGTTGGGAAAAAGATGGTTGTCAGGCCATCTGTTGCATTTTATGAGCTGCCCTCATCTTCAAGCATGCAAATGCAGCGCTATATGATCCAGTCTTGAGCTTCTGCTTCTCTTTAAAAAGTTGGTGAAATTCTTCCAATCACCATAACGATACAGGGAGTCCTGCTCCCACTGTGCAACTTCCAGCACTAGGCTGTCACACAAAAGGGAACTCAAACAGGACAGATAATTAGGTACATTCTTGAAGTTTCAGCATCATAGTACAATTACAATACCACAGAAACTGAATATCTGGGCAAGTGTTCTAATGACAACTGGGAGATATTTGCAAGGAAACCTCATCAACTGATTTTGACCTCATATAATGGGTCTGTCAGCAGATCAATTGGGAGGATTTTTTATAGAATTTAATTTTACTGGGACTACCAATGAATCATTTCAGTAAAATTTTAATGATAACTGAATTAAAATTGAAGATGGCTTAAGGCCAAGAACAGTATCAGTAACAATATCAGTTTATTTGAGTTCTGTGGTAAAATTAACTATACTAGTTTCTACTCTTTTTCCCTATTGGAAGAATTGCTTAATTTATCTGTCATGTGTGTGTTCCTCAGTCAGATTCTTAACATATTCAATCTTCCTAATCAGATATCATTGTGAATGATTCTTTTACCTCAACAGGAGTAACTTAGTGCATGTTTTCTTCACTACTGGTTAAACAATCTAAACCGTTATGATACATGGTGCATTGTCAAAAATAATTATTATTCATTGGCCAGAATTTGATGGCATTTTGCCAATTGCATGTCTGAACACGCATAAAATTGTGCGAGATGACATTGGGCATGCATTCCTGACATCATTATGCACGTAGAACATAGAACATTACAGTGCAGAACAGGCCCTTCGGCCTTCGATGTTGCGCCGACCAATTAGGAAAAAGCAATGACCCTCCAAACTAAACCATTCCCTTTTCGTCCATAAACTTATCTACTAACCTCTTAAACGCCACCAAACTTTGCACATCTACAACTGCCGCAGGCAGGGCATTCCATACCCTAACCACCCTCTGGGTAAAGAACCTACCTCTGACATCCGTCCTATAACTACCACCCCTTAATTTAAAGCTATGTCCCCTCATGCTAGCTTTCTCCATCCTAGGAAAAAGGCTATCACTGTCCACCCTATCTAAACCTCTAATCATCTTATATGTTTCAATAAGGTCTCCTCTTAGCCGCCTTCTTTCTAACGAAAACAACCTCAAATCCCTCAGCCTCTCTTCATAAGACCTGCCCTCCATACCAGGCAACATCCTGGTAAACCTCCTCTGTACCCTCTCCAATGCCTCCACATCTTTCTTATAATGCGGGGACCAGAACTGCACACAATACTCCAAGTGCGGCCGCACTAGAGTTTTGTACAGTTGCAACATGACGTTGCGGCTCCGAAATTCAATCCCCCTATCAATAAAAGCTAAGACTCCATATGCCTTCTTAACAACCTTATCGACTTGATTGCCAACTTTCAGGGATCTATGCACATATACACCAAGATCCCTCTGTTCTTCAACACTATTAAGAGTCCTACCATTAGCCCTATACTCTACACATTTGTTATTCCTGCCAAAGTGAATTACCTCACACTTTTCCGCATTAAACTCCATTTGCCACCTCTCGGCCCAACTCTGCAACTTGTCCAAGTCTCTCTGCAAACTATAACACCCCTCTTCACTATCTACCACTCCTCCGACTTTGGTGTCATCCGCAAATTTACTAATCCATCCTTCAATACCCTCATCCAGATCATTTATAAAAATTACAAACAGCAGGGGCCCCAAAACAGATCCCTGAGGTACACCACTTGTAACCGAACTCCACGATGAATATCTCCCATCAACCACCACCCTCTGTCTTCTATCTGCTAGCCAATTCCTAATCTAATTAGCTAAATCACCCTCTATCCCATACATCTGCATTTTCTGCAGAAGCCTTCCATGGGCCACCTTATCGAACGCCTTACTAAAGTCCATATATACCACCTCAACTGCCTTACCCCCATCCACCTCTTTGGTCACTTTTTCAAAAAACTCAATAAGGTTAGTAAGGCATGACCTACCCTTCACAAAACCATGCTGACTATCCCCAATCAATTCATTTCTCTCTAAATAACTATAAATCCTATCCTTAATAATTCTCTCCAATACTTTGCCCACAACAGAAGTAAGACTCACTGGCCTATAATTCCCTGGAAAGTCTCTCTTCCCCTTCTTGAACAATGGGACCACATTCGCTATCCTCCAGTCCTCCGGAACCACACCCGTAACCAACGACGACCTGAAGATCAGAGCCAGAGGCTCTGCAATCTCCTCTCTTGCCTCCCAGAGAATCCTAGGGTAAATCCCGTCCGGCCCAGGGGACTTATCCAACTTCAAACCGTCAAGAATATCTAGCACATCCTCCCTATCTACTTCAATACTTTCCAGTTTGCAACCCTGTACCTCAGTGTTCTCCACAACTACATTTACATCTCTCTGCGTGAATACCGAAGAGAAATATTTGTTCAGTGCCTCTCCAATCTCTTCAGGCTCCACGCACAACTTCCCACTGCTGTCTCTGACTGGCCCTAATCTTGCCCTAACCAATCTTCTATTCTTAACATATCTAAAGAAAGCTTTAGGATTCTCCTTGATCCTATCAGCCAAAGTCTTCTCGTGTCCCCTTTTAGCTCTCCTCAACTCACTCTTTAGCTCCCTCCTGGCTAATCTATAGCTATCCATTGCACTAACTGAGCCTTCAAGCCTCATCCTGACACAAGCCTCCTTTTTCCTTTTAAACACCTCTTTAATTGTGTTAACTTTTTTAGTACACCATGGTTCCCTTACTCGACCATTTCCTCCTTGCCTGACAGGGACATACTTATCAATAACTCGCAGTAGCTGTTCCTTGAATAAGCTCCACATTTCAGATGTTCCCAGTCCCTGTAGTTTCCTAGTCCAACCTATGTACCCTAATTCCCTCCTTATGGCCTCATAATGACCATTTCCCCAGCTATAACTACTGCCCCCAGCTTCATGCCTGTCCCTATCCATCACTAAGGTGAATGTAACCGAATTGTGGTCACTATCACCAAAATGTTCACCATCTTCCAAGTCTAACACCTGGTCTGGCTCATTGCCCAGCACCAAATCCAATGTAGCCTCACCTCTAGATGGCCTATCTACATACTGAGTCAAAAAACCTTCCTGCACACTTTGTACAAAAACTGACCCCTCTAACGAGCTGGAGCTATAGCTATTCCAATCAATATTAGTAAAGTTAAAGTCCCCCATAACAATTACCCTATTACTTTCACTCCTGTCCAGGATCGACTTTGCAATCCTTTCCTCTACCTCTCTAGAACTTTTAGGAGGTCTATAAAAGACTCCCAACAGGGTGATCTCTCCTCTCCTGTTTCTAATCTCAGCCCATACTACCTCAACAGACAAGTCCTCATCAAACTTCTGTGTGCAATATTGAGGTTGGTGGGTACAGATAGGAGTTGGAGCCATGGCCACCAACAATTAAAGAACAATTAAGATCATTAAAAAGCCTTTCGATCAAGATTTAACATTGTCCATGTGATTTTACACTCATCACATAGGCAAGAAAGTCAGGTGGCCAGTCAATAAAATGGGATAAAAGGCTCCTGGAGCATAAACACATTCATTTTATTTATGGCTTGCTGCTGTCATATTTCTGAGATTTGCCACATTTCTCTTTAATTGTGTTAGCTTTTTAAGCTGGCTTACCTACAAATCTATGCCTACGTCACTGCTAAAACATATGAAAGTTGCTGTGTAAGGGAGCTTGCTGTGCATCAAGTGGCTTGCCAGCACATTTTAACAATGAGCACACCTCGAAAAGGAGTCAGGCATTCTGGGACGCCCTGGCATCTTTTGTTTGCTCACTGATGTAAGTGGATGAAGAAAGTCCCCTCCCCAACTCTTTCTCCTTTATCCCCCACCCATTGCTTCTTCACTGCTGTCATAAAATGTTGTTGGATCAGTGGCAGATGCATGACCTGATATTTTCAAGGCATGTTTCAGAGCTACTGTATACAATTACATTGAATCAATGAAGGTTTTAATCAGAAGCATTCATAGCCAAAAAGCTGCAGTATTAACATTAAATTTGTTTCCAAGTTGTAAGATCTATCTGTTTTTCCATTGGAAGGTTAATTTATATTACCAATGTCTAAAGGAATGTGGACGTACAGTGGCACAGTGGATAGCACTGCTGCCTCACAGCACCAGGGACCCAGGTCCGATTCCTGACTTGGATCACTGTCTGTGTGGAGTTTGCACGTTCTCCCCATGTGCTCCTCCAGGTGCTCTGGTTTCTTCCCACAGTCCAAAAGTTGTACAGGTTAGATGGATTAGCTGTGCTAAATTTTCCCTTAGTGTCAGGGAGACTAGCTAGGATAAATGAATGGGATTATGGGGATAAGGGCCTGGGTAGAATTGTGATCAGTGCAGACTTAATGGGCCTTCTGCATTGTAGGATTGTATACCATTGTATACTATGATACTATTGGATCTACCACTCGACATTCTCCCTGCTCTCCCCCAACATGCATATTCTATATGGGCAGGTGGTAGTTGGCCCTACGGCATGATATTGTGTTTATTCAGGAACACGGGGGGAAACAGGCTTCTGCTCCTGCTTAGTGCCTGCATTTGGCACCGGTGAAATTTATTCCATTGTATATGGATCAATATATCAGTATTGCTTAAAGTAATAATGGAAACTATCCAAGATTATTTCTACATTATTGCCTTGTTTTAGTCATCCATGTCTTAGGATCTGGGAACTATTTTTTAGTTGCCTGTTGAAAATGGAGACGTTTATGTTTGTTGTCAATCTGAATTCTCCAATATCATGCAGTAGTGTAATTGTTTGAACTGGTAGAACAATAATCCCTGTGGTTGTAATTGATTATATTTGGTCCCAATGTAGATTCTGGGTAAATTTCATATCTTTACTGTCATTGTCAATATATGTCAAATGAAGAAAAGAGTAGACAAAGCTGTATATTGTCACCAAAATTATTCAATCTGTATACAGAACAAATACTTAGGAGTTAGATGTACTTCCAGGAGTAAAAATCAGAGGCAAGACCATAAACTTGCAGTACCATTGATAATGCAATGTTACTGGCTGCATTTGAGAGAGGTCCTACAAAGTATTAAAGATCAAAAAAATCTAAACACTTAGAATATGGATTGAGTATGAACAACAAAAAAGCAACGGTAGTTAGAAAGAATACATTCAAAGAAAACTAGAGTGAAGATTAAAGTGGATGGTGGAACAAGAAGTCTATTTACTTGGGACAAATGTTAACAGAAGCCATGATGCTGAAGTCAGATGAAGGATAGAAATAACCAGAATTAATTTTGTGAAGTGAAGGAAGTGTTAACACTTGTAACAAACTTGTAACAAGCAAATATGTTACATTCTATTCACTTTACGGTAGGCCTCAGAAACACAAACAATAAAGAAAGATGTGTGGAAGAAAATAGAAACCTTTGATGCTAAGACACGTCAATAAACCTACATATACAGACCTATGACCAATGAAGAAGTGCAAGAACAAAATTAACTCTAAAAAATGACAACTTGAATAGAAAACATCAATTATCAGAATTTAGTGCTGAATGAATGAGCACATTAGAGTCATGACTGGTCACAAAATAGGGCATGATGACATTGGGTGGGCATCCTGCTGTCATGGCGCTGTCATGCGCTGTCTTGGTTAGAGCGCACACAAAAGCCTGTGCCCGCCAACAATTAAAGGGGCAATTAAGGTCAACTAAAGAGCAATTGACAATTATTTTCAGTGACCTATATGCTTCTGTGCTCGGTCCATGGGACATTAACCCATGATTTTCATTCATTCTAACCCAGGTATCTGGAAAAAAATCCATAGAATGTTGTTAAGGTAAGGAGTTTGGAGTTTTGCTATGATTTACTAAGAGTTGATATAGAGATTGACTCTGGAATTTTTTAATGCTTTGGAGAATAGTCTGAAGTTGCATTTGCAGAGGTTTTCTGCAGAATGCTCTTACAGTGTGGAAATCTGTGCAAACATCTGGACAAACATGGGGACTATGCACTCAGCTGGATCGACCTCCTCAAGTGAAGGGGAAGGCCATTTGCCCACAGGTACTGTTTCAGAATAGGCTCTATGGACCGACAAGTGCAATGAGAAGAGTTGGAGGGCCAGCAGCAATTGCAAAACATAAAGGTCTGGAAAAGGCACCATTACCCAGTGGGTAGAGTGTGTAGGCAATAATCATGCTGGTTGGACATGTCAGACATTCAGTGCTGAAGAAAGCTCCACTTCTCCAGGGATACTGTCACCTCTATCTGAGTTGATCGACACCAAAACTACCTCCAACTGTGCAGACGGCTACTCTATGCTGGTGGTTCTGAAGGTGAGCATAATCTTGAACCTTTTTGCTTCTGGCTCTTCCCAGGGGTCACTGAGAGATGTATGTGGTGTCTCGCAATCTACTGCCCATGGCTGAAATCAAGTTGGTCACAGATGCTCTGTTCCAAAGGGATAGCACCTTCATCTACTGATGAACCAATGAGGCCAGCCAGGCAGAGTGAACCAAAGGCTTTGCTTCAATAACAAGATGACCCTGAGTTCAGAAGACTTTAATTCAATGCATGTGCCCATAAAGGTGCCAGGTGGGGAGACAGGTGCCTTGTCAATACAATGGACTGCCACTCCTTAAATGTTCAGCTTGTTTGGGATCACGAGTCACATGCTACAGGTTTGTGCTTGGTAACCAGGAGACTGCTATGAAGCCTAGAATATAATACATCACTTCCAGATGCCAAAGCTGTTCATTTCCTTGCACACTTGGATGTCTGGCTCCAGAGTACAAAGGCTATCTGCTGAAAAGTTGACCAAAGATTCTGCCACTGAGAAACCCAAGGACTGAAGGAGGAGAGCCTTCACAATTCAGATAATGATAGGATGACTCAAGATGTGATTTCACTGTCAGGGCTGTTCAGGAATCACTGACATATGCCTCCCTTCTTATAATAGTCTGTTACACCCTACACAATCTGGCTCTCAGTAAATACTGACTTTTCAGTAAATATGGACAGCAATGCTATTACAGAGGCTGCAAAGGACAATTCAAGGGCTGATGTGGAGTGTTAGTCTTCCTATCCAAATATAGCACTTCACCTGTCTTCATGCAGAACTCCAGGGTAAGCAACAAGATCTCAATGAGAGGATGCACATGGAAAGCAGGCAGCCTTGGGAAGCCTTGATACAGAGATTAGGACTCCAAAGAAAGGAGGCAATGTCATGACAAGAGTCTTGTTGAGGCACTTTTATTCCCAGTCTCGGTCTCTGAAAAAGCTTTGCAGCCCTTTATATTTGTGACAAATTACTCACAGGCATAA